>CM054063.1:352847-1647631 GCA_028641055.1 Alopecurus myosuroides | reverse complement strand
ACTTAAGGTTCGATGACGCGTTTGAGAGGATACGGAATATCGAAGAATATTTTGGGCAGCATCGAAATTGTTTCAGGGAAAATTGAAATAGTTCAAGGGGTTTTTCGTCGAATGGTTGTTAATATAATTAACAAATTATTCGAGGTACTATATAGAAATGTTTGTTAATGGAATTAACAAATATAAATAAAAAAATAAAAATGTTTTATTTATTTATTAAAAGAAAACCTTTGGATTTCCCAAGTGGAAAATTAAGGGAGTATGAGTGGGTGTGAGTGGGGCTTCCACTCACATGAAGAGGGAAGAGGTGGGGGCACCCCATGGCTGGCCGCACCCCCCTCTTGGGTTGCTTCCCCATCCCCGAAAATGCCCAAAGGGAAAAACTTTACCTTTGGAGCTGGATTGCCAGCATGATACATTTTTCGGCTTTCTTCATACTGGTCCCGAGTGGAAACCAGTTGGCCGCTTCTTGAAGTCCTTTTTGGTTAGGGCCTTGTTATTCACCCTCATATTGTCGTCTGGGCCCGAATATTGTACATAAGTTGTTTCCCCCGGTAACCTAATGGCTGAATCCGTCTTCCGAGCCAGCACAGAACAGTATATGTGCCGGTAAGAGGGGGAGTGGCGGAAACAAGCTTGGCGATCCACCTTTTGATCCTCATTAGATCTGCAGGCAGAGTCTGGACCGTGTCCACTGCCCAATTATCTTGGGGAGTGGCCGCGTAATTGACAAATGGCGGAATGCCCCTCTCCTTTCCAGGAAACGGAACATCCGCATGATAGATAAAGAACGCATCCAAAATTTGACGGATTCCGAGGTTTTGATTTTTGGGAACCAGTCTTCCCTAAACCTACGTAAGGTGAAGGAGGTGGTCCCATAGGTTGGAAGGGCACCTTCGGAGGGATTGTGTTTCACTCCGAAGCAATATTGCCAGAAGTCTAACCTAGGTTCTATTCCTAGATACCCCTTGAACAGGGGCTAAAACCCGACAAGATAAAGAATGGAATTGGGGAGAAGGTTGTGCGGCTGAATCTTATAATAATCTAGGATTTGGAGAAAGAAGGCGGATGGCGGAAACCCCATACCTCGATTTACATGCGAGGTAAGGAGAACCCATTTGCCGGGTGCTGGAGACGGCTCGGTGTCGTCTTCATTGTACCACCATTTCTCCTTCACGACAAACCCTTCCTTCTCCATCGCCGGAAGAAGGGACAAAACCACATTGCAATGGATCCATTTCCCAGCGGATTCTTCTCCATCTTCTTCACCTCCGGTGGCGCCGGAAGCAGCGACCTCCTCGCCGCCAAGAACGACGTTTTCTTCCGTGGACTCGATGAAGAGAGGCGGAGGAGGAGCAGTAGAAGTTGACGGCAGCGTGCTTCCGGCCGCGGGAGGTAGATCCCCGCCGGCCAGCTCGCTCACGGCCCCTTCCGGCGCATTCACATCACCGTGAATCGGAGAGTCGATGTGGGGGTCGAGATTGTTGATGATGTCATGGATGTTCATAGCCGCGCTCGTTGAATCGGAGGCCCGAGGAGATTCTCCGTCGACCATGATTGGGCGGCGCTGCCGTGAGCTAGACTCTCTGATGATGAACTCCGGGGAAGGCTTGGGGGCTCGGTCTCTCTCTCTGCTCCCACTTACGTTTGGGCTCGGGCTCTGGTACAGTGGCGCTGGGGCTTGAGGAGGAAGATGAAATGGAAGAGGAGCCGGAGACCCCTAGGCGACTATTTATAGCTGGGCGCGCGGAGATTAGCTCCAACGGCTATTTTAGCCGTTGGATGATCGACGCGTGTTACGCCCGTAATTTCCGGGAAATAGGGGGACGGGGTGATAAGTGCTATCTTCTTGTTTCCTATGAGAATATGTCAGAGGATACGTCTGAGGGTTTTGACTGAATCCAAACGACAGTGACGTTAGCAAGATTTCATCGCTAATGTCATGAAGTTCCTTCTCCGCGATGTCTCATGGAAGAAAAAGGCAAATTTTAGTACAATCCGAGTTATGTGTTACAAGTTTTTGGGAAAAGAAGAATCAAGACAAAACGCCAATATTTCTCGGCAAAGAATGACGAAAGGTGGCAGAATAAAGTCTCAATCCTTCTTGGGAGCTACTGTCGGATATATGCCTATTAGGGGTATGTTCGGCATTGGCCTAGAAAGTCGGATTACCCGGGTGGCCTATTGGTAATGGACCACAGTCCATTGGGCGGCACAGTAAGCTGATGCATAGAAAACCGGATTCTAGAAGAACCCGGACCACGACCCAAAGTGGTGCGGCTTGGAGGAGAATACGGATTCCTTACTTTCCAAGTTATATACTTTCCGTAGTCTTCTAGGTTTCCTTTCTGTAAGCCCTAACCCGGCTATCTATATAAAGCCGGACATGAGAAAAGAAAGGGACAGACAATTAGCTAGAAGTCAACTCTCCGAGAAGTCGATCCTCGCCGAGTTAGTGAAACCCTACTCACATTGTATTTTGTGTACTTCAGGCTCCAGTCCTGATTTGGTGAGATTGCAGGAGTAGGAACGCAGCCTAGTTGCGTCGTACCGAACCTGGGTAAAACTTGGTGTTCTCGATTGTCCTACTACCACGTCCCTCAGGTCTCTACCCGTAGGCTCATGACACCCCCGTCTATGATCCTTACTATGATATCTCGACAATGAGAGAACCACTATCTAGTTGCTTTGGAGAAGGGAGTATAGTATATATGGGGTAAAGGCTTTGTGTCCTCTCTCATGGTCAAGTCCTGAGGTGGATAGGCAGACGATGACTTCATAAAAATTAAGATGGATAAGTTAGGTAAAGATGGTTGATGGTTCCTGCATAAATGCGAGCAAAGGCCCCTTTAAGTGTTGAGCTCAACATATTAATCTCTCGGATCACATGTAAAAGTAAAATTTCTTCTGAAAGGTAACATCTCGTAGTGGACTTGTATTATTAATTTTGCGATGTGATTACTCGTGAATGGTGCAACAATTATATTAATCAACCACAACAAGTGTTGAAGACATCCAACATCATGATGTGCCATAATCGCAATATATATTGGTAGAAATTTTATGTGTGCTTCAGTTTTACATCAAGAGAATTTTATATAGGGCTTTACTAGATGCTTGCCAAATTGTGGTGCGACCTCGCTTTCCCTCTCCCAGACATGAATGCATGTGATGAAATAGGAATGACATTAGCGAGATTCACTTCATGTTTAAAATTAGAAATATAGTTTCTCTGGAACTGTTTAATCCGTCAAAGGTTTCGTTATCAGTGCTGGGTTTTCGCGGCGAGATCTTTGACACAAAATTTCATGTTGGCATGTTTTCTTAACGTTTGTCGTCGGCGGTTCCAAAACTGCTATCACTTAGTATTGAATGATATATCTCTTAGTCATTATAAAAATCAAAATACTCAATCTCTAGTTCTACATAACATTGCAATGACCAAAACACATTGCTCAAATTATCTGGAACTATGTGTTATCATCTTGCCGGGTGTTTGTTGTTTATTTGGCAACCATTGTATGTTCAAACGGCAATGGGTGCGAGAAAAAAACATCAAACTTGGAAACATGAGATCTAGTATCGGACCCCTCGTCGATAGGAACATAAAGGTGAAGCAAAATACTAATTGAATTAGCAGTTTAGAAAATGAATAATTTTGAATATTCAAATTTAGAAATTAATGTGTTGATGTCAGCAATGATGTGATGCATGCATGTGCTATCACTATATAAGTGGATAACCTCTCACCGGACGCTAGTAGAAAACAGGGCATTGAGCCGAGCACATTGGAACCGGATGTGATACAAACCGGTTCTAACGGGCATGTCCCCTGGGCCCCCTCCCTGCAGCAAATGGCCGCAAGGCCATTAGGACCGGTTTGTAACACAAACCGGTCCTAAAGGCCTTGGGGCCATTTGCTGCAGGGAGGGGGGCCCAGGGGACAGAACCTTTAGAACCGGTTTGTATCACAAACCGGTTCTAAAGGTTTTCTCATTTTTTGCAGCAACTGCGGGTCCCGCTGTCAGAACCTTTAGAACCGGTTTGTAACACAAACCGGTCCTAAAGCCCTCCCCTAAACCCTACATACCACCCCGAGCTCAGCTCCATTTTTTCCAGCTCGAGCTCAACTCCATTTTTGCTCTCTCCTTCCTCTTGTGAGGTCTAATCCATCCCCATTTTTCTCCACCATTTGTCAAGATTGTTGGTACCATCGGTTCTACGGTTAGCATCAACATTCCCTCTTCCGGCATTGCAAGTTTTGCTCGTTTTTTTGCTCATTTCATTTTTGTTGTGCTAGCTATGTGTTTGATGAAATTCCTAAGCTAGAATTTGTTATTCATTTTGTTATGTATACAAATTGATGCAATTTGAGCTTAAAATTAATTATGATTTGTGGTTTTTTTAGTGTCGCGCGCCTTGTCCCCTTCCTCACTGCCGTCGATCGCCCCATCACCGACACAACCTTGGTGAGCCTATTGTTTTTATTTACCAAAACAAATTTTGATTTGTATGATTTACGTATTTACTTGTATATAATTTTATTATTGTATAAGATTTTATATATATATATATATATAGCGCCATGGTTTTGATATCCGTCCCCGTTGGCCCTCGTCCAGTCTATGATTCGGATGTGGTATATTATCTTTTTTCACTACATATTTTCATTTCCTGATTATACGACAATTACTTATGCCGACCAACTTGACATAGATATTTTTATCTAGGAGGTAGTGGAACCGGAAATGCCAATCAACCCTATTGTTGAGAAGTTATACTTAGTTGAACAAGAAAATGTTTGCTTGAAAGAAAGATTGAAAAAAACTGAAGAAAGGTTGGAAAAAACTGAAAGAGAGAAGATGATCTTGGAAAAGTTTCTTGCCGGTGTCGTCGATGGTCACAAGAGCGAGATGGACGCAATGCGCCTGAAGATTAGAAAGATTAGGAAATATGCAATTAGTAAAGAGGCTTGGTATCATTATGCCGTCGGGTCAATTGTTACCTTTGTTGCGATTTTGATCGCATTTGTTGTTGTTTTTAAATGCATTAATTAGAGAGAGTTTTTATGGATGGTTTCAGTGTGTATTTTTATGAGAACTATATATGTATGGTCACTATACGCTAGTTTGGTATTAACATGTGATGAACTTTTTGTATTAATTAATTAATTTAGTCATGATGATTTAGCATAATGGTTGTTGATAAATTTATATAATGCAGATGAACCGGCAATGGATGTACAGTGATCGACGTCGTCCCGAATTCCTTAATGGCATGCATAGTTTTCTCAATGTGGCTGAGAAAAACAGGCAGAATGGATTTATTTTTTGTCCATGTAAAAAATGGCAGAATAAGAGAAATTTCCCTAGCTCAAGAACCATACACACCCACCTGTTGCAAGAAGGCTTCATGCCCAGTTATTTTTGTTGGACCAAGCACGGAGAAAGAGGGGTTGTAATGGAAGACAATGAAGAAGAAGAGGATAATGATAATTATCCTATGTTCGGTGAACACGGTGATACTGAAATGGGGGAAGACGAGCCTGAACTTGAGGACATTGTTGATGAGTCTGATGATGATCTTCGTCAGGTCATTCGTGAAGAACAGATAAACTGCGCAAGTGAAAACGAGAGGTTGAAGTTGGAGCGCATGTTAGAAGACCACAAAAAATTGTTGTACCCAAATTGCGAAGATGGCCAGAAAAAACTGGGCACCACCCTGGAATTGCTGCAATGGAAGGCAGAGAATGGATTATCTGACAAGGGATTTGAAAAGCTGCTGAAAATAATGAAGAAGATGCTTCCAAGAGATAACATGCTGCCATGCAGTACATACGAAGCAAAGAAGGTTGTCTGCCCTCTAGGATTGGAAGTGCATAAGATACATGCATGCATCAATGACTGCATCCTCTACCGCGACCAGCACGAGAATTTAAATGCCTGCCCGGTATGCGGTGCATCTCGGTATAAGATCAGGCGAGATGACCCTGGTGATGTTGAGGGCGACGATCGCCCCAGGAAGAGGGTTCCTGCCAAGGTGATGTGGCATGCTCCTATAATACCACGGTTGAAACGTTTGTTCCGAAACAAAGAGCATGCCAAGTTGCTGCGATGGCACAAAGAAGACCGTAAGGAAGACGATATGCTGAGACACCCCGCTGATGGGTCGCAGTGGAGAAACATCGACGATAAGTACGAGGACTTTGCACGTGACGCAAGAAACTTAAGGTTTGGTCTGAGTACAGATGGCCTGAATCCGTTTGGGGAGCAGAGTAGCAGTCATAGCACCTGGCCCGTGACTCTATGTATCTATAACCTTCCTCCTTGGTTATGCATGAAGCATAAGTTCATTATGATGCCAGTGCTTATCCTAGGCCCGTCGCAACCCGGCAACAACATTGATGTGTACCTGAGGCCACTGGTTGATGAAATTTTAGATTTGTGGGCTGACGAAGGTGTACGTGTGTGGGACGAGTACAAACAAGAGGAATTTGACCTACGGGGGTTGCTGTTTGTAACCATCAATGATTGGTCCGCTCTTAGTAACATCTCAGGACAGTCAAACAAGGGATACAGCGCATGCACACACTGTTTAGGCGAGACTGAAATTATACATATAGGCAAGAATGTGTACCCGGGCATCGTCGATTTCTTCCAGACAGGCATCCCGTAAGAAAGAAAGGAAACCAGTTCAAAGGCGAGGCAGATACACGGAGGAAGCCAACCCTCCCTAAAGGTACTAATATATATGACATGGTCAAAGATATAAAAGTAATCTTTGGTAAGGGTCCTGGCGCACAATCTGTTCCAAATGACGCTGACAACCATGTAGCCATGTGGAAGAAGAAATCTATATTCTGGGAACTACCCTATTGGAAATTCCTAGAGGTTCGCTCTGCGATCGACGTGATGCACGTGACGAAAAATATTTGCGTGAACCTGCTAAACTTATTGGGCGTGCATGGGAAGAAGTCGAGAGATACACCAAAAGCACGGCTGCACCACCAACGTATGCACGAACGAGACGACCTGATGAATCCAGAGAATTTCAAAGGTCCTGCCAGCTACGCTCTTACCAAGGAAGAGAAGGAGATCTTTTTCCAAGTCCTGAGTAGTATCAAGGTCCCGTCTGGCTACTCGTCGAACATAAAAGGAATACTAAACCTGGAAGAGAAAAAGTTCCAAAACCTTAAGTCTCATGACTGCCACGTGATCATGACCCAGTTACTTCCGATTGCATTGAGGGGGCTTCTGCCAGAAAACGTGCGAGTACCCATTGTGAAGCTATGTGCATTCCTCAACGCAATTTCTCAGAAGGCAATCGATCCAGCAACTCTACCAAGTTTACAGAAGGACATGGTCCAATGTCTTGTCAGCTTCGAGTTGGTGTTCCCACCAACCTTCTTCAATATTATGACGCACCTCATAGTTCACCTAGTCCAAGAGATTTCCGTTCTCGGTCCTGTATTCTTACACAATATGTTCCCCTTTGAGAGGTTCATGGGAGTCTTGAAGAATTATGTTAAAAACCGTGCTAGGCCAGAAGGAAGCATGGTCAAGGGATATGGAACAGAGGAGGTCATTGAGTTTTGTGTTGACTTTATTCCTGACCTGAACCCGATCGGTGTTCCTCAGTCGCGCCATGAGGGGAGACTGCATGGAAAAGGCACGCTAGGAAAGAAATCAATAACATGTATGGACGAGCAATCTTTCACTCAAGCACACTACACAGTTCTAGTTAATTCCAGCTTGGCGGCTCCATATATCCAGGAACACACGGATATTTTACGCTCGGAATACCCGGAGCAACTTGAAGATTTCATTGTTGAAGAACACGCGAAGACTTTCGGCGGTTGGTTGCAAAGACGTCTCATTAATGGCAACATTGTTGAAGATGAGCTATACTTGTTAGCCAAGCAACCATCTTCGACTGTATTGACCTTTAAAGGGTACAAGATAAATGGTAACATATTTTACACTGCAGACCAGGATAAAAAGAGCACCAACCAAAACAGTGGCGTCCGGTTTGATGCAAAAGACGACAACGGGCAAAGGGTCACATACTATGGTTACATAGAGCAGATATGGGAACTTGACTACGGACCTTCCTTTAAGGTCTCTTTGTTCTGGTGCAAATGGTTCAACCTGTCAGGCGTGAAGGTAGACCCGAAGTACGGAATGACAACGGATCAGAAGAATCTTGGGTACGGCAATGATCAATTCGTCCTAGCCAATGATGTGGCTCAGGTTTTCTATGTGAAGGACATGTCTAGCAGACCGAGAAAAACAAAAGATAAGGAAGCGAATACATCAGACGATGAGCCAAGGCGCCACATAGTTCTTTCAGGGAAAAGAAACATCGTGGGAGTCGAGGACAAGACAGACATGTCAGAAGATTACAATAAATTTGATGAAATTCCTCCCTTCAAAGTCAAAGATGATCCAAGCATTCAGTTAAATGATGAAGATGTTCCATGGTTACGGCGCAATCAGAAGAAAGGCAAGAAGAAAAATAGAAACGGATCGTCCCTTTAGTCCCGGTTGGGGACACCAACCGGGACTAAATGGGTTAGGGTTTCGTTTGGACCAATCAGATAGAATCACACGGATCGTGTGTTTCTTTCAACCGCTTGTGAGTCGTTCGATCCGGGGTGTGTTTCTTTCCAGCTGTTGTGAGCCGTTCGATCAGGGCTACGATGTGTTTCTTTCGAGCTGTTGTGAGCCGTTGGATGAGGTGTTTCTTAACCGTTGGATCAAAACCCTAGCTCAACACTTTGTGAGCCAGAGGACCCTATATATAGCCCAGCTTCATACACCGGTCAGTTCATCTCCCAAATACAAAACATCCGGATTCGCCAGCATACATCCTGCCGTGCATTTGGTATGCATATATGCACTCAGTAGCCACGGCAGGGTTGATACCGATTGTTTTGTTCTACACCCCCCTTTAAGGTTTGATACATCATATATTCAGTTCATCGAGCAAATACAAAACATCCGGATTCGCCGTCATACGTCCAGCCGTGCATTTGGTATGCATATATGCACCCAGTAGCCACGGTTGGGCTGTATGACGGCGATACCGTTTGTTTTGTTCTACACCCCCCTTTAAGGTTTGATACATCATATATTCAGTTCATCGAGCAAATACAAAACATCCGGATTCGCCATCATACATCCAGCCATGCATTTGGTATGCATATATGCACCCAGTAGCCACGGTTGGGCTGTATGATGGCGATACCGTTTGTTTTGTTCTACACCCCCCTTTGGAAACAGAAACAAGCAAAAAAGAAATATGCGCCCCCCTGTACAGGCCTTTAGTACCGGTTGCCGTTAACAACCGGTGCTAAAGACCCTTTAGCACCGGTTGTTAACAACAACCGGTACCAAGAAAGGCAAGAGTAAGATTGTGACGACCGGTTGTCACAGAGGCAGACAGAAGAAGTTACGGTATGGCAGTCACGTATTCAACATCGACCAAGAAAGGCAAGCGTAAGATTGTGACGAAAGGTTGACAGAGGGAAATACTCGCGATATATGTATGTACTTTTTAAAAGTGAGAAACAAAGTAGCAGCGGGCTAGTATACCAATCGCTAAATCAATCTACATGTATGGTATCTCGCTAAATCAATCTATATATATGTGTCCACGATATATATGCTCGATGTATCACTTGCGCTCTCACTTCTTGTTGCCTTACTCATTACCCACCCTAACTTACCACAGGCGCATAAACTCCAAAATGCGCCTGGGGTAACTTTACCGCAGACGCACAGTGGAAAAATGCGCCTGGGATAAGAGCAGTACCGCAGGCGCATATGGTGTAATGTGCGCCTGGGGTAAGTGATCAGATTTTTCCCATTCTCCACCACATTTTATATCTTTGTTTATGATTTTAGAAATCAACTACCAAGTTATAGGATGTATTCCCATATTGTTTGTTGACTAAAATGTTCTTTGTTCTACCTTCCAAATTGCTATGATACAATATTATGCCATGGGGAGAAATTCTACATTCCAAATGTTCTTCGTTCTACCTTCCAAATCTACACGAAGAAATTCAACATTTACATAGTATGAGATGAGCTCTTATCACAATGAGCTATGCCATGGGGAGAGATAGATAGTGTACAGAACACAATAAAAATAAATAACATATGATCCTAGCTATCTGACTCAGACAACTTCTGTGTCATCAGATGATAATCACCTCGGTATCAAAGGCTGCATGAAAATCATTCCTAAGCAAGCAAGAAATGGGATATGTTTGATAGTAATAATATGGTGATGTATCAATCATGTTCAAAATACATTAGACAGCAAATCGAACACCATTTTAGCAATCAACTACCAAGTTATGTACCAGATTACTATCTGTGAGAATGATTTGAACCTAACTTTTAAAATACATAACCAAAATGGACAAACTAAAATGTTCTGGATAGATATTGAAAAGATCTATCCATAGCACTTAGCCTCACATCAAGGTAATAAGCCACTTGGAACACATTAAGACAAATGTCAACCTACCATACAGATCAGGAGAGTATTGCATCTTCATGTAGTGGAATGAAATATAAGGATACTCTCCTCTCAGCCGACCAACAGCTTGTCTCCCACTTCTAATTCACGGGATCTCCGATCACATAGAGTGGGTTACCACTGTGGGCAACTCATATCATGGGTCTCAAACCCATCTCCCTCGATGCATTATCTATCACATTCCGTGATAAACCCTTTGTGAAGGGATCTGCCAAATTCATAGATGTTTGGATATAATCCAACGCAATAACTCCAGAGTTCTTCAATTTTCTAACAGATTTCAATCTCCTCTTCACATGTCTTGATGACTTCACATTATCCTTAGAGTTGTTCACTTTGATGATCACGGTTTGATTATCACAGTTCATTAGGATTTCGGGTATTGGTTTTTCAACCACAGGCAAGTCCATCAAGAGCTCACAAAGCCACTCTGCTTCAACAGTGGTTGTGTCTAATGCTGCGAGTTCTGCTTCCATAGTTGACCTCGTTAAGATGGTCTGCTTGCAAGACTTCCAGGAAACAGCGCCACGACCAAGTGTAAAAACATAACCACTAGTGGCCTTAATCTCATCAGCATCAGATATCCAATTAGAATCACTATATCCTTCCAGAACCTTCGGGTTTCTGGTATAGTGAATTCCATAGCTCGCGGTGCCTTTTAAATAGTGCATAACTCTCTCAAGCGCACGCCAATGACCATCTCCCGGATTGGAAACAAACTGACTCAATTTGCTCACAGCAAAAGAGATGTCAGGCCTCATGGCACTCGCCAAATACATAAGCGAGCCTATAATCTGAGAATACCTCAGTTGATCTCTAGCAATCCGTTGATTCTTTCGAAGCAACACACTAGCATCATATGGAGTTGAAGAAGGCTTGCAATCACTATACCCGAAGCGACTCAAGACCTTTTCCACATAGTGAGATTAAAGCAGTGTGATCCCACCATTATCATCTCTCAGCAACTTGATGTTCAAGATAACATCAGCTACTCCTAGATCCTTCATCTCAAAACAGCGAGATAAGAAATCCTTAACTTCCTTGATTAAATCAGGATTGGTTCCAAAAATCAATATGTCATCGACATATAAACATAGAATAACTCCCTCGCCTCCACCATGGCGATAGTACACACACTTGTCAGCTTCGTTTACAACAAAGCCTTCAGCAGTCAAAGTCCTTTCGAACTTCTCATGCCATTGCTTAGGTGCTTGATTGAGGCCATACAATGACTTCAATAACTTGCACACCTTGCCTTTCCTGACCGGGTACTACAAAACCATCTGGCTGCTCCATATAAATTTCCTCGTCCAACTCTCCATTGAGGAAAGTCGTCTTAACATCCATTTGGTGAACGAGAATACCGTGCGAGGCAGCCAATGAAAGTAGCACACGAATAGTGGTCAATCTAGCCATAGGTGAGTAAGTATCAAAGAAGTCTTCTCCTTATTTCTAGGTATAACCCTTGGCCACAAGCCTTGCCTTGTACTTCTCAATTGTACCATCAGGCCTAAGTTTTTTCTTGAACACCCACTTACATCCTACAGGTTTACACCCATAGGGAAGATCAGTGATTTCCTAGGTCCCGTTAGCCAAGATGGAATACATCTCGCAACGGACAGCCTCCTTCCAGTAGTCAGCATCAAGAGATGCATAGGCTTCTGAAATGGTCCTGGGTGTGTCATCCACGAGGTACACAATGAAATCATTACCAAAGGACTTTGCAGTCCTCTGTCTCTTGCTCCTTACAGGAACTTCATTGTCATCCTCCTCGGGATTATCAACGTGTTCTATCGGAATGGTGGGTTCAGGAATCTCAGCTAATTTCTAACTAGATGAAATAGGTTTCTCCTGATTTGATGAGCTAGGCATATCCTTCATAGGAAATATGTTCTCAAAGAAAGTCGCATCATTCGACTCCATAATCGTACCAACATGCATGTTAGATACCTCAGATTTTACTATCAAGAATCTATAACCAATGCTATTAAAAGCATAGCCCAGAAGAACACAATCTACGGTTTTTGGTCCAAGCTTGCGCTTCTTGGGAATTGGTATATTGACTTTCGCCAAACAACCCCAAGTACGTAGGTAGGAGAGTTTCAACCTTTTCCTTTCCCATTCCTCAAATGAAGTAATGGTTATTTTCTTTGTGGGAACTCGGTTTAGGACATGACACGCAGTCATTAGCGCCTCCCCCCACCATGCCTTGGAGAGACCCAAAGTATCTAACCTAGCGTTAACCAAATCAGATAGCGTTCGGTTCTTTCTTTCAGCCACCCCATTTGACTGATGTGAGTAGGGAGGCGTCCTCTCGTGAATAATACCGTGTTCAGCACAAAAAGAATTAAACTCGTTGGAAAAATACTCTCCACCACGATCAGACCTAAGCCGTTTAATTTTACGATCAAGTTGGTTCTCAGCTTCGGCCTTATAGTTTTTAGAGTAAGTTAGAGCTTCATCTTTAGATTTCAGAAGATACACATAACAATATCTAGTGGAGTCATCAATAAGTGTCATGAAATATTTCTTTCCACATTTTGTCAATACACCATTCACCTCACAAAGATCAGAATGGATAAGTTCTAGTGGTGCCAAGTCTCTCGCCTCCGCAGTCTTATGAGATTTGCGAGGTTGCTTAGCTTGAACACACACTTGATATTTGGAAACTTTAATAGTACTGAATTTCGGAATTAAACTCATATTTGCTAATCGCGTCATGCAACCAAAATTAATATGACAAAGTCGTGAATGCCAAATATCAGAATCATTATCGTGGCAAACATGATTAATAACTTTGGTGCAAATATCTGAAAAGGATAAGCGGAACAAGCCTCCGCACTCATAGCCTTTACCAACAAATTGTCCATACTTGGAAATTACAACTTTATTGGACTCGAAAACCAACTTAAAACCATCTCGACATAGACGTGAGCCGCTGACGATATTTTTATTGATGGAGGGCACATGATGAACGTTCTTCAGTCGCACGATCTTTCCCGAAGTAAACTTCAGATCGACCGTACCAACAACACGAACAGTAGCATGTGACCCGTTCCCCATCAGCACGGGGAAAGTCCCTGTGACCTTATAAGAAGATAACATGGAAGCATCAGCACAAACATGTACATTGGCACATGTGTCAATTAACCATTCAGGTGAATAACGAACTGAAAGAATAGTAGAAACTATACCGTACCCAGTATCCTTCATCTCAGTGTCACCAATGACAATATTAGCGGTCTTGCTGTTGTTCTCTTGCTGCTGCAACTCATAACGTCTAAGGAATTTTGGAGCCCAATGAGTTAGGTCACCACACACATGGCAGGACCCCTTCTTCTTCTTGAAGTTGGTAGAGTGCGAAGGCTTAAACTTGCCATCGGGTTTGCCTTTAAACTCGGATTTTTTTTGTTATATTTAGGCTTGTTGGGCGGGTAGTGTTTCTTCTGTACCACATGGGCAGCAGAACCTACCTCAGCAATCCGAGCATGTGTATCCTTTGCTCTCGTCTTCTCTTCCACATCAAGAGATCCGATGAGGTCCGAAACGGAAAACTACTGTCTCTTGTGTTTTAGAGAAGTAGCAAAGGTGCTCCATGAAGATGGAAGCTTGGCAATAATGCCTCCGGCCACAAATTTGTCCGGTAACATAAAGTGCTCAAGTTCTTTAGCGAGTGACTGTATCTCATGAGCCTGTTGAACAACATAGCGCTCATCAGTCATCCTGTAGTCATAGAATTGCTCCATGACATACAACTCGATGCCAGCATCCGAGGCCCCAAATTTGGCCTCGAGTGGAGCCCACATATCATTGCCGTTATCAAACGACATATACGGATCCATAATGGAATCATCAGCTATACCGAGGAGGGCACTTTTAAACATAGTGTCCATATTCTCAAAAGCCTCCAGCTGTGCTGGATTGAGATCTCCCGCAGGCTTGCCCTTGGTGGCCGCATAGTAGCGCAAGGTTTAAAACCATATCATTGCTCTCGTGCGCCACCTCTTATAGTCCACACCCTTGAAAGGGTTTGGCCTTGTCGCCGCAATGATAGACGGTGCAGGTGTAGTAAATTGCCTATAATCAGGTTTTTTGATTGTTGAATATATAATCAATTTAGCATATGATTTAATCCAAAATGGCATTATGTAAATCATGACAGTAGCATTACAGTGATCATGCAAATATCTAGATCAAGTACAGTAGACAGACCGATCCAATCTATAGCAAGAACTAGACATATGAATTCCAGTAATATCTCATACAGATGGAATAGAGATACGTATGATGCAGCAGCAGTGTCACCGCCGTTGTTGTTGTTCATGTTGTCGCCCATGTCGTCGATGAAGAGGTTGCTGATGTCGGGGAAGAAATCGTCGTTGGGGAAGTAGTCGCGCGTGTGGCACACCTCTCCTCTTGTCTTGCCAACTCATACATGAGCTAGAATGGCTCATCTTATAACCTGGTTCCACTCTCTTCAAACTAGCAGTATGGGACTAAAGTTTAGTCCCACTCCCCACTTGTATTATTCATGAATGGGTCATGACAATTTCAGGATTTATTGGGGTTAGCTGGGCCACATGACGCAGCCCATAAATTCCAACACAAGCCAAGATGTTATTTTGTTGACCATGGAGACTTGACATTCTGTTGGCCAAATCCGCTCTATATTTTGTTGACCATGGTGACTTGACCGTATTTTGTTGACCAAATCCACTCTGTTATTTTTGTTGACCATGAAGACTGGACCGTAGGAAACTAGATACAAAGGGTACAATATCTAGAACTGTGAAACTCGAGTAACAATTGATGACCGTGTGAGACTTGATACAAAGGGTACAATATCTAGAGTTGTTCTCCGCGAAGTACGCTTTTGGTGTTATAGTGTTTTTCCCGTAGTGACATTACGAAGCCGAAGTAGGGATGCAGATTTTTGACAAGCCTATTGCGCAGCCCCTCCACCACCCTTCGTTTTCATTGGGATTTGAGCGGCTATCACGGTGCTACAAGACGAAGAACTTAATAGATCCCATCTATAAACATTGAAGAAGTTTTTATGCAACTTGGTTGCACTTTTTAGACCCCATCTGAAGAATCTAAAGAACTTTTCATTCAACTCAGCCGCACTTTGTAGATGTCATGTGAGAACACTAGAGAACTTTGTACCCATCTACACCAATAATTTAAAAAATACTTTCGGATATATTGAATCTTAGGCTTGTTTCCAAAGAGTAAGTTGAGAGGCGGTCAAATAAGTAAACGAAATTAAATTTGCATGTGCTATGCAAGTTAAGCTATCTTTTTTATTTGTAATACATTCGAAATATAGAATGTACTAGTTGAGTGGAGTATGTACTAGGTCACACGAACCTAATTTCAGGAAGAAGCAAACCGACGGGATATGGCATGTCCGCGCAATAGCCTCATAAGATGTATATATGATGTCGCAGCAGCGGCTCAACAACTCATGTGTTGCAAAAGGCAGTGCATCCAGCCGATGTACTTTCGATCACACTACTAATAATTACTGTATGTTCTAAGTATAGTCAAAGTCAAATTTATAATTCCTAACAAAATATTTAGGAAAAAATATAGGTCGCCATTATCTATTTTTTTATAGAGCTAGTCAACTTTAAAAACGTTTGACTCGGTATAAAATCAATATGTACGCTTATTCGTGGACAGAGTGAGCGAAAGCTATTGTATTTACTCACTCCGATCCATATTAATAGGTGCTGAAGTGGATGTATCTAGCAATAAAACATGTCTAAATACATCCACTTCAGCACCTATTAATATGGATCGGAGGGAGTAGATATCTCTACTACCTAAAAAGAAACTTTTGTTCCGTCTTCGCCACCGGCTGCGATACGTCCACCTCTTCGTCACACCTCCGTCGCGCATAGCTTCTCCTCGTGAACTCGCGAAATTAGTGCGCGATAAAAAAAATCGCGTAATCGACGTTACCTTCGCGTAATCGCTGGTGTTTCCTTCCAAAAAAGTCTCATCGACGGAGCAGACCGTTCATTGCCCTTCTCCTCCAATCCTCTCTCTCTGCCAGGTACTTCTTGTTTCTCTCCGTTCCCTGCCCTTCCGGGCGTTGCCGTATCCCAAATCGGAAATCGCCGCCATGCTAAGGGAGGCGTTGTAGATCCCGCCGAGCAGACCACACAGGTGGATGGAACGCTCGCCGCCGTGCTCGCCGCGGACGAGGCCAACCTCAGCGAGGTGTGGTGCCGCAGATCCCCGCCGAGCAGGCCACGCTGGCGCTCGGGACGCTAGCCGCGGTGCTCCCCGCCCACAATGACACCACGCTCGCCGCGGACGAGGACGACCTCCGCGACCTTCTCCTGAACCTCCACCTAAGTTTTCGACGGCTACCTCTCTGCGCTCTCCTAGATCTGGTCAGCTTTCGTTAATTCACTCCTAAGAGCTACTTTGTGCCATCTCTCTTGTTATGACGAGAGGGTGTTAGACTGATAAGACCCTGACTAATTCCCGTCTGGTACATGGATTAGTTTTCATTGCATGTCGATATATCCATTGTTGGAATGAATATGTTGAGCCAAAGGACTTTATCTGAAGCGATGCGTGCTAATCTTTTGTAAATTTCACATCACATGACATTGGAGGCACGGAACTGCCTTATGATATTTCATTGTACATTGCGTGTAGTTTCATTTTTGTGCATTGTATGGTATTGGTGAATGATTATTACTCATACTTCTAGCGACCACAGTTTGTGAATGTTTTTTTAGATGGTGACTAAAGTTTGGCATATTGTAAAATTAACATATACATCATTTGGCGTCTCTTCACTTTACCCTTATGTTTTTCCTTTTTGTTTTGAATTCTTATGAAATATGCATTGTCATCGGATGTATGTTTGTTCTCTTTTAGAAATATTGTTTTAGTAGAAGAAATGCATGTTGTTACTTGGGCCTCTAAAATAGATTAATGAGCAGTTTTGTGCTATCTATCTCTAGAATTTCATTTTGTTACTTGGGCCTCTGAATAGATTAATGAGCAGTTCTGTACTATCTATCTATAGGATTTCATTTTGTGAATTGGGACTCTGAATAGATTAATGAGCAGTTATGTGCTATCTATCTATAGATGGTCAGCTATAAGGTCTTGAAGTAATTAACCCAGATGGAGACACACGACATGTGGAAGCAGATGCAATGAGGGGCGATGGAAAAAGTTGGTGAGGATCGTCAATTAACAACAATTTATCATTTGAAAGCCAATAGAGATATGTTTGGACACTCGGTGATTGGCAGCAATTCATCTTTTAAAGGCAGTAGAGATATGTTCGGACACTCAGCAATTAAGGAATCAATTCTCAGAAATAGAAGGATGGAAGTAAGCTGCATGATACTTCAGATTTTTATAATAGAAATTGATTGCTGCAGCATTTCCTTTGCATACTGATAAACTCTAATTTCTCATGTCATCAAAATATTTTAGAAAGCATCTAAAAATGAGCTAGACATTATACCTAATAAGTTTCCAAACTTTGTGTTCGATTCAACTTAATGTACTTAAAGTGTACGCCTCACCACGCCTCACCTAGGTCTTATCTTTGTATTCAGTTCCAAAAATGGCTATATTGTTTTTGATCTGAAAACTGAAATTATTAATCTGTAACAATATTAACTACATTTAACATTGCTTTGAATAGGGCTTCTGTCTGTCGTAGAACAGTTCTGTTTTGTTATGATCTCCGGCCGTAGGTAAATAGTCTAGGACTAAGTAGTTTGGTGTTGGCATCCTTTCCTCGGCAAAAGTATGCAGATCACTGTGAGATAACTAATTTGATTTTTTTTTAGGCTTGATGATTGTTTCTCAAGGATGAAATGGAGCCCCATCCAAAGTTATCTGGTATCCAGAGGCATGCCTTGGCATTATACAAAGGGCCGTGCTGAGCGTCCCCCGGGGGATAATTTCCCCCGATCCCCCGGGTCGACGTGACGACACGTGTCCCATCTGGGTCAACGAGCGAGCCCCGCGACCACGCGCTTCCCTTTCCCCCGTAAAAAAAAGCAACACTGCGTCGCCGATGGAGCAGAGATGGAGCAGGCGCCGCATCCCACGGCACCCTCTCTCCCCCCGTGCACGCCGGCATCGCTCCCCGTCAGCCATGGTCCGCCCTATTGGATCAGCAACGACGGAGCACCTCCGACCTCGTCGGGAGCACCGCCGCCTCACCATGGGAGCATCCCCACCCTCCTATCGAAGCACCTCCGAGCTCGTCGGGAGCACCGCCGCCTCACCATGGGAGCATCCCCACCCTCCTATCGGAGCACCTCCGAGCTCGTCGGGAGCACCGTCGCCTTCACCATGGGAGCATCCCCACCCTCCTATGGGAGCACCTCCGAGCTCGTCGGGAGCACCGCCGCCTTCACCATGGGAGCACCACCGCCTCACCATGGGAGCATCTCCAAGCTCCTATTGGAGCATCTCCTTTCTCCTATCGGAGCACATCCGAGCTCGTCGGGAGCACCCCGCCTTCGCCATGGGAGCATCTCCACCCCACTATTGGAGCATCTCCTTGCTCCTATCGGAGCACCTCCGAGCTCCGTCGGGCACCGCCGCCTTCACCATGGGAGCACCTCCGAGTCTCCGTCGGGAGAAACAAGGGAGGAGTCGGGCGGCTCCTTCGACATGGCCTCCTCCACGCGCTCCTTCCGGACCATCCATCTCCGGCGAGCCCCCCGCGGGAGAGGAGCGGCGGCGGCGCCAGAGATGCGGGAGGACCAGGGGAGGAGCAGCGGTGGCCGGTTGGACGAAGATGTACGGGTGCGGGAGGGGGGAGGAAGAGCGGTCGGGAGGAAGAAGAAAAGGACGGGGGGATACAGGCGAGTGGTGGGGCCTCACCCACGCGCAGGTTTTCTTCGGCCACGCAACGGACGCGTGTCGTACGCACGAGGCGGGGGATGGAGTGCGGCTGATCCCGGGGGTAATCAGCGTTTCCCTTATACAAAGGGTTCCTTCGGATAGCATGACTCAAGTCTCTAGAGGAGCACCACATGATCAAGTCTGTTGTCTCAGAAGAGTTCCGTGAGAATGCAAGAACTGTCGATCAAAGGAACTTTGTGTACATTGAGTACTTGATCTGGAGAGGGAAGCAGTAGCTTTACCAGCTCATGAATCCTGATATTACTAGACTTTCTACCCTTGAAATAAATAAGGTATATGTAATATTGAAAAATGTCTATTTTTCTATTGAATCATTTACTCCTATTTGCTAATAACTCAAGCCTTCTAAGGTTAAGATAATTTTCTCACACGCTTGCATTGAGGCTTTTTCTATTCCATAAGATGGTGTCGATCATTCTTTGTCTCTATGTTGGAATATAATGAAACATGAAGGACATCACGGTCATATTTTTGGTTTGGGAGTAAATTTTGGTTGTTTGGGCCTGAGAGAGGTGGCAGGAAGAGGATGGATGGGTGGAGAAGATCGAGAGGGAGCGTATATTGCGAGAGTGAATCAGGAGGAGGGGGTTTTGTCTTGCTGTTGCTCCTCTTTTTGTAGAAACAGAGAAAGAAAAATATAGAGCCGCTTCGCCCTCTGATGGTTCCAAGGCCACTGCATAGGCTTGACACAGCTATGCATCGGCACGGGCGGCGAAGAGAGGCATGCCGCGGTTGCTGCTGCTTCCTGAGGACTCCACGGAATGGAGCAACTAGGGAAATAGAGAAGAGAAAGGTCTGTGGATCCTGATGGGGATCATCAGAATTTTTTCAAGTTGAGACCAAGTTGATGAACTACACTGGTAACTCGTATGTAATGGACTCTGTAATGCTAGAACTGCACCTGTTCTGGTCAATTTGAAAACATATGGGCTAATGTAAAACTGGCACTAAATTAAGCATAGTTCAGAGATGGCACCAAGAAAATTATTGTGAAGGTTCCAAATTGCTTTCTAACAACACTAAGTTTTCTCAAACCAGAGTATTGTGTAACATCCCAAGTCTGAAAAATAGCCTTTAGAATGTTTTGCTCTCTGTTATTTTATGTTTTGCATCATGGCATCATGTTGATTGCAATTGTTTTGTTTGTTTTCCATTTGTTTTCCTCTGTTTTCATTTGTTTTCTATTTGAATTTCAAACCAAAATTCAAACCCTTTGTTTCATCCTTGTGATGTTACAATTTCCAAAATGTTATTTCAAATAAAAACAACCAAATTGTTTTCTTTTTATTCCAGAAAAGCTCACTTGTTAAGTTAATGGTTTTAATCAATCAATTGTTTCCAAATCACCTTCGAAAATTCAATACATTGTATAAACAACACCCAATTGGAAAATTATGAAAATTACCAAAACAATCTAATCTTTTGTTTCCAATTATTTTCCATGTTTGATCAACTAATAATTTGGTGCTTTGTTTCAAATAAATAAATTCCCAAATTGCTTTCAAACTCAAACTCAAATTCAAACAGCACCAAAGTTTCCAATTCATGACAACTACCAAACCATTCCACTAAGTTAACCCAAGTTAATAATAGGGTTACCCTATTAAGTTTGATGTTTTCCAATAATTATTCAATTAAGTTACAAATTATTTAAATTCCAACCAATAGACAAACCAGCACTCAATTGGAATTATGGAATTGCCCACAACAATTTAATCCTTTGTTCTAAACTAAAATAGGGTTCACCCTATTGCAAGTTTGGTTTCATTTAGAATCACCTAATAAGCAATTTAATTCAAAATTTGAATTAAATGCCAACAGTATTTAAAATTTGAACTTTTGGAAAATAAAAGTTAGTTTTCAGTTGCAATGGTGAAAACCAGCCAAACCATAAATTTTACAAATTTTTCCTAACCCTAAAGGCCACCTTTTTCTTCCTATTTGTTTTCAGCCAAAAAAAATAAATACAACAAAACTTTAAAAGTTAGCAGGGAGAGAAAGAGAGGGGCCCAACTTTCTCCCTGGCCAAGCCCACCCCGAAACTCACCTTCCCCCAAGCCCAAATCCCACCAGGTTCCCGCAGCCAGCCCACTGCCACTTACCCCTTCAAGCTCGTCTTCTCGCAGTACGGCAGACGATGCCGCTGTCCACGTCAATGGCAGTGGACAGGGAACGGCTGAGAGCTCGCTTCCCTACTCCTTTTAAGCCCTAGGCCCCCTCGGTGCCCTAGCCTAGACCTAGAACCCCTTCCTCCTTCCTCGCGCCGCCGCCACCCTCTAACCTCCCTCACCTCTCTGCATTTTTCTTCGATGTCTGAACCTCGACACCACCCGTCCGCCGTCAGACCACCGTCCCTTTCCCCTCTCCGGTCACCTCGAGTAGGAACCGCAGCTGGGAATGGAAACCGTGGTGTCTCCTGCATCTTCCCGTGGACGCGTCGCTTGCCGGGAGGCACCGTGGAGGCCGCACGTCGCCGACGAGTTTCCGGCCGCGGCTGCGATCGGCAGCGACCTCGCTTTCGTCATCGACCAACAGCGAGGTGAGCTCGCCTCCGATCCGTCCTTCCCCTCTCTTCAGTACGCGCCCACACCAGCACGGCACCGCACGCGCACGGCGCCCGGCGCACTCGCACGCGCATCGCCAGCAGCCGCCGGCGTGCTGCCCGCGATCGACGCCTCGTCGTCAGGTTCAGGAGCGAAGCGTTTGGTTGAAGTTCAGTTAACTGTCGAAGTATACAATATCTTCAGTCGGTCGCAGAATCTGAACAAAACGCAGCAGAGGCGCACTGGTATCGCTCCCTTCCGCGCAAGCCAAGCGGCCCGGGGTCGAATCCCCGCGGGCGCACCCAATCTTTTTGGGATTTTTCCTCTCCCACACCCCCTGGCCCCACATGTCATTCCCCTTCGCTGCCACACCAGCACCACAGCGCCACGCTGTCCCCCTGGCCCACGGGGCAGTGGCTGGGGTGTACATCCATTGCGGTAACAAAAGATTAAAAGCAAATCTGTTTTATTTCCTATTTTCTTTAATGGGCAGAATAAACACCTCATTTGCAAATTCAATAACTTTTAAAATATGAACCCAATAAATACAAACTTTATATGTATACTGATCCAAATTTTATAAACTTTCCAAATATTCCATTTGTGTTCTGTTTTGAGTTTTCAAAATTCATTTAAATTTCAAATTTGAATAATTCAAATGCAAATTGGAATAATTCATAACTAATTCATACTGTTTTCAAATAATTCAAATAAAATATGTTTTTCACACCTTTTTGAATGCTCTATTCAAATATAAATTTTGTTTTCTGGTTTGAATAATTTAAATTGCCTAAACAATTTAAATCTTGTTTAATTCAATTAAAACTTGTTTAATATTGTTTAATTCATAATTAAATAATCCTAAGTCCAATTTCAAAATGTGAAACATGTAATCCAACTAAAATTTGATGATCTATTCAAATATCAACTTTGTTATTTGTTTTGAACAATTTAATTGGTTGAAAACAACAAATACTTGTGTGTCACCTCTAATGCACCCAAAATTTCCCTAAATTACTAATAAACTTCTAAATTGCTACACCCTATTTAAATTTGATTCTTATGTTGTTATTTTGCTGTTTTCCTGTTGCATGCATCATGTTTAACTACTTACACTTGTTAATCAAATGTAGATCATTGCTTCAACCTAAACCATTTGCATCCATATGCAATTCACATTGCATATGGGTCCAATTAAATTGTGTTCTCTTGTCAAGTAGGTTGCTTTGATGCATCTATCAACATGACATGCATCATCCCATGTTTGTGCACCTATGCCATGATATTGATTGTTTATCTTTCTGCAATGTTTGTTTGCTTCTTCCCGGATATACGACGACGTTGAGACCGACGATACTTACGACACCCCTTCTAAGGATTTAGCTCAGTACCAGGCTACTGGGTTTTGCAGGCAAGTTATCACTCACATGAACCACTGTGTTCCTTTCAACATTGGTTACCGATACTTTCCGTTGTTCCTTTCTGCTAGCCTTAGTAGTAGTTGTTTCTGTTACGAACCTATCACATGAATCCCTTAACCCTGATATTGCCTCATCTCCCTTCCTATAACCATTGTTTGAGCCCGTGTCTTACTAGCATGCTTAGGTTGTTTTGCTCGAGTCTGTTACCCGTTACTTTCTGTTACTATTTCTATTACGTTGTGGGGGCTCGATGTTTAATCAATCAATCATGCTAATGTTACTATTAATAATAAATTTGATGATAAGGCACCGGCAGGAGGCCCATGAGAGGTTTTGGAGCCTGCTAGTGTCGACCCTAATAGGAAAAGGGTCTTGTCTACTGATCCATGATGAGCGCACTACCCGCATTTGGGAAGCGAGTATGGGCGCCCCCCTCAACTTGACCTGATTCGCATCTCGTCCAAATCGCCTCATTTAGTTCGTGTTTTCCATTTGCCGCATCATGTTTTTGCGAGCCCAGGCCAGGGTGGAACTTTCGTAGTCGGCATATAGGGGGACACGTTCTTAGAGTGCTATGAGGGTCCATTTTCTTCTGGGCTCGATTAGCCGTGCGCCCAAGGTGCTTTGGGCTTGATGCGAGGAATGGTTGGTTGTGTTGAGTACCCCGCTTGGTGGAAGGGCCTTTCCATCTGGCGGGTTATTCATGAGTGTACGGCCAAATTGGTGCAACCCTGCAGGGATAATCTTCTCGAGAAGCCGTGTTTTCCGCGGTTATGGATTACTTGGTGAAAGTACTGGCTAACAAGTACTCAGGACAACTTAAACATAATGATCAAACATGTTACACCCAATGATTAATAACTTGACTAGTAATAGGTGGATGACACAATAACTTGATTCACCTTTAATACAACTGTGTGAGTTATCCTCGGATTGCTTCTTTGGATAAGGGGCGAGATCCAGGATGGGTTTGTTTGAAGTTATCTTCCAGTTGGTTACAATCCTCGATCTTATCTCCTTTCTATTAGCCGGCAGTTGTAGTATGTTTCTGTAGTTGTGTAGAGCAGCCAGTTGCAGCATCTTTTATATCCCCTTCCTTTCCGTTGAACCCAAGGCATCTGTGCTTGGTGTTGACGGGTTACACTTTGGTGAACTGTGAGTCTTGCTTGCCAGTACGTTTATGTACTGACCCCTTTGGGGCTGTGGTTTCCGCAGACCTACGTTTCCGAGGATCTACATGGTGGCTACTACGTGGAGTATGACGAGACTGCTGACGAGTAGATAGCGGACCCGGGCAGGATCCGAGACTTCGTGGATGGGCTCCGTCTGTTTGTTTCCGGCCTCTTAGGCCTATTTGGTTCTTGTCTGTACTCAGACATGTTGAATGCTTCCGCTGTATTGTAATGATGTATTGTTGGGGCATGTGCCCTCTGAATGATTGTATTTGCTATCTCTGCTCTAATGAGAGCCATTTGCAACTTATTTCAATCTTTTGTGTCGTAGAGATCTGTTGTGATATCACTTGTTAAACGCCGTTGACGTACCATGTGTGTATGGTTTGAAGTACGTCGACGGAAGTGCCTTTGATCTCTAGTGGATAGTTTACATCGACGATGGAATAGCAGGGCTTGTGTTGTCGCGCATAAGCGCAGGCCTACCAGGAAGCTGGGACGTGGGAGCAGTTATGCCCCATAATCCAAGCATCTGCTATCCAGTTCGTACGGTGAGTATCCCCTAGAAGTCAGGGTGCGACAAATGGTATCAGAGCCTGTCTGCCTGTAGGATCCCTTTTTACTGGTCGCAGTTGAGTCTAGAAAAATATTTTGTAGCTATATAGGAAAAATGAAACGTGAGAGTAGGAATTCTGCCATTTTTCTTCTTTCCCCACCCACCCTCCCTTTTCTGGTAAGGAAGTGCAACGTTGATTTTTCCCTTCTCACCTAAACTTTCAAGTTAGGATTTCACGAATTCTGGTTTCTCTAGGATGGTTATATCTACTAGACCATAGGAATGGAGGTGGTTGTGACATGATTTATCATGTTGCCTACTCACGATTGAGAACGGTGGCAAATAGGCCCCGGAAGCAGATCCTCTATTCCTTAAGCAGTAGATATTGATCCTTTAGAAGCCTGGATGGGTTTTCCCGTAGTACCTCAGGAGTGTTTTGATCTCGTTTTCCCGGTGTTGCTTCGTTATCCTATTCTTCTCAACATCCTTTTCGTCCGTTCAAACCTTGTTGTTGTTTTCCACTTCAAATCTTCTACCGGCGTCTAATCAAAACTTCCTCGTAAACTCTTATCCAGCTAAAGTGTTATTTGATACCGGAGCATCACATTCCTTTGTGCCAACAATCTTTTCCACAACATACAACCCAATTCAGGTTCCACTAAGCAATCAAAACTCTGTTCACTCCCCGGGATATCAAATGTTGACTTCCAAGATAAGTAAGAACAATCCAATTCTAATGAGAGGCCACATATTCCTCGTTTCTCTCATGTTGCTGATTCTGACATTGATGTCATTCTTGGTGTTGCATTGATGGCAATAACTCTGTTCCAACCTTATTACAGATAGTCTATTCTCCAAATGCATCAAATTCTATCCAACTATACACCCTCAATACAAAAACCTCTCCCTTTACTTGAAAATGTTCCGGTGGTTTGCAAATTCCCTGACGTCTATCCAATGTGCACGATGTGTTTCACGTGACACAACTCAAGAAGATCTTCCCAAGAAGTATCCGGACCTTTTCTTTTCTCAGTAGGAATCTCGGGGCGCGATTCCTTCAAGGGGGGGCGTTTTGTAACATCCCAAGTCTGAAAAATAGCCTTTAGAATGTTTTGCTCTCTGTTATTTTATGTTTTGCATCATGGCATCATGTTGATTGCAATTGTTTTGTTTGTTTTCCATTTGTTTTCCTCTGTTTTCATTTGTTTTCTATTTGAATTTCAAACCAAAATTCAAACCCTTTGTTTCATCCTTGTGATGTTACAATTTCCAAAATGTTATTTCAAATAAAAACAACCAAATTGTTTTCTTTTTATTCCAGAAAAGCTCACTTGTTAAGTTAATGGTTTTAATCAATCAATTGTTTCCAAATCACCTTCGAAAATTCAATACATTGTATAAACAACACCCAATTGGAAAATTATGAAAATTACCAAAACAATCTAATCTTTTGTTTCCAATTATTTTCCATGTTTGATCAACTAATAATTTGGTGCTTTGTTTCAAATAAATAAATTCCCAAATTGCTTTCAAACTCAAACTCAAATTCAAACAGCACCAAAGTTTCCAATTCATGACAACTACCAAACCATTCCACTAAGTTAACCCAAGTTAATAATAGGGTTACCCTATTAAGTTTGATGTTTTCCAATAATTAATCAATTAAGTTGCAAATTATTTAAATTCCAACCAATAGACAAACCAGCACTCAATTGGAATTATGGAATTGCCCACAACAATTTAATCCTTTGTTCTAAACTAAAATAGGGTTCACCCTATTGCAAGTTTGGTTTCATTTAGAATCACCTAATAAGCAATTTAATTCAAAAATTGAATTAAATGCCAACAGTATTTAAAATTTGAACTTTTGGAAAATAAAAGTTAGTTTTCAGTTGCAATGGTGAAAACCAGCCAAACCATAAATTTTACAAATTTTTCCTAACCCTAAAGGCCACCTTTTTCTTCCTATTTGTTTTCAGCAAAAAAAAAAAATACAACAAAACTTTAAAAGTTAGCAGGGAGAGAAAGAGAGGGGCCCAACTTTCTCCCTGGCCAAGCCCACCCCGAAACTCACCTTCCCCCAAGCCCAAATCCCACCAGGTTCCCGCAGCCAGCCCACTGCCACTTACCCCTTCAAGCTCGTCTTCTCGCAGTACGGCAGACGATGCCGCTGTCCACGTCAATGGCAGTGGACAGGGAACGGCTGAGAGCTCGCTTCCCTACTCCTTTTAAGCCCTAGGTCCCCTCGGTGCCCTAGCCTAGACCTAGAACCCCTTCCTCCTTCCTCGCGCCGCCGCCACCCTCTAACCTCCCTCACCTCTCTGCATTTTTCTTCGATGTCTGAACCTCGACACCACCCGTCCGCCGTCAGACCACCGTCCCTTTCCCCTCTCCGGTCACCTCGAGTAGGAACCGCAGCTGGGAATGGAAACCGTGGTGTCTCCTGCATCTTCCCGTGGACGCGTCGCTTGCCGGGAGGCACCGTGGAGGCCGCACGTCGCCGACGAGTTTCCGGCCGCGGCTGCGATCGGCAGCGACCTCGCTTTCGTCATCGACCAACAGCGAGGTGAGCTCGCCTCCGATCCGTCCTTCCCCTCTCTTTAGTACGCGCCCACACCAGCACGGCACCGCACGCGCACGGCGCCCAGCGCACTCGCACGCGCATCGCCAGCAGCCGCCGGCGTGCTGCCCGCGATCGACGCCTCGTCGTCAGGTTCAGGAGCGAAGCGTTTGGTTGAAGTTCAGTTAACTGTCGAAGTATACAATATCTTCAGTCGGTCGCAGAATCTGAACAAAACGCAGCAGAGGCGCACTGGTATCGCTCCCTTCCGCGCAAGCCAAGCGGCCCGGGGTCGAATCCCCGCGGGCGCACCCAATCTTTTTGGGATTTTTCCTCTCCCACACCCCCTGGCCCCACATGTCATTCCCCTTCGCTGCCACACCAGCACCACAGCGCCACGCTGTCCCCCTGGCCCACGGGGCAGTGGCTGGGGTGTACATCCATTGCGGTAACAAAAGATTAAAAGCAAATCTGTTTTATTTCCTATTTTCTTTAATGGGCAGAATAAACACCTCATTTGCAAATTCAATAACTTTTAAAATATGAACCCAATAAATACAAACTTTATATGTATACTGATCCAAATTTTATAAACTTTCCAAATATTCCATTTGTGTTCTGTTTTGAGTTTTCAAAATTCATTTAAATTTCAAATTTGAATAATTCAAATGCAAATTGGAATAATTCATAACTAATTCATACTGTTTTCAAATAATTCAAATAAAATATGTTTTTCACACCTTTTTGAATGCTCTATTCAAATATAAATTTTGTTTTCTGGTTTGAATAATTTAAATTGCCTAAAAAATTTAAATCTTGTTTAATTCAATTAAAACTTGTTTAATATTGTTTAATTCATAATTAAATAATCCTAAGTCCAATTTCAAAATGTGAAACATGTAATCCAACTAAAATTTGATGATCTATTCAAATATCAACTTTTTTATTTGTTTTGAACAATTTAATTGGTTGAAAACAACAAATACTTGTGTGTCACCTCTAATGCACCCAAAATTTCCCTAAATTACTAATAAACTTCTAAATTGCTACACCCTATTTAAATTTGATTCTTATGTTGTTATTTTGCTGTTTTCCTGTTGCATGCATCATGTTTAACTACTTACACTTGTTAATCAAATGTAGATCATTGCTTCAACCTAAACCATTTGCATCCATATGCAATTCACATTGCATATGGGTCCAATTAAATTGTGTTCTCTTGTCAAGTAGGTTGCTTTGATGCATCTATCAACATGACATGCATCATCCCATGTTTGTGCACCTATGCCATGATATTGATTGTTTATCTTTCTGCAATGTTTGTTTGCTTCTTCCCGGATATACGACGACGTTGAGACCGACGATACTTACGACACCCCTTCTAAGGATTTAGCTCAGTACCAGGCTACTGGGTTTTGCAGGCAAGTTATCACTCACATGAACCACTGTGTTCCTTTCAACATTGGTTACCGATACTTTCCGTTGTTCCTTTCTGCTAGCCTTAGTAGTAGTTGTTTCTGTTACGAACCTATCACATGAATCCCTTAACCCTGATATTGCCTCATCTCCCTTCCTATAACCATTGTTTGAGCCCGTGTCTTACTAGCATGCTTAGGTTGTTTTGCTCGAGTCTGTTACCCGTTACTTTCTGTTACTATTTCTATTACGTTGTGGGGGCTCGATGTTTAATCAATCAATCATGCTAATGTTACTATTAATAATAAATTTGATGATAAGGCACCGGCAGGAGGCCCATGAGAGGTTTTGGAGCCTGCTAGTGTCGACCCTAATAGGAAAAGGGTCTTGTCTACTGATCCATGATGAGCGCACTACCCGCATTTGGGAAGCGAGTATGGGCGCCCCCCTCAACTTGACCTGATTCGCATCTCGTCCAAATCGCCTCATTTAGTTCGTGTTTTCCATTTGCCGCATCATGTTTTTGCGAGCCCAGGCCAGGGTGGAACTTTCGTAGTCGGCATATAGGGGGACACGTTCTTAGAGTGCTATGAGGGTCCATTTTCTTCTGGGCTCGATTAGCCGTGCGCCCAAGGTGCTTTGGGCTTGATGCGAGGAATGGTTGGTTGTGTTGAGTACCCCGCTTGGTGGAAGGGCCTTTCCATCTGGCGGGTTATTCATGAGTGTACGGCCAAATTGGTGCAACCCTGCAGGGATAATCTTCTCGAGAAGCCGTGTTTTCCGCGGTTATGGATTACTTGGTGAAAGTACTGGCTAACAAGTACTCAGGACAACTTAAACATAATGATCAAACATGTTACACCCAATGATTAATAACTTGACTAGTAATAGGTGGATGACACAATAACTTGATTCACCTTTAATACAACTGTGTGAGTTATCCTCGGATTGCTTCTTTGGATAAGGGGCGAGATCCAGGATGGGTTTGTTGAAGTTATCTTCCAGTTGGTTACAATCCTCGATCTTATCTCCTTTCTGTTAGCCGGCAGTTGTAGTATGTTTCTGTAGTTGTGTAGAGCAGCCAGTTGCAGCATCTTTTATATCCCCTTCCTTTCCGTTGAACCCAAGGCATCTGTGCTTGGTGTTGACGGGTTACACTTTGGTGAACTGTGAGTCTTGCTTGCCAGTACGTTTATGTACTGACCCCTTTGGGGCTGTGGTTTCCGCAGACCTGCGTTTCCGAGGATCTACATGGTGGCTACTACGTGGAGTATGACGAGACTGCTGACGAGTAGATAGCGGACCCGGGCAGGATCCGAGACTTCGTGGATGGGCTCCGTCTGTTTGTTTCCGGCCTCTTAGGCCTATTTGGTTCTTGTCTGTACTCAGACATGTTGAATGCTTCCGCTGTATTGTAATGATGTATTGTTGGGGCATGTGCCCTCTGAATGATTGTATTTGCTATCTCTGCTCTAATGAGAGCCATTTGCAACTTATTTCAATCTTTTGTGTCGTAGAGATCTGTTGTGATATCACTTGTTAAACGCCGTTGACGTACCATGTGTGTATGGTTTGAAGTACGTCGACGGAAGTGCCTTTGATCTCTAGTGGATAGTTTACATCGACGATGGAATAGCAGGGCTTGTGTTGTCGCGCATAAGCGCAGGCCTACCAGGAAGCTGGGACGTGGGAGCAGTTATGCCCCATAATCCAAGCATCTGCTATCCAGTTCGTACGGTGAGTATCCCCTAGAAGTCAGGGTGCGACATATTGCTCCATTAAACTTTTCTCCGTTAGGCCCGGTTATTAGATTGTCCAATGGGCATAGCCTGTACATCAGGTTTGTAGGGATGAAGGTTTATATAACGGACACCTATATATTTACTTTCTTGCAACCTTGTGCTATGTTTTACACCAGCACACAAGCTGGAACGGGATGGGATTTTTTGCACGATACTCCAATTCATTGGCATTGTGTTGATAGAATCGGCACATGAATTGTAATGACGTGCTCTCCATGATAGGTTTTTTCAGAGGGAGAGAACATCGTTTAATTAATAGTAACAAGAAAGAATCTCATCAATTGTGAAAGACTAGATGATACCCCGCGCGTTGCAGCGGGATTTATAGCATGTAATTTGGCTATATTTTATATAAATTATCATTCAAATAAAATATCGAAGGGAAACCATGACCCATATAGTCATCAACCAACAATGTGATTGTGCATAACATTAACTTGATTACAGATTAGAGCAAAAAGGTTTATTCATTTTTCGTTCGGTAAAACACATGTACTGATAATTTGTAGTAGTCGAAGAAATCCATGAACGGCTTCTCATATAAGTTTACATCAACTTGGTCCACTAAGCTGAAATATTCGTTTCTATAATAGATGATCCCATTGCAGTTCTCAATCATTAGCCAAGTAAACTGTGATGGAGGCAAAGCTTTTCAATCTGGTTTTGCTTCTATTGCTTCACCCGCTCTTAGTATCACCTGCAAAATATTATTGTTGTAAATACTTCCGCAAGAAGACTGACATACGTAAGTAACATTTCTTAATTAGTACACTACATTTTAGCATATAGTGACACAGAGTTGGGCATGCAACATGAGTTCTAAATAACCAGCGGACAAATGATGGTATATCATTTAGCTACATGTACTTCTCATGAAGCTATTTCTGTAGTTTTTATTAGTACTCATTTATTTGCAGAAATTTCTGCACTGTTGGTAGGAAAAATAAGATGCTGAGCATATCCCAAGCTATGTTGAGTCACAGACAAAAATAAAGCTGAATGAACCAAGGGCGCTCAACAATTATCTGTACACTGCTTTGTATCCGTGTCACTCTGTTTCAATTAGTGGAAGTAATGGTCTTACTAAACATGCATGGCACTTTCTATATGAAGTCAAATCAAATGGATTGACGACGAGCAGTAAATACCCCTGTTATTTTTATTTTCTTGACGGATAGCTTATTCGTTTCATGTACTTCTGTAGCTACTTCTGTAGCCTTTCTCTGTAGTCATTTATTTCCATTTACTTTTTCAGTAACGGTAGGAAGAATAAGATGCTGATGATATCCTAACCTGTGTTTAGTCACACACACACAAAAGATCTAATTGCAAGGCTTCTCTTAATTCAAAAAAAACTGAATTCAGATGTACATGAAACAAACTATAATTCAAAATTACAATCTAAATGAAAGCCTTATCTAAATTTGACGCAAACAGAATTCAAATGTAGATGAATCAAACCATAGTTCAAACTTTCAAACGAATGGTAAACGTGAGCACATTCCAGTATGCGTTCAATCAGGCAAAAAAACAAAAAAAACAAAATGCAATCGGATGAGAGATCAGGACAGCTCCTTTACGGGTGACCTGTAGACAGGTTAAAATTCCATCGGCTTGGAAACTCCTTCCTCTCTTCCTACGGACTGCACATGCAAGCTAAATCAATGGGACGGGCCCACCGACATGCAATACTTTCCTTCCCTTCTCTAGCGTTTCTTTCCTTGTTTCCGTTCCTATTTCCTCTCTTTCCTTTCTTTGACCCATAAAATATGTGAACGGATTACGAAAATGGAAAATTACCTAAGAAATTAGTTACCATAATTGGACATAATATGTCGGAATATCAACCTTCCCACAGGTCACCCGTGATCTAGCATTGCCCATGAGAGATGTACATACCAAAAGGAGAGTGAAGTTAGCCTTATGCCTATGGGCAAGCAGCGAGCAAGGAGCAAGACATAGTACAGTACTAAGCAGAGGCCGGTGAGGTAGGACCAGAAAAAAAAAACATTGGCGTAGAAGAATAATGGATCTCGACACAATTCATTCAATGGGTACAGGAGGTACATATACAGAGTTGTGGGATCGTGTGGAGACACGATCGGATCCATAACAGAAAGCAACAGCTAAGCCTGATGACTCGTTCCTACAGCTATTACAGATAACGTTACATACACGTGACATAATAGATATCTCAACAGCCCCCCGCAGACGGAACATCGTTAGGCAAGATGTTCAGGCTGGCTCGAAAATCCTCGAAGACTACTGATGGCAGGCCCTTGGTGAATATATCTGCAAATTGAGATGCCGTAGGAACATGGAGAACTTTGGCTTCTCCAAGAGCCACTCGATCTCTAACAAAATGGAGATCGATCTCCACGTGCTTTGTACGCTGGTGTTGCACCGGATTGGAAGAAAGGTACATCGCACTTACATTGTCACAGTACACAATTGTGGCTCGACGAGGTGGAGTATGAAGTTCTTTCAACAACTGACGCAACCAGCATGACTCCGCGATACAGTTCGCGACGACGCGATATTCAGATTCGGTGCTGGACCGTGAGACAGTGGGTTGCCGTTTGGCAGACCAAGACACGAGATTTTCCCCGAGGAAAACACAAAAACCAGAAGTGGATTTTCTCGTGTCGGGGCAACCGGCCCAATCTGCATCGCTATAGGAAATGAGGTCATGTGAAGAAGATCGATAGAATTGAAGGCCGTAGTGGCTTGTCCCTCGGAGATAGCGGAGAACACGCTTGATGAGCTGAAAATGAGACGTCATGGGGGCATGCATGAACAAGAAAATCTGTTGAACCGTATAGGAGATATCGGGACGAGTCAGGGTTAGGTATTGAAGTGCCCCAGCGAGACTACGGTACAAGGATGGGTCAGGGAACGGTGTGCCTGTATGAGCTGAGAGTTTGGAGCGTGTGTCAATGGGCGTGTTGATGGGATTGCAGTGTAACATATTGGCACGGTCAAGAAGCTCAAGTGTGTATTGCTCTTGGGAAAGAAATAAGCCAGAGGAATTTCGGTGGACATTGATGCCTAAAAATGGTGGAGCTCACCAAGGTCGGTCATGGAAAATTCGGACTGAAGGGAGACAATGACCGAGCGAAGAAGGGCAGGTGTATTTGCTGTAAGAATTATATCATCCACATACAGAAGCAAATAAGCAATATGGGGGCCACGGTGGAGGATGAATAACGAGGAATCACATTGTGAAGCAACAAAGCCAATGGATTGGATAAAAGTGGAAAAACGATGAAACCAATTGCGGGGTGCCTGTTTAAGCCCATAAAGCGATTTTTGAAGGCGACAAACATGGTTGGGAAAAGTGGCATCGGCAAAACCAGACGGCTGATGGCAAAAAACGGTTTCTTGAAGATTACCATGCAAGAAGGCGTTTTTGACGTCAAGTTGATTGATGGCCCACCCGTGTGATGTGGCAAGAGAGAGGACGACGCGAATTGTAGCTGGTTTCACCACGGGGCTAAAAGTTTCACCATAATCCACTCCAGCCTGTTGGTTAAAACCTCGAACGACCCAACGTGCTTTGTACTGTGCTAGGGACCCATCCGAATTGAGCTTGTGGCGGAACACCCATTTCCCCGTGACGATGTTGACACCTGTGGGACAAGGAACCAAAGACCACGTATCATTCCGTAATAAAGCGTTAAATTCCTCGAGCATTGCGGCATGCCAGTTCGGATCTTGTAAAGCGTGTCGGTAGTTGGCTGGGATGGGTGAAATAGCAGTGGTTGTAACAGAAAGATTGAGGAGGCGGCGCGGCATAAGATATCCCTGTTTTGCGCGTGTTTGCATTTTGTGTGCATTTGCGGGTGGATGTATCGGGACAGCGTTGGGCGGGAGAGCAGAGCGACGTGGCAAGGGCGGAGTGGTGGGCAGGGAATCTGGACTGGATACGGCAGAGGTAGGTGGGGTCGCAGGTGATGGGTGGGACGCGTTTTCTGCTGGTGTGGAGAGCGAGGAGGGGACAGGCGGGGATCGCGAGGTGGATTCGGCAGGCCCTGCATGCGCGGCAGGAAGGGAATGTGCGATACGGATCCCGGTGTAGATCGGATCCAGACGAGCGGGATTTTCTGTGGGAGGTGTGGCTGTTGGCGTGTCTGTGGCGTGTTCGGCAGAAACATAAGGGAAAGTGGCCTCATCGAAAATAACGTGACGAGAAATAATAACACGACGAGAGGAGAGGTCGAAACACCTGTAGCCCTTGTGCTCTCGCGGGTAGCCGATGAAAACGCAACGCGTAGAGCGTGGATGAAGCTTGTGAGGGGTTGTGGCATATAAGTTGGGATAGCAAAGGCAGCCAAAAGTGCGCAAGTGTGTGTACGTGGGATGTTGACGGTAGAGACGATAGTGAGGAGTGGTGTTGTTAATGGAACGTGACGGTCGTATATTGAGAAGGTGTGTGGCGGTGTGCAAGGCCTCAACCCAAAAGGGTGGTGGAAGGTTGGCTTGGAGGAGGAGGGTGCGTACGATGTCGTTTGTGGTGCGTATGAGGCGCTCAGCTTTGCCATTTTGTGGTGAAGTATGCGGACAGGAGAGACGTAGGGCAATGCCATTGAGGGAGAGAAAGGAGCGTAGGTCGTGATTAAGGAATTCGCCGCCGTTGTCGCACTGCAAGGAACGAACGAGCACATGGAACTGTGTTTTGATAAAGGCAAAGAATCGTTGTAGCGTGGAGGACGTGTCGGATTTGTGGCGCAAAGGAAAGGTCCATGAGTAGTGTGAAAAATCGTCTAAGACAACCAAATAGTAGTTGTAGCCCGAAAAACTAGAGATCGGTGAGGTCCAAAGATCTTAATGTATAAGATGAAATGGTTCGGTAGTAAAACTAGAAGATGTAGAAAATGGCAACCTAGGTTGTTTCCCTAATTGACACGCCTCACATAAAGGGGAAAATTCGGACTTATTACAAGGGTGTGAAAATTCAACAGAGAGTTGGGAGAGACATGCATCGCCAGGGTGTCCGAGGCGGCGGTGCCAGAGGTCTCGAGTGGTGCCGACGGTGAGGGCGGTGGCGGAGGGGGACGAATCGCCGTAGAACGGGTAGAGCTCACCGCTGCTACTGGATCTCAGAAGTAGTGTCTGCGTGGCCAAATCCTTCACAGAGAAGCCGAATGGGTCAAATTCGATGGAACAGGAGTTATCTTTAGTGAATTTACGAACAGAGATAAGGTTCTTAATGACAGATGGTGAGTAAAGAACATGATTGAGGTGAAAGGGATGTGGGGTGAGATGGGTGGAACCGACAGAGTGAACAGGGAGGGACGAACCATTACCAACGACAATGCTTCCGGAATTAACACTTGTTCGGGGATGAAGCGAGCTGAGGTTACCTTGGCTGTTGGTGACATGAGTGGAGGCTCCAGAGTCCACGATCCACTCGGGAACGGGGCCGTTGCCAGCGTGGCTCGGGGCGGAGTGGATCATCGTGTTGTAGTCGTACGACGGCGGCGGAGGAGGCATGTACTGCTGCGGCTGCTGGGGCGGACCGGAGTAGAACAGTGGGTAGGCCTGCGACTGGACGCCTGGTCGGGGTCCGAGGATGGCGGCGGAGTTGGGAGGAACGTAGCCGGGGCGAGGTGGAGCGTAGCCATGGGCGTAGCCCTGGTGATAGCCGTAGGGGGCGGGGGCGCCGTAGCCGTAGCCGCCATAACCGTAGCCACCGTTCTGGTAGCCGTAGCCGCCGCGTCCGTCGCGGTGACCGCGTCCTCGCCCGCGGCCGCGGCCGTTGCGGCCGCGATCGCCGCCGTAGCCGCCGCGGTTGTAGTTGCCGTAGTTGCCGCCGGTGTTGCCGCCGTAGTTGCTACCGGTGTTGCCGTCGTAGTTGTTGCCGCCGTAGTTGCCGGATTGGCCGTACCCATTGTAGCCGCCACGACTAGGTGGCTGCGCGCCGCCATGTCCGTGATGTGACGCCCCGAGATCGGGCACTATGCAGATTTCAGCATTCCCGCCAAAATCCACATAATAACCGATTCCAGGTTGCCACGTCTGATAACATTACAACAGTTCACGAATAATCCACAACAACAACAGCACAGATATATACAAGAAGACTCAAACGAGTCAAGGATACAACTGATACAATACAAAGATCCAAATAACAGCGGAAGAAACAACATAGCGTCCGACTACGGACAAGATACAACTTGGACTAAGAGTCCTGAAGATAACCGAGAGCGTCCAATCCCTGCCCAGGCCAAGCCGGAGGGATTCCCAAGCTAACGTCGTCAGACTTCAAACCTGTTGACTGCAATATTGAATATGCAGCCACGAAAGAGATTCGTGGGTCTGTACGGTTAAGTACTGGCAAGTGGATAAACCATACTCACAAGAATACCGGCGTAGCCAGTCATCACAAGATACAATTCTTTGGGTTCAACGGAAAGGAAGGGGTTGTAGCAAATAAGCGGCAGAGGGCTGCACTAACCAACTACGGAGACTCACTACAACATCCGGCTAAAAGAGGGGGATAAGATAGCGTATCGTGACCAACTACAACTAACCACCAAACAAACCCATCCAATGTTACCCCCTACTAAGGAAGCAACCCAAGGATAACTCACACGGTTGGATTAATGATGTTCAACTTATTGTGTCAATAAGACTATTAATAGTCAAGTTATCATTAGTTAGGTGTAAGTTGTTCTGAGTACTTGTTAGCCAGTACTTTCACCAAGTAATCCATAACCGCGGAAAACACGGCTTCTCGAGAAGATTTATCCCTGCAGGGTGTGCTCCAGTACCCGTACACACTCAAGCCACCAACTAAAACTCAGGTTGGCTTGACACGACCCAAACCATCTCTACAACCCATCCTAGGAGCCACGGAGCTATAAGGTCCCAGCCACGCAGCCGAATACTCAGCGCAGGTGTGCAAAACTCCCGCAGGACACAACACCCCGGCACTACAGGCCTCGCCCTATATGCATCATCATCATCATCAGTAACCATGGGTGATCAACCCATTATGCAAGGAGCAAATGGAACACCCGAACTAAGTGTGGCTCTTAGGACAAGCTGCAGATCAGGTCTAAGTCGAGGGGGGTCCCATACTACCACCCGGATGGGGTGAGCACGCTCATCATGGATCAGTAGACAAGACTCTTTTCCTAATTAAGTTCGACACTAGCAGGCCTCAAAACCCTAACCCGGGCCTCCTGTCGGTGCCTTAACATCAAATTATTATTACCCCAAACAATAACAAGTTGTTGATTGAAATGAAACCCAACTATCAACTAAACAGATGATAAGTAAAAGGACAACAAGACTTGAGCGCAAACAACACTAAGCATGCAACTACGACACGAGGGCCAGCAGGGTAAACAAACAACAGTTAATAGGAAGTGGAAGGAAAGGCTATATCATGGCTGCAAGGTAAACATATAATAGGATCGAGACTCAAGCATCGAAACAACAGGCTAGAATAAGAGCAACGGAAAGAATCGGTAACAAGTGATGAAAGGTAGCCATATGGCAGCAAGTGAGTATACTTGCCTGAGATCCCGCAAGGTAGCAGAACTTGTCGTTGCTCACATCATCTCAACGTCCTATCCGGGAAGAAGCAACGAACCTCGAACAAACACCGGATGCAACAATTACTACTACGGCAAAAGATCCAGCATGATCTAGATATGGATGCATGACAAGTTTAAATATGCATCAAGGTAAACTAGTTGACAAGATAAACAGATTTAAATGGACCCATATGCAATTTGAGTTGCATATGAAAAGCCCATGAATTATGGTTGAAACAATTGTTTTCCCACTAATCAACAGGTGAAGGTGGATTAGCATGATGCATGGATGAGGAAAACAGCAAAATAACAACAATAGAACCAATTGAAATAAGGTTTAACAAGTTTGGAGATTATTAGTTAAGTGTGGAAAGTTTGGTTACTTAAACATGTCACACAAGCAATTGTTGTTTTCATCAAGTTAAAGTGTTCGAAACAATTAACAAAATTTGTATTTGAAAAGAACATCAAATTTTAGTTGGATTACATGTTTCAAATATTGAAATTGGAATTAGGATAATTTAATTATGAATTAAACAATATTAAACAAGTTTTAAATGAATTTAAAACAAGTTTGAATTTAATTGAACCTTTATTTGTTCAAAACATAAATTCAAACTCACATTTGAAAAGTTCACACTTTGATGGTTTGAAAACATATTTTGCATGTTCAAAATTATTTTATTTTGAGCAAGTTATTATTTTGGCAATTTTAAATGCAATAAAAAAGAAACAGTTATTTTCAGCAATTTAAATTATTCAAAACAGCAAACAAAATTTATATTTGGAAAGTACATGAGAAGTTGATTGGAAAACATATTTAGTTTGTGGAATTTGGAATTTTTATGAACAAGTTATGAATTTTGCAAGTTTAAGTGAATTTAACAAGAATTCAAATGTTTCACCAATTTAAAATATTCAAAACAGTAAACAAATTTTATATTTGGAAAGAACATTTAATTTGGGACAGAAAACATATTTAAAAGGTCAAAATTGGAGTTAAAATGATTTTCTTATGCAATTTACAAGATTTAGTGAAATTCTGCCATTTTTTAGTAACTAGGGACTAGAAAAATATTTCCCAGGGATCTAGATATTATTACCAGGGGCATGGTTGTGATTTTGTGAAGTTGCTGTGACCAAAACATTGCAAAACAAAATGTGGTTTTATTCTGCAGGGGGTGGGATTCGATCCCCCCACCTCCTGGACGCGCAAAGGGGACAGAACCAGTGGGCTAGTGGCTCGGGTTGGTGATGGAAAGGCGTACGGGGGGGTATGTGCTGTTGTTTCGGGGTTAACTGAATTTTTGCTGCAGCCAAACTGAAACCGATCGGACAGGGATCGATGGATGGCTGCTGCTAGCGGCCGGTCCTCGCGGTGGCCGTGGATGCGGGCGGTGGAGGCGCTGTGGTGCGGCCAGAGGAGGAGGGAAAGGAGGCGAGTGGGGGAGCGATCGGAGGGAGAAAGCCTCACCTAGATGGCCTCGAGCAGGAGGGGTCGGGGCGGATGCAGGGAGGCGGTGCAGGGGAGGTGGCCGGCCGGAAACCTCGACGGCGCGGCCGCCCGGGGCCTCCTCGGCCGGTGACGCCTACACCAAACTTGGAACGGGTGGAGAGCCGGTTCCATTCCCACGACTTGCAGCCCGTGGCGGCTACCCCTTCCCCGACGCCATGGTGAAACTTCCTCCTCCGGCCATGGACGCTCGGTGGTGCAGAGACTAAGCAGAGAGAGAGGAAGGGAGGTGGAAGGGAGAAGAAGTGGCGGCGCGGCGGTTGGGGCTAGGGTTTGGAGGGGCCTTGAGGGGGGAGATATAGGGGAGGGGGAGCAGGGCACATGGGGGAGTTGGTGCTGTCGCTTTCCTCCATGGCTGCGTCAGCAGTACGGAGGTGGGGGATGATACCGGTTGGGTCTCCTTCGGGTTGTAGGTGGGCTGCCCCTTGTGGGCTGGCCTGCCTCCCCACTCCTTTGCTTTTATTCTTTTCCCTTCTTTTTTTTGTAATGCATGAAAGAGAGAGAGAGGTGAAATAGGGTTTGGGGTGTTTATATTTTATGAAATATATTTTATTGATTAACAAAACAGCAACATCAAGGTAGGTTACTTATTTTCAACAATTTGAAACTATTAATTGGATATTAATTTGTTATGTGATTTTGTTGTAAATGGGGTTTGGTTTTGGAAGTTTGGAAATAAACAAATGGTATTTAATGAGTTCAATCAATCAAACATTATTGAATTTAATTGGTTTGCAAAATTTTAATATTTAAACCCATATTGAAGTATGATAATTAGGAGTGATTTGAATTTTTGAATTAGTCATTAGGGTTTTAATAACAGGGAGATTTGTATTACCAAGCAATTTGATTAGAACAAATTCAACCAGTGGAAAAAAACAATTGAGTGGTTTAGTTTTGAAATTTTGAAATTGGAAATTTTTGAGCAAGGTGTGGAAGTTTAAATTGTTTTGAATTTTCAGTTGTGATGCAACATGGTGCAATGCAATGTGATGCATATGATGCAAGCAAAAACAAACAGGTAACACCCCAGGTGTTACACGTGACCGCCGCGGTCACCGTTTCCAGCACCGCCACCACGGCTGCTGTTGGTGCCACTTGTCACATTGAGGATCTGCGGCGTGGACTTGGACTGGGCACGGAGCTTGATCTCCGCGAGCTGCAGGCGCGACTGAGCCTGCATGAACGACGGAAAAGGCTTGATCGACTCCAAGAGTTCTTGCTGCACCTTGAAGCGCTCGTCGAGGCCGTCGATGAGTCGCATCGTGAGCCGTTTGTCGGAGACGGGGTCGCCAACATCGCTCAACTGATCGGCAATGCCTTTCAGTTTGCGGCAATAGGCGACGACGGACAGGTCGCCCTGCACGGCGTTGGTGAATTCCTTGGAGAGGTGCACGATGCGGCCTTCCGCATTCTCGGTGAAGAAGTGGTTCAGGTACTGCCAGGCGGTGTAGGCGGTGCTGTCGGCGACCACGATGACGTCCTGGAGCTCATCAGAGATGGTGGAGTAGAGGCCGAGAAGGATGTCGATGTCGGCAGCGCGCCACTCGTCGTCAGCGAGATGGGGATCTGTCTCCTCCTCGACATGATCGCGCGCATTGAACTTGGAGAGGACCTGGAGAACTAAGGTACGCCACTTGTTGTAGTTTCCAGAGGTGGCATCAAGTTTGAACTTGATGTATCGGGTGAAATCTAGATTATTGATAGTGGGAGGGGCAGGGATGAGCTGTAGAGAGGTGCTGGAAGAGATTGGGAGGGCGTCAGAGATGCCGTCCTCGACGGCAGGGGAGGAAGCAGAAGCTTGGGCCATGGAGGAGAGGAGGAGGAGGAGCGCTAGGCTCTGATACCAAGAAGAATAATGGATCTCGACACAATTCATTCAATGGGTACAGGAGGTACATATACAGAGTTGTGGGATCATGTGGAGACACGATCGGATCCATAACAGAAAGCAACCGCTAAGCCCGATGACTCGTTCCTACAGCTATTACAGATAACGTTACATACACGTGACATAATAGATATCTCAACAGGCGTAAGAAGCGAGTAGACCAGCCACGAAGACTGCTTCGGCGTCTTGGTTGAGGGAAACCATCAAGGACGACCGAGCCTGACTGAAGCGAAAATCCGTACTTAAATGGCAACATATGAGAGGGAAAGAGGAGAAGACGGATGGCATGGCTTCTCGTATGAGTTAGACGCACACCCGTCGAGGAGGGCGATGCGTCGATGCGAACGAATTGAGGCGCATCCATGTGTTTATAGAGGTTGGATTAGGCAAGAACCTCTCGTATGCTTCCATAAATTTCTCAGTAGCTGTTTCTCGCGGGAATCGCGGGGAGACCAAGAGGAGGAAGAGGGAGCGCTGCTGGTCGGTGGATCTGGATTTCTTTCGATGGGGAAGACACGAAGAGTTTGGCTTGGTTGTTGGCAACATGGGCCGGACAATGGGGTAAGCTGGGCTGGTTCAGACATACCAGCGTACCGTGGATTTTCAGAGCAAGCAACCGAAAAGAAATAAACCATAAACTAAACTCAGATAGGTGATGTGGCGTTTGCTGAGCTGGATAGCCTGCATGTCTAGGGAAATAGGTAGTGGGGATGAACTACTTAGTTATTATAGATAAGTGTTTCAACAAAAAAGAAAAGATAGAAAGTGTATGAGGTGTACTCACAACTCCGATTGCTTTAATAAATATATTGATTAGTCATGCTACTTTGTCACAAGAACATGAACATACTTAAAAGTGATTTGAAAATAAGTAGCAACTTTGTGTTTATCTTTTAATAAAGGTTGTTGTATGGATGTATTCATTTATAGTGGAACATGTAAAACAATGAGATCATGGATGTATCAAATATGTTTTGAAGAAAAAATTGATATGTCACTATGGACTTGTAAATAGATACCTCCGATGAACTTCTAAATTTTGACCCGTTGCAACGCACGGGCACTTTGCTAGTTTTCGTAAAATTTATTTTCATATTATATAGTACATTTTTATTTTACGGATGTTGATATTTTTATTGTAGTGTTGGTTTTTTTTTTTTACTTTGACCAAAACCAGAACAAGAAGTAATAAATAAAAAATGGAGGGAGTATGTTCACATCTCTGTTGGGGCGGCCGATATATAGGATTCTTGTTACTTTGCTTACTCAGTCAATATAAATTCGGATTGTTTTCTGTTTGGAAGAAGGTGTCGCCTGTCGGCAAGCATAGCATTGTGCTGTCCGAACCGAATTGCAATTAAGTTGTTTTACAAGGGCCGGGTGGGAAAGTAATCCAAGCCTTAACCCGGAGGCAGGGAGCAAGGGAAACAATCCAACACGTCAACCCACCGGCCACGCCACGCAAGAACACAAACTCACGGAGCTGCCCAAGATTTCCCAAACTTTCTCCGCTTCGATCCGTCCACCCACCCACCGTCGTCGTCGTCCTACTCGCCGGAAGTAGAGGTCGCCCGTGAATCCGCTCCCTCCCTTCCTCGCGCGCGCGCGCGCGGAATCCTCCGGCGGAGCAGTCGTCCGTCCGTCCGTCCCTCCGATCCCAAGTTCCCCCACAAGCCCCGTCTGATCCGATGGCGTCCGGCGGCGGCAGCAAGATCCGCAACGCCAAGCTGGTGAGCGCACACGCCCCCTCCCGATCCTGCCGCTATCTCCCGTCCCGTTCCTCGCCAGGCGCCGCGTTACGGCCGGGGGAGGGAGAAAAAAACGATTTTTTTGTCCGCGGTTTTAGGCTGATCTCGCTGCGATTCTCTCCGTGTTTCCGTTCGATCGGAGCGATGATTAGAGAGTAATTTGTGCTCATCAAATGAATACTTGGTTTTCTGGGTGCTGCGATGATTTTACTCTCATCGTGAGCGCCTCCATGTGCTGACATACCTCTTGCTTTGTTGTTTGATTGCCAGGTTCTTCTCGGCGACGTGGGCACCGGCAAGTCCAGCCTGGTGCTCCGGTTCGTCAAAGGCCAGTTCGTCGAGTTCCAGGTGACAACTCTGCTCTGCTCTGTTCTGTTCTGTTCTGTTCTGGTCTTCTCTAAATTGGGCAGTATCACTGAACTAATTGTGTAGCGAATCAGGTGGAGCTTTAACTCGTCCCGTTTGCTTGTTTGTTTGTTCGTTTGTTTCGCTGCAGGAATCGACCATCGGCGCGGCCTTCTTCTCGCAGACCCTCGCGGTGAATGACGAGACGGTCAAGTTCGAGATCTGGGACACAGCCGGGCAGGAGCGCTACCACAGCCTCGCGCCCATGTATTACCGCGGCGCCGCAGCGGCGGTCGTCGTCTACGACATCACCAATGCGGTTAGTATGCGTAGAGCGTGTAAATGACTTTCCTGAGAACTATCTTTATAGCAAACCTTAACTGTGTGGGTACGTAGGACTGATAGAAGTTACTTGAAACTGGTAGTTCTTGATGAGGATTTATTTGTCCTCATTATTGAATCACCAGCTTTCGTCTTTCGGGGCAGAAACCGTGTCCAACTTTTAAGTCTACAGAATCTTGCTCTTCCATAACTTCAGCGTCAGTTCTGTGCTTGTGCAGCTTCATGTAGAAGAAACCTAGCGTGTCGAAACTCTTTGATCCAATCTTTATGAGTTGCACCCACTACTTTGCTCTGTTTGGCAGATATGTGCCTGTTTATCCTGACAACCATACATGTAATTGGAATCTGTGGATACTATAATTTTTGCACAATTATCATTTTGCTCAGCAGACCTATAAGTTTAGCTGTAATCTGGAAGAGTGGCTCTGCACTAGTTCTGGCATTTACAGCACCTTCCTGTTTGGGATCTGCCTGCTGATCTTTTCATCTGACCTGTCATTTCTAGTGAGTATGGATCTATTGTTTTATATGGAGTATGGACATAGGCATCTTAGAGGTTGTACACGCTGATCTCTCCTGGAATGTGCTGTCTTAACCCTACTTCTCCATATGTTGTGTTGCTAAACACGAATTCAAACCAAGTACGCCGTGGTTCCAAAGTTGAACCAACAAAATCCCTTTGCACCTTGTTACTCCTTGCCTGCATTTTTGTGAACAAGCTAGATGCAGGGAAGATGATGTGTCTTTTTTCGATTTTACCAAGTCGTATAGTCTTTCATTGGTTGTTATTTGAAAACTATAAGAGAATCCTTATGAGGATATTATATATTACTACCAAAGTACCAATACTTAGTTTCTTAAGTTGTATATATGTATCCTATCATTTGCTCCTTATCCATAGACTGTACCTATATCATGTAAAAGTAGGTGAATAGATTAGTTAATTATAACATCAATTTTCAACCTTACAGGCCTCTTTTACACGTGCAAAGAAATGGGTTCAAGAACTTCAAGCACAAGGTAATCATTTTACTCCTTTATAATATACTTTTTTATTTATTTGAGACTTAGAAATATGTATTTTATGTGGCTATTATTTGTTGAAAATCTTGAGTGCTGGTAGCCCTGCTTGTGCTTAGAGCGGATGTTTTTCTGTAGATGAGCTGGCAGACACTAGTTTCTAATTCTAGAATGTTTAAATACAGGGAATCCAAACACAGTAATGGCTCTTGCTGGGAACAAGGCTGATATGTTGGAGGCAAGGCAGGTGCCAGCGGAAGTATGTCATCCTTCTTAAATCTCATATCTTATTTCTTCTATTCCCTGACATCATAACTTCCAAATCATCCGCTTTCATGACACTACCAAACCAGTAGCAGGTTGCCACTTATGTTCATTTGGAGTTGGGTTCTCCATGAAGCTTGAACAAAAGATTAGTAAAAAAATATCACTATTTAACACAAAATATCATCCAAACATGCAACACAAAGCGAATAAGCATCATCACAATGTGCCGAAGACAATCCTGCAAACAAAATGCATGTATCATAATTTGCATCACTTTCAGCTTGTTTGCTTCCGGTAGTTCTTAATTATATCAGAGATGTGAATTTATGTGTGAGAGATGAACAATTTGGTATCGTATGAATGAGAAAAATACAATGATATAGCGCATCCATCTAGTCCTGCTATTGAGTTTGAACGATTCATCTGAAGCTAAATTCTGTGGTGCAGGAAGCAAAGACTTACGCTCAAGAGAATGGACTCTTCTTCATGGAAACGTCTGCTAAAACAGCAGCCAATGTGAATGATGTGTTCTACGAGATCGGTGAGCATACATACTGTCAATAATTTAACCGTTGGATGTGTCTCTGATAATCTACCTGTTTGACAAGCAAAAGAAAATGCCTATTGCTTGCTCTTGCTGATTTTCTAATCGCCACTCCTTTGTTGGCACATCCAATTTCAGCGAAGAGATTGCTCCAAGGACAGCAGGCCCAGAACCCACCGGCAGGAATGACCCTCTCACAGCGACCGGCTGAGAGGATGGTCAGCAGCTCGTCATGCTGCTCATCGTAAAAATCCAAAGAGATGGCTGTGCCATGGTCTTGAAAGGCACTGAAAACGTCTATGCACAGATGTTGTAGACGATGATTGCGAAAAATGTGTATCCCAGCTTGCTACAGCTCTAGCCCTTTGTTTCTTCTTGTCATGTTGGTTCTGTAAATGTGAATAGTAGAATGTTGCTGAAGCAGATGTTCAGATATGTTACTACATTGCATTCCCATAGTGCTCAAGTATTTATGAATGACTCGTGAAAGACCTGTGCTTCAGTTATGTACATATTAATTGTGTGCTACCAACATCGGTTCGACAATAAACAGAGACAAAAAAAGCAAGTAAATAAACATATTTGCTGATACAAAGGTGCGAAAAGGGAACGAATAAAAGTTAAATCCAATCAAGTGGTATAGGTAGAGGCATATAATTTTTCCTGTGTCAATTTTCACCAGGTTCATGGGAAGAACATATTATTCTGAACGGAAACCAGTATGTGCCATATTTTTTCTCCTCTCTAATGCTATCTATGATGATTTTTTTGATTCTTCATTCACTGGATGTAATCGTCGTTGTAGCTGTCGCTGATCACCGACACAAACCGCTCAAGCCATGGCAGCTGGTGGAGGTCCTTCATGGTGTCGACGACGTATGAGTCAGCACAGCGGGGCGGTGACGACTGGCTCGGTTGGTGGTGGTCGCCACCGAGGCTGAACCCGCCCGCAAGGAACCGCTGGATGAGCGCTAGCTGCGCCCGCTCCTGCTCCGAGTAGCCCTCGATAGCCGTGGGCATGCAGTCGAATGTGTCCCATGCCCAGATCTCGGACGCCTGGCATGACTGCGCCACCGACGGCTCGGCGATGCTCTCTTCGTCCCAGAACACACAATGGCATGTCTGCACGCCACGGTTGTACTCTGCGCCGCAGGAGTAGCAGAACTCGTGACCACACCTGCACAAGTGGTAGAGCGACTTTAGCACAGATATAAGAATTAGAGCACTACAACTTAGGAAATGCCATGCACCCCAGGACATTAACAAGGAACAACCAGAAAACTTCAACACAACAAACCCAAGTCGAAAAAATATCTGAAAAATACGGTGAAGGGACGTGCAGAGCGTACCAGCAGGTCATATGGAAGCAGCCTTGCGTGAGTTCGATCATCCGTCGACATTGGTTGCAACGCCTCCATCTATTGTTCTGTGCAAGGCGGTGCAAAGACAAGTCTCCATTATCTCTATCGTCCAGAGGCAGGCTCTGGTACTCGTCGCAGCCCATCATGATGTGCCACGGCACTCCGCAGTTGATACAGATATCTCCATGGCATTCTGGGCACTCGATGCAGTTGAGGTCCGACTGACTGGACGAGCCTGCCCTCGAGAAGTGCTGGCTAAGGTCCAATAAAACCGAACAGTTCGGAAAGGGGCAATAAAACCTTTCCATGTCCAAGGGGCCAGCCGCCGCAAAAGCCCTCTCCAGGGACTCGTAGCTGCTAACCGGAAGGAATGATTTACACTCGCCGGGTGAGATATGATATTTACACCTTAACTGTGGGCATCGTATAGGCAGCTTCGAGGCGTGCAACTTTTCTTCGATGTAGGCAGTCAAGCAACCGTAGCAATATGTGTGCGAACAGCCCACCTTGATCATCTGGGAACCCCGTCTCTCCTCGCAGCATATCGGGCAGGTGGCGACCTCGTAGGGAGATACGTACATGATGCCTATTGCCTCCTTGGCCAACTTGAGGGGCCTCTCGAGTTCGAAGCTAGGAAGCAATATTAGGTCGAAGTCCTCCAGCTTTTCAATCAGTTCGAGAATCCTATGTCCTAAAGCTACCAGAAGCTGGTCCTCAAGAATTTCAGCTTCTGCAATCTGGTGCGGAAAATAAGAAAACAAAGACAAGGTGAGTTGAGTCCATCCGAGTTTGCATAGTTTCAGTTTGATAAACTAACACAAGACAGATAAATAATTCAATTGAACTACAATAGCCCACCAGACTAGCAAGTATTCCATAGTTTCAACACATGATACCTTAAATGAGGCTATGCATACACGTTCCTTGCCTTTCCGCATTATGTTCCTCACATTTTAACCCGTACAACATTTTCCATATGTAAGACTTGACATAGCAACCTAACAGCTATTTACACACCTGTTACTTAGTTTTATGAATGCCCACGAGGGCATCAGGTCAAAATCGGTTCAGTGAATTTCCAAGCACAATATGAATCGTCCAGTGAAATGTGCACACACCTCAAGAAAGCAACCACACTACTCAGTTTGATTAAACCGAATAGTCAATGAAGTGGGTTTTCTTTTTATCAATGAAGTGATAATTTTATTCTCGCTCACACACAGACTGAATGAAAATCATATCAGTGAGCTAACTAAGACAAATAATCTCCAAAACTAAGATAGGGAGCAACCAAGATACCCAGTTTGATTAAATAACCCAACAGCCATGTACAATCCTCAAAACTAACTAATTTAGAATGGCCATGAGGGCAACCGCCAACAGGTCAAAATCAGTGTTCATCAGAATAATTAGTTCATGGTCATGTAGATTTAGCTGCAAAGTTTCAAGCATGCCATAAATCATCATGTGAAGTGTGAACACACCTAAAGAAAGCAACCACGATCATCAGCATTGTCAAACTGAAGAGTCAATTAAGTGGTTCTTTTTGTCAATCAAGTGATAAATTTATTCTGATGAACAGAAAGGTGAATGTAAATTCATATCAGTGACCTAACTCAAACAAAGTAATCTCAAAATGCATCTCAATCACCTGGAAGTAGAGCTTCTCTGAATTGGTGAAGGCGAAGATCTTGGTGATGCCGTTCTGCAGCGCCACCGACAGGCCGTCCATGAGCGCGAGGTGCTCGGCCACCAGCTCGTCCACGAAGAAGTCGAGCTTCTTCTGCACCCTGAGGACAGGCACCCCCGGCGCCCTCTCCATCACCACGCCGATCCCTGACAGCTTCTTTGCGTCGTCCGGGCTCGACGAGACGCCCTTGAAGAAGAGGCGCACCGAGTTCTCGTCGAGCTCCTCGTCGGTGACGCCGGCCGTGAAGGACTCCTCCGTGTCCTCCCACTCCTCCGCGGCCTCGTCCCCGCAGCAGCTCCTGAAGTCCTCCTCGCCTCTGGGATTGCCGCTGGCGTCAGACGACATCTCCTCCATCCTCAGACCGTAATCCAGTCGCACTGACCCTCTATAAATTAACCAATTAGAAGGCCATTTCTTCCCCAATTTGAGCAATCCTCATCCAATCGACCCCCGCTGATTGAGGGGTCAAGACTCAAGAGATAGCACGGGGATTCCGGCTCAGAAATTCGTGGCGAAAATGGCGAGGAGGCACCAGACGGAGCCCCACACCGCGAACTCGACGGCCGCGATGGCGAAATTGGCGGGGACGGCGACCAAGTTCACCCACACGCTGGAGCTCTCCACGAATCTGAAGGTACTCATACGTGTCGCTGGATAATTCCGCCGCCGCCAGAATCTGCAAGACAAAAACCGTGGCCGGAAATTAGAAGCTTGACTGCTCAATTGTCGATTCGAGGTGAACTCGGCCGGACGAACAGATCTAGAAATAGCTCCGGCATTCGGTCAAAGGCTGCAGCTTTCAGCACCGAATTGAGAGCAAAAGCAAAGAACAAATTCGCAAAACTGCAGGAGGAACTCTCCCCTTTTTTCTCCCGTGCACCATAAAAGAAAAAGCGGTGGAAGTTCCGGAAAAAACCCCGAATTTCAGCTCAGAGAACACCGGGAGCCTAGAAATCGGCAGCCTGTGCGAACTGTCAGCCGAATTTCAGCTCAGTGAACACGGAGGGGAGGAGAAAAATCACCTGCGAGAGAGGGAGGCGGTGGTCACGCCATCGGAGGGGGAGGAACCGCGGCGGGTGAATGGGGACAAAATCGAAGCTTTCGGTGTCGGCGGTGGGGTGGGGGGAGGTGCCTTCCGTGCGGCAGTGGAGGAAGAATTGATTCGGACAGAGAAGGGGGTGGTGGAGTGCAGTTAAAGCAAGAACCCTCTCTCCTAATTATTCCTTCTCATTGCAGGGGAAATAATTGCTTCCACTATATTATTATCCACTTTTGATTATATATAATCAAATGCTTATAAATTTAAAGAAAAATCAGCTGCTCCAGCAGCAGCAGCTGCAACACCAGTCTCCTCGAGGATTTTATTTACGCATAATAATTGGAGTAGCCTCCGTAAAACGAATGCCATAGAGGTGCTCGGCGGGATCCGTAAAAGGCCGGTGGGTTTACAGGCTGGGTCGTATATTCGGCCGTAGCAGAGTCCGTAAAACTTATCCGGCCCGACGTAACCTACAAGTAGTGGCAGCTCGACCATTTTCAGGTCACACTCCCATTCCTCCGCCGCATTCCATCCACGCCGCCATAAATCTCCGACGAGATATTACTCACGCCTCCAGCCAGATCCACCTCTGTCGCGCCACCATGCCGCCGAAGATGAAGACGACGAAGCGCGAGCCCGCCTCCCGGCCCGTGTTCGACCCGTCAGAGTTGTCCGACGAGGCGCGACGGAGGGCCGACGCCGCGCGGAAGAGGGCGGCACACGCCTTAAATAACAATCATCACCCCATGTCGGCATCGCTGTAATACCGCGCCCTCTCGGAGTTTGAATGCCTCCGCGAGGCCGCAAGGCGCGGTGAGGGCAGCTCCTCCGGCGCGGGAAGCTCCTCCCGCGCACTAGTGACGACGGAGCTGGAGCCGCTGCCGGAGTACGATCCGGTGGCATTTGGCCCCTCCTTCTCCGAGCTCGATTTCGTCCCCGACAATGCGGTGGACGCCGTCGTGGTGACCCTCTACCAACGGTCTGCAGCGGAGGAGGCGGACCTCGAGGAGCAGCGCCGCCATCAGCTCGAGGTGAACGCGGTGCTCCTCGAGAAGGGCATCGCTGCCTCGCTCCAGGACTCACAGTACATCGGCTTCTCCGACGAGGACTGAGCGGCGCGACCGTTCTTTAGCCGCGCCGCCGCGATATTTTGAGGAGCGGCGCTGCTCCTGGGTAGGCTCGGGTTAGGGCTAGGTCTAGGGCTATGGGGTAGGGCTACTCCGGTGATCACCGTCTACGATAATCGTTGTAGTCGGTGGTCTTTGACCCCTCTTTTGTAAACTAATTTCGCGGCAAAATCAGAAATCGGAATATGCGTGTTCATGTTACAGGCACTTCTACTGCGCGATGCATCGAAACTGGAAAAAAAAAACCTAAAACGCGAACTGAAAACCGTGTTTCCAATTTCGCGTTTTAGGGGTTCTGCTAGAGTTTCCCTTAGGCCTATTTATGCTCCATTATTCTTTGGAATTTGTTGGTGGCGGAAACATCCTTGTTTCTCACCAAAGACAATGGTGGCTAGCAGGGCGAGAAGTGTGCATCATCGTGCTTTTGATTATCCATAGGTAATTCCCAGTGCCTACCATGCCCATATCTTCGAAACCCTATAGCACGCCAAATAATGTAGTAAATTGGGTTGGACAATACCTATGTAAATATGAAAGTAAATTGAGAAGTGAGTTATTTTTTGTTTGCTTAGGAAGACTTGCTCCTTATATAAGATTTTGGTGCCACACAACATCGTGAAGTCGTGTGTCCTTTGGTAGGTCGTAGTTAATCATTCCATAGTTATTAGCTTCATCCTCGCGTTGGTTAGCGGCTATGAGCCTTTTAATATACCTTTTTTAACAAATATTCCATTGCCCTTTTGAATTATATACCAACATCAAATCCCTCATACACCTTATAGGCTTACATGCGCACCTGATATTTGCACTAACTAGGATGTGACAATATGTGAAGGAAAATACTTGTCCTAGGGCGACCTACGCGAGCGAAGCGTAGGTCGCTAATTTTTGTGAACACATTTTCAACACAACTGTCGTATTCCAAGTTTATTATTTTTGGTGTATACTAGTACCTATATATTGACACCACGCGAAGGTCTCACATCATGTAGATTTTTTTTGAATTTTTTGGAATTTTCTAACCCCGTTTGAGAAAAAGTCAAGGCGGCGGGCATGACCGTTCGTAGCTAGGGATTGAATATTGAGAAACTCTTGGTATATCTATGATGAAATAGGTACTTGTGTACCTAAAAATGATTTTTTCCAAAAATCATGAGCAAACTATGAGGTACCTGTAGTTCAAATTTGAACAGTTTCCAGCGAAATCGGCAGAAACTTCTGTTCTTCAAAAGAGGTGGATGGAAAACTTTTCATATGAAACAAATTGGTTATTTGTGCATATAACATGGTCTAGTATTTTCAAAAATTAGAGCTCTCAAGTTTTGCAACATATTTGCGGTAGGTCCTTCACAAAAAACTCTATTTTTTACACTTGGGACATGAAAAATGGTTTTTTTCTTCGATGAAAAGGAAAACTTACTCCGTCAACATTGTCCGTGCTTCCAAGATGCATGTTTGTGTGTAATATGGGAACATTTGAACAAACTATGCCATGGATATGACCATAACACTCGTCATTTGGCCCGAAACCCAAGAATGTTCGTAGGAGATAGCTAATTTTTGTGAACACATTTTCAACACAACTGTCGTATTCCAAGTTTATTATTTTTGGTGTATACTAGTACCTATATAATGACACCACGCGAAGGTCTCGCATCATTTAGATTTTTTTTGAATTTTTTGGAATTTTCTAACCCCCTTTGAGGAAAAAGTCAAGGCGGCGGGCATGACCGTTCGTAGCTAGGGATTGAATATTGAGAAACTCTTGGTATATCTATGATGAAATAGGTACTTGTGTATCAAAAATGATTTTTTCCAAAAATCATGAGCAAACTATGAGGTACCTGTAGTTCAAATTTGAGCAGTTTCCAGCGAAATCGGCAGAATCGTCTGATCTTCAAAAGAGGCGGATGGAAACCTTTTCATATGAAACAAATTGGTTATTTATGCATATAACATGGTATAGTATTTTCAAAAATTATAGCTCTCAAGTTTTGCAACATATTTGCGGTAGGTCCTTCACAAAAAAACCCATTTTTTACACTCGGGAAATGGAAAATTGTTTTTTTCTTCAATGAACAGAAAAAAAAGTATTATATATGATGGAAAATATTATATGGATGTCATATTTTAATTTCTCTCATTTTTCTAATCGATATAGACATATTATTTGTCAAATTTCGATTTACGGATTTATAGATATGAATTTTTCAATATTAAATAGAAAAGACAAAAATGTTAATTATTATTTAAATTAAAGATTATTTGAATTCGAATTTATTACTAGTTATTTTTTTTTTACTTAAATAATTGTTTAAATTCACAAAATAAAATAGTGTGACATTGATGGTCCAAGGGTTAAGGTTAACAGCATAGATTGGATAATTTTGACAACAATACATCCATTGTTTCTAGGTATCTCACAAGGAAGGAACTACGAAGTTAAGCATGCTGGGGCTGAAGCAATCTCATGATGGGTGACCGATCGGGAAGTGTTAGTAGAAACGAGTAATTTAGATTAAAAATAAAAATGGTTAAAGATAAATATAAATGTGACTATAGTGTGATTAAGTGGTTAAATAAGTGAAATAAAAAAACTCAGAAAAAATTCAAACTTTTTTTTGAAAAAAATTGAAATATTGTACCCCTACGCCGAGGGGGGGCCGTCGGCGTATGTACCCCTACACCGAGGGGATGCCGTCGGCGTAGCCCAGACGCCGAGGGGGCAGGCCGTCGGCGTACGCCGCTGCTGAGCGTGAGCTGTCCGCCACGTGGACCGATACGCCGAGGGGTGTGGCCGTCGACGTACGTGGGGCGTAACGGAACCCGTCCTGGCACGTTTGTGGGCCCCACCAACCTGTACGCCGAGGGCGTATTATACGCCGACGGCCAGAAGGGATTCGCCGACAGATGTGTACGCCGAGGGCGGCCGTCGGCGTAGGTATACGCCGAGGGGAATCGGAGCTTCCCCGAGGGCCTGAGGCCGTCGGCGTATCAACCGTTTCCCGTAATGGTGGGATATTGTCAACCGTTGAGATTAAAATAGATGGTTACAAACATTAAGTTTTCTAGGATTAACGTGGTGGCTCGTAGGTAAGGATGGCAATGGGTAGGGTATGAGACGGGTAGAGCAATACCATACACATACCCATATAATCAGCGGGTAGAAAACTCTACCCATACCCGTACCAACGGGTATGAAAGTCTACCCATACCCATACCCGGCGGATACCCATACCCATTGGATACCCAATGGGTAACACGTTATTATATTCATTGATTGAACATTTGACAAAAATATCAGTTTGATCAATGGTATGCCTCATCATTGGAAATTTATTTTCTTAGTTTGAGTATTTAGAAGATGAGAGGATTTAGGAGTGATTGAAATTTGGGGATATTTGGGAGACGAGGGCTTACGAGGACGATTTGACCGACCCTTCTTCTCATCGCCTTAACCCTGAAGTCATGATCTTGTGAGTTGCTTCCTGCTAGGCTACATATGGCCAAAGTGGCCCACATGTCAGTATAAATGGGTAGGGTACGGGTATACCCACGGGTATAAGCTGATACCCATGACCTACTCATGACTTGATGGGTAGGGTACGGGTACTACCCATGGGTATAAATGCGTACCCATACTCTGCCCATACGGGTCGAATACCCGCGAATACCCGTACCCACGGTTAAAATTGCCATCCTTACTCGTAGGGAGTCTCCAATTAGTAAATATAACATTTGTGGACGTAGCTAGCCCGAGTACAGATTGAAAGGAATTGTAGAGTCCCGGCTTGAGTTGTTTTGCCACACGCGTATATCTCTCCTATCTAAAAGAAGGATTTGGTTCCTTCAACCGTGAACGACCGCGTCCTGTCGTCGTCAACATCGGCAGCTTTGTCGCTCGCGTAATTTTCACTTCCATCCCCACCGCTTTCTAAAATAATCCCGGGCTCCACCTAATGGAGCTCATAGGCCGGCCCCTATTCTCTCGTCGTCTCAGATTTGAGCGCCACCACAACAACAGATCTCCCGGCCCTTCTGTCGCCGACCTTCCAAAACTCCTCTGCCCTTCTCGCCGCTGCATCGACTCGGTAGCAGCAATTGCGCCGCCGACCAGCCCTTTTGGTGGAGAACCTGGAACCCGTCATGGAGCGCGTCGTCCCGTAGGAGGAAGGGGACGATTGCCCCGCCGCAGCCACCGCTAGCGAGGAGGAAGACACCGACGCCCAGGCTGCCCCTATCGTGCAGCTCGATGAGGTCACAGTCATCACTAGCGAGGAACCTCGCATGGGCATGTAAGCTCCCCCCATCTTCTCCTAGGCTTGCACTGTTTCGCCTCGCTGTGCTGATTTTGTTGGGACCGGGCAGTCGCCGCCTAACTCTTCATCCCCATCTCTATCTCTCTCTTTCCCTAGACCAATCTGCCTCCATCCGCTGGAGGTCAAGCTCGACAAGATCCGTCCGCTGTCTCATGTTCTGCACCGCCATTGTCTATTACAGCGGCCTCGACCCCCAAGCTCTACCCCTACAGGCACGACTACCTGCAGCTGTTCCCACTTGCCACAGGAGTCCACAACGGCTGCTACGGGAGTCTATCGGACGCCACCCGGGAGTCCACACCGGTGCAGGTAGGCAGCATCCTTACATTCCCAATCATTTCTCTGATGAACATTCAGTACAACCAATCCCATTGAAAATTCAGAACATACTTGACACTATGTTTAAAGTAGCAATGCCATGGGATATTGGTCAGATTGGAAATATCTGATCTGCTAATTTTGGGATGCAATGATCTTAAAATAGTGTAGTTCTTAAGTTTACTATTTTATCATGTAAAGTTCAATTTGCTATGAGGGGAAGTTCACTTATTTTATCATTTGCTGAATCTCAAAGATATCTTGTGCTGAATCTTAAAGATATCATGTTTCACACTATAAAGATATTGCTCTGCGAGGGTAACATTGTATCTAAACTGCCAATCCATTGTTTTTGTGGTCACTGCAACACTATTCTTTTGTTCTAAGAAAAGAGTACTATTACAAACCTATGCTTTTTTCCAGCTTATAACCCTATGCTTTTTTTTCAGCTTATAACCCTATGCTTTGTTCTGGTTATACTCGAAAGTGAAATCTAAAAAATCATGCTTTTCCCTAGGTTCCCAAAGAAGATTCAGACATGGTACTTGCTAATGAAAATTTTAGTACTCCTTACCATAGTTGCTGCCGTTGGTGAAGGAATATTTATTTAGCACAACATGAAATGTTTCATACGGTTTGTGCACTGAAAGCCTTGTTCCCGATTCCCTGGTTCTTGCATGTATCATTAGTTGATCTATAATACTTTGTTCTAATTGTCCTGATTTTATAGGGAAGGGTGGTGCTGGTGGTCGGGGCGAGGAGGACGATGAGGGAAGACTATGATACCATTGCATGGGAATGCTCCAAGGTTACCAACCTACCATCACGTTCAATCTTCCTTTTGAGATGATTATTAGTTGTAGAAAGCTTGTATGTTGTATTAAAGTGCCACTCTCGTTTGCTGTTAATTTATACTTTAGAGAGCTTGGTACCAAATGGTTCTGGAATTTATTCATATGTTTAACTGTGTATGTACTTATTGTTGAATCAGTTGTGCGTTGGCGGTGCATCTATTATGTGTACACCAAGACTCTAATGTCTTTGATTTTTCAAATTACTGCGACGAGCTATCAAACACCGTTTTCCTTTACCTCTTCTTGATAATTTTGGATGTTGAGAACTGTTTAATCTGTTGTCTGATGGTACTAACTGGACCACTTGTTGAGTTGAATTCTATATGGATAATATCTTAGTTTTTTAAATGATGCTTGCTTGCAGATCTCTTACTAGCTGAGTTTGTTTGCCTCCTGATCCAAATCTTTTCCTTATATATTGTATTACTTTAGACACTGTTTTCACCATTGCACAGTTTTCTTTTGGCCACCTGATGCCTATGGTTTATTTTGCAGTATAAGCCAGACAATCATATGTCCAGCAAGGACATCATATATGAAGAAATTAGAACTTGTAGAATTTTTAGTATCCTTGTTGATGTGCAAAAAGTTCTCGACACCTTCCGTGTTGCTGCAGAATTAGGGAGCGACTCACATGGAGCATATGTGATCTCAGTGGGCTCGTGTAAGAAGAGCACCACGTATGTAAACAATGCAGAATTTCTGATATCCAAATTTCCATTATCTGAATTTCAGAGATCTGACTGCACTTATTATGGAGCCTTATGTAATTCCGTATTAGCACTTACTCATATGCCAAATCACAAACTTTATTTGGCTGGCACAAGTTTCCATTTTCCAGGTACTATTAAACAACATGTACTTCCTTGCAGGCGAGTGATGTCCTCGCCGCCGAGTTCTTGCAGAAGGACAGAAGACTAGCAGTTTAGTGGGGAGCTAGGACGCCCATGTCCTGGTGGAGTAAGTACGATTTTCATGTTTGATATACAGCTTTTATCATGCATAAGTATAACATTTCTCCATGAATTTCTTGTCATGTTCAATCTACAGATCTATAATCAAATCAAGTTATGAACCTTAAAGCATTTATGAATGATCGATTGAACAATAAACCTCAAAACTGGCCACATCAAACCAATTGGTTATGTTAAAGGAAAGGGTATTTTAAGGAGATAGTGGAATATCTGAACACCGTGATTTTTCTGTATGTGTGTTGGATATATCTGATTCAGGTTGTAGCCTGTGCCCTTACAACGGGTTTTTTGTACCTCCAAACTGGACTGACCTTTCTAAGCAATGGAATATTTAAGCAAGGTTTAAACGTAAGATTGTTGAGATAGGAAATATAGTTCTACTTCACACTTCAGTGTGGAATGCCATTCTTCACTTCAGTGGTTTAACTGCACTGTACTTGGAATGTGAAATCATATGTGTTAGACACATTATTGCTCCAACAATAATAGTTTCTTTTCAGATACAATTCCAGAAATGTGATGTTGATTTAACTTTTGGATAGTCTTATTCTCTAAAACGGCTTCCCAGTTTAGGCCCCCTTTGATTCATAGGGTTAGGAAACCGAAGGGATAGGAAACGCAAAGGGATTGAATGTCCTGCCCATCTGATAATGCGGACACAGGAATTCCTACAGATGGCTGTTTGATTGCAACATAGGAACCCAGGAACTCATAAGCGTTCTTCCAAAGGATTTTTCCAGTAGGTCTGACCTCATTCTTTTTTTCCCTGTGAAAATAGCCTACAAAATTCCTACAGGATTTGTTCCTACGGGATACATTCCCATGAATCAAACGCGTTCAATAGGGAAAAATCCACTCGGACTGAATCCTACAGGAATCCTAAGAAAATCCTTCAAATCAAAGGAGGCCTATTGGTTTTCCTTGATTGATGGATAGTTGATTCATAATTATTTGATGGTTGTTCTACTCCTTTTGGTGGTCTGATTGATCAGTTCATCTGGAATGTATATTGAGTTAAGCAATATATTTACATGTTAATTTCCGAATGGGAACACCGGATTTTCCTATTCTTGTACTCGTCGTGTTTATAGTTAGTTGGCTTAGAGGCGGTCAATTGATTCGAATCAGAAGTGTGCAAGCTTGAAGCCACAAATTATCATGATCTGTTAATTTTCATAAGTGTTTATGTGCTTGTGGAAAAAAATGTTTCATCTATACTCTTTTTATTATCAATTTGTCCTTTCACTGTCGAGGAAAAGCCAAGGGTGAACCCTAAGAAGCCTACCTGCAGGTTTTATGTTACACTGGTGCCATTCTCTGAATAACGTTTCATCCCAATGCAGGAGAACCTATGGGTGCTGGTCGTGGCAGGCACGGGGCACTGAGCTTTGTTATAGAACATTAGAAATTTTGCACCTCATGCATCTGTACAATGTAATCTTCTTTCGTGTAGGTTTGCACCTCATGGGGGCACTGAGTATTTTTATTGGAGCTAAGACGCTAATACAGTTGTTCTTGCTTGTGGAATTATGTCGGAATTTGACTTGATGTAGAAAAGCGCAATGGAGTACATTATTATTTCACGATATTCTTTTGGTGATATGATGCCCTCAAATGGATGGAGCCAAAGAAAAACACCCCCTTCCTGCTATGTCGAATTTGTTAACAATAGATAACTTTCTAGGTCCTCTTGTTGTTTATGCATATGATGTTGAATCGTGTGAAGTGAAAGTCTTAGTGGCCATCTTTCCTAGGAGTATATACGTGGACCATGACAAGTATAAAACTTACAATGATCTGCTAAGTACACATGGTTAACATTCAACCATTAGAATAATTATATCCCGTTGCAACGCACGGGCAGTTAACTAGTATGTATAAATAACAACGACCCAGCCACCCAGGGAAGCCCGCGGCGTGAGCTCTATGCCCTGTCGTTGGTCAAGTCGCAGAGCTGCCAGCGCACGTCTAGATGGCGTTGTTTTTTATGCGATCCGCCATCGGCCACATCAAGGAACAATCGCAGAGCTGCCAGGCGCACGTCTAGATGGCGTTGTTCTTGATGCGATCCGCCGTCGGCCACATCAAGGAACAATTGCATGATGTCGAACTCCCCTGCGATGAAAACCGGGTCGCCCCGCACCGTCAGTTTCAACTTTCCCTCCCTCCAAGGTCGCCGACCTCACCTTACTCAGCGCCCCCTCCACCGCCGACTTGGACAACCAAAGCTCAATCTCCTCCATGGCTCCCTCGCTCGGTATTTCCTCTACGGCTCCAGCTGATACGGTGTTAATCCGTCCAGGAGTTCTTCTCGACCGTCTCAACATGCTCCTTAGCGCGCACATACAAGCAGAAAAAAATCTCTGGTCGCTCACCTTAAAGGATGGAGCACGATGCACACGGCCCTGCGTGTCAGCTTCCCCAACGCAGCAGAACACTATTGATGCCCGCCGCCCACCCATCAAGCAGAGGAGGACGTCTTCGGAGCTGTCAGTTTCGTCGTCCGAGTCGGTAGCATCATGGAAGCCATCTGACAGGCTTCCTATAGAGTAATTGCTACCGGCGGCGAACGGCAAGAGGAGGAGGACGGACGAGGGGTGCGTGAAGGAACATGAACCAGGTATTGTCAAGTTGAAGCTTGAGCACAAGCGAGATAGTTGCATGCATGATACACGGATGGACGCACAAGACCAAGATGGCTCTCCTATTTCAGCAAAAGATCAGCAAAAGATCTTAAATCATTGGATTGGGAGGTGGTCCACTTAGTTTTTATGGAGGTTCGAGTCTAGGGGGGCAATCCCCCAAGTCAAATACGCCACCTGATTGTCTTTCGGGTCAGTTTCCAAGCATTGCAACCATGGCTACGATGGCTACGATGGAGCGTATAATGAACAAGCTGTGCTCTTTTGAACTTGAGAGTAGGGTCTTCATGTAATCTAGAAGACTTGAGAATCAGTCTAGCCATCGGAGAGACAATAATGATGTCCGTTGTGGGCCATCTCCAACATGACCAATAGTTTAATCTACTCTCCCCGGTCCATAAAAAGTGCCCCTCACTTAATACAAAGTTTGTACTAGCTTAGTACAAAATGACCGACACTTTTTATGGATCGGAGAGAGTACGACATACAACGCCTTGCTTTTTTTTAGGTATAACACCAAGCCTTACCGATTCATGTGAGTCTTGTTTGTGGATGAAGCTGATGTACAAGCAAGTCACACGGATAAACTGGAAGAAAGCAAATAATGGAGAAAAAGAGATTATTGAGATTACATATACTGTGTGAGGCAATTGAAAAAAAATGTGGTGGAATATAAAGGCTGCTTTGATTCTGTTGAGCATCTATATAAAATAGGATGGAGAAATTTTTGTTCATGTGTATGATTCTTTAAAAAAAATCTGATTCAATGATTCTTTAAATTACACACATATAACCTGGTAAGTACAAAGGTTGAGAAAGTAAAATGCAAACGTTTTTATTCTAAAAAAGGTACTCCCTCGATCATATATTAATTGTCTCAAAGTTGGACAAAAGTGGATGTATCAGATTTTTTAAATTACACACATATAACCTGGTAAGTACAAAGGTTGAGAAAGTAAAGTGCAAATATTTATTCTAAAAAAGGTACTTCCTCGGTATCATATTAATTGTCTCAAAGTTGGACAAAAGTGGATGTACAAAAAAAATGCATTCTAGAAAAACGACATGCCAAAATTGTTCAAAACTATAAAAAAAATACATCGCAAAGTATATGCAGTCATGTCATAGGTGCACAAAATCAAGTCGTAGCAACGCATGGGCAATTGTGCTATATATAATCAATTTTCATAGCAATGAAAAATGGAGCCATCGGCTCCTCCATTCGAAAAAAAAAGTTCAAAGATAAATAGGTTGAACAGAAATAAGAACCTGAAATTATAGCAACACCAACAAAAACACCACCAAAAACAGACCCCAAATAGAAATAATCCCAAAAATGGCTTTGGCGTTGGGGGCACTGAATCTCATGTAGTCAGCCTTTTGTTACGTCTTTTTTCTGAATATATGTTGATCATTGGTTAATAAACCTGCATGTTTTACCCTGATTGTACACCTTTGTAGCAGTTGTACTATTTCCACTACATGTGATGTTCTGCTACACAAAGTTTTCAACAACATTTTCAAAGTACTAATATTATGTAGAGACTTAATTAGCCAAACACTTCATTTTTCTTAACAATTTCTAATTGCCACAATATTGGTACTAATAAAATTGCTCAATTGTGAAGCCTAGGCATTGAGACTATGTAAAATAAATTCATTGCATCCAACGTCATCTAACCAGATGCCCCACTATTTCGACGAGAATTTACTCTGTGTCCCTCCACGGTGTAGATATTTCTTTCCCGTTGTAACACACGGTCATGTTTGCTATTAAGAAAAAATGAAAAATCCCACATGACTACATTCAACCCAATTGATAAGAAAAAAATGCACACAATGGAGAAACAATATGTAGATTTAGAGTCAAAAGAACCCCCAAAAAATGCACACGAGAAAGGCAGAAATATGTTGTGAGAACAAGAAAAATGTTAGAATAAAACAAATTATTGCCGAGCGAGAGTTTATGTGCAATACATCATGCAAAGATTTTATTGTAGTGGAGAACCTCACATATATCGAAACACGAGGAAATTAGTACATCTACCATTCTAAGAAGGTCTTTTTCGACGGTCATTTCCACTTCCGTAGCAACCCACCGGCATGTTTGCTAGAATATTTCAAATGATGAAAGTAATTGCTATTTACACTTGATTAATTAAACGAAATGGTAATTTAGATATTTAAACTAACCTTGTGATTTGTGCTTTTATAATTGAAAGTGTAGCAATTTATACATGCATTGTTTTATATCTAATATTGTCGGTAAATACATAACATGGTTGATGCTTTGGGGAATGTATCATTTAGAGAGAGAACATGAGTGATGCAATCAAATGTGGTATGGAGCCATTAGAATTGAAAGTGTGATTTTTTAATTCCCGGTGCAACGCACGGGCATGTTTTGCTAGTATTATCCTTAAATCCATAGACAAGCAATAAAATCTTGAATAGAGGATACAGCTCCAACAAAACAGCTAAGCCGGTGTTCCCGTACGCTGCCTTTGGCAATCCGTCCATATGTTGTTGTGTTCGACTCGGGTACTACTCGTATTTACGATCCACCTTCTTAGGCTTATCCCAATGAGGGTTTCTTAGCATGGTTTCGTACGCAATTTGTTGATGATGTGTCACACTATTTAATAAAGAGAGAGGGTGGGGTTGTATCTTAGCTAAGATACAACCTTTGCACGTCATCATAGGAAAAAAATAGCTAATTGTCCAATCATATACATGCATGAGCACCATTTCATTAAATTTAGATACAACTTCTAAGAGACAATGCGTTGGACAAGTAGGTTCTTAAAATTTTAATACTCCTATAATACCGTGTCAAGAAACAATGCATTGGCATAGGCCTTATCCAGCCTTCTAATTGGTATCAATTCCTTGAGTTCACTAAGGATTTGCGCGTGAGCCACTTTGGAGTACTAGATCGATCCGAGAACCGAGAATCAAGGGTGTGTTCGGTTTTGAAATGAGGTGGAATGAATGAAACATTCCACTCCATCAGAATGGAACCGTTCCATTCTTGTGTTCGGTTTGAAAAAAAACTGTTATAGAACCGTTTCATTCTTGTGTTCGGTTTTGGAATGAGACAAGGATAGAATGGAATGATGTTAGAATGGAATTATTTCTAAACATGATTAATTATTCTTAAACTCGATTAATTATTCCTATATTCAATAAATTATTCCTAATCTTGATTAATTATTCCTAAACTTGATTAATTATACCTAAACTTGATTAAATTAGAGAGAGACAGGGAGCCATTCCACTTGGTCCGGCCGATCTGGTCGGACGAGTGCATTCCACATATTGAGAGAATATTCACTTCCTAGAAACCACCTCGTTCTATTTCATTCTAGAACCAAACACAAAAATAAGGTGGGTGTGGAACGGTTTCCATTCCACTAAATTCCAGAACCGAACGCATCCCAAGTCCCGAGGAGATAATTGCTGCTGCTTTCCAATCCGACGAGGTCAGTTGTTTCAGCAATCATCTGATCGCTACTGCTGCTACTAGCAAAGTCCCCAAGAAAGAGAGAAAAGGTATGAGCCACTACAGGAAAATGGCCAGATGCCTACGGCAAAAGGTATACCGACGGCTTTTAGTCGGGGCCGTCGGCATACAAGGTGGTATGCCTACGGCTAAAATAAAACCGTCGGCGTAGCTTTGGCCGTCGGCATATAGCACATATGCCTACGGCCTTTATAACCAGCCGTCGGCATACCTATAGCCGTCGGCATATACAATCTAAGCCTACGGCTTTTCCTCACGGCCGTCGGCATACCTGGCTCGCAGCGGGCCCAGCAGAAGCTATGCCTACGGCCTTTTATCTTGGCCGTCGGCATACCTTTGGCCGTCGGCATACCTGGCTCGCAGGCGGGCCCAGCAGGAGCTATGCCTACGGCCTTTTATCTTGGCCGTCGGCATACCTTTAGCCGTCGGCTTACCTAGTTGCCAGCCAGATCGGATTGGTCCCAGCAAACGGTATGCCGACGGTCCCGATAAAAGGCCGTCGGCATAGATATTTTTATCCTCTTTCTAAATGTTTTGGGTGGCACACCATGTGTTCACCAGTGTTACTAGGGTTCCACATTGGTACCCCCTTTTGGGCTCCGGTCAAACCTATAGACGATAAAATTGACTAGGCCTCATCTGGGCGAGGGTTTCGTCGCAGAGTTGCTCCGGAGCGTCGGGGTGGCACCATAAGGTATTTAGGTGTCATACCATGTGTGAACTAGTGTTACTATGGTTTTAGATGCCAAAGATACCCCCACTCTCTCTGTTGGGTCTTCACTGGCATCGACATTTCTCTCTGAGAGTTTATGTGCTACGAGCCCGAAACTCCCGGAATCGGACTGTCGGGGTGGAATCTTTTGTAGAGGTGGGCCCTACCATCATTTTGGGACTTCCTATGGTACACCCTAACACAATGAAGCAATTAGTTCCACATTGCTACCCCTTTCAGGCTCCGGTCAAACCTATAGATGATAAGTTTGACTAGGCCTCAGCTGGGCGAGGGTTTCGTCGCAGAGTTGCTCCGGAGCGTCGGGGTGGCACCATAAGGTATTTAGGTGTCATACCATGTGTGAACTAGTGTTACTAGGGTTGTAGATGCCAAAGATACCCCCACTCTCTCTGTTGGGTCTTCACTGGCATCGACATTTCTCTCTGAGAGTTTATGTGCTACGAGCCCGAAACTCCCGGAATCGGACTGTCGCGGTGTAATCTTCTGTAGAGGTGGGCCCTACCATAGTTTTGGGACTTCCTATGGTCCACCCTAACACAATGAAGCAATTAGTTCCACATTGCTACCCCCTTTCGGGCTCCGGTCAAACCTGTAGACGATAAGTTTGACTCGGCTCCAGCAGGACTAGCGTTTCGCCGCAGAGGCGTTCCGGAGCGTCGGGGTGGAACCATAATGTATTGGGTGGAACACCATGTGTTCCCTAGTGTTACTAGGGCTGTGGATGCCTAATATACCCTTACTCTCTGAGTTGGGGCTTCCCCGACATCGACTTCTCTCTCTGAGAGTTTATGTGCTACGAGGCCGAAACTCCCGGAAACGGACTGTCGGGGTGGAATCTTCTGTAGAGGTGGGTCCTACTATCGTTTTGGGACTTCCTATGGTACACCCTAACACAATGAAGCAATTAGTTCCACATTGCTACCCCTTTCAGGTTCCGGTCAAACGTGTAGACGATAAGTTTGACGGGGCCTCAGCTGGGCGAGGGTTTCGTCGCAGAGTTGCTCCGGAGCATCGGGGTGGCACCATAAGGTATTGAGGTGTCATACCATGTGTGAACTAGTGTTACTAGGATTGTAGATGCCAAAGATACCCCCACTCTCTCTGTTGGGTCTTCACTCGCATCGACATTTCTCTCTGAGGGTTTATGTGCTACGAGCCCGAAACTACAGGAATCAGATTGTCGGGGTGTAATCTTCTGTAGAGGTGGGCCCTACCATAGTTTTGGGACTTCCTATGGTACACCCTAACACAATGAAGCAATTATTTCCACATTGCTACCCCTTTAAGCTCCGGTCAAACCCGTAGACGATAAGTTTGACTGGGCCTCAGCTGGGTGAAGGTTTCGTCGCAGAGTTGCTCCGGAGCGTCGGGGTGGCACCATAAGGTATTGAGGTGTCATACCATGTGTTAAATAGTGTTACTAGGGTTGTAGTTGCCAAAGATACCCCCACTCTCTCTGTTGGGTCTTCACTGGCATCGACATTTCTCTCTGAGAGTTTATGTGCTACGAGCCCGAAATTCCCAGAATCGGACTGTCGGGGTGGAATCTTCTGTAGAGGTGGGCCCTACCTTCGTTTTGGGACTTCCTATGGTACACCCTAACAAAATGAAGCAATTAGTTCCACATTGCTACCCCTTTCAGGCTCCGGTCAAACCTGTAGACGATAAGTTTGACTTGGCCTCAGCTGGGCGAGGCTTTCGTCGTAGAGTTGCTCCGGAGCGTCGGGGTGGCACCATAAGGTATTGAGGTGTCATACAATGTGTGAACTAGTGTTACTAGGGTTGTAGATGCCAAAGATACCCCCACTCTCTCTGTTGGGTCTTCACTGCCATCGACATTTCTCTCTGAGAGTTTATGTGCTACGAGGCCGAAACTCTCGGAATCGGACTGTCGGGGTGGAATCTTCTGTAGAGGTGGGCCCTACCATCGTTTTGGGACTTCCTATGGTACACCCTAACATAATGAAGCAATTAGTTCCACATTGCTACCCCTTCCAGGCTCCGGTCAAACCTGTAGACGATAAGTTTGACTGGGCCTCAGCTGGGCGAGGGTTTCGTCGCAGAGTTGCTCCGGAGCGTCGGGTGGAACCATAAGGTATTGAGGTGTCATACCATGTGTGAACTAGTGTTACTAGGGTTGTAGTTTCCAAAGATACCCCCACTCTCTCTGTTGGGTCTTCACTGGCATCGACATTTCTCTCTGAGAGTTTATGTGCTACGAGCCCGAAACTCCCGGAATCGGACTGTCGGGGTGGAATCTTCTGTAGAGGTGGGCCCTACCATCGTTTTGGGACTTCCTATGGTACACCCTAACACAATGAAGCAATTAGTTCCACATTGCTACCCCTTTCAGGCTCCGGTCAAACCTGTAGACGATAAGTTTGACTGGGCCTCAGCTTGGCGAGGGTTTCGTCGCAGAGTTGCTCCGGAGCGTCGGGGTGGCACCATAAGGTATTGAGGTGTCATACCATGTGTGAACTAGTGTTACTAGGGTTGTAGATGCCAAAGATTCCCCCACTCTCTCTGTTGGGTCTTCACTGGCATCGACATTTCTCTTTGAGAGTTTATGTGCTACGAGCCCGAAACTCCCGGAATCGGACTGTCGCGGTGTAATCTTCTGTAGAGGAGGGCCCTACCATAGTTTTGGGACTTCCTATGGTCCACCCTAACACAATGAAGCAATTAGTTCCACATTGCTACCCCCTTTCGGGCTCCGGCCAAACCTGTAGACGATAAGTTTGACTCGGCTCCAGCGGGACTAGCGTTTCGCCGCAGAGGCGTTCCGGAACGTCGGGGTGGAACCATAATGTATTGGGTGGCACACCATGTGTTACCTAGTGTTACGAGGGTTTTGGATGCCTAATATACCCTTACTCTCTGAGTTGGGGCTTCCTCGGCATCGACTTCTCTCTCTGAGAGTTTATGTGCTACGAGGCCGAAACTCCCGGAAACGGACTGTCGGGGTGGAATCTTCTGTAGAGGTGGGTCCTACTATCGTTTTGGGACTTCCTATGGTACACCCTAACACAATGAAGCAATTAGTTCCACATTGCTACCCCTTTCAGGCTCCGGTCAAACGTGTAGACGATAAGTTTGACTGGGTCTCAACTGGGCGAGGGTTTCGTCGCAGAGTTGCTCCCAAGCGTCGGGGTGGCACCATAAGGTATTGAGGTGTCATACCATGTGTGAACTAGTGTTACTAGGGTTGTAGATGCCAAAGATACCCCACTCTCTTTGTTGGGTCTTCACTGGCATCGACATTTCTCTCTGAGAGTTTATGTGCTACGAGCCCGAAACTCCCGGAATCGGACTGTCGAGGTGGAATCTTCTGTAGAGGTGGGCCCTACCATAGTTTTGGGACTTCCTATGGTCCACCCTAACACAATTAAGGAATTAGTTCAACATTGCTACCCCCTTTCGGGCTCCGGTCAAACCTGTAGACGATAGCTTTTACTCAGCTCCAGCGGGGCTAGCGTTTCGCCGCAGAGGCGTTCCGGAGAGTCGGGGTGGAACCATAATGTATTGGGTGGAACACCATGTGTTCCCTAGTGTTACTAGGGCTATGGATGCCTAATATACCCTTACTCTCTGAGTTGGGGCTTCCCCGACATCGACTTCTCTCTCTGAGAGTTTCGTCGCAGAGTTGCGCCGGAGCGTCAGGGTGGCACCATAAGGTATTGAGGTGTCATACCATGTGTGAACTAGTGTTACTAGGTGTTGGGACGCGTAGAGATAAACGAAAACTTTTTCCTACGCGATGCTTCCAAGATCTAGCCGAGGTAGAAGGCCACGATGATTACCACTAGACGCGCAGGTGCGGGTTATCGATGCAGCGCGTCGGGGCAGTGCAGTCCCACGATCCGATCCGGCCGATCCAATCCCTCGAACGTCGAAGTGCTGAACGTATAGCACCTCTTCCGGTATCCACACGTACGAGGAGGAGCTCCGACGGCAGACTGCTAGGTCTGGTGCGACGGCTGGACTGAGTGGGGCTAGGGTTCCCAACGCATGGGAGAGTGGACTAACGTACCCGCTGGGCAACCTGCGCCCCTCTTTATATAGCGTATGGTAATGGGCTGCACAACACTTGTGGCCCATTCCCTCTGTGAGTCCGACTCACTAACTCAGTCCATTTCCGGTTCGGGTCCAACCCAACCAATACTTGCTCCCGCTCTTAAGTGTGCGACCCTGCAGGCTCATGGCGACTTGGACACGATTGGAGTCCAACTCCCAATCGATCAATCGGTAGCGGCTCCTAGCAGAACGTGCCAACTCCCAAGTACCATTGAGTCATGACGACATACCTTTCAATGTGATATTCATCTTAGTCCCTTTTGCCTCACGATATACCTTGTCGAGCTATAGGCGATTTATCGTCATCCCTTAAATAGCTCAACTCTCTTCTCGATCCGGGATATGCGATTCATCTGACTAACTCTTAGTCAACCGACACAGTTAACACTTAACTGAGTCGCGCATGGCCATGCTTCCTGAATCATATCACTCGAGAGGGCCCAGAGAATATCTCTCCATTCGGAGGGGCAAAATCCCATCTTGATTATCCACATCACGCAGCTTGCTTCTCATTCGACCCGAACTCTGCCTTTATAGTTGCCTTGTCACAGAACAACGTTTGACAGAACCTAAGTCGATGATCCACAACTCGGATTGTGCGACAACCTCAGGTCTAAGGATTACATTGATTGAGACATGCAAATGACGACTTGATCGTTGCATCTCAATGTGGGTCAGTCCGACTTGCTAAACTCTTTAGCCAAGTCCGTGAACATTGGAATGGCATCACCATGCCCATGACAAGTGGAACCGTGTCATCAGCCAACACTCACATTAGTCTAGGGTGTGTGTCCAGCACAACCTAAATGACCAAGGACAATCTAGTATGAACAACATGAGTATATAGTTCCACAATCGAATCACATATTCAATGACATATATCAGATGTTCAAAACAAGGACAACTTAATAACTTTATGAATACAGTGGGAATTACATCATCTATGATTGCCTCTAGGGCATATTCCCAACAGTCTCCCACTTGCACTAGAGTCAATCATCTTGGCATCATATGCCTAGGCATCGAATGCCCATACCTCTCGTGTGCGTCTCATGCTTAGGCTGTGGTAGCGCCTTTGTCAACGGATCTGCAATGTTTGCATCCGTGTGTACTTTGCATAACTTGATATCAGCTTGTTCGACAAACTGGCGAATGAGGTGGTACCGCATGAGTATATGTTTGTTCTTCTGGTGTTGTCTAGGTTCCTTGGCTTGTGCGATAGCACCATTGTTGTCACAATATACGTCCAAAGGATTGGACGCGCCCTGAACCACACCAAGATCAATCAGGAGGTTCCTGATCCAAACAGCTTCCTTTGCCGCCTCTGAGGCAGCAATATACTCAGCCTCTGTTGTAGATGCAGACACCGTATCTTGCTTGGAACTCTTCCAGCTCACAGCCCCTCCGTTCATCACGAACACGTATCCAGATTGCGAACGAGAATCATCTGAGTCGGTGAGATAACTCGCATCCGTGTAACCCTTTACACTGAATTCCTCATCACCTCCATAAACTAGGAACATTTCCTTAGTATTTCTCAAATACTTAAGAATGTTTTTAACCGCTGCCCAGTGGGCTTTGCCAGGGTCAGCCTGGTATCTGCTCGTAACACTTAGAGCATAGGAAACATCTGGCCTAGTACAAATCATGGCATACATGATGGATCCGATTGCCGAAGCATACGGGATCACACTCATCTGACTTCGCTCATCAGTCGTCGAAGGACACTGAGTCTTGCTAAGTTTTATACCATGGGACATCGGTAAGAATCCCTTCTTGGACTCTTCCATTTTGAATTTCTTCAAAACCTTGTCCAGATAAGTACTCTGACTCAATCCAATGAGCCGCCTTGATCTATCTCTATAGATCCTGATTCCTAATATGTAAGTCGCCTCACCCAAATCTTTCATTGAGAAACTTCTTTCCAATGACTCTTTGGTTTCTTGCAACATCATGACATCATTTCCAATCAGTAATATGTCATCCACATATAAGATTAGAAAGTTTACTTTGCTCCCACTAAACTTCTTGTATAAACAAGAATCATGATCACTCTTGATGAAGCCAAACGATTTGACTACCTCATCAAAGCGAATGTTCCAACTCCGAGATGCTTGCTTCAACCCATAAATGGATTTCTGAAGTTTGCATACCTTGTCAGCATTAGCCGGATCGACAAAACCTTCGGGCTGTATCATATACACGTCCTCAGTTAAATTTCCATTAAGGAAAGCCGTCTTGACATCCATCTGCCATATCTCATAGTCGAAATAGGCTGCTATGGCTAACATGATCCGAATTGATTTAAGCATCGCTACGGGCGAGAATGTCTCGTCGTAGTCAACTCCTTGAACTTGCCGGAACCCCTTCGCGACAAGTCGTGCTTTATAGACGGAAATATTTCCATCCATATCAATTTTCTTTTTAAAGACCCATTTGCACTCGACGGGTCTTGCACCGTCAGGCAGATCAACCAAATTCCAAACTTGGTTTTCATCCATGGACTTTAACTCGGATCTCATGGCTCCAAGCCATGACTCGGAATCAGATCCCACCATCGCTTCTGAATAAGTTGCCGGCTCATTACTGTCTAACAGTAAAACATCTCGAGCACTCTGTAATCTGGCAGATCTCCGAGGTTCAGGTGCTGTAACCGGTGTAGGTACCACGACCGGCTCAGCCTCCAAGGCCATTGCCGACTCGCCCCTAGCTGGTTCCTCTCGAATTTCTTTGAGTTGCACCGTGCTCCCACTGACTTCCCGACTGAGAAACTCTTTCTCAAGGAAGACACCATTCCGAGCGACAAACACTTTGCCCTCTTCCCGGTTGTAGAAGTAGTACCCCAAGGTTTCCCTCGGATACCCCACGAAAATACACTTATCCGACTTGGGCGTGAGCTTGTCCGACTGAAGTCGCTTGACAAATACCTCACAACCCCAAATCTTAAGAAAAGACAAACTTGGCTTTTTACCAGTCCACATCTCATGTGGTGTCTTCTCTACTGACTTTGATGGTACTCTGTTTAGTGTGAAAGCTGCAGTTTCTAGACAATAACCCCAAAATGATAAAGGTAGATCTGTCCGACTCATCATTGATCGTACCATGTCCAACAAGGTCCGATTTCTCCGTTCCGATACACCGTTTCTCTGCGGTGTACCCGGCGGAGTGAGTTGAGGAACTATTCCACAACTCTTTAGATGGTCATCAAACTCATGGCTCATGTATTCGCCCCCACGGTCCGACCGTAGAAACTTTATTTTCTTGCCGAGCTGATTTTGTACCTCACTCTGGAATTCCTTGAACTTTTCAAAGGCTTCCGACTTGTGTTTCATTAAATAGATATATCCATACCTACTCAAATCATCAGTGAAGGTAATGAAGTACTCATAACCACCTCTGGCTGTCGTGCTCATTGGACCACATACATCACTATGTATTAGTTCCAACAAGTCGGACGCCCTTTCACAACTCCTTGCAAAAGGTGTCTTGGTCATCTTGCCTAGAAGGCATGATTCACATGTCCCGAATGACTCTAAGTCAAACGAAGTTAGAATTCCATCATCATGGAGCTTCTTCATGCGCTTCCAACTTATATGACCAAGCCGACAGTGCCAAAAGTAAGTCATATTCAGATCATTTGGTTTCAACCTTTTAACATTTATGTTATAGACTGATTCACTATCAAGATTTAAAATGAATAACCCGTTCTGAACGGGTGCAAAGCCATGAAACATATCTTTCAAATATAAAGAACAACCATTATTCTTAATATTCGACTCATAACCTTGTCTCATCAAACATGAGGCGGAAATAATGTTTTGACTAAGCGCTGGAACATAATAACAATTATTTAGTTCCAAAATAAATCCTGAAGGTAAATGAAGTTGCATCGTGCCGACTTCCAACGCAGCGACTCTCGCCTTGTTGCCGACCCGAATGTCAACCTCTCCTCTTGCCACGCTCCTAGTTCTTACCAGTCCCTGCAACGAGTTGCATATGTGAATAACTGATCCGGTATCATATACCCAAGAACTATTAGGCGCATCAGCAAGATAAATGTCTATAACATTGCACACAAGCGTACCTGAGTTGGAAGTCACACCTCCACTCTTGGCTCTGTCAGCCAAATACTTGGTGTAGTTCCTCTTCCAGTGGCCATCTTGCTTGCAATAGAAGCAGTTGGCTCCGGCTGTAGGAGAAGGTTTAGTCTTTGAGGGAGCACTCTGGACAGGGCCATGGGCGCTACCTCCTGACTTATCCTTCTTCTTCTTAGTCCAAGAACTCTTCTTGAACTTAGCCTTATTCTGCACCATCAACACTTGACTAGTGCCTTTCTTGATATCAGCCTCTGCCGTTTTGAGCATCCCATGTAATTCAGTGATACTCTTATCCATACCATGCATATGATAGTTCGAGATGAACGAACCATACGCACTAGGAAGAGAGTTCAGAATTATATCAGTAGCGAACTCTTCGTTAAGTGGGACGCCCAGTCGATCCAGAGACTGAATGTAACCAATCATCTTGATTACATGCGGACTCAGTGGATCGCCATCTTTCAGCTTACAGCCCAGCAAAGCTTGAGAGACTTGATACCTCTCGGTCTTTGCCTGAGCCTGGAACATACTTTTGAGGCTTTCGATCATATCGTAGGCCTCAACATTCTCGAACTGCTGCTGCAAGTCCGGTTCCATGTGTGCAAGCATAAGACAGCTAATTTCCATAGACTCATCTCTAGTCTTATGGTAGGCATTTGTGACAGCGACAGTCGCATCGTCATCAGGCTCATCTGGAAGTGGAGTTTCTAGAACATGTTCTTTCTTGTCATGCTTGAGGACTATCCTCAGATTACGATACCAGTTGGTGAAATTAGTTCCATTAAGCTTATCTTTCTCTAGGATTGACCTCAACGCAAACGCGTACAACTGAGGAAGGTTGCTAGGTGCCATTGATCTACAACAGAAAATACGCAAAAACACTTAAGACATGTATTCATAAAAGAGCAGGCATATTAAACGCTTTAATACTTATGCTCCCACTAGAACCAACATCCCTCCGATGGTTGCTAAGTGATTCAAGATCCTAAATAAGCAAGCCGACTAGTGAGCTTTAGCATCACCGCTAGCCGTCAAGTGATCTAGGTAGGCAACACCTTTGTCGAGACATCGTAGTAGTTTTCATAGACTGGGGTGCCATGAGACTACGGTAGAGACGTGGGGTAACGGGATAGCGTGGTAACACAGAACACGGGATTTTACCCAGGTTCGGTACGTCGCGACAGTACGGCGTACCTACTCCTGCACTTCTCACTAATTGGGACTAAAGCCCGTATAACAGGGTTACAGTGTGAGGGAATAGATCTAGCTACTCGACGAGGATGAGCTTCTCGGCGAGTTGCGTAGAGCTTTAGCTGGTGAAACTTGAACCTATCTAATCTATCTCCCGTCCGGCTTTATATAATAGCCGGATTAGGGCTTACAGAACAAGAAACCTAGAAGACTACGTTTAACTTGTAACTTGGAAAGTAAGGAATCCGTCTTCTCCTCCAAGCCAGATCACGTGGGCCGTGATCCGGGTTCTTCTAGAATCCGGCTTCTGCGCGTCGGACTACTGGGCCGCCCAATGGACCCAAGCCCATTACCATGTAGGCCACCCTGGTAGTCCGGCTCTTTTGTCTACCATCTTCTATACCCCTATTCAGTATATATCCGACAGTAGCCCCCAGGAAGGATCAAAACTCTGATTCTCCGTCTTCTGTCAAATAATTTTGTCCGGGAAAACTTGATTCAGCAGTCTTGATTCTTTCTTCTTTCTTTTTGAAGGAGATGGTAACATATAACTCGGAACTATGAAAATCCGGCTTTTCTTCTCGCGATCCTTCGCGGAAAAGGAACTTATGACATCAGCGCTTTAATCATGCTGACGCAAGCGCCGCTTGGTTTCACGCGGGAAACCCTGCAACGTATCTCTGACAGATTCTCACGAGAAACGAGGAGATAGCCATCATTCCCCTGTCGTTTCGTTTCCCGGATTTTCCGGCGAGCGACACGCGTCGAACATCCAACGGTCAAAAGAGCCGTTGGCACGTATCTAAACGGATATCTGGCTATAAATAGCCATCATCGTCCTCCTCCGAAACTTTCCTCACTCCCACACTGCCCACGCCATTGACGCGAGCTCGAGAGCAAGTTTCCTGCCCCAAGCGCACTTAGCTTCCAAGCACGCAGAACGCACCAAAACGCACCACCAAAGGATGGCATCCTCGCCGCCTTCACCGACCCGCGCCGCCATCGACGAGCTCGTCAACGACCTAGATCCGCAATCGGGAGCGCAAAAGCCCACCGGCGGTGAGCCGGAGAAGACCACGGCTTCCGCGGCGGGCGGAGAGAACACTTCCGCCGCCGCGGACATAGCATCATCAAGCGCCGCGACAACCCCACCGTTTGCACCCGAAACGGTGGAGGAAAAGATTGAGCTCCTCGGCGACGAGCTCGCCGTCGCGGAGGCCGCCGCCGCCGCCACCGCCGGAGCGGAGGAGGAAGCTGAATCTGCAGGCAACTGGATTGCCTGCAGTATTCCTCCGGCTCTCCTTCCAAACCTGGAGAAAGAGGGCCTGGTACTTAAGAAGAAATGGCGGCTTCCGGAGGAAGAGACCGAGCCAACGCCGCAGAACAGCGAACGGGTACTTCTCACTTCCCACCTCCTGCGAGGTATGGGGCTTCCGCCTTCTTCTTTCTTCCTCCAAGTTCTTTCCCATTACGACATCCAGCCCCACAATCTTCCCCCCAATTCTATTCTTTACATGGCCGGCTTTCAGGCCCTGTTTGAAGGCTACTTAGGGATAGAACCTAGGCTAGACTTCTGGATGTACTGCTTTGGGGTTAAGCGGAACTCTTCGGAGGGCGCACTCCCAACTTGCGGGACCATATCCTTCACTCTTCGGAGATTCCGAGAGGATTGGTTCCCCAAGATCAAAACTTCAGAATCCGTCAAATTTTGGACGGGTTTTTTCTTCTATCATCCCGACGTGCCTTTTCCTAAAAAGGCCGTCGGGGTTCCACCTTTTGTGAACTCTGCCGCCGTTCCCCAGGATAACTGGGGAACAGAAGCCGTCCAAGTTCTGCCGCCAGATCTGTTAAGGATCAAGAGGCGCATCGCCAAGCTCACCTCCTCCAAACCTCCTTTGACCGGTATGGATACGGTCTTTTGCTGGCTGGATAGGCGGATCCAGCCATTAGCAAACCACGGAGGCCGCCTTCTGTGCGAGTATACGGGAGCCAAAGATCCTATGCGGACAACCGACAAGGATTGGCCTCAAAAGGAGCTTCGACGGCGCATCAACCAGTTGGTCGCATCTCGCGACCAATATGAAGCTAGTCGGCCAATGTACACGGCCGACAACCCAGCTCCCAAGGTAAGTTTTCCGTCATTTGGGTACAATCTCAATTCTCGGATAATCTACCTTTTTGATTCTGATTGGTTCTTCCGACAGCTTGCGGATCTTCCAGACTCGGAGTTAGCCTCCGAGGCCGAGCTGGATGCGCTACGCACCGCCGCTACAGGTGGGCGCAAGCGCAAGAAGATAATTTCCTCGGATGAAATTATCGATCTTGACGGAATCCCCGTCGCCACTTCCAGGTTATTTTCTTCTGGGTTTTTCTTTTATGGGATCTTTTTCGTCCATCTTTGGTGTTTTAACCTTTTCCGGGTTTTGGTTTTTAGCCTGCCCCCCTCCAGCCTGAAGCCGAAGAAGCTGAAGAAACTCAAGGTTTCTTCCAGCCGAGGCAGCCAACCTTCTCCTGCCGTCGCCCCGGATACGCCAAGCACGAGGGTGAAAGAGCCTACTGCAGCCCCCACCACCAAGCCCCCGGAGCCCAGCCAGCCCATTGTGTCCGACCCGGACACGAGGGAAAGGGCGGCCCCAGAGGTGGAAAAATTAACTCGGACTTTCGACGAGGAAATTCCCACCTTTGACAAGGATTTCAAAGCTATCAATGACGGCTTGGACGCAGCCGGAAATCTCTTCGCGGAATACGCGAAAGAATTCAAAGAAAACTTGGCAGGTTTGCAGCGCATGAGCCAGGTATATAACTCTAGCCCCCAAGCATTAATTAAAATGCGTGCTTTTTGCTTTGATGCTTTTTGTACTCATTCTTCTCCTTGCCATGTTTCAGCAAACCTCGGAAGCCATCAACAGGGAAGTTTTCCGGAAGCTTACCATCAAGAATAAAGAAGTTAGAAGTCTTCTCTCTATTCTTGAAGAAAGGGAAGCAGAGCTGGAATCAGCTAAGCTCGCATTGTCGGAAACACAAGGTGAACATTTTCCTTTTGAAATTTCCGATTCAATCATTTGCCTAAGTTTTTTCCGAGAAGCTAGCTAACTCGGATTTTTCCCTTGCTTTTCAGCTGCATTAGCTGAGGCTAAACAAGCAGCAGAAGATTCTGGCAATGCCGAAATTCTCCGCAAGGAGAATGTTGAGCTTCACAAGAACCTTGTGAAAGCTCAACAAGACTTGGAAGCCAGCAACCTGGCCCTTGGAGTTTCCAATTCCAAGGCTTCCGAGCAGGCGGAGAAGGACAAATCCACCATCCGGGATTTGACCGATGCTCTGAACCTTCGCCTGGAGGAAGTTTCCGAGATCGACAAGCTCATTGGTAAATTTCTAACTTATGTACCATTTTTCCATGTTTTACTTTCTCTGGTTTTCTGTCTAACCCTTTTGGGTGTTTTATTGGAAAAAACCAGGAGATACCCCAGATGGCACTCGGGCTGCAGGCATCCGAGCTTTCGGGGAGACATGGAATTTGATGAAGGCTGCTGCAACGCAGCTAGTAGACAAGTTTCTTCCCGAGAAATCTGGGGAGTGCTCGGAGGTTGAAAAGCTTCCGGGTGCCATCATGGAGGTGGCGGAGTCTAAGGAATCTTTCCTTCGCTCCGCTGCACGGGGTGGTGCGCGCATGGCTCTTGGCCTCATGCGCATGCACTACCCTAGTGCTAAATCCTGGCGCGTGGCGTCCGGTGTCCCTCAAGGATACACGGATATGCAGCGAAACACCATCTTTGGTGAAGTCAAGGGCCACGCCACCCAGATTGCCTCCATGGTAAACATTTCCATCAACTATCCAGAAGCAGAGATTCCTCCAATCCCTCAAGACGAAAGCAGCGAGGAGGAGTCAGATGCTTGAAGGGTCACCTGGAACCTGGATAGAAAAAGTAGACAATAGGAGCATTACTATTCTCTCAATGTAATCCAAAATGTAATGCTTCTTTTTATATGAATGAAACTTCCATCTTTTGCAGTTTAAATTATGAAAATCTTTGCAAGTTTTTCATATTTTACCATTCCTTTATCTTCTAAGTTCTCTGGTGTATATGCCTTAACTGTCCTTAGTGTTTGAAATGGCTCAAATAGCAATATGAATCTTCATGCCGAGTAACTGGGGACGAACCAAGCAGTTTTTGAAACTCGGAAACATGGATCATGCTAAAGGCATTTTTACTAACTAGTTCCAGTAACCCAACACACACACAATCAGATAAGACTTAGAGAATTTAAGGAAAGTTTTTTAAGTGAAACTTGGGCGCGCAGGCAATTCAAGTTTCCCTTAGCCGTTAACAGGCTGAAAAATCATTCAGTTTTGTAACGCCGAGTACGCAAGCACAATTCGGGTTAACGTTGAGAAATTTGTAAGATCATTGGGAAATAGATCAGGCGGAAACACTTTGCACTTATAAATAATATGGATGACAGCATTCCGACAACTTTATTTCATGATCTCAAAAGATGTTTACATAGAAATTGAACTAAGTACGGAAAGGTACATAACTTTCTATACGTTCCCAGGCTTCCGCAATCCATTTGACTTTGTCGAATTTTTTCAGCATCTTGTAAAGTGGTAAGGTTTTAGCCCCCAGCCAACTGATGAATCTGCTGATGGCTGTGGCAGAACCCGTCAATCTTTGGACATCTTTTACACATGTAGGCTTTGAGATATTCAAGATTGCCTTGATCTTTTCCGGGTTAACTTCTATTCCTCTGTGAGAAACGATGAAACCCAGAAGTTTTCCTGAGGGAACCCCGAATACGCACTTAGATGGATTCAACTTCATCTTGTAAGTGCGCAAGTTTTCGAAAGTTTCTCGCAAATCCTCAAGGAGTGTATCTTTTTCCTTGGTTACGACAGCGATATCGTCGACGTAAACATGGACGTTTCTGCCAATTTGACTATGCAAACAGCGTTGCATGCAACGCTGGTAGGTTGCACCTGCGTTCTTCAGGCCAAAAGGCATGGTTACGTAATAGTACGTCCCATACGGGGTTATAAAAGAAGTCTTGATTTGATCTTCCTTTTTCATGCGTATTTGGTGGTACCCGGAGTATGCATCCAAAAAGCATAAAAGCTCAGAGCCTGCATTGGCGTCTATTATTTGATCGATTCGTGGTAACGCAAACCTATCTTTCGGACACAACTTGTTCAATCCTGTGTAATCTATACACATTCTAAGAGCAGTGGTGTATTTCTTCGGCACTAATACCGGATTTGCGGACCAATCAGTATGGATTACTTCCTTGATAAAATCCGCTGCTAAAAGCCGGATAATTTCCTTGCCAATAGCCTTCCGTCTTCTTCCGTCAAATCGACGGAGACCTTGTTTGACGGGTTTTGATCCGGGAATAACCTTGAGTTGGTGCTCAGCAAGTTCCCTGGGTACGCCTGGCATGTCAGCTGACACCAGGCAAAAATATCCCAGTTCTCACGGAGGAACTTGATGAGCTCGCCTTCCTATTTGTCGGTCATCCCAGTCCCTACGACGACAAATTTTGTCGGATCTTTGGGATCTAGGATTACCTGTCTTGTATTCTCGGACGCCTTGAAGCTATCTGTTGGCTTCCGAGTTTCTTTTCCTGCCGGCATTTCTTTCGGCGATACCTCCTTGGCTAATTCCTTCAGTTCCTCCTTTGCTATAACTCTCTGAGCGCAAAGGGCGTTTTCTTTCTCCAACTCGTTTGCCAGCCTGAAATCACCGGCAATGGTGATTACTCCTCCTTTGGGTCCTGGCATCTTCAGCTTGTTGTAGATATAGCAAGATCTTGCCATAAATTTGGCGAAAGCCGGACGTCCGAGTATTGCGTGATACACGCTTTCGAACGGCACTACTTCGAAGGATACTTTTTCCTGCCGGAAGTGATCTTTATCTCCGAAGGTGACATCTAGGGAAATCTCTCCTAGGGATCGTGCTTGCCTGCCTGGGACAATGCCGTGGAAGCGTATATTGATGTAGTTGAGCTGTGACTCGGAGATCTTCAAGTGCTTCAGTGTATCCAGGTACATTATATTGATGCTGGATCCTCCGTCCATCAGCACTCTTCTTAGCCTAGTGTTTTGAACAATAGGGCTTACAACAAGAGCTTGTGTGCCGGGTTCGGGGATATTTCCGGGATGATCTGACTGATCCCAGATTATCGGTGTGTTGGAGTACTTCAAGAATTTCGGGGTCGCAGGAACAACCGCGTTTATTTCTCGAAGTGTCCTTTTGGCCACCTTTGCTGACGGGGTTGCTAGGAAAGTTAACATTGCTTCTCCGTCAACTCTCGGAAATTTGGGTTCGCCTTTTCGCTGCTGTTCCTGGATTTTGTCATCAGTGTCCGATTCACTGTCTTCTTTTTCAGCTTCTGGCTTTTGTTTGGCAGGTTTCCTCTTGGAACCCTTCCCTTTATTTCCGGATCCTGCATTGCCTTTCATATGCTTGTTTAGCCGGCATTGCGCGTTTGTGTGGGTTGGTTTCCCAAACTGAGAATGGTGGACGCAGGGTTCCGACTTAATTCTCTCCCATTCTTCGGGAGTGTAATTGATTGGATCTGGACTGCGGCCTTTCCACTTATTCACCTTTTCTCCTCCAAAGGATATGTTGACCTCCTTGGGCTTTGTTGTTGACTCCGGAGTTCCTTTTTTATCAGAATGAGGTGTTTTCTTGGCCAGTATCAGTGACTCAATATTGCCTCCTCTTGCTCTGATATCATCTTCGGCTGCAGCATGCTCATTAGCGGTTGTAAGCATAGATCCGAGATCTTTGTGCTTTTTAGAACCAACCATGAACGGTACAAGTCCGGGTTTTAGGCCATTGACGAAAGCATGCATTGCTTGTACGTCAGTTACTCTAGAGCAACTATTCTTCATTGCAGTCCATCTGGAGATGAAATCCACGTATGGTTCGTCTTCAAATTGGGTGCAACGGTTCAGCTGGTTGATGCTATTTGGGCGTTTGTATGTTCCCCGAAAATGCTGAGTAAATACTCTCGCCATATCATCCCAACTGTCGACAGTTCTTGATGGTAAACCATTGATCCAATCTCTGGCTCCGTCTAGCAACATTAGGGGAAGAAACTTGACAGCTTCCAGGTCTGTCCCGTTGTTGATTTGGACGGCTGTGTAATAATCTGAGAGCCAGGTATCCGGGTTTGTACTGCCGGTATACTTTTGGTAGGTTGGACCAACTTTGGCGAAGCCAGAATGCAGGGTTATCCTTCGGATCCTGTCAGTAAAACACTTAGGACCAAAGTATAGATCATCCTTTTCTGCTCTATCAATATGTGCAGAATATCTCCCGGCTGAATGGACAGAAGGGGATCTGCTCCTTTCTTTTCCATTGTTGCACGGACGCGCTTTTCCGAGGTTATCTCTATCTCTTCCGTTGTCACGCCCCCTGGGATTAGGTGGAGTCCTGCTCCTGTACCTTTCCTTATCTTTAGGCGGTGTCCGAGATCTTTCACGTCTGTGAGGTGTATCGTATCTTCCAGCTTTTTCAGCTGGGTTTCTCGGAGGTGGCATTATTTTGCCGTCATTCCGGTGTTTGTCTTCCTGATCGTGTGGTTTATATCCATCTTTCGGGAGATGAGGTCCGGTTCTAGACGCTGCGTCCCGGTTGTCGGGGTTTTTCTTGTCTTTTCTCGGATCCTCTTTTTTATCCGAATCTCCGGGTTCTTCCGGTCCAGGTGCTCCAGCAGCGCAAGTAACTGTTTTGCAGAGGGCGGAATTATCATGCAGCCTCCCTGATCGCTCTTGTCCTCGCTGTTGCTGCTGTAATGCTTTTCCTAGGAAAGCATACACCCCTTGGAGTTTTTCCCCGTTGGAGTACAGATCGTTATTTAGGATGGCAAACGCTGCTTCCGCGTTTTCCGCTGCGGTTTTGTATATTGGTTCGCCCTTGGCATCTTTGCCGTTTAACTGCTTTTGCCAAGATGGGTTATAAAACCTTTCTTTTGGCGGCAGTTCTTCCGGTTTTGCGATTCCGGGTAACCTAGTAGGTTTTAAGGCAGATCTATGCTTTCTCTCGTACTCCTCTATTTCTTCCTTCATGACTTTGATGTCATTATGGGTTTGTTGGAGATGTTGCCGAGATCTAAGCAGATGTTGCTGTTGCCGTTGGAAAGCTTGTCTCCTGGCTTCCAGCATCTCAGGGGGTTCATCTGGTCCCACTGGTGTTTGTAATAGTTCTTGCTCTTCCAGTTCTGTCATTGGCGGAGCAGTGATTTCCTTAGATTTCTTTTCCGCGGGCTTTGTGCCACTAATATCTCCAACTTCCAGGTTTTCATCAGCGAGATCAGCTGACTTTTTCTTCCGGAGTTTGTACTGGAGTTTTTTAGAAGCACGGTGCTTTTTCTTGGAAGACGGAGATTTTTTGACAGGTTCATCCTCTGTCATCTCCTTGACATTAGGGAATATCGGAGAAGTTTCTCCGTCTTCTCTCTCTTCCACTGGCGGAGGGGTTTTAGGGCTTTCCTGGCTGTCGGCACCCGTTGTATCAGCTGGTTTTGCCATTAACACTTCATGGAATCCCTCTTGAAAGGACTTAACCTTTCTTACGAAGGCATCCTCGTCTTCGTCTTCGGAGTCGAAGTTATCCGATCCAGTTTCCGACTCCAATCTCGCCTCAATGGCGGCAAGCACGGATTCTGCTTCCGAGTTCATCGTCTGGTTGACGGATGTCGGATCTTCCGTCTCTGTGACGGGTATTGGTTCTTCCGTCTCTATGACGGGTAGGTTGTTATCTGCTTCTAGCACGGGATTTCCGTCATCCGTGTTTTCAGCGATTTCGGATTGCACCATGCCGATGAAGTGTGTATCACTGTTTTGTCGGCGATCTGAGCAGAATCCGGCATCATAGTCGTCTTCGACTGGGTATAGGGCGGGTGGGATAAATTTGCTTCCACCGCAAAACCCCATTGCCTCTGCGGTTAGTCCGATAAAGATGTTAGCAGATCCAATCGGTAACACGCAGGCACTTACCAGGTGGTTTTGCGCCGGTATGTAGGATCCGTTGTCGAGGAAGCGCCCGACGTCGTCGTCGAATTCCAAGCTTCCGACAGTGATCGATCTTCCAATTCCGCCGAGTATCCCAGATCGGAATTTCACGCCTGACGTCGTTTGCCCCACGGTGGGCGCCAACTGTCGAGACATCGTAGTAGTTTTCATAGACTGGGGTGCCATGAGACTACGGTAGAGACGTGGGGTAACGGGATAGCATGGTAACACAGAACACGGGATTTTACCCAGGTTCGGTACGTCGCGACAGTACGGCGTACCTACTCCTGCACTTCTCACTAATTGGGACTAAAGCCCGTATAACAGGGTTACAGTGTGAGGGAATAGATCTAGCTACTCGACGAGGATGAGCTTCTCGGCGAGTTGCGTAGAGCTTTAGCTGGTGAAACTTGAACCTATCTAATCTATCTCCCGTCCGGCTTTATATAATAGCCGGATTAGGGCTTACAGAACAAGAAACCTAGAAGACTACGTTTAACTTGTAACTTGGAAAGTAAGGAATCCGTCTTCTCCTCCAAGCCAGATCACGTGGGCCGTGATCCGGGTTCTTCTAGAATCCGGCTTCTGCGCGTCGGACTACTGGGCCGCCCAATGGACCCAAGCCCATTACCATGTAGGCCACCCTGGTAGTCCGGCTCTTTTGTCTACCATCTTCTATACCCCTATTCAGTATATATCCGACAACCTTGCCAATCGTATCTCTATACGACTCCTGTTAGTTGGGTGACATCACATGCCCCGGCTCCCAACCTACCTCGCCCCGAGCCCCACAACCGTTGTGATGGACTCGTCTAGATTACCAAGTGCTTCTGCTTGTAAGAGTCCGACTCAAACCCACCTAACCGGAAAGAATTGGTAGCACCTCAATTTTATGAGCCCACTACCAAGAATGTCCGACTTGTGATGGTGCAGCACTGGCGGGGCGACCGACTAGACCTTCTTTGAGGGATTAAAAAATCTACGAACTATCTAAATAGAGGTAAATAGAGACATAACAATAACACAAATAAAGCAATTATAATGTGAAATGGTATGGCTCTCTTCATGGTGATCTCCATCTCCACAAAGCTTGTAAGTCGACTCGTGCCAACTCTTGTCACGTGCCATCTTACTCCATGTAGCCGACTTGTACATCGACTTGCATGCCACCGGGTTCTCCAACAAGCTACACTAGCTAGTAAATGAAAATTTACATAGAGAATCCGACACGCAGGCCGGTATACAATAAAATGACAGCACCTAGGCTCCAGCCGGCTGACAAGAACATGATACGCAGATCATGTATGGATTACACACATCACATGCACATAAGCCATACCATTCACAACTTCCTGCAAAAACAAGTTATGCATAGATACGATATCTACCGGCGTTGTGAAACTCGTAACGACATCTAAGGCGCTACGACAGGGCGAAGCCGGCGGTCCCCCTGGATTTATGTGTCACGGTATACCCCGATGGCGGAAACCGACCGGTAGGGGTAAGTTGTTCCACGACCTTAGCAGTATGATCACGGAAACCAGATCATCCATTAACCCCGAGTACGATTGATCCAATCAACCTTGTACAAAACCGATCTATCTCATAGACCGACCACCAAAACAGCAATTAGATCACATCTAACGCTAACTACATATCACATATGTACGGATCTCGGGCCTAATACCAGAAGCTACCGCTCTGATACCACTGTTGGGACGCGTAGAGATAAACGAAAACTTTTTCCTACGCGATGCTTCCAAGATCTAGCCGAGGTAGAAGGCCACGATGATTACCACTAGACGCGCAGGTGCGGATTATCGATGCAGCGCGTCGGGGCAGTGCAGTCCCACGATCCGATCCGGCCGATCCAATCCCTCGAACGTCGAAGTGCTGAACGTACAACACCTCTGCCGGTATCCACACGTACGAGGAGGAGCTCCGACGGCAGACTGCTAGGTCTGGTGCGACGGCTGGACTGAGTGGGGCTAGGGTTCCCAACGCATGGGAGAGTGGACTAACGTGCCCGCTGGGCAACCTGCGCCCCTCTTTATATAGCGTATGGTAATGGGCTGCACAACACTTGTGGCCCATTCCCTCTGTGAGTCCGACTCACTAATTCAGTCCATTTCCGGTTCGGGTCCAACCCAACCAATATTTGCTCCCGCTCTTAAGTGTGCGACCCTGCAGGCTCATGGCGACTTGGACACGATTAGAGTCCAACTCTCAATCGATCAATCGGCAGCGGCTCCTAGCAGAACGTGCCGACTCCCAAGTACCATTGAGTCATGACGACATACCTTTCAATGTGATATTCATCTTAGTCCTTTTTGCCTCACGATATACCTTGTCGAGCTATAGGCGATTTATCGTCATCCCTTAAATAGCTCAACTCTCTTCTCGATCCGTGATATGCGATTCATCTGACTAACTCTTAATCAACCGACACAGTTAACACTTAACTGAGTCGCGCATGGCCATGCTTCCTGAATCATATCACTCGAGAGGGCCCAGAGAATATCTCTCCATTCGGAGGGGCAAAATCCCATCTTGATTATCCACATCACGCAGCTTGCTTCTCATTCGACCCGAACTCTGCCTTTATAGTTGCCTTGTCACAGAACAACGTTTGACAGAACCTAAGTCGATGATCCACAACTCGGATTGTGCGACAACCTCAGGTCTAAGGATTACATTGATTGAGACATGCAAATGACGACTTGATCGTTGCATCTCAATGTGGGTCAGTCCGACTTGCTAAACTCTTTAGCCAAGTCCGTGAACGTTGGAATGGCATCACCATGCCCATGACAAGTGGAACCGTGTCATCAGCCAACACTCACATTAGTCTAGGGTGTGTGTCCAGCACAACCTAAATGACCAAGGACAATCTAGTATGAACAACATGAGTATATAGTTCCACAATCGAATCACATATTCAATGACATATATCAGATGTTCAAAACAAGGACAACTTAATAACTTTATGAATACAGTGGGAATTACATCATCTATGATTGCCTCTAGGGCATATTCCCAACACTAGGGTTGTAGATGCCAAAGATACCCCCACTCTCTCTGTTGGGTCTTCACTGGCATCGACATTTCTCTCTCAGAGTTTATGTGCTACGAGCCCGAAACTCCCGGAATCGGACTGTCGGGGTGGAATCTTTTGCAGAGGTGGGCCCTACCATCATTTTGCGACTTCCTATGGTACACCCTAACACAATGAAGCAATTAGTTCCACATTGCTACCCCTTTCAGGCTCCGGTCAAACCTATAGACGATAAGTTTGACTGGGCCTCAACTGGGCGAGGGTTTCGTCGCAGAGTTGATCCGGAGCGTCGGGGTGGCACCATAAGGTATTTAGGTGTCATACCATGTGAGAACTAGTGTTACTAGGGTTTTAGATGCCAAAGATACCCCCACTCTCTCTGTTGGGTCTTCACTGGCATCGACATTTCTCTCTGAGAGTTTATGTGCTACGAGCCCGAAACTCCCGGAATCGGACTGTCGCGGTGTAATCTTCTGTAGAGGTGGCCCTACCATAGTTTTGGGACTTCCTATGGTCCACCCTAACACAACGAAGCAATTATTTCCACATTGCTACCACCTTTCGGGCTCCGGTCAAACCTGTAGACGATAAGTTTGACTCGGCTCCAGCGGGACTAGCGTTTCGCCGCAGAGGCGTTCCGGAGCGTTGGGGTGGAACCATAATGTATTGGGTGGCACACCATGTGTTCCCTAGTGTTACTAGGGTTGTGGATGCCTAATATACCCTTACTCTCTGAGTTGGGGCTTCCCCGGCGTCGACTTCTCTGTCTGAGAGTTTATGTGCTACGAAGCCGAAACTCCCGGAAACGGATTGTCGGGTGGAATCTTCTGTAGAGGTGGGTCCTACTATCGTTTTGGGACTTCCTATGGTACACCCTAACAAAATGAAGCAATTAGTTCCACATTGCTACCCCTTTCAGGCTCCGGTCAAACGTGTAGACGATAAGTTTGACTGGGTCTTAGCTGGGCGAGGGTTTCGTCGCAGAGTTGCTCCGAATCGTCGGGGTGGAACCATAAGGTATTGAGGTGTCATACCATGTGTGAACTAGTGTTACTAGGGTTGTAGATGCCAAATATACCCCACTCTCTCTGTTGGGTCTTCACTGGCATCGACATTTCTCTCTGAGAGTTTATGTGCTACGAGCCCGAAACTCCCGGAATCGGACTGTCGGGGTGGAATATTCTGTAGAGGTGGTCCCTACCATAGTTTTGGTACTTCCTATGGTCCACCCTAACACAATTAAGTAATTATTTCAACATTGCTACCCCCTTTCGGGCTCCGGTCAAACCTGTAGACGATAACTTTGACTCAGCTCCAGCGGGGCTAGCGTTTCGGTGCAGAGGCGTTCCGGAGCGTCGGGGTGGAACCATAATGTATTGGGTGGAACACCATGTTATCCCTAGTGTTACTAGGGCTGTGGATGCCTAATATACCCTTACTCTCTGAGTTGGGGCTTCCCCGACATCGACTTCTCTCTCTGAGAGTTTATGTGCTACGAGGCCGAAACTCCCGGAAACGGACTGTCGGGGTGGAATCTTCTGTAGAGGTGGGTCCTACCATCGTTTTGGGAGTTCCTATGGTACACCCTAACATAATGAAGCAATTAGTTCCACATTGCTACCCCTTTCAGGCTCCGGTCAAACCTGTAGACGATAAGTTTGACTGGGCCTCAGCTGGGCGAGGGTTTCGTCGCAGAGTTGCTCCGGAGCGTCAGGGTGGCACCATAAGGTATTGAGGTGTCATACCATGTGTGAACTAGTGTTACTAGGGTTGTAGATGCCAAAGATACCCCCACTCTCTCTGTTGGGTCTTCACTGGCATCGACATTTCTCTCTCAGAGTTTATGTGCTACGAGCCCGAAACTCCCGGAATCGGACTGTCGGGGTGGAATCTTTTGTAGAGGTGGGCCCTACCATCATTTTGTGACTTCCTATGGTACACCCTAACACAATGAAGCAATTATTTCCACATTGCTACCCCTTTCAGGCTCCGGTCAAACCTATAGACGATAAGTTTGACTGGGCCTCAACTGGGCGAGGGTTTCGTCGCAGAGTTGATCCGGAGCGTCGGGGTGGCACCATAAGGTATTTAGGTGTCATACCATGTGTGAACTAGTGTTACTAGGGTTGTAGATGCCAAAGATACCCCCACTCTCTCTGTTGAGTCTTCACTGGCATCGACATTTCTCTCTGAGAGTTTATGTGCTACGAGCCCGAAACTCCCGGAATCGGACTGTCGCGGTGTAATCTTCTGTAGAGTGGGCCCTACCATAGTTTTGGGACTTCCTATGGTCCACCCTAACACAATGAAGCAATTATTTCCACATTGCTACCACCTTTCGGGCTCCGGTCAAACATGTAGACGATAAGTTTGACTCGCCTCCAGCGGGACTAGCGTTTCGCCGCAGAGGTGTTCCGGAGCGTTGGGGTGGAACCATAATGTATTGGGTGGCACACCATGTGTTCCCTAGTGTTACTAGGGTTGTGGATGCCTAATATACCCTTACTCTCTGAGTTGGGGCTTCCCCGGCATCGACTTCTCTCTCTGAGAGTTTATGTGCTACGAAGCCGAAACTCCCGGAAACGGACTGTCGGGGTGGAATCTTCTGTAGAGGTGGGTCCTACTATCGTTTTGGGACTTCCTATGGTACACCCTAACACAATGAAGCAATTAGTTCCACATTGCTACCCCTTTCAGGCTCCGGTCAAACGTGTAGACGATAAGTTTGACTGGGTCTCAGCTGGGCGAGGGTTTCGTCGCAGAGTTGCTCCGAATCGTCGGGGTGGAACCATAAGTTATTGAGGTGTCATACCATGTGTGAACTAGTGTTACTAGGGTTGTAGATGCCAAAGATACCCCACTCTCTCTGTTGGCTCTTCACTGGCATCGACATTTCTCTCTGAGAGTTTATGTGCTACGAGCCCGAAACTCCCGGAATCGGACTGTCGGGGTGGAATCTTCTGTAGAGGTGGGCCCTACCATAGTTTTGGGACTTCCTATGGTCCACCCTAACACAATGAAGGAATTAGTTCAACATTTCTACCCTCTTTCGGGCTCCGGTCAAACCTGTAGACGATAACTTTGACTCAGCTCCAGCGGGGCTAGCGTTTCGCCGCAGAGGCGTTCCGGAGCGTCGGGATGGAACCATAATGTATTGGGTGGAACACCATGTGTTCCCTAGTGTTACTAGGGCTATGGATGCCTAATATACCCTTACTCTCTGAGTTGGGGCTTCCCCGGCATCGACTTCTCTCTCTCAGAGTTTATGTGCTACGAGGCCGAAACTCCCGGAAACGGACTGTCGGGGTGGAATATTCTGTAGAGGTGGGTCCTACCATCGTTTTGGTACTTCCTATGGTACACCCTAACACAATTAAGCAATTATTTCCACATTGCTACCCCTTTCAGGCTCCGGTCAAACCTGTAGACGATTAGTTTGACTGGGCCTCAGCTGGGCGAGGGTTCCGTCGCAGAGTTGCTCCGGAGCGTCAGGGTGGCACCATAAGGTATTGAGGTGTCATACCATGTGTGAACTAGTGTTACTAGGGTTGTAGATGCCAAAGATACCCCCACTCTCTCTGTTGGGTCTTCACTGGCATCGACTTCTCTCTCTGAGAGTTTATGTGCTACGAGCCCGAAACTCCCGGAATCGGACTGTCGGGGTGGAATCTTTTGTAGAGGTGGGCCCTACCATCATTTTGGGACTTCCTATGGTACACCCTAACACAATTAAGCAATTAGTTCCACATTGCTACCCCTTTCAGGCTCCGGTCAAACCTATAGACGATAAGTTTGACTAGGCCTCAGCTGGGCGAGGGTTTCGTCGCAGAGTTGCTCCGGAGCGTCAGGGTGGCACCATAAGGTATTGAGGTGTCATAACATATGTGAACTAGTGTTACTAGGATTGTAGATGCCAAAGATACCCCCACTCTCTCTGTTGGGTCTTCACTGGCATCGACATTTCTCTCTGAGAGTTTATGTGCTACGAGCCCGAAACTCCCGGAATCGGACTGTCGGGGTGGAATATTTTGTAGAGGTGGGCCCTACCATCATTTTGGGACTTCCTATGGTACACCCTAACACAATGAAGCAATTAGTTCCACATTGCTACCCCTTTCAGGCTCCGGTCAAACCTATAGATGATAAGTTTGACTAGGCCTCAGCTGGGCGAGGGTTTCGTCGCAGAGTTGCTCCGGAGCGTCGGGGTGGCACCATAAGGTATTTAGGTGTCATACCATGTGTGAACTAGTGTTACTAGGGTTGTAGATGCCAAAGATACCCCCACTCTCTCTGTTGGGTCTTCACTGGCATCGACATTTCTCTCTGAGAGTTTGTGTGCTACGAGCCCGAAACTCCCGGAATCGGACTGTCGCGGTGTAATATTCTGTAGAGGTGGGCCCTACCATAGTTTTGGGACTTCCTATGGTCCACCCTAACACAATGAAGCAATTAGTTCCACATTGCTACCCCCTTTCGGGCTCCGGTCAAACCTGTAGACGATAAGTTTCACTCGGCTCCAGCGGGACTAGCGTTTCGCCGCAGAGGCGTTCCGGAGCGTCGGGGTGGAACCATAATGTATTGCGTGGCACACCATGTGTTCCCTAGTGTTACTAGGGTTGTGGATGCCTAATATACCCTTACTCTCTGAGTTGGGGCTTCCCCGGCATCGACTTCTCTCTCTGAGAGTTTATGTGCTACGAGGCCGAAACTCCCGGAAACGGACTGTCGGGGTGGAATCTTCTGTAGAGGTGGGTCCTACTATCGTTTTGGGACTTCCTATGGTACACCCTAACACAATGAATAAATTAGTTCCACATTGCTACCCCTTTCAGGCTCCAGTCAAACGTGTAGACGATAAGTTTGACTAGGTCTCAGCTGGGCGAGGGTTTCGTCGCAGAGTTGCTCCGAAGCGTCGTGTGGCACCATAAGGTATTGAGGTGTCATACCATGTGTGAACTAGTGTTACTAGGGTTGTAGATGCCAAAGATACCCCACTCTCTTTGTTGGGTCTTCACTGGCATCGACATTTCTCTCTGAGAGTTTATGTGCTACGAGCCGGAAACTCCCGGAATCGGACTGTCGGGGTGGAATCTTCTGTAGAGGTGGTCCCTACCATAGTTTTGGGAATTCCTATGGTCCACCCTAACACAATGAAGGAATTAGTTCAACATTGCTACCCCCTTTGGCCTCCGGTCAAACCTGTAGACGATAACTTTGACTCAGCTCCAGCGGGGCTAGCATTTCGCCGCAGAGGCGTTCCGGAGCGTCGGGGTGGAACCATAATGTATTGGGTGGAACACCATGTGTTCCCTAGTGTTACTAGGGTTGTGGATTCCTAATATACCCTTACTCTCTGAGTTGGGGCTTCCCCGGCATCGACTTCTCTCTCTGAGAGTTTATGTGCTACGAGGCCGAAACTCCCGGAAACGGACTGTCGGGGTGGAATCTTCTGTAGAGGTGGGTCCTACCATCGTTTTGGGACTTCCTATGATGCACCCTAACACAATGAAGCAATTATTTCCACATTGCTACCCCTTTCAGGCTCCGGTCAAACCTGTAGACGACTAGTTTGACTGGGCCTCAGCTGGGCGAGGGTTTCGTCGCAGAGTTGCTCCGGAGCGTCAGGGTGGCACCATAAGGTATTGAGGTGTCATACCATGTGTGAACTAGTGTTACTAGGGTTGTAGATGCCAAAGATACCCCCACTCTCTCTGTTGGGTCTTCACTGGCATCGACATTTCTCTCTGAGAGTTTATGTGCTACGAGCCCGAAACTCCCGGAATCGGACTGTCGGGGTGGAATCTTTTGTAGAGGTGGGCCCTACCATCATTTTGGGACTTAGGTACACCCTAACACAATGAAGAAATTAGTTCCACATTGCTACCCCTTTCAGGCTCCTGTCAAACCTGTAGACGATAAGTTTGACTGGGCCTCAGCTGGGCGAGGGTTTCGTCGCAGAGTTGCTCCGGAGCGTCGCGGTGGCACCATAAGGTATTGAGGTGTCATACCATGTGTGAATTAGTGTTACTAGGGTTGTAGATGACAAAGATACCCCCACTCTCTCTGTTGGGTCTTCACTGGCATCGACATTTCTCTTTGAGAGTTTATTTCCTATGAGCCCGAAACTCCCGAAATCGGACTGTTGCAGTGTAATATTCTGTAGAGGTGGGCCGTACCATTGTTTTGCGACTTCCTAGGGTGCACCCTAACACAATTAAGCAATTAGTTCCACATTGCTACCCCCTTTCGGGCTCCGGTCAAACCTGTAGACGATAAGTTTGAATAGGCTCCAACGGGGCTAGGGTTGCGTCCCAGAGTGGCTTCGGAGCGTCGGTGTGGCACCATAAGGTATCGGGTGTCATACCATGTGTCAACTAGTGTTACTATGGTTGTATATTCCAAAGATACCCCCACTCTCTCTGTTGGGTCTTCACTGGCATCGACATTTCTCTCTGAGAGTTTATGTGCTACGAGCCCGAAACTCCCGGAAACGGACTGTCGTGGTAGAATCTTCTATAGAGGTGGGCCCTACCATTGTTTTGAGACTTCCTACTGTCCACTCAAACACGACCAAGCAATTAGTTCCACATTGCTACCCTGTTCCGGGATCCGGTCTAACCTGTAGACGATAACTTTGACTCGGTTCCAGCGGGGCTAGCGTTTCGTCGCAGAGGCGTTCCGGAGCGTCGGGGTGGAACCATAATGTATTGGGTGGAACACCATGTGTGCGTTAGTGTTACTAGGGTTGTGGATGCCTAATATCCCCTTACTCTCTGAGTTGGGGCTTCCCCGGCATCGACTTCTCTCTCTGAGAGTTTATGTGCTACGAGGCCGAAACTCCCGGAAACGAACTGTCGGGGTGGAATCTTCTTTAGAGGTGGGCCCTACCATAGTTTTGGGACTTCCTATGGTCCACCCTAACACAATGAAGCAATTAGTTCAACATTGCTACCCCCTTTCGGGATCCGGTCAAACCTGTAGACGATAAGTTTGACTATGCCTCAGCTGGGCTACGGTTTTGTCGCAGTGGCTCCGGAGCGTCGGGGTGGCACCATAAGGTATTGGGTGTCATACCATGTGTGAACTAGTGTTACTAGGGTTTTAGATGCCAAAGATACCCCCACTCTCTCTGGTGGGTCTTCACTTGCATCGACATTTCTCTCTGAGAGTTTATGTGCTACGAGTCCGAAACTCCCAGAAACGGACCGTCGGGGTGGAATCTTCTGTAGAGGTGGACCCATCTTGACAACGGGCGTGTGCGGTCGGCGTGTGCGGTTGACGACGGGCGTCAGCTCTAGGTCGGCGTCTGCGGTTGGCAAGGAGGTGCAGGAGTCGGTAGAGGGCGGCGATGACGGATCGCCGTGGTCGGGCGACGCAGAGGATGGTTCAGACCGGTGAGGTCGATGTTGGTGTCGAGGAAAGGGAAAGCAAAGGGACTGTCAGGGTGCACCCGCTTCCACGGGTCCCACTTTTGAGTGTTGGATTTCACCAACAATGTGTGAGTAGCTCTATAAGTTTGTGTATAGAAGAAAAAATAATATTAATTTTAATAAATTTAAGAAGAATATGTTTTTATTTATTTAGTGAAGCAGGAAAAACTGTTTGCTCGATGTATTAAAATGAATATTGTTTAATTTTTTTGATAGATGATTAAATATTTACAGAAAATAGGTCAGGTGGGGCACCGCACGGCCAAACCCTCCATTCGTTGGTCAGGTGGGGCACCGCACCGCGCACCACACTCCCTGCGAGATAGGGTTCGCAGAAACGACGACGGAGGCGACGGGAGGCTCGATTCCGCCGCCGCCACCGCATATTCTCTCCGCCGCCGCCACCCCAACTCCGACCGCGCCCTTAGCCTCGTCCCTGCCTCCTCCTTGCCGTGGGGGAAGTCCTCCGTCCGCCCTGAAGGGAGCCGCCCGTCGATCTACTCCTCCGCTCGCCGCCCGCCGCCGCCCGCCTTCAGGTATGGTTCTCAGCCTCTCCCGTCTCCCCTCCTTGCCTGTCTACTATAGTGCCGTGCTGCTCAGGGGCGGAGAGAATATGCCCTTGCTGCTGGCGGCGGCGAGTCGAGCAGTGTCGGAGACCCTTTTGTGGACGGCGGCGGCGCGGTGCTGCTGTCCACTATGCTACTCTGCTACGCCTCTGCTGGTACTCCAGTTCGTCACCAACTTCCTAAACCTAGCAAGTAGGGCGCGAGCTAGAGGCGCATCCATGGATCTGGTATTCTGGTCGGTCTCGCTCTATCTTACCATTGCACGGCGAAATTATTTAGCCTATATGTTAGTGAAAAGTCTTGATTTGCCCAAGCATTTAGCCTAATTATAGGGCTAAATACAACTTTGGCCCAGGGTTTGATTCGTCCCTAGCTCTGCCGCTGCTGCTGCTTGCTCCCCTCCCGTGTGTGTGGACTGTGGCATGAGGCTTAGGCATTAGGATTAGGAGGGTCAGAGTGTGTGGCTTGTGTGCTGCCTCCTGCTTGCTCCCCTTCTGTGTGTGTGGAATTAGGCTTAGGCTTAGGCATTAGGATTAGGACATAGCTTTGGAGTTAGAATGCTTGCTGGTATCTTAGCTACCTGGCTCACGATGAAGCGTTGGGTGGGATTTGTGCAATATTTCTGGTATGAGAGAAAATGTTCCTCTGTATGTAGTAGTGATCAGTACGGGTGGGAATTGGTAGCAGCCAAGATATTTTGTTTTCTTTCCTTCGTTACAATTAGACCATATAAACCTAGAAGAAGAGCTAGACTACAGTTTATATAAGAATATCTAATTCCAGTAAGCACCGGACATTCTATAACACTAATTGATTGGTCAACATGGAACTCTGATTAAGGAAAAAAAATGTATTTAACAACCTCCAATCGGTAGCAGTAGAAACTTCAAATAACATTTTTTTTGTATTTTACATAAGAAAAACATAAAGTGATAAAAGTTACTGATTTTACCTATAAGGTTTGAATTGCCGGGACTATGATTATTATGTGTTGTTCTTCTGAATTTTTTATCGAAATAGTTTTATCGAGCCCACTCTCCAAATTCATCCTGGATTCGCCACTGCGTGTGTGTGTGGACCTGTGGCTTGTGTGCTGCCTCGGTGCCTCCTGCCTGTTGCATAGCTGCTTAGGACATGCTGAAGCTGAACTGCAGCTGTACAAAACCTGCCTGTTGCATCTGTACGTGCACATCTGTCAAAAACATTTGTCTGATTGTTTCTTAGCCTGCACCAGAATAACAATTTAAGTAGGTAAACTAACATATAGAAGACTAGGATACACTTCCGACCAATCCCAGCAATACACTTGATATAGGCCTGTAGCTTTTTTTTTTTAGAGTATTTCTCTCTTCGGTCGATCTATGCATTGGCCCTTCAGTGCAAGAAATGCATTTGCGTGTACGCCATAGCTAGTTTATTTATGAATCACGTATTACTGATTATCAATCATTGCTTTTCTGTCCCTGTCCCGGCTGAAGGCGTACACATAACCTGGTTCCTTCCGCGGATCGAACAATCTTATATTAAAACATGCATAGATCGTGCTCTAGTAAGTTAATTTGATCGCTGGGCTAGTTTAATCTGTATATTTATAACCGCAGCTACATAGAAAATTAATAATAGTAAGAACTATTTTCACTAGAAATTTTTTAATTGCAAGTGTCTTGCTAATTTTCAGATGAGCTATCCCCAGGTAGTGCTGTTGACCCGTTGTGAGACGACTACCGGTTATCCGGCGTTTCTTCGGGACATGGCCTCTTACCTCGGTTTTCAGTGGCACCCGGAGTATAGGGTCATCCAGATCCCGCGGGTGTTCGAGCAGAGCCTCTATCGAGCTATTGTCGTTATCAAGGCCAACCGTTCCTCAGAGATACCCCACCAGTGTGAGGTCGTTGCTAGCACCGTGGAGATGGCCGCTACCAGGAGCACTTGGTATATATATGGAACATCCTCCTTTCACTTCCCATCCTTTTCTTATTTATGCATTACCTTTGTTTTGTTGTTGCAGGAGGCGTTGCGGGGGGCGCCAGTTGCAGACCTCACGGCTTTCCAACATGGCCGTATGTTGAAGACTGCTAAGGTCGTCGATGGCGTCACCTACAGTCACTATGGCAGGACCTCAGAGGACATCTCTTCATATGTTGAAGAGTTTCAGCGGCGGAATGGGCCAATATCAGGCGCCCATTGATGCGACGGCGGTGCTTGTGGCGGGAAAGGAGAAGAAGCATGGCCGCTACAGGATTCGGGATAGCTCTATCCACACTACCGTCACATACCCACAGGTCAAATCTTGCACCTCGAGCGGGAGTGCGTCCACGCCACAACCTTCGCCTCAGGCTCGCACACAGTTCACTGTGAGCGCCACTGTAAGTTCTCTCCTTTATCGTCATCTCTTGTGTCTTCCATTTGTGCAACATATGCTAATAAGATTTATAATGTCATATTGCAGGCTGAGCAACTTGCAGCCTACAAAAGTCTTACCTCTAAATTTGAGGCTGATTGCCAGGCATACCACGCGGCGAACATGGCATACATGAACCGCAATAATATCATGCAAGCGGTTAGTTCTTGACCATTGTAACTAAAATAATTTTCTTTACTCACCTTTGTCACCTTGAGTTCATGAAATCACCATTTGTAAACTATTGTGTAGGCGTTAACTGATTTGTATGCTCATGGTACTCCGTTGCCTGACCTTGGAGACCCGCCAGTAATTATGCCATTCCCACAGATACTGCCATCGCTGACAGATTTCTTGGCCACGTACCCGGTCCCTGGGACTCCGGTTAGTCGACTATATCTCTTCACATCTTGCTCCTATCTTTCTCCAATTGGTTACTTACTATATCTCTTACTCCAACTTGTAGGGAACCTCGGCATCCAATGCCTTCGGTTGTGGTGGTTCCAACTATGGTCATGGTACCGGCTCGGAGAACCAAGAGACCCCGTTGCATCAAGGCTATGGTGGCTCTACACCGACCTCATCCCGTCACCTAGATGGCAACCAGGTTAGTTTGTTCAACTCATGCATCAAAAGTGGGTATAGAAACTTTCTATTGCAAAAACATAGCATTTGACGGTTGCTAAATTTCTTCTTTTCCTTGTTATAGTCTTGATGATGATGCATGCTCGCGGAGGTGTACTTGGTGTCGTCACAAAGCACTTGGTGTCGTCGCGAAGCACTTGGTGTCGTCGGGGTTCTAGCTAGGTTGTTAAGAACATGTCCTTGGAACATGTCGTTTTGTGACATGCAACTTGTCTAAACAATGTCTATTGTGTTTGAAACTTGTGACTTTGTCCAATGTCTTTGAAACTTGTTACTTTCTCGTATTAGTGGACTATATGTTTGCATAGTCTAATGTTATTACTGTGTTGAGAATGTTTGAATATAACTGTCATTATTCATGTTTCTAAATACAAAAATGGAAGCAAAAACAATCTGGGGAAAAAATTCCTGTTAATATCTATGCCTACGGCAATTGCCGTCGGCATACCTCCCCAGATGCGCCCAGGAAAGAGGCTATGCCTACGGCAATTGCCGTAGGCATAGATCTGTTTAGCCGTCGGCGTATAAAATTAGGTAGGCCCACGGCAAAAGCCGTAGGCTTAGCTATGTTTTGCCGTCGGCATACCAGGTCGCGTGAGCTACCAGCTGCCGCCACGTGGTTACTTTCGCCGTCGGCATAGGAAAAACCGTCGGCGTAGCTCATTCCCACGAGTAATATGGGACCGCCACGTGTCCACTGGTGCCGTAGGCATAGCTTAAAATGCCGTCGGCATAGCTCCATCCGCGAGCGACAGGGGCGTGCCACGCGGCACAGTTTAGCCGTCGGCATAGATCCTTTTGGCCGTCGGCATAGAGCTATGCCGACGGCTTTTCTATGCCGACGGTTTTTTGGAGCTATGCCTATGAAGAAGTTGCCGACGCAGTTTTGCCGTAGGCATATAATTTTTCCGTAGGCATAGCTATATGCCTACGGCTTTTGGGGCTACGCCGATGGTATCTGGCCGTAGGCATATAGACTGTTTCCTGTAGTGAGCAGCTGTGCTTCTACTACTCCACGTGAAAGCCAGCACCTGTATGTACCTCGTATGTGAATCAACCTACCTAGCAGATCGGTCAGGTCAAGGAGAGAGGACCAAGTCCCGAGGATAAAATTGTTGGTGCACTGTCGGATATATACTGAATAGGGGTATAGAAGATGGTAGACAAAGAGCCGGACTACCAGGGTGGCCTACGTGGTAATGGGCTTAGGTCCATTGGGCGGCCCAGTAGTCCGACGCGTAGAAGCCGGATTCTAGAAGAACCCGGATCACGGCCCGCGTGATCTGGCTTGGAGGAGAAGACGGATTCCTTACTTTCCAAGTTACAAGTTAAACGTAGTCTTCTAGGTTTCCTGTTCTGTAAGCCCTAATCCGGCTATTATATAAAGCCGGACGGGAGATAGATAAAATAGGCACAAGTTAGACACAAGTTCAAGCTCTACGCAACTCGCCGAGAAGTTCATCCTCGCCGAGTAGCTAGATCTATTCCCTCACATTGTAATCCTGTTATACGGGCTTTAGTCCCAATTAGTGAGAAGTGCAGGAGTAGGTACGCCGTACTGTCGCGACGTACCGAACCTGGGTAAAATCCCGTGTTCTGTGTTACTACGCTATCCCGTTACCCCACGTCTCTACCGTAGTCTCATGGCACCCCCGTCTATGAAAACTACTACGATGTCTCGACAGTTGGCGCCCACCGTAGGGCAAACGACGTCAGGCGTGAAATTCCGATCTGGGATACTCGGCGGAATTGGAAGATCGATCACTGTCGGAAGCTTGGAATTCGATGACGACGTCGGGCGCTTCCTCGACAACGGATCCTACATACCGGCGCAAAACCACCTGGTAAGTGCCTGCGTGTTACCGATTGGATCTGCTAACATCTTCATCGGACTAACTGCAGAAGCAATGGGGTTTTGCGGTGGAAGCAAATTTATCCCACCCGCCCTATACCCAGTCGAAGACGACTATGATGCCGGATTCTGCTCAGATCGCCGACAAAAAAGTGATACACACTTTATCGGCATGGTGCAATCCGAAATCGCTGAAAACACGGATGACGGAAATCCCGTGCAAGAGGCAGATAACAACCTACCCGTCGTAGAGACGGAAGAACAAATACCCGTCACAGTGACGGAAGATCCGACATCCGTCAACCAGACGATGAACTCGGAAGCAGAGTCCGTGCTTGCCGCCATTGAGGCGAGAGTCGGAAACCGGATCGGATAACTTCGACTCCGAAGACGAAGACGAGGATGCCTTCGTAAGAAAGGTTAAGTCCTTTCAAGAGGGATTCCATGAAGTGCTAATGGCAAAACCAGCTGATACAACGGGAGCCGACAGCCAGGAAAGCCCTAAAACCCCTCCGTCAGTGGAAGAGAGAGAAGACGGAGAAACTTCTCCAATATTCCCCAATGTTAAGGAGATGACAGAAGATGAGCCTGTCAAAAAACCTCCCTCTTCCAAGAAAAAGCACCGTGCTTCTAAAAAACTCCAATACAAACTCCGGAAGAAAAAATCAGCCGATCTCGCTGATGAAAACCTGGAAGCTGGAGATATTAGCGGCACAAAGCCCGCGGAAAAGAAATCTAAGGAAATCACTGCTCCGCCAATGACAGAACTGGAAGAGCAAGAGCTATTACAAACACCAGTGGGACCAGATGACCCCCCTGAGATGCTGGAAGCCAGGAGACAAGCTTTCCAACGGCAACAGCAACATCTGCTTAGATCTCGGCAACATCTCCAACAAACCCATAATGACATCAAAGTCATGAAGGAAGAAATAGAGGAGTACGAGAGAAAGCATAGATCTGCCTTGAAACCTACTAGGTTACTCGGAATCGCAAAACCGGAAGAACTGCCGCCAAAAGAAAGGTATTATAACCCATCTTGGCAAAAGCAGTTAAACGGCAAAGATGCCAAGGGCGAACCAATATACAAAACCGCAGCGGAAAACGCGGAAGCAGCGTTCGCCATCCTAAACAACGATCTGTACTCCAACGGGGAAAAACTCCAAGGGGTGTATGCTTTCCTAGGAAAAGCATTACAGCAGCAGCAGCGAGGCCAAGAGCGATCAGGGAGGCTGCATGATAATTCCGCCCTCTGCAAGACAGTTACTTGCGCTGCTGGAGCACCTGGACCGGAAGAACCCGGAGATTCGGATAAAAAAGAGGATCCGAGAAAAGACAAGAAAAACCCCGACAACCGGGACGCAGCATCTAGAACCGGACCTCATCTCCCGAAAGATGGATATAAACCACACGATCGGGAAGACAAACACCGGAATGACGGCAAAATAATGCCACCTCCGAGAAACCCAGCTGAAAAAGCTGGAAGATACGATATACCTCACAGACGTGAAAGATCTCGGACACCGCCTAAGGATAAGGAAAGATACAGGAGCAGGACTCCACCTAATCCCAGGGGGCGTGACAACGGAAGAGATAGAGATAACCTCGGAAAAGCGCGTCCGCGCAACAATGGAAAAGAAAGGAGCAGATCCCCTTCTGTCCACTCAGCCGGGAGATATTCTGCACATATTGATAGAGCAGAAAAGGATGATCTATACTTCGGTCCTAAGTGTTTTACTGACAGGATCCGAAGGATAACCCTGCATTCTGGCTTCGCCAAAGTTGGTCCATCCTACCAAAAGTATACCGGCAGTACAAACCCGGATACCTGGCTCTCAGATTATTACACAGCCGTCCAAATCAACAATGGGACATACCTGGAAGCTGTCAAGTTTCTTCCCCTAATGTTGCTAGACGGAGCCAGAGATTGGATCAATGGTTTACCATCAAGAACTGTCGACAGTTGGGATGATATGGCGAGAGTATTTACTCAGCATTTTCGGGGAACATACAAACGCCCAAATAGCATCAACCAGCTGAACCGTTGCACCCAATTTGAAGACGAACCATACGTGGATTTCATCTCCAGATGGACTGCAATGAAGAATAGTTGCTCTGGAGTAACTGACGTACAAGCAATGCATGCTTTCGTCAATGGCCTAAAACCCGGACTGGTACCGTTCATGGTTGGCTCTAAAAAGCACAAAGATCTCGGATCTATGCTTACAACCGCTAATGAGCATGCTGCAGCCGAAGATGATATCAGAGCAAGAGGAGGCAATATTGAGTCACTGATACTGGCCAAGAAAACCCCTCGTTCTGATAAAAAAGGAACTCCGGAGTCAACGACAAAGCCCAAGGAGGTCAACATAGCCTTTGGAGGAGAAAAGGTGAACAAGTGGAAAGGCCGCAGTCCAGATCCAATCAATTACACTCCCGAAGAATGGGAGAGAATTAAGTCGGAACCCTGCGTCCACCACTCTCAGTTTGGGAAACCAACCCACACAAACGCGCAATGCCGGCTAAACAAGCATATGAAAGGCAATGCAGGATCCGGAAATAAAGGGAAGGGTTCCAAGAGGAAACCTGCCAAACAAAAGCCAGAAGCTGAAAAAGAAGACAGTGAATCGGACACTGATGACAAAATCCAGGAACAACAGCGAAAAGGCGAACCCAAATTTCCGAGAGTTGACGGAGAAGCAATGTTAACTTTTCTAGCAACCCCGTCAGCAAAGGTGGCCAAAAGAACACTTCGGGAGATAAACGCAGTTGTTCCCGCGACCCCGAAATTCTTGAAGTACTCCAACACACCAATAATCTGGGATCAGTTTGATCATCCCGGAAATATCCCTGAACCCGGCACACAAGCTCTTGTTGTAAGCCCTATTGTTCAAAACACTAGGCTAAGAAGAGTGCTGATGGATGGAGGATCCAGCATCAATATAATGTATTTGGATACGCTGAAGCACTTGAAGATCTCCGAGTCCCAGCTCAACTACAGCAATATACACTTCCATGGCATTGTTCCTGGCAGGCAAGCACGATCCCTAGGAGAAATTTCCCTAGATGTCACCTTCGGAGATAAAGATCACTTCCGGCAGGAAAAAGTATCCTTCGAAGTAGTGCCGTTCGAGAGCGTGTATCACGCAATACTCGGACGTCCGGCTTTCGCCAAATTTATGGCAAGATCTTGCTATATATACAACAAGCTGAAGATGCCAGGACCCAAAGGAGGAGTAATCACCGTTGCCGGTGATTTCAAGCTAGCAAACGAGTTGGAGAAAGAAAACGCCCTTTGCGCTCAGAGAGTTATAGCAAAGGAGGAACTGAAGGAATTAGCCAAGGAGGTATCGCCGAAAGAGATGCCGGCAGGAAAAGAAACTCGGAAGCCAACACATAGCTTCAAGGCGTCCGAGAATACAAGACAGGTAATCCTAGATCCCAAAGACCCGACAAAATTCGTCGTCGTAGGGACTGGGATGACTGACAAATAGGAAGGCGAGCTCATCAAGTTCCTCCGTGAGAACTGGGATATTTTTGCCTGGTGTCCAGCTGACATGCCAGGCGTACCCAGGGAACTTGCTGAGCACCAACTCAAGGTTATTCCCGGATCAAAACCCGTCAAACAAGGTCTCCGTCGATTTGACGGAAGAAGACGGAAGGCTATTGGCAAGGAAATTATCCGGCTTTTAGCAGCGGATTTCATCAAGGAAGTAATCCATACTGATTGGTCCGCAAATCCGGTATTAGTGCCGAAGAAAGACACCACTGCTCTTAGAATGTGTATAGATTACACAGGATTGAACAAGTTGTGTCCGAAAGATAGGTTCGCGTTACCACGAATCGATCAAATAATAGATGCCACTGCAGGCTCCGAGCTTTTATGCTTTTTGGATGCATACTCCGGGTACCACCAAATACGCATGAAAAAGGAAGATCAAATCAAGACTTATTTTATAACCCCGTATGGGACGTACTATTACATAACCATGCCTTTTGGCCTGAAGAACGCAGGTGCAACCTACCAGCGTTGCATGCAACGTTGTTTGCATAGTCAAATTGGCAGAAACGTCCATGTTTACGTGGACGATATTGCCGTCGTAACCAAGGAAAAGGATACACTCCTTGAGGATTTGCGAGAAACTTTCGAAAACTTGCGCACTTACAAGATGAAGTTGAATCCATCTAAGTGCGTATTCGGGGTTCCCTCAGGAAAACTTCTGGGTTTCATTGTTTCCCACAGAGGAATAGAAGTTAACCCGGAAAAGATCAAGGCAATCTTGAACATCTCAAAACCTACATGTGTAAAAGATGTCCAAAGATTGACGGGTTCCGCTGCAGCCGTCAGCAGATTTATCAGTTGGCTGGGGGCTAAAACCTTACCACTCTACAAGTTGCTGAAAAAATTCGACAAAGTCAAGTGGATTGCGGAAGCCTGGGAACGTCTAGAAAGTTATGTACCTTTCCGTACTAAGTTCAATTCTATGTAAACATCTTTTGAGATCATGAAATAAAGTTGTCGGAATGCTGTCATCCATATTCTTTATAAGTGTAAAGTGTTTCCGCCTCATCTATTTCCCAATGATCTTACAAATTGCTCAACGTTAACCCGAATTGTGCTTGCGTACTCGGCGTTACAAAACTGAATGATTTTTCAGCCTATTAACGGCTAAGGGAAACTTGAATTGCCTGTGTGCCCAAGTTTCACTTAAACTTTCCTTGAATTCTCTAAGTCTTATCTGATTGTGTGTGTGTTGGGTTACTGGAACTAGTTAGTAAAAATGCCTTTAGCATGGTCCATGTTTCCGAGTTTCAAAAACTGCTTGGTTCGTCCCCAGTTACTCGGCATGAAGATTCATATTGCTATTTGAGCCATTTCAAACACTAAGGACAGTTAAAGCATACACACCAGAGAACTTAGAAGATAAAGGAATGATAACACCCAAAAAACTTGCAAAGAATTTCATAAATTAAACTGCAACAGACGGAAATTTTATTCATACAAAAGAAGCATTACATTTGGATTACATTAAAAGAACAGTAATGCTCCTATTGTCTATTTTTTCTATCCAGGTTCCAGGTAACCCTTCAAGAATCTGACTCCTCCTCGCTGCTTTCGTCTTCGGGGATTGGAGGGATCTCCGCTTCTGGATAGTTGACGGAGATATTTACCATGGAGGCAATCTGGGTGGCGTGGCCTTTGACTTCACCAAAGATGGTGTTTCGCTGCATATCCGTGTATCCTTGAGGGACACCGGACGCCACGCGCCAGGATTTAGCACTAGGGTAGTGCATGCGCATGAGGCCAAGAGCCATGCGCGCACCACCCCGTGCAGCGGAGCGAAGGAGAGATTCCTTAGACTCCGCCACCTCCATGATGGCACCCGGAAGTTTTTCAACCTCCGAGCACTCCCCAGATTTTTCGGGAAGAAACTTGTCTACCAGCTGCGTTGCAGCAGCCTTGATCAAATTCCATGTCTCCCCGAAAGCTCGAATGCCTGCAATCCGAGTGCCATCTGGGGTATCGCCTGTTTTTTCCAGTAAAATACCTAAAAAAGTTAGATGGAAAAACAGAGCAAGTAAAACATGGAAAGATGACAAATGAATAAGAGATTTACCGATGAGCTTGTCGATCTCGGAAACTTCCTCCAGGCGAAGGTTCAGAGCGTCGGTCAAATCCCGAATGGTGGATTTGTCCTTCTCCGCCTGCTCGGAAGCCTTGGAATTAGAAACTCCAAGGGCCAGATTACTGGCTTCCAAGTCTTGTTGTGCTTTCACAAGGTTCTTGTGAAGCTCAACATTCTCCTTGCGGAGAATTTCGGCATTGCCAGAATCTTCTGCTGCCTGTTTAGCCTCAGCTAATGCAGCTGAAAAGCAAGGGAAAAATCCGAGTCAGCCAGCTCCTCGGAAAAAACTTAGGCAAATAATTGAATCGGAAATTTCAGGAGGAAAATGTTTACCTTGTGTTTCCGACAATGCGAGCTTAGCTGATTCCAGCTCTGCTTCCCTTTCTTCAAGAATAGAGAGAAGACTTCTAACTTCTTTATTCTTGATGGTAAGCTTCCTGAAAACTCCCCTGTTGATGGCTTCAGAGGTTTGCTGAAACATAGCAAGGAGAAGAATGAGTACAAAAAGCATCAAAGCAAAAAGCACGCATTTTAATTAATGCTTGGGGGCTAGAGTTATATACCTGGCTCATGCGCTGCAAACCTGCCAAGTTTTCTTTGAACTCTTTCGCGTATTCCGCGAAGAGAGTCCCGGCTGCGTCCAAGCCGTCATTGATAGCTTTGAAATCCTTGTCAAAGGTGGGAATTTCCTCGTCGAAAGTCCGAGTTAATTTTTCCACCTCTAGGGCCGCCCTTTCCCTCGTGTCCGGGTCGGACACAATGGGCTGGCTGGGCTCTGGGGGCTTGGTGGTGGGGGCTGCAGTAGGCTCTTCCGCCATCGTGCTTGGCGTGTCCGGGGCGACGGCGGGAGAAGGTTGGCTGCCTCGGCTGGAAGAAACCTTGTGTTTCTTCAGTTTCTTCGGCCTCAGGGTGGAAGGTGGCAGGCTAAAAACGTAAAAACCCGGAAAAGGTCAAAACACCAAAGATGGATGGAAAAAGTTCCCATAAAAGAATTTTCCAGAAGAAAGAACCTGGAGGTGGCGACGGGGATTCCGTCAAGATCGATAATTTCGTCCGAGGAAGTTATCTTCTTGCGCTTGCGTCCACCTGTAGCGGCGGTGCGCAGCGCGTCCAGCTCAGCCTCAGACACCAAGTCTGAATCTGAAAGATCCTCGAACTGTCGAACAAATAAGATCAAAATCAGGAGCTAGGAAATCCGAGATAAAATAAAACTGTACCCAAATGACTGAAAAATTACCTTGGGAACCGGATTTTCGGCCGTGTACATTGGCCGACTCTCTGTGTATTGGTCGTGCGATGCGACCAACTGGTTGATGCGCCGCCTAAGTTCCTTTGCGGGCCATTCCTTGGCGGATGTCCGCACCGGATCGTTGACTCCCGTGTATTCACACAGGAAACGGCCGCTGTGGTTGGCTAGTGGCTGAATTCGCCTAATCAGCCAGCATAGAACCGTGTCCATGCCGGTTAGAGGCGGATCCATGGAGGTGAGCTTGGCGATGCGCCGCTTGATCTTTAGCAGATCTGGCGGCAGAACTTGGACGGCTTCTGTTCCCCAGTTATCCTGGGGAACGGCGGCGGAGTTCACAAAAGGTGGAACCCCGACGGCCTTTTTAGGAAAAGGCACGTCGGGATGATAGAAGAAAGAACCCGTCCAAAATTTGACGGATTCTGAAGTTTTGATCTTGGGGAACCAATCCTCTCGGAATCTTCGAAGAGTGAAGGATATAGTTCCGCAAGTTGGGAGTGCGCCCTCCGAAGAGTTTCGCTTAACTCCAAAACAGTACATCCAGAAATCTAACCTAGGTTCTAGCCCTAAGTAGCCTTCGAACAAGGCCTGAAATCCGGCCATGTACAGAATGGAATTGGGGGGAAGATTATGGGGCTGGATGTTGTAGTGAGAGAGAACCTGGAGGAAGAAAGAAGATGGTGGAAGTCCCATACCTCGCAAAAGGTGGGAAGAAAGGAGTACCCTTTCGCCATCTCGTGGCGCGGGTTCGGTTTCTTCTTCTGGCAGCCGCCATTTCTTCTTGAGAACCAGGCCCTCCTTTTCCAAGTTTGGAAGGAGAGCCGGGGGAATACTGCAGGCACTCCAGTTGCCTGCAGATTCCGCTTCCTCGTCCGCTCCGGCGGCGGCGGCGGCGGCAGCCTCCGCGGCGGCGAGTTCGTCGCCGAGGAGCTCGATCTTTTCCTCCGCCGTTTCGGGTGCAAACGGCGGGGATGTCGCGGCGCTCGATCCCGCAATGTCCGCGGCGGTGGAAGTATTTTCTCCACCCGCCGCGGAAGCAGCAGTCTTCTCCGGCTTGCCGCCGGCGTGCTTAGGCGATCCTGGTTGCGGATCCAGGTCGCTGACGAGCTCGTCGATGGTGGCGCGGGTCGGTGACGGCGGCGAAGAGGCCATCTTTTGGTGGTGCTTTGCGTTTCGGTGCGTTTGATGCTAAGCGCGCCTGGGACAAGGACTTGCTCTCGAGCTCGCGTGCGTGGCAATGGCGTAGGCAGTGAGGGAGTGAGGAAAGTTTCGGAGGAGGACGATGACGGCTACTTATAGCCAGGAATCCGTTTAGATACGTGCCAACGGCTCTTTCGACCGTTGGATGTTCGACGCGTGTCGCTCGCCAGAAACTACGGGAAATATAACGACAGGGAAATGATGGCTATCTCCTCGTTTCCCGTGAGAATCTGTCAGAGATACGTTGCAGGGTTTCCCGCGTGAAACCAAGCGTCGCCTGCGTCAGCATGATTAACGCGCTGACGTTAGAAGTTCCTTTTCCGCGAAGGATCGCGAGAAGAAAAGCCAGACTTTCATAGTTCCGAGTTTTATGTTACCATCTCCTTTAAAAGGAAAGTAGAAAGAATCAAGACTGCTGAAACAAGATTTCCCGGATAAAATGTATTTCACGAAAGACGGAGAATCAGAGTTTTGATCCTTCCTGGGGGCTACTGTCGGATATATACTGAATAGGGGTATAGAAGATGGTAGACAAAGAGCCGGACTACCAGGGTGGCCTACGTGGTAATGGGCTTAGGTCCATTGGGCGGCCCAGTAGTCCGACGCGTAGAAGCCGAATTCTAGAAGAACCCGGATCACGGCCCGCGTGATCTGGCTTGGAGTAGAAGACGGATTCCTTACTTTCCAAGTTACAAGTTAAACGTAGTCTTCTAGGTTTCCTGTTCTGTAAGCCCTAATCCGGCTATTATATAAAGCCGGACGGGAGATAGATAAAATAGGCACAAGTTAGACACAAGTTCAAGCTCTACGCAACTCGCCGAGAAGTTCATCCTCGCCGAGTAGCTAGATCTATTCCCTCACATTGTAACCCTGTTATACGGGCTTTAGTCCCAATTAGTGAGAAGTGCAGGAGTAGGTACGCCGTACTGTCGCGACGTACCGAACCTGGGTAAAATCCCGTGTTCTGTGTTACTACGCTATCCCGTTACCCCACGTCTCTACCGTAGTCTCATGGCACCCCCGTCTATGAAAACTACTACGATGTCTCGACATGCACTACTACTACTTCACGGGAAGATTATTTCTTTTATCTTTAATCATCAATTGCTACGTCCACACACCTTAGTCGTACCAAGTTCTATCTGTTTCTAGTTCATTGCTACGTAGATTAGTTCTATACATGTATTACTCTGTGTTCATAGATTATCTGCTTATGGTTGTCGTGAAGTATGATCTTTCGTTGTTGGATCATGACACAAGGTTTTTCTCATGGCAAGTCAAGATGCAAATTGTTGGGGAAAGCTGATTTTGAGGATGCACTGGATAGCTGTTGTGTTCAAGGTGGAGTTTTTTCGGGATTATATAGCCCGTCAGATTTAATGGATGCAATATTGCTGCAGTTATTTGAAGAACACAGTTGAGTTATCAGAAAAAGATTAAGGAGGGGGTAATTATTAATCTTGTTGGTAGCCAGCATATCATGTTCCTATCTAGAGATTTTTGCTGTTATGCATCTAAAGATTTTGTTCTGTTATTCATGTTCGTGATAAGGATCAGCTGAGGTGCAAGAGGAGATTTGTTTTTTGGTAGATACTACAACATTTAGTAATGTTCAGTTTTAGTGCATTTCAGATGTCTTTACTCTTTAAAGAGGGGTCTATTGCAGAGTTTAAACTCCACTGCATGTTCAGAAGGTTTCTTCATCCGACACTTGTTCTATATGGACAGTATTTGACCATGTCATGGATTCATCATATGGCAGTTTTTTGTGTGTACGTGATACACTCTGTACCGGATGCTCTTGCATGAGTATCGTTTGCCGAAATTTGTGTTTTTTATTTTGAAGCACATTCAGATTCCTTGAGATGAGTTCTTCACAATGCTATGTGCATCAAGATGTCGCACTATGAGCTATGCGCTCGTTCAGGGACCACATGAGATATGATGACTTATGTCATTTGATGATTGAGCAGGTTCAGTTTTTTATGTCAGTGGCACAGACTCAGCTTTGTTGAAAGCCGTGTTACGTTATGTACAACCTATGTGATTTGCTTAATATGACTTTATGACAAGTTTATTAGTCCTATGAAAGTTTTAAGGCACAAGGTTTATTTGTGCTGACTTTAATTGAGGAGTTGTTGTTATCTATAACTATTGTAAATGATTTCGTCTCAAGGTGAAGTGTTATTTTATTGTCTTCCGAATCTCATACATGTTGTAGTATAGATGGAGTCCTACCATACTACGGCAAGGCAACCGTGTTAAACATACAATGTATACAACTCTATTTCGTGTCCGTCAAGAAAGAAAATTGTTTGTCCAATATATAGTACGAGGTAGTCATAGAATAGATTGTAAGATCAAGAGAGAGATCCACCAAATTAGCACGTAGTGGATTTGTCCTCTTGTGTATTATAATACTCCTCCCAATTATATGGATATGCCATCGTGCGTTCCGTGCTTTTTCTCCGCAAGGGACATAAAAATCTGTGTTCTTGTTCTCCATTTGATCTACTTTTTGTTGCACCGTTTTGTAACCAAACGCAAGAAATTTTTACGTTAAGGGGGATATAAAAAATGGCTTAATTTATCGCTCAAACATCACCTACTATTTAGTTTACCGCTTTAACCAACCAGCGGGATCTTATATATTCTGGGTGCACTGACTGATGGCAAGTGTTCGGCCTATCTTCAGCCGGGAGTTAACCCTACAACAGACGGCTTAATGATTAGGGTTCTTTCTTTACTGTTGGCATTTAAATTTTCTACGCTTCAGGTAATCCTTAAACTTTATAATCGATACTTATAAACTTTGCAACTAAACATTGTGTGCATCGCTCTGCTGCAGGGGCCGGGCTGAGATCCCCATTTCGAAAAAAAAAAGAGAGGCAGAAGTCACTTCCTTGCAAGACGAATAAAATCTATTTCTACCAAGTTTTGATATATAAAATAGTACAGGTTCACCAAACCTTCAACCATTATTATAAATGTTGGGCGGTTATAAATTGCCCCATCTTCATCCAGGTTGCACACACTTGACAATGTACGACTAGTTGACATAGAGTCTCCGATTCGCTGCTACCGAATACATCAAAAATGACAAAGAAAACAGAACTAGTACGTGCCAAGAGGGATGAGGGAATAGGAGGCCTAGGGAAAAGACAAGAGTGAATTCACGAAGCTAGCGCCCTCCCACTCTTTAGGAAGCTAGCGTCTTTTGATCTTGTTGGTCCAATCAGATGGTCAGCGGCAGCATTTTAGCTTTCTTGATCAGGAAAAACCACGCCTGTAGATCTGGGACGTGCTTTCTGTTCGGTGTTGTAGGCTCACCCGTAATGGAGGAAGACCCGCATCAAGCCCCAATGTAGGAAGACCCGCATCAAGCTCGTAGGTGCTATTCACGGATTGTCAACACATCCTAGTTACGTGCAAATTTCAGGTGCACGTGCAAAGTGTACGAGAGAGAGCAAAAAACATGTGTCTTGGTATATAATCCAGAAGAGCTATAATGGTGTCCTTCCTTCAAAACGGCTCGTAGAACAAACGACGCGACAATATTTTCGTGTTCCAAGTTAACTTCTGATGTTTTCAAACTAGGGTACATAGTGAACTTCCGGAGCACTACAGAGTGAAGCGCAACCTCGTCCTAGCATCGCCTCGTTTTGTTGCCGAACTCAACTGCATCACTGTCCGAATTCCTCGGAGAAGTCCACATGGTTGCTCGCTATAGTCCAGAGTGCCGCAAGTAGGAGTCCGAGGGAGGGTCTCTCGTGGTAATACTACCGTGGCTCGTTTCAATATTTTAGTGCTAGCGAGGTGTTTGATGAAATGTCTAAATTAGGGATTTCATTCGTTTTCTATGCAATTTGAGCTTAAATTAAAATATGTTTTATTCGTTTTAGTATCTTCCCCGCCCTCACCGCCATCGATCGGCAGCATCGTCCCTAGCCGGAATCACCTCGGTGAGCCTACTTGTTTTTATGTTTTATAAAAAAACTTAGTTTTATGTGATAGATGAATATATATTAATTTATAATTTTCTTACCTGTATGATTGTTTTTTTATGTATAGTGTCATGGTTTTGATATCCGTCCCCGTCGGCCCTCGTCCGGTCTATGATTCGGATGTGGTATACTTTTATAACTATTTGTTTCATTTCGTTTTATGACAATTATGCCGACCAACCTAACATAGATATTTTATCTAGGAGTTAGTTGAACCAGAAATTCCAACCGACCCTATGGTCGAGATGCTAAATTTATTTGAGAAAGAAAATAATGATTTGAAAGAAAAATTGAAGATCTTCGTCTGTAATGCCTAGAAGAGAAGATGAAATTGGACTTGAAGCTTGCTGACATCGTCGATGATCACCATATCAAGATGTATGCAATGCGCTTGAAGATTAAAAAGATTACAATATATGTCATTAATCAAGAGGCTTGGTATCATTATGTTGTTGGTTCAGTAGTTACCTTAGTTGCGATTTTTATCGCATTTTTTGTTGGTGTTAATATTTTTAGATAGTTGTATGTTAGTTTGAGTGTATGTTTTATCAGAACTATGTATCACATTTGGTCAGTACTTCACCTTACTTTTAATTTGATGGACCTGTATATTAATTAATTCGGTCACCCATCTATGATGTAGTAGTGTAATGAATGATTCTTAACATATTTATATAATGCAGATGACCCGACAATGGATGTACGGTGACCGACGTTCTCCTGAGTTTCTTAATGGCATGCATAATTTTCTCTATGTGGCTGAGGCGAGCAAGCGGTCGAATGATTTCATGTGTTGTCCATGCAGTTCCTGTAAGAATATGAAGGTTTACTCTAACTCAAGAACTATTCACTTCCAACTGTTTAAAAACGGTTTAATGCCCGACTATAATTGTTGGACGAAACATAGAGAAAGAGGGGTTATAATGGAAGACAACGAAGAAGAAGAGGATAATGAAAACTATGATATGTACACTGAACACAATGATAGGAGAATGTGGGAAGACGATGATGAAGAAGAGCTCATTTTTATGAGCCCGATGACGATTTAGGTCGGGCCATTCGTGATGTGAATATTAACTGCGGAAGTAAAAACGAGAAGTTAAAGTTGCAGAGAATGTTAGAGAATCATAAAAATTGTTGTACCCAAATTGCGAAGATGGCCAGAAAAAGCTGGGTACCACGCTGAAATTGCTGCGATGGAAGGCAGAGAGTGGTCTAGCTGAGAAGAATTTTGAAAAGTTGCTGAAAATAAAAAAGAAGATGCTTCTAAGGGAGAATGTATTGACCTCTAGTACGTACGGAAAAAAGAAGGTTGTATGACCTCTAGGTTTAGAGGTGCAGAAGATACATACATGCATCAATGACTGCATCCTCTACCGTGGCGAGAAGTACGAGAATTTGAATGCATGCCCGGTATGCGGTGCATTGCGGTATAAGATCAGACGAGATGACACTGGTGATGTTGAGGGCGAGCCGCGGCCCAGGAAGAGGGTTCCTGCCAAGATGATTTTGTATGCTCCTATAATACCACGGTTGAAACATTTGTTTCAAAACAAAGAGCATGCCAAGTTGTTGTGATGGCACAAAGAAGACCGTAAGAAAGACGTGATGCTGGGACACCCCGCTGACGGGTCGCAGTGGAGAAAAACCGACAAAGAGTTTAAGACATTTGCAGATGACACGAGGAACTTAAGATTTGGTCTAAGTACAAATGTCTTTAATCCTTTCAGCGAGCAGAGCTCCAGTCATAGCACCTGTCCAGTGACTCTATGTATCTACAATCTTTCTCCTTGGTTGTGCATGAAACGGAAGTTCATTATGATGTCAGTGCTCATCCAAGGCCAGAGGCAACCCGACAACGACATTGATGTGTATCTGAGGCCATTGGTTGAAGAACTTTTACAGTTGTGGAGTGAAGAAGGTGTACCTATAGGGATTAGAACGAACAAAGGGAATTTAACCTACGAGGGTTGTTGTTCGTAACCATCAATGATTGGCCTGCTCTCAGTAACATTTCAGGACAATCAAAGAAGGGATATAATGCATGCACATACTGTTTAGGTGATACTGACAGTATTCATTTGGGAAACAAGAATATGAACCTGGAGCATCGTCGATTTCTTTCACAACAACATCCCGTAAGAAAGAGAGGAGGCAAGCATTTCAGAGGTGAGGCAGATAACCGGACAAAACCTACCAGCCATACTGGAGATGTTATATATGATATGGTCAAGGATTTAAAAGTGATCGTTGGAAAGAGTCCTGGCGGACAATCTGTTCCGAATGACAGTGCCCGACACGTACCCATGTGGAAGAAGATGTCTATATGTTGGGAGCTACCCTATTGGAAAATCCTAGAGGTTCACTATTCAATCAACGTGATGCACGTGACAAAAAATACACTGGATGCACGGCGGGACCATCAACGTATGCACGGACGAGACAATCTGAATCCAAAGAAGTATTAAGGTCATGCCAGCTATGCTCTTACCAAAGAAGAGAAGGAGATATTTTTTGAAGTCCTCAGCAGCATCAAGGTCCCGTCTGGCTTCTCGTCGAATATAAAGGGAATAAGAAACATGACAGACAAAAAGCTTCTCCATTATGACACAATTACTTTCGGTTGCATTGCGGGGGCTTCTGCCACAAAATGTTCGAGTACCCATTGTGAAGCTATGTGCATTCCTCAATGCGATTTCTCAGAAGGTGATCAATCCACTAACTCTATCAAATTTACAGAAGGATGTGGTGCAATGTCTTGTCAGTTTCGAGTTGGTGTTTCCACCATCGTTCTTCAATATTATGACACACCTCATACTTCACCTAGTCGAAGAGATTCAAGTTCTCTGTCATGTATTTCTACACAACATGGATCGATCTTTATGTAAATTTCAAACCACAATTTTTCCATAGTATGGCTCGCGCCCTAGATAATGGCTCTCTAGGTGTAAATCAAGACTAAACCTCAAGTTTTAGGGGGGAAAATTTAGGATCTCTTCGCATATTGCCGAGTCCTAGTTCTGCGTGAATACAAGGTGCAAATGTATGCTTGTAAGGTGTATAAGAAAGATCCAAAATTTTGAACTTGGCGTAGTACTAAAAATTTCTATGAAGTCAAGAGTATTAATAAAACGCTCATAGTCGTTGAGACCTACCTGAGAATCAAGCTAGTAACTCAGGAATATTTGACTAGGAACTACTAGAGGACAAGTGACTTCACGATGTTGTCTAGCACCAAAATCTTATATAAGGAGCAAGTCTTCATGAGAAAACATAAAAGAATTCACTTCTCAATTTAATTTTACTTCTATATTGGCATTGCCAACACAATTTTATGTATTATATTGTATGTTGCAGTATAGATATGGGATTTCTTAGATGAGAATGGTAGGCAACAGAAATTACCGATGTATAACCGTACCAAAAGTACGATGACACACACTACTCACTCAGCTAGCATCCATCGTCATCGGAAAGGTAGAACGAAGTATCTTTCACTCGTTAAATCCTTAAGGTACTTGAGAAAATGATGCACTGAAGGATCTGTGACGCGTGAAATCCTAATGATACTTGATCGAATTTATGTATAAATAAAAATCTAGGTGATTCTGGCGCTTGTGAGCCCACATTTCTTAATATCACAAGGATACATGTATCTGATTAATAAAAAATGATAATAGCAGTACAACAAAATCAATTATCTCCTCGCAATGCGACATAATAATTAATTACAAAGGTTCTTGCTTTAAGTGCACTCTACCTACCATTTGTCTCAATAAATTCTTCCTCTACTACCAGACAAAAAATCTAAATAGTTAATGAACACTAATATTTTCTCGAAGTGAATTTCTTACTTTAACATCTTGATTTCAACAAATGTGATAAACAAAAAGAATAAATAAAATGGAGAAAAATACTTTGATGTCCAGCAAAAGGACGAATTGTTATGGTTCTACCTTTGACCCTGCTTCACCTTCTCTCCGCTTTTCTTTCTCAAAAAAAAATCTTGTTCTATTCCTAGACGAATGTACCCCCACACTTACATAGAAAAGAATTGATCTTTATCCACATTTAAAAATACAATTCCTCACCAGATGGGCTTGCACCCTAGATAATGGCTCTCTCTATGTGAATCGGATACTAATTCTCATGTTTTAGAAAAAAACATTGATCTTGATACAGCGCACTTGTAAGACCGTACCTTGTATGAGGGAGAGAGAAAACATTGATCCTGGTACATAATTCAAAAGGGCAATGAAGCCTTTCTTTAAAGAGGGTATTATAATAAAAGTATCATAGCCTCTATCTAACCCGAGGATGGAGCTAATAACATTTGAATGTTTAACTACGACCTACCAAATGACAAACAACTTCACATCATTGTATAGCACCGCGATATTATTTAAGGAGCTAGTCTTTGTCAACAAGCATCAAATAACTCATTTCTTGAATTAATTTTGCATCTATATTGGTATTTTCTAACCCTAATTAACCCTATTCTTTGTTTATGACGACATTAAAACTACATGCTGATAGTTATATGTATGTGTGATACATTATTAAAACGAATAGTTGAGACTATATTCATAGAAAAAAACTATATATCGTTTCTAGTGCTCGGCATGCCAGACCCAGGAGTAGATTCCTGGGCGATCGTAGTGGGTGGATCGCATTGCTAGGGGACACGTCGACTCACCATCGAGAAGCCCGACTTATTGGTGTTCCAACATTTTTGGACCGCTCTCACTCTAGTGGAAAATGCCTCATTGGTACCAGTTCCAGAGATCCTTTGGTATCGGTTAGACAACCGATACCAATTAATCGGGGCTAAACCTCCCCCATTTGGTAAAACGGGTCAATCGGACGCGTTTGATGCTCGTGATACACACGTTTGTTGGGAGACCCCAAGAGGATGGTGTGATGAGCATAGCGGTAGGTATTTCCCCTTAGTTAGGAACCAAGGTTATCAATCCAGTAGGAGAAAGAGGACCTTCGGAAGGTTGATGCCACTGACGGTGGTGTTGGCGATTCACCGATGTCGGCAACAACGCGGAACCTACACTATTAGAAAAATGCCTATCTGTGGCGCACCATTTTGGCATTCTGTGGCGCACCTAGGGGCCAGAGGGGTGCGCCACAAAATACACGCCACTAATTTTTTTTCTGTGGCGCACCTTAGCCGTGCCACAGAAATGTCAATTCTGTGGCGCACCTCAGCCGTGCAATCAAGGGCTTTCTTAATTTAAAGACGGGCCCTGTGTGTCTTGATTGAAGCAAAGCAACAAAAAAAAGGCTTCACCAGCTCCAACCCATCCGAATGATGAAGTAGATCAACGGGCAGGTGGTGAGAGTGTTGCTTCCTTGGTTGAAATGAATGGAGAGCAAACCAGAGCTTGATTCTCGATCAGATGAAATCACCGGGGAAAGATTTTCTCTTCTTCTCAGTTGCACTCTATGCGTAACTAGCTAGGTTGCAACCCATTTGCATCTTCAGGCTAGCACAGACCACGAAACTATCAAGTGGTTCCAGAGTTGGTCCAGAATTCACTTAATACTCAACCAGGTGACATGAACCAAATTTGTCCATTAGATGATTTTTTTCTAGGTTGCAAAGTCATGTGCCATTCCTAGGTATGCACGAATCGTGACACACCCCAATTATCCAGAAGTCCACACTAGTAGAAAAAGGCCTATCTGTGGCGCACCAAATTGAGATTCTGTGGCGCACCTAGGGGCCAGAGGGGTGCGCCATAGAATTCACGCCATAGAATATTTTTCTGTGGCGCACCGTGGTCGTGCGCCACAGAAATGTCAATTCTGTGGCGCACCTGAGCCGTGCGCCACATAAATTTGCAATTCTGTGGCGCACCAAGTAGGGGTGCGCCACAGAATTTTTTTTGAATTTCAAAAAAAAGGCGGCCAGATCTGGCCGCGGGAATTTTTTGAAATTTCGAAATTTCGCCGGATCTCGTCGGATGCTCGCCGGAGTTGGTGGGTGGAGGATGGGGGTCACCGGAGTTGGTGGGGAGGAGAAGGAGAAGCTCGCCGGAGGTGGTGGTGGTGGTGGAGGAGGAGGAGGAGGAGGAGCTCGCCGGAGTTGGTGGTGGTGAAGGAGGAGGGGTGGTGGTGGTGGTGGTGGAGGAGGAGGAGAGGTGGATGTCGAGACATCGTAGTAGTTTTCATAGACTGGGGTGCCATGAGACTACGGTAGAGACGTGGGGTAACGGGATAGCGTAGTAACACAGAACACGGGATTTTACCCAGGTTCGGTACGTCGCGACAGTACGGCGTACCTACTCCTGCACTTCTCACTATGTGGGACTAAGCCCGTATAATAAGGTTACAATGTAAAGGAATAGATCCAGCTACTCGTCGAGGATGAACTTCCCGGCGAGTTGCGTAAGGCTTAAGCTTGAACCTAGAACCTTGGAACTAAAAGGAACTTATTGAACTTATGAAATCTATCTCCCGTCCGGCTTTATATAATAGCCGGATTAGGGCTTACAGAACCAGAAACCTAGAAGACTACGTTTAACTTGTAACTTGGAAAGTAAGGAATCCGTCTTCTCCTCCAAGCCAGATCACGCGGGCCGTGATCCGGGTTCTTCTAGAATCCGGCTTCTGCGCGTCGGACTACTGGGCCGCCCAATGGACCTAAGCCCATTACCTTGCAGGCCACCCTGGTAGTCCAGCTCTTTTGTCTACCATCTTCTATACCCCTATTCGGTATATATCCGACAGTAGCCCCCAGGAAGGATCAAAACTCTGAAACTCCGCCTTTCGTCAAATACATTTTGTCCGGGAAACTTGATTCAGCAGTCTTGATTCTTTCTTCTTTCCTTTTGAAGGAGATGGTAACATAAAACTCGGAACTATGAAAATCCGGCTTTTCTTCTCGCGATCCTTCGCGGAAAAGGAACACGTGACATCAGCGCTTTAATCATACTGACGTAAGCGCCGCTTGGTTTCACGCGGGAAACCCTGCAACGTATCTCTGACAGATTCTCACGAGAAACGAGGAGATAGCCATCATTCCTCTGTCGTTCCGTTTCCCGGATTTTCCGGCGAGCGACACGCGTCGAACATCCAACGGTCAAAAGAGCCGTTAGCGCGTATCTAGAGGGTTTTTAGGCTATAAATAGCCGTCTTCGTCCTCCTCATCAACCTTCTTCACTCCCTCACTGCCTTCACCATTGGTGCGAACATGAGCTCGAGAGCGAGAACGATTCCCTGCCCCGACGAGCCCTTCCCACGCCGGAGCGCACCAACACCACCGAGAAAGATGGCATCTCCGCAATCATCGCCAGTTCGCGCTTCCGTCGACGAGCTCTTGAGCGATCTAGATCCCCAACTTGGGTCGCCCAAGCACGCCGGCGGCGAGCTGGAAAAGGCTACGGCGTCCGCAGCGGGCGGAGGAAACGTCTCCGCCACCACAGATGCTACGGGACCAAACACCACATCGACCCCGCTGTTCGCTCCCGAAACGGCGGAGGAAAAGGTAGAGCTCCTCGACGAGCAGCTTGCCGCCGCGAAGGCCGCCACCACCGCCGCCGCCGGAGGAGATGAAGAAGAGGAAACTGCAGGCAACTGGATTGCCTGCAGTATTCCCCCGGCTCTTCTTCCCAACTTGGAGAAGGAAGGCCTGGTTTTGAAAAAGAAATGGCGGCTCCCGGAAGAGGAGACCGAACCCGCGCCGCAAGAGGGCGAAAGGGTGCTTCTCGCCTCCCACCTTCTACGAGGTATGGGGCTTCCCCCTTCTTCTTTCTTCCTCCAAGTTCTAGCTCACTACAACATCCAACCTCATAATCTCCCTCCCAATTCCATTCTGTATATGGCCGGCTTTCAGGCCTTATTCAAGGGTTACCTAGGAATAGAGCCTAGGTTAGATTTTTGGTTGTACTGCTTTGGGGTTAAGCGTAACTCTTCGGAGGGCGCACTCCCAAATTGCGGAACCATTTCCTTTACTCTTCGGAGATTCCGAGAGGATTGGTTCCCCAAAATAAAAACCTCGGAATCCGTCAAATTCTGGACGGGTTCCTTCTTTTATCACCCCGACGTGCCTTTTCCTAAAAAAGCCGTCGGGGTTCCACCTTTTGTGAACTCCGCCGCTGTTCCCCAGGATAACTGGGTTACAGAGGCCGTCCAGGTTCTGCCTCCAGATCTACTAAGGATCAAGAGGCGCATCGCCAAACTCACTTCCTCCAAACCTCCTTTGACCGGTATGGACACGGTCTTTTGCTGGCTGAATAGGCGGATTCAGCCATTAGCAAACCACGGAGGCCGTCTCCTGTGTGAATACACAGGAGCCAAGGATCCAATGCGGACAACCGACAAGGATTGGCCCGCAAAGGAGCTCAGGCGGCGCATCAATCAGTTGGTCGCTTCGCGCGATCAATACACGGAGAGTCGGCCAATGTACACGGCCGACAACCCCGCTCCTAAGGTAATTTTCCCGTTATTTGGGTATAATCTTACTTCCTGGATAATCTACCTTTCGAATCTGATTGGTTTTTTCCAACAGCTTGTGGATCTTCCAGACTCGGAGTTAGCCTCCGAGGCCGAGCTGGATGCGCTGCGTACCGCCGCTACTGGTGGGCGCAAACGCAAGAAGATAATTTCTTCGGATGAAATTATCGACCTTGACGGAATCCCCGTCGCCACGTCCAGGTTATTTTCTTCTGGGTTTTTTCTTTTATGGGATCTTTTTCGTCCATCTTCGGTGTTTTAACCTTTTCCGGGTTTTTGGTTTTTAGCTTGCCCCCCTCCACCTTGAAGCCGAGAAAGTTGAAGAAGCTCAGAGCTTCTTCCAATCGAGGCAGCCAACCATCTCCCGCCGTCGCCCCGGACACACCGCAGACAATGGCGGAAGAACCTACTGCAGCCACCACCACCAAGCCCCCAGAGCCCAGCCAGCCCGTTGTGTCCGAGTCGGACACGAGGGAAAGGGCGGCTCCAGAGGTGGGGAAATCTTCTCGGACTTTCGACGAGGAAATCCCCACCTTTGACAAGGATTTTAAGGCTATAAATGACGGCTTGAACGCGGCCGAAAATCACTTCGCGGAATACGCGAAAGAATTCCGGGAAAACTTAGCAGGTTTGCAACGCATGAGCCAGGTATGTAACTCTAGCCCCCAAGCATTAAACAAAATGCATGCTTTTTTGCTTTGATGTTTTTATTAACCATACTTTTCCTTGCTGTGTTTCAGCAAACCTCCGAGGCCATAAACCTTGAAGTTTTCAGGAAGCTCACTATCAAGAATAAAGAAGTTCGAAGTCTTCTTTCTATTCTTGAGGAGAGAGAGGCGGAGCTGGAATCGTCTCAGCTCGCTTTGACGGAAACGAAAGGTAGGCTTTTTCGTTTTGAAATTTCCGATTTAAGACTTTGTCTAAGTTTTTTCCCGAGGAAATTGATCAACTCGGATTTTCCCTTGCTTTTCAGCTGCTTTAGCTGAAGCTAAACAAGCAGCGGAAGATTCCGGCAACGCCGAGATTCTCCGCAATGAGAACATTGAGCTTCACAAGAATCTTGTGAAGGCTCAACAAGACCTGGAAGCCAGCAATCTGGCCCTTGGAGTGGCTAACTCCAAGGCTTTCGAGCAGGCGGAGAAAGACAAATCCACCATCCAGGATTTGACTGAAGCTCTGAACCTTCGCCTGGAGGAAGTTTCCGAGATCGATAAACTCATCGGTAAATTTTTTACCCTTGTCTTCATCTTTCCATGTTTTGCTTTCTCTGTTTGTCTCCTTAACCCTTTTGTATGCTTTATCGGATCAAACAGGAGACACCCCAGATGGCACTCGGGCTGCAGGCATCCGAGCTTTCGGGGAGACATGGAACTTGATGAAGGCTGCTGCAACGCAGCTAGTAGGCAAGTTTCTTCCCGAAAAATCTGGGGAATGCTCGGAGGTTGAAAAACTTCCGGGTATCATCATGGAGGTGGCGGAGTCCAAGGAGTCTGTTCTCCGCTCCGCTGCACGGGGTGGTGCGCGTATGGCCTTAGGCCTTATGCGCATGCACTACCCTAGTGCCAAATCCTGGCGTGTGGCCACCGGTGTCCCTCAGGGATACACGGATGCGCAACGATCCACCATCTTTGGTGAAGTTAAGGGCCACGCCACCCAGATTGCCGCCATGGTACATGTCGGCGTCCACTATCCAGAAGAAGAAGCTCCTCCAATTCCCGATGAAGAAAGTAGCGAGGAGGAGTCGGATTCTTGAAGGGTTTCCTGGAACCTGGATAGAAAATTTAGACAATAGGAGCATTACTGTTCTTTCATTTGTAATCCAAAATGTAATGCTTCTTATGTATTAATGAAAATTCCGTCTTTTGCAGCTTAAACTATGAAATTACTTTGCAAGTTGTTTGAATTTTATCACTCCTTTATCTTCTAAGTTCTCTGGTGTGTATGCTTTAACTGTCCTTAGTGTTTGAAATGGCTCAAATAGCATTATGAATCGTTATGCCGAGTAACTGGGGACGAACCAAGCAGTTTTGAAACTCGAAAACATGAATCATGCTAAAGGCATTTTTACTAACTAGTTCTAGTAACCCAGCATACGCACGATCAGATGAGACTTAGAGAAACAAGGAAAGTTTTAAGTGAAACTTGGGCACGCAGGCAATTCAAGTTTCCTTTAGCCGTTAAAAGGCTGAAAAATCATTCAGTTATGTAACGCCGAGTACGCAAGCACAATTCGGGTTAACATTGAGAAATTTGTAAGATCATTGGGAAATAGATGAGGCGGAAACACTTTGCACTTATAATAAAAATGGATGACAGCATTCCGACAACTTTATTTCATGATCTCAAAAGATGTTTACATAGATTTGAACTAAGTACAGAAGGGGACATAACTTGCTAGGTGTTCCCAGGCTTCCGCAATCCACTTGACCTTGTCGAAACTTTTCAGCAGCTTGAAGAGTGGTAGGGTTTTAGCCCCCAGCCAACTAAGAAATCTTTTTATGGCTGTGGCGGAACCCGGCAATTCTGGGACATCTTTTTCATACGTATGTTCTGAGATGTTCGAGATTGCTTTCATCTTTTCCTGGTTAACTTCTATTCCTCTGTGAGAAACGATGAAACCCAGAAGTTTTCCTGAGGGAACCCCGAATACGCACTTAGATGGATTCAACTTCATCTTGTAAGTGCGCAAATTTTCGAAAGTTTCTCGCAAATCCTCAAGGAGTGTATCTTTTTCCTTGGTTACGACAGCAATATCGTCCACGTAAACATGGACGTTTTTTCCAATCTGACTATGCAAACAACGTTGCATGCAACGCTGGTAGGTTGCACCTGCGTTCTTCAGGCCAAAAGGCATGGTTACGTAGTAATACGTCCCGTACGGGGTTATAAAAGAAGTCTTGATTTGATCTTCCTTTTTCATGCGTATTTGGTGGTACCCGGAGTATGCATCCAAAAAGCATAAAAGCTCAGAGCCTGCAGTGGCGTCTATTATTTGATCGATTCGCGGCAGCGCAAACCTATCTTTCGGACATAACTTGTTCAATCCTGTGTAATCTATACACATTCTGAGAGCAGTTGTGTCTTTCTTCGGTACTAATACCGGATTTGCGGACCAGTCAGTATGGATTACCTCCTTGATGAAATCCGCTGCTAAAAGCCGGATAATTTCCTTGCCAATAGCCTTCCGTCTTCTTCCGTCAAATCGACGGAAACCTTGTTTGACGGGTTTTGATCTGGGAATAACCTTGAGTTGGTGCTCAGCAAGTTCCCTGGGTACGCCTGGCATGTCAGCTGGACACCAAGCAAAAATGTCCCAGTTCTCACGGAGGAACTTGATGAGCTCGCCTTCCTATTTGTCGGTCATCCCAGTCCCTACAACGACGAATTTTGTCGGATCTTTGGGATCTAGGATTACCTGTCTTGTATTCTCGGATGCCTTGAAGCTATCTGTTGGCTTCCGAGTTTCTTTTCCTGCCGGCATTTCTTTCGGCGATACCTCCTTGGCTAACTCCTTCAGTTCTTCCTGAGCTATAACTCTTTGAGCGCAAAGGGCGTTTTGCTTTTCCAACTCATTTGCCAGCTTGAAATCACCGGCAATGGTGATTACTCCTCCTTTGGGTCCTGGCATCTTCAGCTTGTTGTAGATGTAGCAAGATCTTGCCATAAACTTGGCGAAAGCCGGACGTCCGAGTATTGCGTGATACACGCTCTCGAACGGCACAACTTCGAAGGATACTTTTTCCTGCCGGAAGTGATCTTTGTCTCCGTAGGTGACATCTAGGGAGATTTCTCCTAGGGATCGTGCTTGCCTGCCAGGAACGATGCCGTGGAAGCGTATATTGCTGTAGTTGAGCTGGGACTCGGATATCTTCAAGTGCTTCAGTGTATCCAGGTACATTATATTGATGCTGGATCCTCCGTCCATCAGCACTCTTCTTAGCCTAGTGTTTTGAACAATAGGGCTTACAACAAGAGCTTGTGTGCCGGGTTCAGGGATATTTCCGGGATGATCAGACTGATCCCAGATTATCGGTGTGTTGGAATACTTCAAGAATTTTGGGGTTGCGGGAACAACCGCGTTTATTTCTCGAAGTGTCCTTTTGGCCACCTTTGCTGACGGGGTTGCTAGGAAAGTTAGCATTGCTTCTCCGTCAACTCTCGGAAATTTAGGTTCGCCTTTTCGCTGTTGTTCCTGGATTTTGTCATCAGTGTCCGATTCACTGTCTTCTTTTTCAGCTTCTGGCTTTTGTTTGGCAGGTTTCCTCTTGGAACCCTTCCCTTTACTTCCGGATCCTGCATTGCCTTTCATATGCTTGTTTAGCCGGCATTGCGCGTTCGTGTGGGTTGGTTTCCCAAACTGAGAGTGGTGGACGCAGGGTTCCGACTTAATTCTCTCCCATTCTTCAGGAGTGTAATTGATGGGATCCGGACTGCGGCCTTTCCACTTGTTCCCTTTTTCTCCTCCAAAGGCTAAGTTAACCTCCTTGGGCTTTGTCGTTGACTCCGGAGTTCCTTTTTTATCAGAACGAGGTGTTTTCTTGGCCAGTATCAGTGACTCAATATTGCCTCCTCTTGCTCTGATATCGTCTTCGGCTGCAGCATGCTCATTAGCGGTTGTAAGCATAGATCCGAGATCTTTGTGCTTTTTAGAGCCAACCATGAACGGTACAAGTCCGGGTTTTAGGCCATTGACGAAAGCATGCATTGCTTGTACGTCAGTTACTCCAGAGCAACTATTCTTCATTGCAGTCCATCTGGAGATGAAATCCACGTATGGTTCGTCTTCAAATTGGGTGCAACGGTTCAGCTGGTTGATGCTATTTGGGCGTTTGTATGTTCCTCGAAAATGCTGAGTAAATACTCTCGCCATATCATCCCAACTGTCGACAGTTCTTGATGGTAAACCATTAATCCAATCTCTGGCTCCGTCTAGCAACATTAGGGGAAGAAACTTGACAGCTTCCAGGTCTGTCCCGTTGTTGATCTGGACGGCTGTGTAATAATCTGAAAGCCAGGTATCCGGGTTTGTACTGCCGGTATATTTTTGGTAGGTTGGACCAACTTTGGCAAAGCCAGAATGCAGGGTTATCCTTCGGATCCTGTCAGTAAAACACTTAGGACCAAAGTATAGATCATCCTTTTCTGCTCTGTCAATATGTGCAGAATATCTCCCGGCTGAATGGACAGAAGGGGATCTGCTCCTTTCTTTTCCATTGTTACGCGGACGCGTTTTTCCGAGGTTATCTCTATCTCTTCCGTTGTCACGCCCTCTGGGATTAGGTGGAGTCCTGCTCCTGTACCTTTCCTTATCTTTGGGCGGTGTCCGAGATCTTTCACGCCTGTGAGGTGTATCGTATCTTCCAGCTTTTTCAGCTGGGTTTCTCGGAGGTGGCATTATTTTGCCGTCATTCCGGTGTTTGTCTTCCCGATCGTGTGGTTTATATCCATCTTTCGGGAGATGAGGTCCGGTTCTAGACGCTGCGTCCCGGTTGTCGGGGTTTTTCTTGTCTTTTCTCGGATCCTCTTTTTTATCCGAATCTCCGGGTTCTTCCGGTCCAGGTGCTCCAGCAGCGCAAGTAACAGTTTTGCAGAGGGCGGAATTATCATGCAGCCTCCCAGATCGCTCTTGTCCTCGCTGTTGCTGCTGTAATGCTTTTCCTAGGAAAGCATACACCCCTTGGAGTTTTTCCCCGTTGGAGTACAGATCATTGTTCAGGATGGCGAACGCTGCTTCCGCGTTTTCAGCTGCGGTTTTGTATATTGGTTCGCCCTTGGCATCTTTGCCGTTTAACTGCTTTTGCCAAGATGGGTTATAGAACCTTTCTTTCGGCGGCAGTTCTTCCGGTTTTGCAATTCCGGGTAACCTCGTAGGTTTTAAGGCAGATCTATGCTTTCTCTCGTACTCCTCAATTTCTTCCTTCATAATTTTGATGTCATTATGGGTTTGTTGGAGGTGTTGCCGAGATCTAAGCAGTTGTTGCTGTTGCCGTTGGAAAGCTTGTCTCCTGGCTTCCAGCATCTCAGGGGGTTCATTGGGTCCCACTGGAGTTTGTAATAGTTCTTGCTCTTCCAGTTCTGTCATCGGCGGAGCAGTGATTTCCTTAGATTTCTTTTCCGTAGGCTTTGTGCCACTAATATCTCCAACTTCCAGGTTTTCATCAGCGAGATCAGCTGACTTTTTCTTCCGGAGTTTGTACTGGAGTTTTTTAGAAGCACGGTGCTTTTTCTTGGAAGAGGGAGGTTTTTTGACAGGTTCATCCTCTGTCATCTCCTTGACATTAGGAAATATCGGAGAAGTTTCTCCGTCTTCCCTCTCCTCTGCTGGCGGAGGGGTTTTAGGGCTTCCCTGGCTATCGGCACCCGTTGTATCAGCTGGTTTTGCCATTAGCACTTCATGGAACCCCTCTTGAAAGGATTTAACTTTTCTTACGAAGGCATCATCATCTTCGTCTTCGGAGAAGTTATCCGATCCGGTTTCCGACTCCAATCTCGCCTCAATGGCGGCAAGCACGGACTCTGTTTCCGAGTTCATCGTCTGGTTGACGGATGTCGGATCTTCCGTCTCTGTGACGGGTATTGGTTCTTCCGTCTCTGTGACGGGTGTATCGTTGTCTGCCTCTTGCACGGGATTTCCGTCATCCGTGTTTTCGGCGATCTCGGATTGCACCATGCCGATAAAGTGCGTATCACTGTTTTGTCGGCGATCTGAGCAAAATCCGGCATCATAGTCGTCTTCGACTGGGTATAGGGCGGGTGGGAGATAATTGCTTTCACCGCAAAACCCCATTGCTTCCGCGGTTAATCCGATAAAGATATTAGCAGATCCAATCGGTAAAACGCAGGCACTTACCAGATGGTTTTGCGCCGGGATGTAGGATCCGTTGTCGAGGAAGCGCCCGACGTCGTCGTCGAATTCCAAGCTTCCGACAGTGATCGATCTTCCGATTCCGCCTAATATCCCAGATCGGAACTTCACGCCTGACGTCGTTTGCCCCACGGTGGGCGCCAACTGTCGAGACATCGTAGTAGTTTTCATAGACTGGGGTGCCATGAGACTACGGTAGAGACGTGGGGTAACGGGATAGCGTAGTAACACAGAACACGGGATTTTACCCAGGTTCGGTACGTCGCGACAGTACGGCGTACCTACTCCTGCACTTCTCACTATGTGGGACTAAGCCCGTATAATAAGGTTACAATGTAAAGGAATAGATCCAGCTTCTCGTCGAGGATGAACTTCCCGGCGAGTTGCGTAAGGCTTAAGCTTGAACCTAGAACCTTGGAACTAAAAGGAACTTATTGAACTTATGAAATCTATCTCCCGTCCGGCTTTATATAATAGCCGGATTAGGGCTTACAGAACCAGAAACCTAGAAGACTACGTTTAACTTGTAACTTGGAAAGTAAGGAATCCGTCTTCTCCTCCAAGCCAGATCACGCGGGCCGTGATCCGGGTTCTTCTAGAATCCGGCTTCTGCGCGTCGGACTACTGGGCCGCCCAATGGACCTAAGCCCATTACCTTGCAGGCCACCCTGGTAGTCCAGCTCTTTTGTCTACCATCTTCTATACCCCTATTTGGTATATATCCGACAGTGGAGTAGTAGGTGGAGGAGAGAAGAGAAGTGGAGAGGTAGAAGAGAGAAGGGAGGATGAGAAGTGGAGGAGAAGTGGAGAGGAGAAGGGAAGAAGAGGAGGGGAGAGGAGGGTAGAAGAGAAAGAAGAGGAAGAAGAGGAGGGGAGGAGGCAGGATTTCGAATCCTGCCTCCACAATTCTCTCGCGCACCAAATGAAGGGGTGCGCCACATAATTTTTTTTCTTTTTTTTTTAATTTTCTAGTCAAAAACTTCAAATGGCCATAACTTTTGTTCCTTTTGGAATTTGGCGATTCTAAAAAAAGCTGACAGGACGAAGGCGAGTGAGGTTGGGTTCCTTTTTCTCTCTAGTTTTTTTTTGATATCTTGATCATTTTTTTCAACATCGTATGCAAAAGTTATGCCCATTTTACTTTTTTTAACGAACTTTTGCTCAGAAAGTCGAAATTCATATTTCAAAATTTGATAAAAAAGTAGACCTTAAACTCTCCGTGCATCTATAAGGGATTTATTTTTTGATGCTTTTTAGACCGCCAACTCTTCCGTCAAAAACTAGAAAAGGCGTTCCGGGGGGGGTGTGGAGTTGGTGCGTGTGGACAGAATTTTTTGGGATGGGAATTCTGTGGCGCACGTGGCAGTGGTGCGCCACAGAAATGTCATATTTCTGTGGCGCACTAACCACCATGCGCCACAGAATAGGAGTGTGGCAATCATTGATGTGGGCCCCCAGCTTATTTCTGTGGCGCATCCCTATCCCGTGCGCCACATAATTGCTCTTTTCTGTGGCGCACCACGGTCCCGTGCGCCACAGAATGCCTCTTTTATGTGGCGCATGCCCACCCGTGCGCGGCGCACCAAGAAGCCATGCGCCACAGAATCTGTTCCATAGAAATGCACTTCTCTACTAGTGCTACACACAACACAACCAAAATACTTTGCCCCAACGGTACAATGAGGTTGGCAATCTCACCGGTCTTTCTGAAAACAAAGATTAGACGTATAGTGTGTGGAAAACAGTCTATGATTGCAGAAAGTAAAGAAAGCAGGAAATTGTTGTTGTTTGTTTAACAGTGTGGAAAATTGACCAGGGTTCATAGTTTCACTAGTGGTGTCTCTCCATAAAATATAGCATGCTGGGTGAACAAATTACAGCTGGGCATTTGAGAAATAAAGGTTGCACCGTAGTGCACAATATGACATGAAGATTACCATGCTATTTAGTGCGGGCGTTACAACAAGATACATAGACCGACATCCATCTGCATCTATGACAAATAATCCACCCTCGGGTTATCATCCGAACCCCCTCAGGTATTAAGTTGCAAGAAATATATAATTGCATTAAACGAAGTGTGTAATGTAAGCAATGATTATGCATGCGGGCACTCTCACTACTGTTATCTCCCTAATGGCAACGGCACATCCTCCCCCTTCACGTTTATGTCACTCGAGCAAGGCAACAAGGAGGCATGAACCCACTATCGAGCATAAATACTCGCTCTTGGAGTCACTAGCAGCTACTTGGCCAGAATAACCACTAGCACGGATAGCACGCAGGATCACAAATAACATATGCAAATAAAGACTATAATCAACTTGGCATAAGGTCAATATTCATCGGATCCCAGCAAACACATCACAGAGAATTACATAAGATCAATCCCGATCATGATAGGCAGCTCACGAGTTCTAAACATGGAGGCATATGAGGAGAAGACAACCATCTTGCTATAGCTACGAACCTGTAGTCCAAGGATGAACTACTCACGCATCCCTACGGAGGCAGACATGGTGATGTAGAAGCCTCCGGTGACGATCTCTTCTCCGGCAGGGTGCAGGAAACAACTTTAGAACCCCCCTGATCGTCTGGGGTTGACGGTGACGGCGGCTGCGGAACTTTTTTTGGGATTTTGATCAGGTGCATAGGGTTTTCCATCCGGGGGCTTAAATAGGCGAAAGGGTAAAGGCGGTGGAGGCCCGGGGGCCCCACACCCATAGCTCGCGCGGCCAGGGGGCCGCGCGACCCTATGGTGTGGCCCCCTTGCTGCCCTTCTTTGGATCCTCTTCGGTCTTCTGGATGCTTCCGGGGAAAATAGGACTTCCGGGCTTCGAATTTTCCGATTCCGAGTATATTTCTAGAACAACTTTTCTAAAACTTAAAAACTGCAGAAAACAGGGAACCGACTCTGTGGCATCTTGTTAATAGGTTAGTCCGTAAAATTGATAAAAATGACATAACGAAGGGAGAAAACATGTAGCAATTGGCATAATATGATCATGTAGCATCATAAATTAGGGATACGTTTATGACGTATCAGCGTCTAAACTCCTTTTTGGATGAATTTTAAGTCTAGAATTTTTGGCCGAAAATTCCCCACACTTTTCATGTGTTAGTTGTTTCCATTTGACGTTATCTTCAGGGTCAAACTAACGATCTCTAAAACCTATTGGTGGACATATTTCAGGAAAGTCAGAGTCCTTCTCCAACAAGACTCTTTTTTTTGTTTTTTCCAATTTTTATGTAATTCCTGCACAACAAAGTGTAAAACAAGAACCTGCGCAGTTCTGCAACTATTAATAGGTTAGTCTAGATAAATCATAAATCTGTAGGGAAAACATGGTGTAATTGATAGAAAACAAGCATGGAGCATATAAAATTATAGATACGTTTGATACGTATCAACATCCCCAGCTTAACTCATGCTCGTCCTCGAGTAGGTAAGTGATAACAAAATAATTTTTAAGGTGACATGCAGCCAACACAAATTTAATCAATCATATGTAAAAGCATTGCAAACTGAGATCAAAGTACTTCGACAAAAGCATGATAACTATTATTTTAACTAATGTAAACTTAGGAACTACGTTAAACATGAAAAGTAACACAAATAAATGACAATGAGCAATAATGCATTAAAAGTGATATGTTTGTTTTAATCATAAAGAAAAAACATAATAAAATGGTATCCCTCTTGTCCTTTGTGGAATAGCAAAACATAAATGTTAGAACACCTTCAAAGTTCAAATGGTGACTAGATCAAGTAATTTGAGAGAAGGTAATATCATAATCATGAATCAATCAAAAATAAATTTTGGGACTATGCACATTATACTCATAATGACAACTATGCTCTCTAATGGGTGCATAAATTAAGAAGACGAAGACTCGGCATAAAAGGAAAAGAAAGTCCCTTCGTAGAGGGAAGCAGGGATTACTCATGTGCTAGATCTTTTTATTTATTAAAACAGAGATATTGTAAATATTATTTTTGGGAGAGGTGTATGTCGATGTGAATGAATGGTAATGAAAAACTTATCATATCCCTTGTCAAGAAAAGTGTTTAGGCTTTTGAGAATGTTTCCCACTAGCATTATTTCTTATGGTTGGCACTTCCCCCCACTTTTCCTTTCACAAATCAGAGCTAGACTTATCCACGGGTGCCCACCAACATTCATCAATCCATGGGGAAGTGACTAATTATATTATTTGAGTTCATATTATTTGGCACCAACTCTCGGTGAATTTAGATGAGCACGTATTCCATACTCATCGGATGAAATAAAAGAGAAGAACCTTGCTTGATATAAACCATGATAAAATTTAAACTACTTCCTCGTGATCTAAAACATGAACACAAAACATGCTTAATAAATTTGAAGTTTTAAAGGTAGCACACAAGAAACTGACTTGGAGTGGCGGTGAAATACCACATAGGTAGGTATGGTGGACAGATTGGAAAACTTTGGTTGTTGGGAGTTGGATGCACAATTAGAGCTCATACTCACTACAAGGTGAAGGCTAGCAAGAGAATGGGTGCGACCAACTAAGAGAGCAATAACGGCTATAATCATGCATAGTGAAAAAAATTAGTAATTAAAGCATAAAGTGATATTACAAGTCAAAAACTAAATGATCATAAAGGCTAAAGGTGACTGGCCAAATGAATCATTCAAAGTAGAGTACCATAATACCATGCTTCATTATGAAGGAACAACACATGATTTAATTTCAATGGCACCTTTAGCACTCTCAGCTATTGGAGACTTGTCATGATACATCATATACTACTAAGCACACAATTAAAATAACATCTAACATCACATGCCAATGTCTAAGCCACGGTGACAACAAGCTTCCTACCGCACAACTATAAGTATGAAATATTTTAGTCTTTTTCAACAACAATTAACTTATTTGAAATAACTCTCAAAGAAAATAAGCATTAAAGATCAGAGAGATAATCATATATAACTGAAGCAAACCAACAAGCTATGAACAAATTTTGAATGAAAACAAGAGTTAAATACGGTACTAGCAAAAACTGAACACTCACATAATAATAAGAGTGAAAACTAGAGTGTTCTAGACAATAAAAATGGAGTGTGTCTCTCTCCCGGACAATAATGATACAATCAATCATTTGTTATAGAAATAAAAAAAAACAAAACGAAAAGAGAAATAAAATGACGCTCGAAGAATAACACATATCATGTGAAGGAATAAAATTATAGTGTTTTGAAAGAATCATGATATTTTTGTTAATGAAGAAGGGGATGCCTTGTGCATCCACAATCTTTGACGCTTGTACTTATTGGATATGTATTGGCGTGACATGGGAATCTTTGACGCTGGGCTTGAGATTTTTTCCATCCTTCCTTTTCTCTCCCTACACTTGAAAATATCCTCCAACTAAAACTTTTAACAATTTTCATTAGTAACGTCAGTGCATCAAAATAATAAGTCCACTTGGTTCAGTTTTAACACAGGTCTAACACTCCATTTTAAAACATTAGCTAATGTCACAACTTTTTTAAAGCACTTCCCCACAAAATAACATCGAAAGAAAAAGATTAAGAGACAAATGCAAATAATGGCAGAAATGTGTCAAAACAGAACATACCGTAAAGATGAATTTTTTCGAGGCACTTTTGTAGCTCAAATAAAAAATTGCGAAGCTAATAAAAGTTAGATAACAACCTAGGTCAGGTGCCTAAACTATATCAAATATTCCTCGCTTTCTCGCTGAGAGAACCGAGGTTTTCGAAATCTGGACAAAAACTACAAGTTCCCCAAATCACAGTACCTATCTACTAGAGGTTACTCTTGGCACAAAAATAAAATAAAATGGATAAGGAGCGGTTGTTACAGAGGTAAAAACTTCCAAGACTCAAAGAATATAGAGGAAAACACAAAAATATCAAAGGAAAACAAAGTGGGTTGCCTCCAACAAGTGATTTTCTTTAACACCTTTTAATTAGGCATAGTAATTTTTAAAAGATGCTCACATAAGAATAAGAATTGAAGAACAATAAGAGAGCATCAAGAAACAAATATAAAGCACATTAATTCTAAACCACTTCCTGAAGGGAATATGCCCGAGAGGCAATAATAAAATGGTTATTATCTTATTCCTTGTTTATGATGAATGTTTATTTCTCATGCTAGAATTGTATTAACCGGAAACGTTGATACATGTGTGCTTAATAAACAAACAATGGTTCCTAGTAAAGCCTCTTTTTTAACTAGCTCGTTGATTAATAGATGATCAAGGTTTCCTGATCATGAACATTGGATGTTATTAATAACGGGGTCATGTCATTAGAAGAATGATGCGATGAACATATACCCAAAGAGAATATAGCAATGCGATCAAGTCATTTAGTTTACATTGTTATATCAAACATACGAAGTAACTTATTCCTTAGACCATGAGATCATGTCAATCGCTGATACCGGAAGGGTGCTTTGATGGCATCAAACGTCACACCATAACAGGGTGACTATAAAGGTGTCGTTAAGTATTCGGAAAGTATTAGTTGAGGATCATGGATCAAGAGTGGGATTTGTCCATCCAAATGACGGAGAGATATACTCTGGGCCCTCTCGGTGATATCACATCGAAACCGCTTGCAAGCACGTGATATGATCACAAAGGATGTTATATCACGGGAACGAGAAAAGAGTACTTGTCGGTAACGATATTGAACAAGGTATGGTTGATACCAATGATCGAATCTCGGACAAGTAAAGTATCGCGAGACAAAGGGAATAGTTCATGGCGTTGTTGGTTCACACGATCACGAGAGTCATCGTTGAATATATAGGAGTCATCACGGATCTCCAGATCCCGCTGTTGATTATTGATCGGAGAGGAGTCTCGATCATGTCTATCTTATTCGCGAACCGTAGGGTGACACACTTAAGGTTCGATGACGCGTTTGAGAGGATACGGAATATCGAAGAATATTTTGGACAGCACCGAAATGGTTTCGGGGAAAATTGAAATAGTTCAAGGGGTTTTTCATCGAATGGTTGTTAATAGAATTAACAAATGATTCGAGGTGCTATATGCAAAAGTTTGTTAATAGAATTAACAAATGCTGAAATAAAGAAATAAAAAAGTTGTATTTATTTATTAAAAGAAAACCTTTGGATTTTCCAAGTGGGAAGTTATGGGAGCATGAGTGGGTGTGAGTGGAGCTTCCACTCACATGAAGAGGGAAGAGGTGGGGGCACCACCATGGCTGGCCGCACCCCACCTTTGGGCTGCTCCCTCTCCCTATAAAAGGAGGGTGACGGCTCCTCCTCATTCACACACTTGGCCACTTCCCTTTCCCTCCACCCGCTGCTCCATTTCATGGTCTCCGGCTTGGCGAAGCCCTGACCGTGGGATTCTTCACCACCACCACGTCATCGTGCTGCTGGAGTTCCGAGGGATCCTCTACTTCCGCGCCCCGCTGGAACGAGGGAACGGAGGTCGTCATCAACCGTACGTGTGACCGATCACGGATGCACCGCCGGATTGCGGTGCCCATCTTCTCGCTATCGGGATCGGTGTGAGTACGACTACGCCAACAACGAGATTTGATCTCGTACCACTTTGAGTCTTCGAGGGTATGTGTTCTCCTTAACTCTCTTGTTGCCCGTTGCACTTCGTCTCCTAGATTAGATCTTGGCCTTTCGGGTGTCTCTCGCGTAGGAAAATTTTTGTTTTCTATGCAGCGAACCCTTCACTTCCTATGCATATGAATCTTGTAATAATATAAATCAATGAACACAAAGTAGCAAGCATAGGAAGGGAAAACAAGTGCAACTTCAAAAAAATTAACATAAACAAAGGTGTTTTAGTAACATAAAAATTCTCACAACCATGTTTTCCTCTCCCATAATAACTTTTAGTAGCATCAAGAATAAATTAACAGTTTAAATATCACATAAAGCTTTATTATTAAGATCCACATGCATCAATTAATTAATACTCCCCACATAAGCATATTTATTCTCATTAATAATAGTGGAAGAAAATTCAACAAAGTAGCTATCATTATAATAATCGTAAATAGGAGGCATATTATAATCACAATAAATTTTCTACTCAATAGTAGGTGGACTGAAAATATCATATTCAACATTGTAATTATCATATGTTGGAGGTATAGTATCATAAAAGTAAATTTTCTCCTCCATGCTTGGGGTACTAAAAATATCATGCTCATCAAATCCAATTTCCCCAAGCTTAAAGTTTTCTATAGCATTAGCAATAATGGCGTTACAAAAATTCATACTAATAACATTGCTACTAGCATGCAAATAAATTTCCATAGGTTTTTTAATTTTATCTTCAAACACTTCATGTCCTAACTCAAGACAAATCTCATAAAGTTCTCTCACATTTTTGTTGTTTTCCATTAAGCCTAAATAGTGAAAAATAAAATAAAAAACAAAGAGACAAAATTGCAAGATCTAAAGAGATACTTCAAGTGCTAACCTCCCTGGCAACGGTGCTAGAAAAGAGCTTCGTTTCCAAAGTGGTGAGCGCCTTTTACCATACCTCCCGGTCAATAGTGCCAGAAAAGAGCATGATGTCTACTACATGTTACTACTGTTGTAGACTATGTTGGGCCTCCAAGCGCAGGGGTTTATAGGACAACAACAAATTTCTCTCAAGTGAGTAACTCAAGGTTTATCAAACTCGGGGAGCTTATAGGTTTAATGTATCCCTCTCAAGCATCACCTGCTCATTGCCTTGGGGGCTCGACTCTTTTTCTACTTTCGCGCTCCGCCAAATGCCGGAAGGAATAAATCCGCCCTTCTCCAAATATTCCAAGAAGTTGGAGAGGATTGAACAACCGACCACCGTGGCGGTGGTTTCTTCTTCGGCTGTAGCGGGCAGATCTGTTTCTAGTCCGTCGTCGGCGTTGTTTTCTTCTGTTGCATTGTAACACCTGGGGTGTTACCTGTTTGTTTTGCTTGCATCATATGCATCACATGAGCATTGCATTCTGTTTTTCAAAACAAATCAAAATTCAAAACAATTTAAACTTTCACCCCTTGCTCAAAAAATTTCCAATTTCAAACTTGCAAACTAAATCACTCATTTGTTTTTCAATAATTTGAAGTTGTTTTAATCCAATTGCCTGTTAATAAAATTTTCCCCTTTTGTTAAAAACCCTAATGGCAATTCAAAATTCAAAGCAACTCAATCTTATTTATCATATTTCAATATGGGTTTGAAAATTAAAATTTGGCAAACAAACTAATTTCAATAATGTTTGTATAATTGCTTGTTGCTTATTAAATAAAACTTGTTTAAACCCAAAATTCCAAAACTAACAAACCATTCTAATAATCTAATCCAATTAATAGTAGGGTCACCCTATTAAACCTGTTATTTTCTAATATTAATCAACTATTTGCAAATTATTCAAATTCAAACCATTTTGGCAAAACAACAACTAATTGGAAATTTCCAAAAAACCAAGTTGTCATGGGGTAGATGTTGAGCTAACAAAACCCCATGAATTTTTTCCTAATTTTTTTAAAAAAAGTTCAAAACCCTAGCAATTGCTTCCTTTTTCCTTTCTCTACAAAAAAAAGAAGGGGAGCAGGAAATAAAATAAAAATGGAAAAGTAAAGGAGAAGGGCCAGCCCAACCCCTTTCCTCTCTTCTCCCCAGCCCACTAATCCTTTCTGGCCCGATACCCCCCTGCGCTGTCGCTTTCTTCTTCCTCCAGTCGACGTCAGCACCTGTACGAACCACCACCGAACCCTCCGATCAGCTCTCCCCCTGGATGCCATGCCGTACAGGCCTTCCCCCCGCCTTAAGTATCCCCTTCCCCCCTCTGCTCTCACAAACCCTAGCGCCCCTCCTTCCATCGCCGCCATCCTCCATCCCCCCTCTTCTGGTCCTCTGTTTCCTCTGAACCCGTACACCGCCGTCAGACAGCACCCACCTCCCCTAGCTCCGGTCACCACATCCACCTCGAGGAGGATCCTCCGCCGGGAATGGAACCGCGGCATCCTCCTGAAGCTCCCCATGCCCTCGCCGCTTGCTGGGAGACTCGGTGGAGTCCGCGCCGTCGCCGGACTTCCCCTCCGGTTCTGCCTCTTCTCCTGTTCGTCGACGAGCAGCCGCAGGTGCGCTCAGTACCCTTCCTCCTCCCTATCTCTGCTGTCCGCACCCACACGCCCTAGTCACGCACCAGCGCACCCGCGCGCACGCACCACCCACGCAAGTCGCCGCCGGTCGAGCGACCGTGGTGGCTTCTGTCCGTCGATCACCGCCTGTTTCCGTCAGTAACAGAGAGCCTCGCTGGCAAATTTCAGTTAGCGTTAGTTGTTTACCACTTCTTCTTTCAGTTCCGTGTACCATCACAAAACTCAGCGCAGCGCACTGGTGTCGTTCTTTGCGCGCTCGCTTCAGGTCCCGGGATCGACCCCTGGGGGAGGCAAAAACCCCAATCTTTTTTGGCTCTCTGTGCGCGCTCGCCCTGGCCCCACCGGTCATCGACCGTGGTGGCCAGTGCTGCCTCCACCCGCGCCACGTTGGCGCTGGGCCCCCACGGTCAGCGTCGTGGAGTGTACCCGCAGCGAGTAGAAAAAGGCCAGGGACCTTTCCGCAACCTTTTTCTTCCACACAAAGGTCCCTGCAAATCACAAATAAGTCCCTGTTATCAAATCAAACATAACTTTTTAATCCCAACTCCAATTAATACAAACAAAATATGTTTTCTGCCCCAAATTTAATACTCTATCCAACTATGCCATTTGATTTCTGTTTTGAACTTTCAAAATGCAATTTAAACTTGAATTCAAACAATTCAATTGTGATTTGCAACAATTCATAAATAATTCATACCAATTTCAAATAAGGCAAATAAAATATGTTTTCCATACCATTTTGAATAACCTTTTCAAATATAAATTTTGTTTCATGGTTTGAATAATTTAAATTGCCTAAATAATTTAATACTTATTTAATTCATTTAAATTTGATAAAATCATAACTTGCTCAAAATAAAATAATTTTGAACATGCAAAATATGTTTTCAAACCATCAAAGTGTGAACTTTTCAAATGTGAATTTGAATTTATGCTTTGAACAAATAAAATTCAAATAATCTTTCTCACTTGAATTAAATTCAATTAAAACTTGTTTAATATTGTTTAATTCATAATAAATTAATCCTAATTCCAATTTCAATATTTGAAACATGTAATCCAACTAAAATTTGATGTTCTTTCCAAAAATAAACTTTGTTATTTGTTTTGAACACTTTAACTTGTTGAAAACAACATTTACTTGTGTGACATCAATAAGGAACCAGAAATTCTTAACATGACAAATAAAATCCCACACTTGGTAATTTCCTTTTCCTTTGCATCTATTGTTGTTCATTATTGCTTTAATCATGCATGCATCATGATAAACCACTTACACATGTTAACTAATTGTAGATCATTGCTTCCACCTTAACATGTGCATCCATATGCAACTCACATTGCATATGGGTCCATTTAAATTTGTTTATCTTGTCAACTAGTTCACCTTGATGCATCTTTAAACTTGTCATGCATCCATATCTTGATCATGCTGGATCTTTTGCCGTAGTAGTAATTGTTGCATCCGGTGTTTGTTCGAGGTTCGTTGCTTCTTCCCGGATAGGACGTTGAGATGATGTGAGCAACGACAAGTTCTGCCACCTTGCGGGATCTCAGGCAAGTATACTCACTTGCTGCCAAATGGCTGCCTTCCATCACTTGTTACCGATTCTTTCCGTTGTTCTTATTCTAGCCTGTTGTTTCGATGCTTGAGTCTCGATCCTATTATATGTTTACCTTGCAGCCATGATATAGCCTTTCCTTCCACTTCCTATTAACTGTTGCTTGTTTACCCTGTTGGCCCTCGTGTCGTAGTTGCATGCTTAGTGTTGTTTGCGCTCAAGTTCTGTTGACCGTCTTATCACCTGTTTAGTTTGATAGTTGGGTTTCATTTCAATCAACAACTTGTTATTGTTTTGGGTAATAATAATTTGATGTTAAGGCACCGGCAGGAGGCCCGGGTTAGGGTTTTGAGGCCTGCTAGTGTCAAACTTAATTAGGAAAAGAGTCTTGTCTACTGATCCATGATGAGCGTGCTCACCGCATCCGGGTGGTGGTATGGAACCCCCCTCGACTTAGACCTGATCTGCAGCTTGTCCGAAGAGCCACACCTAGTTCGGGTGTTCCATTTGCTCCTTGCATAATGGGTTGATCACCCATGGTTACTGATGATGATGATGATGCATATAGGGCGAGGCCTGTAGTGCCGGGGTGTTGTGTCCTGCGGGAGTTTTGCACACCTGCGCTGAGTATTCGGCTGCATGGCTGGGACCTTATAGCTCCGTGGCTCCGAGGATGGGTTGTAGAGATGGTTTGGGTCGTGTCAAGCCAACCTGAGTTTTAGTTGGTGGCTTGAGTGTGTACGGGTACTAGAGCACACCCTGCAGGGATAAATCTTCTCGAGAAGCCGTGTTTTCCGCGGTTCTGGATTACTTGGTGAAAGTACTGGCTAACAAGTACTCAGACAACTTACACCTAATGATAATAACTTGACTAGTAATAGTCTTATTGACACAATAACTTGATCCATCATTAATCCAACCGTGTGAGTTATCCTTGGGTTGCTTTCTTAGTAGGGGGTGACATTGGATGGGTATTGTTTGGTGAGTAGCTGTAGTTGGTTCCGATACGCTATCTTATTCCCCTCTTTTAGCCGGAAGTTGTAGCGTGTTTCTGTAGTTGGTTAGTGCAACCCGCTGCCGCTTATTTGCAATAATCCCTACCTTTCCGTTGATCCCAAAGTATTTGTATCTTGTGATGAATGGCTACGCCGGTATCTTGTGAGTATGGTGTATCCACTTGCCAGTACTTAACCGTACTGACCCACGAATCTCTTTCGTGGCTGCATATTCAACATTGCAGTCAACAGGTTTGAAGTCTGACGACGTTAGCTTGGGAATCCCTCCGGCTTGGCCTGGGCAGGGATTGGACGCTCTCGGTTATCTTCAGGACTCTTAGTCCAATTTGTATCCTGTCCGTAGCCGGACGCTATGTTGTTTCTTCCGTTGTTATTTGGATCTTTGTATTGTATCAGTTGTATCCTTGGCTCGTTTGAGTCCTCTTGTAAATATCTATTCTGTTGTTGTTGTGGAATATTCGTGAACTGTTGTAATGTTATCACAAGTGGCAACCTGGAATCGGTTATTATGTGGATTTTGGCGGGAATGCTGAAATCTACATAGTGCCCGATCTCGGGGCGTCACATGCATTAAGGCCCCTGGGAACACAGAGGATGAACACGTGCCAGGAGCCAGAGGAAATAGATATTGTGGCGGCGCAAGGGTTAGCCGCCACCAAGGACCTCGGTGCCGTGGTTGAGGGCATAGCTAGACGAGTAGATGATACATCAAATTTGCATCACTGATTTATATTGTTATTTTCTATTATTCAGCGGTATATTTCATGTTATGATGCATTCCTTATGTTATTTTATCTTATTTTACATGTTTCATAATTTTTTGGAGAATAAACATCGGGACCAGAATTCTGATGGAAAAAGCACCGTTGAGATACCCTACTTCAGAGGATCAGAAGAAGAGGAGGGACACCGGAGGTATGTTAGAAGTTCAGAAGAGGGAGCCAACCACGAGGAGAGCCGGAGGGGGGCCACTAGGGGCCCACACCATGGGGTGGAGCCCCCTCCCCTTGGCCGCGCAACCACATGGTGTGGCCACCCTAGCCCACCCACTACAAGAAATATGTTGATACATGACCCTTTTTTAATGACCGTGGATGAACTGATCATAGATCGATGACCAATTTTAATATGTTGGTCATGACATGTCTGGGAGGGACTAAACCCATGACTTTTTTTGGCAAAAAAGTCATGATTTTCTTTAACAAGATGGTTATAGCACATGATACCGGGTGTATGACCTTTTTTTTGCTTAACTAAGACCAATTGAACTTGTCATGAGTTTGTTGGCAGTAATTTTATCCTATGTATCATGTCCACGTGTCAATTTTTGCTTATGTGTCATGTCCACGTGTCAATTTTTAATCATCCACATAAAACAAAGAAAATGTTGGCAGTAATCTTTGCCTGTATCATGTCCACGTGTTAATTTTTGCCTATGTGTCATGTCCACATGTCAATTTTCGCCTCTGTGTCACTTCCACGTGTCAATTTTTGTCATCCACGGAAAACAAGAAATATAGGCAAAATGTATGACCTTTTTTTTCTTAATTAAGACCAATTGAATTTGTCATGAGTTTGTTGGCAGTAACTTTTGCCTATGTATCATGCCCACGTGTCAATTTTTGCCTATATGTCATGTCCACGTGTCAATTTTTAATCATCCACATAAAACAAAGAAAATGTTGGCAGTAATTTTTTCCTGTATCATGTCCACGTGTTAATTTTTGCCTATGTGTCATGTCCACATGTCAATTTTCGTGTGTCACTTCCACGTGTCAATTTTTGTCATCCACGGAAAACAAAAAAAAATAGGCAAAATGTATGACCTTTTTTTTGCTTAACCAAGACCAATTGAATTTGTCATGAGTTTGTTGGCAGTAATTTTTGCCTATGTATCATGTCCACGTGTCAATTTTTGCCTATGTGTCATGTCCACGTGTCAAATTTTTAATCATCCACATAAAACAAAGAAAATGTTGGCAGTAATTTTTGCCTGTATCATGTCCACGTGTTAATTTTTGCCTATGTGTCATGTCCAAGTGTCAATTTTCACCTATGTGTCACTTGCACGTATCAATTTTTGTCATCCACGGAAAACAAACAAAAAAAGGCAAAATGAGGGCTTGAACCCGCGCCTCCCAGGAGCTCTAAAACCCACGTAACTACTAAGACAACAATTAATTCATGATAAATATGAAGCACAACTCTATTTGAACTAAGGAGCCATCCGGACCGAGACAAGAAAAATAAAATAGGAAATAAGCGGAGGTGAGGATTTGAACCCGCGACTCCTAGGACCTCTACAACCAACGTAACCACTAAGCCAGAAATTATTTCATTTTAATTATGAATCGCAACTTTATTTGATGACTAAGAGCCATCCGAACTAAGACAAGAATAATGAACTAGTTAATAAGGGGAGGTCAAGTTGGATTCGAACCCTTGACCTCCTGCTCCGGCTCGCATGCTCTAACCATCAACACACAAACATCTTTGTTATTCAACAAGACATTTACGTATTTTTTATATAGCCCGTCCTAGGGAAAGTTGGACTGGGCCGACCTGTCGCTGGGAGGGATGGGCCTCGCTGTTGGTCTAGGTCGGCCTCGCTGCTAGGCTCGGCTGACCACTTTGGCGGTTTTTTTTTTCTCTTTTCACTTTTTTTTTATTTTTGTCTTCTTTTATAACTTTTGCTTTTGAACTTCAATTTCAACAAAACCAGTTTCGATTTTTTTTAATATGTATTCTGCTATTATAGACTATTAGGGACCATTCTTAGTCAAAATAAAAAAATACCCCTATGCGTTATATAATGTTTCATATAGGATTGTGAAGATTCATAATTAAAATTTTGGATTACTGTTTTAAATTCGAATACAAGAAAAAAATGCAGGGTTTACACATTATTCCAAGTTTATTGTTTTGTATGGTTACTAGGTCACTTATGATGACACATTGCAAAGTTTTCCCATTTTTGATTTTCTTTTGAATCGTTTATGCCGATTTCGGAAAACGGTTAAAACGGGGGACGTGACCGTTCGTATCTAGGTGTTGAATCTCGCAAAAATCTTGGTGTATCTCTGATGAAATAGGTACTTTTGTACCTAAAAATGATTTTTACCAAAAATCATGAGTAAACTACGAGGCACATGTAGTTCAAATTTGTCCCGGTTTCAACTAAATCGGCTGAAATTTGTCTTTTTCAAAAGAGGTGTATTTTTAGCTACCGAGAGGTAGGAACTTTGCTATTTGTAGATAAAATATGATATATTTGCTTTATAATTTTACTTTGTACAATTTTGTGTCATATTTTGTGTATGTGTTTCACAAAAAACTCATTTTTGACACTCCGAAAATGGAAAATGATGTTTTTATTCAAAGAAAAATAAAAATTTCTCCATGAACATTGTTAGTTGTTCTAATATGCATATTTGTGTGGAAAATGGTCACATTTAAACAAACTATGCTATGGATGTGGCCATAACATCCGTTATTTGGCCCAAAAGCCATGAATCTTCGTAGGAGATAGCTCATTTTTCTGTGAACACCTTTTCAACCCAATTGTCGTATTATAAGTTTATTATTTTTGGTGGATGCTAGGACATATAAAATAACACCACGTGAAGGTCTTGCATTGTTTCGAGTTTTTTTTGAATTTTCTGGAATTTTCTAAGTCGGTTTCGTAAAACGGTCAAAACGGGGGACATGGCCGTTGGTACCTAGGTGTTTAATATTGATGAACTCTTGGTGTATCTCTGTTGAAATAGGTACTTGGGTACCTAAAAATAATTTGTACAAAAAAAAGATGAGCAAACTATGAGGCACCTGTTGTTCAAATTTGGCCCGGTTTCAGCGGAATCGGCAGAAATTTGTCTTTTTCAAAAGAGGTGTATTTTGAGCTATTGAAAGGTAGTAATTTTTTTTATTTTTAGATCAAATATGACATAATATATTTATAATTTTACTTTGTACAATTCTATAACATATTTTTGGTACGTGCTTCACAAAAAAAGCATTTTTGACACTCCGAAAATGTAAAATGATATTTTTATTCAAAGAAAAATTAAACTTTCTTCGTGAACATTGTTAGTTGTTCCAATATGCTTATTTTTGTGGAATATGGTCACATTTAAGCAAACTATTCCATGGAGGCCATAACATCCGTCATGTGGCCCGAAAGCCATGAATCTTCGTAGGAGATATCTCATTTCCGTGAACACCTTTTCAACCCAATTGTCATATTCAACCTTTATTATTTTTGGTGGATGCTAGGACATATATAATAACACCACGTGAAGGTCTTGCATCGTTTCGAGTTTTTTTTGAATTTATTGGAATTTTCTAAGTCGGTTTCGGAAAACGGTCAAAACGGGGGACATGGCCGTTGGTACCTAGGTGTTGAATATCGATGAACTCTTGGTGTTTATATGTTGAAATAGATACTTGGGTACCTAAAAATGATTTTTACAAAAAATCATGAGGCACCTGTAGTTCAAATTTGGCCCGGTTTCGACGGAATCGGCAGGAATTTGTCTTTTTCAAAAGAGGTGTATTTTAAGCTATTGAGAGGTATTAAATTTGTTATTTTTAGATAAAATATGACATAATATATTTAGAATTTTACTTTGTACAATTATGTAACATATTTTTGGTAGGTGCTTCACAAAAAAACCCATTTTTGACACTCCAAAGATGGAAAATGATGTTTTTATTCAAAGAAAAATAAAATTTCTTCGTGAACATTGTAATTTGTTACAATATTCATCTTTGTGTGTAATATGGTCACATTTAAACAAACTATGCCATGGATGTGGCCATAACATCGTCATTTGGCCCGAAAGCCATGAATCTTCGTAGGACATAGCTCATTTCTGTGAACACCTTTTCAACCCAATTGTCGGATTCCAAGTTTATTATTTTTGTTGGATATTAGGAAATATATAATAACACCACGCGAAGGTCTTGCATTGTTTCGAGTTTTTTTGAAATTTCTGGAATTTTCTAAGCCGGTTTTGGAAAACGGTCAAAACAGAGGACATGGCCGTTGGTACCTACGTGTTGAATCTTTATGAACTCTTGGTGTATCTATGTTGAAATAGGTACTTGGGTCCCTAAAAACGATTTTTACAAAAAAATCATGAGCAAACTATGAGGCACCCGACCCGGTTTCAGCGGAATCGGCAAAAATTTGTCTTTTTTAAAAGAAGTGTATTTTGAGCTATTGAGAGGTAGTAAATTTATTATTTGTAGATCAAATATGAAATAATATATTTATATTTTACTTTGTACAATTTTGTGTCATATTTTGTGTATGTGCTTCACGAAAAAACCCATTTTTGACACTCCGAAAATGGAAAATGATGTTTTTATTCAAAGAAAAATAAAAATTTATACGTGAACATTTTTAGGTGTTCCAATATGCATATTTTTTTGGAATATGGTCACATTTAAACAAACTATGCCATGATTGTGGCCATAACATCCGTCATTTGGCCCGAAAGCCATGAATCTTCGTAGGAGATAACTCATTTCTGTGAACACCTTTTCAACCCAATTGTCGTATTCCAAGTTTATTATTTTCAGTGGATGCTAGGACATATATAATAACACCACGTGAAGGTCTTGCATCGTTTCGAGTTTTTTTTAATTTTCTGGAATTTTCTAAGTCGGTTTCGGAAAACGGTCAAAACGGGGGACATGGCGTTGGTACCTAAGTGTTGAATCTTGATGAAATCTTGGTGTATCTCTGTTGAAATAGGTAATTGCGTACCTAAAAATTATTTTTACAAAAAATCATGAGCAAATTATGAGGCACATATAGTTCAAATTTGGCCCGGTTTCAACGGAATCGGCAGAAATTTTTCTTTTTCAAAAGAGGTGTATTTTGAGCTATTGAGAGGTAGTAAATTTTTTATTTGTAGATCAAATATGACATAATATATTTAGAATTTTACTTTGTACAATTTTGTAACATATTTTTGGTAGGTGCTTCACAAAAAAACCATTTTTGACACTCCGAAAATGGAAAATGATGTTTTTATTCAAAGAAAAATAAAGCTTTCTTTGTGAACATTGTTATTTGTTCCAATATGCATCTTTGTGTGGAATATGGTCACATTTAAACAAACTATGCCATGGATGTGGCCATAACAATCGTCATTTGGCCGAAAGCCATGAATCTTCGTACGAGATATCTCATTTCTGTGAACACCTTTTCAACCCAATTTTCGTGTTCCAAGTTTATTATTTTTGGTGGATACTAGGACATATATAATAACACCACGCGAAGGTCTTGCATCATTTCGAGTTTTTTTGAATTTTCTGGAATTTTCTAAGCCGGTTTCGGAAAACGGTCAAAACGGGGGACATTCTGCTTTGGTGTGTATGGGATGGTGTGATGCCTGACAATATCTTCCTGCACACAATAATCATCAAAAGCATGCGAACAAAATTCTCCACCGTTGTCAGTTCGAAGAAACTTCACCTTTCTCTTAGTTTTCTTTTCAATCATAACTTTCCACTCTTTAAAAGCAGCAAAAGTAGCATCCTTAGTTTTCAGTAAATAAGGCCAAAATCTTCTAGAGTAATCATCAATTATAGTAAGCTTATAACGAGAACCACAATAAGAGAGCTTACGTGAAGGCCCCCACAAATCAACATGTACATAATCCAATGTACCTTTAGTGGTATAAACGGAAGCATTAAATTCAACTCTCTTACGCTTATCAAACACACATTATTCACAGAACGGCAACTTACTCATGTTGCAGATCTTCAGAAGTTCTCTCTTCACCAATTCTGCGATACCATGTTCACTCATGTGTCCAAGTCGTTTATGCCAAAGATTAGTTGTACTTGGATCATCATTAGTAATAATAGCAGCAGTAACAGACAAAGTGCTACCTCTAAATATATATAACTTGGCAGAATTCATATCACCAATCATAACAATGAGAGAAACTTTTGATACCTTCACGCATTTATCCCCTCCGACGTACTTGTACCCGTCACAGTCAAGGGTACTCAACAAGATCAAATTTCTCGTCATGGATGGTATGTGTTTCACTCCCGTCAATGTACGTGTCATCCCACCATGGGTCTTGATATGAACAGATCCAACACCAATAATGTGACATTTGTTGTCGTTCCCCACATGCACAAAATCTCCAGTCTGCACAACCTCATAAGAACTAAACCAATCTTTGTTACAACAAATATGAAAGGAACAAGCAGTATCAAGAATCCATTCATCATCACGGGTAACACATGCAGAAAAAACAGCTAAGCATTCACCATCCGAACTATTATCACCAGCAACAACAGCAACCTTACCATTACCATTACCGTCAGATTTATTTTTCGGTTGGTATGTACCGTTCCTTTTCTACTTGTTCTGCACCTTCCAGCAATCCTCAATGGTCTGATTGGTTTTCTTACAGTACCTCCAGAACTTGTCTCGTCCTTCGGATTTTGAACGGTCCTTGCCCTTATCTTTGTTGTTGTTGTAGTTGTTGTCTCGCTGCTCAAGCCTGCCTCGTACCTGCAATGCATCGCCTTTGGAGGACGATGCGTTAGACTACACCATAACTTTCATCTTTTCCCTGGTCTGCAGGGCCTCACAAACTTCCGCGAGGGTTAGTTCATCACGGCTTAAAAGTATGGTATCCCGCAGGTTTGTAAGGGAACTAGGCAGCGAACATAACAACAGAAGAGCTAAATTTTCATCCTCATATTTTACCTCCATCGACACTAGGTCGGCCACAATCTCCATAAAGATCGACAAGTGATTCATCACAGAACCACCATCTTGCATCTTGAGCGAGAACAACTTCATCTTTACGTGCATCTTGCTGGTTAGATCCTTTGACATACAGATCGATTGCAGCTTGAGACACAATGCTGCCGCGAATTTCTCCTGCAGCACCTTTTGCAAGATATCATTAGATAGATGAAGTTGAATCAACGACAAAGCCTTACGATCTTTGCGCTTCTCCTCAGCAGTCCACTCCCTCGCTTTCTTATTCACAAACGCATCCAGCGCCTCATGAAGATCTGATTTTTGCGATGGAACCGTACGCATCTTTACTTGCCACAGATAAAACCTCGTCTTGTAGTCCAGCAACGGTAGATCAAACTGCATCGATGCCATCATGAAACCCTAATCTGAAACAGGGCTCTGATACTACTTGTTACACGAAATAGCAAAACAACGATGAAATTAAGAAAGATCGAACCAACGGGGACACGAGATTTTAACATGGAAAACCCTTCCAACAAGGAAGAGAAAAAACCACGGGCGCCAGCAAGCAATACTTCAGTATTTCAGGTGAGGTTACAAACGCGTCGGGATTTACAATGTGTGGCTTATCCCGAACGACGGCTTAAACGAGGTATATAAAGGCGGTACTGACCTAACTAGGTCGGCAAGGGTGAATCCAACTCCACCTCGAGGCGATGCGCTCTACTCGTCGGAAGTTTTGCCTTTTATCAACATAAGTGAATTTGGGTCACCCAAAAATAACAGGAGGAGGATACATGGCAAATGAACGGAGCTCTGATGAGCTCTGACGAGGAGGATGTTGAGAGAAGATTCAAGACTTGAAGATGTCTTTCCCATTTTTTTGTCGGATTGTGAAATGGCGGAAGTAAGAAGTGGTTTATTGTCAGAGATACGCCCAATTATGGTATTCTCCGGCATTGGCACACTAGTTAACAATGAGAAAGAGTGGGGTTGTATCTTACTAAGATACAACATTTGCGGGGCAGCATAGGTAAAAATGGTTAATAGACAGATCACATCTATGCATGAGTACCAAATTTAAGGGAAATGCTACGTATCGTTCGGGGGATCCCGCGAGTCGTTCCCCCGCACGCTCTGATCGCCACGCGTCCGGTCATGTGGAGGAAAACGACGCGCATGCGTTCCCGGTTGGCCCCTCCCACGTGGCCACGTTTCCCTCCTTATCCCTTTCCCAGTCTCTCTTGTCCGTTCCTTCTCTTCTTCTATTCTCTTCCAGCTCCCGACTCTATGGCTGCACAGCAGCGTTGTCTTTCTCCAGCTCCTTGCTGGCGTTCTTCCGCCGGCATTCAGCGCCGCCGCTCTGAACTCTAACGCAACCTCTTCCGTCCTAGCGTGGAGTTCCGCATGTGCCTCTCCAAGAGCGGCTCCGGGCCATCTCGAGGAGCGGCGTGGCGGGACGCGGACTCCCTCGTCGCCAGCTCCGGCGCGTCGTTCTCCTGACATTCCTGCTCTGACGAGGCTCCTCGGGCCCGGCCTCCTCCACGAGCTCCGGGGGCGGCTCCACCACGACCACGGTCGCGTACTTCCGTGTACGCACCTCCTCCTAGCTACTCGCTCAGGTCCCTCGCCGACGTGTAGCCTTGCTCCTTCCCGGTGTCGTCAGTTCTTGTCCTCAGAGTAGCCACGTGGGAAGGTGCTCCAATGTGACTGAAATAATGCTCGCGAGTATCTCTAGAGAAGTCAGTTTTTTTTGCTATAGTAGTACAAATTTCTTTTGTCATAGTTGTACAATTTTTTTTGCAACGGTGTCTCCGGTGATGTCTCCGGCGAAGTTAATTTTTCTGCTGCAATAGCACATTTTTTTCGCCGCAACTCACTACTGGATTCCTGCACTTCGCCGTGTATCAGAAAGACTCGGCGAAGGGCGAAAAATACTCACGCCGATTGAAGAAGAAGACGTCCCAACCTGCGCGGTAGTTGGGATTCCATTGGGGATACGTCCGCTGCTCCGGTGTCAGCTCGAAGTAGTAGTGGTTCGTGATGGCCGCCCGGCGCGCCAGACCTCGAGGGACAGGAGGGACCGGCACGCCTCCGACGCTCAGCATCCACCCGGCGGGGACGCCGTACCCGAGAGGGCAGGGGTAGTTTGAGGCGCAGAGCTCCTCCGCCTCCGAGTAGGTTAAAGTGGGTACGGTGGAAGACATGGAAGAGTTGTCGCGAAGAAATGGAAGAGTGTGCTGGGTTGTAGATATGTGCTAAGGAGCTAGATGCATGTGTGTTTATATAGTGAGAAATGAAGGGAAGAAGCACACGGATCGTGTGTTTTCTTCGAGGTCTTCCGAGCCGTTGGATCTTTCAAGTGAATGTGAGCCGGTGGATCGAAGATAGGCACACGGATCGTGTGTTTTCTTCGAGCTCTTCCGAGCCGTTGGATCTTTCAAGTGATTGTGAGCCGGTGGATCAAAGATAGGCACATAGATTGTGTGCTTGTTGAACTTCTTTGCCGAGTGTCATATCACGAGAAACTCGGCAAAGATGTGAAATACTACGCGGGAAGAGTTGGCGCGAGGGGGGGGGGAATTTCACAGCGTAGTTTGCCGAGTGGTGCATCACGACACTCGGCAAAGAACTGAAATACTACGCGGGAAACGTTGGCGCGAAGGAGGGGAAATTTCACCGCGTACTTTGCCGAGTGGTACATCTTGACACTCGGCAAAAATTTGAAATAGTACGCGGGAAGAGTTGGCGCGAAGGGGGAAATTTTCACCGCGTACTTTGCCGAGTGTTGCAGCACGACACTCGGCAAAAACCCAATATATGCCGAGTTGCCGTTACGAAAACACTCGGCAAACACTCGGCAACGTTTCGTCGCGGTCGTAACGGACGTAGCGCCACGTGGCTACAACGTATGCCGAGTAGTTTATCTTTGCCGAGTGTTTTTTGGTGGTTTGCCGTCGTCAATTTGTACCCGAGTGTTTGGTGCAGAGGATACTCGGCATACATGTGCTACGCCGAGTGTTTCGTCTCTGCCGAGTGTCATATGCAGGGCATACTCGGCGTACAATCTGTATGCCGAGTGTTCACTTGTGCCGAGTGTTATTTGGGAGGGTGTCGGCGTACACGGTGCTATGCCGAGTACCCCGTGCTTTGGCACTCGGCAAAGCCGGAGATAGCCGGCGAAATTCGATTTTCCAGTAGTGACTGTTCTTTATTTTTGCTATAGTAATGCAAAGTTTTTTCTATTATTAGGTCTCCGGCGAGTCGTGTCTTCTTTCTGTTATTTTTGCCTAGGCAGCAAAAAAGGGAGACCAAACGATACATTGGCAAATGCTTTAAGATCAGCAATGTAAGGTCAAGAATAAATTTAGACGATCGAGTTGTAATACAGTAATAAAAATAAATGGGTACAATTTGAAGTGGAGGAAACTAATACGCGGAGGGAATCTGTATCGATATCGTATCAAGTCCTTGGCGGGCACGGATACGTATCCAACCAGAGGTCGATCGCGGCCACCGGCCTATATAACTCCTGGCACGTACAGCCGCCACAAGATCGATCACGAAACCCTAACCCAAATCCCCAGCTCGCCATGGACTACTCCTCATCCGACGACGAGTGGATCGTCCTCGACGCCCGCAACCCCGCCGACTCCTCCGACGACGACCGCGGCGTCCTTGCCCTCTCGTCCCCCTGCTGCTCCGACCTCGACATCGACGTCTCCGACCGCGACGACTTCACCGACTCTGAGTCCGATGACGACCGCCACATGTCCGCCGACGAAGACGCCGAGGACCCCTACGAGGTGGATGAGGACGAGGAGCCCCCGCCGGCGCCGCTCACCCGCCCGCTCTCGGGCATGTTCCACCACACGCCCTGGGACGCGGTCGCCTACGCGCCCTTCGACCCGCTCCGCGCCGCCGCCTCCGCCAAGCGCCTGATCCCGGACCCCTCCTTCGCCGCCTTCCCAGAGGACGTGTCCGTCCTCGCATCCGCCCGCGGCCTCGTCTGCCTCCGCGGCGCCAAGACGGGCTTCTACTACCTCGCCAACCCGGCCACCTTCCGCCGCGTCCGCCTCCCGCTCCACAACCGCGACCACCGCCTCGATGCCGACCCGGCCGTCGTCATCACCTTCGAATCCCCCGCGGACCGCAAGTCGGGCGCCGTGAGCGACTTCGTGCACTACCACGTCGTCGTCGCCTTCCAGGTCTCGGACGGCGTCTGGGCCGTGGAGACCTTCTCCTCGCGCACCTGGGCCTGGACCATCGGCGGCGAGATCTGCGCGCCCGAGACCGTCATCGCCTCCACGGGCGTCGGCGCGCTCGGCCGCGCCTTCTGGCGCACCACCATCGGCCACATCCTCTGCGTGACCCCCGAGACGGGCGCCGTCGACCTCATCCCGGCGCCGCACGAGGTGGCCACGCGCCCCTACTGGGAGATCGGCGAGATGGAGGGAAACTTCTGCGTCGCCTGCGCCGACCTCACCTTCACCGAGGTCGCCGTGCTCTACCTGGTGCCCGGCGCCCAGATCTCGTGGGCCTGGGCAGGACAGTTCGACGGCAAGAAGGCAGGGTGCCACAACGGGATGACGCTCCTCCGCTCCCAGGGCGCGGCCGAGGTCGTCTTCTGGGATTCCACTGTCGAGCTCGTCATCGCCATGGACTTCGACGGCAGGCAGACGCGCAGCATCGGGCCACTCATGGGCGGCAACTACTACTCTGATTTCATCCCCTACATCGGATCAGACACTGAGATCTACAGGTATTACCCGATCATCCTTCCTCCCCTGATCTGCTATTTTCTTCCAGTTAAATACGCTGATCTGTTATTATCTTTCACTTAAACACAATGTTCTGTTATTATTACATAATATTAGACACTGAGATCTGCTTAATCATGACATGCACTTTGCTCTGTTTTACTCTGCTTTTGTACAACAGATGATTTTGCTCAGCTTTTCTAGAATAGTTTTGCTGTTTGTCTAGAACAGAGGATGTTGCTGACGTTTAGGTTTTGCACTTTGCATGACTGACTAGTTAGTCAATCTAGCACGCTAATAACACGCTGTATATGGATGGTGATATCAGCACGCACATTGACTAGACGCGTTGGCGTGTACCTGTTTGTCAATTGGATCATCCTTCTTTAGATTTCATTCGCCGGCCTGTCGATTTGCTTGTGGAATGTGGGTGGTATCGCTGTCCAAAAAAGTTGACTGAAAAAAATAATCTTGGATATTTTTTTAACTGATAATGTCTGTTTTTGTCACTGTGATATGGACTAGTGCCGCGTTGGTTATACATTATATCCTAGGTCTAAAAAAAACAATACGCTACATGTTTTTCTCAGCTTAACACATTAGCTTTTCTTGTTCATTTGCTTCCAGGTTAATTTACTCTGTTTTGTTTTGTTTTATTTGTTCTGAGATCAATCCGCAATGCCTGTTCTATCACATCATCATATTATACCAGACAGTTGGTCTCCCCTTTTTTATACTGTATATATATAATAATAATTGCACTTATCTTACAGTTTTCATTGAAAACCAAAAATTGACTAAAAGAAGTCTTTTTTTTGTCAGCTAGACAGGGTTTAGTAGTGCTTTGTAACCTCGAAGTTTTCCTCTTTGCAATTAGCAGTGATAAGATATTATGGAGCATATATCTTTAAATTGCTTGTGCATTTTCTGATCCTTCCAACAATATATTGCACTTTTCAACTGGTTTTTACTGCGTACTTATTTTAACAGTCTGTCAAAATTGAATAATATAAGATCTTTGTTTGTCAGACTTTTAATTCGTTTGCGGAATTTTAATTCTCCCATCGCCATCAACTATGACGTGACTGATGCTTCTAATTTTGTTGTGTTAGCCTGATATTGACAGCATTGTATGGTCTCTATACTTACTTGGTCTTCCTCTTTTCAATGATCATCAGATGTTCAACATAGATAATAGGATTGTTAGAATTAAATTCCGTCTACGTTTTTTATGGGGCTGTGCTCGTGTAATGACTTTATAAGAAAACGTGTTCTGCGAAGCATGTTGAATTTGGTGCGCGTTGTGGCTCAGTTAACCAATGATTCTTACATACACCTGCTGAAGTAGATGCTTTATTTAGTATCTATAATTTGAAAGCTGCTATCTAACGCTGATACGTTTTTCGCTAATTGTTTTTATGATGTTTGGACTATCCGAATTCAGAGATATGACTTGTTTTCTTTTGTTTGCAGTGAGGAAGTTGGTGCTGTATACAAGACTATAGATGCAGTGACGTTCAGAGTTCCACAACCATCTGTGAAAGAAGAGTGCTGCGGTTCCAACTAAAATTCTGTAAGTAATCAAGCCAATGTGGGCTCGACATGACATGCAGCCCTGCTCTGTTTCTTTCTTTTTCATTTGAACATTGCCGTACTGCTCAGTTTGATTTATGTCTTCTGTTTTATCCGTCGTAGACGGCAGGTACCAAACAAACAATGGCAAGGATTCCTTGATGATAGAAGAAGAGCTCTATAGATGGATGGATAGAAGAAGCGTCATTCTTTCGATGGATGTTATTGCCCGCCTGCTAGTAGCTACATAAAGCATTCTCTCAATGCAATTTTATCTGGCCGTACAAACTGAACTACGCTACATTCTTATGTTTTTATTTTGTCTAAGAGACCCAACTACTATGGTTCTGGTCTACTAGTGTTTTTCGTCTGCCTTGTACAAAGTTAGGTTTTGCAGACCGTATTGTCGTGGAACATGTTCTTTCGCGCCCTGGATTGTTCAACTATCATTGTGGCGTGTATCTGAAATTAGTGAATTCCGGTTACTTTTATGTTTGCGCTTGAATGTTACAGTATGCATTATGCAGCTGCCGTTGAGCGTGTTTGAAGGTAGGATGATACTGGCATTCTTCAGCATCGACTGTCGAAGCCCTCTACTTTCTATACCTGCATAGTCTGAATTCATATTGCCGTGTCCTGCCTATGTGCTGCCTGCATTGAGCTACAGTTTGTTGTCGGTGTGACCTAGCTGAATATATTGGAGATCACCAGTAGACCCGAAACCTGAAGCATGCAGCGAATTTGGCATTCTTTGACCATTCTCCCCCATCTGGTTTGAGTACTAACTATCCACACGCACCTTGATCCCAACTCGCAACCGATTAGTCATCACATCATATGTTATAGTGGGACAATGATGTACAAATTTGATGTACAGTAAGTGGACAGATAATACTGTCAAAAGTTCAATGCAAATAACTCAAGTCAAGCAGGAGGTCACCATCGGATGTTTTAAAAAATAAAGCAGGTCACCATCGGACATGATCAGCGTACATAGACAGTGTAAAGAGCAGTTTTCAGGGACTGAAAGAACAATCAATGTGCTAGGTAAGGAAAACAAAACATTTGTTGATGGCAGCTGGAGCTTTCTTCAGGTGCTTTCGGCCCGCAGCTAAGTGACAAGATGACAGCCTGTGCTGAAACCTCTATTGGTGCTCGATTCATGTAAGGAATGGCAAATTCTGCGGACCAATCAACAGCATGCAACCAAACTGGTATAACATAGCGGTGTGACTGCGGCACATTTTAAATTGCAGAACCATAGCGGCCTGTCTTCTTTGGCCAGCTTAATCTCATCAGGTGATACAGCTTCATGAGTACATGACCATATTATTTTTGAGAAAGAAGCCAGAAGCAAACTCATCATAGTATAATGAGGAAATCATACTGTAGCTTCATTTTGAAATAACAAGTTTGTCTGAACCTTGCACAGCTCTTCAGTTTTCGAAAGAATTCAGAGATGTAATGTACTAGATATAAGTAGATAACGGGCATTAACTAGGAAAAAGTACCTAGATACCAGGAACTCAGAAGAGGAGCACATCAGGAATAAAGCAGCTGTTTCTTACCGCCATTATCCTAAGCCATCCACATGCCAAATTAGCTGACATATCCAGCTTACACTGAGTTAACATGGAAGTTCAGAAACACGACCAAGTAGTCTTGTGCAAGTGAAATCGGCAATTTTCGACCAAGCGGAGGCGCAACTGGAGCTGTTTCCCCACAACACAGATAACAGATGTGTTGGTAAATTGTATTGTCAAATGTATCCACTCAACCGATTAGTCAGATCATAAGTTAGCAAGACACTGAAGATGTACAAATTAGATGTAGTCATAGTCTTGTGCGGGCATAGTCTCACCAGACTGAGAGAATAATAGAGTTTCTAAAATAAGAGTACGAGAAAATGTCAGAAGGAAACTCATAATATAAAGGGGAAATAATAATGCAACTTCAATTTCGAAGAATAAGCTTTTCTGAACCTAGAGCAGCTCTTCGTTTTTCAAAGAATTCAGAGATGCGGTCCAGATAAGTAGACCACGGGCGTTTACTCGAAAAACACTAGGAATTCAGAAGAGGAACTCATCAGGATTCAAGGGGCTCTTTCTTTGCGCCATTAGCCTAAGCCATATTTCAAACTAGCTAGCATATCCTGCTTCCACACTGACTTGGCATGGAAGTTGAGAAACACGGCGAAGTAGTCTTGTGCAAGTGTAATCACATCAGACCGACATAATGATAAAGTTTCAGATAAATCAGTGTCTGACCAAAAATGTTTACCAGAAAAGGTCAGAGAGCATACAAGACAGAGAAGCAAGCCCAACATAAAATAAATTTAGTATAAAGGGGAAATTATCATACCGTAACCTTATTTTTTTGGTATAATAAGCCTGTCTGAACCCGAAGCAGCAGCTCTAACATTTCTGAAGAATTCAGAGATGCGATCTACTACTACCTAGAATATAATAGAAATTCATAAGAAGAACACACTTCATGATCCATTTAAAAAGCAGTTTTCTTTTCACCATAATCATTAGCCTAAGCCATCCACATGCCAAACTCGATTACGTATTCATTTTCTGTCATTCCACGCCATAACGACAGTCTCAGATTGCCTGCTCCTGCCACTTCAACTCCTTCACGATTCCTAATTACAAATCTGGAACCACCTTAAGAGGAAAATCCTGTTTGAAAGTTCTATCAATCTTAATATTGAGCATGGATGGTGAAGGCGGATTCCAGCTCTTCGGCTCTGCTTGTGCCCTGTTTTGAACTGATTTAGTTATCAAGTGTTGGTGGAATCCTTGGCTTAGGCAATTTCTTTATCAACTGATAAGGTCTGTTTTGGTCGCTGTGATATGGACTAGTGCCGCGTTGGTTATACATTTATACCATAAAGTTGGTCTCCCTTATTTATACTATATAAAAATAATTGCAGTTCTCTTCCAGTTCTCATTGAAAACCAAAAATTGACTCAAATAAGTCTTTGTTCGTCAGCCTGTCAGGGTTTAGTAGTGCTTGGTTTAGTATATTTTTACCTCCAAGTCTTCCTCTTTTCAATTAGCAGTGATAAGATATTATGGAGTATATATATCTTTAAATTGATTGTGCATTTTCTGATCCTTCCAACAATATATTGCAGTTTTCAACAGGTTTTTACTGCGTGCTGAATTTAACAGTCTTGTCAAAATTAAATTATATAAGGTCTTTGTTTGTCAGCCTGTCAATTCGCTTGCGGAATTTTAATGCTCCTATTGCCATCTACTAAGACTTTTTTTTTTTTTTTTTTTTTTTGAGCGTGCAACGGAGGGCGAAAAGCCCACCTGAAATTTTTCATTAAAAGTAGGCGAAACATACATCGACAGAGTTTTTTTACAGCAGGGTTTTTACAGCGACTCAAGAAGGAAGGGAGGAGAGCCAGTCATAAAGTGGACGGCAGTCCAGGCGGCGGGGGGCCCTAACTACCCAAAGACGGAGGTGCTCTCGGACACTGTCAAAGAACCCAGTCGTCGTTGTGTCAAGGCCGTCGAAGACCCGGCGGTTCCGGGACTTCCATCCTACCCAGAGCATAGAGGCCATCGCGGTCATGCGGAGGTAGGGGGGCCACCCCGCATAGGTCGCCGAGAAAGCCTCCACTAGCCCGACAAGCGAGGGGGAGGCGCTCGGGGGGACGCAGACCCCCCAAACATCCTGCATACGTGGGCACGCAACCAGGAGGTGATGTATATCCTCCGCGACACCGGGGCAGAACGGGCAGTCAGGAGTACCGAGGATACCCAGACGGTGCAGGCGGGCTCGCGTCCTCGTACGGCCGTGTCGGAGGATCCAGACAAAGATCTTCACCTTGACGGGGCAGAAGTTTTCCCAGTTGAGGCCGTGCAGCGGCGGGCTGCAACCGGTAGAGCGGAGGAGGCGGTAGGCGTCGCGCGTCCGGAAACGGTCAGAGGCCGTCGTGAGCAACCTCCGAGAGTCAGGCACGTCACAGGGGGCGAAGCTGTCCAGGGCGCCCAAGACAAGGTCAATCTCCCCAGACGCAGCGGGGGAGAGGCGCGCTTGGAGGCGGAGCGCCCCCACACCGCCACGGATGACAGAGGCGACAGTGACTTCACGGGCGAGGGAGTGGGAGCATGCGGCGGGAAGCGCACTCGAAAGCGCCCCGAGGGAGGACCAGTTGTCATGCCAAAAGGAGGTAGTCTCCCCATCCCCAACGGAGACCAAAGTCAGCTCGCGCGCGAGGGGCAGGAGCGCACTGAAGCAGCGCCAAGTGGGTGTCGGTGTCTGTGGAAGGGCGGCACCACCGCCCAAATACCAGCGCCTGACCCACCTGGTCCACGGGTTATCTGCGCCCGTCAGGAGGCGGTGGACCACCTTGAGGAGGAGGCAGGTGTTTTGGACTTCAAGGTCCAGCAGACCCAACCCCCCTTCGGATTTGAGGCGACACGCCGTGTCCCACGAGACAAGGCAGTCACCGCCAGAGCAGGAAGCAGAAGCTGTCCAGAACATCGCCCTCCGTGGCCGGTCCATTTTCTGCACCGTCCCCTTCGGGATTTCCAGGACCGACATGGCAAACGAAGGGAGCGCCGACAGAACCGCGGAGGTGAGGGTCAACCTACTCCCAGGATCCAGAGTGCGCACCTTCCAGCAGGGGATTTTTTGGGTGATTCTGTCAGCCAGGAAGTCAAGGGCGCTAGCCGGGAGCCGCCGGTCCGAGAGAGGCAGCCCGAGGTAGGATTGGGGAAACGCGGAGGTGGAGCAGCCAAGGATTGCAGCAAGGGACGCCGCCTCCGCGGGGGGGACACAGATAGGCATGAAGGTGCTTTTGTTGTAGTTAATGTCAAGCCCCGTAGCCGAAGAGAAGGCGTCTAGCGCGGCCTTCAGAAGAACGAGCTGACTGGGTTCAGCGCGAACGAGTATAAGCGTGTCATCCGCGTATTGGAGCACCGGACAAGGCATGTCATCCACAAGAGGGTGGAGGACTGCGCCGTCCCGTGTGTCCAGGACGATCCTCTGCCGGAGGAGCCCAGCGACGATCAGGAAGAGGTAGGGGGAAAGCGGGTCACCCTGCCGGAGCCCCGTCTTACACTCAATCCAGCCCCCCGGGACTCCGTTGAGGAGCACGGCGGTCTTCCCGGAACGGAGGATGGCCCGAATCCAGGAGCGAAAGAGCGCACCGAAGCCACGCGCGTCCAGGATCTCGTCCAAGGACCGCCAGTCAACCGAGTCGAAGGCTTTCCTGAAGTCCAACTTGAGGGCGATAGTGGGGGTCTTTCGGATCCGACAACACTGAATTAACTCCGCCGCGTAAAGAAAGTTGTCCGAGATGCAGCGCCCCGCGATGAAGCCGGATTGCTCGAACCCCACCAGCTGTTCGATGAAGCACTGGAGCCGAGAAGTGAGGATGCGGGTGACAATCTTCATCACGCAATTTTGCAGGGAGATGGGCCGGAAACCCCCCGCGGTGGTCACCACCTCAGACTTCGGGAGCAGCGCGATGAAAGCCTCATTGACGCCCGCAAGGTGCGATTGACCACGGTGGAACTCCTCCAAGAACGCCATGAGATCTGCCTTCACCACGACCCAGAAAGTCTTGAAGAAAGAAGGGCCAAACCCGTCCGGCCCTGGGCTACTGTTGGACCGCATAGCGAAGACGGCCTTTTTGAGTTCCTCCTCGGAGAAGGGGGCCTCCACCGCCCCGAGCCCCGCAACCGGGGGGAGGAGCGACGCAAGGCGAGGGTCCCAAACCACGTTATGGGTGGTCCCGAGCAGACCCTGATAGAAGTCCCGTAGGATGCGTGCCTTGTCGGCGTGACCGGAGAAGGCGACACCATCAGCATGGAGAGTTTTGATCTGGTTTCTCCGCAGGCGAGCAGATGCACTCGCATGGAAGAAAGCGGTGTTCTCATCCCCGAGCTTGCAGAGACGGAAGGCGTATCGCTGTTTCCAGTAAGCGTCCAGCATCGCACATTCCTCGGCGAGTCGAGCACGCACATGGTGACGGAGCTTGAACTAAGCAGTTGTCAGGGCGCGGTACTCCTCCATCAGATCAAGGAGCGAGATGGCGGCCCGACAGTTTTCCACCGCGCGCCCCGGCCTAAGCCTAGTCTTGGCCCATCTTTTTGACTCGGCCCGAACCCATTTTAGTTTGCGCGAAAGGCGACGCGCGGCACCATCCAGCTGGTTGCACGGTCTGGCCCAAACATCTCTCACGATGTCGCGGTAGGCCTCGGAGTGTGCCCAAAACTTCTCGAACCTGAAGACATGCGACGAGGGCGCGCGGCTCGCGGCTTCCACCAACAGGGGGACATGGTCAGATGTAGAGCGGACGAGGGACTGGAGCGTGGTGTTGAAGAGTGCACCCCCCCAGAGAGGGTTGATGAGCGCACGGTCGAGGCGGACGAGCGTAGGCACCGCCCGGTTGTTAGACCAGGTGTACATCCGGTCCAGCAGCGGGAGATCATGAAGAGCGAGGTCCTCAATGAGGGAGTTGAAGGCGTCCGCGGACGTCGAGTCGATGGTGGAGTTGTTCTTGTCGTCGGGGCCGCGGACGAGGTTGAAATCTCCGACCAAGATCCACGGCAGGACACATTGTGGGGCAAGGGAACGAAGCTCCTCGAGGAATGCTGTACGGCCCGAGGCATCGCACGGTCCGTAAACATTTGTCACCGCAAAGGGCGAACCATCCGCGGAGAACTCGAAGAAGGAAGTGAGCGAGTGGGCACACTCGACATCGCGGGAGTGGCGGAGGGTAGAGTCCCGCCAAGCGGTCAAAATTCCACCCGATGCACCAGATGATAGTTTGGCGGAGAACGAGGAGAAGCCCGCGGGGAGGAAGGATGACGCCTTGGCCTGGTCGACGGTGTCGAGTTTCGTCTCCTGGAGGCAGATTAGGTTGAGCGGTTGAGCCGAGAGGTTCCTCTTCACCTCCACACACTTAACCTTGTCATTAAGCCCCCGAATGTTCCACGACCCTAAGAGGAGTTTTACACAGGGGCGTGTACTCATGACGCACGGCGGAGGCAACAGGCAGACTCACACCCACACACACCTACTATGTACATGGCTACCAACACAAGGAGGCACGTACTCTCTATACAGAGGGGCAAAAGAGCAGGAGCAGCCCGCAAGCACATACTAAAACCGGGGTTGGGGGTGTCGCAGCCGCGGCGGCCGGCGAAACACCGTGGACGAGCGCAGAACGGAACAGCGGCACGACGGCAGGGGCAAAAAGAGGCAGGGGCCGTCGTCCGCGCCACCAAAGGGTCGTCACGCATCGACCTCCGGCACCGACAGAGCAGCCTCGAGGTCAGCCATCGCCTCAGCAGGTAGCTGGCAGGCCGCGGCCACGGCACGAACCTCCAGGGCCGACAGCGGAGGAGGCGCAGCGGGAGGGCCCGATCGCGGCCCCAGCTTGGCCTTCTTCAGCGCCACGGCGCGGTCGAGGACGGTGGCGAACAGCGCGGGGGTCTTCTCTCGCAGGCGCGCGCTGGAGCGGCCGGGGCCGGGGGGGCCCGTCGCGGGGCGCTTCGCACGGTCGGTGACGCCTCCCTCCGGGACGACGGCCACACCAGTGTCACCCGCACCAACGGGAGCAGCAGTCGGGGGGCCCTGGCACGTATCGACGCCGAGGGCATGGGCGGAGACGACGGCATCGGCCAGGACGTCCACCGTCACGACGGACGCCGCGCCCCGGACGCGCGTGATCTGGTTGATGACGCCGACGGCGCCGGTAGCGAGGTTGACGTGGACAAGGCCACGCGGCCCGGGGGCATTGGAGCAAGCTAGGCGGCGCGGGATACGGAAGTACCCTGCCCCAACGCTCCCATGCACGTAGAGGTGGAAGTACGTCCCGCAAATGTCGATCTGGACGTCGGGGTCGCCGGAGATCCCGCCGGGGGAGATGACGGCGAAGGCCTCGCCGGGGTCCAGGGAGGCGTCAGGGAACGGGAGCTCCTCTCCATCCACTAGGTGGTCAGCACCCGTGCCGCGGCCACCGGCGCCGGACGCGCCCTCCGCGCCCCGGGGAAGCAGCGCGCCGGGCAGCGCGAACGCCGCCATCTACTAAGACTTGACTGATTTGTTCTTTGTTTGACCTCACGATGCCTCTAATTTTGTCTGTTAGCCTGATACTGACAGCATTGTCTGGTTTATATACTTAACTTGGTCTTCCTCTTTTCAATTATCATCAGATGTTAAGATAGATAGTAGGATTGTTATAATTAAATTCCTTCTAAATTTTTTATGGGGCTGTGCTCGTGTAATATGACTATAAGAAACTTGTTCTGCTAGCATGCAGATGTTTTATCGTAATTTGAAAGCTGTGGCTCAGTTAACCAATCATTCTTACATACACCTGCTGAAGTACATGTTTTATTGTAATTTGTAAGCTGTTATCTAGGGTACTTTAATAAAAATGCCAAACGCTGATACTTTTTATGCTGATTGTTTTTACAAGTTTTGGACTATCCGAATTCAGAGATATGACTTGTTTTCTTTTGATTGCAGTGAGGAAGTTGGTGCTGTATACAAGACTATAGATGCAGTGACGTTCAGAGTTCCACAACCATCTGTGAAAGAAGAGTGCTGCGGTTCCAACTAAAATTCCGTAAGTAATCAAGCCAATGTGCGCTCGACACGACATGCAACCCTGCTCTGTTTCTTTCCTTTTCATTTGAACATTGCCATCCTGCTCAGTTTGATTTATGTCCTCTATTTTATCCATATCATCGGCAGGTACCAAACAAAAACTGGCAAGGATTCCTTGATGATAGAAGAAGAGCTCTATAGATGAATGGATAGAAGAATAAGCTTCATTCTTTCGACGGATGTTATTACCCGCCTGCTAGTAGCTACATAAAGCATTTTCTCGATGCAGTATTCTCCTAGTCATATACGAACTGAACTATGCTACGTTCTATTGTGGTTTATTTTCTAAGAGACAGAACTACGTTTGCTCTCTTATTACCTACTACTACTAGGTGTTTTTTCGTCTGCCCTGTACAAAGTTAGGTTTTGCAGACTGTCTGTCGTGGAACATGTTTTTTAATTATTTGCTGAATTGTTGAACTAGCATTCTGCTGTGTCTCTGAGTTTAGCGAATTCCGGTTGTTTAATTTTGTGCGTGGATCAGATTTGTTCATTCTTGGTGGCTTTAGCGTATTGCCTGCCTTTTAAGATTGACATTCAGTTGTCGAAGCTCCGTATTTGGTTTTTCGTGCATAGTCTGAAATTGTATTGCGTTGTTTGGATCCATCTACTTTGCATGTTCATCCAACTTGGTAGCTGAATCTTATGTTACCTACAGAAAAGGAAGACGGTCTATAGCTGAAACCGTCGGAGATCTTCTCAGTGGACTAGAAACCTGAAGCAATGTGGTCATGGAAACCTGAAGGATAGTCCGAACCTGATGCAAGCAACTGGGAGCTCTTTCCCACACGTCAAATAACTCAGGGTAAATAGAGGACAACCCAATCCGTAAATAAGCGGACACGATTAGATTAGATAGACATAGTTGAAATTTTTAGGAAGTAGCAGACCAATCAATGTGCGAGATCCACAGGAAAAAATAGATACGGAGTACATCTGGATAACATGTGAGCTGTTATGAGTGCTGAATTGTAAGTAATGAAAAATTCTAGCGGTGAATCAACAGCATATAACCAACCAGTGAGCCAGTGACATCTAGCGGTGCATTTTAAGTTGCAGAGCGATAACAAGTAGTCTCGCGCTGTTAGAGTCCAGTGTTAGAGTCCGTGATGGGCCTGAGCCCATTAGTCTTAGGGTATGCTTAGGGGTCAAGTAAGCCTTGCTTAGGGGTCAAGTAAACCTCTCTATATATTGAGAGGAGATGTATCAATCTAATCAAGCAAGAATTAAGAAGGAAAACCCCTTCCCTCTTGCCCGGCCGTGGGAAAGTACCCCACGGCCGGCTCTCTTGCGCCCTCGCAGCTCTCTCTCTCTCCCGCTTAAACCCTAGCAACCATAACATTTGGTATCAGATTCCTCGGTTGCGATGTCTTCGGCCTTGTCCACCGCCTTCGCCGCGATCGCCTCGTCGGGCGCACCCGCCACCATGGCGCCCCCGCCGGCGTCTGCGGCCCCGGCCGCGCCGGCTCGGGAGCCCGCCCCCATCCTCTCGATCCAGGAGCTCTCCACGCGCCTCCGCGACCTGACCGAGTCAGTCTCCGACATCAAGCACACCATCGCCGTGCTTCTCCAGCGGACGGAGCCACTCGATGCCAGGCTGCTGTCGTCGCCGCCACTCGACGCCAAGCTGCTGCAGCCCCCGCTGCCGCTGTCCGTCTCCGGGCCGGTCTATATGGCGGCATGGGCGCCGCCGCACATCCAGTCACCACCGGCGCCACCACAACAGTACGGCGGGCCCTCCCTCTTCGCCGGTCCATACGCCGGTCCCGACGGTGCGGCATTTCACGGGGGTCCTCCATGGTCACAGCACCGGCGACGACCCCCGCACGGCCGCCGCCGCCTCCCTCGGCCGCGACCACGGCGCCGGTCATCACGTTCCAGCATGGGATGCCCTACGACGGGACTGCGACGACCTCGTTCCCAGCAGCGCCACTGCCGTCCCATGACAATCCCATCCAACTGATCAATTTCCAGCGGTCGCCGTCACCGCGTCCGGCTTGGATCGCTACCGACCACGTGTCGGCGGCGGTGAGGCTGCAGGCTGCTGCGCGCGGCCTCCTAGCGCGTCGGCATGTGCAGGAGATGCGTGATTTGCAGCTGCAGCTCCTCCAAGTTGCGCTTCGCGGTGCAACAGAACTCGATCTCGTCCTCTGCGTTGGGGATATTGGGCATGCGGTTTCCCCCACGGGCGGCGGGCATGTTATTTTTTCCACGGGCGGCGACCTCCAAGTCTGCGACATCGACAATCAGCCGGCGGGGAGAAGACATGGCGTCACCGACAGGAGCGCAATGCGTAGCACCATTGCATTCTGCCGCCGGCCGCCGCGAGGGCTCCCTTGGTCCCGATGGCGTCCTTGGGATCCAGGGGGCTGCAAACGCCCAAGTTCGGCGCACGGAGGATTCTCTTATCGTTCGGAGTAAAAAATAAAGAGCCGGAGTCTCATCCGGGTTAGCTTATTTTAGATCAATACAATAGGCCGAGATGTAAAAAGCTTCTTTTTTTAGGCGTTAGGTTTGTGAGGGGCCGAATCGTCGTTAGGTTGCAGCTCGAGGACGAGCTGCATGTCCAGGTGGGGTGTAGTGTTAGAGTCCGTGATGGGCCTGAGCCCATTAGTCTTAGGGTATGCTTAGGGGTCAAGTAAGCCTTGCTTAGGGGTCAAGTAAACCTCTCTATATATTGAGAGGAGATGTATCAATCTAATCAGGCAAGAATTAAGAAGGAAAACCCTTCCCCTCTTGCCCGGCCGTGGGAAAGGATCCCCACGGTCGGCTCTCTCGCGCCTAGCAGCTCTCTCTCTCTCTCCCGCTTAAACCCTAGCAACCATAGCACGCGCAAGCATAATCTCATCAGACTGAGGAATTATACGGTTTCAGAAAAAATGTGTAACTGGTAGAACCTGGGGATCTACCGGGTCGGGGACGTAGTCTGTAGGGGAAGGAGGGGGTTGTGTGGAGGCGAGGGGTGCGCGGCCGGCGGCGGAGCGCCGTCGCGCGGGAGGAAGAGGGGTCGGCGGCGCACGGGAGAAGGCCGACTCCTTTGGGAGTCGGCAATAATGATTTGATTATTGGTTGCCTCAATCAGAACGGAATACATGTGTTTATATAGGAGGACGGCCTCCTCTAAACCCTAATTTACTTGGGCTAAGCCCCTAATTTACTTGGGCTAAGCCCACAACTAGCCACTCTTGGACTTCTTACGCGTATACTGTATACCGACCATAACATCTCTCCCCGCCTTCTCAAACAGCTCGTCCTCGAGCTGAACTTCTGGAAACTGCTGGCGGAACTCGTCGAGCTTCTCCCAAGTTGCGTCACTCGCCGGAAGTCCTGTCCACTGCACCAGGACATGCCAGACATCACGGCGCTTCTGGGCCTTCAGTACCTCCTCCGGAGCTGGAAGAAGTCGCCCCCGTGCCGTAGGGGGTAAAGCTGGTGGTGCCGCAGGTGGGTCGCCGCGGTATGCCTTGAGCAAGCCCATGTGGAAGACGTCGTGAAGGCGGGACCCCTCCGGTAGCTCCAGCCGGTAAGCGAGCGATCCGACGCGCTCCACGACACGGAAGGGGCCCGCGTAGCGAGGTCCCAGCTTCCGCTTTGAGCGCGGGTCTAAGGACTGTGTAGTCCGATGCAGAAGACGGAGCCATACCAAATCCCCCGCCGCGAACTCCGCGTCACGATGGTGTGCATCATAGTACTTCTTGGACAGCTGCTGTGCCTGAAGGAGGCGCTGTCGCGCCTCGTCCAATATCTCGTCGCGGGTGCGGAGCAAGTCTCCCGCGGCCTCAGTCCGGGCTGTCCCGTCCTCAAAGGGCAGCATGCGCGGAGGCGGACGGCCATAGACCATCTCGAAGGGTGTGGTGTGCAGGGCGGCATGATAGGAGGTGTTGTAGCAGTACTCCGCCCACGCCAGCCAGTCCACCCAAGCTCGTGGGCGATCTCCCGTGATGCAGCGTAGGTACATGGCAATCACCTTGTTGACCACCTCGGATTGCCCGTCGGTCTGAGGGTGGAACGCGGTGCTGAGACGGAGCTTGACGCCGGCCAACCGAAAGAGATCCCGCCAGACGTGTCCCGTGAACACCGGATCACGGTCGCTGACGATCGACGTCGGAAACCCATGTAGCCGAACGACCCCGTCGAAGAAAGCTCGAGCCACAGAGGCGGCCGTGTAAGGATGACCCAACGCGATGAAGTGCGCGTACTTGGAGAAACGGTCGACCACCGTGAGGATGACGGACTTGCCGCCCACTTTGGGAAGCCCCTCGATGAAGTCCATGGAGATATCCGCCCACACCTGCGAGGGAACCTCGAGGGGCTGCAATAGGCCCGCCGGCCGCTGCGTCTCCGTCTTGTTGCGCTGGCACGTCACACACGCGCGCACCCAATCCTGCACCAACGCCTTGTCTCGCGGGATATAGAAATCAGCGCGAAGGCGGTGGAGGGTCTTCTGAACACCCTCGTGACCTGATGAATGTGCCAACTCCAGGACCTGGTGGCGGAGATCGTCGTGGTCGGGCACAAAGAGGCGGCGGCCGTAGAGGAGCAAGCCGTCTGCCTGGTGCCAGGGCGCCTCCAATGTGCCGGTGTTCAGGCGCTGTTGTAGGTCCTGAGCGTCGGTGGCCGATGCCGTGGCCTGTCGGATGGCGTCGAGGAGAGCGAAGGACGGGCCGGAGCGAACGCACATGGCCGCTCCCACGGGAACCGCGTCTTCTTCGAGTAGCTCGTAGTCGCGGTGAGAGAGGGCATCCGCCACGGTGTTAAGCCGCCCGGGGCGGTACTCGACGGTGAAGTCGTAGCCAAAGAGCTTGCTGATCCACTGATGTTGTGGCACTGTAGAGAGGCGCTGGTCGAGCAAGAACTTGAGGCTGTAGTGGTCCGTACGGACCCTGAAGGAGCGGCCCCAAAGATACGGCCTCCAATGCCGCACGGCCTGGACGAGTCCGATCAGCTCGCGCTTGTACGCCGCGAGCTTATGGTGGCGGGCGGCGAAGGGTCGGCTGAAGAAGGCCAATGGCCCGTCGCCCTGGTGCAAGACGGCGCCGAACCCGGTGCCGGAGGCGTCGCAGTCGACCACGAATGGGCTGTCAAAGTCCGGCATTTGGAGTACCGGCCCCGTCGTGAGGGCGCGCTGGAGAGCCTGGAACGCCTCCGTTGCCGCGTCGTCCCATGCGAAAGCGTCGCGGCGAAGAAGACGTGTCAGTGGCGCCGCAATGTTGCCGAAGTCCCGGATGTACTTCCGGTAGTAGCCGGCGAGGCCAAGGAACCCGCGCAGCGCCCGAGGGGACTGTGGGGTCGGCCAGGCGGCCACGGCTGCGACCTTGTCCGCGTCCATGGCCACGCCGTCCGCGGAGATGACGTGCCCCAAGTAGGCGACCGAGGCCGTGCCAAACGAGCACTTCGAGCGCTTGAGGTGAAGACGATGCGTCCGAAGCTCGTTCAGGATGATGGCCACGTGCTGTAGGTGCTCCGCCCAAGATGCACTGTAGATAAGAATATCATCAAAGAAAACAAGCGCAAATCGGCGTAAGTAGGGGCTGAGTATGTCGTTCATGAGGGCCTGGAACGTCGCCGGCGCGTTGGAGAGGCCGAAAGGCATCACCAAGAACTCAAAGTGGCCGTGGTGCGTGCGGAATGCGGTCTTCTCGATGTCGTCCGGGTGCATCCGCACTTGGTGATAGCCGGAGCGGGGGTCGAGCTTGGTGAAGAAGCGCGCCCCGTGCAACTCGTCCAAGAGCTCGTCCACCACCGGAATGGGGAACTTGTCCTTGTAGGTGACGGTGTTGAGGGCGCGGTAGTCGATGCAGAACCTCCAAGTGCCATCTGGCTTGCGCACCAGGAGCACCGGAGCGGAGAACGGCGACGTCGAAATCCGGATAATGCCCTGTGCGAGCATCTCAGCCACTTGGCGCTCGAGCTCGTCCTTCTGGAGCTGGGGGTAGCGGTACGGCCGTACGGCGACAAGCGCCGTGTCCGGCGGCAGGTGGATACGGTGGTCGCAGTGTCGAGCCAGCGGAAGGCCCTGCGGCCCCTCGAAGATGTCGCGGTGCTGCTCCAGGAGGTCGGCTAACAGGGGATGCGTCTCGTCGAGGGCGGCGGCCATCATCTTGAGCTGCGGGGTGACGGGTCCTGCCCCGCCGATGCCGGTCCACTGGACGCGACGGCCCCCCTCGCGCCAAAAGATGAGGGTGAGGGCCTCGAAGTCCCAGAGGATGGGCCCCAGCGTGGAGAGGAAGTCGAGGCCGAGGATAAAGTCGTAGCAGCCCATGTTGATGCCGACGCAGTCGATGGCGAAGGACTCGTCGCCAATGGTAGCGTGAACCTGTCGCGCTACGCCTTCGCAAGCAAGGCGGTCCCCGTTGGCGACGGTGACGCTGAACCTGTCGGCGCCGGTGGGCTGGAGGGCGAGGCGCCGCAAGGTGTCCCCGGACATGAAATTGTGTGTCCCCGGACATGAAATTGTGTGTCGAGCCAGTGTCGACGAGAGCGGTCAGCGTCCCCCCCTTAATGGTCACCGGAAGGAGCATGGTCTTGGCCGTCTTGATCCCTGCCAGCGCGTGAAGGGAGACGATGAAGGACTTGGCGTCCACCGGCGCGTATGACGTAACGCCAGCCTCGGAAAGCGTCGCGGCCTCAAGCTCCGCGGTGACGGCCTCCACGGCGTCGTCGTCGATGGTTCCAAGTAGAAGACGCGGGCACACGTGTGGCCCGGCGCGTACTGCTCGTCGCAGTTAAAACAGAGCCCCTTGCGACGACGCTCGAGCTGCTCGGCCGCGGTGAGGCGCTTGAACGGGCGCGTGGGCGCCGGTGCAGTCCCTGGAGTGGTCGGTGCGGCGATCCGAGGCGGTGCCGGGGTCGTGGCCGGCCGGGGGGGAATGCGCACGCCCCGGTTCGGCTGCAGCTGCTGCATGGCGTTGGCCCGCTGCTCGTAGGCCCGTGCGTAGTACATGGCGGACTGCAGGCTTGAGGCTCCCTTAGCTCCACGTCGACGCGGATGTGGTCGGGCAGGCCCCCGACGAAGAGATCGGCTCGCTGGCGGCCCGAGATGTCAGGCGGTGACACGCCAATGCCTGGAAGCGGTCCGCGAAGTCCTGCACCGTGCCGGTGAAGGTGAGGCGGCCGAGCTCGGCCAAGCGACTACCGCGGACCGGCGGCCCGAAGCGGCGGAGGCACAAGTCACGGAAGCGCTCCCATGACGGCATACCACCCTCGTCCTGCTCGAGGGCGTAGTACCATGTCTGGGCGGCGTCGCGGAGGTGGTAGGAGGCCAACCATGTGCGGTCGGATGCGAGCGTCCGCTGTCCCCGGAAAAATTGCTCGCATTGGTTGAGCCAGTTGAGAGGGTCGATGGTGCCGTCGTACGTGAAGAACTCGAGCTTGGCGAAGCGGGGCGGCTGTGGCCCGTGGTGGGCGGCCGCAAAGGCGCCCTCGAGGCGACCCGGCGCGGCGGGGATGGACGGCGGGGTAAGGGACGCGTACGCCTCGGCGTACCCCGGAAGACCCCCGCGTGCGGCGGAACCGTATGGCGGCGGCGGCCCCGCGGAAGGAGGCGCGGCGGCCCACGGCGGTAGCGTGGCCGGCGCCATGGGCGGCGCGGCCAGCTGGCAGGGGTCGAAGGTGGGCGCGGTTGCCCATACCGGCAGCGGAGACGGCGACGGCGGAAATTTCAGCGCGGTGGTCGGGACGCCTTGCTTCGGCGGCGTGGAAACCGGCGGGGGCTCCGACCGCTGCAGGAGAACGGCGATTGCGTGCTTCATGTCGGAGACCGAGTCGATGACGTCGCGGAGGCCCGTGGAGAGCTCCTGGATGGAGAGGACGGGGGCGGGCTCCCGCGCCGGCGCGGCCGGGGCCGCGGACGCCGACGGTGGCGCCATGGTGGTGGATGCTCCCGACGAGGCGATCGCGGCGGCGGTGGTGGGCGGTCCCGAGGACATCGCAACCGAGGACTCTGATACCAAACTGGTAGAACCTGGGGATCTACCGGGTCGGGGACGTAGTCTGTAGGGGAAGGAGGGGGTTGTGTGGAGGCGAGGGGTGCGCGGCCGGCGGCGGGGCGCCGTCGCGCGGGAGGAAGAGGGGGCGGCGGCTAGGGCTGGGGCGGCGACGCACGGGAGAAGGCCGACTCCTTTGGGAGTCGGCAATAATGATTTGATTATTGGTTGCCTCAATCAAAACGGAATACATGTGTTTATATAGGAGGACGGCCTCCTCTAAACCCTAATTTACTTGGGCTAAGCCCCTAATTTACTTGGGCTAAGCCCACAACTAGCCACTCTTGGACTTCTTACGCGTATACTGTATACCGACCATAACAATCTGAAAGCAGGGCATTTTACATGAAAACAAAAAAGTTCAGAAGCTCATAGTATAATGGAGAAATCATACTGCAACTTCACTTTGTAACAACAAAGCTTGTCTGAACCTAAAATAGCTCTTCATTAATTTCGAAGAATTCAGAGATAACCGGCATTTACTAAAAAATGTCTAGGCACCAGGAATTCAGAAGAGGAGCACATAGGGATTCAAGCAACCGTTTCTTTCCAGCATCCACATGCCAAAACTAGCTGACATATCCAGCTTCTACACTGGCTTAATAACATTTAAGTTGACAAACGCGGCCAGGTAGAGAATGGTCAGATGGCATCCATGAAAGAGAAGCAAACTCAACATAACATAAAGGGAAAATCTATCATACTGTAACTTCAATGTTTTGGGTATAAAAAGCCTCCTGTCTAGGCCTGAAGCAGAACTTGCATTTCGGAAAAAATTCAGAGATGAGATCTAGAAGACATTAGGAATTCAGAATGACACACAGCATGATTCATGCAACCAACATTCTTCTTTTCACCGTAACCATTAGCCTAAGCCATCCAGATGCCAAACAAACTAGTCTGCCACCCTGCGCCATCACCACAGTCCACGGCCTCAGATTTCTGATTACAAATCCCGAACCACCTTTAGAGGAAAACCCTTTTTGACTTTGAAATCTCCATCAATCTGAATATTTGATCATAGATGGGGAAGACAGATTCCAGCTCTTTGGCTCTGCTTGTGCCCTGCTTTGAACTGATTTCTTTATCAAGTGTTGGTGGAATTCTTGGCTGTGCACTTCCACTGAGGAGGCAACTTAGGCAATATATTCAAGGGCGAAAAAGATAAAATTTATATACTTGGCATGGTTTTTAAGGCGACGCTTTGGCGCTTTAGGGAGGGGGGGCGCTTCGACGCTTAGGCGACGACTAAGTGGTCAAGTTTCTAAAGCGGTGGGGGAGCGCTTCGACGCTTAGGCGTCGCCTTACGGACGCTTTAAAAACCATGATACTTGGGCAAACAATACTTTGGTCTCCAGCAATTGCTCTGTTTCGTTGGTGCCACCACGGCCAGAACAATAAAATCTGCCTACTTGGGCGATAACCTGAAGGAATTGTAGTCCTGGAGAAAGACTGAATTGTCTGAAACTGAAGCACGAGGAAAGAGATGGTGGGAATTGGGAACAATGTTTATAATGATCTACCGGGGAAAACGGTGATTTTTCTTTGTTTTCATCGTAATGGGGATTCATATCAGGAACCGGCAGTTTCTTTTCCACAACCATTAGCCAAGCTATTCAGTTTCTACACTAGCCTAACATACAAGTTGAGAAATATGGACGAAATAGACAGTAGAAACGCATCGCCAAGATACAGCCAGCAGTTTCTCTTGGCCATGACAATTAGCACTTACATCCATCTACCCTGAGTCGCTGAGCCGTTGATCAGCTCAGACTCCGGTGGAGCCGAAGCCGCCGTCGCCCCTGGCGGTGTCCTCGAGGTCGTCCACCACGTCGGCCACCTCCGGCGTGGCGACCCGCTCGAGGACCATCTGGGCGACGCGGTCCCCAGGGCGCACGGTGAAGTCGGCATCCGAGTGGTTGAAGAGAAGCACCCCGACGGGGCCCCGGTAGTCGGCGTCCACCACGCCCGCGCCCACGTCGATGCCGTTCCTCCACGCCAGCCCCGACCGTGGCGCTGCAGGGAAGAAAGCATTTCAACGAACACGTCACGTGCAGGCATGGAGCGGCGGCACAAAGGGTACGGGGAAGAGGCAGTACCGATGCGCGCGTAGGTGCCCTCGGGGACGGCGACGCGGAGGTCGGTGGCGACCAGAGCCCTGCCGCGCGCCGGCACGACGGTCGAGACGGCGCTGGAGAGGTCGTAGCCCGCGGCGCGCGCGGAGGCGCGGGAGGGGAGGACTGCGTTGGGGGAGAGCCTCTTCACCTTGAGCAGCAGCGGCGAGGACGGCTTTGGGTGTCCCTGGTCCAAGTCTTCGTCGGCGCCGGCGCCGGCGGCGACTTTGTTGATGTTTGGGGACATGGCGGCTGCTGTGACGAGGGTTCTTGTCGGGAGGCGGCGGGAGTGGGGTGCGAGGGGAAAGGGAAGATGGCGGATGGTGGATAGTGCCGGTGGTGCGAAGCGGAGGAGACGGGTGGCTCCGACGCCGAGCATCCCCGCCATTGTTTCGCTCGGCTCGGCAGCTTGGGTCGGTCTTGGGCTCTTGGCAGTAATTTTCCGTCTAGTCTTTGCCATTAGAAAACTTTTTTTAGAAATTGCAGTAAAAATTTATATTTACGAGATCCAAAAAATATATTTGCGAGATTCAAAAATTCTTTTAAGAAAACCCGCATATAGTCAATGGTGTAAGCCATAAACTTGAAAATTTTCAATTTTAAAATACGAAATAGTAGGGGGTACATAAATGGGAAAATATGGTTAAATTTAGTGATTTGAAAATAGGTATAGTCACATCTACACTTTTTTCATTTTTCGGTAGAAGAGACCCAAAAAATTATTTTGAATTGATTTTTTCATGTTCGTAGAATCATCCTCATTTTTAACCCGGTAGTAGATAGATGCTCCATGGCTATATTTTTTAACAGCGGGCCCTCTGATGGGGCTAGAAGCCTCGTGTTAATTTATTCACAAGGAGAATTACAAGGGACCCCATATAGTAGGAAATAACACATACGTCTCTAAAAAAGCAGAAGACACTTGCTAAAAGAGGAGAAATTACAATCTAGTCCTTCTCTTTCCCCATCGTCGCGGGGACGAAACCACTTGCACCGATGTCAGCGTGCACCACAGCAATATATGATCGCGAAGAAGGCCTCACAATGGAGGTTGAAGAAGAGCTGGAGCTCACTAGCAAGTTACTATGGTCACGCCGGACCATTGAAATTGCGCTCGTGGGACTTGGGGGACATTCCCTCCCTCCTCCCTCGCTGCCGCTAGAGGGCGCGCGCGGAAAAGCCCGGCAAGCCTCGGCGGCAGAGGGATCTCTCGTCTCTATGCGCGGTCGTACCGATGCGGGCGAAGGCGGCCGGGTCTCGGTGCGGTGTTTCAGAGCCAGGCATAGAACCATGGCGGCGCGCCGACACACATTTGCGACGTTGTCATTCGTGGCATCATGGTCGGCGCTCTGGTGGTGCTTGTTCAGGGGACTGGACGGTGTCTTTCATCGTAAGCTTGTTTTGCTCCTTTGGATGTGGCGAGCCGATGTCGTCGTGGGTCGTGGGCTGCTGCCTCTGGCATGGAGGATGGTCTCCTCTTTGTGGCCGCGGTTAGGACGATGGTAGGACCCAGGCTTGCCAGGCCTAGGTCTGACTATCGGCATGCGGGGTGCGACCGGCGAGTGATACAGAGGTGCCATGATGCATGCCAGTTGCATCTATGTCGTTCTCCTACTACATGGTCTGGCGCCAATCTGCTCATTCGCTGCGCTAGTCAGTGGTGTGTCTCTCAAGCCTCGGGCTCGTGTTCAAGGATGTCGGTGCGACGGCCCTGGTGGTGGGATGCTTGTCGATCGTGGGCGGAGCTCAAGCCTCGGGTGCGGGCTGGTTGTCATGGTCGCGCCGGGTAGGGGTCAAACCTACGACCTTTCGCTTAGGAAACGGACGCTCTATCCATTGAGCTACAAGCTCTTTTCGGTGAAAAAGAATGCTATCAATCTTCACATTTTGCTAGCAAGTTCCGAAACAATAATAATTCAGACCAACAATGTGATACAAGATAGAGAAGAACGAGGGAAAAGTTGATCTAAAAATAGAACGAGGGAAAAGTACCATATCCTCCGCTCAAAATTACTATGTCCACTTATCTACTCGCCTATATACAGCCAACCAAGGGGATGCACATGACACCGGGTGAAAGAAATTTCCTTTGTAATGTTGTATTTGTTTCGAATATTATGTACGAGTAGGGTTACGGTAGGACTTGGTGTTGTAATAAGTGTGGACAAGGTACGCCAGAGATGGTTGATCTAAGAGGACGATGTTTCGATCGGCGTCGTCCGTGCGATGTGGCTGCAGAGCAGCATGTGGGCGAGAGGCGAGAGGAAGTTGTCACAACTCGTGCAATCTGAAAAGCAATCAGGATCCCGTGGTGGCCTAGCATTGCATAAGAGCCACCATTGGTTGTTGGCTATGCACGTAGGCAAGTGCACGGCACAGCAGCTGAGCATGCACAGGGCTTCAGCTTGGCACATACGGTGCATGCAGCAGCAGGCTAGGGCCATAATGGTCGGTGCATGCGTCTGCTTGGCGAGAGGGCGTAGGAAAGCAAGCTCGAAGGATCAATCAACGGGATTTGTGTTGGAAACAAGACGGGACCGAGTCCCAGGAGGAAACGACTCCCCGTGGTCGCGTCGGAGACGAACCCTGCGCCTTAAAAGGCTGCCCCACGGCAGGGTCAGGGACGTGCCGAGCAAACCAAATTCAGCGAAAAATTCATCGAGGGATACAGGCGACGGATCCATCGGATTAGCAGGCGAAATCAAGGCAATTGTTAGCATCGGGAGTTGAGCAACTTTGGAGCCGAAGTACGTGAAACACATGCAAAATTATTGCTACGTGTGCGCGGGTACACCGACTCGGTTATTTCTTCGCGGGTCAGCCATACCAAAAAAATCATGGCGCCAACGGGTACCAGATTTGAAGTGCAAAAATTCGACGGGACCAAAAACTTCGCGTTATGGCAAAGAAGGGTGAATGATTTGTTGGCACGATAGGGATGCTTGAAGGCGTTGCGGGATGTTAAGCCAGCTAAGATGGACAATGATGACTGGGAGGAGTTGCAGATTCAAGCAGCCGGAACCATACGGTTGTGTTTGTCGGACCAGGTCATGTATCATGTGATGGATGAGAATTCGCCGATGAAGGTTTGGGAGAAATTGGAGAGTCAATTTATGTCTAAGATTGCGACGACCAAGGTGCATTTGAAGCAAAAATTATACAGTCTAAAGATGCAGGAGAGGTCGGATTTTGTGGAGCACATGAATACATTTAATCAGGCTGTCACGGATCTAGCACGTCTGAGTGTGAAGATTGACAACGAGGATAGGGCGATTCTACTTCTTTGTTTGCTGCCATCGTCCGATGAGCATTTGATCACTACGTTGACGTACGACAAGGAGACTGTTCAACTTGAGGATATCACTGCGGCGTTATTGTCCTATGATATGAGGAAGAAAAACAACGCATAGGAAGGCACTCATGGTGAAAGTTTGCTAGTCAACAGTGGGCAAGGCAGACAAGGATACGAGGCAGGGAAGAACAAGAAAAAGAAGAATGTGCAGTGTCACAAGTGCAAGGAGTATAGACATATCAAGAAGGACTGTCCAGATGTCATTGATGGGTCAAGTGCTAATGTAGTAACTAAAAGTGATGACTCGGACAACGATATTCTCTTAGTGTCAGATATACGGTCAACTAAAGATGAAGCGTGGATGCTGGATTCGGCTAACTCTTTTCATGCGAAGCCCAATAGGGAGTGGTTCTCTTCGTACAAGTCTGGTGAGCTTGATACAACCTACATGGGTGATGACACGGGCCACCATGTTGCTGGAGTAGGTGACATCAAAAACAAGATGTCTGACGGAATAGAGCGGGTGCTTCGGGGAGTCAGGCATGTGCCAGGGCTAAAGAGAAATCTAATTTCGCTTGGAGTTCTTCATAATTGTGGTATGATATTCCGTTGTGATCGTAATAAGAAGACCATGAGAATCATGGACGATAAGTGACCATGATGATGGGAGAGAGGACATCTTCCCATCTTTCCAAGTTGCGAGGGAGTACTATTGCAGGTGGAGTCATGGAGACTGAAGTTGCGGAGGTAGCGGCTGTGTTCCACGGAGGCGGCGGGTCTGCGGCAGACTCGTCGAGTAGCTTTCGGTAAGCTACGAAGTAGACAACTCAAGTCCGGAGTACATGAAAGTTTGACGCTTGGACGAACTCAACGTGGTGGAGGATATTGTATTTGTGTCGAATATTATGTATGAGTAGGGTTACGGTAGGACTTGGTGCTGTAATAAGTGTGGACATGGTACACTAGTGTTGTAGTCAAACACGTGTATCCTAGGGCCTCTCATATAATAAGGAGTCACCACATGTTGTAACCCATGACGACTTGATAGCACTAGTGGAAACAACCCCTTTCGTCCAGGGGGGCAGGGGGCATCTGTCCCGGTTGCACCAAAAACCGGGACAAGTGCCATGCATTGGTCCCGATTCGTGTGCCCGAGGCAGCAGAAACCACCTGGGGGCATCTGTCCCGGTTCGTGGGGAGCCAATGGTCCCGGTTCGTGGCACGACCCGGGACGAATCCCTAGCCACAGGCCACGTGGCGCGCGCATGGGCATTGGTCCCGGATCATACCCCTAACCGGGACCAATGTCCCTTCCCCTACAAATGCGGCCACAGCCCCGTCCCCTTTTTTTTTAAGCATGGGTGGTATTGTCTGTCCGCGTGGCGCATGGGTGGTATTGTCTGTCCGCGTGGCGCGGGAGTTGTAACGCGTGTCCATGAATGCGCGTTATAAACTGCCGCACCTCCACTCCACGCACCGTCGTGCCACCACCATGCCTCCGAGGAGGAACAACACTACCGGTTTCCGCGGAGTTCGATCGCGGCAGAACGGAATGTTCACCGCGACTATCCGCTTCGGGGACGACCGCATCCCCCTCGGCTCCTTTGCGACGGCCTCGGAGGCCGCCCGCGCTTGGGACGCGGCGGCCTGGCGCCTCGGCCGCCCGCGGTCGTTGATGAATTTTAGCGACTGCCACACCCTCTGGGAAGCGGAGGCCAGGGCGCCGACGCCGCAGATCGTCACTGCCGCCGACCACCGCCACCTCAGGCACCGCGCGTTTCAGGGCCTAGTCGACGCCAGGGACGACCGCGTGGTCCGCGAGTACTACCGGAACAATCCGGGTGAGGAGAGCGCCGACGAGGAGCTATGGCAGACCCGCGCGGCTGAGCGGGCGGAGCGGCGCCTCGAACGCCACCTCGAGTTAGATGCCGCTCGGAAGGCGAGGACAAAGGCGCTGCAAGCGCTCCGTCGGGCCGACCACGCCGGCGAAGTCTGGGCCTCCGACGATCCGAGGTGGGGGCCTATCTCGGAAATACCATCATGCACCTCCTCCGACGACGAGGAGGTCACCGACGACGACGAGGACGAAGAGTAGCGCGCTAGCGCGTCTGTTTTCTGTTGGCTGTTTAATAAAATAATTTGTTGTATTCCGGCAAACAGTGGCCCTCTAGCTCGTCTGTTTTCTGTTTTCCGTGTGGTTTTTCCTGATTTGTTGGATTCAGATCTAATGGCATTTCGATAGACGTTAAAAAGAGGGGGACATGTATTTCAATAGATAAACAAGGCACGGTACACATAATGGCAAGATTGGATCTAAATGTAAACGGAGAGCATAGATCTAAATAAACAAAGCAGTACATAATGGCAAAAGTGCATCGATCTACTAGTCATACTCCTGCCTAGGCCTATAGTACATGTACTCGTAGTCGTCGTAGTCGCCGCCGCCGTCGTCGTCACTATCGTCTGACGGTGCTCTGCACTCCCTCGGAGGATCACGACTCCAGGACTGGGCCTGAGGGTAGCGCAGGCGGGGGATATCGCCGGCCCTGATGTAGTCCATGACGCTCTGTAGAGTCCGGCCGGACCACCATAGCCGACGACCGGCCTCGTGAAAGTTCCCAGGAGGCAGACCGTCCTCCTCATACCTGGCGAGCGCCCTCTCACGCCGATTGATGAAGAAGGCATCCCAAGTATGCTGGTTATCGGGATGCCAACTGGGATTCCTCCGCTGCTCCGGCGTGAGCTCGTGGTAGTAGTGGTTCGTGATGGCCGCCCGACGCGCCACACCTTGAGGAAGAGGAGGGACCGGCACTCCTCCGGCGCTCAGCATCCAACCGGCGGGAACGTTGTAGCCGCACGGGCAGGGGTAGTTCGAGGCGGAAAGTGCCTCCGCCTGGATGAATGTTAGAGTGGGCACGGTAGAAGCCATGAGAGAGTGGTGAGTTTGTATGTGTTTATGCCAATGGTGTGGCAATGCATACATATATATAGCGAGAAGAAAACATCGATCCCTTTAGTCCCGGTTGGGGACACCAACTGGGACTAAATGGGTTAGGGTTTCATTGGGAAACGGATCATCCCTTTAGTCCCGGTTGGGGAAACCAACCGGGACTAAATGGGAATTAGGGTTTCGTTTGGACCAATCAGATAGAATCACACGGATCGTGTGTTTCTTTCAAGCGCTCGTGAGTCGTTGGATCCGGGTGTGTTTTTTTCGAGCTGTTGTGAGCCGTTCGATCAGGGCTACGGTGTGTTTCTTTCGAGCTGCTGTGAGCCGTTGGATGAGGTGTTTCTTAACCGTTGGATCAAAACCCTAGCTCAACACTTTTTGAGCCAGAGGACCCTATATATAGCCCAGCTTCATACACCCCGGTCAGTTCATCTCTCAAATACAAAACATCCGGATTCGCCATCATACGTCCAACCGTGCATTTGGTATGCATATATATATGCACCCAGTAGCCACGGTTGGGCTGTGTGATGGCGATACCGTTTGTTTTGTTCTACACCCACTTTATTATTCATCTGCTAGATAAAACAACTTTCATATTTGCCAATAACCACTTTTTTTTTTGGAGTAGACTTCTATATATACATTCAGATTTTCGTTTGATCGGACTGGTTCTCCGTCAGGTAGTGAGAAGTAATGAAGCTCGATCTTTTTCCATTGCCCAGCGCCATATTTCTCAACACCCTTGGCTAGCTTAATCACTTCGTCCTATGTCCAGTGCTTGTCATCTTTCCTATATTGACCTCCCTGCCGAAGGCACATTCTGTAAGTATCGCCATGGCTTGGGCTCTTCCATGAAGTGGTAATTTTCGACCTGTAGAATACAAATGAAGTATCGGTTGATATTATGTTTCTGATGACGATTGTGCAGATGGTTGGATGGTTTATAGGAGTTTCGTGCATTACAGATCCTAATACACCGGTTTGTAAATGCATGGTGGCTACCAGCATAAGGGAGATAGTTGATCAAGGAAGAAAAATGGTAATAGTTTTATATTTCTTATTATTACCTGGCTAGGAAGAGGAATAGTAGATGGAGGCCAATCAAGATGATCAGCCAGTATGTTTGCCCAAATCTGAGCTTCATCCGCTGGCTTCATTGTATGCTTGGCTCAGTGAGGAGCTACCACCTGTTCAATGAATGTGCAAAACTAAGTGCAGGGCTAAAATAAGTGTTCCGTATTCATTCGACAATACACACGACAGTACATGGTAAATCTTAAATATATGTGCAGAACAGAATGCTTACCGCATCCCCCTCGGTATTCGTTTGTTTTCTCTTTTTAATAAAATAATTTGTATTCCGGCGACACTGCTTTTAATGTAATTATTACTAATTTTAAAACAATATAAGATATTTATATTTAAATTAAGTGTAAATAGTGAAATAGTTAATAGTTAGAACAGTTAGAATAATTATTTAGGAAAACAGAAAACGGATTTGAATTATTTACGCAAGTTCAAACAATTTTAATGTTGTAATTTTTTCGTAATTTGAAAGTATGTAGAAGTTATTCACTTATATATTTAAGATATTCAAAATTTGGCGCTAAAACAATTGGCGCGCCGGCCAGCTGGTTCTGGCGCGGGCGACCAGCCGGGCCCTTCCGTCCCGGTTGGTGCCACCAACCGGGACGGAAGGGTCTTCCGTCCCGGTTGGTACCACCAACCGGGACGAAAGGGTCATAGGATATAAACACGTCCCCGGTCCTTTCAGTCCCAGACCGCGCGCAGGGACCAAATCGACGCCGCCAGGCTGCCCAATTTTTCCGTCCCCCCGCGCCGCCCCCTCGCCCCGTCGGCATCCGCGCCGCCCCCTCGCCCCGTCGGCATCCTCCTCTGTGGCGCCGCTCCCGACTCCGTCGAGCGCATCCACCCCCCCTAGCGCCCTCTCCCGTTCGCCTCGGCCGCGCGCCGCCCCTCTAGGTCCCATCGCTGCCCCGCGCCGCTGCCCCGCGCCGCCCCTCGATCCCGTCGCTGCCCCGCGCCGCCCCTCGATCCCGTCGCTGCCCCGCGCCATCCTCCACCGCCCCCCGCGCCGCCGCTGCCCCGCGCCGCCGCTGCCCCAAGAGGAGGTAAAAGGCCTGCCTCCATCTCGCCCTAATCTGGGGCCTTTTTTGTTTTTCTTCCTTTTTTTTACTTAATTACTGTTTTTTATTATTGTTAGAATTATTAGTTTACAAATGTTAGAAATTTTAGTTTATGAATGTTAGAAATTTTAGATTAGACTTATTTACTTTAAATTTGTTTAGAATTGATATAAAAAATTTAAGAATGTTAGAGCATGTCTAACAGACCCCTATATATATGGCCCAAAACCCGTATAATAACCGCTGATATACGGGTTTGGGCTATACCCGGCCATCTAGCAGACCCCGTAAATGGACCACCCCGAACGATTTTTTACAAGTTTGGGTAGGGGGCGGCCCGTCGACCCCTACATGTGCGGGTCGGGAGGGGATATAGAGGGCCAACCCTCTAGCTCGTGCGAGCTAGGGCGCGCTGAAGATCTTTTGAGAGTATGGACAGAGTTTACTTTGTCTAGAAATAACAACAGCAATTAAAATTCAGATATGAAGAGGCATCCCTGATGCCCCTGTTAGAAGAGAGCAAATCAATACTAAAATGAAGAAAACAGATATTGCTGTTGTATGAATGTGTTGAAGAAGCAAAGACAGGACCAAAGGTTACCAAATTTGCTGGTAACCTTTGGTCCCGTCTTTGCTTCTTCAACACATTCATACAGCAGCAATATCTGTTTTCTTCGTTTTAGTGTTGCTTTGCTCTCCTCTAACACGGGCATTAGTCTGGTGAGTTACTAAAAAATCTTCTTTTTTGGGGTTTCCTCAAGTTTGTCCGAGTATTTTCACTGCCTCATTCTCTTTTGTTTTTCGCCTGTTCCTGCCTGCTATACAGGTCATACCAGAGTGGTTTCTGAACTATTTTGGAGGAAAGATACCAGGAACTGTCAAATTACAAGCCCCTAATGGTATTGCATTTGATGTTGGAGAGTTATGGAGAACATGAACAGAATAATCCTCAAGTATGGGTTCCGCCCACCCATACTTGAGGATTGTTCTGTTCATGTTCTCCATAACTCCAACATCAAATGCAATACCATTAGGGGCTTGTAATTTGACAGTTCCTGGTATCTTTCCTCCAAAATAGTTCAGAAACCACTCTGGTATGACCTGTAGCACGCAGGAACAGGTGAAAAACAAAAGAGAATGAGGCAGTGAAAATACTCGGACAAACTTGAGGAAACCCCAAAAAAGAAGATTCTATAGTAACTCACCAGGCTATGCATGAAAATGTCCAAAACCCTGTACACGCGTTTTAGGGGGCGAAAACATAAGGGGTCTGTTAGACATGCTCTTAGGGGGCGAAAACATATAAGGGGTCCGTTAGACATGCTCTTAGAAATTTAAGAATGCTAGAAATGTTATCGTATGTTTAAATATTATTATGCATGTGCAATTTTAATGAATTGGATCTGAAATATATACTTACTCTTTTTGTACAGTATGGAGCCAAGAGACGAAGATGCCGAAAATATGATCGAGGGTTTAATCCGCGGGCCCGACGTAGAGCCCGATGTGAGCCAGTGGATGAACGACTCCGGTGAGGGAGATCCGGTGCTCACCCAGGGAGACGACTCCGATGAGGGAGAAGCCGACGGCTCCGATATGGGAGCAGCCGACGGCTCCGGTGGAACCATACAAATTACAAACACCGGCTCCGAGGTGCATATATATATGTTAATTAATGAAGCATCCGTTGTCTATATACATGTATTAACAGTCTTTATATTTTTAGCCATCCGGTTCAAATATATCAACCGGAAAAAAGACTAAACGAGGCGCAACAAAGAAGTTGAAAGATACAGAAAGATACAGGATCGACACGATCACAGCAGACGGCGCACCCGAGCTTCCCGCTGATGTTGCCCAAAAATTTGTGAAGCAATGCGGAGTGCTAGTTAGAGATCACATCCCGATCACTGTTAATGAGTGGAATGAGCCAAAAGATCCGCGGAAACAAGGAATTTCATATGTCGGCAAAATAGCCAAAGATGATCTTTTCTCAAAGATTTTGGCTAATTTCAACTTACCCGTGCCGGAGGTGGACGAGAATGAAGCGGATGTGACTGAGGCCGATGTTACTAGAATGAAACATGAGATACGGGAAAAGGTCAAAGCGTGGACCCTAAAAAAGATGGCCGAGCAATTCAAAAACTGGAAGAAAAGATTGAACCTTGATTATGTTAAGAAGGACAAGACTCCTGATTTCACTCAAGGGTATGAGAAAATAAAACCCGTATGGGCAGACTTCGTGAAGTACAAGCTGGCAGAGAATGAACTGGAAAGGACGAAAACAAATGAGAAAAACGCCGGCAAAAAGGTATATCACCATGTTATGGGGCAAGGTGGCTACAAGGGTTCTAGTCCCAAGTGGGAGACATGGGAGAACAACCTGATTCAGCAGGGGATCACTCCCGAGCCGTTCTTGTGGGTCGAGCGGACAAGGTCATGGTTCTACGGGCATGGGGGCAGGTTGGACGCCGAAGGAAAAGCAATATATAACCTAAGGCATAAAAAGAGTCATCCTCTACCCATAGAGAAGCTGAGAGACGCAATAAAGGACGTTAAAGATGGGAAGTTCGTGCCAGATAGAGAGAACGACGAGCTCACACGAGCCCTAGGGAATAAGGAACACGGAGGGCGTACACGAGGCACAAAAGGCACTCCTCCGTGGAGTGTTGCGTTCGACTCCACCAAAAAGTTATACCTAGATAGAAGCCGTCAACGTAAAAAGGACAAGGAGGCAGCTGAAGCAGAGAATCAGGCAAACTGGAGGCGTCAACTTGAAGAAATGGTAAAGCTGACACAGGATGTAGCAAAGAAGCAGCAAGACCAAATTAACACACTTAGCCAGCAGATAGTGTCTACCGGCGCATCAGTACACATGCTAGAAGTTGAAGCTGAGGCTCCCGACGCCGCACATTCTCATCGCAAAAGCAGCGTTGCGTCCACGCAGCTACCGGATGATGATGCACCACCGATGATTTACCCGGTGGACGAGATCACGGAAATGACATCCTGTGAGCTCCACGTGAAGGTCGTCAATATAACCATCAAGGCGGCGGCCGGATATGTCTTACCGATTGGCAACGAACCAACTCACCATTGTCTCCTGGTTCCACGGGGCTACGCTGTTGTTGGGGTCGATGAAGTTGCCAACGGATTCGAGCGGGTAAAGCTTGATTTTCCTGAAGGTGAAGACGAAGAGTTGACTGAACTCGGAGAAGCCAAGAACTCGACCGTTCTATGGCTAAAGGAATGCATTGTGCTCACAAATCAGACGGCAAAGCCATCGAATTCTCGCATTTCTCCAGCGCAAAAGTCTCCAGCGCGGTCGTCTTCGCAACGCATGCCGTCTCCGGCGCGGTCGCCTACGCCGTGCACGTCTCCAGCGCGGTCGCCTACGCCGCCGCGTCAGCCCTCTCCGCCCACTACGTTTCTGCCGAAACGTAAAAAATCACCGAAACGTCAACGGTCACCCCTCCCGAAGGTACCAAAAGAGGTACCCAAGTTACCTTACGACTATACTCCCGAGGAAACCCAGAAAATCGCAAAGGACGAATACGATGCGTGGAAATCAAAGCGGAAGGAGAAGCAAAAGCCAGATTTCCCTGAGACCGAAGAAGAGATAGAACGAGCTTGGAAAATGGTGAAGACTCTTCATCAACCCGAGCCGAGTCTGTCATCTGACTATGACCGCTCTATTCTGAAGTCACACCAGGAAATGGTGCGGTCAACGAAGAGTAGTAGCGCAAGCGGGAAAAAGGGGAAATCAGTTGCTCAACTCGGAGAGCAGAAAAAACAATCCACGTCCCCGCTCAAAGTGATTTCCAATACCCAGGTGGGGCCGAGCACTAATATTGCTGATGAGGATATTGATCCGGAGTTTATAACACTGTACGCAGACAAGGCAGCTGATGCGGGTTTGTCCATTGCTGAGTATATGCAAACAGTGAACTACTTCCCCACAGCTGAATGTGCGTACAAATACGAGTCCGGGCAGCCTCTTGTCAAACCCGAGGAGATAAAGAATCTACCAACGAAAATGCGAAGAGTGCATAATTGGTATATGCAAGCCGCTAATGAATCTGAGGACTGGCTATGTCTCAGCGTTAAGGACGAGCACTATGGAACTGGAAATGGAATGGTTATGATTCAATTTGAGGAATTGTTTCAGTTATACCAGCAGCAGGCCCTCGACAAATCTATCCTTAGTGCCTATTGTCTGTAAGCACTTATTTCTCTAGCTCACCTCATTCAATTGCATATATATTCATATATATATATATATAGTACACTCATATATTATAATTGCAGAATGAAGATTCTCGAATGCAAAAGAGATGGAATCTATGATATTGGGTTCATTGATCCAAATATTATTTATGAAAAGATTCTTCGGCAATCTCCCAAGGATACAGAAAATAATATTCTGAGGGCAATAATATTTAACCAACACCGACGGGAAATACTATTTCCTTACAACTTCAAGTAAGTATGTTACTCTGTTGTAAACATTCTGTTTTCCTTACTCGATGTTCATTGTATAATTGATGAGTTCTGCGTGCGCAGCTTCCACTATATTCTGCTAATCTTCCAAATTGACAAAGGAAAAGTAATTGTAATGGACTCAAAACGTAAACCCCTCTCAATGTGGGCTGACATGCAGGAAATGATCCAGCGGTAATTTCAATCTTTATTAATTTCAGTATTTATATATTGCAATATATCGACTACTTTGTTTCATTTTCGGATATCAAGTAATTACTAACTCTTTTTATTCTTTTTCTTTCTCGGGTAGGGTTTGGAAGAGGTTCATAAGGAAGTCTCCCGGTGAATGGGAAAAACAACTTACATTTGATGTTGTGCAAGTAAGTACTATCTAGATCCGTGCCCATCTCCATTATCATGCCTGGTTGATTATTATTTTGATTGAAACAATCTTCTCGTATAGTGCCTGCAACAAGGAGACGGGAATAACTTGTGTGGATACTACGTTTGCGAGTTCATTCGTCAGACCACATCTCCCAAGGGCAGAAATTTAAAACAACTTCATGTACGTTAATCGTCAATTCTTCTTATTACTATCTATTTTAGTTACTTAGCTTCATATATTTTAGTGACCACTCTTCTTTATATTAGATCGAACGGCTTCGGGACGGTCTTCTACCTAGGGACCGCATACGAGCAATTCAGGAGGAAATTGCGGGCTTCTTAGATGCAGAGGTCATAAACGTAGATGGAGAGTACCATGCCTCCGGTTGGAACTAAGTTTGATTTTGTAATACACTCCATCGGTCATGTAATATGATCGATATACTTTGCTTCTGTAATATAAGTGTTTCTTATTCTGCTTTATATACTTATTCACTCGTGCGATCCGGGGGCTCGGTGGAGGGTACTCTTCTCGAGGTCCGGGGAGGGGCCGCCAGGAGGTCTCGGGGACCAAAAAAACGGAAATTGTAAAGCCCTGCCGCGGCAGAAGGGGCATGCATCCCGGGTCGTATTCAGAACCGGGACTAATAGCCCTGGCCAGGTTCCAGCGCTCGGGCCACGTGGTCAGCCCCATTTGTCCCGGGTCCTGCCACAACCGGGACCAATGGGGAGGGGTATTTGTCCCGGATGCCCCGTCCCGGTTGCACAACCGGGACAAAAGGGGGCCTACGAACCGGGACTAAAGCCCCTGTTTCCACTAGTGTAGCAGCAGACGCGCAAGGGAAGCCGGCGGCTTGTGCCGGCGACCAAGGCGGCCGTTGCAGCGGTATCAATGGGGAGGCGCGCCCATAGTCATGCCCCGCAGATGTAAGCGAGTTCGCCGAACTGCATTAACAAATCTCGGTGTCTTCATCATTGCTGTGATTGCTTATCCTCGGTAGATCAATTGTGCGCCTACGAATTGTAACATGTAAAATAGTAATTTTTTTACCACACATGCACCCTCTTAAAATGATTTTTATCTTTCGTGCCACCCTTTAGGCACAGGGGTTTCAGATGTTTCAACCTCGCCACTGTCTACCAAAAGGGTTATGCTCATAATGAAGGAGTTCTTACCCATTCACCTAACAAAGGAAAAGTGGCTTTAATATCGGTGTGTTCCATCCAAGTCTTTTATAAGGAGATAGCTTCTCGGTCCCAAGAAAATGACAAATAGCTTATTCTTACTGCACATTTTTTGTATCATGGAATTTCCATGTCCCATTTTATTCATCGCATCCTTGCACTTAGAGATATGGATTCCATACATATGGGCATAGGAGGCACCAGAAATTATGACTAGAGCACCAAAATGATACCCTCCACTCCTAACTAGTGTCCCCTCCGCTGTCATGAGAAATATGGTGAGAATCGGCTCTCACAAGCAGTGGAAACATGATATTGGAGGAGCGAGCAGAAAACATTTGGGTTGAACTTCAACTCGGCCCTAGCTTTGAATACGAACTTCAGCTCGCTTCAGAACGCCCAAGAATGCTGATTTCGTTGAGAGACATGCTGACAGTACGAGCTAACATGTATAGACTCACCACAACTATTTCAAAGTGTTTCATCCATCAGAGTTCCAGCACATAACCCGAGCACAACTACAATCCATGGGTATGTAATAGCAGAGTACTATGTGTACATATAGTAATACACAAATGAAGCTTCTGTTAGCATCTTTGCAATCGAACATATCAAGAATTCACGCCAAACACATGTATATTAAGTTATATATACTAATATCATCATATGCAGGGATGAACAAAAAAATTATGTTATAGCATGCTTTGTGACATACATCATATCGATGTTTCTTATTTCGTGTCAAAGCATAGATAGTACGATAGTTCATTCAAAGAGATAATAAAATAGAAGTAAATTACACGGCTCCTCTAGTGCCGAATGTACGGTATTTATATTGAATCGGTATATTGAGAATGAACCATAATATTAAATTACATGCTTGTTGATTTAATATTGTAAAAGAACAGTCCTACTATTTTGACCCGATCGCCCGAGTATCTCGAGGAAATGAGACTTGACCTGGTCCATCTCTGCCTGCTTGAGAAGTGAGACCGACACCTGTACACCCTGACCACCTTTGGCACCAATAAGTGCGATCTGTCCATCGTGCTTCATCTTGACGGGCTCTGTCCGTCTCGGCTTTCCCCACCCAAAATCAGCGCGGCGACCCAACCACGATCATTAGCCGGTCCCACGAGTCCCTGTCAACCGGCATGCGGTGATTCAGCTGGTTGGCAGGGTCCCCATTCATCCTACGGACCTCATCATGGACCGCCGATGACGCGGAAAGAAACGTGTGCGTGCCAAGAAGCTCTCGTGAAGACAGCACCGCAAGACACCGGGTGAGGCACGCGCCGATGTATCCCGCGTCGACGAGAGGGTTGTGACGGGCCCGAACATCGGCGAGGAAACGAAGGAGCACCTCGTCGTTCAAGGCAAATTAAATATCAAACCATTAGATATTACTTCAACATAATTTCACTACTAACATCTTGAGTTCTCCCATGTCCTCAAAAACTAAACGAACTACTCACAATACATCATCTGGATCATGATCAGAGGTGATATAATGATGAATAACAATCTGGTCATAAAGTGCAAACACCGATGAATCTCATTAGCATCAACTACTAACAAGTAATCTACACTGGGAGAGAGATCTAGTGGAGAACAACAATATAGAACCCTAATTGTTACATCGGACGGAAGTGGATGGTGAGGATGATGGTGCTGCTGGTGAGGACGATGACAATGATGATCTTGATGATGCCCGGAGCGATGATGGTGACGATGGTGATGATTTCCACTCTCCGGTGAGGAATTTCCTCGGTGGATTTCTCTCTGCCGGAGAGCTTTTCTCTCTCTTTCGTTTTTCGTCTGAGGAGGCGGCGGAATATTTCCTCGATGGTTCTGTAGATCTTAGGGTTCCCAATTGCACGACGTACATAGGGACAAAAAAAGTTGAGCGCCCCAAATTTTTAAGAAAGATGTATATACTCATAGCATCTCCCGCAGTCGCGTTAAAATAGCACCTCAGAGCAATCGAGGCGCCTTCCAGTTTACGCAGGAAAATGGCGCGCGTGAAAAAGAGCGACGCACATGGTAACTTCTGCGGCAAGACTGGCGCGTGCCGGCCGCGCACGCTACAAAACACAGCGCATGCCCCATGCCAACCATGGCGAAGATTCATTCCCGCACCCGGGCCTTCTCATCTCGAATCTTCCCTCGCCGCCCGAGCCTTCTCCTCTCCACGCAGCCGCAGCCACCATTCCGCCGCGCCAGAACAATATCGGTTACCACTAGTGGCGGAGGCAGAATCCCAGCAAGACCTGGGCCACCTTTATGCTACAGTAGCTAATGTATGTACAGTAGTCTACAGTATAGCCTGTTTGCCATCCTCACGTCCCGGGCCATGGCCAGGGTGGCATGGGGCCTAGCTCCACCACTACTTACCGCGGCCTCCACGATCCTCCTAAGGGGACGTTCTACGTAGAGATCTGGAGCAAAGACACACACCTCGGCCTCGGCACATTCGACACGGTGTATAAGGCTGCCCGCTCCTAGGACGCGGCGGCCTGGCACCTCGGGCGGCCGCTCCCCGGAATAGATTTCCGTGACGTCCACACGCGCCAGCAGGCGCAGGATCTGGCGCCGCCATCACCGTCGCCGAGGAAGATGAGCGGGTGATGGTCGAGTGACACGTCCTCTACCCCGAGGACGTCGCCGCTGAGACGTCCTTCTTCGCGCAGCGGCGACAGGAGTGCGCGACGCGATGGGCGGAGAAGCGTGCTCGGCATGATGCGGACGTGGCGGACCTGCACACCGTTGTTGTCGACCCCAACGCACCGGACTGGGATTCCGACGAACCGAGGTGGAACGACGTTTGGACCACGTTGGAGCACAACACCTCGTGCTCGGACGACGACTTCTCCGACTAGCTTTAAAATTTATGTTTTAAATTAAGTTTAAATTTCAGTTGTATCGGTCGAAGTATGTCTAAATTTTAAATTTATGATTAAATTTTGTTCCTTTTTTCGTTTTCGGCGCGCTAATTTAGGGTCTGGAATTACTCTAAAAAATTAGCGCGCCTAAAAATGCTCCGACCTTTCTAGCGCGCAAATTGTGGACCAATTGTGGAGGCAGTAACCAAGTCTAGAAAAATGTGTATGTTACTATTCTATGTTATTCCCCATTGTGACTAGCCTAAGAGCATCTCCAACAGACACCCTAAACGGAGCGCGCGCCCAATAAACCGCCATTTTAGTGCGGGCGGCGAAACTCTGCGCTCTGGTAGTTCATTTCCCTTTCCCCTCAGACCGCTGAAATCCTGCGCAGCTGCGCCACGCCGTCGCCGCGGGCAGCTCCCATTCGCCGCCGCGCCACCCCGTCGCCATGTGCTTCTCCCAAGCCTTCCCTCCCGTTGCCGCGCGCTTCACCCACCCGCCAGCCATCCAGTCGCCGCGCGCTTCTGAAAGTAAAGTATAGGCACCTAGAGGGGGGGGGGTGAATAGGTGCTACGACAAATTTTATTTTTTCTCAAAGTTTAGGCTTGACAAGAAGGTAAATTCTCTAGATAGTGCAACTAGTGGTGAATTTACCTATATTACAAGACAAGCAATCAATGCAACAAGTACAAGTAAGTAAAGAGAGGGAGGAACGAGGTAACCGATGGAAGCACACGGAGACACGATGTATTTCCGAGTTCCTCCTTTTTAGGGGAGTACGTCTCGTTGGAGGGGTGTGAGCTCGCCACAAAGGCCTACTCAACGCCACTAAGGCTTCACCCTATTCTCCGATGAACTTCGCCACAAAGGCCTAGTTCACCTTCCACTATAGAACCCCTTTGAGGCGGGGATCAAATCCTTTACAAACAAACTTGGGGCACACACCCACAACTTAATTGGGGGCTCCCAACTCTTCTTGAATCACCAACAAGAAACAAGATGCCTAGGTTCTCCACAAGAGGAAACCCTAGGCAAGATCCCTCTAGCTAGAGAGGGGGAAATGAAGAACGGCTCGGTGAAGATGTAGATCGGGGTCTTCTCCTTCAATCCTCCAAATATCTTCAAGATTGGGTGGAGGGATTGGGAGTTATGAGGGATTTGGTGAGTTCTTAAATGCTCATAAATGCTAAGGGGAAGAACTAGATCTTGAGGAAGAAGAGGAGGGGTATTTATAGTCCCTCCTCACAACTAGTCGTTGTGCAGGAAAAAAGGTACCGGAATATCCGGTCCAAGTTTGGACCGGAATATCCGGTCAGCTTGCTCCACGCAGATCTGAAGTGCTGGACCGGATTATCCGGTTGATCTGGAATAATCCGGTACAAATAATCCGGTAGATGCCAGTACGCAAATCTTCTAGTCCTTAGCCATTTTTCCACTTCTTCAACTGCAACCGGAATATCCGATATAGATATGAAATATCCGGTACAAATAATCCGGTTGACTCCAGTAGCTCCAAGCTTCCAGTCCTTAGCCATTTTTCGCAGCAACCGGAATATCCGGTCCAGGATGAATAATCTGGTCCGAATAATCCGGTTCACTTCTGTGAGCAATACTTCCAGTCCTTAGCAGTTTTTCGCAACAACCGGAATATCCGGTCCAGGATGAATAATCCGGTCCGAATAATCCGGTTCACTTCTGAGAGCAAAACTTCCAGTCCTTAGTAGTTTTTCGCAGCAACCGGAATATCCGGTCCGGGATGAATATTCCGGACCAAATAATCCGGTTCACTTCTGTATGCGAAACTCTCAGTCCTTAGCCATTTTTGTGCTCCTTTCTCAGCAACCGGAATATCCGGTCCAGGATGAATAATCCGGTCCGAATAATCCGGTTGAGTTCTGTCCCAAAACTTTCAGGCCACACTTCACCGACATTTCGGTGATCGATGCCGATGTTAAGTATAACACCTGCACACTAAACACCTCGATAAATAATGTACTTAGTATTGTTAACTAACACACAAAACACTGGGAAAACGAAATGCACTTTCAATCTCCCCCTTTTTGGTGTTAGATGACAATACTAAGATTTGCAATAAACCTAGACAGGAATCATGTTTGAAACAAGATGGAAATCTCTCCCCCTATCTCTATGCATATCTTTTGTTTGCCTCAACCGCAAATGGATGCAATGATATATAGGGAGAAATTTCCAACAAGTAGCAAACATGCCAATGAGTCAATATCACCAATATGTTGAGTGGAAAGAAGTATATACCTTGTGCGAAAATGATATATCCAGGAATAACCAAGCACAACCATAGATAATCTCCTCAACATATACGATAGATAACCATCACACCATAAATAGATAAACCATGATAATATCCAGATAACCAACATAGTCTCACACACAATAGCACACATAGTTTTAAACGAGACAATACACGACATAAGTTCACGAACACGACAAATGAAGATACTAAAATGGACACAAGCTCTCAAAGAAAGATAAAAGCAAATGCTTGTGCCCAAACCCATGCAAATCCCGTAGTCTATAATAGCTACTTCTCCCCCTTTGGCATCGAGACACCAAAAAGGAGGGAAATAGCTAATCTAACGTCCCAGACACGGTCTAAGCATCCGACTCGCCTCCAGACTCCTGCTCAGCATCAGACTCCTCCTCATCCTCATCCGCATCATGAGCGCGTGCAGCAGTATCCTGAGTAGACCGGAGAGCCGCCTCAATGCTCTCCCAAGGAGTGAAATCCCCAGCAGACCAAGCAGAGAAGGACTGAGCAGCAATAGGAGCAGGTACATCACCAGTGCCACCACTCATGTGGTGGATAATCTGTCGCTGAGAGCTAGCCAAGTCAGTGTCCCTGCGATATGCCCTGTACTGTTCCTTGTGAATGTCCACCTTCATGCAGAGCACGTTGCGCTGAAACCAGGAGAGCTTCCTGACGTGGCGCAAGGTGCTAATATCAGACACGGGCACCCTGGGAGCAGACTGAGAGCCAGAAGGACCACCCATAGAGGAACCACCCTCAAATGGAGCACTCTGAGAAGCAGCCGCAGTCTTCAGCTTCCTCTTGACATACAGCTTCTTGACCTTGTGCTCAGCCATGGGTAACTCGGTGTACTCCTTCCTCATCTCATACTTGATGAGCATCATGATATAGGGAGCATAGGGAATGGTGTAGCCACCAATCATAGCAGCGTAAAGCTCGTGAAAGATGATGTCCATCACATCCACAGTATAGGAGACAGACGGGTCCTCTTCCTCCATGCACTCCTTAGCCAGAATCAGAAGGTTGCACAAAGGAGTGGTGAGAGCATCGTTGTTACCTCCACTCGGCACAAGGAAGGCTCTGAAAATGCGGACCAGCTGATCATAAAGTGGAAGAAGTCCCTCAAGTCCCCCAACGGTGAAACCAGGGGCATACAGCTCAGCCATGGCCACCTCCCTCCTCGGCCTATCAACCTCATGGACGCGGCGACCAAGAGGAGGGTGCTCGCTGTAAGAGTAACCAAGGCGACGGGCAAACCTCTCGAAAGATGCTTCACAGGCTGTGGTCTCAGACATCCACTTGAGACGGGTCACAATATCCTGAGTGGTGAACACTAGAGTGGACATAAACTGCATCACAAGCTGTGTGTTGTAGTTGCACTGAGTCTCCATAAGCTTCACTAGTCCAAAACGCTCAACAATACTGGCTGCATCAGCAAATTCCTCCTTGGCCTTGAGAGCGGCATGGTCATATGGATGCATAGCACGGCAAGGAAAACGGTAGTCACAATAGATGTCAGCATAGATATAGGACCGCTCCAGATTCCAAAACCGAGGGTCAATGTTTGCAATACGCGGAGCAAGATAGACATCCTTCTTCCTGAGCTCATTGAAGTCCGCAACAGGAATGTCGGTCTTATAGTTGAGCCGAGGCTTCCTCTTGTTTTTGACAGAAACCTGCTTCCTGCGCTTCGGAACGCTCCTGTCATGGTCACCATCTGTGAAACAAGATAGTATAGGAATAGCACAAGATGAGTACACTAGTGTCACACAACGGATACAATCATGCATAAAAACGATAGAGGAGATTCCAGGAAACAATCGAGGTAGAAATCTGGGTAAGATCAATTTGGGGCTGCCCTAAAACAGTACTGGACATAGCCGGATATTCCGGTTCAAAACTGAACCGGATATTCCGGTTACCCGGATATTCCGGTTCAGTCGTGGACCGGATATTCCGGTAGGTTGCGGAACAGCACCAAAACAATCTAAATCTCAGATTTCTACAAAGATAGTACTCAAGGATTCTAGTCTATTGTTTCTAGCCTGCAAGGGGACCTCTCCGGAACGAATTCTACCAAGCATAGCCAACAAAAACGCAAATCCATGGAAGGTAGGGTTATAGCACCAAGATTCAAGAGATTTGAACGTTACCGGGGTCCATGGAGAAAAAAGCTTGGGTAGAATCGTTCCAAATCGCGAGGATAACGAGATCCGGGCCAAAGCTCCAAGATCCCGCGGAGGAAACAGCCCGGGAGGCCAAGAATCGCGGCGGCGGCGTTTTGGTGGAGAGGAGCAGATGGGAAAAGGGCAAGAACTGCCCCTCCCCGTCGGCTCCAGGTTTTATGATGTGCGCCGAACCGGATATTCCGGTTCATACTTGAACCGGATATTCCGGTACAGCCGGATATTCCGGTTCAAAACTGAACCGGAAATTCCGACTGCCTCCTGATTCGAAATTTCCTTGTTTTCAACGGACGACACTAGTGCTTAGAAAAGAAAGGCTTTTTGAGAGAAAGACTTAGGATAGAATTAACAAACTGAGACTAGTACTTATCCCTCTCAAGAGCAAGAAACAACCAACTAAAAATACCAATTGAGTGGGATTTTCCTAGGAAGAACCACTTAGACGGGAAAAACACACGAAATGCAATGAAATGACAAGTAGAAAAACCCAACTAAGATCCAACTCTTCGAAATGAAGAGGTTGGTGGCCAAGGCCACCATGTAAGAGTTCATGGTATGCAACCGCGAAGATGTATCTTGGGTGCATTGCCACTTCTCGACATTGAAGCTCACAATTCAACATTAGAAAAAGAGAGATCACAATGAATTTTTGCTTTGGGCATAATGGGGGGAGGGAGAATCCAATGTATTAGGATAACACTCCCCCTATGTCCATGCCTACATCTAAACTCGAATACGTTTCATCTATAGGGGTGTGTGCAAGATAGTCAAGTCAAGCTCCTTGAATCAATCACATTTAGCTCATTCCTCAAGAACAAGAACCTTGCATCATCAAGTGGCTTCGTGAAAATATCCGCAAGATTGTCCTTGGTGGGCACATAACCTAGTGCAATGTCTCCTCTCGCCACGTGATCACGGATGAAGTGGTGGCGAATCTCAATGTGCTTCGTCCTTATGTGTTGCACCGGATTGTATGCAATCTTGATAGCACTTTCATTGTCACATAGAAGAGGTACTTTGTCCAAATGAACTCCATATTCCTTGAGAGTTTGCCTCATCCATAGCAATTGGGTGCATGCACTTGCGGCGGCAACATATTCGGCTTCGGCGGTGGAGAGAGAAATGCAATTTTGTTTCTTCGAGGACCAACTTACAAGGGACCTACCAAGAAATTGGCAAGCCCCGGAAGTTGACTTCCTATCATCTTGATCACCCGCCCAATCCGAATCCGTATATCCATTGAGAGAAAATTGTGCCCCCTTTGGGTACCACAAACCAAATCTTGAGGTATGAACCAAATAACGAAAGATCCTATGAACCGCCATTAGATGGCAATCCTTAGGAGCCGCTTGATACCTTGCACACACACCTACACTCAAAACGATATCGGGCCTAGATGCACAAAGAACCAATCATAGAACGATAAAGCTTTTGGTCCACATCCTTACTCCCTTTTGGATTACGAGAGATGTGACACTTGACTTGCATAGGAGATGTCTTGATCTTAGCATCTTGGAAGTTAAACCTCTTGATCATATCTTGGGTATACTTGGCTTGAGAAATGAAAGTCCCACGAGCCAATTGCTTGATCTCAAAGCCAAGGAAGAATTTAAGCTCACCCATCATAGACATCTCGAACCTGTCAGTCATAAGCTTAGAGAACTCATTATTGAAAACTTGGTAGGTTGAGCCAAAGATGATATCGTCCACATAGAGTTGGCATATGAAAAGCTCTCCCTTTACTCTCTTGGTGAAGAGAGTGGGGTCAATCTTCCCAACTTCGAAACCACGATCATCTAACAACTCCCTAAGGTGCTCATACCAAGCACGAGGTGCTTGTTTGAGACCATAGAGAGCCTTGTCAAGTTTGTAAACGTGGTTGGGAAAGTTGAGATTCTCGAACCCCGGAGGTTGCTTAACATATACCTCCTCTTTTAGTGGACCATTCTGTTGGGGCGCGTATAGATAAACGAAAACTTTTTCCTACGCAATGCTCCCAAGATCTAACCGAGGTAGAAGACCATGAGTATTACCACTAGACGCGCAGGTGCGGATTATCGGTGCAGCGCGTCGGGGCAGTGCAGTCCCACGATCCGGTCCGGCCGATCCAATCCCTCGAACGTCGAAATGCTGAACGTACAGCACCTCTGCCGGTATCCACACGTACGAGGAGGAGCTCCGACGGCGGACTGCTAGGTCCGGTGCGGCGGCTGGACTGAGTGGGGCTAGGGTTCCCAACGCATGGGAGAGTGGACTAACGTGCCCGTTGGGCAACCTGCGCCCCTCTTTATATAGCGTATGGTAATGGGCCGCACAACACTTGTGGCCCATTCCCTCTGTGAGTCCGACTCACTAACTCAGTCCTTTTCCGGTTCGGGTCCAACCCAACCAATACTTGCTCCCGCTCTTAAGTGTGCGACCCTGCAGGCTCATGGCGACTTGGACACGATTGGAGTCCAACTCCCAATCGATCAATCGGTAGCGGCTCCTAGCAGAACGTGCCGACTCCCAAGTACCATTGAGTCATGACGACATACCTTTCAATGTGATATTCATCTTAGTCCTTTTTGCCTCACGATATACCTTGTCGAGCTATAGGCGATTTATCGTCATCCCTTAAATAGCTCAACTCTCTTCTCGATCCGTGATATGTGATTCATCTGACTAACTCTTAGTCAATCGACACAGTTAACACTTAACTGAGTCGCGCATGGCCATGCTTCCTGAATCATATCACTCGAGAGGGCCCAGAGAATATCTCTCCATTAGGAGGGGCAAAATCCCATCTTGATTATCGACATCACGCAGCTTGCTTCTCATTCGACCCGAACTCTGCCTTTATAGTTGCCTTTTCACAGAACAACGTTTGACAGAACCTAAGTCGGTGATCCACAACTCGGATTGTGCGACAACCTCAGGTCTAAGGATTACATTGATTGAGACATGCAAATGACGACTTAATCGTTGCATCTCAATGTGGGTCAGTCCGACTTGCTAAACTCTTTAGCTAAGTCCGTGAACGTTGGAATGGCATCACCATGCCCATGACAAGTGGAACCGTGTCATCAGCCAACACTCACATTAGTCTAGGGTGTGTGTCCAGCACAACCTTAACGACCAAGGACAATTAGTATGAACAACATGAATACATAGTTCCACAATCGAATCACATATTCAATGACATATATCAGATGTTCAAACCAAAGGACAACTTAATAACTTTATGAATACATTGGGAATTACATCATCTATGATTGCCTCTAGGGAATATTCCCAACAGTCTCCCACTTGCACTAGAGTCAATCATCTTGGCATCATATGCCTAGGCATCTAATGCCCATACCTCTCGTGTGCGCCTCATGCTTAGGCTGTGGTAGCGCCTTTGTCAACGGATCTGCAATGTTTGCATCCGTGTGTACTTTGCATAACTTGATATCACCTTGTTCGACAAACTGGCGAATGAGGTGGTACCGCATGAGTATATGTTTGTTCTTCTGGTGTTGTCTAGGTTCCTTGGCCTGTGCGATAGCACCATTGTTGTCACAATATACGTCCAAAGGATTGGACGCGCCCTGAACCACACCAAGATCCATCAGGAGGTTCCTGATCCAAACAGCTTCCTTTGCCGCCTCTGAGGCAGCAATATACTCAGCCTCTGTTGTAGATGCAGACACCGTATCTTGCTTGGAACTCTTCCAGCTCACAGCTCCTCCGTTCATTACGAACACGTATCCAGATTGCGAACGAGAATCATCTGAGTCGGTGAGATAATTCGCATCTGTGTAACCCTTTACACTGAATTCCTCATCACCTCCATAAACTAGGAACATTTCCTTAGTATTTCTCAAATACTTAAGGATATTTTTAACCGCTGCCCAGTGGGCTTCGCCAGGGTCAGCCTGGTATCTGCTCGTAACACTTAGAGCATAGGAAACATCTGGCCTAGTACAAATCATGGCATACATGATGGATCCGATTGCCGAAGCATACGGGATCACACTCATCCGACTTCGCTCATCAGTTGTCGAAGGACACTGAGTCTTTCTAAGTTTTATGCCATGGGACATCGGTAAGAATCCCTTCTTGGACTCTTCCATTTTGAATTTCTTCAAAACCTTGTCCAGATAAGTACTCTGACTCAATCCAATGAGCCGCCTTGATCTATCTCTATAGATCCTGATTCCTAATATGTAAGTTGCCTCACCCAAATCTTTCATTGAGAAACTCCTTTCCAATGACTCTTTGGTTTCTTGCAACATCATGACATCATTTCCAATCAGTAATATGTCATCCACATATAAGATTAGAAAGTTTACTTTGCTCCCACTAAACTTCTTGTATAAACAAGAATCGTGATCGCTCTTGATGAAGCCAAACGATTTGACTACCTCATCAAAGCGAATGTTCCAACTCCGAGATGCTTGCTTCAACCCATAAATGGATTTCTGAAGTTTGCATACCTTGTCAGCATTAGCCGGATCGACAAAACCTTCGGGCTGTATCATATACACGTCCTCAGTCAAATTTCCATTAAGGAAAGCCGTCTTGACATCCATCTGCCATATCTCATAGTCGAAATAGGCTGCTATGGCTAACATGATCCGAATTGATTTAAGCATCGCTACAGGCGAGAATGTCTCGTCGTAGTCAACTCCTTGAACCTGTCGGAACCCCTTCACGACAAGTCGTGCTTTATAGACGGAAATATTTCCATCCATATCAATTTTCTTCTTAAAGACCCATTTGCACTCGACGGGTCTTGCACCGTCAGGCAGATCAACCAAATTCCAAACTTGGTTTTCATTCATGGACTTTAACTCGGATCTCATGGCTCCAAGCCATGACTCGGAATCAGATCCGACCATCGCTTCCGAATAAGTTGCCGGCTCATTACTGTCTAACAGTAAAACATCTCGAGCACTCTGTAATCTGGCAGATCTCCGTGGTTCGGGTGCTGTTACCGGTGTAGGTACCACGACCGGCTCAGCCTCCAAGGCGTTCGCCGACTCGCCCCTAGCCGGTTCCTCTCGAATTTCTTCGAGTTGCACTGTGCTCCCACTGACTTCCCGACCGAGAAACTCTTTCTCAAGGAAGACACCATTCCGAGCGACAAACACTTTGCCCTCTTCCCGGTTGTAGAAGTAGTACCCCAAGGTTTCCCTCGGATACCCCACGAAAATACACTTATCCGACTTGGGCGTGAGCTTGTCCGACTGAAGTCGCTTGACAAATGCTTCACAACCCCAAATCTTAAGAAAAGACAAACTTGGCTTTTTACCAGTCCACATCTCATGTGGTGTCTTCTCTACTGACTTTGATGGTACTCTGTTTAGTGTGAAAGCTGCAGTTTCTAGACAATAACCCCAAAATGATAAAGGTAGATCTGTCCGACTCATCATTGATCGTACCATGTCCAACAAGGTCCGATTTCTCCGTTCCGATACACCGTTTCTCTGCGGTGTACCCGGCGGAGTGAGTTGAGGAACTATTCCACAACTCTTTAGATGGTCATCAAACTCATGGCTCATGTACTCGCCTCCACGGTCCGACCGTAGAAACTTTATTTTCTTGCCGAGCTGATTTTGTACCTCACTCTGGAATTCCTTGAACTTTTCAAAGGCTTCCGACTTGTGTTTCATTAAATAGATATATCCATACCTACTCAAATCATCAGTGAAGGTAATGAAGTACTCATAACCACCTCTGGCGGTCGTGCTCATTGGACCACATACATCACTATGTATTAGTTCCAACAAATCGGACGCCCTTTCACAACTCCTTGCAAAAGGTGTCTTGGTCATCTTTTCTAGTAGGCATGATTCGCATGTCTCGAATGACTCTAAGTCAAACGAAGTTAGAAGTCCATCATCATGGAGCTTCTTCATGCGCTTCCAACTTATATGACCAAGCCGACAATGCCAAAAGTAAGTCATATTCAGATCATTTAGTTTCAACCTTTTAACATTTATGTTATAAACCGATTCACTATCAAGATTTAAAATAAATAACCTGTTCTGAACGGGTGCAAAGCCATGAAACATATCTTTCAAATATAAAGAACAACCATTATTCTTAATATTCGACTCATAACCTTGTCTCATCAAACATGAGGCGGAAATAATGTTTCGACTAAGCGCTGGAACATAATAACAATTATTTAGTTCCAAAATAAATCCTGAAGGTAAATGAAGTTGCATCGTGCCGACTTCCAACGCAGCGACTCTCGCCTTGTTGCCGGCCCGAATATCAACCTCTCCTCTTGCCACGCTCCTAGTTCTTACCAGTCCCTGCAACGAGTTGCATATGTGAATAACTGATCCGGTATCATATACCCAAGAACTATTAGGCGCATCAGCAAGATAAATGTCTATAACATTGCACACAAGCGTACCTGAGTTGGAAGTCACACCTCCACTCTTGGCTCTGTCAGCCAAATACTTGGTGCAGTTCCTCTTCCAGTGGCCATCTTGCTTGCAATAGAAGCAATTGGCTCCGGCTGTAGGAGAAGGTTTAGTCTTTGAGGGAGCACTCTGGACAGGGCCATGGGCGCTACCTCCTGACTTATCCTTCTTCTTCTTAGTCCAAGAACTCTTCTTGAACTTAGCCTTATTCTGCACCATCAACACTTGACTGGTGCCTTTCTTGATATCAGCCTCTGCCGTTTTGAGCATCCCATGTAATTCAGTGATACTCTTATCCATACCATGCATATGGTAGTTCGAGATGAACGAATCATACACACTAGGAAGAGAGTTCAGAATTATATCAGTAGCGAACTCTTCGTTAATTGGGAAGCCCAGCCGATCCAAAGACTGTATGTAACCAATCATCTTGATTACATGCGGACTCAGTGGATCGCCGTCTTTCAGCTTACAGCCAAGCAAAGCTTGAGAGACTTGATACCTCTCAGTCTTTGCTTGAGCCTGGAACATACTTTTGAGGCTTTCGATCATATCGTAGGCCTCAACATTCTCGAACTGCTGCTGCAAGTCCGGTTCCATGTGTGCAAGCATAAGACAGCTGATTTCCGTAGACTCATCTCTAGCCTTACGGTAGGCATTCATGACAGCGACAGTCGCATCGTCATCAGGCTCATCTGGAAGTGGAGTTTCTAGAACATGTTCTTTCTTGTCATGCTTGAGGACTATCCTCAGATTACGATACCAGTTGGTGAAATTAGTTCCATTAAGCTTATCTTTCTCTAGGATTGACCTCAACGCAAACGCGGACAACTGAGGAAGGTTGCTAGGTGCCATTGATCTACAACAGAAAATACGCAAAAACACTTAAGACATGTATTCATAAAAGAGCAGGCATATTAAATGCTTTAATACTTATGCTCCCACTAGAACCAACATCCCTCCGATGGTTGCTAAGTGATTCAAGATCCCAAATAAGCAAGCCGACTAGTGAGCTTTAGCATCACCGCTAGCCGTCAAGTGATCTAGGTAGGCAACACCTTGCCAATCGTATCTCTATACGACTCCTGTTAGTTGGGTGACATCACATGCCCCGGCTCCCAACCTACCTCGCCCCGAGCCCCACAACCGTTGTGATGGACTCGTCTAGATTACCAAGTGCTTCTGCTCGTAAGAGTCCGACTCAAACCCACCTAACCGAAAGAATTGGTAGCACCTCAATTTTATGAGCCCACTACCAAGAATGTCCGACTTGTGATGGTGCAGCACTGGCGGGGCGACCGACTAGACCTTCTTTGAGGGATTAAAGAATCTACCAACTATCTAAATAGAGGTAAATAGAGACATAACAATAACACAAATAAAGCAATTATAATGTGAAATGGTATGGCTCTCTTCATGGTGATCTCCATCTCCACAAAGCTTGCAAATCGACTCGTGCCAACTTTTGTCACGTGCCATCTTGCTCCATGTAGCCGACTTGTACATCGACTTGCATGCCTTCCGGGTTCTCCAACAAGCTACACTAGCTAGTAAATGAAAATTTACATAGAGAATTCGACACGCAGGCCGGTATACAATAAAATGACAGCACCTAGGCTCCTGCCGGCTGACACAAATATGATACGCAGATCATGTATGGATTACACACATCACATGCACATAAGCCATACCATTCACAACTTCCTGCAAAAACAAGTTATGCATAGATACGATATCTACCGGCGTTGTGAACTCGCAACGACATCTAAGGCGCTACGACAGGGATTTCGGAAAACGCAGATCTCATCTGCATTCCGATCATGGATTTCTTCATCGGATAAAACGATTTTACCCGAATCTGATCCGTATTCCGATTCGACCAAACTCTTTGATCTTCGATCACCGCAACTGGATTTATGTGTCACGGTATACCCCGATGGCGGAAACCGACCGGTAGGGGTAAGTTGTTCCACGACCTTAGCAGTATGATCACGGAAACCTGATCATCCATTAACCCCGAGTACGATTGATCCAATCAACCTTGTACAAAACCGATCTATCTCATAGACCGACCACCAAAAACAGCAATTAGATCACATCTAACGCTAACTACATATCACATATGTACGGATCTCGGGCCTAATACCAGAAGCTACCGCTCTGATACCACTGTTGGGGCGCGTATAGATAAACGAAAACTTTTTCCTACGCAATGCTCCCAAGATCTAGCCGAGGTAGAAGACCACGAGTATTACCACTAGACGCGCAGGTGCGGATTATCGGTGCAGCGCGTCGGGGCAGTGCAGTCCCACGATCCGGTCCGGCCGATCCAATCCCTCGAACGTCGAAATGCTGAACGTACAGCACCTCTGCCGGTATCCACACGTACGAGGAGGAGCTCCGACGGCGGACTGCTAGGTCCGGTGCGGCGGCTGGACTGAGTGGGGCTAGGGTTCCCAACGCATGGGAGAGTGGACTAACGTGCCCGTTGGGCAACCTGCGCCCCTCTTTATATAGCGTATGGTAATGGGCCGCACAACACTTGTGGCCCATTTCCTCTGTGAGTCCGACTCACTAACTCAGTCCTTTTCCGGTTCGGGTCCAACCCAACCAATACTTGCTCCCGCTCTTAAGTGTGCGACCCTGCAGGCTCATGGCGACTTGGACACGATTGGAGTCCAACTCCCAATCGATCAATCGGTAGCGGCTCCTAGCAGAACGTGCCGACTCCCAAGTACCATTGAGTCATGACGACATACCTTTCAATGTGATATTCATCTTAGTCCTTTTTGCCTCACGATATACCTTGTCGAGCTATAGGCGATTTATCGTCATCCCTTAAATAGCTCAACTCTCTTCTCGATCCGTGATATGTGATTCATCTGACTAACTCTTAGTCAATCGACACAGTTAACACTTAACTGAGTCGCGCATGGCCATGCTTCCTGAATCATATCACTCGAGAGGGCCCAGAGAATATCTCTCCATTAGGAGGGGCAAAATCCCATCTTGATTATCCACATCACGCAGCTTGCTTCTCATTCGACCCGAACTCTGCCTTTATAGTTGCCTTTTCACAGAACAACGTTTGACAGAACCTAAGTCGGTGATCCACAACTCGGATTGTGCGACAACCTCAGGTCTAAGGATTACATTGATTGAGACATGCAAATGACGACTTAATCGTTGCATCTCAATGTGGGTCAGTCCGACTTGCTAAACTCTTTAGCTAAGTCCATGAACGTTGGAATGGCATCACCATGCCCATGACAAGTGGAACCGTGTCATCAGCCAACACTCACATTAGTCTAGGGTGTGTGTCCAGCACAACCTTAACGACCAAGGACAATTAGTATGAACAACATGAATACATAGTTCCACAATCGAATCACATATTCAATGACATATATCAGATGTTCAAACCAAAGGACAACTTAATAACTTTATGAATACATTGGGAATTACATCATCTATGATTGCCTCTAGGGCATATTCCCAACACATTTAAGAAAGCACTTTTCACATCCATTTGTTGCAATTTGAAATTATGTGAGGATGCATAAGCAAGGAGGATACGGATGGACTCAAGGCGAGCCACGGGCGCGTAGGTTTCATCAAAGTCAATGCCTTCAACTTGGGTGTAACCTTGAGCGACCAATCTTGCCTTGTTCCTAATGACAATGCCATTCTCATCTTGCTTGTTCTTGAAAATCCACTTGGTGCCAATAACATTGTGGCAATCCTTGGGTTTCTCAACCAATCTCCAAACTTTGTTGCGCTCAAAGTTATTGAGCTCATCATGCATAGCTTCAACCCAATCGGAGTCCTCAAGAGCTTCATACACTTTCTTAGGCTCCACCATAGAGATATGAGCTTGATGCTCACAAAAATGAGCCAATTTCCTTCTAGTGGATCTTCTAGCTTGAACATCCTCCAAGAACTTGTCATCTTGGGCATCAATTTGCTTCAAAGCTCTTCTTATCCTTTTGATGCGACGGGCTTCGATCTCCGCATTATTGCGAGGAGGAATCACTTGATCATCTTGATCATTTGGGTCCCCATCTTGACCAACATGGCCTTGATCATCAACATCGTCATCAACAATATCTTCAATGCTAGCTTCAACTTGAGAAGAGGATGAAGAGGATGATTGATCTTGGCCTTGATCTTGACTCGCATTAGTGAGAGGAGTGGGTACGACTTGCGGAGTCACTTGATCAATGAGAGGAGGGTCTTGAATATGTTCTCGGTTAGGTGTAGTAGTTGGCTCCTTGGCTTGATCTTCAAATGTAGAGGAGGGCTCCACTTGGGTAGAGCATAGTCCTTCTCGAGTCGCCATAAGGTGTCCCTCGATGGGGCGGAAGAATCCCACACCCATCCTTCCTATGGCTTCTTGAGGCATTTCAACATCTACATTTGAAACATGAAATTGTGCCACTTGGGAGCCGTCATTTTCCTCGAAAACCACACTACAAGATTCTATGACAATCCGTGAGGCTTTGTCATAGACTCTATAAGTGTGGGATTCGGCACCGTAACCAACAAAAATACCCTCAATAGTTTTGGATTGAAATTTCGACAACCTAATACCCTTGATCAAATAAAAGCACTTACAACCGAATACACGGAAGTAGGATACGTTGGGCTTGTTGCCGGTGAGGATCTCATATGGGGTCTTGCTCAAGCCTTTGCGGATGTAGAGGCGGTTGGAGGAGTGGCATGCGGTGGATACGGCCTCGGCCCATAAATATTGGGGAGAAGAGTACTCCGCCAACATGGTCCTTGCCATATCCAAGAGAGTGCGATTCTTCCTTTCGGCAACACCATTTTGTTGAGGAGTGTAAGTGGCGGAGTATTGGTGACGAATGCCTTCTTCACTAAGAAATTCATTCAATGTATAGTTCTTGAACTCCGATCCATTATCACTCCTAATAGCCATGATTTGCACATTGTGTTGACGTTGCACTTCGTTGGAGAAGTCGATGATGGTTTGTTGGGTCTCACTCTTGCACTTGAAGAAATAAACCCAAGTGTATCTTGAATAATCATCGACAATCACCAAGCAATACTTCTTGCCGCCAAGACTTGCCTCGGGCACGGCACCAAAGAGATCAACATGGAGAAGCTCCAAGATCCTCTTTGATGAGATAATAGTCTTGGCCTTGTGCACAATGTCATGCATCTTCCTTTCAACACACGACCTACAAACGCGATCCTTTGCAAAGGAAACATTTTCTTTTAGTCCAACAATAAGGCCACTTTTGTGAAGACTTTGCAAAGTTCTCATGTTGACATGGGATAGCCGGCGATGCCATAACCATCCCAAGTCCGCCTTCCCGAAAAGACACATTGCTTGAGTGTTGGTTAACTTAGAAAAGTCTACCACATACAACTCATTTTCAACATGTCCCACGTGAGCGACGTCAAGAGTCTTGCTCCTCAAAAGGACCACAATATCACCATCAAAGAAGACGGAGAAGCCCATCTTACTAAGAGAGCGGACGGAAAGTAAATTGTAACCAAGGGATTCGACAAGCATGACGTTCACGATAGTGATATCGGGAGCCACCACAACCTTGCCAAACCCGGATACCTTAGACTTGGACGAGTCCCCATAAGTGACGGTTGCTTGGATGTCATTTGGTCGCAACTCCGTCACAAGTTCTTTGCTTCCGGTCATATGATTAGTGCATCCACTATCAAGAATCCATTTAGTCCCACCGGAAGCATAGTCCTGCAAGAGATCATTGACTAGAGTTAGGACCCGAGTTGGGTCCCTTCATGTTAGCAACAAGGGTCTTTGGAACCCATATAGTGTAGTCAATAAACCCCTCAATTGGATCAACATATTTAGCTTGCACAACACCATAATAATCAACATATAAGAAATGGTGTGGGTTGTTAGTTCCCGCGGAGGAGCTACGAGTAGTGTTGTCCCTAATGACAATACCACCCGAAGCACCATGTTTGTTCTTCTTCTTGTTCTTCTTCTTCTTGTTCCTTTTCTTGGCTACATAGCCAAGACCTTGCTTGCCCACTTGTTGCCTTGGAGCACTCAATTGTGGTCTAGAAATGACCGCATTAGAGCTTGGGGCAACCACTTGTGGGGTGGCAAGCACCACCTTTTCGACTTGAGTGCTTTTGCCCTTGAGCCTTGCTAGCTCATCCTTCAACCTAGCATTTTCCTCAATAATATTTGCATGATCACAAGAAGAAGTAGAAGTGCTAGGATGGTTAGATTGAGTAAGTTGAGTTTGAAGTTGTTCATGCAACTCTTTGAGGGATGAGTGTTGGCTTTCCAAAGCTTTGTGAGCATTGGTTAGCTTTTCAAACTCCTCGGTTAGTTTACCATGACCAACCCCAAACTCTACTTTATCCTTTTTAGCCTTTCTATATTTAGCAATAGCAAGATCACGTTCCTTAATGATTTTAGAGACAAGTTCATTATGAGTAGTTTCAATAGTTTCAAGTTCATCCTCTAGAGAAACTCTACCATCATGCTCTTCTTCAAGAGTCATTGAGAGGGATGCAATTTCATCCGCATCCCTTCTCTCAACCTCACCTTTCTTCTCAAGGGCCTCTTGGGCCTCTCCCAATTGCCTCATGAGATGTTCAAAGTACTTCTTGGTCTCCCCTTGCATGTTAGACATAAAACGGTCCAAGGAGGCCCTTTCCTCTTCTTCTCTAAGACTAGCAATATGTTCTAGTTCACTAGGGGTCTTAGAGTTAGGAGAAGATGATACCTCCGTGGCCTTAGCCATGAAGCACTTGGCATCGCGTTGAGGAAGATTTTCATTGGGGGATTCAAAGAGGGATGACGGAGATGGAGTGGAAGCAATAGCTAGAGCGGCCACTTCACTTGTGGTTTCTTCTTCTTCATCACTCCCGGAATCATACTCCTCTTGAGTCAAGAGCACAAACTTGGTGGGGGTCTTCTTGTTGAAAGGTTTCTTCTTGAAATGAGGTTTCTTGTATTCAACCTTGGACTTGTCCTTGCGGATGAGCTTGCCGCTATGGTTCTCTCTATTCTCATAGGGGCACTCCACAATGAAATGGTACTTGTCTTGGCAATTGAAGCAAGATCTCACTTTTTGAGCCCCATCATTACCATAACGAGACTTGGTCTTCTCCTCAACAAATTTCTTGCCTTTTGGGGGATTGTTCCAAAACTTTTGCACGGTGAGAGCTATTAGATCCTTTAGAACGGGATCATATTCTTGTTCCTTCAATGGAGGCAATGCTTCTTCACCATCTTCATCATTCTCAACTTCTCTTGCCAACACCTTGGCCTTCAAAGCAACGGAAGCTCCTTGATGCATCCCAATGGCCCTAGCACGGTTGTCAAGAGCATTCTTGGTTTGCACTTTGTAGGAGCTCAATTCTTGCATGACTTGGGTAGAGGTCATGGTAGATAAATCATGTCTCCCTTGAATGCTCTTCATATCCGTGCCCTCAAAAGGCATCACGGCAATTATGAACTTCCTCTTGATCCAAGCATCATCAATATGTGTTGCACCCGCATTAGAGAAAGCGGTGGCAAGAGATTTGAGTCTTCGATACATGTCAACGTGATCTTCTCCATCACGCATGAAAAATCCTTCGGCCTCATTGGTCAAGGTGTCATAGCGATTTCTTTGCATGCTCTCATTCCCAACAAACATGAGGACAAGTGCATCCCACGTTTCTTTGGCGGTGGAGAAGTGTTGAAGATGCGGCATGTGATTGGGGCCCACGGCTTGATGAAGGATGGATAAAGCGGTGTAATTGAGTTGGCAATCTACAACCTCTCTTCTTGTGAGATTCTTGGGATCATATGGCTTGTATCCATCACGAGTGATTCTCCAAAGATCTATACAAGAAGAGTTCACGTGAGTCTCCATGTAGTATTGCCATTCACGAAAAGAATATGCATCAATTTTAGGTGGATCTCCTCTAGGAATTATATGAGGAAAAGGGATGGGAGGATCGGGAGAATATTGGCCTTCAACGGCATGATATCCTTCCTTTCCACTCGAACCCTTCTTAGCGGATTGTTCGGCGGAAGCAGTTTTAAGTGGTTCACCATCAACCTCTTTCTTGGCACCCTCCGTTTCCGGAGGGGATGAGTCGACCACCTCCGGTTCCTTGGCTTTGAGGAGTGTTGTCATGAGTTGACGCAACTCCTCAAATTTAGTGTCTATGGATGAGGTCAATGATTCTCTCAAAGCATTGAGATCATTCATGGACACATTTCCATCGGACGGAGCATCATCTACCTCATCTCCCATACTTAAACTCTTAGGCGGTTAAGCCCGATAGAAGAGCTGAGGCTCTGATACCAATTGAAAGTAAAGTATAGGCACCTAGAGGGGGGGGGTGAATAGGTGCTACGACAAATTTTAATTTTTCTCAAAGTTTAGGCTTGACAAGAAGGTAAATTCTCTAGATAGTGCAACTAGTGGTGAATTTACCTATATGACAAGACAAGCAATCAATGCAACAAGTACAAGTAAGTAAAGAGAGGGAGGAACGAGGTAACCGATGGAAGCACACGGAGACACGATGTATTTCCGAGTTCCTCCTTTTTAGGGGAGTACGTCTTGTTGGAGGGGTGTGAGCTCGCCACAAAGGCCTACTCAACGCCACTAAGGCTTCACCCTATTCTCCGATGAACTTCGCCACAAAGGCCTAGTTCACCTTCCACTATAGAACCCCTTTGAGGCGGGGATCAAATCCTTTACAAACAACTTGGGGCACACACCCACAACTTAATTGGGGGCTCCCAACTCTTCTTGAATCACCAACAAGAAACAAGATGCCTAGGTTCTCCACAAGAGGAAACCCTAGGCAAGATCCCTCTAGCTAGAGAGGGGGAAATGAAGAACGGCTCGGTGAAGATGTAGATCGGGGCCTTCTCCTTCAATCGTCCAAAGATTTTCAAGATTGGGTGGAGGGATTGGGAGTTATGAGGGATTTGGTGAGTTCTTAAATGCTCATAAATGCTAAGGGGAAGAACTAGATCTTGAGGAAGAAGAGGAGGGGTATTTATAGTCCCTCCTCACAACTAGTCGTTGTGCAGGAAAAAAGGTACCGGAATATCCGGTCCAAGTTTGGACTGGAATATCCGGTCAGCTTGCTCCACGCAGATCTGCAGTGCTGGACCGGATTATCCGGTTGATCTGGAATAATCCGGTACAAATAATCCGGCAGATGCCAGTACGCAAATCTTCTAGTCCTTAGCCATTTTTCCACTTCTTCAACTGCAACCGGAATATCCGGTATAGATATGAAATATCCGGTACAAATAATCCGGTTGACTCCAGTAGCTCCAAGCTTCCAGTCCTTAGCCATTTTTCGCAGCAACCGGAATATCCGGTCCAGGATGAATAATCCGGTCCGAATAATCCGGTTCACTTCTGTGAGCAACACTTCCAGTCCTTAGCAGTTTTTCGCAACAACCGGAATATCCGGTCCAGGATGAATAATCCGGTCCGAATAATCCGGTTCACTTCTGAGAGCAAAACTTCCAGTCCTTAGCAGTTTTTCGCAGCAACCGGAATATCCGGTCCGGGATGAATATTCCGGACCAAATAATCCGGTTCACTTCTGTATGCGAAACTCTCAGTCCTTAGCCATTTTTGTGCTCCTTTCTCAGCAACCGGAATATCCGGTCCAGGATGAATAATCCGGTCCGAATAATCCGGTTGAGTTCTGTCCCAAAACTTTCAGGCCACACTTCACCGACATTTCGGTGATCGATGCCGATGTTAAGTATAACACCTGCACACTAAACACCTCGATAAATAATGTACTTAGTATTGTTAACTAACACACAAAACACTGGGAAAACGAAATGCACTTTCAGCTTCTCCTACGCGTCGGCCATACACGTCGCCGCGCCTAGCTCGCAGTCGCCGCCACGCAACTCCTCTGCCGCCGATTCGACGCGCCCATCTCCCAGTCGCCTCTCACGGTAGTGCAGCGACCCACCCAGCTCAAGGTGTTCGACGCAGTATCTCAAAGATATGTCTAGCCGAATTGTTCATTTCTTTAGGTGAGTTCATCCTATGAGAGATCATCCTCAATAAGGCCTTGTGGGCTGCTGTTATGTTAGGCGTTTCTAAATATGATTGGAAGGGGACTTAGACCCGATGGATTGGGATATATAAGCTTCTTCTTCCAACTGGATTGAGTCAAAGTGCAACGTTACTTCTTGCTGGATCGCATAAAGAATTAGATTTGCAAGAGGAAGAAGACTTAGACATTATTTGAGCTTTGCATCATGCCAATAAGAAGCCGAAGCATGGTGGGTCACTTGTTGGTCGACAGAGGTTGTGGAGAGAAAGGATTGATAGCCCCAACAGGTTGATGCAAAACTATTTTGCAGAAAATCCTGTATATCATGAGAGATATTTCCATCGCCGTTTTAGGATGAGCACTAAGTTGTTCAAGAAGGTCTCGGAGGAGGTGATGAAGCATGGCCTCTTTTTCACGCAAAGGAGGAATGCCACCGGAGAGCTTGGCCATAGCACCTACCAGAAGGTGACCACCGCATTACGTATGTTGCCATATGGTATTCCAGCAGATCTAGTTGATGACCATTTGGCAATGAGTGAGATTCAAGCTATCAAATGTGTCAAGCGCTCTGCGGTAGCCATTATGGAAGTGTTTGGTGACGAATACTTGAGATCCCCGAATGCACCAGACATGGCTAGATTGTTGGAGTTGAACAAAACTCGTGGATTTCCAGGCATGCTTGGCTCTATTGATTGCATGCATTGGTATGTAAAAATTGTACATTGGCATGGCATGGACAATTTCAAGGGCACAAAAAGGATGCCACTATAATCCTTGAAGATGTGGCTGATTATGAGACTTTTGTTTCACATGCTTTCTTTGGACTGCCTGGATCTCTCAATGATATCAATGTTCTTCATTGGCACCACTGATGAACCGAATTGCTAACGGTGAGTTTCCACTGCTGTAGTTTGAAGCAAACATGCATACAAAACTGTGCCTACTATCTCGCGGACGGTATCGAAGGTGGCGAACATTTCTGAAACCAATGAAGCAACCGCAAGGTAAGAAACAATGTGCTTTTCATAATACACAAACGCTGGCTAGAAAAGATATGGACAGAGCATTTGGTATTTTGCAATCCCAATTTGCTATTGTTAGAGGGCCTGCTAGATTTTGGAATTAAGAGATTCTTTGGTACATTATGACCGCTTGTGTGATCATGCATAAAATAATCATAGAGAACGAGCGTGGACAATATTTAGACTACTTCGTCTCTACGATTTGATGGGGCAAGTCATAAGTGAGAAGAAGAGAAGAGAGAATAGCCCGCTTCGTTGCATCGTACCATGCCATTCACGACAACGATGCACATGAATATCTTCAAGAAGATGTCATGGAGGAGTGGTGAAAATAGTATGGACAACAAAATCAGTCGTTTTATGTTTGTATTCAACTGCTACTTGATGTACAACTTGTTGTATTGTTAATGAACTATTGTTTATATTGTTGTGTACTAATTGTTTGTGTTGTAAGAATAATTATGCTATATAATTTTTTTTTTGGTGGCTTTGTTTGATCTTCTATGATATGCAAATTTGTTTGTGTGAGGTTTCTGCGCGCACGCGGTATTTTTGAGGGTCTGGTAAACCACATCACCGTCGCACGCACGAAATTTAGCGCGACTGAATTCCTGTCACCCGCGTGACGCTGCAAATGCCCGTGCCGGCGCACTGCAAACGCGTTTTAGCGCGGCTGTTGGAGATGCTCTAACAGAAGATCGCATCCCGCCACCATTGGGACAATATTCAGCCTTGACTAAAATGACTAAAAACCATTGGGGCACGTTGTTGACACATAACACTAATTTTGTTGTTTAGCACGTTTCTGTTTTCTATCATTGGGGCCCACCTGTCCGGTCTACGTGCCAAAAATTGACGGACCAAAATTTCACAGCGTTAAAACATACATAAGGCCCACTAGGGACATAGGACCCAACACGGGTTTCTTCTACATCTGTATCACCTCCTGCAGCAATGTGAAATCACTGTCGCACCAGGAGCACACGAGGACGTGAGCTGGCGGTAGGCTTGCCGGTGGTCTTACCCAAGTACCCAACCAATCCAATTAGGGATAGCCATGGCAACCTGCAGCAAGCTCCTGAATCTAATTAGAAGATTGATTATGAGGAGGATATCAGCAAAGATTTCATTTCAAAAATTAGAAATACGCATGTTCAAATATATATTATACAACTTCGAGTTAAATGTGTATGATTCTTCATATACTCAATGGTTATGCAAAATATTATGTCATATATATTAGAATTATTTATTATTTCGATTTTTGGTTTGGGATAGGGCCTCTTTTAGATTTCCACACATCGTCCCAGATTTTTCCAAAGGGCCCTACAAATGTGCATGCCATGTGCAAAAATGTAGTGTAGCGCTAAGTGGGCCGCCACTAGTAAAAAATGCCCTATCAATAGTTCAATACCAGTTTCAGAGGGCCATTAGTACCGGTTGGCAAACCGTACTAATTAGTCGGCAATAAAGACCCCCAACCTTTAGTACCATTTTCTTACGAACCGGTGTTAAAGGTGTCTTCACGTGGGCTCGGGAGCCCGCGGGCTGGAGACTAACACGAACCGGTATCAAAGGGTTGGGAGCCTAAACCCGGCTCGACCGCTCGAAGTAATCAGATTATTGGGCGACCTCAGAAAGGCCTTCCTTGACAGTGAACGCCCGGCTCGGCCGAAAGGAAGATGACAATGTGATAGCCAATTGATGTCACGTGTTAGGGGGAGAATCTACGCCATGTATAGGCCACTCGGTTCGCAACCCAAGGCATATTTGACAGCCATTCCAGAAATACTTAACTTTTTATACCTACTAATATATAGACTAATCCAATGTGTATAACAGATTACCATATTCCCGAAAAAAAACATATTACCGAATCTCTAAATTAGCTTGGCACCATCACTGATCGAGTTCTAGATCAGCCACTGCAGGGAGTGAGTGTACTAAGTAAAAAATCGTATACGGAAATAAATGGCACTGTAGCACCAAGTGGGCGGCTCCAATGCCTCAATCATGTACGTGCTGTGGGAGCCATGTCCCTTGATCTGTTTTTAAACAGCGTTGAGCACCCATCGCAGATCCAAGGGGCAATCATGATACTACCACTATTCTTCTTCTTCTTCTTCCTCCTCCTCGCTTCGCCTAGAGATGCCGCGGAGCTCACCAGGGACGCCTTCCCCAAAGGGTTCATCTTCGGTGCAGGCACCTCGGCCTACCAGGTAATTTTCATTTGATGATTTGTTTTGTGTCAACCAGCTAGCTAGCTCACAGAGAAGAAACAAATAGGTGGAAGGCGCGGCTGCGGAAGATGGAAGGAAGCCCAGCATATGGGACACCTTCAGTCATCAAGGTACACTATCCAGCCTCATTATCACTCATTCAGAAAGTATTGATTGATCCCTGATCCCTACTCCAACTGCAGGTAATATGCCCGACAACGCTACCGGGGATATTGCGGCGGATCAGTATCATCACTACAAGGTTTGTTAGTGCTAACTGCATCTAACTCAGTGGGAAATGTTTAATTTAAACTGTCCTTTATTAAGGGACACATCGAGTATCACCGCAACTTCTGTGTATGTATACATTAGGATGATGTAGAGCTTATGTCTGAGATGGGCCTGGACGCCTACAAATTCTCCATCTCATGGTCACGCCTCATTCCAGGTATGTATGTACCCATGCATGTTTCCTTTTGGCGTCCCGTACACAATTCCCCGCCGTATATTATTCCTCAAAACGGATTTTTGCATTAGAAAAGTCTTGTATGTAACGATGGATGCAGATGGAAGAGGAAGAATCAATCCAAAGGGCCTGGAGTACTACAACAACTTAATAGATGAACTGATGCGTCATGGTAAGAATAACCCCCTCTTTAAATTCAAGTGGTTGGCACAGTTTTCATGTACGGTGGGAAGAAAGCTTAATGCGCCTAGTTGTCATGTCACACCGACAGTACGGTTGTTAATTTCTCTCGGTGGGCAGAAGGATGCCTCAATGTAGGAAAGTGATGCACTAGATTGCCTATTTTTTACATAAATTGGGTGGCTGACCTTAGTTTGTGCTTGTACCCGTGTCAATGCATCTACTGTTAGCACGTTAGAATAGGAGAATTAAAGACTTAAGATACGACTAGTCCAATACATTGTCTATTATATGTTGTATAAAAAGTAAATAATTTGGTACTCATGCATATATATATATATATATATGATTGGGCGAGCTAGCAACAATTTTCGCCTACGGCCACATACAAGAGTTGGGTGATGGTGGATTTAAAATTTGAGGATAGGGGGCAAGGACACAATGGTCATAGATAAAATATAATTGGTTTACACATAAATATCCGCTTCTTAAACCGAAAATTTATAGTCGGCCATAATATTGCGTATACAGTTTTTACAACAGTAGTACACATCGATAATTTTTTATGATATTTTCACTTATGAATATAATGGCACAATTTTTTTCAAAAACGGTTTAACTTAAACTTTATGATTGCTTACAAGATCTTATTTCTCATAATGGCACTATTTTGTGCCTAAGCTGAAACTAAAATTTCAGTGACAAGGGTTCAAGCTTGAAGCAAGTAGGAAAGAAATGCAATATGTGAAGTGGGTGTCTTTATCTTGATAAGTATAACTTTAAAAAAGGGAAGTATACTAATATCGCAGGATACAAATTACACCCGGCCTCCGCAACAACGCAATAACCATAGTCATTTCGGATGCACACAGCCGAAAGACAATAAAAAGAAGAAGTAAAAAAGAAAAAGTCCCGTTACAGACTTACAGTCCTTGCAGTAGCCGCACAACCAGCACCTAAACACCAGCTGATGTCCATCTCTTCGAAAAGAACGTCTCCAAGAAGAACGATGCCAGGCACAACCAATTAAGGCCAGACCTTGGGTTTTCACCCTGAACATAATCCCCGCTCTCAAAACAACGGCTCCAAGAAGACAGTGCCAGACACAACCAATTAAGGCCAGACATTGAGTTTTCATCCTGAAAGGTAGGACTTCAGACTTCACGCATGTTGTCGCCCCCTCTTACATACGGCTGCCATGAATCTTGTAACTCCAAGCCAGATCCCCATCGATGCAAAGACTCCGAACACCATTCCTAGTCCTCCAATCTCACCCCGCGTATCCCATGGGAGTACGCCGGCGGAGCCTTTCGGTCGACACCCCGGTTTGAACAAAAATAACCTACACCAGGATCTTCATCTTCACACAATGGGAAACCCAAGGACCACCTCCTTTATACAGATATCTCGCAGCCCCGACGCTGCGAAACGACTCCGAGCAGCGACGGTTGCGAGAGGAGAAAGTGCACGGAGCACCCCGGCTGCGCCTCACCGGCCCGAATCCGAGCCAAAGGCCAGATCGGCCTAGAGGCCCAAACCCACCATCGGCCCACCCTGGTTCAAGCCCAAAACAGGCCAGATCGGTCAGCTGCCAACCGCATCCGCCGCCACCGGTCGCCCTGCCGCCGGCCTCCCTCGCACCGCCACCTCCCGTCGCTAGGACCGCAGAGGACGTGCCGCTAGGGAACCAGGCCGGCGGCACCGCCGCCACCAACACGCCGCCCCCTCGCGCCACCGATTCGCCACAGCCGTCCTCACCCAGCGCTGCCGCCGGGACGCCCACCCTCCCCACCGGCAGCCTGCTAGTGGGGTGCCGCCACCGCCGCCGGCCGGCGACGACAGCGGCCGCGGATACGAAAGGAATCCTCAATGTAGGAAAGATGCCTCAATGTCATGTCACACCGGTTGTTAATTTCTCTCGGTGGGCAGAAGGATGCCTCAATGTAGGAAAGTGATGCACTAGATTGCCTATTTTTTACGTAAATTGGGTGGCTGACCTTAGTTTGTGCTTGTACCCGTGTCAATGCATCTACTGTTAGCACGTTAGAATAGGAGAATTAAAGACTTAAGATACGACTAGTCCAATGCATTGTCTATTATATGTTGTATAAAAAGTAAATAATTTGGTACTCATTCACATATATATGATTGGGCAAGCTAGCAACAATTTTCGCTTACGGCCACATACAAGAGTTGGGTGATGGTGGATTCAAAACTTGAGCATAGGGGGCCAAGGACACAATGGCCATAGATAAAATATAATTGGTTCACACATAAATATCCGCTTCTTAAACCGAAAATTTACAGTCGGCCATAATATTGCGTATACAGTTTTTACAACAGTAGTACACATCGATAATTTTTTTATGATATTTTCACTTATAAATATAATGGCACAATTTTTTTCAAAAACGTTTTAACTTAAACATTATGATTGCTTAAAAGATCTTATTTCTCATAATAGCACTATTTTATGCCTAAGTTGAAACTAAAATTTCAGTGACAAATGTCCAAGCTTGAAGAAAGTAGGAAAGAAAGGCAATATGTGAAGTGGGTGTCTTTATCTTGATAAGTATAACTTTTTTTTTATAAAGGGAAGTATATTAATATCGCAGGGATACAAATTACACCCGGCCTCTGCAACAACGCAATAACCATAGTCGTTACGGATAAAATATAATTGGTTTACACATAAATATCCGCTTCTTAAACCGAAAATTTATAGTCGGCCATAATATTGCGTATACAGTTTTTACAACAGTAGTACACATCGATAATTTTTTATGATATTTTCACTTATGAATATAATGGCACAATGTTTTTCAAAAACGGTTTAACTTAAACTTTATGATTGCTTACAAGATCTTATTTCTCATAATGGCACTATTTTGTGCCTAAGCTGAAACTAAAATTTCAGTGACAAGGGTTCAAGCTTGAAGCAAGTAGGAAAGAAATGCAATATGTGAAGTGGGTGTCTTTATCTTGATAAGTATAACTTAAAAAAAGGGAAGTATACTAATATCGCAGGATACAAATTACACCGGCCTCCGCAACAACGCAATAACCATAGTCATTTTGGATGCACACAGCCGAAAGACAATAAAAAGAAGAAGTAAAAAAGAATAAATCCCGCTACAGAGTTATGGTCCTTGTAGTAGCCGCACAACCAGCACCTAAACAACAGCTGATGTCCATCTCTTCAAAAAGAACGTCTCCAAAAAGAATGATGCCGGGCACAACCAATTAAGGTCAGACCTTGGGTTTTAACCCTAAAGATAATCCCCGCTCTCAAAACAACGACCCCAAGAAGAACAGTGCCAGACACAACCAATTAAGGCCAGACCTTGGGTTTTCACCCTGAAAGGTAGGACTTTGGACTTCACGCATGCTGTCGCCCCCTCTTACATACGGCTGCCACGAATCTTGTAAGTCCAAGCCAGATCCCCATCGATGCAAAGACTCCGAACACCGTTGCTAGTCATCCAATCTCACCCCGCGTAGCCCATGGGAGTACGCCGGCGGAGCCTTTCGGTCGACACCCCGGCTTGATCAAAGAGAAGCTACATCAGGATCTTCATCTTCACACAATGGGAAACTCAAGGACCACCTCCTTTATTCAGATATCTCGCAGCCCCGACGCTGCGAAACGACACCCAACAGCGACAGTTGCGAGAGGAGAAAGTGCACGGAGTATCCCGGCTGCGCCTCACCGGCCCGAATCTGAGCCAAAGGCCAGATCGGCCTAGAGACCCTACCCCACCATCGGCCCACCCTGGTTCAAGCCCAAAACAAGCCAGATCGGTCGGCTGCCAACCGCATCCGCCGCCGCCGACCGCCCTCACACCGCCACCTCCCGTCGCTAGGACCGCAGAGAACGTGCCGCCAGGGAACCAGGCTGGCGGGGCCGCCGCCCCTCGCGCCACCGATTCGCCGCCGCCGTCCTCACCCAGCGCCGCTGCCGAGAAGCCCACCCTTCGCACCGACAGCGTGCCAGTGGGGTGCCGCCACAGCCGCCGGCCAGCGACGGCAGCGGCCGCGGATACACAAGGAAGGAGGGATGGTGGGCTAGGGTTTCGGGGGACTCTGGAGTCGCCCGAGAGGAGGCGACCCGGGAGTCGGGACGAGGCTTGATAACTAAACTAAAAAAAGATAAATTGGATCTTTAGCTCTTATATTTAAGAAGATTAATATCTGATGTGTTTGACATTGCTGCATCAAAGCAGAACAGCAGTACGGGCATACCTTCAAAATTAATCTGGTTGCATGTTCGCTGGACACGACGGGCGCAAGACTGCAACACATATGTTGCAACATTGCTGATGTCGAGTTTAGGTGTGGATCAGGAGAATAACGATCGCTAGAGGCAGATGCTTTGAGATGGCGAGTTACTCCAATAGGCATGTCTGATAGCAGCATAGCACGAGCAGGCGGCGACGGCGGTCAATCATCTCGTATTGGTAGGGGTAACATATAAGTACCACCACTCTCTAGGGCTCACATACCTAGTTGTACATTGAGTTCAGACCGCGCGATGTTTAGCCTCAGCCATCTAATTTCTGGGCTAGTCGGGGGTTGCCACCTTTGTTCATAAAATTCCATCTTCAAAGTACCTCACACTTTGGCACATTATGTGCTTTCGTCTCCGTCTTATAGTCATATTTTTCTTGGTAGTCCGCCCGAGGACATTTTGCCTCCCGTAGACTTTGCCACTTAAATAAAATGGCCAGGTGATTCTAAAAAAAGATCCGATTACTAGTAGAGTGGTTGTCCCTGCTAGGATTCATAGGGTTGGTCGAGCCATAGGGGGGGGGGGGGGGTTGTCCCCGCTATGAATTCTGGTGGTATGGCAACTTCATGAGATGTTCCACTCCTGCCATTTACCCTAGCAAAAAAAAAAAAAACTTTTTGCACTAGTGGCACCACTTAACGCAACATGAAAATACGTATATAACTGAGCATACATGTGTTGCAGGAATACAACCTCATGTTACACTTTACCATTTCGATTTGCCTCAGTCGATTCAGGACGAATACGATGGTTTGTTAAGCCTGAAATTTGTGTAAGTATTGCAACACATATCAAGTAGAGAAAAACCTTTTCTCGGGAGACTTTCTTGGTTCTGAAATTTGATACATGCATGTAGAGACGATTTCACCGCGTACGCCGATGCATGTTTTGAAAGCTTCGGGGACAGGGTCAAGCACTGGATCACCATGAACGAGGCGAACATTGAAACTCTACAGGGCTACGACAAGGGCCAATGGCCACCACAGCGCTGCTCCTACCCCTTCGGCTCCAACTGCGCACGAGGGGACTCCAACACGACAGAGCCTTACATCACCGCGCACCATCTGCTTCTTGGACACGCCTCAGCGGTGTCTCTATACAGGCACAAGTACCATGTAAGCATGTTTGTCTATTCGTCCTCAGCAAAGACTAATACCACGGCGTGCTAATTAACATTAATGCATGGGATCATTGTGCAGACAGAACAGGGAGGAGAGATTGGGATTTCACTGTCCGCCGTGTGGCACGAACCTGCAAGTAACACAACAGATGATTTGGCTGCAGCTGAAAGGATGCATGAGTTTAACATCGGATGGTTAGTACTCCACCGTGTGTCCATCGTTTTTACTTGCTTACTGCTAGTACTTACTTCTGCTAGCATAGTAATCAATTAATGCAAAAGCATGAACAGAAGATATGGTAACATTAATAAAGAAAGAGTTGCGCAGAACAATTCAACCAAAAAATAGAGGAAAGAGGTAAAAAAACAACAACAAACAAAGCACGACTATAGGGGCATGAAGCAAACCAATTCACTGTTTCTCTTTTGATCTTAGACTAAACAAGGTTAAAAATATGATGATGCATGCATGGAGGGCACGGTTTCCATGTTTCATTACGTCCAAGAAACAAAGCATTGTTAGAGTGCCCATTGCCTTTCGTTGATGAACCTTCTTATCAGCTTACCATGCATGCTACGACCGAGGTCCCGCAGCTCAAGTCAAGTGTCAATGTGATAGTCCCTCTGTTCCACAGTATAAACTTTTCTAGCAAGGTAAAACAACTTGCTAAAAAGTCTTACATTGTGGAAAATAGGAAGTAGTAATCACGAGACAATCAAAAAAAAGTAGATCTACTATTATGAGGAGCAGAGTGGGCCCTACCTTGTTGTTCATTTCTTGACTGCAGGTTTATGCATCCTTTGATGTATGGGGACTACCCTCCTATTATGAGGAACAGAGTGGGCCCACGGTTGCCGAAATTTACGAACGAGCAGTCGAGGATAGTGTCACGATCATATGACTTCATCGGCTTGACAGACTACTATATTACCCGTACGGGAGCTAACGAGAACACCCTCAGCTCCGAGCAGAGGGACTACTACACTGACAAGGCTGCAATCCAATGTACGTAGGTAAAATCAAGGTACAATGCCATTCGACATTTTACGCAATATATAGTCCTTTTTTAACTCAGTTCCGCTTACAGACATAGAAGAGGTATAGATGTAAAGAAGATTGATCGCCCATCTTGATTTCTTGCAATCACGGCACACATCGATCCTCGGTGTGTGACGGTGAAATCATTCTTTATTTTATTTGGGTCGTATGGGAAGGTGTGTAAATCATATGAATGCAATTACCATATGCAGGGATACTATGGGTACCACTAGTGGAAACAACCCCTTTCGTCCAGGGGGCAGGGGGCATCTGTCCCGGTTGCACCAAAAACCGGGACAAGTGCCACGCATTGGTCCCGGTTCGTGTGCCCGAGCCAGCAGAAACCACCTGGGGGCATCTGTCCCGGTTCGTGGGGAGCCAATGGTCCCGGTTCGTGGCACGACCCGGGACGAATCCCTAGCCACAGGCCACGTGGCGCGCGCATGGGCATTGGTCCCGGATCATCCCCCTAACCGGGACCAATGTCCCTTCCCCTACAAATGCGGCCACAGCCCCCGTCCCTTTTTTTTTAGCTTGGGGGAGTGAGAGAGAGGTGTGGGTGGTAGTGTGTATTGTACCTCGTGGCGCGGGAGTCCTGCGCCTGCCATGAATGCGCGTTATAAACTGCCGCACCTCCACTCCACGCACCGTCGTGCCACCACCATGCCTCCGAGGAGGAACAACACTACCGGTTTCCGCGGAGTCCGATCGCGGCAGAACGGAATGTTCACCGCGACTATCCGCTTCGGGGACGACCGCATCCCCCTCGGCTCCTTTGCGACGGCCTCGGAGGCCGCCCGCGCTTGGGACGCGGCGGCCTGGCGCCTTAGCCGCCCGCGGTCATTGATGAATTTTAGCGACTGCCACACCCTCTGGGAAGCGGAGGCCAGGGCGCCGACGCCGCAGATCGTCACTGCCGCCGACCACCGCCACCTCAGGCACCGCGCGTTTCAGGGCCTAGTCGACGCCAGGGACGACCGCGTGGTCCGCGAGTATTACCGGAACAATCCGGGTGAGGAGAGCGCCGACGAGGAGCTATGGCAGACCCGCGCGGCTGAGCGGGCGGAGCGGCGCCTCGAACGCCACCTCGAGTTAGATGCCGCTCGGGAGGCAAGGACGAAGGCGCTGCAAGCGCTCCGTCGGGCCGACCACGCCGGCGAAGTCTGGGCCTCCGACGATCCGAGGTGGGGGCCTATCTCGGAAATACCATCATGCACCTCCTCCGACGACGAGGAGGTCACCGACGACGACGAGGACGAAGAGTAGCGCGCTAGCGCGTCTGTTTTCTGTTGGCTGTTTAATAAAATAATTTGTTGTATTCCGGCAAACAGTGGCCCTCTAGCTCGTCTGTTTTCTGTTTTCCGTGTGATTTTTCCTGATTTGTTGGATTCAGATCTAATGGCATTTCGATAGACGTTAAAAAGAGGGGGACATGTATTTCGATAGATAAACAAGGCACGGTACACATAATGGCAAGATTGGATCTAAATCTAAACGGAGAGCATAGATCTAAATAAACAAGGCAGTACATAATGGCAAAAGTGCATCGATCTACTAGTCATACTCCTGCCTAGGCCTATAGTACATGTACTCGTAGTCGTCGTAGTCGCCGCCGCCGTCGTCGTCACTATCGTCTGACGGTGCTCTGCACTCCCTCGGAGGATCACGACTCCAGGTCTGGGCCTGAGGGTAGCGCAGGCGAGGGATATCGCCGGCCCTGATATAGTTCATGACGCTCTGTAGAGTCCGGCCGGACCACCATAGCCGACGACCGGCCTCGTGATAGTTCCCAGGAGGCAGACCGTCGTCCTCATACCTGGCGAGCGCCCTCTCACGGTGATTGATGAAGAAGGCATCCCAAGTATGCTGGTTATCGGGATGCCAACTGGGATTCCTCCGCTGCTCCGGCGTGAGCTCGTGGTAGTAGTGGTTCGTGATGGCCGCCCGACGCGCCACACCTTGAGGAAGAGGAGGGACCGGCACTCCTCCGGCGCTCAGCATCCAACCGGCGGGAACGTTGTAGCCGCACGGGCAGGGGTAGTTCGAGGCGGAAAGTGCCTCCGCCTGGATGAATGTTAGAGTGGGTACGGTAGAAGCCATGAGAGAGTGGTGAGTTTGTATGTGTTTATGGCAATGGAGTGGCAATGTATACATATATATAGCGAGAAGAAAACATCCCTTTAGTCCCGGTTGGGGACACCAACCGAGACTAAATGGGTTATGGTTTCATTGGGAAACGGATCATCCCTTTAGTCCCGGTTGGGGACACCAACCGGGACTAAATGGGAATTAGGGTTTCGTTTGGACCAATCAGATAGAATCACACGGATCGTGTGTTTCTTTCAAGCGCTCTTGAGTCGTTGAATCCGGGTGTGTTTTTTTCGAGCTGTTGTGAGCCGTCCGATCAGGGCTACAATGTGTTTCTTTCGAGCTGCTGTGAGCCGTTGGATGAGGTGTTTCTTAACCGTTGGATCAAAACCCAACACTTATTTAGTTAAATTAAGTGCAAATAGTGAAATAGTTAATAGTTTGAATAGTTAGAATAATTATTTAGTTAAACAGAAAACGGATTTGAATTAGTTATGCAAATTCAAACAATTTTAATGTTGTAATTTTTTCCTAATTTGAAACTATATAAAAGTTATTCACGTGCATATTTAATATATTCAAATTTTGGCGCTAAAACAATTGGCCAAAAGTACTTCTGGTCCCGGTGCGCGACCAGCCGGGCCTTCCGTCCCGGTCGGTGGCAATAACCGGGACGAAAGCCCCTTCCGTCCCGGTTGGTGGCAACAACCGGGACGGAAGGGGCTTTCGTCCCGGTTGTTGCCACCGACCGGGACGAAAGGGGGATAGGATATATACACGTCACCGCCCCCCCTCAGCTCCAGACCGCGCGCAGGGACGAAAGTGACGCCGCCAGGCTGCCCATTTTTTCCGTTCCCCCCGCGCCGCCCCTCGCCCCGTCGGCGTCCTCGCCTCTGCGGCGCCGTCCCTACGTCCCGTCGCACCACCCGGCGCCCCTCGCCCGTCGGCGCCCTCCTCTGCGGCGCCGCTCATTGCCCCCGTCGGCGCCTCCTCTGCGCCGCCACCCCTCGCCCCCCACGCGCCGCCCCCTCGCCCCGTCGGCGTCCTCCTCTGTGGTGCCGCCCATCGATCCCGTCTCGCCCCCGTCGGCGTCCTCCTCTGCGGCGCCGCCCCTCGCCCCACGCGCCGCCGGCCCGCCGCTGCCCCGCGCCGGCCTCCACCGCCCCGCGCCGCCGCTGCCCCGCGCCGCCGGCCCGCCGCTGTCCCAACAGGAGGTAAGGCCTGCCTCCATCTCGCCCTAACCAGGGGCCTTTTTGTTTTTTTCCTTTTTTTTTACTTAATTACTGTTTTTTATTAGTGTTACAAATGTTAGAATTATTAGTTTATGAATGTTAGAAATTTTAGATTAGACTTATTAACTTTAAATTTGTTTAGAATTGATATAAAAAATTTAAGAATGTTAGAAATTTTAGATTAGACTTAGCAATTTTAGATTTGTACGTTTAGAATTGATATAGGAAATTTAAGAATGTTAGAATTATTAGTTATTAGACTTACCAATTTTAGATTCGTACGTTTAGAATTGATATAGGAAATTGAAGAATGTTAGAATTATTAATTATGAATGTTAGAAAATCTAATTAAGATAGTGTTATAAATTTAAGAATGCTAGAAATGTTATCGTATGTTTAAATATTATTATGCATAAGCAATTTTAATGAATTGGATCTGAAATATATACTTACTCTTTTTGTATAGTATGGAGCCAAGAGACGAAGATGCCGAAAATATGATCGAGGGTTTAATCCGCGGGCCCGACGTAGAGCCCGATGTGAGCCAGTGGATGAACGACTCCGGTGAGGGAGATCCGGTGCTCACCCAGGGAGACGACTCCGATGAGGGAGAAGCCGACGGCTCCGATATGGGAGCAGCCGACGGCTCCGGTGGAACCATACAAATTACAAACACCGGCTCCGAGGTGCATATATATATATGTTAATTAATGAAGCATCCGTTGTCTATATACATGTATTAACAGTCTTTATATTTTTAGCCATCCGGTTCAAATATATCAACCGGAAAAAAGACTAAACGAGGCGCAACAAAGAAGTTGAAAGATACAGAAAGATACAGGATCGACACGATCACAGCAGACGGCGCACCCGAGCTTCCCGCTGATGTTGCCCAAAAATTTGTGAAGCAATGCGGAGTGCTAGTTAGAGATCACATCCCGATCACTGTTAATGAGTGGAATGAGCCAAAAGATCCGCGGAAACAAGGAATTTCATATGTCGGCAAAATAGCCAAAGATCATCTTTTCTCAAAGATTTTGGCTAATTTCAACTTACCCGTGCCGGAGGTGGACGAGAATGAAGCGGATGTGACTGAGGCCGATGTTACTAAAATAAAACATGAGATACGGGAAAAGGTCAAAGCGTGGACCCTGAAAAAGATGGCCGAGCAATTTAAAAACTGGAAGAAAAGATCAAACCTTGATTATGTTAAGAAGAACAAGACTCCTGATTTCACTCAAGGGTATGAGAAAATAAAACCCGTATGGGCAGACTTCGTGAAGTACAAGCTGGCAGAGAATGAACTGGAAAGGACGAAAACAAATGAGAAAAACGCTGCCAAAAAGGTATATCACCATGTTATGGGGCAAGGTGGCTACAAGGGTTCTAGTCCCAAGTGGGAGACATGGGAGAACAACCTGATTCAGCAGGGGATCACTCCCGAGCCGTTCTTGTGGGTCGAGCGGACAAGGTCATGGTTCTACGGGCATGGGGGCAGGTTGGACGCCGAAGGAAAAGCAATATATAACCTAAGGCATAAAAAGAGTCGTCCTCTACCCATAGAGAAGCTGAGAGACGCAATAAAGGACGTAAAAGATGGGAAGTTCGTGCCAGATAGAGAGAACGACGAGCTCACACGAGCCCTAGGGAATAAGGAACACGGAGGGCGTACACGAGGCACAAAAGGCACTCCTCCGTGGAGTGTTGCGTTCGACTCCACCAAAAAGTTATACCCAGATAGATGCCGTCAACGTAAAAAGGACAAGGAGGCAGCTGAAGCAGAGAATCAGGCAAACTGGAGGCGTCAACTTGAAGAAATGGTAAAGCTGACACAGGATGTAGCAAAGAAGCAGCAGGACCAAATTAACACACTTAGCCAGCAGATAGTGTCTACCGGCGCAACAGTACACATGTTAGAAGTTGAAGTCGAGGCTCCCGACGCCGCACATTCTCATCGCAAAAGCAGCGTTGCGTCCACGCAGCTACCGGGTGATGATGCACCGCCGATGATTCACCCGGTGGATGAGATCACGGAAATGACATCCTGTGAGCTCCACGTGAAGGTCGTCAATATAACCATCAAGGCGGCGGCCGGATATGCCTTACCAATTGGCAACGAACCAACTCACCATAGTCTTCCGGTTCCACGGGGCTACGCTGTTGTTGGGGTCGATGAAGTTGTCAACGGATTCGAGCGGGTAAAGCTTGATTTTCCTGAAGGTGAAGACGAAGAGTTGACTGAACTCGGAGAAGCCAAGAACTTGACCGTTCTATGGCTAAAGGAATGCATTGTGCTCACAAATCAGACGGCAAAGCCATCGAATCCTCGCATTTCTCCAGCGCAAAGGTCTCCAGCGCGGTCGTCTTCGCAACGCATGCCGTCTCCGGCGCGGTCGCCTACGCCGTGCACGTCTCCAGCGCGGTCGCCTACGCCGCCGCGTCAGCCCTCTCCGCCCACTAAGTTTCTGCCGAAACGTAAAAAATCACCAAAACGTCAACGGTCACCCCTCCCGAAGGTACCAAAAGAGGTACCCAAGTTACCTTACGACTATACTCCCGAGGAAACCCAGAAAATCGCAAAGGACGAATACGATGCGTGGAATCAAAGCGGAAGGAGAAGCAAAAGCCAGATTTCCCTGAGACCGAAGAAGAGATAGAACGAGCTTGGAAAATGGTGAAGACTCTTCATCAACCCGAGCCGAGTCTGTCATCTGACTATGACCGCTCTATTCTGAAGTCACACCAGGAAATGGTGCGGTCAACGAAGAGTAGTAGCGCAAGCGGGAAAAAGGGGAAATCAGTTGCTCAACTCGGAGTAGTAGCGCAAGCGAGAAAAAAGTGATTTCCAATACCCAGGTGGGGCCGAGCACTAATATTGCTGATGAGGATATTGATCCGGAGTTTATAACACTGTACGCAGACAAGGCAGCTGATGCGGGTTTGTCCATTGCTGAGTATATGCAAACAGTGAACTACTTCCCCGCAGCTGAATGTGCGTACAAATACGAGTACGGGAAGCCTCTTGTCAAACCCGAGGAGATAAAGGATCTACCAACGAAAATGCGAAGAGTGCATAGTTGGTATATGCAAGCTGCTGATGAATCTGAGGACTGGCTATGTCTCAACGTTAAGGACGAGCACTATGGAACTGGAAATGGATATGTTATGATTCAATTTGAGGAATTGTTTCAGTTATACCAGCAGCAGGCCCTCGACAAATCTATCCTTAGTGCCTATTGTCTGTAAGCACTTATTTCTCTAGCTCATCTCATTCAATTGCATATATATTCATATATATATATATATATATATATATATATAGGGAAAATGGTTTCTACTCCCGGGTGTAGCTACACCCACGTCTCATATACTGCTGTACGGAGGTATGTGTCATACTTTTTCGGTCTGAGTATGTTCATATACTATATCTAAGATACTCCAAAACAAGTTTCGTGAAAATTATAAAATTGAGCATATATATTGCACTATATATTAAAACTACCGGTATATATGTACGTATAAAAGGAGTATGTAGAAAAATTACACATAATACATAAAAAGTAGTATATATACTCTCAAAATAGTAATATATACTACATACACCATTTACATACTCTTCCGTATAATAGATACTACATACATCATACTAAACACATGTGGGTGTAGCTACACTCATATATTATAATTGCAGAATGAAGATTCTCGAATGCAAAAGAGGTGGAATCTATGATATTGGGTTCATTGATCCAAATATTATTTTTGAAAAGACTCTTCGGCAATCTCCCAAGGATACAGAAAATAATATTCTGAGGGCAATAATATTTAACCAACACCGACGGGAAATACTATTTCCTTACAACTTCAAGTAAGTGTGTTACTCTGTTGTAAACATTCTGTTTTCCTTACTCGATGTTCATTGTATAATTGATGAGTTCTGCGTGCGCAGCTTCCACTATATTCTGCTAATCTTCCAAATTGACAAAGGAAAAGTAATTGTAATGGACTCAAAACGTAAACCCCTCTCAATGTGGCCTGACATGCAGGAAATGATCCAGCGGTAATTTCAATCTTTATTAATTTCAGTATTTATATATTGCAATATATCGACTACTTTGTTTCATTTTCGGATATCAAGTAATTACTAACTCTTTTTATTCTTTTTCTTTCTCGGGTAGGGTTTGGAAGAGGTTCATAAAGAAGTCTCCCGGTGAATGGGAAAAACAACTTACATTTGATGTTGTGCAAGTAAGTACTATCTAGATCCGTGCCCATCTCCTTGATTCTAGTGTCGATACCATTATCATGCCTGGTTGATTATTATTTTGATTGAAACAATCTTCTCGTATAGTGCTTGCAACAAGGAGACGGGAATAACTTGTGTGGATACTACGTTTGCGAGTTCATTCGTCAGACCACATCTCCCAAGGGCAGAAATTTAAAGCAACTTCATGTACGTTAGTCGTCAATTCTTCTTATTACTATCTATTTTAGTTACTTAGCTTCATATATTTTAGTGACCACTCTTCTTTATATTAGATCGAACGGCTTCGGGACGGTCTTCTACCTAGGGACCGCATACGAGCAATTCAGGAGGAAATTGCGGGCTTCTTAGATGCAGAGGTCATAAACGTAGATGGAGAGTACCATGCCTCCGGTTGGAACTAAGTTTGATTTTGTAATACACTCCATCGGTCATGTAATATGCTCGATATACTTTGCTTCTGTAATATAAGTGTTTCTTATTCTGCTTTATATACTTATTCACTCGTGCGATCCGGGGGCTCGGTGGAGGGTCCACCGAGGCTCCTCTCTTCTCGAGGTCCGGGGAGGGGCCGCCAGGAGGTCTCGGGGACCAAAAAACGGAAATTGTAAATTTCTGCCGCGGCAGAGAAAAGGGCAAAAGCCCTGCCGCGGCAGAAGGGGCATGCATCCCGGGTCGTATTCAGAACCGGGACTAATAGCCCTGGCCAGGTTCCAGCGCTCGGGCCACGTGGTCAGCCCCATTTGTCCCGGGTCCTGCCACAACCGGGACCAATGGGGAGGGGTATTTGTCCCGGATGCCCCGTCCCGGTTGCACAACCGGGACAAAAGGGGGCCTACGAACCGGGACTAAAGCCCCTGTTTCCACTAGTGTACGCTCCATGGACTCTAGGAAAGCTACTGGAGCACATGAAAGTCAAGTACGGAAATCCTCCTGTCATGATCGTTGAGAATGGTAGGCATGCAGAGCAAGAAAAACTAACTGAATCCTTACCTGGCTTGTGCATACATATTGTTATGTAATTCTTTCTTCTTCTTAAAATAGGCAAACATTGTAAATTCTCTCGTACTGCATTTTGAGAAACATGTATGAATTGTTTAGTGTCTATGGATTCAGGATACCCAGACACGCCCGAAACAGCCAGCAAGATCGTGTACGCCGACAGCTACAGATCAGAGTACATTCAAGGTTACCTAGAAGTACTCGAACTGTCCATACGGTGAGATTATATTGCGGTATCGATTAAATTAATAAAGTATGGTTGAATTCATTCAAACGATTTGGGCTCGTGAAATAAAGAAGTCATTTTAGGATTATTCTTTGAAAATCTTGGTTTTACATGCATAGCTAATTATAGAGAAAGTGCTTTGATTGCAGGAATGGATCAAACACGCGATGATACTTTGTGTGGTCATTTCTTGATGTGTTTGACGTAGGGGATGGCTACAGATCCCGCTTCGGTATCTGCGGCGTCAATATGAACTCAGAGGGGAGAACAAGGTACGTAAGGAACTCAGGACGCTGGTATTCTGGCTTCCTAAATGGCCTTGAGCTGAAGCCAGCGTCGCTATTAACGAAACCATATCTCACCGCGTGATATGGATTCCTTGATATTGTCGGCGACAAATAATGACATGTAACTGGAATCTGTTTGGCTTATTTTTCCGTTACCTACACCAGATTCACCGCTTAACATTATGTTGTCAAGTTATTAACTAAACGGATATCTCCGTGTGTGTGATTTGTGAGTTTGTAATGTTAAATTGATAGTTGGTGCTCCTGCTGTTCGAAATATGCCTTAAGGAAAACGATGTGAGATGATGGCAATTGTTTACGTGCTCATGAATTATTTATACTAGTCGACAATTCTGCATCCACACCCATACACACTAAACCCAACCTTGCGCGAGTGGTTGGAGAGTGGTCACATAAAATTCCACCTACTACACTGTAGCAATGTTAACTACTGTAGTGTTTGATCCTCTACTACATGTGCCCCCATACGTTTGTCACATCAAATTCCACCGGCTCGTAAAACTCGTGCGCGAGTGGTTGGCGAGGCATGCTAGCCAAATAGGTCAAACGTGCTTGGGATTTTTGACTCGTAAAACTCGTCTGATACCTTACCAGCTGGGACGAGGACATCCTACCCTGAACTCTGGGGAGACCATGGTGAGTCTAGGAGCGCACTATATCTGGCTCGTTGCAAGTTGTAGCACAAGCTCGCCGTCATTGTCTCCCGCATGGGCGGTCCCATATTCCTTCAGGTTCGTCCCTTTTCTTTCTTCTCTGTTTTTTCTGTTTCAGTTTTTATTTTTTACTCTTTCTTAGTTTTTTTTAAACATGATATATTATAAAGTCTGAACCATTTTAAATAATTGTTCGTTCCAAAAAAAAATCATTTTAAAATTTTGTTCATTTTAGAAAAGTGTTCATCATTTTGGGAAACTGCAACTCTTTTATTTAACAAATTGTTCATTTTTAAAAGTTGTTCATTTTCAAAATTGTTCGTCATTTTCAAAAATTGTTCATTTAAAAAAATTGTTCCCCATTTAAAATATCTGTTCACATTCTTTAAAAAAAATTCACTTTCAGAAAAAAATCACCCTTTCACATTTTTGAAGTCTAAACCTTTTTACCTAGTGAAGAAATTTCAAATAGAAACCTCTTTAAAATCATGACATTTTGCAAAACTGTTTTTTTTAAATCTAGTGATTTTTTTAAACCGATTTTTTTTTTAAAATGTTAGCTATAGAAGGAAAACAAAGAACTTGTGATTCAGGGAGTTGGGCGATGGTCAGTGGCACTACCAGGCCGTAGCTACTACCTGGTTCGCTCAGCTCATGGACACCCGTGTTGGGCCAGGCCCAGTATTACATACGCATGAGCGAGAAGGCGACTTCCGCTCGTTTCAAGTGATGTATAGTAATCGCGCAATGTGCTATGCCCATGTAACCGAGCTTTAGTGAGGCGCACTTCTAGCTCGCTCTCGAGCGTGAGCGAGGCGAGCGAGTCTTACGGCTCGCTACAAGCGATACATAGGAGGTCCCTCTAGGAGACGGCTGGCATGGATCATAGCCGTGGCGGAGCACATGATTCACGGGCCTTCCGCAAAATTCGAAGTCCACATCCAACCACAATATATTTAGGCGATTGACGTGCACATAGAGAGAGATTTGACATAGTCCTAGTTTGTCCAGTTATTTTGATATTAGTGGAAAAACGGTAGTTGGTTCACCAGACATGTATTCGTGCGATTATTCTATACTTGATCATTGACCATGTTGACGAGCTACCCAACTCAAACAATAGTTTGAACTTTGAACAAACGAAATATTTGCCCAGGCCAATCCGTTTAACAGAACCCTTGTGGATGCCGAGGATAGGAGAGCGCATCCAGGTTTAACTTTGGGAAAATCGTTTTGTTACCTAAGGTTTTGGATGCAGAAAGGATACAACAGTACCGACAAATCTTTCTTCTCAACGTTAGTTTCAAAATCTTTACAAAAGTTGCATTCATTAGGTTAAATTCAGTGGCAGATCATGTGGTAAAACCTACACAGACTGCATTTATGCAGGGTAGGAATATCCTTGATGGGGTCGTGACTTTACACGAAACCGTACATGAGATGCACTCGAAAAAACTTAATGGTGTAATCTTAAAATAGACTTTGAAAAGGCCTATGATAAGGTGAACTGGGAGTTTCTCCAACAAACTCTGAGAATGAAAGGATTTTCAGAAGAGTGGTGTGCTCTAGTTCGCAGTTTTGTAGTTGGAGGTAGCGTAGCTATCAAAGTCAATGACGATGTTGGCCGATACTTCCAAACAAAGAAAGGCTTGAGACAAGGTGATCCGCTTTCGCCCGTATTATTTAATATTGTGGCTGATATATTAGCGATCATGATCGAACGAGCCAAGGAAAATGGCCAAATTGAGAGAGTAATTCCACATCTTGTCGATGGGGCATTATCTATTCTTCAATATGCAGATGATACAATTCTCTCGATGGAACATCATTTGGAGAAAGCGGCGAACCTAAAACTAATCCTTTCGATGTTCGAGAAACTATCCGAATTAAAAATTAATTTCTATAAAAGTGAATTGTTTTGCTTTGGCGAGGCCCAGTATGCAGTTGCACAGTATGCCGAGTTATTCGGATGCGAGCAAGGTCAATTTACTATTAAGTATTTGGGAATACTAATACATTACAGGAGATTGATTAATGCAAAATGGTGTCAAGGCGAAAAACGTCTGCAGAAAAGGCTTACTAGTTGGAAAGGGAAATTGTTGTCACTTGGTGGAAGACTGGTAATCATTAATTCAGTGCTATCTAATATGGTATTGTATATGATATCATTCTTCCAGTTACCTAAAGGAGTCTTGAAAAAATTGGATTATTTCCGATCAAGATTTTTTTGGCTGGGTGACAACGAGAAAAAGAAATATCGATTGGCCAGATGGGATGTAGTTTGTCGCCCAAGAGAACAGGGGGCTAGGTATTCATGACCTCCAAGTCAAGAACTTAGCCCTACTTGGTAAATGGATGTTCAAACTATAACCGAAGATGGTGTATGGCAAAGCCTCTTGAAACATAAATACATAGGTTCGAAAGCAGTATCACAGGTTATGTGGAAACCGGTTGATTCACACTTTTGGGCTGGACTTATGGAGAACAAAAATATATTTTTTCGCTATGGGGTATTTAAGATTAAGGATGGACCGCGGATACGGTTCTGGGAGGACAAGTGGCTAGGTAATACCACACTCAGAGAACAGTATTCGGCTTTATACACGATAGCGCGACATAAGGATGACACGCTGGCTACGGTCATGCAAATATCACCTCCTAATGTTACGTTCAAACGAGATTTAATCGGTCCACGACTTACGTCTTGGCAGGCCCTGGTTGATAGGTTAACTCTGGTTACTCTTACACCAGGCACTGATGAGTTTCGTTGGAAAATCACTAAGAACGGTATGTTCTCGGTGGACTCCATGTATAGGGCTATGATCCAATCGGACATGCCAGTCGATATTTTTAAAAATGTATAGCGTATGAAGGTACCGCTAAAGATTAAGATCTTTGCGTGATACCTTCGTAAGGGGGTCATACTCACAAAGGATAATCTTATCAAACGTAATTGGCATGTGAGCTCTAAGTCTGTTTCTTGTCCTCATGATGAGACAATTAAACACTTATTCTTTGATTGCACATTGGCGCGTTCTATATGAAGGGGTCGTTGCATAGAAAACAAAAAATTTCCTACGCGAGAGACAACCGAAAGGCCAAGATCTAATCTAGGAGACGAAGAGAAACGAGCAACAAGAGGGTTAAGGAGAACACATACCCTCGAAGACACAAAGCGTTACAAGATCAAATCTCGTTGTTGGCGTAGTCGTACTCACACAGATCCCGATAGCGAGAAGATGTGCACCGCATTCGGCGGTGCCTCCGTGATCGGTCACACGTACGGTTGATGACGACCTCCGTTCCCTCGATCTAGCGGGGCGCGGAATTAGAGGATCCCTCGGAACTCCAGCAGCACGACGGCGTGGTGGTGAAGAAGAATCCCACGGCCAGGGCTTCGCCAAGCCGGAGACCATGCAATGGAGTAGCGGGTGGAGGGAAAATCTAGTGGGCAAGTGTGTGAATGAAGAGGAGTCCTCACCCTCTTTTTATAGGGAGAGGGAGGCAGCCCAAGGGTGGGGAGCGGCCAGCCATGGTGGTTCCCCCACCTCTTCCCTCTTCATGTGAGTGGAAGCTCCACTCACACCCACTCATGCTCCCATTATTTTCCACTTAGAAAATCCAAAGATTTTCTTTTAATAAATAAATAAAACATTTTTATTTCTTTATTTATATTTGTTAATTCCGTTAACAAATATTTTCATATAGCACCTCGAATCATTTGTTAATTCTATTAACAATCATTCGACGAAAAACCCCTTGAACTATTTCAATATTCCCCGAAACAATTTCGGTGGTGCCCAAAATATTCTTCGATATTCCGTATCCTCTCAAACGCGTCATCGAACCTTAAGTGTGTCACCCTACGGTTCGCGAATAAGATAGACACGATCGAGACTCCTCTCCGATCAATAATCAACAGCGGGATCTGGGGATCCGCGATGACTCCTATATATTCAACGATGACTCGTGATCGTGTGAACCAACAATGTCGTGAACTATTTCCTTTGTCTCGCGATATTTTACTTGTCCGAGATTCGATCATTGGTATCAACCATAACTTGTTCAATCTCGTTACCGACAAGTACTCGTTTCTCGTTCCCGTGATATAACATCATTGTGATCATATCACGTGCTTGCAAGCGGTTTCGATGTGATATCACCGAGAGGGCCCAGAGTATATATCTCCGTCATTTTGGATGGAAAAATCCCCCTCTTGATCCATGATCCTCAACTAATACTTTTCGAATACCTAACGGCACCTTTATAGTCCGCCTGTTATGGTGTGACGTTTGATGAAATCAAAGCACCTTTCCGGTATCAGTGATTGACATGATCTCATGGTCTAAGGAATAAGTTACTTCATATGCAAGATATAACAATATAAACTAAATGACTTGATCATATTGTTATCTTGATATTGGGTTCTTCTAATGACATGACCTTGTTATTAACAACATCCAATATTCATGAGCAGGAAACCTTGATCATCTATTAATCAACGAGCTAGTTAAAAGAGAGGCTTTACTAGGAACCATTGTTTGTTTATTAAATACACATCTATCAACGTTTCTGGTTAATACAATTTTAGCATGAGAAATAAACATTTCATGAATAAAGAATAAGATAATAACCACTTTATTATTGCCTATCCAAATGGCTTCAAATCTTTATCAACCCACATCCGTTGCGAATATATTCGGTGACTGGTTAAATGGGGTTGATAAACGATTTAAGACTATTATTAGGGTAGGAGCGCTAGCCGTTATTTGGACGCTCTGGCTATGTAGAAATGACAAGATTTTCAATGATAAACACTTTTCTCGTATGCAGGTTCTATTCAGGTGCACAGGTATTCTCCGTTCGTGGTCCACATTACAGCGGGTGGAGTTACGATGCCTTTTTATGGAGGCATGTGCACGACTGGAGCAGGTGGCGAGGGATATTTTTCCACATGGATGGCCGTTTTCTACGGATAGCGGCTCCATAGCATCGACAGTCTACATCTGCGGATTTATTTTAGACTTGTCGTCCTGTTTACTTTCAGTTTCGGATTTCGGCTGTGTGCATTTTATGATGCAGAGGACGGGTGTAATGCTTAAACCTTTATAAGTAATAAAACTCTTTATAAAAAAAAGCAACTTCTCTATCAGAGCTTGGGATAATCTTTGCCAACTTATTCATTAGTACTACTACGAGCCAAGCCAGACACGTTGACCTCACTCTTGTCACGGAAAAAGCCACATGCATGCCTCTGTGCGTGCAGAGTGTGTGCAGTGCAACCTGCCGCCTTCGTAGAGTCCGTGATTACGGTACGTCCTCCCACCCCTTTCCTGCAACCCGCAAGAGAACAAAAAAAAGAGTGCCCCCCTGTACAAAATCCCTCGTTCCATGTTCCCCTTCCTCCATGCCTTCGTGCGATCCAGCAACCGAAGTCGGAAGGGGGAACTGTCACAGCCATTGTACATGCCCTTATAGCCATGGAACACTAAGTCTTCGATCCCGTCCGTTTTTATGTACGTCCTTCCCACCCCACGTTCCCTCAAGAGCCCAACCAACCCCATCCCTGATCTCCCACCCGCCTGGTACTCCCTCCATTCCACAATATAAGATGTTTTCGACATATTCCATATTCATAAACATATACATGTATCTAGACACGTTTAAGTATATGTGTTCACTTACTCTAGTCCGAATCTAGACAACATGTAGAACACTTAGAACATCTTATATTATGGAACAGAGGGAGTACATCAGAGCACCACTGCAGCCCCGATCCATGGTCGTCGCCCCTGCGTACCACGCCGCCCGCCCGATGCCTACTTCGCCGCCACCACAGATTCATGTTGTCAGGCGCCTTCTCTCACCTCCTATGTCGCCGCCACGTTCCCAGTTCGGGCGTGGTCGCGTTCGCCTGCCACCATGGGACGGAACCTACCCAAACATCCTGAGCTCCTCCATGTGCTCCAGCCGGCGTGGCTCCGCAGTCGCCGCCAGCAACAGTCGTTGTGAGGATAGTCCTCCTCACAGAGAGAGTTGGACCATGAAATCGACAAGCCCACCTCGAGCTGTTGTAGCGCGAGTGTTAGCAGATACCAGGAGGAGGACGCGGGAGGTTTGAAGTAGGCCTGCTCGATCTCATGCTTTTTTGCGATGCTCCCGCCTTCCAGGACGTGTGAAGGTATGGCACCTGCTGCACAAAGCTAAAAATTGATGCTGCTACTAGATCTGTTGGGATTCCCCACAGGATCGATCACATCAAACTAGACGGACACACGCGCAAGAAAATATTTTGCCAAGGGCACGTATCGCGCCCTCTAAATTCTCTCTTTATTTCTCTCAAATCCCACGGTATAACTTCTTGTGATAAACATACGCACTACCCTGCTTATATACACGCAAGCACCCTTGCGTGCAACTTCCAAGCCGACTCGTATAAGAACTCTATAGGACAGTACTCTTGCCTAAACTAGTACGGTGGGGTAACCAACACCAAACAGAACTCAAACTTCAGCTAGTACTTAGTACGCCCACGTGTATACTAACCAGACTACTCACATTAACCTTGCCTAATAAACTATTGATATTTCCTAATTGATCTCACACAAGATTAAGGCAAGATTATTGCTAACAATCTCTCCCTAATCTTGACACTTCGTCTTACATGCTCCTCCGATCTTGATTCCCTTACATATCTGCGTCTTGTCTACTTCTCGCACCACGACAAGTCTAATTGGCTCTCCCCAATTTCGACTTGGCGAATTTTACGGATCAAGTCAAACATGATATGGACTACCCAGCCACGCTAGAAACATTGTGGTAAAACACCACCCGTGGATCACTCTATCCACCTAGCTGTGGTACATGCCGACACCTCGTGGACTAGACCATCCACTCCAGCCTCATGTAGAGCCATGGCCTCATTGAAGAGACTCACCTTCTCTGGTTTACCGCCCCCTCACACTTAAATTGATCCTCTCGTCGAGACATGTAGACCTGGTTGAGGCGCGCTGACAGCCACACGCCATCTTGTTTTTGCGCCTTCGTCCATGGTGATAAATCACACCGGACAGTCCCTCAACCGTGACGCTTCAACTGCAACAGATCCTCACAGAGACGAGCACTTTGGACACACCGACGACTCACTTGACACGACGCCGACCACACGTGCAAACGTGCACACACTTTGACTCATCTAAACACCCGGTTGACGATCTTGACGAGACTCCCGGCACCGCACCTCAGCACCACTACTCACCCAACGATCATCCACCTCCACCGGCTTGCCGACGACCGCTCCCCGTCGTCTCCTCCGTGTCGCTCCAACGAACGATGATCACCCGCCCCGAGGCGCTAGTCCAGGTCGCCTCCCCGGGGCAAGCGTGCTCTCAAATCTTCGACCTCGCTCTGATACCAATTGTTGGGATTCCTCACAGGATCGATCACATCAAACTAGACGAACACACGCGCAAGAAAATATTTTGCCAAGGGCACGTATCGCGCCCTCTAAATCCTCTCTTTATTTCTCTCAAATCCCACGGTACAACTTCTTGCGATAAACATACGCACTACCCTGCTTATATACACGCAAGCACCCTTGCGTGCAACTTCCAAGCCCGACTCGTATAAGAACTCTATAGGACAGTACTCTTGCCTAAACTAGTACGGTGGGGTAACCAACACCAAACAGAACTCAAACTTCAGCTAGTACTTAGTACGCCCACGTGTATACTAACCAGACTACTCACATTAACCTTGCCTAATAAACTATTGATATTTCCTAATTGATCTCACACAAGATTAAGGCAAGATTATTGCTAACAAGATCGGACAGAGATGTGTTTGTATTTGGTTATTTTATCCAATTAGTTGCTGCTGCTATGAATTTGTGGGCACATGGCAGAGAGAAGAAATGGTTTGAGAATGCGGTGGCCAAACCCCTCCGATGCAGGTCCATCAGATGTTGGACGTTAAGAAGGCTTATGCTATCCATCTTCAGTGTTACGTTAGTGACACACCTTGGAAAACTGCATGTGCAATTTGGCTACATCCGGCTTGGCTAACCACTATAAATACAAATAATCATAACATATAGGAATACTCGTGTATGGTTCTATAGCACTCAGTTACTGTACTGCTCTTAGTACTGCCATTGTCTGTATATATTATACCTTTCTTATTAATGTAGATGAAATTAATCAGTCGAATCTTCTTCATTTTATATGATTAAAAATTATTTGAATCAATGCTCCCAGAGACCACATGGGAGTTTTGAGCTGCTCCAGAATATAATGAAACTAATATATGCCTATCTATTGTAACACCTGTGGTGTTACCTGTTTGTTGTGTTTGCATCATTTGCATCACATTGCATTGCATCATGTTTGCATCAACTGAAAATTTCAAAGCAATTTAAACTTTCACCCTTGCTCAAAATTCCCAATTTCAAACTTGCAATTAAAACCCCTAAATCGTTTTTCCACTGGTTAATTCTGTTCTAATCACTTGTCTGTTACAACCTTTCAACTAAAGAAGTACAAACTTAAAAAAAAAACCTCTTTTTGTTTCCAAGCAATCCATTGTTTTTCACCTTTTAAGTTGTTGCTTAAAATCAATTAACCAAATTAATCTTTTATTTCCAAGTCTTTCTCTAAACTCAAAACAAGTCTCAATTCATCAATCCTTTTGAATCCTTGATGTTCAACACATTTTGGTATTCTTCAAAACATCCTAACTCTAGGGGAAACCCTATTGAAAACACACTATTTTCTAAATAACAATTACTATGGCAAAATTCATTTATTTTGGTCCAATTTCAAAACAGCAATAAAGCAATTGAAATTTTGAAAAAACCTAAACTACCAAATGGTTTCTTTTAACTTAAGAATCTTACCTAATTTTTTTCCAAAATTTTATCTATTCAAAAACCCACCTATTTTATCCAAAAGCTAAACTACCAAAAAAAAAAAAAAAACAGGAGGAGAAAAGAATAAAAACGACCTAACTCTCTGCGCGCGCAGCAGCTAACGTGGCCCAAGCCCACCTAAGCACTATCGCGCGCAGCCCAACCCATCTAATCCGCGGGATACCGCTTCAATATTCGTGCTATCCTTATGATTTTGTACGGCTTCCATCCCAGCGGCGCCACCGCAGCCACGGCGCGACTCCGGCGGCCTCCACGGCACCCTAGTGCCTATAAGTAGCCCCTAGGTCTGCGCCGTCAACCCTAGCCCCTAGGTTTTCCTCTCCTCGCGCCGCTGCCGCCAATCGCTCCTTCCCCGGCGCCGATTTTCCCCTCTCTCTGCAACTCGTTCTCACCGGCGCGGCCATCTCTGAATCCGCCATGGCCTCCGCCGTCTCCATCCACCTGCACCCAACCTAGCTACTGAAATCGAGCGCCCTTTCCTTCCTCTCCAACTTGGACACCGGAGCACCACCGGAGAACGACTACACGTGCGCCGCCGTCCACGACCCCGCCGCAGCTGCGTCGTCACGCCGCCGTCATCGACCCTCTGCCACGCCTTCAACGGTGGTAAGCACCACCGTCACCTCCGTCCCTTCCTCTGCATACGCGCGCGCACATCCGTCATCTTTGGCCGCATCCATCAGCAACACACCGCGCGAGGACGTCGCCGGTGAACTTCCCTCTGTCAGCGTTCAGGTCGCTGCAGGTGTTGATCTTCAGAAAGTTCAGTTTCGTTTTCAGTAACCTTATCCTAGCTGCGCCCTTGTTACTGTCAAACGCGCGCACACAGCACACTTGGTTCCGTTCCTTCAGCGCGAGCAGCGCGTCCCGGGTTCGAGTCCCGCGGGCGCAGCTTTCTTTTTTCGTTTTCCTTCCGCGCAGCAGGGCCCACTGGTCATAGACCGCGGTGCCCTGTCAGCTCCTAACCGCGCCCACGCAGCGCCAGCGTGGCCCCGTGGCCCTCTCGTCAGCGCCTCTGGCTGGCTAGCCCCGCTGTAACAAAAGTATTAAAAACAATCCGTTTTAATTTCTGTTTTTCTTTAAATGGCAGAATAAACACCTCATTTGCAAATTCAATAACTTTTAAAATATGAACCCAATAAATACAAACTTGATGTCTATCCTGATCCAAATTTTATAAACTTTCCAAATACCCAATTTGTATTCTGTTTTGGGAACTTCAAATGCATTTAAAATTCAAACTTAAATAATTCAAATGCCATTTGTAATAATTCATAACTAATTATTCCTAAGTCCAAATAATCCAAATAAAATATGTTTTTCATACCATTTTGAATACCCTATTCAAATATAAACTTTGTTTTCTGGTTTGAATAATTTAAATTGCCTAAACCATTTAATTCTTGTTTAATTCAATTAAAACTTGTTTAATATTGTTTAATTCATAATTAAATAATCCAAAGTCCAATTTCAATATGTGAAACATGTAATCCAACTAAGATTTGATGTTCTTTTCAAATATCAACTTTGTTATTTGTTTTGCACACTTTAACTTGATGAAAACAACAATTACTTGTTCAACACCATTAAGTAACAATAATTTCCAAACTTGATAACTGTTTTCTAAAATTGTTAACCATCATTCCAAGTGCACTTAATGTTGTTATCTTCTTGTTCTTAATCATGCATGCATCATTCTAACTCACTTACACATGATGCTTAGTGTTAGAACAACTAATTCAACTATAAGGCATGGGTTTGCCATATGCAATCTTTGCATATGGAATCCATTTAAACTTGTGTTTCATATCCACTAGTTTACTTTGGTGCATCTATTAAACATGACATGCATCCATATCTTGATCATGCTGGATCTTTTGCCGTAGTAGTAATTGTTGCATCCGGTGTTTGTTCGAGGTTCGTTGCTTCTTCCCGGATAGGACGTTGAGATGATGTGAGCAACGACAAGTTCTGCTACCTTGCGGGATCTCAGGCAAGTATACTCACTTGCATGCCATATGGCTGCCTTCCATCACTTGTTACCGATTCTTTCCGTTGATTCTTTTCTGCTAGCCTTGGTGGTAGTTGTTTCTGTTACGAACCCATCACATGAATCCCTTAACCTTGATATTGCCTCACCTCCATACCTACAGCCTTTGATTGAGCCTGTTCTATCTAGCATGCTTAAGGTTGCTTTTGCTCGAGCCTGTTGTCGGTTACTTCTTTTACTATCGTACTATTATTGTTGTTACCGTTCCGGGGGCTCGAATGTTAATCAATCAATCCTGTTAATGTTAATGGTAATAATAAATTTGATGATAAGGCACCGGCAGGAGGCCCTTTGTGGTTTTGAGGCCTGCTAGTGTCGACCCTAATAGGAAAAGGGTCTTGTCTACTGATCCATGATGAGCGCACTACCCGCATTTGGGGAGTATGGGCTCCCCCTCAGTTTGACCCGATTCGCATCTCGTCCAAATCGCCTCATTTAGTTCGGGTTTTCCATTTGCTGCATACATGATTTTGCGAGCCCTTGGATCCCGGGTGGAACTTTCGTAGTCGGCATATAGGGGGACACGTTCTTAGAGTGCTATGAGGGTCCATTTTCTTCTGGGCTCGATTAGCCGTGCGCCCAAGGTGCTTTGGGCTTGATGCGAAGAAGGGTTGGGTGGTGTTGAGTGCCCCGCTTGGTGGGAGGCATTCCATCTGGCGGGATATTCATGAGTGTGGTTACTTTGGTGCACCCCTGCAGGGTAAATCTTCTCGAGAAGCCGTGTTTTCCGCGGTTATGGATTACTTGGTGAAAGTACTGGCTAACAAGTACTCAGGACAACTTAAACATAATGATCAACCATGATACACCCCATGATTAACAACTTGACTAGTAATAGGTTTATTCACACAATAACTTGATTCACCTTTAATACAACGGTGTGAGTTATCCTCGGATTGCTTCTTCGGATAAGGGGCGAGGTCCAGGATGGGTTTGTTTGAAGTTATCTTTCAGTTGGTTACTATCACTCGATCTTATCTCCTTTCTGATAGTTGGAAGTAATAGAATCTCTGTAGTTGGTTAGTGCAGCCTACTGTCACATATTTGCAATAACCCCTTCCTTTCCGTTGATCCTAAAGTATTTGTATCTTGTGATGACTGGCTACGCCGGTAACTTGTGAGTATGGGCTTTATCCCCCTTGCCAGTACTTAACCGTACTGACCCACGAATCTCTTTCGTGGCTGCAAATTCCAACTTGCAGTCAACAGGTTTGAAGTCTGACGACGTTAGCTTGGGAATCCCTCCGGCTTGGCCTGGGCAGGGATTGGACGTCTTCGGTTATCTTCAGGACTCTTAGTCCAATTTGGATCTTGTCCGTAGACGGATGTTTGTTTCTTCCGCTGTTATGTTGGATCTTTGTAATGTATCAGTTGTATCCCGGGCTCGTTGAGTCATCTTGTATCTTTCTGATGCTGTTGTAATTGTGGATTATTCGTGAACTATTGTAATGTTATCATAAATGGCAACCTGGAATCGGTTATTATGCGGATTTGGCGGGAATGCTGAAATCGGCATAGTGCCCGATCTCGGGGCGTCACAAATGGTATCAGAGCCTTGGTTCCGATTCCCGATATTGTTTCGATACGAATGGTTATCGAAGCAACGGGTCCGCAAAGCCTGTAGGTAAACCTCGCTAACGGTCGTTGTTTCTAGAGTGTCAAAAACTATTTCTGCTAAACTATTTTGGAAAAACATCTCAATAGGATTCTTGTTTTCTCCTTACCTCTATTCTATTCCCATCCCATCTTATTTGTTTTGGAGTCTTCCCCTCTTGCCTATCTTTCAAATTGTTAGGATCCTACGTGGGTGGACGTTTTCTGAGCCCTAAACCTAATAGGTTCGATCATCGGAAGATTCCTGGTGGAAGAACATCGTCGTCACTCCCAGCAAGAAGCCCTTGTTAGTGGTGTCGAGGAGATCAACTGGAAGCACGAAGAATCGATAGTCGAACTTCTTTCCCCTCCCGGGTTAGCAGGTGGATTGCGAGGGCGCAATCCCTTGTTAGTGGTGTCGTCTGTAACACCTGTGGTGTTACCTGTTTGTTGTGTTTGCATCATTTGCATCACATTGCATTGCATCATGTTTGCATCAACTGAAAATTTCAAAGCAATTTAAACTTTCACCCTTGCTCAAAATTCCCAATTTCAAACTTGCAATTAAAACCCCTAAATCGTTTTTCCACTGGTTAATTCTGTTCTAATCACTTGTCTGTTACAACCTTTCAACTAAAGAAGTACAAACTTAAAAAAAAAACCTCTTTTTGTTTCCAAGCAATCCATTGTTTTTCACCTTTTAAGTTGTTGCTTAAAATCAATTAACCAAATTAATCTTTTATTTCCAAGTCTTTCTCTAAACTCAAAACAAGTCTCAATTCATCAATCCTTTTGAATCCTTGATGTTCAACACATTTTGGTATTCTTCAAAACATCCTAACTCTAGGGGAAACCCTATTGAAAACACACTATTTTCTAAATAACAATTACTATGGCAAAATTCATTTATTTTGGTCCAATTTCAAAACAGCAATAAAGCAATTGAAATTTTGAAAAAACCTAAACTACCAAATGGTTTCTTTTAACTTAAGAATCTTACCTAATTTTTTTCCAAAATTTTATCTATTCAAAAACCCACCTATTTTATCCAAAAGCTAAACTACCAAAAAAAAAAAAAACAGGAGGAGAAAAGAATAAAAACGACCTAACTCTCTGCGCGCGCAGCAGCTAACGTGGCCCAAGCCCACCTAAGCACTATCGCGCGCAGCCCAACCCATCTAATCCGCGGGATACCGCTTCAATATTCGTGCTATCCTTATGATTTTGTACGGCTTCCATCCCAGCGGCGCCACCGCAGCCACGGCGCGACTCCGGCGGCCTCCACGGCACCCTAGTGCCTATAAGTAGCCCCTAGGTCTGCGCCGTCAACCCTAGCCCCTAGGTTTTCCTCTCCTCGCGCCGCTGCCGCCAATCGCTCCTTCCCCGGCGCCGATTTTCCCCTCTCTCTGCAACTCGTTCTCACCGGCGCGGCCATCTCTGAATCCGCCATGGCCTCCGCCGTCTCCATCCACCTGCACCCAACCTAGCTACTGAAATCGAGCGCCCTTTCCTTCCTCTCCAACTTGGACACCGGAGCACCACCGGAGAACGACTACACGTGCGCCGCCGTCCACGACCCCGCCGCAGCTGCGTCGTCACGCCGCCGTCATCGACCCTCTGCCACGCCTTCAACGGTGGTAAGCACCACCGTCACCTCCGTCCCTTCCTCTGCATACGCGCGCGCACATCCGTCATCTTTGGCCGCATCCATCAGCAACACACCGCGCGAGGACGTCGCCGGTGAACTTCCCTCTGTCAGCGTTCAGGTCGCTGCAGGTGTTGATCTTCAGAAAGTTCAGTTTCGTTTTCAGTAACCTTATCCTAGCTGCGCCCTTGTTACTGTCAAACGCGCGCACACAGCACACTTGGTTCCGTTCCTTCAGCGCGAGCAGCGCGTCCCGGGTTCGAGTCCCGCGGGCGCAGCTTTCTTTTTTCGTTTTCCTTCCGCGCAGCAGGGCCCACTGGTCATAGACCGCGGTGCCCTGTCAGCTCCTAACCGCGCCCACGCAGCGCCAGCGTGGCCCCGTGGCCCTCTCGTCAGCGCCTCTGGCTGGCTAGCCCCGCTGTAACAAAAGTATTAAAAACAATCCGTTTTAATTTCTGTTTTTCTTTAAATGGCAGAATAAACACCTCATTTGCAAATTCAATAACTTTTAAAATATGAACCCAATAAATACAAACTTGATGTCTATCCTGATCCAAATTTTATAAACTTTCCAAATACCCAATTTGTATTCTGTTTTGGGAACTTCAAATGCATTTAAAATTCAAACTTAAATAATTCAAATGCCATTTGTAATAATTCATAACTAATTATTCCTAAGTCCAAATAATCCAAATAAAATATGTTTTTCATACCATTTTGAATACCCTATTCAAATATAAACTTTGTTTTCTGGTTTGAATAATTTAAATTGCCTAAACCATTTAATTCTTGTTTAATTCAATTAAAACTTGTTTAATATTGTTTAATTCATAATTAAATAATCCAAAGTCCAATTTCAATATGTGAAACATGTAATCCAACTAAGATTTGATGTTCTTTTCAAATATCAACTTTGTTATTTGTTTTGCACACTTTAACTTGATGAAAACAACAATTACTTGTTCAACACCATTAAGTAACAATAATTTCCAAACTTGATAACTGTTTTCTAAAATTGTTAACCATCATTCCAAGTGCACTTAATGTTGTTATCTTCTTGTTCTTAATCATGCATGCATCATTCTAACTCACTTACACATGATGCTTAGTGTTAGAACAACTAATTCAACTATAAGGCATGGGTTTGCCATATGCAATCTTTGCATATGGAATCCATTTAAACTTGTGTTTCATATCCACTAGTTTACTTTGGTGCATCTATTAAACATGACATGCATCCATATCTTGATCATGCTGGATCTTTTGCCGTAGTAGTAATTGTTGCATCCGGTGTTTGTTCGAGGTTCGTTGCTTCTTCCCGGATAGGACGTTGAGATGATGTGAGCAACGACAAGTTCTGCTACCTTGCGGGATCTCAGGCAAGTATACTCACTTGCATGCCATATGGCTGCCTTCCATCACTTGTTACCGATTCTTTCCGTTGATTCTTTTCTGCTAGCCTTGGTGGTAGTTGTTTCTGTTACGAACCCATCACATGAATCCCTTAACCTTGATATTGCCTCACCTCCATACCTACAGCCTTTGATTGAGCCTGTTCTATCTAGCATGCTTAAGGTTGCTTTTGCTCGAGCCTGTTGTCGGTTACTTCTTTTACTATCGTACTATTATTGTTGTTACCGTTCCGGGGGCTCGAATGTTAATCAATCAATCCTGTTAATGTTAATGGTAATAATAAATTTGATGATAAGGCACCGGCAGGAGGCCCTTTGTGGTTTTGAGGCCTGCTAGTGTCGACCCTAATAGGAAAAGGGTCTTGTCTACTGATCCATGATGAGCGCACTACCCGCATTTGGGGAGTATGGGCTCCCCCTCAGTTTGACCCGATTCGCATCTCGTCCAAATCGCCTCATTTAGTTCGGGTTTTCCATTTGCTGCATACATGATTTTGCGAGCCCTTGGATCCCGGGTGGAACTTTCGTAGTCGGCATATAGGGGGACACGTTCTTAGAGTGCTATGAGGGTCCATTTTCTTCTGGGCTCGATTAGCCGTGCGCCCAAGGTGCTTTGGGCTTGATGCGAAGAAGGGTTGGGTGGTGTTGAGTGCCCCGCTTGGTGGGAGGCATTCCATCTGGCGGGATATTCATGAGTGTGGTTACTTTGGTGCACCCCTGCAGGGTAAATCTTCTCGAGAAGCCGTGTTTTCCGCGGTTATGGATTACTTGGTGAAAGTACTGGCTAACAAGTACTCAGGACAACTTAAACATAATGATCAACCATGATACACCCCATGATTAACAACTTGACTAGTAATAGGTTTATTCACACAATAACTTGATTCACCTTTAATACAACGGTGTGAGTTATCCTCGGATTGCTTCTTCGGATAAGGGGCGAGGTCCAGGATGGGTTTGTTTGAAGTTATCTTTCAGTTGGTTACTATCACTCGATCTTATCTCCTTTCTGATAGTTGGAAGTAATAGAATCTCTGTAGTTGGTTAGTGCAGCCTACTGTCACATATTTGCAATAACCCCTTCCTTTCCGTTGATCCTAAAGTATTTGTATCTTGTGATGACTGGCTACGCCGGTAACTTGTGAGTATGGGCTTTATCCCCCTTGCCAGTACTTAACCGTACTGACCCACGAATCTCTTTCGTGGCTGCAAATTCCAACTTGCAGTCAACAGGTTTGAAGTCTGACGACGTTAGCTTGGGAATCCCTCCGGCTTGGCCTGGGCAGGGATTGGACGTCTTCGGTTATCTTCAGGACTCTTAGTCCAATTTGGATCTTGTCCGTAGACGGATGTTTGTTTCTTCCGCTGTTATGTTGGATCTTTGTAATGTATCAGTTGTATCCCGGGCTCGTTGAGTCATCTTGTATCTTTCTGATGCTGTTGTAATTGTGGATTATTCGTGAACTATTGTAATGTTATCATAAATGGCAACCTGGAATCGGTTATTATGCGGATTTGGCGGGAATGCTGAAATCGGCATAGTGCCCGATCTCGGGGCGTCACATCTATTCTGGCCAATCAGATGAATTACTCATACATAGGTGAAGCTGCACACATTTGAAGATTCACCTGTTATGTGTTTAATTGAGTTGGAGGTGGAGGCGATAGCATAACAAACCAGAATACTATTGAAATGGAATGTGATATCGAACAATAACAATGTACTTCAAAAAAATTAGTGTGTTGACATATGTATAAACTCAATTTTTCAGGTGTACCAGCAAAGAAAATTGAGGAGGCGTGTGGTGGTTGCATGTAGGAGAAGAAATCGTTTTTTTTTTTGCAATGAAGTTGTTAGTTGCATAAGATTTTTATGGTGTGAACTTTATTTTGACGGGCACATTAGTGAATTACACTTTTCATCGATGTATTTGTGTTGAAATTTTCTTTTTTGCTTATGTGTCGATGAGCGTAAGTACTAGCTTTTTTTTGCAGCTGTGGCAACGCACGAGCATTCAGCTAGTATATGTTAGTGAGCACTAGTGGAAACATGGGCATTAGTCCCGGTTATTAAGGCCCATTTGTCCCGGTTGTGTATCCCGATAACCAACATACTTCTGGAATGCCCTTGCTGACATATTCACGGAACAATTTTTTCTTGAAGTTCCGGAATGCTTCGGCCATCTTCTGAAGAGCGAACTCTTTGACTAGCCTCCTCCTCTGACGTCCACCCGGAACCTCCTCACCGAATTCATCTTTTTTGTGGTATTCCGGAGGTAGAATGAAATGTACCATAAGCTTTCTGAACATCTCCTTTTTCGTTCTCTTGTGGACATAACTGAAACCAAGACGTGCTTTCTTTCGCTCCTTCCATTCCTGGACGGTGATCGGGACAGTGTCTCTAACAATGACTCCGCATTGGTTGAAAAACTTTGTGGTGTGCTATAGGGGCTTGCCGGTTACACCGACTAATTCGATGGTATATCTTTCAGAATCTTTCATCGCCTTGGATTTGCCACGCGTTGTCGTACTCGATCCGGCCGAGGGCTAAAATAAGAACGAGAGTCGCGCGCGTTAGTGCATATGTATTCACATTTCAGTAAGTTTGTATCACGAGAGGCTCAATGTGTGTATATATATATATATATATATACACCTCGCCGGAGGTGGTTGTTCTTTGCAATTGGAGATCGTCGTTTGTCGACGGTTGACCTCCGTCATCAATGTCCATTCCTTCACCTCCTTGATCATCCACAATGTCTGTTCCTTCTTCACCTCCTTGATCATCGACAATGTCTGTTCCTCCTTCACCTTCTTGATCCTCAAGGTTCAGATAAGAAGAGATTATATCATGTTCTCCGGCTATGATATCTAATAGATAACCTTCAGCCTCATGTTCCGCCGTCAGGTCTCTATTGTCCGCCATATGTCACTCCTGCAGACATGCATGTAGTAAAAATTAATTAAGTATATAGGAGACTTAGCAAATATTGTCGTAGAAGGAGGGAAAACAGATTGCTAGGGTTTTGGGTGGAAGAACGATGACCACCGGAGGGGGAAAACCATACTTTAGAGGTGTGTCCAAGATTAGTTTCTCAAATGACTTGGAGAACCCCATAGCTAGGTTGCATTTGCTTTCCTGGTCATTTTGGTATATTACACTTAATATTCTGAATTTATTGAATTAAAACTTATTTTTATTATTTTAATGAATTTAATACAAATTCAAATATGGTCTCATTTTGAACTTTGTCAAACATGATTGAAAATGATATAAACAGATAGCTTACATTTTTCTGAACATTTTGCATATTTTTCCATAATTTTTGGAATTATAAATTAAAACTTATTTTATTTAGAAGATTAATTATGTTCTGTAATTCCATATAAAGTGGGCCAGGTGACATCATCAAAAAAAAAATCTCGCCAACAGTGGCCAGGTGACGTCATCATGACGTCACCTCTGGCGTCACACGGTGGCCGACGGTTGCAGTTTAGGCTCTCGGGTATCCGGCGATTCCGGCGATTCCGGCCACGGGGGAGGGAACGGAGATGGGGAGGAGGCCACGGCCACTGTTTGATGGCGCCGTTCGATGGCGTTCGTTCGAGGGCGACGGCGACGGCCCACGGGGAACCTACCGGAGAGACGGCGACGGGGCGGGGGCGGAGCAGGGTGGAGGCGGTGGAGAGAAGGGCGCGCCAACGGCGACGGCGACGGCGCGGTCCTCTGCGCGGGCGACGGTGACGGCGCGATCCTCTGCGCGGGCGACGACGACGGCGCGGTCCTCTGCGCGGGCGACGGCGACGGCGACGAGGCAGAAGACGAGCGGGCGCCGGCGCGAGGGTTTGGGACTTAGAATTTTGGGGCAGTAAGGCATCGCGCATATATAGGTGCAGCCTTTAGTCCCGGTTCGTGACACCAACCGGGACTAAAGGTCCGAGTAAAGGTGAAATTTTTCGCGGCGTTTTTCGTTCCCGCGTAGAACGAGCCTTTAGTCCCGGTTCGTGACACGAACCGCGACTAAAGGTGGTTATTCAAATACTTTTCCTTTTCCCAAACTTAAAAATACAAATAATATATCAGAAAATTCAGAAAAATAAAACTAATTCTTTTTAAAATCTTAAAAATACAAATAATATATCAGAAAATTCAGAAAAATAAAACTAATCATAAAGATTCACACACATCTTGAATATATCACTAGTGGAAACAGGGCCATTTGTCCCGGGTCGTAAGGGCCAGTTGTCCCGGTTGTGCAACCGGGATGGGCTAGCCGGGACAAATGGCCCTCCCCCATTGGTCCCGGTTGTGTCAGGACCCGGGATGGTAAGGATTGCCCACGTGGCGAACCTGGGCCAGGGACGGCCAGGGAGTTCGTCCCGGTTCGTTTTAGAAACCGGGATAGATAACTTGTTTAAAAAAAGTATTCCGCCCACTTTTCCTGCCGTAGCAGGTTTTTTTTTGTTTCGTTTTTTTTTGGCTCCTGTCTCGCAATCCCCAACCGGACTCCCCTTCCCCAACCGCGTCCAGGCCCACATCTTTAATTAAGCCCACTGGCCACAATTTTGGGCAAAAGGGCCCACTGGCCCGCGTCTTTTATTATGTTCGGTCAACGTTTCACAGGGGCCACTGGCCAGCGGCCTAGCGGCTGGCTCGCCGGGTCCCTTAAATTAAGACCACAGGGACGGTCAAAGGGCCCACGGCCGCCTCGTCTTCCCGTCCCGCCTCGTCTTCTCGCCCCCCTCCACTTCCCCACGCGCGCGTGCCCAGCTGCAACCGCCGCCACGTCTCGTCTTCCCGCCACGCCTCGGCTCCCGCCCCGCTTTCATGGCCGCCTGCAACCGCCGCCACGTTCAGGCCGCCGGTTGGCATGCCAGCCTCCCCCGGGTCCTTTATAAAGGGCCCCCGCCGCCCGTACAGCCCATCCACCCCGGCCGCGCCCCAGGCAAAGCAACCCTAGCCACCATGTCCCGCTGGTTCTCGAGCGGCAAGCGCCCCCGGAACGACCACGAGGCCGCGCGCGCTCCGACGTTCCACCGCCGCCGGAGGAGGCCTTTGGCTTCGGCCCGGGAGGCATCTGCATCGGCGGCCAGCCGCACGTCGCCGCTCCGCCTCCGGCGTCACGCGCGCCGCCCCGCGGCGCGCCCAAGGGCAAGCGCTTCCGCCGGTACGTCCGGAAGGAGGAGGCGGAGTGGCATTGGGAGCGCCGCACGCCGGTGTTCTGGCCGGATGTCCACCTCCCGGAGGGCTGGCACATCAACCCCCAGAGGATCCCCGTGCCGCCGGCCCCGTCTAGCAGAGAGGCCCTGGGCGAGGAGATCGACCGCCGGCGCCGTCTCCTGCCGGCCCGCCTCCTCAGGGACCGCGCGTACGCGCGGAGCTCCCCCTACTGGGCCACCTGGTTCCAGCAGGAGCACGAGCAGCGCCGCCGGTCCTACATCCCCACAGCCGAGGAGGTGAGCACCGAGGACTACCCCGCGCCACCGCCGGGGAGGGAGCCGGAGCTTTGGCTCCTTGTGGACGACGGCGACGCCCACGTCGACGAGGACGACGACCAGGAGCTCCGGGACAACATGGAGGAGGCCTTAGAGGCCTCCCGCCGCTCCCTCGTCGAGGAAGAGGTCAAGCGGTGGGAGGCGGTCCTGGCCGCCGCTGCCGCCGACGCCAACGCCATGCCGCCGCCTCCGCCCCTTCGGCGCCTGCCCCTTGGTGGCAGGTGATGAACGCCGGGCTGGAGGCGTCCGAGGACCAGCCGCCGCCGCAGCCGCTCCCCCCGGCCTGGAGTACGGGGTGAGCTGGGCCTGGGCCGGCGGCGTGTGGTCGCCGGAGGAGGAGGAGCTGCCCCCGCCGCCGCCGCAGGAGGTGCTGCCCCCACCACCGCCGTACGCGCCCCCGATGCCTCCGCAGCCCCCGGCGGGCCCGCCCCAGCCGCCTGCCCACCTGTGGCAGCCACCCCCCTACCAGTGCATCTCCTCCGACGAGGAGGAGTAGATCGGCGCCGGTGCGCCCCCCCTAGGCTAAGCTACCCACCCCCCCAAGAAACGGCCGGCCGCCTATGGCCGCGCCACCGCCCCTATATGTAAGCACGGCCGGCCGCCTGTGGCCGCGCCGCCCCCTATGTAAGCACGGCCCCCGGGCCTTTTAAATATATGTTTGTGTCCACAATAACGCGTCCCTAGTCCAACCCCGCCGGCGGAACCAGCGCCGACGGGATCTTCCTACTCGCTCCCGCTGCCGGCAGGGCTTCGCCAAGCCATGCCCTTTGTCCTGGGTGGTCGCTCGGCCTGGAGAGAGGGCCGAGATATTTATACAACCGGGCCTCTAGTCCCGGCCCGTGCCACCAACCGGGACTAGAGCCCCTTTGGTCCCGGTTGGTACCACGGGCCGGGACCAAAAACATATTTCGAATTTTGGGGGTGGCACCCTGCGCGCCCAAAATTTTTTAGCGCCAAAATTTGAAAATTGTTAAGTTTGCATATTAACAACTTCTATATACTTTCGAATTTTACAAAAATTCCAACATGAAAAATACTAGAATTTGCATAACTAATTTAAATCCAGTTTTCGTTTAACTAAATAATTTTTCTAACTATTGAAACTATTAATTATTTTACCATTTGTATATAATTTGAATATAAAAATGTTACAATTTTTGTTTTCTCTCGTGATCTTCCGAGTTAGTCCAGAGCATACAAGGCATCCCGGGTGATTTATATAAAGTTCGACAAAGCGAGTTGTACCTTATTGACACGGTGAATTTGAGATCTTTGTCTAGAACAGAAAAACCATAGTTTTCCTTCGAATGTTTACTCTGCGCATCCACACGTATTTTCCCTTTATCCCGACCCCCGCTTGAAAACATAGTAACTTCCTTGTACGCGGCAAGCCTCAGCGGGAGCATCAGACTTAAAGCAGAGACGGGCGGTATCCCTGTCGAGACATCGTAGTAGTTTTCATAGACGGGGGTGCCATGAGACTACGGTAGAGACGTGCGGTAACGGGATAGCGTAGTAACACAGAACTCGGGATTTTACCCAGGTTCGGTACGTCGCGACAGTACGGCGTACCTACTCCTGCACTTCTCACTAATTGGGACTAAAGCCCGTATAACAGGGTTACAGTGTGAGGGAATAGATCTAGCTACTCGGCGAGGATGATGAGCTTCTCGGCGAGTTGCGTAGAGCTTGAACTTGTGTCTAACTTGTACTTGTTTAATCTATCTCCCGTCCGGCTTTATATAATAGCCGGATTAGGGCTTACAGAATAGGAAACCTAGAAGCCTACGTTAACTTGTAACTTGGAAAGCAAGGAATCCGTCTTCTCCTCCAAGCCAGATCACGTGGGCCGTGATCCGGGTTCTTCTAGAATCCGGCTTCTGCGCGTCGGACTACTGGGCCGCCCAATGGACCTAAGCCCATTACCATGTAGGCCACCCTGGTAGTCCGGCTCTTTGTCTACCATCTTCTATACCCCTATTCAGTATATATCCGACAGTAGCCCCCAGGAAGGATCAAAACTCTGATTCTCCGTCTTTCGTCAAATACATTTTGTCCGGGAAATCTTGATTCAGCAATCTTGATTCTTTCTACTTTCCTTTTGAAGGAGATGGTAACATAAAACTCGGAACTATGAAAGTCCGGCTTTTCTTCTCGCGATCCTTCGCGGAAAAGGAACTCATAACGTCAGCGTCTTAAACATGCTAACGCAAGCGCCGATTGGTTCCACGCGGGAAACCCCTCAGCGTATCTCTGACAGATTCTTACGGGAAACGAGGAGATAGCCATCATTCCCCTGCCGTTTTATTTCCCGTAGTTTCCGGCGATCGACACGCGTCGAGCATCCAACGGTCGAAAGAGCCGTTGGCACGTATCTAAACGGGTTTCTAGCTATAAATAGCCATCATCGTCCTCATCGGAAACTTTCCTCACTCCCTCACTGCCCACACCATTGACGCGCACGCGAGCTCGAGAGCAAGTCCTTGTCCCAGGCGCACTTAGCATCCAAACGCACCGAAACGCGCCACCAAAAGATGGCCTCCTCGCCGTCATCACCGACCCGCGCCGCCATCGACGAGCTCGTCAGCGATCTGGATCCACAGCCGGGATCGCAGAAGCACACCGGCGGCGAACCGGAGAAGACTATGGCTTCCGCGGCGGGCGGAGAAAACACTTCCGCCGCCGCGGATATTGCGGGATCGAGTTCCGCAGCACCCCCTCCGTTCATCTCAACGACGGCGAGGGTCAAGATCCATTCCCGTAGCGATGAACGCTTTGCCACCGGAGCCAACAACGAAACAGAAGTTGTCGGCAATTGGAGTCCGAGTAATACTTCTCGCGTCCTTCTTCGTCGGATGTCAAAGGAGGGATCCATAGTTAAGGGCAAATGGCGAATCTCGAAAGACGAACTCGAGCCCAAGCCAGAAGTTGGAGAATGCGTCATCCTTACCTCTCATGTTGCGAGAGGTATGGGTTTTCCCCCTTCCGCCTTTTTTCTAGACGTCCTTAACTTTTATGGCGTTCAACCACACAATATTTCTCCGAATTCCATCCTCTACTTAGCCAGTTTCCAAGCCCTTTTCAAAGGATATCTCGGGATAACACCTGACCTAAATTTCTGGCAATATTGCTTTGAGGTAAAGCATAACATCACAAATGGCGTTTCGCCCATTTGCGGAACCGTATCTTTCATCCTCAGAAAATTTAGGGAGGAATGGTATCCAAAAATAGAAATGCCGGAACCTAACCAATCTTGGCTAGGTTCTTTCTTTTATCATCAGGACATTCCATTCCCAGGCAGGGCAACCGGGGTTCCTCCCTTTGTTAATTCTGCCGCTACTCCTCGCGAGAGTTGGACAGCCGCAGTAGGGGAAAATTTGCCAGAAAACCTGATGAAGATAAAGCGGCGCATCGCCAAGCTCTCTTCCTCTCAAACTTCTTTGGTTGGGAAGGATACCGTTATGTGCTGGTTTGGACGCCGTATCCAACCTCTCTCTTTTCGCTCTCGACTTCTTTGCGAATACCAAGGACCAGAAGATAGCATGAGAGGAACAGATAAGGCCTTTACCAGAAAGGATTTTATAGGACGACTTCACGAACTGGTCGCCGTCAGTAGTCAGATTGAGGAAAGTCTGGCGATTTATCACGTGGAAAATCTGGTCCCTAAGGTATTTATCTTTCCTTGTTTCCACGTTTTTCTTCAGATTATCTTCTCTCTCCGCTTTTTAACATATTGTTAACTCCTTCCCAGTTTGATGAACTTGGAGAAAATGATCTTGCTTCCGACGCTGAACTCAACAAATTACATGCCGAGTTTCACAACAATCGGAAGCGCAAAAGGCAATCAGCTACCAGAGAGGAATCTATTCCCAACCTGGACGATATCCGGATAAAAGAAGAACCATTCGACGAACTCGGATATATTCGTCCGGAGGCAAAGAAATTCTTTGTTCCTGCGCCTCTGATTCGCCCTTGGCCACAAAATGGATTAGTTGTTCGCAATGATATCGCATTTTCGCCTCGTCAGGTTATACACGATGGCCTTCATCACGTTGGAATTCTCTTCGCGGAATATGCCAAAGAATTCAACGAGGTCTTGAAAGATTTGCGAGAAATGAGCCAGGTAATACTTCTATCCCCCAAGCATTAAGTTGAAATATGAATTCTTCTTAATGTTTCTTCATATGCCTGTTCAAACTTAAGCATCTGGCTTTCATTTCCATGTTTTAGCATTCCGCAAACGCCATAAACTTGGAAGTTTTTAAGAAGCTTAGTCTCAAGAGCAGAGAAGTAAAAACCCTTCAATCTGTTATTGAGTCTAAAAGCAACAAACTAGCGTCATCTCAGCGGCAACTATCAAAAGCCACCGGTATTTTATTTTGTACCATTTGTTTTCTCTGGAGAATTATTCGGAATTGTTTTGTAAACTCAAATTAATTTCTGCCCTCCAGCTGCTTTAAACAAAGCCAACAAATTAGCAGAAAACGCTGTCCATGTTTCTCAGCTTCGTGAGGAAAACTCAAACCTCCGAAAGGAACTTCTGAAAGCTCAAGAAGACCTAGAAGCCAGTAATCTGGCCCTTGGGATTGCTCAATCGAAGGCCTCTTTACAGGCAGCGGAAGACAAATCTGTTATCAATGATTTGGAAAGTATGCTACTCCCGCGCATGAAAGAAAGCGACGAAATTGACAAGGTTCTTGGTAAGTTAACTTCTATTTACCAATGTCTTCATGTCTTATTTCTTGTATCTTTCCATGTAACCTTTACTTTTGTCGACAAAGCAGGAAATTTTCCAGGAATTTCTCGGACTGAAAAGATCCGGGCCTTTGGGGAAGTGTGGAATTCAATCAGGAATGCAGGAATGCAGCTGATTAATAAATTCCTTCCCACAAGTACTGTATGCTTTTCGGAAGTCTACCGACTTCCGGGTGCCATCACAGAAGTAGCAGAATTGAAAGAATCCATCCTTCGCTCTGCCGCACGAGGTGGTGCACGCATGGCACTTGGCCTTATGCGTCTACATTACCCTAATGCCAGATCTTGGCGCGTAGCATCCGGTATCCCTCAAGGATATACAGAAGCGCAACGAAATGCGATTTTTGATGAAGTTAAAGGGCACGCTTCAAAGATTGCCTCTATGGTCAACATTTCCATTACTTATCCGGAAGAAGAAGTGCCCGCAGCCCCCGAGAATGATAGCAGTGATGAAGACTCGGATGCTTGAGGGAATACACTCGACCCGAATGATGGATGTGTATAAGAGCATTTTTACAATGTAATTCATATTGTAATGCTTCTATGTCATTTGTCGAAACAAGAACTCCGCCTTTTGCAATTTCAAGTTTCTTGCAAAGTTTTTCCGGGTTTGACTGTTCCTTTATCTTCTAATTAATCTGGTAACTGTGTTTTAACTGCTCTAGTGTTTAAAAATGGCTCAACTAGCAATATGTATCGTCATGTCGAGTAACTGGGGACGAACCAAACAGTTTTAAAACTCAGAAACATGGATCATGCTAGAAGCATTTTTACTGACTAGTTTCAGTAACCCAACACATACACAATCAGATAAAATTTAGAGAAAACAAGGAACTGCTCTGAAACTTGGGCACGCAGGCACAATCCGAGTTTCCTTTAACCTTTAACAGGCCGAATCATTCAGCTTTTAAACACCGAGCACGCAGGCACAATTCGGGTTAACATTGAGTATTTGTAAGATCATTGGGAAATAGATGAGGCGGAAATATTTTGTACTTATAATGAAATATGAATGACAACATTCCGACAACTTTATTTCATGGTCTCAAATATGTTTACATAGAAATTGAACTAAGTATAGAAGGGACGTAATTGCTGGATACTCCAAGGCCTCTTTGTCTCTCCTAGTTCATCATCTATTTTTCTCTTTCTTTTGCGATTCGGCTTCTCGGGATCATCCTCCGTATCTCGAATGTCGACAAGATAGTATGATCCATTCTTCATGGCTTTACTGATGACAAATGGTCCTTCCCATACTGGGGCCAATTTGTGCTTCCTTTGCTGCACCAATCTCAGCACTAAGTCACCTTCTTTAAAAGAACGATGCCTGATTTTCCGACTATGATAACATCGTAAACCTTGCTGGTAGATGGCAGATCTTTGAAGCACAAGTTCTCGTTCCTCTTCTAAGAGATCGACGGCATCCTGTCGTGCTTCTTCGGCATCTGAGTCGTCAAAATTCTGCACTCTTGGGCTATCATGGATCATGTCCGTTGGAAGAATAGCTTCCGCACCATAAACTAGGAAAAACGGGGTTTGCTCAGTTGACCTATTTGGCGTCGTTCGAATACTCCATAACACGGAAGGTAGCTCTTCTACCCACGCTCCAGCTGCTCTATGGAGAGGAGATTCGAGTCTTGGGCGTATTCCTTGCAGGATTGAACTGTTCATTCTTTCAACCTGTCCATTAGATTGCGGGTGTGCCACAGATGCAAGATCTAAGCGGATTCCCGTTTGTTGGCAGTATTTTGCCAACTCCCCAATGGAGAAATTTGTCCCGTTATCAGTTATTATGCTATGTGGGACGCCATATCTCATTACTAAATCAATAATGAAATTCCTGGCAGTTGCGCCATCCAGCTTTTTGATGGGTTTAGCCTCCACCCATTTTGTATACTTATCCACCGCTACGAGTAGATGTGTAAGTCCACCTCTTGCAGTTTTGAACGGTCCCATCATATCTAGCCCCCAGACCGCAAACGGCCATGTGATAGGGATAGTTTTAAGTGCTTGGGCCGGCAAATTGGTCTGCTTGGCGTAATATTGACATCCTTCGCATGTATTCACTATGCGTTCGGCGTCTGACTTGGCTGTTAGCCAGAAAAACCCCGCCCGGAATGCTTTTTTGACTATGCTTTTTGATTGAGCATGATGTCCGCAATCGCCGGCGTGGATTTCTTCCAGTATTTCTCTTCCTTCTTCTGGTGAAATACACCGCTGAAAAATTCCGGAAGTACTGCGTTTATACAAGTGGTCGTTGATCACCACGTATCCTTTGCACCGACGCTGTATTTGCCTTTGCAAGACTTCGTCTGCTCCTTCCGGGTACTTCTGATTGACTAAGAAGTTTAAGTATGGAATTGTCCAATCCGGTTTAACGAGCATGACCTCGATTGTTTCAGATGCCAGAGGGTAATCAACGTCTCCACCTTTTATGGATGGTTCATACAAGTGCTGGACGAATACCCCCGGTGGTAAAGTTTTTACTCTCTCTGATCCCATGCGGGCTAACGCGTCCGCATTCCAGTTTTCCTCCCTTTTTATGTGAAGGACTTCGAACCCGAAGAAACAAATGGCAAACTCATCCACCGTCCTCCGATATTCGGCCATTATAGGGCTTTTCGCGTCCCAGGTTTGGTTGAGCTGATGCTGTACCAAATCCGAGTCTCCATAGCATAAGATGCGTTTTACCCCTATTTCTTTTGCAATATGCAAGCCATGAAGCAGAGCTTCGTATTCTGCCACGTTGTTACTGGCGTTGAAGTGTATTTGTAATACGTACTCCATTGTGTCTCCCTTGGGAGATTTTAGGACTACGCCAGCCCCAGCTCCTTCCTTCATCTTGGATCCGTCAAAGTGCATGATCCAGTACTCGGATTCTGGCATCGGTGTATTTTCCATTGCTTCTGTCCAGTCGGCGATGAAATCTGCCAAAACTTGGGATTTTATTGCCGTCCTTGGCTGGTACTTAATGTCGAAGGCTGCCAGCTCGATGCCCCATTTAGCTACTCGGCCGGTTGCCTCCGCATTGTTTATAATATCCCCTAGTGGTGCTTTACATACCACTGTTATGGAATGCCCTTGGAAGTAATGGCGCAGTTTTCTGGATGCAAAAAATACGCCATATGCCAGTTTCTGGTAGTGCGGATACCTTTGTTTGGATTCGGAAAAAACTTCGCTTATGTAATATACCGGATGTTGATCTGGTATGCTTTGTTCTTCTTTTGTCCGCTCCACAACGATTACCGCACTAATAACCCGACTTGTAGCCGTAAGGTATAATAACATGGGTTCTTCGTCTTTTGGAGATGCCAAGATGGGAGCGTTCATCAAGGTTTCCTTCAACTGGGCCAACGCTGCATCAGCCTCTTATGTCCATTCGAACTTGTCGGATTTCTTCAGCAGCTTGTAGAGTGGTAAGGCTTTATCCCCCAGCCGACTGATAAATCTGCTGACGGCTGCAGCGGAACCCGTCAATCTTTGGACATCTTTTACACATGTAGGTTTTGAGATGTTCAAGATTGCCTTGATCTTTTCCGGGTTAACTTCTATTCCTCTGTGGGAAACAATGAAACCCAGAAGTTTTCCTGAGGGAACCCCGAATACGCACTTAGATGGATTCAACTTCATCTTGTAAGTGCGTAAGTTTTCGAAAGTTTCTCGCAAATCCTCAAGGAGTGTATCTTTTTCCTTGGTTACGACAGCGATATCGTCCACGTAAACATGAACGTTTCTGCCAATTTGACTATGCAAACAGCGTTGCATGCAACGCTGGTAGGTTGCACCTGCGTTCTTCAGGCCAAAAGGCATGGTTATGTAATAGTACGTCCCATACGGGGTTATAAAAGAAGTATTGATTTGATCTTCCTTTTTCATGCGTATTTGGTGGTACCCGGAGTATGCATCCAAAAAGCATAAAAGCTCGGAGCCTGCAGTGGCATCTATTATTTGATCGATTCGCGGTAACGCGAACCTATCTTTCGGACACAACTTGTTCAATCCTGTGTAATCTATACACAATCTAAGAGCAGTGGTGTCTTTCTTCGGTACTAGGACCGGATTTGCGGACCAATCAGTATGGATTACTTCCTTGATGAAATCGGCTGCTAAAAGCCGGATAATTTCCTTGCCGATAGCCTTCCGTCTTCTTCCGTCAAACGACGGAGACCTTGTTTGACGGGTTTTGATCCGGGAATAACCTTGAGTTGGTGCTCAGCAAGTTCCATGGGTACGCCTGGCATGTCAGCTGGACACCAGGCAAAAATATCCCAGTTCTCACGGAGGAACTTGATGAGCTCGCCTTCCTATTTGTCGGTCATCCCAGTCCCTACGACGACGAATTTTGTCGGGTCTTTGGGATCTAGGATTACCTGTCTTGTATTCTCGGACGCCTTGAAGCTATCTGTTGGCTTCCGAGTTTCTTTTCCTGCCGGCATTTCTTTCGGCGATACCTCCTTGGCTAATTCCTTCAGTTCCTCCTTTGCTATAACTCTCTGAGCGCAAAGGGCGTTTTCTTTCTCCAACTCGTTTGCCAGCTTGAAATCACCGGCTATGGTGATTACTCCTCCTTTGGGTCCTGGCATTTTCAGCTTGTTATAGATATAACAGGATCTTGCCATGAATTTGGCGAAAGCTGGACGTCCGAGTATTGCGTGATACACGCTTTCGAACGGCACTACTTCGAAGGATACTTTTTCCTGCCGGAAGTGATCTTTATCTCCGAAGGTGACATCTAGGGAAATTTCTCCTAGGGATCGTGCTTGCCTGCCAGGAACAATGCCATGGAAGCGTATATTGCTGTAGTTGAGCTGGGACTCGGAGATCTTCAAGTGCTTCAGTGTATCCAGGTACATTATATTAATGCTGGATCCTCCATCCATCAGCACTCTTCTTAGCCTAGTGTTTTGAACAATAGGGCTGACAACAAGAGCTTGTGTGCCGGGTTCAGGGATATTTCCGGGATGATCAGACTGATCCCAGATTATCGGTGTGTTGGAGTACTTCAAGAATTTCGGGGTTGCCGGAACAACCGCGTTTATTTCTCGAAGTGTTCTTTTGGCCACCTTTGCTGACGGGGTTGCTAAGAAAGTTAACATTGCTTCTCCGTCAACTCTCGGAAATTTGGGTTCGCCCTTTCGCTGTTGTTCTTGGATTTTGTCATCAGTGTCCGATTCACTGTCTTCTTTTTCAGCTTCTGGCTTTTGTTTGGCAGGTTTCCTTTTGGAACCCTTCCCTTTATTTCCGGATCCTGCATTGCCTTTCATATGCTTGTTTAGCCGGCATTGCGCGTTTGTGTGGGTTGGTTTCCCAAATTGCGAGTGGTGGACGCAGGGTTCCGACTTAATTCTCTCCCATTCTTCGGGAGTGTAATTGATTGGATCTGGACTGCGGCCTTTCCACTTATTCACCTTTTCTCCTCCAAAGGCTATGTTGACCTCCTTGGGCTTTGTCGTTGACTCTGGAGTTCCTTTTTTGTCAGAACGAGGGGTTTTCTTGGCGAGTATTAGTGACTCAATATTGCCTCCTCTTGCTCTGATATCATCTTCGGCTGCAGCATGCTCATTAGCGGTTGTAAGCATAGATCCGAGATCTTTGTGCTGTTTAGAACCAACCATGAACGGTACGAGTCCGGGTTTTAGGCCATTGACGAAAGCATGCATTGCTTGTACGTCAGTTACTCCAGAGCAACTATTCTTCATTGCAGTCCATCTGGAGATGAAATCCACGTATGGTTCGTCCTCAAATTGAGTGCAACGGTTCAGCTGGTTGATGCTATTTGGGCGTTTGTATGTTCCCCGAAAATGCTGAGTGAATACTCTCGCCATATCATCCCAACTGTCGACAGTTCTTGATGGTAAACCATTGATCCAATCTCTGGCTCCGTCTAGCAACATTAGGGGAAGAAACTTGACAGCTTCCAGGTCTGTCCCATTGTTGATTTGGACAGCTGTATAATAATCTGAGAGCCAGGTATCCGGGTTTGTACTGCCGGTATACTTTTGGTAGGTTGGACCAACTTTGGCGAAGCCAGAATGCAGGGTTATCCTTCGGATCCTGTCAGTAAAACACTTAGGACCAAAGTATAGATCATCCTTTTCTGCTCTATCAATGTGTGCAGAATATCTCCCGGCTGAATGGACAGAAGGGGATCTGCTCCTTTCTTTTCCATTGTTGCGCGGACGCGCTTTTCCGAGGTTATCTCTATCCCTTCCGTGTTCACGTCCTTTAGGCGGAGTTCTGCTTCTATGCCTTTCCTTATCCTTAGGAGGTGTCCGGGATCTTTCACGTCTGTGAGGTATATCATATCTTCCAGCTTTTTCAGCTGGGTTTCTCGGAGGTGGCATTATTTTGCCGTCATTCCGGTGCTTGTCTTCCCGATCGTGTGGTTTATATCCATCTTTCGGGAGATGAGGTCCGATTCTAGACGTTGCGTCCCGGTTGTCTGGGTTTTTCCTGTCTTTTCTCGGATCCTCTTTTTTATCCGAATCTCCGGGTTCTTCCGGTCCAGGTGCTCCAGCAGCGCAAGTAGCTGTTTTGCAGAGAGCGGAATTATCATGCAGCCTCCCTGATCGTTCTTGGCCTCGCTGTTGCTGCTGTAATGCTTTTCCTAGGAAAGCATACACCCCTTGGAGTTTTTCCCCATTGGAATACAGGTCGTTGTTTAGGATGGCGAACGCTGCTTCCGCGTTTTCCGCTGCGGTTTTGTATATTGGTTCGCCCTTGGCATCTTTGCCGTTCAACTGCTTTTGCCAAGATGGGTTATAGAACCTTTCTTTTGGCGGCAGTTCTTCCGGTTTTGCGATTCCGGGTAACCTAGTAGGTTTTAACGCAGATCTATGCTTTCTCTCGTACTCCTCTATTTCTTCCTTCATGACTTTGATGTCATTATGGGTTTGTTGGAGATGTTGCCGAGATCTAAGCAGATGTTGCTGTTGCCGTTGGAAACTTGTCTCCTGGCTTCCAACATCTCAGGGGGTTCATCTGGTCCCACTGGTGTTTGTAATAGCTCTTGCTCTTCCTGTTCCGTCATTGGCGGAGCAGTGATTTCCTTAGATTTCTTTTCCGCTGGCTTTGTGCCGCTAATGTCTCCTACTTCCAGGTTTTCATCAGCGAGATCGGCTGATTTTTTCTTCCGGAGTTTGTATTGGAGTTTTTTAGAAGCACGGTGCTTTTTCTTGGAAGAGGGAGGTTTCTTGACAGGCTCATCTTCTGTCATCTCCTTAACATTGGGGAATATCCGAGAAGTTTCTCCGTCTTCTCTCTCTTCCACCGGCGGAGGGGTTTTAGGGCTTTCCTGGCTGTCGGCACCCGTTGTATCAGCTGGTTTTGCCATTAGCACCTCATGGAATCCCTCTTGAAAGGACTTAACCTTTCTTACGAAGGCATCCTCGTCTTCGTCTTCGGAGTCGAAGTTATCCGATCCGGTTTCCGACTCCAACCTCGCCTCAATGGCGGCAAGCACGGACTCTGCTTCCGAGTTCATCGTCTGGTTGACGGATGTCGGATCTTCCGTCTCTGTGACGGGTATTTGTTCTTCCGTCTCTATGACGGGTAGGTTGTTATCTGCCTCTTGCACGGGATTTCCGTCATCCGTGTTTTCAGCGATTTCGGATTGCACCATGCCGATAAAGTGTGTATCACTTTTTTGTCGGCGATCTGAGCAGAATCCGGCATCATAGTCGTCTTCGACTGGGTATAGGGCGGGTGGGATAAATTTGCTTCCACCGCAAAACCCCATTGCCTCTGCAGTTAGTCCGATAAAGATGTTAGCAGATCCGATCGGTAACACGCAGGCACTTACCAGGTGGTTTTGCGCCGGTATGTAGGATCCATTGTCGAGGAAGCGCCCGACATCGTCGTCGAACTCCAGGCTTCCGACAGTGATCGATCTTCCAATTCCGCCGAGTATCCCAGATCGGAATTTTACGCCTGACGTCGTTTGCCCCACGGTGGGCGCCAACTGTCGAGACATCGTAGTAGTTTTCATAGACGGGGGTGCCATGAGACTACGGTAGAGACGTGGGGTAACGGGATAGCGTAGTAACACAGAACTCGGGATTTTACCCAGGTTCGGTACGTCGCGACAGTACGGCGTACCTACTCCTGCACTTCTCACTAATTGGGACTAAAGCCCGTATAACAGGGTTACAGTGTGAGGGAATAGATCTAGCTACTCGGCGAGGATGAGCTTCTCGGCGAGTTGCGTAGAGCTTGAACTTGTGTCTAACTTGTACTTGTTTAATCTATCTCCCGTCCGGCTTTATATAATAGCCGGATTAGGGCTTACAGAATAGGAAACCTAGAAGCCTACGCTAACTTGTAACTTGGAAAGCAAGGAATCCGTCTTCTCCTCCAAGCCAGATCACGTGGGCCGTGATCCGGGTTCTTCTAGAATCCGGCTTCTGCGCGTCGGACTACTGGGCCGCCCAATGGACCTAAGCCCATTACCATGTAGGCCACCCTGGTAGTCCGGCTCTTTGTCTACCATCTTCTATACCCCTATTCAGTATATATCCGACAATCCCTACTATCACTTCGAAGTGTGCCTGCAATATCTGCGCAGAATATATGACACCCATAAGGCAAAGCCCATTTTTCTCTATCCTCATACAATCTACTTAGCCACTCGTTATCCTTCAGATTGTACTTCGCCAAGACCTACTAAAATCATGAGCGAAAGTTTCCGAACAGTGCAATATATCCCTTAATACTTTCGTTGCATTTTGATATATATCTGAGCGGTAGTTATATACCCTTAATACAGTATACCGTGTGTCAACACATACTACATCTCCAAAGTAGTTATAATCCTGCAATATCTGTCAGGATTGTATCCGTATGATCATGTATTCCACGCTTATTATTACACATCACCAACAGACGGAGGAGAGAGAAACAGAAAAGTGGGTGGGTGTGCCGCTGGTTGGAATAATAATGAAGTCAGGCTGGTCATAGTTGTCAAGCACTCAATGCTTGCCAGCTTTTGACCGATCAATACAAATTATTGGTCAAACTTGCACCTACTCCATTCATAATCACAGAATATGTATAAATATCATTTTGGGTAACAAAATCTCTTTCATACTGCGCTATAAGAACTATGATCATGTATTCCACGTTTATTATTACACATCACCAACAACATCCCTATCTAGTCTTCTGAATTTTCTTCGTGTCCCTTGCTTATGATCGCTTCGGCCGTAACCATGGAGCATCTTCATTACTTAACGGGATGGTGGGGTCAGCTTTCACTGTGAAGGGTGGAATTTCAACAAACTTATTATAATCTTCTGACATGTCTGTCGTGTCCTCGATTCCCACGATGTTTCTTTTCCCTGAGAGAACTATGTGACGCTTCGGCTCATCGTATGATGAATTTGTTTCCTTATTTTTTCTTTTCTTCGGTCTAGAAGACATGTCCTTCACATAGAAGACCTGAGCCACATCATTGGCTAGGACGAATGGTTCGTCATTGTAACCAATATTGTTGAGATCCACTGTTATCATTCCATAAAGCGGGTCTACCTTTACCCCTTCTCCTTTCAGGTTGACCCATTTGCACTTGAACAAAGGGACCTTAAAAGAAGGTCCATAGTCAAGTTCCCATATCTCCTCTATATAACCATAGTATGTGTCATTTTTTCCATTCTCGTTTGTTGTATCAAAGCGGACAGCACTGTTTTGGTTGGTGCTCTTCTTATCTTGGGAGCTCGTGTAAAATGTATTCCCATTTATCTCGTAACCTTGAAAACTCCCAATAGTCGAAGATGGTGACCCTGCCAACATGTACAGCTGATCTTCAACAGTGGTGTCATTTATAAGACGTGTTTGCAACCAACTTCCGAAAGTCTCCATGTGTTCGCGTTTAATCCATGAGTCATCCTTCCCCGGGTTTGCAGACCGTACAATATTCTTGTGTTCCTCGAGATACGTAGCCATGAACATAGAATTTTGTAGAACTGTGTAGTGTGCTTTGGTCAAAGAATGCCCGTCCCTAGGTATCATTGTTTTCTTTCCCAGCGTTCCTTTTCCCCTCAGTCTCCCCTCATGCCGCGATTCAGGAACACCAATTGTCTTAAGGTCAGGAATAAAGTCAACACAGAATCCAATGACCTCCTCTGTTCCATAGCCCTTCGAGATGCTTCCTTCTGGCCTAGCACGGTTATGAACATATTTCTTCAAGACTCCCATGAACCTCTCAAAGGGGAACATATTGTGTAGAAATACCGGACCAAGAATATGAATCTCTTCACATAGGTGAACCAGGAGATGAGTCATAATGTTGAAGAAGGATGGTGGGAACACCAACTCAAAACTAACAAGACACTGGACCACATCCCTCTGTAAACTTGTCAGACTTTCTGGATCGATTACCTTCTGAGATATTGCGTTCATGAATGCACATAGCTTCACAATGGGTACTCGAACATTTTTCGGTAGAAGCCCCCTCAATGCAATCGGAAGCAACTGCGTCATAATCACGTGGCAGTCATGAGACTTCAGGTTTTGGAATTTTTTCTCTGCCATGTTTATTATCCCCTTTATATTCGACGAGAAGCCAGACGGAACCTTGATACTGTAAAGGACTTCAAAGAATATTTCCTTCTCTGCTTTAGTAAGAGCGTAGCTGCTTAAGTAATGGCGCCTATCTGTGTGCTTGTTGCTTGGGTCTTTCATACGTTGCTGGTCCTCCCGTGATTCTGGCGTATCTTTGGACTTCCCATACACGCCCAGGAAGCATAGCAGATTGACACAAAGATTCTTTGTCACGTGCATCACGTCGATCAAAGACCGGACCTCTAAAACTTTCCAATAGGGTAGGTCCCAAAATATAGATTTCTTCTTCCACATGGGTGCGTGCTTATCAGGGCCGTACGGAACTGGTTGGCTGCCAGCAGCCTTACCAAAGATTACTTCTAGGTCCTTGACCATATCGAATATATCATTACCACAACGCAGCTCAGGATTCTTCCGGTTATCTGCCTCACCTCTGAAATGCTTCCCTCCTTTCTTTCTTACGGGATGCTTGATCGGAAGAAATCTACGATGCCCCAGGTATACAACCTTTTTACATTTATCCAAAAAAACACTGTCAGTATTATCTAAACAGTGTGTGCATGCATTGTACCCTTGTTTGTATGTCCGGAAATGTTACTAAGAGCAGGCCAATCATTGATGGTTACGAAAAGCAACGCCCGTAGGTCAAATGGCTTTTGTTCGTTCTCATCCCACACACGTACACCTGGTTTGCCCCACAATTGTAAGAGTTCTTCCACTAATGGCCTTAGATACACATCAATGTCGTTGCCAGGTTGCCTCGGGCCTTGGATGAGAACTGACATCATAATGAACTTGCGCTTCATGCACAACCAAGGAGGAAGGTTGTACATACATAGAGTTACAGGCCAAGTGCTATGACTGGAGCTCTGCTCCCCAAAAGGATTAAAGCCATCTGTACTTAGACCAAACCATAAGTTTCTCGCCTCTCCTGCAAAGTCTGGAAAGTCTCTCTCGATCTTTCTCCACTGCGATCCATCGGCGGGGTGCCTCAACTTTCCGTCTTTCTTACGGTCTTTTTTGTGCCATCGCAACAACCTAGCATGCTCTTTGTTTCTAAAAAGACGTTTCAGCCGTGGTATTATAGGAGCATACCACATCACCTTAGCAGGAACCCTCTTACGGGGGGGGGGGGGGGGGGCTCGCCGTCAACATCACCAGGGTCATCTGCTCTGATCTTATACCGCAGTGCAGTGCATATCGGACATTCATCCAAATTCTCGTACTTCTCACCGCGGAAGAGGATGCAGTCATCAATGCATGCATGTATCTTCTGCACATCTAATCCTAGAGGGCAGAGAGCTTTCTTTGCTTCGTACGTACTCTCAGGCAATTCGTTATCCTTTGGATGTTTTGGCTTCATTAGTTGAAGTAAACTCTCAAATGCCTTGTCAGTCACACCGTTCTGTGCCTTCCATTTCAGCAACTCCAGTGTGGTACCGAGCTTTGTGCTACCATCTTTGCAATTTGGGTACAACAATTTTTTGTGATCCTGTAACATGTTGTCCAGCTTCAACCTCTCCAATTTATTTTCACAGTCTTCCCTTGCATCAGCAATAACTCGGCCAAGATCATCATCGGGCTCTTCTGATGCCTGTTCTTGATCACCTCCTTCTTCTCCATTCTCTTCCATTGCAGTATCGTCGTATTCAGGGAACAAAGGATCTTCTTCTTCTTCTTCATCGTCTTCCATCACAACCCCTCTTTCTCCATGCTTCGTCCAGCAATTATAGCTGGGCATGAAACCTTTCCGAAGTAGATGGCCGTGAATGATTCTTTCGGAAGAGTGCTCTCTGACGTTCCGACAATCAACACATGGGCAACACATGAAGCCATTATCTTTGTTCGCCTGAGCTACAGTAAGAAATGCATTCAGGCCTGCCATATACTCGGAAGTGCGTCGGTCACCATACATCCATCGCTGCCGTGCATCCAGCTGCATCGTATAATTAAGTTTATCAAAATACATTACAATAACATATTAATACGACAAATACTACTTTTTTATGTATCAGTTACAGATGAAAAAGATAAGTTTGTTAACCTCGGTCGAAGATACCATTTTCAGTGAGCTTATGTGCGGCTCGGGAATTTCGTCGAACACCTCGTGTGCATAGTAAAATAAAACACACTAACACCACACTCTCTCACACCTCCAAGCAAAAAAAAAGATGGAAGGGGGGAGGGGCTGGGGCAGTATATATAGGGGAAGGGGGGCATTGGTCCCGGTTCGTGGACTGAACCGCGACAAATGTTCATGCGCGTGCTACGTGGCATGTGGCTAGGCATTGGTCCCGGTCCGTGGCACGAGCCGGGACCGATATGTCCCCCACGAACCGGGACCAATGCCCCAGGCGATTCCTGTTGCCCCGGGCGCACGAACCGGGACCAAAGCATGGCATTTGTCCCGGATTCGGTTGCAACCGGGACAGCTGTCCCCTGGCCCCCTCGACGAGAGGGGTTGTTTCCACTAGTGTATATATAGATAAAAAATGCAGTACATAATCGCTAGAGTGGATCTAAACCTAAACGGAGAGCATAGATGCATGATCTGATATCTGCTAGTCATACTCCTGCCTAGGCCTATAGTACATGTACTCGTAGTCGTCGTAGTCGCCGCCGCCGTCATCGTCACTATCGTCTGACGGTGCTCTGCACTCCCTCGGAGGATCACGACTCCAGGACTAGGCCTGAGGGTAGCGCAGCTGGGGGATATCGCCGGCCCTGATGTAGTCCATGACGCTCTGTAGAGTTCGGCCGGACCACCATAGCCGACGACCGGCCTCGTGAAAGTTCCCAGGAGGAAGGCCGTCCTCCTCATACCTGGCGAGCGCCCTCTCACGCCGATTGATGAAGAAGGCATCCCAAGTCTTGCCCTTGCTGACATATTCACGGACCAATTTTTTCTTGAAGTTCCGGAATGCTTCGGCCATCTTCTGAAGAGCGAACTCTTTGACTAGCCTCCTCCTCTGACGTCCACCCGGAACCTCCTCACCGAATTCATCTTTTTTGTGGTATTCCGGAGGTAGAATGAAATGTACCATAAGCTTTCTGAACATCTCCTTTTTCGTTCTCTTGTGGACATAACTGAAACCAAGACGTGCTTTATTTGGCTCCTTCCATTCCTGGACGGTGATCGGGACAGTGTCTCTAACAATGACTCCGCATTGGTTGATAAACTTTGTGGTGTGCTGTAGGGGCTTGCCGGTTACACCGACTAATTCGATGGTATATCTTTCAGAATCTTTCATCGCCTTGGATTTGCCACGCGTTGTCGTACTCGATCCGGCCGAGGGCTAAAATAAGAACGAGAGTCGCGCGCGTTAGTGCATATGTATTCACATTTCAGTAAGTTTGTATCACGAGAGGCTCAATATATATATATATATATACCTCGCCGGAGGTGGTTGTTCTTTGCAATTGGAGATCGTCGTTTGTCGACGGTTGACCTCCGTCATCAATGTCCATTCCTTCACCTCCTTGATCATCCACAATGTCTGTTCCTTCTTCACCTCCTTGATCATCGACAATGTCTGTTCCTCCTTCTCCTTCTTGATCCTCAAGGTTCAGATAAGAATAGATTATATCATGTTCTCCGGCTATGATATCTAATAGATAACCTTCAGCCTCCTGTTCCGCCGTCAGGTCTCTATTGTCCGCCATATGTCACTCCTGCAGACATGCATGTAGTAAAAATTAATTAAGTATATAGGAGACTTAGCAAATATTGTCGTAGAAGGAGGGAAAACAGATTGCTAGGGTTTTGGGTGGAAGAACGATGACCACCGGAGGGGAAAAACCATACTTTACAGGTGTGTCCAAGATTAGTTTCTCAAACGACTTGGAGAACCCCATAGCTAGGTTGCATTGGCTTTCCTCGTCATTTTGGTATATTACACTTAATATTCTGAATTTATTGAATTAAAACTTATTTTCATTATTTTAATGAATTTAATACAAATTCAAATATGGTCTCATTTTGAACTTTGTCAAACATGATTGAAAATGATATAAACAGATAGCTTACATTTTTCTGAACATTTTGCATATTTTTCCATAATTTTTGGAATTATAAATTAAAAGTTATTTTATTTAGAAGATTAATTATGTTCTGTAATTCCATATAAAGTGGGCCAGGTGACGTCATCAAAAAAAAATCTCGCCAACAGTGGCCAGGTGACGTCATCATGACGTCACCTCTGGCGTCACACGGTGGCCGGCGGTTGCAGTTTAGGCTCTCGGGTATCCGGCGATTCCGGCGATTCCGGCCACGGGGGAGGGAACGGAGATGGGGAGGAGGCCACGGCCACTGTTCGATGGCGCCGTTCGATGGCGTTCGTTCGAGGGCGACGGCCCGCGGGGAACCTACCGGAGAGACGGCGACGGGGCGGGGGCGGAGCAGGGTGGAGGCGGTGGAGAGAAGGGCGCGCCGACGGCGACGGCGACGACGCGGTCCTCTGCGCGGGCGACGGCGACGGCGACGGCGACGAGGCAGAAGACGAGCGGGCGCCGGCGCGAGGGTTTGGGACTTAGAATTTTGGGGCAGGAAGGCATCGCACATATATAGGTGCAGCCTTTAGTCCCGGTTCGTGACACCAACCGGGACTAAAGGTCCCTCCCCGGACCTTTAGTCTCGGTTGGTGTCACGAACCGGGAGTAAAGGTGCAATTTTTCGCGGCGTTTTTCGTTCCCGCGCAGAACGAGCCTTTAGTACCGGTTCGTGACACGAACCGCGACTAAAGGTGGTTATTCAAATACTTTTCCTTATCCCAAACTTAAAAATACAAATAATATATCAGAAAATTCAGAAAAATAAAACTAATTCTTTTTAAAATCTTAAAAATACAAATAATATATCAGAAAATTCAGAAAAATAAAACTAATCATTAAGATTCACACACATCTTGAATATATATGTAGATAAAAAAGGCAGTACATAATGGCTAGAGTGGATCTAAAGCTAAACGGAGAGCATAGATGCATGATCTGATATCTGCTAGTCATACTCCTGCCTAGGCCTATAGTACATGTACTCGTAGTCGTCGTAGTCGCCGCCGCCGTCATCGTCACTATCGTCTGACGGTGCTCTGCACTCCCTCGGAGGATCACGACTCCAGGACTGGGCCTGAGGGTAGCGCAGGCGGGGGATATCGCCGGCCCTGATGTAGTCCATGACGCTCTGTAGAGTCCGGCCGGACCACCATAGCCGACAACCGGCCTCGTGAAAGTTCCCAGGAGGCAGGCCGTCCTCCTCATACCTGGCGAGCGCCCTCTCACGCCGATTGATGAAGAAGGCATCCCAAGTATGCTGGTTATCGGGATGCCAACTGGGATTCCTCCGCTGCTCCGGCGTGAGCTCGTGATAGTAGTGGTTCGTGATGGCCGCCCGACGCGCCACACCTTGAGGAAGAGGAGGGAACGGCACTCCTCCGGCGCTCAGCATCCAACCGGCGGGAACTATGTAGCCGCACGGGCAGGGGTAGTTCGAGGCGGAAAGTGCCTTCGCCTGGATGAATGTTAGAGTGGGTACGGTAGAAGCCATGAGAGAGTGGTGAGTTTGTATGTGTTTATGCCAATGGTGTGGCAATGCATACATATATATAGCGAGAAGAAAACATCCCTTTAGTCCCGGTTGGGGACACCAACCGGGACTAAATAGGTTAGAGTTTCGTTTGGACCAATCAGATAGAAGCACACGGATCGTGTGTTTCTTTAAAGCTCTTGTGAATCGTTGGATCCGGGGTGTGTTTGTTTCGAGCTGTTGTGAGCCGTTCGATCAGGGCTACGGTGTGTTTCTTTCGAGCTGTTGTGAACCGTTGGATGAGGTGGATTCTTAACCGTTGGATCAAAACCCTAGCACAACACTTTGTGAGCCAGAGGACCCTATATATAGCCCACCTTCATACACCGGTCAGTTCATCGAGCAAATACAAAACATCCGGATTCGCCATCATACGTCCTGCCGTGCATTTGGTATGCATATTGCACCCAGTAGCCACGGTGGGGCTGTATGATGGCGATACCGATTGTTTTGTTCTACATCCTACTTTAAGGTTTGATACAGTGGCGGATCCACATGGTATGCCAGGTATGCACCGGCATACCCTGTGACCAAGCCATGCAACGTTGAGCTAGCTGTAGTAGTAGAAAAAAAAGGTCTGATCATTAGTGAAAAATCGGCCAGCTCGTTACAGGTTAGTCCCGTATAAGTAGAAGAAAAAAAAAGCTGGTGGATTAGTGAAAAACCAGTCAGTTTAAGTCATGCGTGCAGCATGTGGCCTAGTAGAAAAACATAAGCAAAACTCGATCGACTACAACTACTCGGTCTGTCAGCGTATTCTCGTACTTACAGGCTTATGTCTACCTAACCAAGATCCATCCAAATTCCAAACCCCAGTCGCTAGAAGCTCACGACCATACCGTCGTCCGACAAGGCGTCTCGCCAAGATCTTTAGGAGACAAGGAGCAAATTGTGCCAAACACCTGATGGGAAATGTGGAAATAGACTCCCACAAGTTGTCATACTTAATCTTTCGGTCACATATTATATATTGTTTTTGTAGCTATTATTACAAATTTACAATGGATATTTACAGCTATTTATTAAATTGGTAACTAAATTTATTAAAATGGCTAACAATTTTTTGATGCGGCATACCCAACGAAGAAATCCTAGATCCGCCACTGGTTTGATACATCATATATTCAGTTTATCGAGCAAATACAAAACATCCGGATTCGCCATCATACGTCCTACCGTGCATTTGGTATGCATATTGCACCGAGTAGCCACGGTAGGGCTGTATGATGGTGATACCGATTGTTTTGTTCTACACCCCCCCTTTAACACATCATCCATGCTTGGGTCAGTGTTCACTTTGAGCTCGGGTAGTAATGTGCAACTATTTGCTTGGTTGTGTTAGGGTGGCGCGCAGCGCGGGAGTTGTGACGCGTGGCCAGGAGGGCGCGGTATAAACTGTCGCGCCTCGAGCGCGTCTTATCCTCTCCACGCACGGGGACAACCCGGGGGAGGAGAGCGCCGACGAGGAGCTCTGGCAGACCCGCGCGTCTGTTTTCTGTTTTTAATAAAAATTATGAAATCAGATATTTTATCTCACAAGGTTTTGAGACATTTAAGTAACCTTCTGTTTTTCATGCTTTCCACTCGTTTTCTCAAATATTTTGCAAAGGAGTTAGTCTTAAACACATCAGAGATAATATAATTCACACGATCCATTCAAAAAAGTTTGGTACACAATAAATTATTACACATCAATTTTTCCCTTGTGTCCCTGCTTTCTTACGATTTGGCCGTATCCATGGAGCATCCTCATTATTTAACTTAATGCTTGGGTCAGTGTTGACTTTGAAGGGCGGAATTTCACCAAACATATTATAATTTTCTGACATGTCTGTCTTGTCCTCCACTCCCACGATGTTTCTTTTCCCTGAAAGAACAATGTGGCGCTTTGGATCATCGCATGATGTACTGATCGTTTTCTTATCTTTCCGTTTCCTCGGTTTGCTACTCATGTCCTTCAAATAGAAAACCTGAGCGACATCTTTGGCTAGGACGAATGGTTCGTCAAGGTAACCAATATTGTCGAAATCCACCATTGTCATTCCGTATTGCTCGTCCACCTTTACCCCACCTCCTGTTAGCTTGAACCATTTGCACCGGAACAAAGGGACCTTAAAGGAGGGTCCATAGTCAAGTTCCCATATCTCCTCTATGTAACCATAATATATGACCTTTTGCCCAATCTCGGTTGCTGCATCAAAGCGGACACCACTGTTTTGATTGGTGCTCTTTTTATCTTGGGAGATCGTGTAAAATGTATTCCCATTAATCTCGTACCCTTGGTAAGTCGTTATAGTCGAAGATGGTGTCTTGGCCAACATGTACAGCTGATCTCCAACATCATTGTCATTCATTAAATGTTTTCGCAACCAACTGCCGAAAGTCTCCATGTGAGCCTTTCTAATCCATGATTCAGGCTTCCCCGGATTGTCCGAGCGTAAAATATTCTTGTGTTGCTCGAAGTACGGAGCCAACAAGCCCGAATTTTGCAGAACTGTGTGGTGTGCTTCAGTCGTAGAATGACCGTCCATACATATCGTTGATTTCCTTCCGATCGTGCCTTTTCCACTTAGTCTCCCCTCGTGCCGTGATTGAGGAATGCCAATCGGCTTGAGGCCAGGAACATAGTCAATGCAGAACTCAATTACCTCCTCATTTCCATAGCCCTTTACGATGCTTTCTTCTGGCCTAGCACGGTTACGAACATATTTCTTTAATACTCCCATAAACCTCTCGAAGGGGAACATATTGTGTAGAAATACAGGACCGAGAATGGAAATCTCTTCGACTAGGTGGACCAGGAGGTGCGTCATGCTATTGAAGAAGGATGGTGGAAACACCAACTCGAAACTGACAAGACATTGGACCACATCGTTCTGTAACCGTGGTAGATCTTCTGGACTGATTACCTTCTGAGAGATTGCATTGAGGAATGCACATAGCTTCACAATGGCTACTCGAACATTTTCCGGTAGGAGCCCCCTCAAAGCAATCGGAAGCAATTGCGTCATAATCACGTGGCAGTCGTGAGACTTCAGGTTTTGGAACTTTTTGTCCACCATGTTTATTATTCCCTTTATATTCGACGAGAAGCCAGACGGGACCTTCATACTGCTCGGGCATTCAAAAAAAATGACCTTCTCTTCTTTCGTAAGAGCGCAGCTGGCACGACCTTGAAACCATTCCGGATGCCGGTCATCTGGGTCTTTCAAAAGTTGCTGGTCCTGCCGTGCTTCCTTTGTATCATTTGTCTTCCCATACACGCCCAAGAAGCTTAGCAGGTTCACGCAAACATTCTTATTAACATGCATCACGTCGATTGCAGAGCGGACATCTAGGACTTTCCAATACTGTAGCTCCCAAAATATCGATTTCTTTTTCCACATGGGTACGTGCCCGTCAACTCCCTGTGGAACTGATTGTCCGCCAGGACCCTTTCCAAAGATGACTTTCAAATCCTTGACCATATCAAATATCTCAGCTCCAGTACGTTCCGCAGGTTTCGGCCGGTGATCTGCCTTGCCGTTGAAATGCTTGCCTTTCTTTCTTACGTTATGATTTCAGGGAAGAAATCGACGATGACCCAGGTACACGTTCTTCCTACAATTATCCAAAAATACACTTTCAGTCTCATGTAAGCAGTGCGTGCATGCTTTGTATCCCTTATTTGACTGTCCCGAAAGGTTACTGAGAGCAGGCCAATCGTTGATGGTTACAAAAAGCAACGCTCGTAGGTTAAATTCCTCTTCTTTGTGCTCATCCCACACAGGTACACCAGGTCTGCCCCACAATTGTAAAAGTTCATCAACTAATGGCCTTAGGTACACATCGATGTCGTTGCCGGGTTGCTTCGGACCTTGGATGAGCACTGGCATCATAATGAACTTCCGCTTCATGCACAACCAAGGAGGAAGGATGTAGATGCATAGAGTCACGGGCCAGGTGCTATGGCTGGAGCTCTGCTCGCCAAAAGGATTCATGCCATCAGTACTTAGACCAAATCTTATGTTCCTTGCGTCAGCTGCAAAATCTTTGAACTCTCTGTCGATCTTTCTCCATTGCGTTCCATCAGCGGGGTGTCTCAACTCCCCGTCGGACTTACGGTCCTCTTTGTGCCATCGCAACAACTTGGCATGCTCTTTGTTCCTGAACAGGCGTTTCAGCCGAGGTATTATAGGAGCATACCACATCACCTTGGCGGGAACCCTCTTCCTGGGTTTCTCGCCCTCAACATCGTCACCAGGGTCATCGCTTCTGATCTTATAACGCAATGCAGTGCATACAGGGCATTCATTCAAATCCTCGTATGCACCGCGGTAGAGGATGCAGTTGTTAATGCATGCATGTATCTTCAGAATCTCTAAACCTAGAGGGCACACAACCTTCTTTGCTTCGTACGTACTGGCGGGCAACTCGTTATTCTTCGGAAACATATTCTTCAACATTTTCAGCAAATTTTCAAATGATGAGTCACCTACACCTTCCCGTGCCTTCCATTTCAGCAAATCCAGTGTGTAGCCCAGCTTTTTCAGACTATTGTCGCATCCTGGGTACAGCGACTTCGTGTGATCCTCTAACATGCGATCCAAATTCTCCCTCTCCTTGTCAGTTTCGCAGCGTCTCCGTGCATCAGCAATGGTCCGACCAAGATCATCAGCGGGCTCATCATGTGCCTCTTCTTCACCTTCACCAAACCCTTCCCCACCTTCGGCATCATCCTCCATGAAAGTATCACCGAAAGCATCATGATAGTTGAAATCGATATCATCCTCTTCTTCATCTTCTTCCATTCTAACCCCTTTTTCTCCATGCTTGGTCCAACAATTATAGCTTGGCATGAAACCGTGCCGAATCAGGTGCATGTGAACGACTTTTGAGGAGGAGTGACCCTTCTCATTCTTACATTCAGCACACACTACACCACGGACCAAATAAGAGGGCAGAGGGCTGCCGGGAAAAGTCGACCTAAGAAGGCAATTTGACTGCCAGGAAAAATTAACTGCCGGCAAAAGATTGAGAGGGCATGTTTGCTGCCGGCGGAAATCAAGAAATGCCGGCCGTCAACTGCCGGTAATAATCTGCACGTTCGGTGGCGTATGGTCTGCCGGCACATGTAGGTCCCGGCAGTCAACTGCCGGCACACGGAAAGAAAAAATGCGCGCCTGAACCAAAAAAAAGGGCGCGGAGAGATGCAGGGGTGTGAAAAGTTGGGTACCGGGCACCTAAAGCCTTAGCAAAAATCCCCAATCTCATTCGTGCGCACCAGCTCTCTCTCATGCTCGTCGTCGCTGCCGGCGCTCTACCCTCTCTCTCGCTCCCCGCCACCTCTCCACTCGCCCTCCCGCGCCCCTCTAACGGCCCGCTGTCTCCACGCCGCACTGCTTCACCCCGAGTCCCTACCGCCAGAACAGATCTTGCCACCGGCTCCTCACCTCGTCGCCCGCCCTCGTTGATAACGCCTCCAACCATTAGAAGGAGGTCGGGGAGGGGTACCCCCTCTGCTGACTTCTATCTCGATGGCTCGTCCTGCTGCCGCCGCCCATACGTGCAACGAGGAGGAATCCTGCTCCACGAGTGACGCCGGTACGTTTCCCAGATCTGCCCGACTCGGTAGTTGGTTATTGTAGATGCCTTGTGCTAGATTCAGTTTGCTTTACTCCTAAGTACTTGTATAACTAGTGCTTATTTGTTACAAAGTTTAGTGTTTTTTAGATCTTGCTTGAAAATCAAAGGATTTCGATTTCGTAGCTAAAGCAGTATTGGTTGGATGTATCAAACTGCTCAACAATAGTTTGTTTTTGATCATGGCCGAGCACTTTTAGTTCGTGCATCCTGTAATCCCAAGGAAAAGCTAGCATAACAATTTACTATAGGATTGGCTGGGTCGACAGTTCTGTGTTTAAGCAATTAGATCAGGTATGCATAGATGTGATTTCTATTTTACCATGTGCTGCAATGACCTGAAAGTGGTCTGGCTAGTGATCTGCTATGTTAGTATGTTTTGACCACCAGGGATTGACTTGACAACACATCAGAGATGCAGAACCAGTTCTGTAGTGTCCATGTAATATAAATTGGAACAAATAGTTTTCAAATTCTTGTTTGATTTTTGTGATGACAAGAAAGTCTGTTAGTGGAGGTTTTCAAAGAATAATTATAGCAGAAGCAGTTCACTAGCCAAAGTTTGAAAGCAAGATGTCGGTTGTTCTCCTCTGTTCCAGATTGCATACGCAACTAATATTTGCACTTTGAGCTAAAAAATATAATTGATGGGTGCTACTTGCCGCACTCATATTTTTGTTCTTTAATTGATAAATGACATCCCCTTACAGCATCTCTCTTCAATATTCACATGCTGCACAAGAATCTAATTGTGCCATGTTTCAGTATGTTCAGCTACTGATCATGCAATGCAAACTGTAACTATTACTTTTACAGGTATATTAATTTTTGGTGGACCAGATTCGGAATTATTTCTTTACTTCTAAAATGCCTCATGACGGTCAAGAGCTTGATTTTGTTAACTGAAGAACACTAAGTGGTTATACTAGGAGGATTATCATCAGACAAAAGCCTTTTTCTGCAAAGAATAAGCTGTTGTACTAGGATTATCATAACATGCAAGTGTGTTTTCTGGAAGGAAAAATGATCCTTTATCATCTGGAGATGTATGCAGCAAAGGTATGGAACTTTCATTTGCAGATTTCTACCGTATATTTAGCTTGATGTGATTAAGTTCAAGTTTTATGCAATGCATGATCTCTTAAATTATTTTATTTTTCTATGCCATGCCAGAAACATCAGATTAAATGTGTGCTCCGAATGTCAATGCTACGAAAGACCTGCAATTTCTCAAATCAGAAACCAGAAACTAAGTTGGGTCTCTTCAGATAAAGCTATACATCTTTGGAGGTAATGATACATGTGGAGTATATTACCTTCTAATGTTTTAAGCCAAAACAATTTTGTTACAATGATCATGCCCACATATTAAGGTTAGTTAATACATTGCGTCGCTAAAGATTGTAGCTACTGTGCTTTTCCTCATATGTGCCATTACTGGATACTCTCTGTGATCTCCCTTCTAGCAGCAAGTTTGATCTGACTGGTTTTTCCCGTGGGTGTACTCAGATATTTGTTTCTCAATATAATATACATAGAACGCATCAGATAATTTTCGGTATAAAATTAAGTGTTCCAAGGTGATGGTCCTTGCTAACTAGTATGGTCGAGACTTAATACATTAGTAGTAGATGAGAGAATGTACCTACACGGTGGGATAGAAAGAGAACATGCATATGTGATTAGCACCAAGGCGACCTTAAATATCTAAGGTGAATTAATAGCAGGTGCCTTTTTAAGTCTATTGCTTCCTAGGCATCTGAGATGCTATTTTCATGTGTTGATAAGAGCTTAATTACTAGGAGTAGACTGGAGGATTTCAGTGTTTGTTTCAGCACTGTGTAGAGACCGTGAAGAAATCCTCTGATCATATTTCACTTGTCAATCTTTCAGGTGACAAACATCGGAGCTCTGCTACATGTGTTGGAGGCTTGTTGGGACTGAATAAAACGGGAACCCCATAAATAGTTATGGACTGATAGTCTTTTGGGTCATATGTCTAGTTTGATAGGCTTATATACTGCTAGGGGCTTGGTGGAATGTAGATCACTAGATGTTGTACTCAGTTTTGTTTATGTACGTGGAAATAGCCAATTGCTTTTATGCGGTTCAGCATGAACACTTTTTAGAAACATATGTATATATATTTCTATTGAAGATAATGGTTATTAAATGTGGAATAAAAATGTGCATCTGGTCTTTGCCTATTCAGTTGACTTTACCTCCATATTTTTAGGCGACCTGCTTTTTGTGGCTTTGATTACACTTGTAGCTTCATATGTTATGGGGATTGAATAAGCACTTGTACACATTACTAATGCAGTTTGACTGCGGCAGAACTCAGTTCCGAGGGCAGTTATCTGCCAGGACAAGTTTGTTTCCAGGGCAGTTAACTGCCGGGAACAGTGTAAACTGCCGCCAAAGATATTGCCGGCAGATAGAAGTATCTGCCCTTAAAAAATGTATCTGCCGGGAATGCTCTAGCTGCAAGGGCAAATAAACTGCCAGGAAAAGGAAAACTGCCGGCAAAGACATTTGCCGGCAGGGTTATAGAGGGCAGACCAAACTGCCGGGAAAAACGCTTTGCCGACAGTTATACTGCCCTCTTAGGTGACTATTCCCGGCAGCAGATGTGCCCTTACATTTGGTCCATGGTGTAGTGACATGGACAGATAATAAAATCTCGCTGCTTGTTCGCATTTGCCACTACGAGCAAAACTTTCAAACCCGTAGTGAACTCGCCGGAGAGTCGGTTACCGTACATCCATTGCCGATTCATCTGCATTATTATTATATAAAGTATATAATTAACCATCATGCATTTGTTAAACTAACTAGCTGGAAATAATACAAATCATTAAAGAGTTCAAGTTGCTAACCGCAATCGCGAGGTAAAATAAATGAAAACGCTCAAGTCGGCTCGGACACTTAATATCATGTGTGTTTCATGCTATCGGGCATTTCATCGAACACCTTGTGTGCATAGTAGGAACCAAAAGCATACCCACCACCCCTTGTGAATGTTGTGAGCAGAAGTGACACCAAATGTGGCTAAGTGCAGCGAGCTGAGTCCTATATATAGGGATGGGCCTTTAGTCCCGGTTCACCTGGACAACCACGGCTTAAGGCCTTGGGGCCAGCTCGAGGACCTATTAGCCCCGGTTGGTCTGGCCAACCGGGACTAAAGCCCCTCCCCTCCGCCAGCTGTGGACCGAGCGCGCTGGGCCCAGACTATTGGTCGTGGGTCTCGTCCCGAACCGCGACTAAAGACCCCTATAGTCGCAGGTCGGTACTTTTGGGGACTAATGGGGGCGTATGAAAGACCTATTTTCTACCAGTGTTAGCTGTGCCAAGCATGCGCATAGCCACAGCTTCATCTTATGTCTAACTTATCTTTTTGTCTAGTTTATTTGGCTACCACATGGACCTTTATATGTTATGTAAAGGTTAGAAGTTTTCGACTCGGATTCATAAAATCTATCAGACACCGGCTTCTACCTCCCTTATTTGTTGCATCCGTGTGTCGAAAAATATTATTGATGTTGGGCAAATAACCACATCACTGTCATAAGGTGCTAGTGTCGTGGCGACCTAACTCCACCTAAACCTGTAAGGGGGCTGGATGACACGCCAAGTGAATAGAGTAGTGGCATGGATGTGTAAGTCATGCCAGTATTCGTGCCATACCCATATACAACGCACGCTACTAGTATATTCTGTCTCTCTCCTAAAGAAGTCTATCATCAGATGTTGGATATTCAAGTTGGTGTGTTGTATAAATAAATTTAGTGTTAGAAACCAGTCTTTTGATCCGTGTGATCGTGGTTTTTCCCATCTAATGTTGGATATATCTTGTGCGTTAATTTGCATAATCCAACGGCTAACAATCTCAAATCGATGGGAAGAGGCCTAGATAGTCCCGTTTTACAGTCTCTTAATTAATATTAACACCTTGTTTTCTCTCTTCCTTTATTGTCTCTCCATGTGAGCATTTTGCATTTGTGACATAGAGAAGAGACGATCTTATGTGTAGCATTACCTCGAAAGGTCTTAAAGAGCATGCAAATTTGTATTAAATGTTATAGTATATAGAGTCTTGTGGAGCGTAAGTAAACTCAGTGAGCAGGCCCTGACTTGCGCGTGTGAATTATTTGGAAACTTATGGGGCAGCATATAGAGAGGAATATATGATGTGCTCGGCTTTCCACTGCATAGGAACTCTATTATAGGAAGGAATATATGAGGTAGTATATGTGTTAGACTCATTACTACGTCACGTATTAATAGAGAACAATGAAATTACTAAACCATCTAAACAATACTATCGCCGTTTCGTAAAAGAAGGTGTATTTTGTTTACTTAACCAATGTTTTGACCAATTATTAGTCTATTTATTTATAATATTTTTGACATATAATTAATATCATTGTATTTCTATTTAAAAGTACTTCACTATGATCATGAGCTATATCACATATATTGCATATTAAATGCGTAATCATTGCTCAGCCTCGGTCAAACGAAGCGAAATACGCCTTATTTTCGGAATGGAGGTAGTATAAACCTTTGGATTGATTTAATACCACACAACAACGATGCACCCTAAAACAAGCATTATTGTTTGGTCTCTCATACTATTTTCCCAAGTTCATGGAACACCTGATCGACCTTGACATTCTACTGATTAAATTCTAAGGCCGGTGACTATATATATTTATCTTTTTTATCCATAATTGCAATAACAATTGTGAAAGTCATCCAGAAACTGTTTTCTCCTAGGTTTTCTCATGTAGGTAGGCATGGAAAAATCATGTGATCCTTCCACATACATGTTTTTCTTTCACGTTGCAAGAAAGAAGAGAAAATAAGTACGAACACTTCATGCATGAGTAGTTGAAAGTCAATTGCGTGAGTAGTATCGTGAAACTCACCGATGGATGTCCATTGTATAAATTCTCCCATTGGGGATTATTCAAGACCTAAGATTCGTAATGTAACGACTGTCGTGGTGGTGTCACGGCAGATGCCATGGGATGGCTAAAGATGTGGGGACGATGGACGCTGGAGGTGTCCGGGGAGGGATCACGCGACGAATAGCCGCGTGAGGTAAGATCCACACAACACAAACAACACGATGTACCCAGGTTCAGGGCCCTCGCGAGGAGGTAAAACCCCTACTCCTGCCTTCCTCTATGTATTACGATGCCTCTCCGAGTAGGTACAATACAAATGATATCGCTACCGAGTAGCCCCTTGCTCCTCTCCGAGTAGAGCTAGGGCAAGAACTTAGGGTTTCTAGGGTTCACTATGAGCCTGGAATGAGATCGTCTGTGTGCGTCTCTCAGTGTCCCTCGCGCAGGAGGCGGCTGGGCACCTTATATACATGGTGCCCTAGCCGGATACGTCCAAACCTGGACAAGTGTCGACATAGTGTCCCCACTGTCCTTTCTCCGAGTACCCGCTGACAGCTTTGGTCGTTGGTCTTGGCTGCTTCTGTAAAGTCGTTGGGCAAAACTAGGGGACAGACTGGTATCACTGTACCTAGTCACAGAGTAGGCCCCCCTTATCCTGCCACCGACTGCTTCCATGCTGTCACTGTCAGGCAGGCCGTCCCCACGTGAACAGTAGTTCGAATGCTGCCAAGTACGGACCCAGGATACGCGGGATCCTGTGTCAGAACGGCTCCTTTGACTTCCTGCCCGAGTAGTTTCCCGCCAACTGTTCCCGCCAATTGTACTCGGGCCAAACCTTCTACTCGACATGGTAGAAACTGATTGATATCTCCTTCTGGCCATCTTGAGGTGAGACCGAGTAGCAGTCGACCGGGTAGCGAGTACCCGGTAGTCGGCTACTCGACCAAACCTCTCTTCTGTAAGCGGCCTTTACCACCTGTCTTTACCCTACTCGGGGGTAACCCCCCGACAGCAGTCCCCGAAGCTGGTTGAGTCTTGCGAACTTGTTCACTAGGCTCTGCCAGCTTAAAACCAGCCTTTGTATCTCAGCCATCGAACCTCAAGATGACCGATTAGATCCTCCGAGTAGCTACCCGGAAAGTATCTTGGGTTTCCTTTTCCGAGTAGCAGTTGCTTTCTACTCTGTATCCGAGTAAAAAGACTTAGCGAAATTTCGCAAACTGAGCCTCTGCAGCGCAGAGCAACATCCAGCCCTTCACGCAGGCACTGCCTACGTGTCAAGCATCCACGACCTTGTCGTTTGGTTTCCCAGGACACGACGCCACGTGTCCAGTTCTCACGCTGTGGGCCCACTGGCCGTCATGTCCCATCACGCGCAATTACTGGCCACGATCTGAAGGCGGGATCAAATGCGGCCGTTACGCGCGCAGCCCGCGCTTGTGTGCGTTTCTATCCGGCCACAGGACCCACCACACGCCACAGTCGATCCCACTACCGCGGTGGTAACGGTAATACCGCGAGGGAGGTATAAATACCCCTGCGGTAATTTCCTTTTCTTCTTCCCTGCGCTTTTCCCCTTCTGCCTCCTGTTCTTCTTCTCCACCGAGCCCTCCGCCGCCGCGCAAGCTTCTGCGCCGCCGCGGACTCACTCCACCGAGCAACTACACTCGAAAATCACCCACTCCTCCTACTCGCAAGGATGGCCAAGGCTAGCTGGGCGGGTTCCTCCGTCACCCAGGCCAATCTCGCCTGGCTCGTGTCCAGCAGGAGGGTTCCCCCCGGCGTGGAGTGCCGGGCACCCGACGACGAGGTCGTGCCAACTCCGCGAGACGGCGAGCGGGTGGTCTTCATGTCGCACTTCGAGCGCGGCTTTGGACTGCCCGCCTCGGACTTCTTGCGCAAGTTCCTCGACCACTTTGGGCTGCAGATGCATCATCTGCCGCCCAACGCGGTCGTCTTCCTCGCCTACCACGTCGTCGTCTGTGAAGCTTTTCTCGGCATCAGGCCCACGACTGATACGTGGCTCAGGTACTTCAACCTCCGCCAACAATCAGTCGGGAAGAAAGAAGGTGCAGGTATCGGCCGCGCCACCGACACGGGCTGTGCCATGATGGTGCAGCGGACGGGTACAAACCATCCCCGCATCCAGGGGCTGGATTCCTGCCGAATGTGGCAACAGACATTCTTCTATGTCAAGAATGTCCCCGCCACGGAAGGAGGTGTGGTTGATGACCGAATCAACCTGCCCGCTTGGAGGAACCGTGCTCCACTCGGGTCGAACTGGAAGGAGAAGCCCAACATCGACGAAATCGCCGTCGAGATAGAAGATAGGCTCGGCGAGTTGAAGAAGCTGGGCCTCAAGAATGACGACCCGGTGATATGCTGGATCAAGCGCCGAGTACTCCCACTGCAGGAGCGCTGCCATCTCATGTGTTACATGGGAGGCCCGCGCGACTGCACCAGGACCACCACCATCGAAATCGACGACGTGGATGTTGCCTATCATGCCAGGAACATGCTGAAGACAAGCCTCACCGAGAGGTGGCGGTATGGCTTCGCTCCGTACAGCCGCACGCTACCGATTGCCCGGGTACGTTCTTCCTTCTCTGTTTTCGCCTCTGCTTTCCGAGTAGACAACTTCCCTTTCCGTCCCGACTAGCAATCGTCTGTTGCACCGAGTAGAACACTTAGTCTACTCGAGCTTAGGCTTAGCATGCTTTGTGTTTGCACGCCTATCCGGGTAGAACACTTGGAAAACTGCATAGGCTTAGTGTGCTTTGTGCCTGCACGCCTGTCCGAGTAGTATACTTTAGAAAACTGCATAGGCTTAGTGTGCTTTGTGTTTGCACGCCTGCCCGAGTAGAGTTCCATCCTGCTACTCGGTTAACTTACGATCCTTCTCTGTCTTTCAGACTCTTACTAGACAGTTGATTGAGAGTCGCGAGGTTTTTGAGGAGAACTGGTTCGCCGATCGCGAGGAGGATGACATGTTGCCCTCTGATGACGCGGGACAGAGCAGCCCCGCTCCTGACAAGCGCGATGCTCTCCGCACTTGGTCAGATGAAGGCTCTCACGGTATTATTATTTTTCTTCTCGTCTGCTTCCGAGAAACACCAGCCCCTTGCATTGCTGTTTCTGATTCTTCCTTCTTCTCTTTTGAATTTCTCAGATGAGGCCGCTGCGGAGAAGGAGGACGAGGATGAGGGCGAGAACGAGGGCGATGCGCCCCTCGTCGTCCAACCTCTGTCTACTGCCCCTCCCGAAACCCGCAAGCGGACCGGGATCGAAGCACAGGCGCCTCCAACCAAGAAAAGGAAGCCCGCCGAGAAGGAGGAGGCCGCCGAGAAGAAGAAGAAGGTGACTGTCAAGAAACCCCGACGACAGCTTAAATCCACCACTGCGTGAGTTCTCTTCTCGTTTGCCCTCCTTCTCGCGTAATACTGTTTTCCTCCAAACCTTCTTCCAATCCTTAATTCCTTTCTTCTCTGCAGTCCTGCCATGGATGCGAACGCAGCCCTCGCATCCGACCCAGCCCAGAAGAAACCAGTACCTCTGGTCAATCTGGACGACGATGATGAGGACCGCGATGCCAATGCTGCTGCTGCCAATCCAGCACAAGGAGCAGCGTCAGAACCAGCAGCACAAGAAAGCGCTGTTCATGAAGAGAGACCCCCTTCTCCTCCGGCTCGCAACGCCGAGAAGGACCAAGAACAAGAAAAGCAAGATGCCGCCGCCCTTGAGCGGCCAGAAGTAGAGCAGCCCACCAGCGAGGCTGCTGCACAAGATAACATCATTGCCGAGCAGCCGATGACGGACGACACCGCTGCAGATGCTACCGTAGCAGATGTCTACCCACTGCCAGGCAGTGCACCGAGTAGTGTTCTGCCAGAAGCTGCAGCGGCGCCACCAACTGCGCAGGGCCCTACGCCACCAACTGCGCAAGGCCCTACACCACCAACCTCTTCCTCGTCTCCACAGAGCAAGGACACATCCAGCTCTCCTGGGCGAGCAGCCAAGCAACAGGCCCTTGATGCTCTGAGGGATTACTGCTCCAAGAAGGGTCTATCCGAGAAGGAGACTGCCGATAAGGTGGCTGCCGAGGAGGCCAAGGCCAAGGAGGAAGCCGCCGAGAAGGCCAAAGCCGAGAAAGAAACTGCAGAGAGAGCCAAGGCCGAGCGGAAGAAGGCCAGGGCTGAACAGAAAAAGACCGAGAAGCGAGCTGCCGAGGAAACAGTCGCCGAGAAGGCAAAGGCCAAGACTGAGGGGAAGAAACCCGAGGATCTCGAGAAGCAGAAGATCGAGAAGGAGCAGACGAAGAAAAGGGCCAGAGAGCAAAGCGCATCCGCAGGCGGAGCACTCGTGGTCCGCGACTCCGGCCCGATTCCTGCTGCGCTCTCGGCTGATGCTCGCGCTGCTGGTCAACCCTGCTACCCGGAATATATGATTGAGGTTAGCCACCAACATACCATCGGCTTCCCTCCCCAAGATAGAGCTGTAGCTATTCAGAAGGGGAGGAAAGCAGTAGCCAGGAATACTCCTCCCTTCGATCCAGCCCAGAATAAGCCCGTCAATATTGCTTCTCGGGGACCCCAAGACAAGCCAATAACCTCCAAGGGTCTTGAGCAGGTACTGGATACTGTCGGCTACATCAGCGCCAAGTGGGACAGCGGGGTTCTCGGAGAGGAGAAGTGGCACGGCTTGACCCTTGGCTCCGTCGACCACTACCGCGTGGAGTGGAACAAGATCGACCTGGGACACCAGCCCATGTCCGTCTCCACCGATACCGCAACCCTCGCAGCCAAGATGTTCTTGCACCGCAAGAACGCCGAAGATATCGAACAGAGCTACGCAGTAAGTCTTTTTGCCTTTTCCGAATTGAATTTTCTTCTCTTCTACTCGCCCTTCTTCTTTCTCACCATCACTCCCAGTCCCCGAGATTTGGGTCGAGTAGGTGGATACTCTCCGAGTAGCCTCCTACTCGGGCCGAATCTTCTCTGCATTGCCTGACTCATTTTCTTCTCGGTTTTCAGGATAGCGTTCTTAAGCGGACCAACTTGTACCGCATCCTTCTCTGGAATCACTCCATCGCCAGGAGGCGTATTGCTGCGCTGGAGAAGGAGAAGTTAGCTGCTGAGGTCGCGAGCAAAAATGCAAACGACAGCACCCAACAGCTAGCCGAAGTGCAAGGTACGCCTTTAGCCACGCGGTTCCTGCGTTTTATGGTTACGCCCGCTTCTGCTTTTTCATGCATTAACCTTTCCTTCTCTGCAGAGAAACTGAAAGCCTTGGCCGATGAGCATGAACAATGCCGTAGCTTCGTGGAGAACGCCGAGGCCACGATAAAGAAACTTGAAGGTGAGTTTGCTGTTTACTCGGTATGTCCTTGAGTTTGGTTCTTCTCTGCCCATTTACTGACCTCATCTTATCTTTTCGCAGAAGATTATAAGTCATTTGCTGAGGCGCACCAAGATTGCGTCCAGCCAGCAGAGGTGGAGAAACAGCTGTCCGACCAGGCCATTACTCTGATTAAGGACCACACCACCGAGATGGAGAAGCTGCAGGTCCAGCTTCAGAACGCGCTCCAAGACGCCGTGAAGATTGGCGCCGAGAGGGACGCGGCCATCGCCGAGAAAGCCAAGGCCGAGACTACTTTCAAGGCCAAGGAGAGGGCCCTCGAGGCTGAGTGCGAGACTCTGAAGAAGACCAATGCTGATCTTTTCGCTCAGATGGACACCCTGCGCCAGGTTCAATCAAAGCAGATTAACAACGAGGAATCCTGGAGAAGCAAGCTGCAGCAGCTGCGCCGCCAACTGATCGGTAAGTTCTTTTCTTCATTGCATCTTCTCTTCTCGGTCTTATTCCTTCTCGGCTTCCTTTTTCTTTCTCGGTTTTCGATCTTGCCACTTGCTATTTCAGAAATCTGGCCTCGTCTTGAGTCTACCTCTGCGCCCACGATAGCCAAGGCCCGAGCAGTTCGCCTCTCGCTGGGTGAGCCGATTGACACCAGGGCTGATATCGAGGACAGCTTGGTGGTGCTCAAAGGTTACTTCGAACAGCTGGCCGGCTGCGGGACTGATTTGATGCATGCGGGCATTGAGCTCCACCGGCTGTTCTGGCCCCATGATCCTGAGCCAAAAAGCATGCGGGCGCTCGCCCTCAAGCTGGAAGGCGTGAAGGCCGAGTTGAAGAAGTGGCGAGCCTCCGGAGCCCGTGCTGGTGCGGACGTGATGCTTCTCTGCATTGCGTCCTGGTATGAAAACTTGGATATGCAGCTCATCCGCGGGAAGCGCAATGACTCCAAGTGGGAGACTGATGCCGATAGCGTGGCCTTGCGCAAGCAGATTGCGTATGATGTCGCAGAGTGCGCCGAGACGGAGGTCTACATCGATGGCGTCCCCGAACCCGACACCGAGTACGAGGACGACGAAGATGACGATGAGGAAGAACTTGGGGACTTCTTCGAATCTCCCAAGGGCAAGGCCGGGAAGGGAAAAGCCACCGTCGTCGCGAGTAGCGATGAAGACGAAGAGGCGCACATCGACTCCGAGCCACTCGACTTCGGCACTTCCTCAGGTGCTGCTCTCGACGACACGGTGCCTCCTCCTGGCCATGCTTCAGGCTCCTCCTCGACTCCAGGACCCGTCTCGGTGGCCACAGCCACTTCCGAGCAGGCGGTCACCCAGGAAGACGCCGAGATGGAGGAATCCGCCGCCGTGCAGACGGGGGCGGATGCCACTCAAGCCGGCACCGAAGAAGCAGCTACCGCCAGCGCCACTGAAGAAACTGCTGCCAAGGCCGCCGCCGAGGAAACATCAGCCAAGGCCAGCGCCGAGAACATCTCCTCTTCAACTTGAAGCAACCTGCAATCTTTTCTTTCACTTGAACATTTTATCAGATCCCCGGGATGCCGGGAGCAGATGTAACAAACTACCTTTATCTTGCTTGCTACTCAGTTTTTATGCCCACTCGGTTTATGTTGACATTAATCAATTTGAACGACACTGGCTTAACGCCGAGTTGTGTTTCCATGCGAGTCCCCGAGTAGCTTTTCTCATTCACCCTGTCTTTTCATCTCTGCTCTACCTGCGACTTGTCGCTTGTTTGGTATTCGAGTCACAAGAATCAAAGAACAAGGCTGCAAATACTTAGCCGCTAGAAAACAATCATGATAACGCAGCCCACCACCTAGCCGAGAAGACGAAAACAGGGAACAAAAAGTAACCGACAATCTACTCGGTTCCTGCACTCTTTCTTCCTTAGTGATTTTCGTGTGCTCATTGACCTTTTGCTTGTTCTCTTGCTTGCCATGAAGCCGGGTTTCGGACAGCAGCAGAGTCGAAGAGTTGGCATATAGGTTTAAACACAGTACTCAATGCACCTTTGAGTTCTGAAGTGGAGCAACCGAATAGACAAAGGAACAAGCCGAGTAAAAACACTGAGAGCAATTTTGGACGAGGGCAGTCCCCGAGAACAATTTTAGATTGCAGAGTAGAATTTCAACTCGGGTGAAAGGGTACATACATATCTTTGCTTACGAATGAAAACGACGAAGTAGAGCTACATTCCAGGGACGCTTGGTTTCCTCTCCAGCTTTATCTGCCCTGTTCGCCTGCGATGGGCGCACATCTACAAGATAGTACGCGTCATTGTGCAGCGCCTTGCTGACAATGAAAGGCCCTTCCCATGGAGGAGACAACTTGTGCATCCCGGCTGTGCGCTGCACAAGCCTAAGGACCATGTCTCCTTCTCGGAAAACCCTTGGGTTCACCTTTCGGCTATGATAGCGCCGCAGGTTTTGCTGGTAGATAGCCGAACGTGACAGAGTCAGCTCTCTTGCTTCTTCAAGCAGGTCAACGTCGTCTTCTCGAGCTTCTCTCGCTTCCACCTCAGTGTAGAGGGCTACTCGGGGAGAGTCATGCTCTAAGTCTATTGGCAACACGGCCTCAGCCCCGTATACCAAGAAGAATGGCGTGTAGCCGGTTGACCGGTTAGGGGTAGTCCTTAGACTCCACAACACCGCTGGCAACTCTTCTAGCCAACACCCAGGTGTTTTCAGCAACGGCTCAATCAGCCTCGGCTTGATGCCTGCCAGTACCATTCCATTTGCCCTCTCAACTTGCCCATTGGAGGCAGGGTGCGCGACTGACGCAACGTCTAGTCGGATATGCTTATCTCTGCAGAATCGCACCATTGCCCCCTCTGCAAAGTTGGTGCCGTTGTCGGTGATGATACTGTGCGGGTAGCCATATCTCATGATCACATCCTTCACAAATTTCACAGCTGTGACCCCATCGCACTTCCGAATAGGTTTCACCTCGATCCACTTGGTGAACTTGTCCACCATGACCAAGATATGTGTCATGTTGCCCTTAGCCGGCTTGAAGGGACCAACCATATCCAAGCACCAAACAGCAAACGGCCATGTGATAGGAATTGTTTTCAACTCGGATGCTGGCATGTGAATCTTACTTGCGAACATCTGGCAGCCGGCGCACTTCCTCACAATGTCCTCAGCTTGCTGCAATGCAGTGAGCCAGTAGAAGCCATGCCGAAAAGCTTTCTTGACTAAAGCCCGAGAAGAGGCGTGATGCCCACATTCCCCTTGATGTATCTCCACCAGGATTTCTTCTCCTTCCTCTGGGCTCACACAGCGTTGCAGCACACCAGTGGCACTTCTCTTGTGCAGCACATCTCGGACTAAGGCGTAGCCCTTGGATCTTCTCTGAATCTGCCTCGCGGTCACCTCATCTTCAGGTAAAGTACCGTCCCTTAGAAAGGATAATATGGGCATCGCCCAACTCGGTGTCTCCCGCACGGGAAACACTGGTTCGTCCATTTCCATTGGGACAGGCTCTGGTGGTTGCACAGGAGGAGTAGGAGCGCTTCTCTGCAGCCCAGATCGATTGGCGAGAACTTCTTCAATGAGTGCAACAGCTTCTGGGTTGAGGGCGGCAGTCCCCGAGTAAGGAGTGGCAGTCCCCGGGTAAGGAATGGCAGTCCCCGGGTAGGGAGTGGCAGTCCCCGGGTATGGAGTGACAGTCCCCGAGTAGGGAACGGCAGTCCCCGGGTAGGGAGCGGCAGTCCCCGAGTTTAGGACGGCAGTCCCCGGGTTCCCTGCAGCACTCTCCCAGTCAATCTCCATTGGGTCTGATTCTTCACTTGGCAGAGAGGGAACAAAGATAGATTCCGAGTTGGGGGAAGGCTTGATGGATGGCTTCCTCAAATGCTCCAAGGCAATCCCTGCCGGGATGGACTGCCGAGAAGATCCCAATTTGGACAGCTCATCTGCTGCTTCGTTCTCTGCTCGGTGAATGTGCTGGAACTCACAGCCTTCGAAAAACCCAGTCATTGACTGCACCAGGAAACGATATGATGCCATGTTGGCATCCAAAGCATCCCAGGTACCTGAGACTTGCTGCACCACTAGATCTGAGTCACCATAGCATATAATGCGCTGCACGCCAACCTCCTTTGCTACTCGCAAACCATGCACAACTGCCTCGTACTCGGCGACATTGTTGGATGCCTTGAAATGAATCTGCAACACATACTTGAGCTGATCGCGCTTGGGCGATGTAAGCACAACGCCAGCACCAAGACCTTCTTTCACCTTTGAGCCATCAAAGTGCATCTTCCAATAGTTGGAAACTGGAGCGGGAGGTTCATACTGCATCTCGGCCCAGTCCACAAGAAATTCCGCCAGTACCTGAGACTTGATTGCTTCTCTTCTCGTATACGCGGGAGCGTACGCGGCTAGCTCGATCGCCCACTTGGCTACTCTGCCACTCGCCTCCTTGTTACCCATGATATCCGAGATGGGAGCTGAGCTCACAACAGTGATGGGATGCTCCTGGAAGTAATGCTTTAGCTTCCTGGCGCCCAGGTACACACCATATGTCATCTTCTGGTAATGTGGATAGTTTTGCTTGGAACTGGACAGCACCTCACTGAGATAATAGACTGGGCGCTGCACACTCTTGCCTTCTTCTTCTCGCTCCACCACTATCACCACGCTGACTACTCGGTTAGTCGCGGCAATGTACAGCAGCATAGGCTCCTTGGGTAGCGGACTAGCCAAGACGGGAGCACTAGCCAGCATTGCTTTCAGCTCATTGAATGCCACATCCGCTTGCGGAGTCCAGACAAACTTGTCGCTCTTCTTCATCAGCTGGTACAGAGGCAGAGCCTTCTCGCCCATTCGGCCCAAGAAACGGCTCAGAGATGCCAAACAACCCGTGAACTTCTGCACATCTTTCAATGATCTCGGCAAAGACATGCTTTCAATAGCTTTTATCTTAGACGGATTGGCTTCAATGCCCCGACTAGAAACGAGAAATCCGAGTAGCTTTCCCGCTGGTACACCAAAGGTGCACTTACTCGGATTCAGTTTCATTTTGTACCTGCGTAGGTTAGCAAAGGTTTCCTCCAAGTCGGCAAGCAGAGTATGTGTTTTATTCGTTTTGATGACAATGTCATCTACGTACACCTGCACATTCTTGCCGAGTTGGTCATGCAAGCATTTCTGCATGCATCTCTGATAGGTTGCACCCGCATTCCTCAGGCCAAAACACATGACACGATAGCAATAAGCCCCGTACGGGGTAATGAAAGCAGTCTTTATTTGATCAGCAGGGTTGAGTGCAATCTGGTGGAAACCAGAGTAGGCATCTATGAAAGACAACAGCTCACAGCCGGCAGTGGAATCGATCACCTGATCGATGCGAGGTAGCGGGAAAGGATCCTTGGGGCATGCCTTGTTCAAGTCGGTGTAGTCGACACACATGCGCCATGCGGTGGCAGCCTTGGGATCTTCCTTTTTCTTCTCGACCATGACCGGGTTGGCCAACCAGTCCGGGTGCAGCACCTCCATGATGAAGTTACTGATCAGCAGCTTGGTGATTTGATCACCGATGGCCTTCCTTCTCTCATCCCCGAAACGGCGTAAAGCCTGCTTCACGGGCTTGGCGTCAGGACGCACATGCAAAGAGTGCTCAACCAACTCCCTCGGGACTCCTGGTAGATCTTCATTGGTCCAGGCGAACACGTCCCGATTCTCACGGAGGAAGTGGATGAGCGCGCTTTCCTATTTCTCGGCCAACCCAGCACCAATGATGGCCACGCGCTCCGGGAACTCGGGGTCAACCTGGACTGTCTTGGTCTCCTTGGCAGCTTGAAAAGCAGTACCATGCTGGGTACTCGGCACACCCTGCGCGCCAGCTTGTGCGGACTGAGCCATGGCCACCACCTCGTACATCTTCTTCTTCTCGGCAGCAATCACCATCGATTCTGCCAGCTGAGAGCTAGCAGAGGCACACTCCATGGACTTCTTGTAATCTCCCGAGATAGTGATAATGCCATTGGGCCCAGGGATCTTCATTTTCAGGTAAGCCACATGGGTCGAGGCCATGAACTTGCTCAGAGCAGGCCTGCCGAGTAGAGCATGATAAGGGCTCTGATGATCCACCACTTCAAACTGCAGGCGCTCAGTGCGGCAGTTCTCCCGAGTACCGAATAGCACATCAATCCACACTCGGCCAATCGGGTTGCATGAGATCCCGGGCACAATGCCATGGAAAGTGGTCTTGCTAGGCAGCATTATGTTCTCGGCCAGGCCAAGCTTCTCGAGTGTGTCCTTGTACACAATGTTGATGCTGCTGCCGTTGTCGATCAGCACCTTGCTGAACCTCACATTCTTCTCGGGGCCCAAGAAGGTGGGATCCAGCACCAAGGCATAGGTACCCGGATTGGGCATCACCTTGGGGTGATCTGCCCGAGTCCACTTGATCTCCTGGTCGCACCAGTACATGTAGTGAGGAACAGCCGGGATCACTGCATTGACCTCCATGGCCCGCCTGTGCTGCGACTGCTTGTCGACTGCCTCAGAGGTGAAGATCATGTAGCTCTCATGGTGCTCTTGGTACTGGTTAGGGCCATTGCCCCCGTTGTTGCCATTGTTGCCATTGTTGTTGCCCTGATAGTTGTTGTTGCCTCTGTTGTTGCGGTAGTGGTTGTTGTTGTTGTTGCGGTATCTCTCGTTGTTGAAGTTCTGGTTGGCTCCTAAAGCCACCTGGTTGACATTCTCCCTTCTCGGGTACACCGGCGGCCGAGCTGCTGGAGCGCGAGTAGGCTGAACAATAGCATTGGCAGCTGGCAGAGGAGGAGGAGGAGGCAAGCCATCACTCTTGATCACATCCCACCATTCGCATTGCCGAGTAGTGTGGTTCGCAGGCCTTGAGGGGTGATGAGTGTGAAAGCTGCATGGGCCATCCTTCATGTCATCGAAGACAAACTTCTTCGGCTGCTCGGAGTTCCCGCTACTCGGCTGCGCAGTGCGGAACGGTTTCTTGTTGCCTTGGCCCTGGTTCTGGTTCTGCCTGTAGGCTCCAGCAGGTTTTTGCCTTTGGCCACCACCGCCTCCGACATTCACTGCATTCACCTCTTCGGGATCATACCGAGTATCTACTCGGCGCTTGTTGCGGAACTCGTTGCGCTTGCTGCTGTTGAAGTTTCTTCTCGGCTCAGAGGAATCCATCAGTGGCTGAGTGGGATCGCCGAGTGCGTACTGATCCGCAATCTTGATGGTCTCGGCCAGGGTGTTGGGCATCTCCCTCTGCAATCTCTGCCACAGCATGCTGCCATGTCGGCAACCCTGCGCAAACCAAGTGATGGCCTGCGCTTCATTCACACCCTCACAGGTGTTCCTCAAGGTGCTCCACCGAGTAAGGTACTCGCGGTCCGTCTCGTCTTCTCGCTGCCGGCAAGCCGACAACTGCTGTGGCCTATTCGGCCTCTTGTAGGTGCTGGTGAAGTTGCTGATGAAGGCATCCGAAAAGTCCAGCCAGCAGTTAATGCTATTCTTGGGCAAGTTGTTGAGCCAAGTGCGAGCTGGACCCTCTAGCATCTGCGGCACATAGCGCACCGCCCATCTCCTGTTGCCATTCGCGATATGGACCGCGGTGACGTAGTCGTTGAGCCAATCTTCAGGCTTGGTGCTACCATTGTAGCTCTTGGTGCCTCTCGCGAGCTGAAAGCCCTTCACGGAAGGCTCATTCATGATGCGCGGGCCAAAGCACTCGGGGCCAGGAGGACCCGTGCTCTCAAGCCGCGCCGACAAGCTGATACGGTCCAACTGGTGCCTTGCATCTCCAGGCGCCAACACGCGCTCTCCCACACGGTCATGGATGTCATAACCAGCCATCTCCATAGCCGAGTAGCCATCATCATACCTATCCACCTGCATCGCAGCAGGCTGCTCCACCGGGCTGGCGACTGGCGCCACTGGGCGCGGCTGCTGCCTCTGCCGAGTAGGCGGAGCTGCGGGTTGCCGAGAAGTACCCGGACGTGCGGCTTCTCGGACACGGCTTTGAGCTTGATGGGCTTGAGAGCCTGCTCTTGCAGCGTTGTGTTCCTGCCCGGGCTGCTGCGGCACAGCAACCTGTTTCGCGGCAGCAGCCGGGTCATACACCTGCATTTGCCTGTCTCTACCCGTACGCCCGCTGCGGCTCTTCTCGCGGCTAGGATGCGGAGATGAGGCTTGATCGTTAGATCTAGCCGCGTGCGAATGAACCACTTGCGAAGCTCCAGCTCCCGGGTTGGCCTTCCGGAACTCCTCGTTCTGCCTGGCGGCCTCCAGCACCAGCTCGCCTAGCCTCTCCTGCTGCCTGCGACGCGCCTCTCCCTCTAGGCGCGGCAACTCGGCAGCCACAGCCTCCGCAGCTCGCAGCGTCTTGGCGGGTGTGCTGTACCTTGGCCTTGTGAAGGTGTTCGCAGTGGCGGACTGCGCGGGCTCCTCCGCAACAGTCGCCATCTCGGCGCCTAGGTTGCGCCGCGTAGCGCCTACCCTGCTGGGCCTCCTGGCCACCGGCGTGAAGCCGTGAGCCTTGTTGTACTCGAGCTGGTCCAGGCTCAGCTCCAACCTGATCTTCTCCAACTCCGCCTGCTCGGCGAGCAGCTCCTGGCGTTGCCGCTCGAGCTGCTCCCTCTCGGCTAGGAGCTCGAGGTCGGTGGGAGTGGGCATCCCGGTTCGCGCAGCTGACGCGGGGATGACCGTAGACGTGGAAGGCGGCAGGTTGCTCTCCTTCTCGTAGGGCCGGCGTGTCCTGCCACCCGCGGGCGGGTCGTCGACCTCCTCGACGACGGCCGCAGCGCCAGTAGCAGCTGCGCCAGCGTTCGCCGCCAAGCCCGTCACCATCACCTCCGCGCAGCACGCAGAGCTGCATGCGGGCCTTCCGCGAGCAGCAACAACCGCGGGAGGATCCTCCGCGTCGTGCACCAACTCGGGGTAGGTGTCGTTGGCGACGATGGCGACGTAGACGAGGTGAGAGCCGAGGGAGATCACCGAGCCGCCCTCCGGCATGGCCTTGCCGCCGAAACAGCCAGCGTTGTCAGTGACGATGTCGAAGGAGCCGAATCTGTGGACAAGGCCACAAACTACACGCTCCGCTGATGAAGATCCCGTCCGAACAGAAACTCCAGCCAGCGCCGCTGATCGCCCCACGGTGGGCGCCAACTGTCGTGGTGGTGTCACGGCAGATGCCATGGGATGGCTAAAGATGTGGGGACGATGGACGCTGGAGGTGTCCGGGGAGGGATCACGCGACGAATAGCCGCGTGAGGTAAGATCCACACAACACAAACAACACGATGTACCCAGGTTCAGGGCCCTCGCGAGGAGGTAAAACCCCTACTCCTGCCTTCCTCTATGTATTACGATGCCTCTCCGAGTAGGTACAATACAAATGATATCGCTACCGAGTAGCCCCTTGCTCCTCTCCGAGTAGAGCTAGGGCAAGAACTTAGGGTTTCTAGGGTTCACTATGAGCCTGGAATGAGATCGTCTGTGTGCGTCTCTCAGTGTCCCTCGCGCAGGAGGCGGCTGGGCACCTTATATACATGGTGCCCTAGCCGGATACGTCCAAACCTGGACAAGTGTCGACATAGTGTCCCCACTGTCCTTTCTCCGAGTACCCGCTGACAGCTTTGGTCGTTGGTCTTGGCTGCTTCTGTAAAGTCGTTGGGCAAAACTAGGGGACAGACTGGTATCACTGTACCTAGTCACAGAGTAGGCCCCCCTTATCCTGCCACCGACTGCTTCCATGCTGTCACTGTCAGGCAGGCCGTCCCCACGTGAACAGTAGTTCGAATGCTGCAAAGTACGGACCCAGGATACGCGGGATCCTGTGTCAGAACGGCTCCTTTGACTTCCTGCCCGAGTAGTTTCCCGCCAACTGTTCCCGCCAATTGTACTCGGGCCAAACCTTCTACTCGACATGGTAGAAACTGATTGATATCTCCTTCTGGCCATCTTGAGGTGAGACCGAGTAGCAGTCGACCGGGTAGCGAGTACCCGGTAGTCGGCTACTCGACCAAACCTCTCTTCTGTAAGCGGCCTTTACCACCTGTCTTTACCCTACTCGGGGGTAACCCCCCGACAACGACCCTACTAGCTAGTCTGGAACATTGGAGAAAAACAAATGATGAGCAAGAATTGGGCGTAGGAAGATATACTTTACTTCCGGTCGAAAAATGATAAGATCCTTCTACAAGTCATCAACCCTCGCCGCAAGCTCCTGAGATGGCCATCATAGCAGGAAAGTCGCTGACATGATACCCTTCGACAACGTGTCCAACACCAGAAACATGATGGAGATGCTTCATATCAAGCTGTGGTCTCGTGCCGCTCCTGGTGTGAAAGAGACGCTGCAAAAGTTGGAGGCAACCTGAATCCTTGCCGTTGGATTCTGTTCAAGATTTGCCTATATGTTAACCGCACCTATATGTGCATTGTACAGTTCTCTGGTACACTCTACCTATGTACTCCCTCCGATCCATATTAATAGGTGTTGAAGTGGATGTATTTAGACATGTTTTACTGCTAGATACATCCACTTCAGCACCTATTAATAGGGATCGGAGGGAGTACAACATTCCGCCTGACTAACGACCGGCATACTAGAAAATTGGTTCTCTCTCCTGGTTTCACGCCATATCTCTCAGAATACCACTTTTTCTCAACTTTACTAGCTAGAACCAAATACTGTAATTTATTTATTTTTCATACAGTCGACATTGTCTATGCCTCAGTCCAAGGCACAAGGACAAAGTGATTTTCTGGTCCCATCTTAAGCATGTTGCCGACAATCAAAATTCAGGCACTGCATGCACAACACGCATACACACTAGCTTTTCATCAATACTAATTTCATCAAAAAAAATCGTAAAAAACCATGCCCAGAGTGACATCTTCAATGACATGGTTCTAAGATCTGACCTTGGGTAAATTCGTGTGGAATCCCTTCACAAAAAATGTCTGCGTGCAACCCCTTGCATGGTATCATCCAACAACACGCATGGATTATTTGTTGAGGGAAAGCTAGCTATTAGCTTAAGGTGTACTTGGCCGCGTGCGTTGCCGAAAATCGTCGCCGACGTGCATGGTGTGGCGCTCCTCGCGGAGTCGCGGTCTTCGTACTCATTGCCTTGTCCTGACCGACGTACAGCTCGCTGGCATGCACGTTGCAGCCTTGCCCCAGAGTAACTCACTGGCTGCGTAGTATCCTGCACCGTAAAACAAGCCTTCTTTTTTGTCTTTCATCGTATTTTCCCCGTAAATAGCGGCAACTAGGCAGATGCGACATGCCGTTTTTCCAAGCCCATGGAACACCCGATCGACCATGACATTCTAATTAACTTCTAAGGCCGGTGAGGCGGTGACTATGTGGGACTATATATATTTATTTCTTTGTTAGACACAATTGCAATTAGTATTGTGGAACTCATTCAGAAACTGTTTTATGGTCACTATTCTCATGCAGGCAGGCGCCATGTGATCCTTCTACATGCATGGTTTGTTTCCGGCTGCAATAGAAACAAGATAAAGGAACATGGAACACTTCATGCATGAGTAGTTGAATTTCAATCGCGTGAAGAATAGAGGAAGCTCATGGATGTCCATTGTATAAATACTATCATTAAAGCGTTACTCAAGACATGAGAGTCGTAATTTATCCAACCTAGTTGTCTGCAATATTGGAGAGAAACAAAAGGTGAGCTAGAATTGCCATAATTGCAATAACTATTGTGAACGTATCCAGAAACTGTTTTATGCTCGCTTTTCTCATGCACGTAGGCATCGAAAAATCATGTGATCCTTCCAGATACATGTTTTGTTCGACGTTGCAAGAAAGAAGAGAAAAGAACTACGAACACTTCATGCATTAGTAGTTGAAAGTCAATTGCGGGAGGAATAGCGTGAAGCTCACCGATGTCCATTGTATAAATTCTCCCATTAGGGCATTATTCAAGACTGGAGATTCGTAATGTAACGAACCTAGTAGTCTGGAATATTGGAGAAAGACAAATGATGAGCTTGAATTGGGCGTAGGAAGATATACTTTGTGCATTCTTCCGGTCTAAAAAGCGTAAGATCCTTCTACAAGTCGTCGACCCTCGCCGCAAGCTCCCGAGATGGCCATCCTGACAGGAAAGTAAATGACAGGATACCCTTGGACAACGTGTCCAGTACCAGCAACATGCCAAGTTCATATCAAGCCGTGGTCTCGTGCCACTCCTGGTGTGTGAAAGCGACGCTGCAAAAGTTAACCAAAAGGCAGCCTGAATCCTTGCCGTTGGATTCTGTTGGAGATTTGCCCGAACCACAGGCTGTATTGTACAGTTCTCCCTCTATATATGCACAACTTTCCGCCTGACTAACGACACCCGACGTACTTGAAAACTGTTTTTTTTTTCTCTCCTGGTTTCACGCCATATCTCTCAGAATATCAGTTTTTCTCAAGTTTACTAGCAAGAACCAAATACTGTAATTTATTTTTTTCCATACAGTCGACATTCTTTATGACTCAGTCCAGGGCACAAGAAGAAAGTGGCTTTTTTGTCCCATCTTAAGCCTGTTGCCCACAATCAAAATTCAGGCACCGCACAACACGCATACACACTAGCTTTTTATCAATACTGATGATCTCACGTGACTTTACGTTGTTATGTAATAATACATCATAAGAACATGAAGAACTAAAAAAACAGGCCAAGTTCACACAAAAGTTGGCTCGATTTCCTCAAAATGGTAGTTTCAGGGTAAAAAACTAGAATCTTCCCGCACTATAATCCCGTTTATCACGAAATTCGCACCGTGGCAATCGGTCACTCTTTCTCTTTTGCGACGCAATGCTACACGTTCCTACAATGGAAAGCAATTGGCACCGATCCTTTTGCTTCTTTTTCTATTTTCTCTTTTTCTTTTTTTTGATGGATTCCAAAGTGCCAATGCCTACTCAGCAGCTAATCTCTCACAAGCGCTAACCTCGCACTCTCGATGCCACAAATGCGATGCCAAGCGGTGTAAAAAGAACTAGTCCGATAGGTAAGTAACACAATGGGGTGGGGTGGTGCAAGCGGAAGCAAGTTATACCTCTCTTATTTGATGATCACGGACTTGCGGCCGTGGGGGAGTCGATGTCGTGGCGATCCGTTGATGTGGAACAACTAGATAGATATCCTAATAAGAAAATGTATCTCATATCTAGCGAATAATCCAGAGTACAAAATTCTTTAAAAGTTGCATAGCGGAAGCTAGCATAAAATTTATTCAAGTATAACAAAGCGAATATAAGGGCTCCAGTCTTCAATTTGCGCCACAGGCGAACAAACATGTTGAGTGGAGTCACGAGACCTACCTCGATCACTCCGGATACGAACAACCTGCACGTTGGAATATGCAGCCCCCAAAAGGAGGTCAGATCATTCTGAGCAATGGTGGCAAGTGACACTATGGTGGTATATAAATGGCAAGTGCTAGTCTATATGCATATTTGGCTGGTGGAGTTTGTAGGCTATTTTGCATAAATGCATTTGTCCTATCTTTTAATAGAAAGTAATTTTGCATCTAATTGGACACTTTGGTTGATAGCAAAGTGCTCCTATATAATTGGACACTTCGGTTGATAGCAAAGTGCTCCTACCCTTTTTGGATTAGCACGCTGAAACATCATCAGGCACTTCTCCAATAACCCATAGTCAAATTGGTAGTAATCAATAAAACAAGATGAACGAGATATGTCAATGTTTCCCCATCAAGTTGTTGAATTGTCCCTAACAAATGGAACACGGCTAAGATCTTAGTTTTAACCCTCGCGAGGTTTGTGCCCTTTACCCGTGTTGCCCAATCGACCCCAAACACCATGATACACCATTAGTACCACGGAAGGAAAAAAGATTAAGCCATAACTCATAAGAAGTAGATCCTCAAACCCTCCACGAGCCGGACCATCCTACCACTATTCTACATCTCTGGACACGTTGGGTTCGAGTCACTACAACCTATAAATTATGTCTAGCCCATACTAATATGAAACACGGTTGCACGCAAGAAACAACTACATACAGAAACTAAACATAATCTCAAGATACTGGGCGGCGGTCCCCACCAAAATTTGTACTATGCTGACATGCTAGCAATCCGCCCAGTGGTTAATTAATTATCATGTTGTTTTCATAAGCAACTAAAATATTGATTTTTATCATAACATGATAATAATCCCAACCACGAATAACTAGATCATGGCTAAGCAATCTACAAGTACGATGTTTGCCTAGCATGTGGATTGCTAATCTCTAAGGGAAACATATGATCACTCCTACTTGGGTGTTAGTGGAGCGATCTAGCATAGCGATAACACACAACTCCTACTAATGCATAGCTATAACAAAAACTAATGCATATATAATAAAATAGTAGGTTCATGTGTGTCACTTGTCTTGACAGAAATTGGAGTCATTCACGCACTCGACTCAGTCGCAACCGTAACAACCACGGTCCTCACACAAACATCGACCGCAACTCTCGCAATCTACACGTTGCAAGCATACCACAATAAATAACCAAACCAGACAAAACAACAATGCAACATATGGATGCATGATGATTTAATAATGCAAGACAACTAATTTACTAGTTCTCTAGTTGCCTAAACAATATATGATGCATGAAAAAGTTTGTAATGCAACAAGACACAAAAATCAGCTTAACCAAATTAAACCGGGTTAATTAATAATCTATAAGATCTTATCGAAATAAAGTTTATAAAAAGGTAGACCTAACGTACTAATAAGATCCATAAAGTAAAATAAAACACTCAACAAAAACTTTTTGGATGAATAAGAACAAAGTGTAGATTTGAAATTTCGAGTTACTCCGGTGGGCAAAAGTAGATCGAAATTATAGAAAAAGATCTGTAGCTCAATTAGAAAAACTCAAAGAACAAAAGTTGTAGATAATGATGACATGCAACTACAGTAGAAATTTGAGCAAAAACGGAGAAACGGTTGAAGATTAATTGAACTTTTTCCGCTTCAGATCTGAGATAGTAGATCTCGAAATTCTCCGGCTGTGGTGGATGAAAAGAGCTGAGGTTTCTTGGGATGGATCTGTATCGACGATATATAAAACTCTCGTGAAGACTTGAACGTCAACCGAGCAACTCACGGACCGTGGTAAGTAAAATACCACAAAACAGATCTGAAATTGGAGTTTCTAGTTTGGAACGACCTCACGGCCAGCGCTGGGGTGTTTATAGGTAGATAGGTCGGTGGAAAGTTGCTCCTTGAAGTAGGGAACAAGCCAAAAGAAACGTATTCAAAGTTGGACTCTCCAATGAAGAGATATACGAGTTTGAATGGACATAGGTCAACAAAAACGCGTTTTTGTACCGGACCGAGCTGCTCCCCTTCCGCTGGCTAGCCTTGCTGGGCCGGCCCATGCGGTCTGCGTTTTTTTCTCTTAAAACTTTGATAACTTTTGAAATACAACTCGGAATCGAGTCAAACAAATTTCTAAAATCTTGAAATTTAAAACTTTATCATATTTGACTATTATTGAGTGAATTTGGAAAAAATAAAATATTCAAATATCCTTCGGCTTATAAACGCCTTATAGGAGGATTTTGTGCTTTTTAAAACATGATTTTGTTTTGGGGTTTAAAATGCAACACTCAAATGCAAGTTTTGAAATGATGCCATGCTATGCAGATGCTCTAAATGCAAAACATTCCAAATGTAAAATTTGGGATGTTACAAACAAACCCCCTTAAGATGAATCTCGTCCCGAGATTCGGAATGGCTAGCAAATATGTGTCGATGGTTTTCCTACGGTCAATATCTAGGCTAACCCCCTTAAGAGAAATATACTTGGTATCATCAAAGCCATGCTTAATTAAATATATCATGATATTCACTAATTGTGTTGTTAATTGTGTTGTGCATCCTTCACCAATATGGAGCATCTCCGCCTATAGATTGTGTGGCATAACGAAGCATCACATTCGCGTCGACGCTGACATCCTCCATTGTGTCTTCTATATCTTGAATTCGCGTCGTTGTCTCGTATACGAGTTCCTTGTCTTTTTCTTGGCTAGGTTCTAGGTGATAGGTTGAGTCTGAGCCTCCACAAGTTGTTGCATTGCATGTGACATCTGTAGGTGGTTGATATAAGGAGTATTGTGGAAAGACATCTACTAGGTTCAGAATAGATGAGTTTAGATAGAAAGATCTAAAGGAAGTTGCTACCCATACTATACATGAACAAATCAACACTTAGCAATCAACATACAAACAAGTCAAATACTTTAAAATAGTTTTTGAAAAATAAGGTATAAAGTCCTGCGAACATACCAATAAAGTTTTGAAAACAAAACATTTGAAAATACTCGGACTATCATTGCCATATTATCTAATTAGGATACGGTCAACACCTAACACGATCTCGATAACTAGGAACCTACATGGTGGGCAACCTAGTGTATTCACATAGATCCAATAACTGCATCGTGTTTCCATCTTGTAGTAAGCCTTCTTATCTATCTTGAGGTGAATCTCGTTTATGTTGAATTGAATCTTCTTCTCTACGGGAATCTCCTCTATGATTTGAAAAGAAGAGATTGAAGTAGGAGATAAAGATAAGAATATTACAAGAATAGAGTCAAAGAAAGAATGTATAAAGGATTTGGAAAAATAAATATTTACCCTATGGCTTTTCCTAATCCATTTTCTAAGGTCTCGTTGCTACAGTCAACACAATGCTTTGATACCATCTGTAGTAGTACGACCCGTCATAGGCTATCATTTTTCGTGTAGTACTGGCCCCTGGACCGTTCACCAGCACACACAACTAGATAGATATCCTAATAAGCAAATGTATCTCATATCTAGCGAATAATCCAGAGTACAAAATTCTTTACAAGTTGCATAGCGGAAGCTAGCACAAAAATTATTCAAGTATAACAAAGCGAATATAAGGGCTCCAGTCTTCAATTTGCGCCACAGGAGAACAAACATGTTGAGTGGAGTCACGAGACCTACGTCGATCACTTCGGATACGAACAACCTGCACGTTGGAATATGCAGCCCCCAAAAGGAGGTCAGATCATTCTGAGCAATGGTGGCAAGTGACACTATGGTGGTATATAAATGGCAAGTGCTAGTCTACATGCATATTTGGCTGGTGGACTTTGTAGACTATTTTGCATAAATGCATTTGTCCTATCTTTTAATAGAAAGTAATTTTGCATCTAATTGGACACTTTGGTTGATAGCAAAGTGCTCCTATATAATTGGACACTTTGGTTGATAGCAAAGTGCTCCTACCCTTTTTGGATTAGCACGCTGAAACACCATCAGGCACTTCTCCAATAACCCATAGTCAAATTGGTAGTAATCAATAAAACAAGATAAACGAGATATGTCAATGTTTCCCCATCTAGTTGTTGAATTGTCCCTAACCAATGGAACACGGCTAAGATTTTAGTTTTAACCCTCGCGAGGTTTGTGCCCTTTACCCGTGTTGCCCAATCGACCCCAAACACCATGATACACCATTAGTACCACGGAAGGAAAGAAGATTAAGCCATAACTCATAAGAAGTAGATCCTCAAACCCTCCACGAGCCGGACCATCCTACCACTATTCTACATCTCTGGACACGTTGGGTTCGAGTCACCACAACCTACAAATTATGTCTAGCCCATACTAATATGAAACTCGGTTGCACGCAAGAAACAACTACATACATAAACTAAACATAATCTCAAGATACTGGACGGCGGTCCCCACCAAAATTTGTACTCTGCTGACATGCTAGCAATCCGCCCAGTGGTTAATTAATTATCATGTTGTTTTCATAACCAATTAAAATATTGATTTTTATCATAACATGATAATAATCCCAACCACGAATAACTAGAGCATGGCTAAGCAATCTACAAGTACGATGTTTGCCTAGCATGTGGATTGCTAATCTCTAAGGGAAACATATGATCACTCCTACTTGGGTGTTAGTGGAGCGATCTAGCATAGAGATAACACACAACTCCTACTAATGCATAGCTATAACAAAAACTAATGCATATATAATAAAATAGTAGGTTCATATGTGTCACTTTACTTGACAGAAATTGGAGTCGTTCACGCACTCGACTCAGTCGCAACCATAACAACCACGGTCCTCACACGAACAACAACCGCAACTCTCGCAATCTACACGTTGCAAGCATACCACAATAAATAACCAAACTAGACAAAACAATAATGAAACATATGGATGCATGATGATTTAATAATGCAAGACAACTAATTTACTAGTTCTCTAGTTGCCTAAACAATATATGATGCATGAAAAAGTTTGTAATGCAACAAGACACAAAAAGCAGCATAACCAAATTAAACCGGGTCAATTAATAATCTACAAGATCTTATCGAAATAAAGTTTATAAAAAGGTAGATCTAAACCTAACGTACTAATAAGATCCAAAAAGTAAAATAAAACACTCAACGAAAACTTTTTGGATGAATAAGAACAAAGTGTAGATTTGAAATTTCGAGTTACTCCGGTGGGCAAAAGTAGATCAGAATTATAGAAAAAGATCTGTAGCTCAATTAGAAAAACTCAAAACACAAAAGTTGAGATAATGATGAGATGCAGCTACAGTAGAAATTTGAGCAAAAACGAACAAACGGTTGAAGAGTAATTGAAGTTTTGCTGCTTCATATCTGAGATAGTAGATCTCGAAATTCTCCGGCTGTGGTGGATGAAAAGAGGTGAGATTTCTTGGGATGGATCGGTATTGACGATGTCTAAAAATCTCGTGAAACTTGAACGTCAACCGAGCAACTCACGTACCGTGGCAAGTAAAATACCACGAAACAGATCTGAAATTGGAGTTTCCAGTTTGGGGTGACCTCACGGCCAGGACTGGGGTATTTATAGGTGGATAGGTTAGTGGAAAGTTGCTCCTTGGAGTAGCGAACAAGCCAAAAAAGCGGATTCGAATTTGGACTCTCCAATGAAGAGATATACGAGTTTGAATGGACATAGGTCAACAAAAACGCGTTTTTTACCGGACCGAGCTGCTCCCGTGCATGCCTTCCGCTGGCTGGCCTTGCTGGGCCGGCCCATGCGGTCTGCGTTTTAAAAAAATAACTTTGATAACTTTTGAAATACAACTCGGAATCGAGTCAAACAAATTTCTAAAATCTTGAAATTTAAAACTTTATCACATTTGACTATTATTGAGTGATTTTGGAAAAAATAAAATATTCAAATATCCTTCGGCTTATAAACGCCTTATAGGAGGATTTTGGGCTTTTTAAAACATGATTTTGTTTTTGGGTTTAAAATGCAACACTCAAATGCAAGTTTTGAAATGATGTCATGCTATGCAGATGCTATAAATGCAAAACATTCCAAATGTAAAATTTGGGATGTTACATTAACTTCTTTATCGTCTTTTTTTTTGTTTTTTATTTGTTTTCCATTTTCTTTCCTTTTTTTTTGTTCACCGAATTTTTTTGTTCAAAATTAATTTTTGTTTCAAACTTTAAAATTTTCAAATTTATAAATATTTCAATTCGAAAATTGTTCAGAAAAAATGTTAAAATCTTATTTTTGTTCAAATGAAATAAACGTTCAAATTTAAATTTGTTCAAATTTAAGAATGGTGCATACGTGACATTTGTTCATGTTGAAATTATTTATTTTTTAAAATTGTTCAAAATTAAAAACATAAAAAAGAAGGTGATAATAAAAAGTGTAAACAAAGAATGTTTACACGAACCGAATGTGGCATAGTGGTTGTGCGCAACAACCCCGAACCAGAGTTCCCATATCTATCCCCCAAGAGGCCAAGACCCAATTTTTCAACTTCTTTTCTAACCATTTTCTCTTAACTAAATGGGCCGGCCCATGGGGCGTCCGCGGGTGGGCGAGTCCTATTAGGACTCGCAATAAGCGGCACATAGGGATCCCAAACCCACCTTGTCCGCAAAGCGTTGGCAAGAAAAGAACAAAGAAAAACTCTCCACGCCGTCTTTCGCGAGCTTAGCCTGCTATATTATTGCTCAATAAATGATACCGAACAAGCTGTTACTCCCTCCGTCTTGTTGTATAGGGCATATAGGTATTCATTCATTGGGGTTTAAATATTACATGCATTGGTGGAGAGGAGTGGAGAGAGCCAACCACCCACTAATTAGAAGAGAATTAATGCAAAATGTGCCTAAGAGATGGGACTGTATGTTTTAGGTATTGTGCCCTATACACCCGGGCGGAGGGAGTAGATTGTTGCTGTCAGTTCTTATTGAGATTTCTTCAGCTAACCAGCACTTTTGAAAATTCTTGTGCCCTCGACATCAAGATGAAGTTATGTGCTGATATATGTATATGGTCTGCATTTGCTTTTGTCAGTTCCCTGTGTGCGTCCTCTCCATAATGCTACCACTAGTATTTTTGGACAGTTAGATGGATGGTATGAAGCTTCAGTTTGCTGCTAGGAAAAAATTCTTGATTTGCTGCAGTTAAAGGGATGGTATAAGAGTAACTCCAACGCATCGAACCATTTGGTGTCCGCGCGCGGCCCGTTTTCATCCGTTTAGGCTGCCAAACGGTCATCCGACCCTGTACGTATGCAGGGAAGGACACGCAGTTCCTTCACGTTGGCCCATTACTTGTTACGAAACACGTAGGCTTATATTAGGAAAATTGGCCGGCTATGGGCACCGCCGCCGGCGGAGCTACGACACCTTAGCTTCGGCCGCTCGGACTGACACCGTTGGCGTCGCGCATGCGCTTGTGTCTGAATCAGATGCCGTGTCACTAAGTCAGCTTGCTATTTTAGTGTTGTTGCAAGATGCATGTGGTTGCTGTTTCAATGCTGATGTACTAACCTGTGCATGGCGTGGATGTAATAGTGCTCCCAAGTGTAAGGGCGTCTCCAATGTTTAGTTTCAATTCAGGCCATAAGGTGGGACCCGCAACGTATTTTATAGCAGACTAAAAAGCTCACAATGTTTAAGATCCAACTAGACCTTAAGGTGGAGCCCACATAGAAGAACCTTTGACAAATTGACAAATACAAACAGTATAAAGTATGTGAGAGAAACATTACTTTGCTTTATTAAATTCCTTATGGCAAGGCCATAGTGGTATGGGTGGGTGTTAAGAATTTAAATTTAAGGTCTAGTCCCACAATGTATAAGGGTGGGTCTTAAGACCACTTTTTGGCTTAAGACCTCTCCTTATTTCCACATTGGAGATGCCCTAAACTATTTGTGTATTGTTGTACTACTGTAACCTGTGCATGGGGATGCTTTCTCTTTTTTCGTGAGATGCATGGCATCGTTGTTTCAATACTGCTGCCAGCTATTTTAATACTCCCTCCGTTCAACAATAGATGACTTCCACATATCTATATATGGATGTATCTAGACATATTTTAGTGTCTAGATACATCCATATATAGATATGTGGAAGTCATCTATTGTTGAACGGAGGGAGTACTTCGTACCGTGTGTCTTGCGGTGTATGTGGGCTCATGCGGGCTGCCGCACTGTCCTGCAAAAGTCAAGCGGCGTGTAGCAGCCAACCCGCTATGTCCCGCAAAAGTCACACCATCCCGCTAGCGGACACCCACTGCACGCCCCGCTTGCAACCTGAGAGACGATGCAGGCGAACTGGCCACTTCCGTCCTTGGGCCTGGGCCGGATGCGGGTGTGTGCCCTAGGCCTTCGCTGGTTGGTGCGGCAGCCCAGCCCATCCTGGCCTGGTGAATCCAGCACCATCGCATGGCTCTTGGGCCGGCCTCGGCCCATAACTCTTAGCCGACTGCGTCTTTTCTTTGGATCCCAAAGGTTGCACGGGTCCTAGATGTAGAGTTTTCGGCCTCCAGCCGCAAGATCGCAAGGTTCACTCGTTCTTCTCGCAAAGTAACACCGATCCTGTCCCTCCGCCACTGGATTGGTCCTACGCCGACACGCTTTCCAGCGCCATGAAGAGGAGCCGCGCCGGGGCCGCTCTCCTCTACGCCTCGCCCGTTCCCCGCCGCGTTGTGTCCCCTCCCCGCTGCCGGGTGCGTCCCTGTAGCACTGTCGGGTTCCCGCGCCCAACCGACCCACCGGCTGCTGTTCATCGGGAGGTGGGTCACCAGGGTCGCGTTAGGTGGTGGGGTCGATGCGCCAGGGACGGAACCCCGTCTCGTCGTTCGGCTCCCCATGCTCGCTCGGGGCTGAGCCCGAGTCACGTGTTCAGTGGGCCCTCGGCAATGGTGGGTCCCAGTCAGACCTGGCTCGTGAGCCTGCCTTGCGGGACACCCTCTTCCAGCAACAATAGGGGGCTCACGTGGTGCGGCTAATGATGGCCAGGAGGGTTCGTGGCGTGCGAGTCGTGGTCGATCTCCTCCCCGTGATGCCCGTCCCCAGGTGGCCTACAACAACGTGTCGGTGGCGTCCAAGAGGAAGAAAAACAACAATTAGAAGAACACCTGATCGGTGGCGTCCCTAGGCCGATGCGACATATCGTTTTTCCAAGCTCGTGGAACACCTGATCGACCATGGCATTCTAATTAACTTCTAAGGCCGGTGAGGCGGTGATTATGTGGGACTATATCTATTTATTTATTTGTTAGACACAATTGAAATTAGTATTGTGGAACTCATTTAGAAACTGTTTTATGGTCAATTTTCTCATGCAGGCAGGCGTGAGAAAATCATGTGATCCTTCTACATGCATGTTTTGTTTCCCACTGCAAGAGAAACAAGATAGAAGAACACGGAACACTTCATGCATGACTTGTTGAATTTCACTCGCGTGAAGAATAAAGGAAGCTTATGGATGCCCATTGTATAAATACTCTCATTAAAGCGTTATTCAAGACATTGTTGGAATATTTGGCCCAAAATGAGTGTGCTGAAATATTGGGCCCATATGTGGGTAGCCCAATAGACAAATCCTGAAATCTCAAAATGGCCCATGTGTACAAGTGAGTGGTGGGAGTGGGAAGTTTAGTCCCACATTGGAAGTTTGAGGAGTTGCACACCACCTTATAAGGTGGAGTGTTGTAGGGATTGTATGTGAGTGAGAACAAGAGAGCCTCTCGCGCACTCCTCCTCCTCCTCCTCCGCTCGCTCGTCTCGACTCGACACGACACAATACTTATGTTTATTTTGCTGTTTTGGAAAACCGATTTAGTAGTCGTGACGGACGCGTCACAGCGGTTCGGGTCGCTCCCGTATCGCGTGCTGCAACCGACTCGGACGTGCGGCGTGGGCCTCCCACGTTGCACACGTTAGGGTTTTCCGAACCGCACTATAAAATACGCGCACCGTGGGCGCTGTACACACACTGAAACCAATCTACATTTTGCCACACCTCGTTCCTTGCGCCGCCACCGTAGTCTACTCCATCCCGAGCACCGGCGTCCACCGGCGAACGGGAGAGCAGGTCTCCGGAACCAGTCGCCTTTGTGATCCTGTACGGGAGAGGGCGAATTAGGGTTTTGGGAAGCGCTTCGCGCGACTGCTCGCTGCTTCCACGACGACTCGTCCGCCTAACAAGTCAGGCGGTGCTGCGTACCGCCGTTTCAAGCGTCGTCTACTCCGACCCGTTATCGCCAACGTTGCCATCAACAACGTTACTACAAACGAACGGTACGGAATCTGCGTCCTGATCTGTCTGTTTAACATGTCTACTGTTTACATGTTTAGAGAGATCGTGTTGCTATTATTCATGTTGTCTGCTGCATCTAGTATGTTCGAGTTTCACATGTTAATAGCTGCTGTCATCATGATTTATATTCTGGAATTAATCGTGGAAATTATGCCTAATTATTCAACACTCCAAAAACCTAATTGTAGGCAATTTCCTGAACTGACTATGGCCCACTTAAGTGATTCAATGAAACCGGAAAGGTTCAATGGTACCACCTTTAAGAGATGGCAACTGCGAAGCCAACTATGGCTCCAGTCCATGAAAGTGTGGGACATTGTTATGAATGGCCTTCCTGAAGGAGCTTCTGACGAGGTTCAGAATAAGTTCAAGGAAGCCAATAACAATTTCAGAGGTTGTATTCTGAGTGTCCTAGAGGGACGTCTGTGCGATGTGTATATGCACATCGAAGACGCTAAGGAGCTCTGGGATGCACTGAACACTAAATTCGGTGCGTCCGATGCTGGCAGTGAGTTGTATATCATGGAGAGCTTTAACGACTACAAGATGGTGAATAACCGTTCTGTAGTCGAACAGGCTCATGAGATATAGTGCATTGCGAAGGAGCTTGATCTGCTCAAGTGTGTGATTCCTGATAAGTTTGTGGCTGGATGCATTATTGCAAAGCTGCCTTCTTCCTGGAGGAATTTTGCCACATCTCTCAAACATAAGAGACAGGAGATATCGGTTGAAAACCTGATAGCATCTCTTGATGTTGAGGAGAAAGCTCGGGCAAAGGACACAACTGAGAGAGGTGGTGATTTGCAGTCTAGTGCCAATATGGTGCAGAAAAATCATCACGTCAAGAATAACAGCAAGAACAAAGGGAACTATAAGCCCCAGTTCAGTGGTCCTGTGAACACTACTGCCTTTAAGAATAAGAAGAAGAAGAAGGTGCTGAACAAAACTGGGCTCGAGTGCTTTACGTGTGGAGAGCTCAGCTTTTCTGTGGACTGCCCAGACCATGCAGACAAGAAAGGGAAGAAAGGCTCCAAGAATGTCAACGTGGTGACCGCTAGCAACACTGATGGGTACGGTAATATACCGATGGTACTTTCAGTTCTTCAATCTCCATGTTGGTGGATTGATACGGGTGCTAATGTTCATGTGTGTGCTGACATCTCTATGTTCACTTCTTATCAGGTCGCACGGGATTCTTCCGTCCTAATGGGGAATGGGTCACATGCTTCTGTTCGTGGTGTTGGCACGGTAGATCTGAAGTTTACTTCGGGGAAGATCGTGCAGCTGAGGAACGTGCAGCATGTCCCTTCTATGAATAAGAATCTCGTCAGCGGCTCCCTTCTTTGCAGAGATGGGTTTAAAGTAGTGTAGTCCAATAAAGTAGTTGTGTCGAGATTTGGACAATTTATTGGTAAAGGCTATGAGTGCGGAGGCTTGTTCCGCTTTTCTCTTTCCGATTTTTGCAATAAGTCAGTAAACCATATTTGTGGCAATGTTGATTCAGATGCTAATGTTTGGCACTCTCGTTTATGTCATGTTAATTTTGGTTTACTGTCGTGGCTATCCAGTTTAAGTTTAATTCCGAATTTCACCATTGCCAAAGGTTCTAAGTGCCATAGTTGTGTGCAATCTAAGCAACCTCGGAAGCCTCACACGGCAGCTGAGGAGAGACACTTGGCACCTCTAGAACTCATACATTCCGATCTTTGCGAGATGAATGGTGTGTTGACAAAAGGTGGAAAGAGATATTTCATGACACTCATTGATGATGCTACTAGATTCTGCTATGTTTATTTGTTGGAAACTAAAGATGAGGCTTTAGACTACTTTAACATCTATAAGGCTGAAGTTGAAAATCAATTAGAGAGAAATATCAAGCGTTTTAGGTCGGATCGTGGTGGAGAGTATTTCTCTAAAGTATTTGATGAATTCTGTGAGGAACACGGTATTATTCACGAGAGGACGCCTCCCTACTCACCACAATCAAACGGAATTGCTGAGAGGAAAAACCGCACGCTGACCGACTTGGTGAACGCCATGTTGGACACTGCTGGTTTATCTAAGGCATGGTGGGGGGAGGCTCTGTTGACTTCGTGTCATGTCCTGAATAAAGTTCCTAACAAGAATAAAGAGAAAACCCCTTATGAGGACTGGGTTGGGAGAAAACCACCACTTTCTTATTTGCGTACTTGGGGATGCTTGGCAAAGGTCAACGTTCCAATTCCAAACAAACGCAAACTCGGACCGAAAACAGTGGATTGTATCTTTCTAGGTTATGCTCAACGTAGCATTGGTTATAGATTTCTAGTGGTTAAATCCGAGGTACCTGATATGCATGTTGATACTATTATGGAATCTCGTGATGCAACATTTTTTGAGAATATGTTTCCTATGAAAGATATGCATAGCTTTGCTAAATTTTCTTCTGAATTAATTCCGGAATCTAGTACATCTAATGATCATACTGAAAAACCACATGATGAGAACGTCCTTGAGAAGGATGACAATGAAGCTCCTAAACGGAGTAAGAGACAGACGATTGAAAAATCCTTTGGTGATGATTTCATTGTGTACCTTGTGGACAGTTTTCCTACGTCTATTGCAGAGGCATTTGCATCTCCAGATGCAGATGACTGGAAAGAAGCTGTCCATAACGAGATGGACTCCATTCTTTCTAATGGGACGTGGGATTTATCTGAACGACCTTATGGTTGTAAGCCAGTGGGCTGTAAGTGGGTGTTCAAGAAGAAGCTAAGGCCTGATGGTACTATTGAGAAGTAAAAGGCACGGCTTGTAGCCAAGGGCTACACTCAGCGAGAAGGCAGAGATTATTTTGACACCTATTCACCTGTTGCTAGACTGACCACCATACGTGTACTACTTTTCCTGGCTGCCTCTTATGGTCTTATCGTTCATCAAATGGACGTAAAGACAGCTTTCCTTAACGGAGAGTTGGAAGAGGAAATCTATATGGATCAGCCTGATGGGTTTGTGGTAAAAGGTGAAGAGAGAAAGGTGTGCAAATTGTTAAAATATTTGTATGGACTGAAACAATCACCGAAGCAATGGCATGAGAAGTTCGACAGAACTTTAACTTCTGCGGACTTTGTCATTAATGAGGCTGACATGTGTGTATACTATCGCCATGGTGGGGGCGATAGTGTTATATTATGCTTGTATGTTGACGACATACTGATTTTCGGTACAAGCATAATTGTGATCAATGAGGTCAAGTCTTTTCTATCAAAGTGTTTGATATGAAAGATCTGGGAGAAGCTGATGTAATTCTGAACATCAAGCTTATTAAGGATGAGAGTGGGATTACGTTGATGCAATCATACTATGTTGAGAAGATCTTGAGCCGTTTCGGCTTTATTGATAGCAAGCCTTCTCCAACACCTTATGATCCTAGTGTGACGCTACGAAAGATTAAGAGGATTACGAAAGATCAACTGAGATGCTCTCAAATAATCGGTGCACTCATGTACCTTGCGAGCGCGACGAGGCCTGACATCTCTTTTGCTGTGAGCAAATTGAGCAGGTTCATGTCAAACCCGGGTAATGATCATTGGCGTGCACTTGAAAGGGTCATGCGCTATCTAAATGGTACCATGAGCTATGGGATTCATTATTCAGGGCATCCTGCTGTGCTTGAGGGATATAGTGACTCCAACTGGATCTCAGATATAGATGAGCTCTACGCCCCAAGTGGATATGCATTTTTCTTGGAGGTGGCGCAGTGTCATGGAGGTCTTGTAAACAAACCATATTGATGAGGTCAACCATGGAAGCAGAACTTACTGCTTTAGATACAGCTACTGTTGAGGCAGAATGGCTGCGTGAGCTCTTGATGGACTTGCCGGTGGTTGAGAAACCATTACCGGCTATTCTCATGAACGGTGACAATCAAACGGTGATTGCCAAGGTGACCAGTTCTAAGGATAATGCGAAGTCATCAAGACACGTTAGAAGACGTTTGAAGTCTGTCAGGAAATTAAGAAACTCCGGAGTAATTACTGTTACGTATATTCAAACAGACAAAAACTTGGCAGATCCCTTTACGAAGGGACTATCACGTAATGTGATAGATAGTGCATCTAGGGAGATGCGTATGAGACCCGTGAGCGTTACACCATAGTGGTAACCCAACCTATGTGATCAGAGATCCCGTGAATTAGGACCTGGAAAGAACAAGCTAGTGGTTTCTTATCTTTCCGTTTCCTCGGTTTGCTACTCATGTCCTTCAAATAGAAAACCTGAGCAACATCTTTGGCTAGGACGAATGGTTCGTCAAGGTAACCAATATTGTCGAAATCCACCATTGTCATTCCGTATTGCTCGTCCACCTTTACCCCACCTCCTGTTAGCTTGAACCATTTGCACCGGAACAAAGGGACCTTAAAGGAGGGTCCATAGTCAAGTTCCCATATCTCCTCTATGTAACCATAATATATGACCTTTTGCCCAATCTCGGTTGCTGCATCAAAGCGGACACCACTGTTTTGATTGGTGCTCTTTTTATCTTGGGAGATCGTGTAAAATGTATTCCCATTAATCTCGTACCCTTGGTAAGTCGTTATAGTCGAAGATGGTGTCTTGGCCAACATGTACAGCTGATCTCCAACATCATTGTCATTCATTAAATGTTTTCGCAACCAACTGCCGAAAGTCTGCATGTGGGCCTTTCTAATCCATGATTCAGGCTTCCCCGGATTGTCCGAGCGTAAAATATTCTTGTGTTGCTCGAAGTACGGAGCCACCAAGCCCGAATTTTGCAGAACTGTGTGGTGTGCTTCAGTCGTAGAATGACCGTCCATACATATCGTTGATTTCCTTCCGATCGTGCCTTTTCCACTTAGTCTCCCCTCGTGCCGTGATTGAGGAATACCAATCGGCTTAAGGCCAGGAACATAGTCAATGCAGAACTCAATTACCTCCTCATTTCCATAGCCCTTTACGATGCTTTCTTCTGGCCTAGCACGGTTACGAACATATTTCTTTAATACTCCCATAAACCTCTCGAAGGGGAACATATTGTGTAGAAATACAGGACCGAGAATGGAAATCTCTTCGACTAGGTGGACCAGGAGGTGCGTCATGCTATTGAAGAAGGATGGTGGAAACACCAACTCGAAACTGACAAGACATTGGACCACATCGTTCTGTAACCGTGGTAGATCTTCTGGACTGATTACCTTCTGAGAGATTGCATTGAGGAATGCACATAGCTTCACAATGGCTACTCGAACATTTTCCGGTAGGAGCCCCCTCAAAGCAATCGGAAGCAATTGCGTCATAATCACGTGGCAGTCGTGAGACTTCAGGTTTTGGAACTTTTTGTCCACCATGTTTATTATTCCCTTTATATTCGACGAGAAGCCAGACGGGACCTTCATACTGCTCAGGCATTCAAAAAAAATGACCTTCTCTTCTTTCGTAAGAGCGTAGCTGGCACGACCTTGAAACCATTCCGGATGCCGGTCATCTGGGTCTTTCAAAAGTTGCTGGTCCTGCCGTGCTTCCTCTGTATCATTTGTCTTCCCATACACGCCCAAGAAGCTTAGCAGGTTCACGCAAACATTCTTCTTAACATGCATCACGTCGATTGCAGAGCGGACATCTAGGACTTTCCAATATTGTAGCTCCCAAAATATCGATTTCTTTTTCCACATGGGTACGTGCCCGTCAACTCCCTGCGGAACTGATTGTCCGCCAGGACCCTTTCCAAAGATGACTTTCAAATACTTGACCATATCAAATATCTCAGCTCCAGTACGTTCCGCAGGTTTCGGCCGGTGATCTGCCTTGCCGTTGAAATGCTTGCCTTTCTTTCTTACGTTATGATTTCGGGGAAGAAATCGACGATGACCCAGGTACACGTTCTTCCTACAATTATCCAAAAATACACTTTCAGTCTCATGTAAACAGTGCGTGCATGCTTTGTATCCCTTATTTGACTGTCCCGAAAGGTTACTGAGAGCAGGCCAATCGTTGATGGTTACAAAAAGCAACGCTCGTAGGTTAAATTCCTCTTCTTTGTGCTCATCCCACACAGGTACACCAGGTCTGCCCCACAATTGTAAAAGTTCATCAACTAATGGCCTTAGGTACACATCGATGTCATTGCCGGGTTGCTTCGGACCTTGGATGAGCACTGGCATCATAATGAACTTCCGCTTCATGCACAACCAAGGAGGAAGGTTGTAGATGCATAGAGTCACGGGCCAGGTGCTATGGCTGGAGCTCTGCTCGCCAAAAGGATTCATGCCATCAGTACTTAGACCAAATCTTATGTTCCTTGCGTCAGCTGCAAAATCTTTGAACTCTCTGTCGATCTTTCTCCATTGCGTTCCATCAGCGGGGTGTCTCAACTCCCCGTCGGACTTACGGTCCTCTTTGTGCCATCGCAACAACTTGGCATGCTCTTTGTTCCTGAACAGGCGTTTCAGCCGAGGTATTATAGGAGCATACCACATCACCTTGGCGGGAACCCTCTTCCTGGGTTTCTCGCCCTCAACATCGTCACCAGGGTCATCGCCTCTGATCTTATAACGCAATACAGTGCATACAGGACATTCATTCAAATCCTCGTATGCACCGCGGTAGAGGATGCAGTTGTTAATGCATGCATGTATCTTCAGAATCTCTAAACCTAGAGGGCACACAACCTTCTTTGCTTCGTACGTACTGGCGGGCAACTCGTTATTCTTCGGAAACATATTCTTCAACATTTTCAGCAAATTTTCAAATGATGAGTCACCTACACCTTCCCGTGCCTTCCATTTCAGCAAATCTAGTGTGCAGCCCAGCTTTTTCAGACTATTGTCGCATCCTGGGTACAGCGACTTCGTGTGATCCTCTAACATGCGATCCAAATTCTCCCTCTCCTTGTCAGTTTCGCAGCGTCTCCGTGCATCAGCAATGGTCCGACCAAGATCATCAGCGGGCTCATCATGTGCCTCTTCTTCACCTTCACCAAACCCTTCCCCACCTTCGGCATCATCCTCCATGAAAGTATCACCGAAAGCGTCATGATAGTTGAAATCGATATCATCCTCTTCTTCATCTTCTTCCATTCTAACCCATTTTTCTCCATGCTTGGTCCAACAATTATATCTTGGCATGAAACCGTGCCGAATCAGGTGCATGTGAACGACTTTTGAGGAGGAGTGACCCTTGTCATTCTTACATTCAGCACACACTACACCACGGACCAAATAAGAGGGCAGAGGGCTGCCGGGAAAAGTCGACCTAAGAAGGCAATTTGACTGCCAGGAAAAATTAACTGCCGGCAAAAGATTGAGAGGGCATGTTTGCTGCCGGCGGAAATCAAGAAATGCCGGCCGTCAACTGCCGGTAATAATCTGCACGTTCGGTGGCGTATGGTCTGCCGGCACATGTAGGTCCCGGCAGTCAACTGCCGGCACACGGAAAGAAAAAATGCGCGCCTGAACCAAAAAAAAAGGGCGCGGAGAGATGCAGGGGTGTGAAAAGTTGGGTACCGGGCACCTAAAGCCTTAGCAAAAATCCCCAATCTCATTCGTGCGCACCAGCTCTCTCTCATGCTCGTCGTCGCCGCCGGCGCTCTACCCTCTCTCTCGCTCCCCGCCACCTCTCCACTCGCCCTCCCCGCGCCCCTCTAACGGCCCGCTGTCTCCGCGCCGCACTGCTTCACCCCGAGTCCCTACCGCCAGAACAGATCTTGCCACCGGCTCCTCACCTCGTCGTCCGCCCTCGTTGATAACGCCTCCAACCATTAGAAGGAGGTCGGGGAGGGGTACCCCCTCTGCTGACTTCTATCTCGATGGCTCGTCCTGCTGCCGCCGCCCATACGTGCAACGAGGAGGAATCCTGCTCCACGAGTGACGCCGGTACGTTTCCCAGATCTGCCCGACTCGGTAGTTGGTTATTGTAGATGCCTTGTGCTAGATTCAGTTTGCTTTACTCCTAAGTACTTGTATAACTAGTGCTTATTTGTTACAAAGTTTAGTGTTTTTTAGATCTTGCTTGAAAATCAAAGGATTTCGATTTCGTAGCTAAAGCAGTATTGGTTGGATGTATCAAACTGCTCAACAATAGTTTGTTTTTGATCATGGCCGAGCACTTTTAGTTCGTGCATCCTGTAATCCCAAGGAAAAGCTAGCATAACAATTTACTATAGGATTGGCTGGGTCGACATTCCTGTGTTTAAGCAATTAGATCAGGTATGCATAGATGTGATTTCTATTTTACCATGTGCTGCAATGACCTGAAAGTGGTCTGGCTAGTGATCTGCTATGTTAGTATGTTTTGACCACCAGGGATTGACTTGACAACACATCAGAGATGCAGAACCAGTTCTGTAGTGTCCATGTAATATAAATTGGAACAAATAGTTTTCAAATTCTTGTTTGATTTTTGTGATGACAAGAAAGTCTGTTAGTGGAGGTTTTCAAAGAATAATTATAGCAGAAGCAGTTCACTAGCCAAAGTTTGAAAGCAAGATGTCGGTTGTTCTCCTCTGTTCCAGATTGCATACGCAACTAATATTTGCACTTTGAGCTAAAAAATATAATTGATGGGTGCTACTTGCCGCACTCATATTTTTGTTCTTTAAATGAAAAATGACATCCCCTTACAGCATCTCTCTTCAATATTCACATGCTGCACAAGAATCTAATTGTGCCATGTTTCAGTATGTTCAGCTACTGATCATGCAATGCAAACTGTAACTATTACTTTTACAGGTATATTAATTTTTGGTAGACCAGATTCGGAATTATTTCTTTACTTCTAAAATGCCTCATGACGGTCAAGAGCTTGATTTTGTTAACTGAAGAACACTAAGTGGTTATACTAGGAGGATTATCATCAGACAAAAGCCTTTTTCTGCAAAGAATAAGCTGTTGTACTAGGATTATCATAACATGCAAGTGTGTTTTCTGGAAGGAAAAATGATCCTTTATCATCTGGAGATGTATGCAGCAAAGGTATGGAGCTTTCATTTGCAGATTTCTACCGTATATTTAGCTTGATGTGATTAAGTTCAAGTTTTATGCAATGCATGATCTCTTAAATTATTTTATTTTTCTATGCCATGCCAGAAACATCAGATTAAATGTGTGCTCCGAATGTCAATGCTACGAAAGACCTGCAATTTCTCAAATCAGAAACCAGAAACTAAGTTGGGTCTCTTCAGATAAAGCTATACATCTTTGGAGGTAATGATACATGTGGAGTATATTACCTTCTAATGTTTTAAGCCAAAACAATTTTGTTACAATGATCATGCCCACATATTAAGGTTAGTTAATACATTGCGTCGCTAAAGATTGTAGCTACTGTGCTTTTCCTCATATGTGCCATTACTGGATACTCTCTGTGATCTCCCTTCTAGCAGCAAGTTTGATCTGACTGGTTTTTCCCGTGGGTGTACTCAGATATTTGTTTCTCAATATAATATACATAGAACGCATCAGATAATTTTCGGTATAAAATTAAGTGTTCCAAGGTGATGGTCCTTGCTAACTAGTATGGTCGAGACTTAATACATTAGTAGTAGATGAGAGAATGTACCTACACGGTGGGATAGAAAGAGAACATGCATATGTGATTAGCACCAAGGCGACCTTAAATATCTATGGTGAATTAATAGCAGGTGCCTTTTTAAGTCTATTGCTTCCTAGGCATCTGAGATGCTATTTTCATGTGTTGATAAGAGCTTAATTACTAGGAGTAGACTGGAGGATTTCAGTGTTTGTTTCAGCACTGTGTAGAGACCGTGAAGAAATCCTCTGATCATATTTCACTTGTCAATCTTTCAGGTGACAAACATCGGAGCTCTGCTACATGTGTTGGAGGCTTGTTGGGACTGAATAAAACGGGAACCCCATAAATAGTTATGGACTGATAGTCTTTTGGGTCATATGTCTAGTTTGATAGGCTTATATACTGCTAGGGGCTTGGTGGAATGTAGATCACTAGATGTTGTACTCAGTTTTGTTTATGTACGTGGAAATAGCCAATTGCTTTTATGCGGTTCAGCATGAACACTTTTTAGAAACATATGTATATATATTTCTATTGAAGATAATGGTTATTAAATGTGGAATAAAAATGTGCATCTGGTCTTTGCCTATTCAGTTGACTTTACCTCCATATTTTTAGGCGACCTGCTTTTTGTGGCTTTGATTACACTTGTAGCTTCATATGTTATGGGGATTGAATAAGCACTTGTACACATTACTAATGCAGTTTGACTGCGGCAGAACTCAATTCCGAGGGCAGTTATCTGCCAGGACAAGTTTGTTTCCAGGGCAGTTAACTGCCGGGAACAGTGTAAACTGCCGCCAAAGATATTGCCGGCAGATAGAAGTATCTGCCCTTAAAAAATGTATCTGCCGGGAAAGCTCTAGCTGCAAGGGCAAATAAACTGCCAGGAAAAGGAAAACTGCCGGCAACGACATTTGCCGGCAGGGTTATAGAGGGCAGACCAAACTGCCGGGAAAAACGCTTTGCCGACAGTTATACTGCCCTCTTAGGTGACTATTCCTGGCAGCAGATGTGCCCTTACATTTGGTCCATGGTGTAGTGACATGGACAGATAATAAAACCTCGCTGCTTGTTCGCATTTGCCACTACGAGGAAATCTTTCAAACCCGTAGTGAACTCGCCGGAGAGTCGGTTACCGTACATCCATTGCCGATTCATCTGCATTATTATTATATAAAGTATATAATTAACCATCATGCATTTGTTAAACTAACTAGCTGGAAATAATACAAATCATTAAAGAGTTCAAGTTGCTAACCGCAATCGCGAGGTAAAATAAATGAAAACGCTCAAGTGCGGCTCGGACACTTAATATCATGTGTGTTTCATGCTATCGGGCATTTCATCGAACACCTTGTGTGCATAGTAGGAACCAAAAGCATACCCACCACCCCTTGTGAATGTTGTGAGCAGAAGTGACACCTAATGTGGCTAAGTGCAGCGAGCTGAGTCCTATATATAGGGATGGGCCTTTAGTCCCGGTTCACCTGGACAACCACGGCTTAAGGCCTTGGGGCCAGCTCGAGGACCTATTAGCCCCGGTTGGTCTGGCCAACCGGGACTAAAGCCCCTCCCCTCCGCCAGCTGTGGACCGAGCGCGCTGGGCCCAGACTATTGGTCGTGGGTCTCGTCCCGAACCGCGACTAAAGACCCCTATAGTCGCAGGTCGGTACTTTTGGGGACTAATGGGGGCGTATGAAAGACCTATTTTCTACCAGTGTTAGCTGTGCCAAGCATGCGCATAGCCACAGCTTCATCTTATGTCTAACTTATCTTTTTGTCTAGTTTATTTGGCTACCACATGGACCTTTATATGTTATGTAAAGGTTAGAAGTTTTCGACTCGGACACATAAAATCTATCAGACACCGGCTTCTACCTCCCTTATTTGTTGCATCCGTGTGTCGAAAAATATTATTGATGTTGGGCAAATAACCACGTCACTGTCATAAGGTGCTAGTGTCGTGGCGACCTAACTCCACCTAAACCTGTAAGGGGGCTGGATGACACGCCAAGTGAATAGAGTAGTGGCATGGATGTGTAAGTCATGCCAGTATTCGTGCCATACCTATATACAACGCACGCTACTAGTATATTCTGTCTCTCTCCTAAAGAAGTCTATCATCAGATGTTGGATATTCAAGTTGGTGTGTTGTATAAATAAATTTAGTGTTAGAAACCAGTCTTTTGATCCGTGTGATCGTGGTTTTTCCCATCTAATGTTGGATATATCTTGTGCGTTAATTTGCATAATCCAACGGCTAACGATCTCAAATCGATGGGAAGAGGCCTAGATAGTCCCGTTTTACAGTCTCTTAATTAATATTAACACCTTGTTTTCTCTCTTCCTTTATTGTCTCTCCATGTGAGCATTTTGCATTTGTGACATAGAGAAGAGACGCTCCGCTGATGAAGATCCCGTCCGAACAGAAACTCCAGCCAGCGCCGCTGATCGCCCCACGGTGGGCGCCAACTGTCGTGGTGGTGTCACGGCAGATGCCATGGGATGGCTAAAGATGTGGGGACGATGGACGCTGGAGGTGTCCGGGGAGGGATCACGCGACGAATAGCCGCGTGAGGTAAGATCCACACAACACAAACAACACGATGTACCCAGGTTCAGGGCCCTCGCGAGGAGGTAAAACCCCTACTCCTGCCTTCCTCTATGTATTACGATGCCTCTCCGAGTAGGTACAATACAAATGATATCGCTACCGAGTAGCCCCTTGCTCCTCTCCGAGTAGAGCTAGGGCAAGAACTTAGGGTTTCTAGGGTTCACTATGAGCCTGGAATGAGATCGTCTGTGTGCGTCTCTCAGTGTCCCTCGCGCAGGAGGCGGCTGGGCACCTTATATACATGGTGCCCTAGCCGGATACGTCCAAACCTGGACAAGTGTCGACATAGTGTCCCCACTGTCCTTTCTCCGAGTACCCGCTGACAGCTTTGGTCGTTGGTCTTGGCTGCTTCTGTAAAGTCGTTGGGCAAAACTAGGGGACAGACTGGTATCACTGTACCTAGTCACAGAGTAGGCCCCCCTTATCCTGCCACCGACTGCTTCCATGCTGTCACTGTCAGGCAGGCCGTCCCCACGTGAACAGTAGTTCGAATGCTGCAAAGTACGGACCCAGGATACGCGGGATCCTGTGTCAGAACGGCTCCTTTGACTTCCTGCCCGAGTAGTTTCCCGCCAACTGTTCCCGCCAATTGTACTCGGGCCAAACCTTCTACTCGACATGGTAGAAACTGATTGATATCTCCTTCTGGCCATCTTGAGGTGAGACCGAGTAGCAGTCGACCGGGTAGCGAGTACCCGGTAGTCGGCTACTCGACCAAACCTCTCTTCTGTAAGCGGCCTTTACCACCTGTCTTTACCCTACTCGGGGGTAACCCCCCGACAACGACCCTACTAGCTAGTCTGGAACATTGGAGAAAAACAAATGATGAGCAAGAATTGGGCGTAGGAAGATATACTTTACTTCCGGTCGAAAAATGATAAGATCCTTCTACAAGTCATCAACCCTCGCCGCAAGCTCCTGAGATGGCCATCATAGCAGGAAAGTCGCTGACATGATACCCTTCGACAACGTGTCCAACACCAGAAACATGATGGAGATGCTTCATATCAAGCTGTGGTCTCGTGCCGCTCCTGGTGTGAAAGAGACGCTGCAAAAGTTGGAGGCAACCTGAATCCTTGCCGTTGGATTCTGTTCAAGATTTGCCTATATGTTAACCGCACCTATATGTGCATTGTACAGTTCTCTGGTACACTCTACCTATGTACTCCCTCCGATCCATATTAATAGGTGTTGAAGTGGATGTATTTAGACATGTTTTATTGCTAGATACATCCACTTCAGCACCTATTAATAGGGATCGGAGGGAGTACAACATTCCGCCTGACTAACGACCGGCATACTAGAAAATTGGTTCTCTCTCCTGGTTTCACGCCATATCTCTCAGAATACCACTTTTTCTCAACTTTACTAGCTAGAACCAAATACTGTAATTTATTTATTTTTCATACAGTCGACATTGTCTATGCCTCAGTCCAAGGCACAAGGACAAAGTGATTTTCTGGTCCCATCTTAAGCATGTTGCCGACAATCAAAATTCAGGCACTGCATGCACAACACGCATACACACTAGCTTTTCATCAATACTAATTTCATCAAAAAAAATCGTAAAAAACCATGCCCAGAGTGACATCTTCAATGACATGGTTCTAAGATCTGACCTTGGGTAAATTCGTGTGGAATCCCTTCACAAAAAATGTCTGCGTGCAACCCCTTGCATGGTATCATCCAACAACACGCATGGATTATTTGTTGAGGGAAAGCTAGCTATTAGCTTAAGGTGTACTTGGCCGCGTGCGTTGCCGAAAATCGTCGCCGACGTGCATGGTGTGGCGCTCCTCGCGGAGTCGCGGTCTTCGTACTCATTGCCTTGTCCTGACCGACGTACAGCTCGCTGGCATGCACGTTGCAGCCTTGCCCCAGAGTAACTCACTGGCTGCGTAGTATCCTGCACCGTAAAACAAGCCTTCTTTTTTGTCTTTCATCGTATTTTCCCCGTAAATAGCGGCAACTAGGCAGATGCGACATGCCGTTTTTCCAAGCCCATGGAACACCCGATCGACCATGACATTCTAATTAACTTCTAAGGCCGGTGAGGCGGTGACTATGTGGGACTATATATATTTATTTCTTTGTTAGACACAATTGCAATTAGTATTGTGGAACTCATTCAGAAACTGTTTTATGGTCACTATTCTCATGCAGGCAGGCGCCATGTGATCCTTCTACATGCATGGTTTGTTTCCGGCTGCAATAGAAACAAGATAAAGGAACATGGAACACTTCATGCATGAGTAGTTGAATTTCAATCGCGTGAAGAATAGAGGAAGCTCATGGATGTCCATTGTATAAATACTATCATTAAAGCGTTACTCAAGACATGAGAGTCGTAATTTATCCAACCTAGTTGTCTGCAATATTGGAGAGAAACAAAAGGTGAGCTAGAATTGCCATAATTGCAATAACTATTGTGAACGTATCCAGAAACTGTTTTATGCTCGCTTTTCTCATGCACGTAGGCATCGAAAAATCATGTGATCCTTCCAGATACATGTTTTGTTCGACGTTGCAAGAAAGAAGAGAAAAAGAACTACGAACACTTCATGCATTAGTAGTTGAAAGTCAATTGCGGGAGGAATAGCGTGAAGCTCACCGATGTCCATTGTATAAATTCTCCCATTAGGGCATTATTCAAGACTGGAGATTCGTAATGTAACGAACCTAGTAGTCTGGAATATTGGAGAAAGACAAATGATGAGCTTGAATTGGGCGTAGGAAGATATACTTTGTGCATTCTTCCGGTCTAAAAAGCGTAAGATCCTTCTACAAGTCGTCGACCCTCGCCGCAAGCTCCCGAGATGGCCATCCTGACAGGAAAGTAAATGACAGGATACCCTTGGACAACGTGTCCAGTACCAGCAACATGCCAAGTTCATATCAAGCCGTGGTCTCGTGCCACTCCTGGTGTGTGAAAGCGACGCTGCAAAAGTTAACCAAAAGGCAGCCTGAATCCTTGCCGTTGGATTCTGTTGGAGATTTGCCCGAACCACAGGCTGTATTGTACAGTTCTCCCTCTATATATGCACAACTTTCCGCCTGACTAACGACACCCGACGTACTCCCTCCGATCCATATTAATAGGTGTTGAAGTGGATGTATATAGCAATAAAACATGTCTAAATACATCCACTTCAGCACCTATTAATATGGATCGGAGGGAGTACTTGAAAACTGTTTTTTTTTCTCTCTCCTGGTTTCACGCCATATCTCTCAGAATATCAGTTTTTCTCAAGTTTACTAGCAAGAACCAAATACTGTAATTTATTTTTTTCCATACAGTCGACATTCTTTATGACTCAGTCTTTTTTGTCCCATCTTAAGCCTGTTGCCCACAATCAAAATTCAGGCACCGCACAACACGCATACACACTAGCTTTTTATCAATACTGATGATCTCACGTGACTTTACGTTGTTATGTAATAATACATCATAAGAACATGAAGAACTAAAAAAACAGGCCAAGTTCACACAAAAGTTGGCTCGATTTCCTCAAAATGGTAGTTTCGGGGTAAAAAACTAGAATCTTCCCGCACTATAATCCCGTTTATCACGAAATTGCCACTTCCATATTGGAAATTAGATTTTCCTCTCTATAGCAATCCATATATTCTCATGTTAGGGACCCACCCAAAGGTGAAGGATTTTTTAACCTTCGGCATGTAATTTCATGGGTTCCTTATCCGACATGATCTTAGACAAAAGCATTCTAGCTTTTTATCAATAGTGGTGATTTGACGTCACTTTCCTATTTTTATGTTAGATTAGGTTATAGGGACATGAGCAAGTCAATAAGAGCACAACGGTTGACTCAAAGTGACAGGCTTACGGGCGATTTCGTGGCGATTCCCTGGCGATGGCAGCCGACGTGCATCCGGCGGTGCTCCCGCGTCTCGGGTGAGGGAGTGGTTGGCGCCTCTCCCTCCTTGTGATGGTCGAGATCGTTGTTGAGGTGCGGCCGGCCGTTGTGCCACCTCTGGTGTCGATGCGAGGGCGGCGTTGAGTCGATGTGGCGGACGACAAAAACGCAAAGGAGGCTGGAGGTGAAACGGCGGTGTTTCCCCACCGGCTCCGCCAACTCACGCCGAGTTCCTCGTGCTCGCAGTCTTTTCCCCTTGACGGTGTCCGGCGCGGAGGTCTCCCATGGCGGCTCGACGGGTGCCCACCTGCAGGGTGACGGTGGTAGTCCCTAGGTCACTAGCTGCTGGGGGAAGGGAGTGATGTGGAGTTGGACTCCTAGTTTGGCCCGATCTTCACGAATCGACAAGAACGATGAAGAACGCACGAAGAACACGATGAACGCACGAAGAACATGATGGGGTAAACGAGGGGAACGCGAGCAAACGCAAGGGATAACTAGTAAGAACCGAAGAACCCCAAATCTCCCGTCAACTAACCCCGAGGGCCGCCTACGGAACGATCGATTCAACTGAGCTCACCTTGATTGAAACCGCTTTACACCCGTAGCTGGTCCACTACGCCAATAGAACCTCAAGATAGACGAGAGGAAGATTGGACAACTCCTTGATAGAAACCCAAAGGGAGAGATCAAGTAATTGGATGAGCCTTGATACGATCCTCGACGAAGTCGGAGGAGTAGCCTTGATACGTTCCTCGGTACACATCGGAGGAGTAGTTCCTCAAAGAGGGATACAAGAGAGCCAAGCTCTAAATGTCTAGATTCAACTCTAACCCTAGATCTGAGAAAGGGGGACCTATATATAGTCTAGTGCCAAGGGGGGGTAGGTGGGAGGATAAGATACAAGGGTCAAGGCCCTAAAGTGGCACGCAGGCCGCGCAGGAGCGGAGGCTCCGGTGGTTTCCACCGGAGGTTCCGGTGGATCGAGCGGAGGCTCCGGTGGAGGTCCGGTGGTGGCTCCGTCGTCATCCAACCGAAGGGGTTTTGGGCGGAGGCAGCACCGGAGGCTCCGGTGGCGAGCTGCGGAGCGGAGGCTCCGGTGGGATCCCCGGAGGTTCCGCTGGGGCTCCGGTGCTTGCTCCGGTGGTGGTTCCGCTGCCACCAACCCGAAGGGCTTTTGGGCGGAGGCTGCACCGGAGGCTCCGGTGGCGAGCGTGCAGCGGAGGCCCCGGTGGGAGCACCGGAGGTTCCGCCGCCTGGAGCTTCCCGCCTTCGTCTCCTTGCGCTGGTTCTGCTCGTTCGGCTTCCGCGTCTTCTTGGGAACCCGTGGTGGACTTGTACCTGAGCACACAAAGTGTTGCACCATGAGGTAGCGCACCTATCTCCACATGACCGAAAGCATGGAACGAGAGGAGCGAGTTCACCTTATCTTGGATGGCCTTTGCGCGTGATCTTGTCATCGGTGCACTTGGTGGAGTTGGGTGGGCTACATCATCCCCCCCCCCCCCCTTGAAAAAGAGTCGACCTCGACTCGGCGTCGTCTTCATCACTTGGGTATCCATGGAAGGGAGAGAGGTCCTTGACATTGAAGGATTTGTGGACGAGGTACTTGGATTGCGGTAAGTCGAGCTTGTAGGCGTTGTTGTTGATGCGCTTGATGACCTTGAAGGGACCGTCACCTCTTGGCTTGAGCTTGGAGTTGCGCTCGTCGGGGAACCGGTCCTTGCGCAAGTGTAGCCACACGAGGTCACCTTCTTGGAACACCATGGGTTTCTTGTTCTTGTTCATGATAGAGGCTCGATGCTCGGAATGCTTCTCTAGCGTAGCTCTTGTGGAGTCGTGTAGCTTCTTGATGTAGTCGGTGCGCTTGTCGATGTCCATGTTTGCTCGCTCGCGTAGAGGCAAAGGAAGTATGTCGAGGGCGGTGTTGGGGTTGAAGCCGTAGACGATCTCGAAAGGACTCTTCTTGGTAGCTTGATGGAGAGCACGGTTGTAGGAGAACTCGGCGTGTGGGATGCATTCCTCCCAATTCTTCAAGTTGGGCTTGATCAATGCTCGAAGTAGTGAAGAAAGTGTGCGGTTGACGACCTCGGTTTGTCCATCCGTTTGTGGGTGATAGGCGGTGGAGAAGAGAAGCTTGACGCCTAGCTTGGCCATCAACGTCTTCCAAAAGTAGGAGGTGAACTTGACATCACAGTCCGAGACAATGGAAGTAGGTACACCATGTAAACGCACAATTTCCCTGAAAAACAAAGTAGCAACATGTGAAGCATCATCGGTTCGGTTGCAAGGAATGAAATGTGCCATCTTAGAGAAACGATCCACAACTACAAAGATTGAATCCATGTTGGTTTTAGTTCGTGGAAGGCCTAACACAAAGTCCATGCTAATATCACTCCAAGGTGCATGTGGTATAGGTAATGGCATGTAAAGACCATGAGGGTTGGAAGTGGACTTAGCTCGGAGGCATGTAGAACATCTCTTGACGTGTCGCTCAACGTGATGCTTCATCTTGGGCCAATAGTAGTTGGTGGAGAGCATGGCATAGGTCTTGTCGCGTCCAAAGTGGCCCATGAGACCTCCTTCATGTGATTTCTTCAATAACAACAAACGAAGAGAGGACTCGGGGTGCTTTTGTGGCTTATAAGCCAAAAGTCAAAAGCCAGATAATAAGCCTAACCAAACAGGGCCTTTGTCTTTCACTAGTGGAAAGAGGGCCTTTTGTCCCGGGTCGTAAGGGCCAGTTGTCCCGGTTGTGCAACCGGGATGGGCTGGCCGGGACAAATGGCCCGTCCCATTGGTCCCGGTTGTGCCAGGACCCGGGATGGTAAGCACAGGCCACGTGGCGAACCTGGGCCATGGAGTTCGTCCCGGTTCGTTCAAGGGACCGAGATGGATACTTTTTTGACAAAAAAAAATATAATCGTCCAGGCCCCAGGTTTTTTTGGGCTCCTGTCTCCCAATCACGAGCCGACCTCCCCTTCCCCAACCGCGTCCAGGCCCACGTCTTTTATTAAGCCCACTGGTCACATTTTTTTGTCAAAAGGGCCCACTGGCCCGCGTCTTTTATTATGGTCAGTCAACGGTTCGAAGGGCCCACTGGCCAGCGTGGTCAGTCAATGGTTCGAAGGGGCCACTGGCCAGCGGCCCGTTGGCTGGCTCGCCTGGTCCCTCAAATTAAGACTACAGGACGGTCAAAGGGCCAGTCGCCTCGTCTTCCCGCCCCGCCTCGGCTTCTGCCCGCGCCCCCACTTCCCCCCGCGTGCGTGCCACGGCTGCAACCGCCGCCACGCCTCGGCTCCTGCCCGCATTCATGGCCGTCTGCAACCGCCGCCACGTCCAGGCCGCCGGTTGGCATGCCAGCCCACCCCGGGTCCTTTTTAAAGGCCCCCCGCCGCCCGTACAACCCATTCACCCCGGCCGCGCCCAAGGCAGACCAACCGTAGCCACCATGTCCCGCTGGTTCGGCAGCGGCTCCGGCAGCGGCTCCGGCAAGCGCCCAAGGAATGAAGGCGGCTCCTCGAGCGGCGCCGGCCGCGTCCCACCACCGCCGGCGGAGGCCTTCGGCTACGGCCCTGGAGGTGTCCGCCTCGGGGGGACGCCGCGCGTCCCCGCGCCACCTCCGGCTGCACGCCCGCCGCCCAGCGCCGCGCCCAAGGGCAAGCGGTTCCGCCGGTACGTCCGGGTGGACGAGGCCGAGTGGCACTGGAACAACGCCACGCCGGTGTTCTATGCCGACGTCCACCTCCCGGACGGCTGGCACCTGAACCCCCAACGGATCCCTGTGCCGCCGGTCCCGACCGGCCAGGCGCTGCTGGAGGAAGTCGACCGCCGGCGCGAGCTCCTGCCGGCCCCGCGCCGCAGGGAGCGGATGTACGCGCGCGGCTCCCCCTATTGGGCCGCCTGGCTCGAGCAGGAGCACGAGCTGCGCCGGCGCTCCTTCATCCCCGCCCCCCACGAGGTGGACGTCGAGGACTACCCGCCGCCACCGCCCGGCCGCGAGAGGGAGCTGTGGTTCCTCGAGGACATCCCGGAGGACTTCTCCGGGGAGGAGGACCCCGTGCTCCGGGCCGCCATGGAGGATGCCTGCGAGGCCTCCCGCCGCTCACTCGTCGAGGACGAGATCAAGCGGTGGGAGCGGGTCGTGGCCGCCGCCCGCGCCGACGATGCCGCTATGCCGCCGCCGCCGCCCCCCCCCCCCCCTACCGAGCCTACCCCCTGGTGGCACGCCCTCTACGCCGAGTACGAGGCGTCCGAGGACCAGCCACCGCCGCAGCCGCTCCCCCCGGGCTGGAGTACGGCATGTCCTGGGCCTGGACCGGCGGCGTTTGGGCGCCGGGGTCGCCGGAGCAGGAGGAGGAGCTGCCCCCTCCGCCGCCGCCGCCGCAGGAGGTGCTGCCCCCGCCACCGCCGTACCCGCCTCCGATGCCCCCGATGCCTGCACCCCCGGCCCAGGCGCCGCCTGCCCACCTGTGGCAGCCGCCCCCCTACCAGTGCATCTCCGACGACGAGGAGGACTAGTAGATCGGCCGGTCGCCTGTGGCCGCGCCGCCGCCCCCTATTCTATGTAAGCAAGGCCCCTAGCTACCCCCCAAGAAACGGCCGGCCGCCTGTGGCCGCGCCGCCCGCCCTTTATGCAAGTACGGCCGGCCGCCTGTGGCCGCGCCGCCCCCTATCTATGTAAGCAAGGCCCCTGGCCTTTTTTTAATATAAGTTGTGTGCCCCCTAGTCCACCGTGTCCCTAGCCCATACCCGCCGGCGGTCCGCCGGCGGGATCTGACGACTCGTTCCCGCCTCCGGCAGGGCTTCGCCCAGCCATGTCCACTCGTACCTGTCCCTGGGGTGTTCGTTCGGCCTGGAGAGAGGGCCGCGTTTTTTATACACCTGGGCCTCTAGTCCCGGCCCTTTCCACCAACCGGGACTAAAGCCCCTTTGGTCCCGGTTGGTACCACGGCCCGGGACCAAAAACAAATTTCGAATTTCGGTGGCACCCCTGCGCGCCCAAAAATTTTTAGCGCCAAAATTTGAAAAGGGTTAAGTTTGCACATTAACAACTTCTATATACTTTCAAATTTGACAAAAATTCCAACATGAAAAATGCTAGAATTTGCAAAACTAATTTAAATCCATTTTTCGTTTAACTAAATAATTATTCTAACTATTGAAACTATTAATTATTTTTTCATTTGTATATAATTTGAATATAAAAATGTTACAATTTTTGATTTCTCTCGTGATCTTCCTAATTCAAAGCGAGTTGTACCTTATTGACACGGTGAATTTGGGATCTTCGTCTACAACAGAAATCACTGTCTTCATGTGGATGACAAGCCTGTGCAAAGCTATCTCTCCTCCTCCAATACCGGAGAATAAGGACACCACATTAACACCATTGGGAAACATGTTCTTCAACAACGACAAGTGGCAACCCACAGTATCAATTTGGAATGAATTGCATTCCGTGTACGCTATCATTACTGAGAGACTTCACGTCGGCAATCTCAATTAAAGTGCCAGTTTGTGTCTGATCCCACCAACCCCTCAAAATCCTCCTATTAACTTCACCTATCTCAACTCAAATCACTGTCTTCATGTGGATGCAAAGCCTGTGCAGAGCTATATCTCCTCCTCCAATACCGGAGAATAAGGACACCACATTAACACCATTGGGAAACATGTTCTTCAACACCGACAAGTGGCAACCCACAGTATCAATTTGGAATGAATTGCATTCCGTGTACGCTATCGTTACTGAGAGACTTCACGTCGGCAATCTCAATTAAAGTGCCAGTTTGTGTCTGATCCCACCAACCCCTCAAAATCCTCCTATTAACTTCACCTATCTCAACTCAAATCACTGTCTTCATGTGGATGCCAAGCCTGTGCAGAGCTATCTCTCCTCCTCGAATACCGGAGAATAAGGACACCACATTAACACCATTGGGAAACATGTTCTTCAACACCGACAAGTGGCAACCCACAGTATCAATTTGGAATGAATTGCATTCCGTGTACGCTATCATTACTGAGAGACTTCACGTCGGCAATATCAATTAAAGTGCCAGTTTGTGTCTGATCCCACCAACCCCTCAAAATCCTCCTATTAACTTCACCTATCTCAACTCAAATCACTGTCTTCATGTGGATGCAAAGCCTGTGCAAAGCTATCTCTCCTCCTCCAATACCGGAGAATAAGGACACCACATTAACACCATTGGGAAACATGTTCTTCAACAACGACAAGTGGCAACTCACAGTATCAATTTGGAATGAATTGCATTCCGTGTACGCTATCATTACTGAGAGACTTCACGTCGGCAATCTCAATTAAAGTGCCAGTTTGTGTCTGATCCCACCAACCCCTCAAAATACTCCTATTAACTTCACCTATCTCAACTCAAATCACTGTCTTCATGTGGACGCCAAGCCTGTGCAAAGCTATCTCTCCTCCTCTAATTTGGAACCCACAGTATCAATTTTGAATGAATTGCCAAGAGATTTGTACCTCTCTCTCTTCGCGACTCCCCTTGTGTGGTTTCTTGGGAGACCGAGTAAAAATTCCATCTCATCTGGCTCTAGAGGGGCAACCTTGTTATTCTCAATTGGCAAATTATGGATGTAGCCTCTTTCTTGAGCAGCTGCACAGAAGTGCTTAGAATCCACAAACTCCGGCTCTATGTCATACAAATTTCTGGAAATTTCCACCCATACACTTTTTGGAGCTAGGGCCTCATTTTCATTTGGAATAATAATGAAGTCAGACTGGTCATAGTTGTCAAGCACTCAATGCTTGCCAGCTTTTGACCGATCAATACAAATTATTGGTCAAACTTGCACCTACTCCATTCATAATCACATAATATGTATAAATATCATTTTGGTTAACAAAATCTCGTTCATACTACGTTATAAGAACTATGATCATGTATTCCACGTTTATTATTACACATCACCAACAACATCCCTATCTAGTCTTCTGAATTTTCTTCGTGTCCCTTGCTTATGATCGCTTCGGCCGTAACCATGGAGCATCTTCATTATTTAATGGGATGGTGGGGTCAGCTTTCACTGTGAAGGGTGGAATTTAAACAAACTTATTATAATCTTCTGACATGTCTGTCGTATCCTCGATTCCCACGATGTTTCTTTTCCCTGAGAGAACTATGTGACGCTTCGGCTCATCGTATGATGAAATTGTTCCCTTATTTTTTCTTTTCTTCGGTCTGGAAGACATGTCCTTCACATAGAAGACCTGAGCCACATCATTGGCTAGAACGAATGGTTCGTCATTGTAACCAATACAGTTGAGATCCACTGTTGTCATTCCATAAAGCGGGTCTACCTTTACCCCTTCTCCATTCAGGTTGACCCATTTGCACTTGAACAAAGGGACCTTAAAAGAAGGTCCATAGTCAAGTTCCCATATCTCCTCTATGTAACCATAGTATGTGTCAGTTTTTCCATTCTCGTTTGTTGTATCAAAGCGGACACCACTGTTTTGGTTGGTGCTCTTCTTATCTTGGGAGCTCGTGTAAAATATATTTCCATTTATCTCGTACCCTTGAAAACTCCCAATAGTCGAAGATGGTGACCCTGCCAATATGTATAGCTGATCTTCAACAGTGGTGTCATTTATAAGACGTGTTTGCAACCAACTTCCGAAAGTCTCCATGTGTTCGCGTTTAATCCATGAGTCATCCTTCCCCGGGTTTGCAGACCGTACAATATTCTTGTGTTCCTCGACATACGTAGCCATGAACATAGAATTTTGTAGAACTGTGTAGTGTGCTTTGGTCAAAGAATGCCCGTCCCTAGGTATCATTGTTTTCTTTCCCAGCGTTCCTTTTCCCCTCAGTCTCCCCTCATGCCGCGATTCAGGAACACCAATTGTCTTAAGGTCAGGAATAAAGTCAACACATAACCCAATGACCTCCTCTGTTCCATAGCCCTTCGAGATGCTTCCTTCTGGCCTAGCACGGTTATGAACATATTTCTTCAAGACTCCCATGAACCTCTCAAAGGGGAACATATTGTGTAGAAAGACCGGACCGAGAATATGAATCTCTTCACATAGGTGAACAAGGAGATGAGTCATAATGTTGAAGAAGGATGGTGGGAACACCAAGTCAAAACTAACAAGGCACTGGACCACATCCCTCTGTAATCTTGTCAGAATTTCTGGATCGATTACCTTCTGAGATATTGCGTTCATGAATGCACATAGCTTCACAATGGGTACTCGAACATTTTCCGGTAGAAGCCCCCTCAATGCAATCGGAAGCAATTGCGTCATAATCACGTGGCAGTCATGAGACTTCAGGTTTTGGAATTTTTTCTCTGCCATGTTTATTATCCCCTTTATATTCGACGAGAAGCCAGACGGAACCTTGATACTGTAAAGGACTTCAAAGAATATTTCCTTCTCTGCTTTAGTAAGAGCGTAGCTGCTTAAGGAATGGCGCCCTGTATCTGTGTGCTTGTTGCTTGGGTCTTTCATACGTTGCTGGTCCTCCCGTGCTTCAGGCGTATCTTTTGACTTCCCATACACGCCCAGGAAGCATAGCAGATTGTCACATAGATTCTTTGTCACGTGCATCACGTCGATCGAAGACCGGACATCTAAAACTTTCCAATAGGGTAGCTCCCAAAATATAGATTTCTTCTTCCACATGGGTGCCCGCTTATCAGGGCCGTACGGAACTGGTTGGCTGCCAGCAGCCTTACCAAAGATTACTTCTAGGTCCTTGACCATATCGAATATATCATTACCACTACGGAGCTCAGGCTTCTTTCGGTTATCTGCCTCACCTCTGAAATGCTTCCCTCCTTTTTTCCTTAAGGGATGCTTGATCGGAAGAAATCTACGATGCCCCAGGTATACAACATTTTTACATTTATCCAAAAAAACACTGTCAGTCTTATCTAAACAGTGTGTGCATGCATTGTATCCCTTGTTTGTATGACCGGAAATGTTACTAAGAGCTGGCCAATCATTGATGGTCACGAAAAGCAACGCCCGTAGGTCAAATGGCTTTTGTTCGTTCTCATCCCACACACGTACACCTGGTTTGCCCCACAGTTCTAAGAGTTCTTCCACTAATGGCTTTAGATACACATCAATGTCGTTGCCAGGTTGCCTCGGGCCTTGGATGAGAACTGGCATCATAATGAACTTGCGCTTCATGCACAACCAAGGAGGAAGGTTGTACATACATAGAGTTACAGGCCAAGTGCTATGACTGGAGCTCTGCTCCCCAAAAGGATTAAAGCCATCTGTACTTAGACCAAACCATAAGTTTCTCGCCTCTCCTGCAAAGTCTGGAAAGTCTCTCTCGATCTTTCTCCACTGCGATCCATCGGCGGGGTGCCTCAACTTTCCATCTTTCTTACGGTCTTCTTTGTGCCATCGCAACAACCTAGCATGCTCTTTGTTTCTAAACAGACGTTTCAGCCGTGGTATTATAGGAGCATACCACATCACCTTAGCAGGAACCCTCTTACGGGGGGGCTTGCCGTCAACATCACCAGGATCATCTGCTCTGATCTTATACCGCAGTGCAGTGCATATCGGACATTCATCCAAATTCTCGTACTTCTCACCGCGGAAGAGAATGCAGTCATTAATGCATGCATGTATCTTCTGCACATCTAATCCTAGAGGGCGGAGAGCTTTCTTTGCTTCGTACGTACTCTCAGTCAATTCGTTATCCTTTGGAAGTTTTGGCTTCATTAGTTGAAGTAAACTCTCAAATGCCTTGTCAGTCACACCGTTTTGTGCCTTCCATTTCAGCAACTCCAGTGTGGTACCGAGCTTTGTGCTACCATCTTCGCAATTTGGGTATAACAATTTTTTGTGATCCTGTAACATGTTGTCCAGCTTCAACCTCTCCAATTTATTTTCACAGTCTTCCCTTGCATCAGCAATAACTCGGGCAAGATCATCATCGGGCTCTTCTGATGCCTGTTCTTGATCACATCCTTCTTCTGCATTCTCTTCCATTGCAGTATCGTCGTATTCAGGGAACAAAGGATCTTCTTCTTCTTCTTCATCGTCTTCCATCACAACCCCTCTTTCTCCATGCTTGGTCCAGCAATTATAGCTGGGCATGAAACCTCTCCGAAGTAGATGGCCGTGAAGGATTCTTTCGGAAGAATTTTCTCTGACGTTCCGACAATCAACACATGGGCAACACATGAAGCCATTATCTTTGTTCGCCTGAGCTACAGCAAGAAATGCATTCAGGCCTGCCATATACTCGGAGGTGCGTCGGTCACCGTACATCCATCGCTGCCGTGCATCCATCTGCATCATATAATTAAGTTTATCAAAATACATATTAATACAGAGATGACCACAGTACATCGACAAATAATACTTTTTTATGTATCAGTTACAGATGAAAAAGATAATTTGTTAACCTCGGTCGAAGATACCATTTTCAGTGAGCTTGTGTGCGTCTCGGGAATTTCGTCGAACACCTCGTGTGCATAGTAAAAAAAAACACACTAACACCACACTCTCTCACACCTCCAAGCAAAAAAAAAGATGGAAGGAGGGGGGGCTGGGGCAGTATATATAGGGGAAGGGGGCATTGGTCCCGGTTCGTGGACTGAACCGGGACAACAGGTCATGCGCGTGCCACGTGGCCTGTGGCTAGGCATTGGTCCCGGTCCGTGGCACGAGCCGGGACCGATATGCCCCCCACGAATGCGCCCAGGCGATTCCTGTTGCCCCGGGCGCACGAACCGGGACCAATGCAGGGCATTTGTCCCGGATTTGGTTGCAACCGGGACAGCTGCCCCCCGGCCCCCTGGACGAGAGGGGTTGTTTCCACTACTGTTTCATCGTATTTTCCCCGTAAATAGCGGCAACTAGGCAGATGCGACATGCCGTTTTTCCAAGCCCATGGAACACCCGATCGACCATGACATTCTAATTAACTTCTAAGGCCGGTGAGGCGGTGACTATGTGGGACTATATATATTTATTTCTTTGTTAGACACAATTGCAATTAGTATTGTGGAACTCATTCAGAAACTGTTTTATGGTCACTATTCTCATGCAGGCAGGCGCCATGTGATCCTTCTACATGCATGGTTTGTTTCCGGCTGCAATAGAAACAAGATAAAGGAACATGGAACACTTCATGCATGAGTAGTTGAATTTCAATCGCGTGAAGAATAGAGGAAGCTCATGGATGTCCATTGTATAAATACTATCATTAAAGCGTTACTCAAGACATGAGAGTCGTAATTTATCCAACCTAGTTGTCTGCAATATTGGAGAGAAACAAAAGGTGAGCTAGAATTGCCATAATTGCAATAACTATTGTGAACGTATCCAGAAACTGTTTTATGCTCGCTTTTCTCATGCACGTAGGCATCGAAAAATCATGTGATCCTTCCAGATACATGTTTTGTTCGACGTTGCAAGAAAGAAGAGAAAAGAACTACGAACACTTCATGCATTAGTAGTTGAAAGTCAATTGCGGGAGGAATAGCGTGAAGCTCACCGATGTCCATTGTATAAATTCTCCCATTAGGGCATTATTCAAGACTGGAGATTCGTAATGTAACGAACCTAGTAGTCTGGAATATTGGAGAAAGACAAATGATGAGCTTGAATTGGGCGTAGGAAGATATACTTTGTGCATTCTTCCGGTCTAAAAAGCGTAAGATCCTTCTACAAGTCGTCGACCCTCGCCGCAAGCTCCCGAGATGGCCATCCTGACAGGAAAGTAAATGACAGGATACCTTTGGACAACGTGTCCAGTACCAGCAACATGCCAAGTTCATATCAAGCCGTGGTCTCGTGCCACTCCTGGTGTGTGAAAGCGACGCTGCAAAAGTTAACCAAAAGGCAGCCTGAATCCTTGCCGTTGGATTCTGTTGGAGATTTGCCCGAACCACAGGCTGTATTGTACAGTTCTCCCTCTATATATGCACAACTTTCCGCCTGACTAACGACACCCGACGTACTCCCTCCGATCCATATTAATAGGTGTTGAAGTGGATGTATATAGCAATAAAACATGTCTAAATACATCCACTTCAGCACCTATTAATATGGATCGGAGGGAGTACTTGAAAACTGTTTTTTTTCTCTCTCCTGGTTTCACGCCATATCTCTCAGAATATCAGTTTTTCTCAAGTTTACTAGCAAGAACCAAATACTGTAATTTATTTTTTTCCATACAGTCGACATTCTTTATGACTCAGTCTTTTTTGTGCCATCTTAAGCCTGTTGCCCACAATCAAAATTCAGGCACCGCACAACACGCATACACACTAGCTTTTTATCAATACTGATGATCTCACGTGACTTTACGTTGTTATGTAATAATACATCATAAGAACATGAAGAACTAAAAAAACAGGCCAAGTTCACACAAAAGTTGGCTCGATTTCCTCAAAATGGTAGTTTCGGGGTAAAAAACTAGAATCTTCCCGCACTATAATCCCGTTTATCACGAAATTGCCACTTCCATATTGGAAATTAGATTTTCCTCTCTATAGCAATCCATATATTCTCATGTTAGGGACCCACCCAAAGGTGAAGGATTTTTTAACCTTCGGCATGTAATTTCATGGGTTCCTTATCCGACATGATCTTGGACAAAAGCATTCTAGCTTTTTATCAATAGTGGTGATTTGACGTCACTTTCCTATTTTTATGTTAGATTAGGTTATAGGGACATGAGAAAGTCAATAAGAGCACAACGGTTGACTCAAAGTGACAGGCTTACGGGCGATTTCGTGGCGATTCCCTGGCGATGGCAGCCGACGTGCATCCGGCGGTGCTCCCGCGTCTCGGGTGAGGGAGTGGTTGGCGCCTCTCCCTCCTTGTGATGGTCGAGATCGTTGTTGAGGTGCGGCCGGCCGTTGTGCCACCTCTGGTGTCGATGCGAGGGCGGCGTTGAGTCGATGTGGCGGACGACAAAAACGCAAAGGAGGCTGGAGGTGAAACGGCGGTGTTTCCCCACCGGCTCCGCCAACTCACGCCGAGTTCCTCGTGCTCGCAGTCTTTTCCCCTTGACGGTGTCCGGCGCGGAGGTCTCCCATGGCGGCTCGACGGGTGCCCACCTGCAGGGTGACGGTGGTAGTCCCTAGGTCACTAGCTGCTGGGGGAAGGGAGGGGAACTTCTGGGTGCTCCCCGGAGGCACCTGTATCAGACCGGCCGACGGCTGGTGGGACGGTGCCACGAGGTGGCCGTGGGGGGCCACCGATCCTCTTGCACCTGGGAGATGATGCAGGTTTCAAGCGACGCGGGTCGTCCCGCAGCGCCGCACACCGCCAAACAAGCCCGCAAAACACCGCTGGTCCATCCGCATAGCTTGTAGCGGGCTGAAGCGGGCAGGCTGCATTGTCCGCCAGCGCGCCGCCGAACCGTATAAACCCGCAGGAACTATTTAGCGCCTGTAGCGAGGGCTACTTCCGACTCGCCCATAGACGGGGTTTCAATTGGTCCGGCCCATTAGTGCCTATGTGTTAATAGAAAATGCACGAAAATAAGGTGCGGAGCCAGCATTCGAACTCCTGACAAAGAAATCGCGGCCACAGTAGCAAGCCACCAGGTTGACAACATGTCCGTGTAATGGTTCCGTGCTTAACTATAGTAGTACGGCCCGTCATAGGCTATACTTTTGCGTGTAGTACTGCCTCTGGACCGTTCACCAACACACACAACTAGATAGATATCCTAATAAGAAAATGTATCTCATATCTAGCGAATAATCCAGAGTACAAAATTCTTTAAAAGTTGCATAGCGGAAGCTAGCATAAAACTTATTCAAGTATAACAAAGCGAATATAAGGGCTCCAGTCTTCAATTTGCGCCACAGGCGAACAAACATGTTGAGTGGAGTCACGAGACCTACCTCGATCACTCCGGATACGAACAACCTGCACGTTGGAATATGCAGCCCCCAAAAGGAGGTCAGATCATTCTGAGCAATGGTGGCAAGTGACACTATGGTGGTATATAAATGGCAAGTGCTAGTCTATATGCATATTTGGCTGGTGGAGTTTGTAGGCTATTTTGCATAAATGCATTTGTCCTATCTTTTAATAGAAAGTAATTTTGCATCTAATTGGACACTTTGGTTGATAGCAAAGTGCTCCTATATAATTGGACACTTTGGTTGATAGCAAAGTGCTCCTACCCTTTTTGGATTAGCACGCTGAAACACCATCAGGCACTTCTCCAATAACCCATAGTCAAATTGGTAGTAATCAATAAAACAAGATGAACGAGATATGTCAATGTTTCCCCATCAAGTTGTTGAATTGTCCCTAACAAATGGAACACGGCTAAGATCTTAGTTTTAACCCTCGCGAGGTTTGTGCCCTTTACCCGTGTTGCCCAATCGACCCCAAACACCATGATACACCATTAGTACCACGGAAGGAAAAAAGATTAAGCCATAACTCATAAGAAGTAGATCCTCAAACCCTCCACGAGCCGGACCATCCTACCACTATTCTACATCTCTGAACACGTTGGGTTCGAGTCACTACAACTTATAAATTATGTCTAGCCCATACTAATATGAAACACGGTTGCACGCAAGAAACAACTACATACAGAAACTAAACATAATCTCAAGATACTGGGCGGCGGTCCCCACCAAAATTTGTACTCTGCTGACATGCTAGCAATCCGCCCAGTGGTTAATTAATTATCATGTTGTTTTCATAAGCAACTAAAATATTGATTTTTATCATAACATGATAATAATCCCAACCACGAATAACTAGAGCATGGCTAAGCAATCTACAAGTACGATGTTTGCCAAGCATGTGGATTGCTAATCTCTAAGGGAAACATATGATCACTCCTACTTAGGTGTTAGTGGAGCGATCTAGCATAGCGATAACACACAACTCCTACTAATGCATAGCTATAACAAAAACTAATGCATATATAATAAAATAGTAGGTTCATGTGTGTCACTTGTCTTGACAGAAATTGGAGTCGTTCACGCACTCGACTCAGTCGCAACCGTAACAACCACGGTCCTCACACGAACATCGACCGCAACTCTCGCAATCTACACGTTGCAAGCATACCAGAATAAATAACCAAACCAGACAAAACAACAATGCAACATATGGATGCATGATGATTTAATAATGAAAGACAACTAATTTACTAGTTCTCTAGTTGCCTAAACAATATATGATGCATGAAAAAGTTTGTAATGCAACAAGACACAAAAATCGGCTTAACCAAATTAAACCGGGTTAATTAATAATCTATAAGATCATATCGAAATAAAGTTTATAAAAAGGTAGACCTAACTTACTAATAAGATCCATAAAGTAAAATAAAACACTCAACGAAAACTTTTTGGATGAATAAGAACAAAGTGTAGATTTGAAATTTCGAGTTACTCCAGTGGGCAAAAGTAGATCGAAATTAGAGAAAAAGATCTGTAGCTCAATTAGAAAAACTCAAAGAACAAAAGTTGTAGATAATGATGAGATACAACTACAGTAGAAATTTGAGCAAAAACGGAGAAACGGTTGAAGATTAATTGAACTTTTTCCGCTTCAGATCTGAGATAGTAGATCTCGAAATTCTCCGGCTGTGGTGGATGAAAAGAGCTGAGGTTTCTTGGGATGGATCTGTATCGACGATATATAAAACTCTCGTGAAGACTTGAACGTCAACCGAGCAACTCACGGACCGTGGTAAGTAAAATACCACAAAACAGATCTGAAATTGGAGTTTCTAGTTTGGGACGACCTCACGGCCAGCGCTGGGGTGTTTATAGGTAGATAGGTCGGTGGAAAGTTGCTCCTTGGAGTAGGGAACAAGCCAAAAGAAACGGATTCAAAGTTGGACTCTCCAATGAAGAGATATACGAGTTTGAATGGACATAGGTCAACAAAAACGCGTTTTTGTACGGGACCGAGCTGCTCCCCTTCCGCTGGCTAGCCTTGGTGGGCCGGCCCATGCGGTCTGCGTTTTTTTCTCTTAAAACTTTGATAACTTTTGAAATACAACTCGGAATCGAGTCAAACAAATTTCTAAAATCTTGAAATTTAAAACTTTATCATATTTGACTATTATTGAGTGAATTTGGAAAAAATAAAATATTCAAATATCCTTCGGCTTATAAACGCCTTATAGGAGGATTTTGTGCTTTTTAAAACATGATTTTGTTTTGGGGTTTAAAATGCAACACTCAAATGCAAGTTTTGAAATGATGCCATGCTATGCAGATGCTCTAAATGCAAAACATTCCAAATGTAAAATTTGGGATGTTACAAACAAACCCCCTTAAGATGAATCTCGTCCCGAGATTCGGAATGGCTAGCAAATACGTGTGGATGGTTTTCCTACGGTCAATATCTAGGCTAACCCCCTTAAGAGAAATATACTTGGTATCATCAAAGCCATGCTTAATTAAATATATCATGATATTCACTACTTGTGTTGTCAATTGTGTTGTGCATCCTTCACCAATATGGAGCATCTCCGCCTATAGATTGTGTGGCATAACGAAGCATCACATTCGCGTCGACGCTGACATCCTCCATTGTGTCTTCTATATCTTGAATTCGCGTCGTTGTCTCGTATACGAGTTCCTTGTCTTTTTCTTGGCTAGGTTCTAGGTGATAGGTTGAGTCTGAGCCTCCACAAGTTGTTGCATTGCATGTGACATCTGTAGGTGGTTGATATAAGGAGTATTGTGGAAAGACATCTACTAGGTTCAGAATAGATGAGTTTAGATAGAAAGATCTAAAGGAAGTTGCTACCCATACTATACATGAACAAATCAACACTTAGCAATCAACATACAAACAAGTCAAATACTTTAAAATAGTTTTTGAAAAATAAGGTATAAAGTCCTGCGAACATACCAATAAAGTTTTGAAAACAAAACATTTGAAAATACTCGGACTATCATTGCCATATCATCTAATTAGGATACGGTCAACACCTAACACGATCTCGATAACTAGGAACCTACATGGTGGGCAACCTAGTGTATTCACATAGATCCAATAACTGCATCGTGTTTCCATCTTGTAGTAAGCCTTCTTATCTATCTTGAGGTGAATCTCGTTTATGTTGAATTGAATCTTCTTCTCTACGGGAATCTCCACTATGATTTGAAAAAGAAGAGATTGAAGTAGGAGATAAAGATAAGAATATTACAAGAATAGAGTCAAAGAAAGAATGTATAAAGGATTTGGAAAAATAAATTTTTACCCTATGGCTTTTCCTAATCCATTTTCTAAGGTCTCGTTGGTACAGTCAACACAATGCTTTGATACCATCTGTAGTAGTACGACCCGTCATAGGCTATCCTTTTTCGTGTAGTACTGGCCCCTGGACCGTTCACCAGCACACACAACTAGATAGATATCCTAATAAGCAAATGTATCTCATATTTAGCGAATAATCCAGAGTACAAAATTCTTTACAAGTTGCATAGCGGAAGCTAGCACAAAACATATTCAAGTATAACAAAGCGAATATAAGGGCTCCAGTCTTCAATTTGCGCCACAGGCGAACAAACATGTTGAGTGGAGTCACGAGACCTACGTCGATCACTCCGGATACGAACAACCTGCACGTTGGAATATGCAGCCCCCAAAAGGAGGTCAGATCATTCTGAGCAATGATGGCAAGTGACACTATGGTGGTATATAAATGGCAAGTGCTAGTCTACATGCATATTTGGCTGGTGGACTTTGTAGACTATTTTGCATAAATGCATTTGTCCTATCTTTTAATAGAAAGTAATTTTGCATCTAATTGGACACTTTGGTTGATAGCAAAGTGCTCCTATATAATTGGACACTTTGGTTGATAGCAAAGTGCTCCTACCCTTTTTGGATTAGCACGCTGAAACACCATCAGGCACTTCTCCAATAACCCATAGTCAAATTGGTAGTAATCAATAAAACAAGATGAACGAGATATGTCAATGTTTCCCCATCTAGTTGTTGAATTGACCCAAACCAATGGAACACGGCTAAGATCTTAGTTTTAACCCTCGCGAGGTTTGTGCCCTTTACCCGTGTTGCCCAATCGACCCCAAACACCATGATACACCATTAGTACCACGGAAGGAAAGAAGATTAAGCCATAACTCATAAGAAGTAGATCCTCAAACCCTCCACGAGCCGGACCATCCTACCACTATTCTACATCTCTGGACACGTTGGGTTCGAGTCACCACAACCTACAAATTATGTCTAGCCCATACTAATATGAAACTCGGTTGCACGCAAGAAACAACTACATACATAAACTAAACATAATCTCAAGATACTGGGCGGCGGTCCCCACCAAAATTTGTACTCTGCTCACATGCTAGCAATCCGCCCAGTGGTTAATTAATTATCATGTTGTTTTCATAAGCAATTAAAATATTGATTTTTATCATAACATGATAATAATCCCAACCACGAATAACTAGAGCATGGCTAAGCAATCTACAAGTACGATGTTTGCCTAGCATGTGGATTGCTAATCTCTAAGGGAAACATATGATCACTCCTACTTGGGTGTTAGTGGAGCGATCTAGCATAGAGATAACACACAACTCCTACTAATGCATAGCTATAACAAAAACTAATGCATATATAATAAAATAGTAGGTTCATGTGTGTCACTTTCCTTGACAGAAATTGGAGTCGTTCACGCACTCGACTCAGTCGCAACCGTAACAACCACGGTCCTCACACGAACAACAACCGCAACTCTCGCAATCTACACGTTGCAAGCATACCACAATAAATAACCAAACTAGACAAAACAATAATGAAACATATGGATGCATGATGATTTAATAATGCAAGACAACTAATTTACTAGTTCTCTAGTTGCCTAAACAATATATGATGCATGAAAAAGTTTGTAATGCAACAAGACACAAAAAGGAGCATAACCAAATTAAACCGGGTCAATTAATAATCTACAAGATCTTATCGAAATAAAGTTTATAAAAAGGTAGATCTAAACCTAACGTACTAATAAGATCCAAAAAGTAAAATAAAACACTCAACAAAAACTTTTTGGATGAATAAGAACAAAGTGTAGATTTGAAATTTCGAGTTACTCCGGTGGGCAAAAGTAGATCGGAATTATAGAAAAAGATCTGTAGCTCAATTAGAAAAACTCAAAAAACAAAAGTTGAGATAATGATGAGATGCAGCTACAGTAGAAATTTGAGCAAAAACGAACAAACGGTTGAAGAGTAATTGAAGTTTTGCTGCTTCATATGTGAGATAGTAGATCTCGAAATTCTCCGGTTGTGGTGGATGAAAAGAGGTGAGGTTTCTTGGGATGGATCGGTATTGACGATGTCTAAAAATCTCGTGAAACTTGAACGTCAACCGAGCAACTCACGTACCGTGGCAAGTAAAATACCACGAAACAGATCTGAAATTGGAGTTTCCAGTTTGGGGCGACCTCACGGCCAGGACTGGGGTATTTATAGGTGGATAGGTCGGTGGAAAGTTGCTCCTTGGAGTAGCGAACAAACCAAAAAAAGCGGATTCGAATTTGGACTCTCCAATGAAGAGATATACGAGTTTGAATGGACATAGGTCAACAAAAACGCGTTTTTTACCGGACCGAGCTGCTCCCGTGCGTGCCTTCCGCTGGCTGGCCTTGCTGGGCCGGCCCATGCGGTCTGCGTTTAAAAAAAAAACAAACTTTGATAACTTTTGAAATACAACTCGGAATCGAGTCAAACAAATTTCTAAAATCTTGAAATTTAAAACTCTATCATATTTGACTATTATTGAGTGATTTTGGAAAAAATAAAATATTCAAATATCCTTCGGCTTATAAACGCCTTATAGGAGGATTTTGGGCTTTTTAAAACATGATTTTGTTTTTGGGTTTAAAATGCAACACTCAAATGCAAGTTTTGAAATGATGCCATGCTATGCAGATGCTCTAAATGCAAAACATTCCAAATGTAAAATTTGGGATGTTACATTAACTTCTTTATCGTCTTTTTTTTGTTTTTTATTTGTTTTCCATTTTATTTTCTGTTTTTTTGTTCACCGAATTTTTTTGTTCAAAATTAATTTTTGTTTCAAACTTTAAAATTTTCAAATTTATAAATATTTCAATTCGAAAATTGTTCGGAAAAAATGTTAAAATCTTATTTTTGTTCAAATGAAATAAACGTTCAAATTTAAATTTGTTCAAATTTAAGAATGGTGCATACGTGACATTTGTTCATGTTGAAATTATTTATTTTTTAAAATTGTTCAAAATTAAAAACATAAAAAAAGAAGGTGATAATAAAAAGTGTAAACAAAGAATGTTTACACGAACCGAATGTGGCATAGTGGTTGTGCGCAACAACCCCGAACCAGAGTTCCCATATCTATCCCCCAAGAGGCCAAGACCCAATTTTTCAACTTCTTTTCTAACCATTTTCTCTTAAATAAATGGGCCGGCCCATGGGGCGTCCGCGGGTGGGCGAGTCCTATTAGGACTCGCAATAAGCGGCACATAGGGATCCCAAACCCACCTTGTCCGCAAAGCGTTGGCAAGAAAAGAACAAAGAAAAACTCTCCACGCCGTCTTTCGCGAGCTTAGCCTGCTATATTATTGCTCAATAAATGATACCGAACAAGCTGTTACTCCCTCCGTCTTGTTGTATAGGGCATATAGGTATTCATTCATTGGGGTTTAAACATTACATGCATTGGTGGAGAGGAGTGGAGAGAGCCAACCACCCACTAATTAGAAGAGAATTAATGCAAAATGTGCCTAAGAGATGGGACTGTATGTTTTAGGTATTGTGCCCTATACACCCGGGCGGAGGGAGTAGATTGTTGCTGTCAGTTCTTATTGAGATTTCTTCAGCTAACCAGCACTTTTGAAAATTCTTGTGCCCTCGACATCAAGATGAAGTTATGTGCTGATATATGTATATGGTCTGCATTTGCTTTTGTCAGTTCCCTGTGTGCGTCCTCTCCATATTGCTACCACTAGTATTTTTGGACAGTTAGATGGATGGTATGAAGCTTCAGTTTGCTGCTAGGAAAAAATTCTTGATTTGCTGCAGTTAAAGGGATGGTATAAGAGTAACTCCAACGCATCGAACCATTTGGTGTCCGCGCGCGGCCCGTTTTCATCCGTTTAGGCTGCCAAACGGTCATCCGGCCCTGTACGTATGCAGGGAAGGACACGCAGTTCCTTCACGTTGGCCCATTACTTGTTACGAAACACGTAGGCTTATATTAGGAAAATTGGCCGGCTATGGGCACCGCCGCCGGCGGAGCTACGACACCTTAGCTTCGGCCGCTCGGACTGACACCGTTGGCGTCGCGCATGCGCTTGTGTCTGAATCAGATGCCGTGTCACTAAGTCAGCTTGCTATTTTAGTGTTGTTGCAAGATGCATGTGGTTGCTGTTTCAATGCTGATGTACTAACCTGTGCATGGCGTGGATGTAATAGTGCTCCCAAGTGTAAGGGCGTCTCCAATGTTTAGTTTCAATTCAGCCCATAAGGTGGGACCCACAACGTATTTTATAGCAGACTAAAAAGCTCACAATGTTTAAGATCCAACTAGACCTTAAGGTGGAGCCCACATAGAAGAACCTTTGACAAATTGACAAATACAAACAGTATAAAGTATGTGGGAGAAACATTATTTTGCTTTATTAAATTCCTTATGGCAAGGCCATAGTGGTATGGGTGGGTGTTAAGAATTTAAATTTAAGGTCTAGTCCCACAATGTATAAGGGTGGGTCTTAAGACCACTTTTTGGCTTAAGACCTCTCCTTATTTCCACATTGGAGATGCCCTAAACTATTTGTGTATTGTTGTACTACTGTAACCTGTGCATGGGGCTGCTTTCTCTTTTTTCGTGAGATGCATGGCATCGTTGTTTCAATACTGCTGCCAGCTATTTTAATACTCCCTCCGTTCAACAATAGATGACTTCCACATATCTATATATGGATGTATCTAGACATATTCTAGTGTCTAGATACATCCATATATAGATATGTGGAAGTCATCTATTGTTGAACGGAGGGAGTACTTCGTACCGTGTGTCTTGCGGTGTATGTGGGCTCATGCGGGCTGCCGCACTGTCCTGCAAAAGTCAAGCGGCTTGTAGCAGCCAACCCGCTATGTCCCGCAAAAGTCACACCATCCCGCTAGCGGACACCCACTGCACGCCCCGCTTGCAACCTGAGAGACGATGCAGGCGAACTGGCCACTTCCGTCCTTGGGCCTGGGCCGGATGCTGGTGTGTGCCCTAGGCCTTCGCTGGTTGGTGCGGCAGCCCAGCCCATCCTGGCCTGGTGAATCCAGGACCATCCCATGGCTCTTGGGCCGGCCTCGGCCCATAACTCTTAGCCGACTGCGTCTTTTCTTTGGATCCCAAAGGTTGCACGGGTCCTAGATGTAGAGTTTTCGGCCTCCAGCCGCAAGATCGCAAGGTTCACTCGTTCTTCTCGCAAAGTAACACCGATCCTGTCCCTCCGCCACTGGATTGGTCCTACGCCGACACGCTTTCCAGTGCCATGAAGAGGAGCCGCGCCGGGGCCGCTCTCCTCTACGCCTCGCCGGTTCCCCGCCGCGCTGTGTCCCCTCCCCGCCGCCGGGTGCGTCCCTGTAGCACTGTCGGGTTCCCGCGCCCAACCGACCCACCGGCTGCTGTTCGTCGGGAGGTGGGTCACCAGGGTCGCGTTAGGTGGTGGGGTCGATGCGCCAGGGACGGAACCCTGTCTCGTCGTCCGGCTCCCCATGCTCGCTCGGGGCTGAGCCCGAGTCACGTGTTCAGTGGGCCCTCGGCAATGGTGGGTCCCAGTCAGACCTGGCTCGTGAGCCTGCCTTGCGGGACGCCCTCTTCCAGCAACAATAGGGGGCTCACGTGGTGCGGCTAATGATGGCCAGGAGGGTTCGTGGCGTGCGAGTCGTGGTCGATCTCCTCCCCGTGATGCCCGTCCCCAGGTGGCCTACAACAACGTGTCGGTGGCGTCCAAGAGGAAGAAAAACAACAATTAGAAGAACACCTGATCGGTGGCGTCCCGCCGATGCGGCATATCGTTTTTCCAAGCTCGTGGAACACCTGATCGACCATGGCATTCTAATTAACTTCTAAGGCCGGTGAGGCGGTGATTATGTGGGACTATATCTATTTATTTATTTGTTTGACACAATTGAAATTAGTATTGTGGAACTCATTTAGAAACTGTTTTATGGTCAATTTTCTCATGCAGGCAGGCGTGAGAAAATCATGTGATCCTTCTACATGCATGTTTTGTTTCCCACTGCAAGAGAAACAAGATAGAAGAACATGGAACACTTCATGCATGACTTGTTGAATTTCACTCGCGTGAAGAATAGAGGAAGCTTATGGATGCCCATTGTATAAATACTCTCATTAAAGCGTTATTCAAGACATTGTTGGAATATTTGGCCCAAAATGAGTGTGCTGAAATATTGGGCCCATATGTGGGTAGCCCAATAGACAAATCCTGAAATCTCAAAATGGCCCATGTGTACAAGTGAGTGGTGTGAGTGGGAAGTTTAGTCCCACATTGGAAGTTTGAGGAGTTGCACACCACCTTATAAGGTGGAGTATTGTAGGGATTGTATGTGAGTGAGAACAAGAGAGCCTCTCGCGCACTCCTCCTCCTCCTCCTCCTCCTCCGCTCGCTCGTCTCGACTCGACACGACACGACACTTATGTTTATTTTGCTGTTTTGGAAAACCGATTTAGTAGTCGTGACGGACGCGTCACAGCGGTTCGGGTCGCTCCCGTATCGCGTGCTGCAACCGACTCGGACGTGCGGCGTGGGCCTCCCACGTTGCACACGTTAGGGTTTTCCGAACCGCACTATAAAATACGCGCACCGTGGGCGTTGTACACACACCGAAACCAATCTACGTTTTGCCACACCTCGTTCCTTGCGCCGCCACCGTAGTCTACTCCATCCCGAGCACCGGCGTCCACCGGCGAACGGGAGAGCAGGTCTCCGGAACCAGTCGCCTTTGTGATCCTGTACGGGAGAGGGCGAATTAGGTTTTTGGGAAGCGCTTCGCGCGACTGCTCGCTGCTTCCACGACGGCTCGTCCGCCTAACAAGTCAGGCGGTGCTGCGTACCGCCGTTTCAAGCGTCGTCTACTCCGACCCGTCATCGCCAACATTGTCATCAACAACGTTACTACAAACGAACGGTACGGAATCTGCGTCCTGATCTGTCTGTTTAACATGTCTACTGTTTACATGTTTAGAGAGGTCGTGTTGCTATTATTCATGTTGTCTGCTGCATCTAGTATGTTCGAGTTTCACATGTTAATAGCTGCTGTCATCATGATTTATATTCTGGAATTAATCGTGGAAATTATGCCTAATTATTCAACACTCCAAAAACCTAATTGTAGGCAATTTCCTGAACTGACTATGGCCCACTTAAGTGATTCAATGAAACCGGAAAGGTTCAATGGTACCACCTTTAAGAGATGGCAACTGCGAAGCCAACTGTGGCTCCAGTCCATGAAAGTGTGGGACATTGTTATGAATGGCCTTCCTGAAGGAGCTTCTGACGAGGTTCAGAATAAGTTCAAGGAAGCCAATAACAATTTCAGAGGTTGTATTCTGAGTGTCCTAGAGGGACGTCTGTGCAATGTGTATATGCACATCAAAGACGCTAAGGAGCTCTGGGATGCACTGGACACTAAATTCGGTGCGTCCGATGCTGGCAGTGAGCTGTATATCATGGAGAGCTTTAACGACTACAAGATGGTGAATAACCGTTCTGTAGTCGAATAGGCTCATGAGATATAGTGCATTGCGAAGGAGCTTGATCTGCTCAAGTGTGTGATTCCTGATAAGTTTGTGGCTGGATGCATTATTGCAAAGCTGCCTTCTTCCTGGAGGAATTTTGCCACATCTCTCAAACATAAGAGACAGGAGATATCGGTTGAAAACCTGATAGCGTCTCTTGATGTTGAGGAGAAAGCTCGGGCAAAGGACACAACTGAGAGAGGTGGTGATTTGTAGTCTAGTGCCAATATGGTGTAGAAAAATCATCACGTCAAGAATAACAGCAAGAACAAAGGGAACTATAAGCCCCAGTTCAATGGTCCTGTGAACACTACTGCCTTTAAGAATAAGAAGAAGAAGAAGATGCTGAACAAAACTGGGCTCGAGTGCTTTACGTGTGGAGCGCTCGGCCACTTTTCTGTGGACTGCCCAGACCGTGCAGACAAGAAAGGGAAGAAAGGCTCCAAGAATGTCAACGTGGTGACCGCTAGCAACACTGATGGGTACGGTAATATACCGATGGTACTTTCAGTTCTTCAATCTCCATGTTGGTGGATTGATACGGGTGCTAATGTTCATGTGTGTGCTGACATCTCTATGTTCACTTCTTATCAGGTCGCACGGGATTCTTCCGTCCTAATGGGGAATGGGTCACATGCTTCTGTTCGTGGTGTTGGCACGGTAGATCTGAAGTTTACTTCGGGGAAGATCGTGCAGCTGAGGAACGTGCAGCATGTCCCTTCTATGAATAAGAATCTCGTCAGCGGCTCCCTTCTTTGCAGAGATGGGTTTAAAGTAGTGTAGTCCAATAAAGTAGTTGTGTCGAGATTTGGACAATTTATTGGTAAAGGCTATGAGTGCGGAGGCTTGTTCCGCTTTTCTCTTTCTGATTTTTGCAATAAGTCAGTAAACCATATTTGTGGCAATGTTGATTCAGATGCTAATGTTTGGCACTCTCGTTTATGTCATGTTAATTTTGGTTTACTGTCGTGGCTATCCAGTTTAAGTTTAATTTCGAATTTCACCATTGCCAAAGGTTCTAAGTGCCATAGTTGTGTGCAATCTAAGCAACCTCGGAAGCCTCACACGGCAGCTGAGGAGAGACACTTGGCACCTCTAGAACTCATACATTCCGATCTTTGCGAGATGAATTGTAAGGACCCCAGACCGGCAGTCTGAAACCCTACGTATGCATACATTCACGATCCCAGAAAGATCAGTCGTGAACAACATACACAGTTGGCACACAGAAATACATCATCCATTACACGAATACATAAAGGTATTACATAAAAGATCACATGATCAAGTTTAAAGCAACTGCCAAAAGAGCAGGCAACTTAACAAACACAGCGGAAGACAATTAAAACACAACGTAGTTGAGCCCAAGTCACGCCTTAACCTACAGGCTGCTGACCCGGAGACGATCCTAGTTTGCAAAGCCGTCAACTCCGTACTTCTCTTCATAGATATCCTTTGGAGGCTCCTTCTCCAAATCTGATAAGTAGATACCAGGGGCGAAACCATAATGAGTACATTTGAATGTACTCAGCAAGACATCCATCATATCACTTACCAACATGCAAGTATGCTTATATGGTGGAATAGGTAGGCTATAAATAGGGTTCACTATCAATGGTGTTCATATATGATGACACCACAGTTGCAGTCAGGTTTATCTGTATCTTCGTTGAAGAAGATACTTCAGAAGAAAAATAATATATAGTTGTATTTCTATTGTAGATCTCACATGTACAAGAGGTTTTGTAAAGTTTTGTTAAAGAATATTTTCTCTTTGCAAAACTTCTTGGAATCAGTTTCCAGAGTTCTTGCTTAGAGTAGAAAAGGTTTTGTTTGCAAAACATTTTGTTTTGTATAACATCATCTGGCTTTTCATCATCGACGATACCTCCACGGTATACGTTTTCCTTCCTTTCCGAACTTCACAAGTTCAATACTTCCTTTCCAAAATTCCCTTTCCAAAAACTTCCTTTTTGAAAACATTGACACAATGCTAGCTACATGGCCATTCAACTGTCCATATCCGAGGACGCGGCTTCTTCGAAAAAGTTGTACTCTGCAGAGGTGTACACATCCACCAGATCCAGTACACCTCCCGTGAACAATCACGGACTGTAACAACAGTATGTAAACATCAGGTATCTGATCATAACCATCCACTATGTTCAAGCTAGAATATGCCTATCTCTCAGTTGAGTTTTACCACATCCCCGGCACCGAGCTAATCCCCGCCAAGCCAGGATGCCTCATCTGATGCATCCGGAGGGAAAATTAATCCCACACTTTATATGTCTCCACGACATTCGGTTCAGAGGATCCCATCCCCTATAGCACATTGAGATAGCACACACTAATAAGAACAAACTTCAAGTTAAGCCCCTTGCCCATGTTGGGGTAGGGTGGCAGTACGGTAAAGGTTGTCCGGCGAAGACTAGGTTATGTGTCATTTTTGAAAACACCACTTTCTCAAAAATGACCACTTCCACATTCCTCCGGAGAACAAGGATCCGCCTTTTCTCCGGGTTTTTCCGTAAAGCCTTTGTTTTGTAGAATCACAATTTTAGGGTGTCCACTTAGGGACTAGTATATTTGATGGTAATAAATACCATATGGTGGCTTATGGGCTTGGTATTACCAAGTTTAACTATTGGCATGATAGTAACCTATATATAGTATAGTAGTAATTTCCACATCAAAAATAGTTTTGATAATCAAGTTTTTTTGTAAAACTTCAGAGGTAAAACATGCATGATAGATAATGATAAGTATTGTATCAGCAAGCATCAGGATGGCTTGCCTGGTATCTCTTGTGTCCCTGGTTTTGGAGTGACTGGAACTTGAAACAGATCTTCACGACACTTCCTTCCTCTTCGTTTTCTAACGTCGTAAAAGGAATAAAGGACACACATTCAGAACCAATCAAGGCAAGCAACCATACATAACAATACATACAGCAAGGAAATCTAATAATAACAAAATCACTCAATTATTAATTGAGGCAGACAATCAAACAATCCTACTTGACAGAAATGCCATTTAATAAGACAGCTCAAGGTTGGAGGAACATATCTCACAACCTTAATATCATGGATTCAGTGGGTGTGCCACTCCCATACCAAGATATTAATAAACCCAAAATACACTTAGTTTCACAAGGGTGAGACTACTAAAAGTGTATAAAACATGCACAATAGTTCTCATGGCAATGGGTCTATCAACCACACCACAAAAAGAACAGGGTAGCTATTCCACTAAGCCTAAATTCACATCAAGAATAAATAAGACACATGATTTGAAAAAGTTACTTTTACAAATCAGTGAGCCTACACAAGTGTAACAAGGTAATAGACTCATCACAAAACACACAATTTCTCATAGTGAGAACAATAGAAACAATGACTAAAAAGGAGGAATCCTATAGACATGTTTCTACTAAGGGTTTGCTATGCAAGCATGCATAACAAGTAAAATACTAAAATGAAAACAAGGAACCATGTTATAATAATGGTAAATGAAAACATGTCCTTATGCAAGGATACATAAACATCTACCAAACACAGGTTGGCAGGAAAAATAATTCAACACAAAAACTGCTAAGGAAACTAGTACTATTTAAACATGAAGAATCAATGAATGTATTTCAATCAAGTAATTGAAATACAACCAGAGGGTCCATGTCATAAAAACAGTAGTTAAAAACATCTATACTTGCTATAACAAAAATACCCCATTTAATAAAACAAGGCATCAATTGCATGGCAACTCCTACATACTAGTGGTAATAAAAAGGGCATTACTAGAGGAATCAAACAACACTCCAAAAAAGGAATTTTCCTAGCAAGCCACACATGATTACAACCACTTACAAACAGAAGCATACCCATTTTTGTTTAGCACAAAAATTCCCAAAGCAAAAATACTAGGCACTCATTTGTTAGAGAACTATATAAAAGAAATGCATCTAGTTTGGGGAAATAATGTTTCCACCAAAAATGCAATGACACCAGTGGGTGTTCCACTAGCATAACAAATCATTAAGAGGTCACAAAGCCTCTGGTCACACTTGACAACAATTAGCAAAAAACTAAACTAGCATCTAGTGCATTAACAATACTAGCAGAAAATAATAGGGTGCTTAAATAAGCAAGGCAATGCTACTCATGTTATTGTTTTCACACAAGTGAAAACTTTAGGGGTCAAGTACTCATAACAACATCATCAAAATGCTACTGGTCCTATGAACACAACCCAAAAATATGTGGCTATGCAACCACAAATATTAATGCCAAAAATTCCACACATGAGGGAATTTTTCCAAAACATTTTCATAGTAATGATTAAACTACTCATGCTTTTCTACCAACTCAAATGCAAGCTAGCAGAGGTGATACTAACAAAATATAAGTACCAACATGGTACTGAATCTAATATCTCAACACAACAATTCAATCACTTGCACACAATTTAATCAATCAAAAATTCTATGCAAGTAATAACTAGAGGTAAAACATATTCTATTCCCATAAATCATATTTCTTCTCAACTCAAGTCCACACAATCTAACATGCTAAAATATCTAAGTAACACTTAGAATACAAGTTCACACAACTTATACATGCTAGAAAACAACATTGCAACACAAAAATATATTCAAACAATTTAAATAGCTAAAATGCCAAAATGGCAGAAACATGCAAATCAAAGATCTGTCCACCAAATTTTCTAGGATGCTCTAAAAATTAAACCCTTCTAGGTTTAGATAGTCCTAAACATATACAAGACCATCCAATTTGGTTTGCATCAAAATTCATCTTTAATTAATTTATAAAAATCACCAAAGTGCTCTCTGGTGTTTTACCAAATTGCATGCCATTTCAAAAATATTAGGAATTTGGAAACGAGGTTACATGCTCCTGTTAGTAAATTTCAAGGGCTTTCCAATGCAATTGGCCTCACTTCATTCTGAGTTGTGAAATAAAAATGGTGCTCATTTTGGTGTTTCTGGTAGCTGTTACCAAAACATTTTTCATTTCAAAACCATTCATCCAAAAGTAGATCTACAAGTTGGAGGTGGTTTAGAATTAGTTGAGGTACGACTGTGAATTTTGGTTTGGTCAAATTCATCTTTTAGGTTGCATTTTAGAGCCAAAAGCAAACATGGTAGTTTCTGCGAAAAATTTAAAAGGAAAAAGCTAGACATGGGCCAGATCTAGTTTTCTTGGGCCGGCCAGATCTTTCTCACCACGGGCAAATCGAGCCAGCGAGGCTGACTCGCGGGCCAGGGTGCCACGGGGGCAGCCACGCAAGCAAGACCGGCCCACGCGCCAGTTTGACCCCTACCGCGCGGGGTCAGCGCGCGCTGGCGTCAGCGTGACGCCACCGCTGCGTCACCCGCCGGCGGGGAGATCTCCGGCGAGGCATAACCGACGTTTTCGTCTACCGTTTGTCGATTGCAACCTATCTACACGATGCACACGATGCGAGGAACCACAAGGGCTCATCCTCGTTTCCTGGGATGCACCGGAGCGCGGACGGCGACGAGGGCACGGCGGCGGCCGGACAGCGGCACGGCACGACATCGAATCCGTGGGCGAGGGAGGGGGAAAAGGGCATGGGGAGGCGCGCATCCTCACCGTGAACGCAATGGACCATTCGGAGACGGCGGAGGAGACTCGAGGCAACGGCGATGCCTCGCCGGAGCTCGTCGGGCTCGAGGAAGAAGCGAGGACGGCGCGGCCTCCTCGACGCATTCCGGGCCGATTACTTCCGCAGAGGGGCTCAACAAGGCAAGGCGGAGAGGATGAGCACCACGGAGAGCGACGGCGAGCTCTCCAGTGGACAAATCGACGGCAAGCTATTTCTAGGGTTTCGGTTTGCAAAGAAATAGAGAGAGAGAGGAGGGCTCGAGGGGGGGAGAGATAGAGGGGGGCAATGGGGAGACAGACCACATGGGGGGGCCTCTTATCCCCAAGGATTCCTTCCATTCGAAGCAAAGGGGTAGGGGTGCTGTTTCTCTACAGGGAGCTAGAGGTTGAAGATGACTCACCTTACTTTTAGGTCCCTGCAATTTTACAAATTGGTCCCTGTCATTTCTGAAAAAGGTTGTTTTCACCAATCAAACTAAGTCAACAATTTAAACCCTTTTGCCCAAAATTCTAATTAGTTGAGATACACAACATATGTGAAAATTGGCTCAATTAGATAAACTTGATAATTCAAAGTTGTTCAAATTTGAATTCTTACATAAATGGACATTGAATTTATTAACCTACTTAGGAGCTTCCAAAAATGATAATTTTTGGCACACATTCCTTATTTGATGTGTTCCTTATGTAGTAGAAAATTCAAGTCATTTAGAGTTACTTTATAGAACAAACTTGTTCAAATTCCAAAAAGGTGCTGTCAAGAAAACATGGGTTTTTGGCAACTTAAATTGTTCAAAAACTTATTCCCTTTTGTTTTTCATCCTTATTTATGATATAGAGCATGTGGTATTTATTTCATGGCATTTGGAAAAAGTTTGTAGAACAAACTTGTTCAAAATCCCAAATGTTGCTGTGGAGAAAATTCATGTTTTCAGGGCTTTAATGGATTCAATTTTTGGTCTCCTCTTGTGTGTGTTCCTTATTTGATATAAGGAAGCAATGGTATGAATTTCAGATCATTTGATGAAAGTTTCCAGAAGTAACTTGTTTGAGTTTTCTGTTTCTGGAAATATTGGAATTTCTATTTAATAAAGCACTTGGCTTTTCTTTATCAAATGATTTGCCAAAATATTTATGTGACTAGATATAGCAAGTCAATGCTCTCCAATACCTTTGTTTTTAATCTTGCAAGGTTGGAAAAACATTTGATAATATTTTGGTGAAGCATTTAAGAATGCCTCCTTTTTCTGATATTTCTTTTAGGGAAATTTTTTAAGTGTTTCCTATTTCTTAATTTAGGTCTTGGAATAATATTCAACAAGTATGAGATTCATAAGATAGTTTTTGGAAAACTCATTGATCAATATTTACTTTGGAAAATATTTCCAAGGTCATTGGAACAATATGTTGAATATTTTGTTTTCAATTTCTTAGCCATGTAAGTTTATATAATTAGTTTGTTTAGTTGCACTCAAACAAATACAATCAAAGTTTAATTGTCACAATCAAAGTTTAATTGTCAAGCAATTAGCAAAACAACTGTGTTATCAGGTATTCCAAAATTGGGATGTGACAAGTCTTCCCCCCTTAAAAAGAATCTCGTCCCCGAGATTCACAAGCGAGGACAAAGGGAGGGCCAACAAACACAATGTTAGTGTTGGAGTGTAGGTGCTTCCCCCCTTTGACTTTTCTTGGGAGGTGGGGTACATCCCTAAATTAGTGAATTCACTATTAAAAGAAGTACACCAGTACTTGTTTTAGGTCCAAAACTTTTGTTTCCTGGTTTGAACAAAATTTTAAGGTTAGTACATAACTACCTGGAAATGTACCGTTAATTATTACATGAGTTCTTAGCTATATCCCACATATTACATACCACATATGGAGTGGTGTACCACTCTCATAACAAGGTATATAATAAGCTAAAACATAGCTTGTGGGTGCAAAGGTTAGGTTGCTAAGGTCAAACCAACAGAATAAATACCCATGGCAGTGGTTGTTACTCACCACAAGCAACAATCACTTAAATTGTTCATGATTTTAGTTGGATGTTTTAGTTTCATAAGATACTCTTAAGCACAATCATAACACAAGTATAAACTCATGCTAAGGTAAAACATTTACAACATCCAAAAAGCAAGCAAACAACACCACAGATGAATAGACTATTTATTCACTAGGTTATTGTTTATTAGAGGTTTTGGAATCCATCAATCATGAACAATTAGCAAACAACCAGTATCTAAAAACTAATGAATTCAATAATAAAGATACTCTAAAACACCATCTTTACACAAGATAAAACTTCTATTACACAGGCATAAAAAGGTCTGCACAAATAACACACTAGTATGAAAAGTCTAGACCAGCATGCTATAAGAGATAATCATATCCTATAACCCTAGAACATGCAAATAAATAATTTATGGCATGATAACAGAAGTAATAACTTCCTAAACATGCTATATCAACACATATACCCATAAAATAAAAAGAGGGTAATACTAGAGCAAAAATCACCATTTTCTAGTGGTGAACTAGTTTCACTCTAGAGAAGCAAACGATGCTATCATGATGTTTAAAACTAAACAAGCAAGTCATGAATATACGTGTACCTAATAACAGTACACAAAACTTACTCATGTTAGTAAGCACAAACATCAAAACAATCCCATGATACAACTATTAAACATGCATAAATTAATTCTAGCAATTTATGTTTTTCTTAAACAATTACTAGCAAACAAGCAAGGTATAACTCACACAACCAGTAGCTATGCAATTTATGGAAAGTTATATAAACCTTTTCAAAAATCCATACACTCAATTTAAAATTATTCGCAAACAATCTACCAATCAAGAGGAATTTATTTTATTTGCGAACAATTTTAATTTCAGCACACGATAGTGAAACATTTCTTAACATGATACCCCTAAGGAATATTATGCTAACAAAAGTATCACACCTAAACATATTAGTATTTACAATAAGAAATAAACTTCTCACTTGCATAAGTGAAAAGAAACAATTATATTTTCCATGGTGGAAAATAGAAATCAATCACATAGTGAAACATGCTATTTTCACACATGTGTATGGTTGGGGATTTTCATCCTCAAGCCAAAATGCAATGGGACCAGTGGGCTATGGCCTACTAATACTAAGGAAAAATAGGTACTAAGCCTCTGGTTACTCATGAAAAACTTTGCATACAAGATAAAAATATAATGCTATTTAATCTAGTGAAGCAATACTAGTGCATAATGATAGCAATGCTTACACATGCTTTACTATTAAGAGACATGCAAGAAAACATAGGTACAAGCATCAAAATAACAGTACCTAAATGGTACTGGACTCAAGGAAAACATAGCACAGAATCTACTAAGAAAGTATACACAGATCTAGTTTCACAATACTTCCAATTAATAAACTAGAAGGTAACAAATGCTATTTCATTTTTATTCGAGTTTCCAATCATGCACACACTTTCTAGGGTAGATTTATTGTAATCAAACAACATAGTAACAAGTCCTAACAACTCCATATAGGTTAGGAAGCAAGATTGAATAAAACACAAATTTATTCAATCAAGAGCACACAAAGAAACAACAACAGGAAAACTGTTGTTTTTTCAGATCTATCATAATCATTCCATCGTTCACTTTATTTCTAAACCTCGAATTTCATAGTACCTACAACGTCTATTAAGATTTAGTTTCCAGAGTAGATACGCTCGATATCCTATTGACTAGTAAACGAATAGGTCATCATCTTATTTTCTCGTGACTTCTCCTTTTTACCAACTAGATTAAAAGGTGTCCTAAGTCACTTAATTCCTTGGTTTAGAAAGAGTTGTCAGAAGTTTGCATGCTTTGGTTAGGTATCAACCTAAAATTAGACAAAGAATGTTAGTCTTGATAGCTTTCTATTAATTATGTTTGTCCGACAAGACACGACTAGCGTCATCGTACGTCGAATATTGAATTGTGCTCTTTTGATTGGCTTTTGAGGGGGTTACGCATCATGGTATGTAAAGACTTCTTTTTTTTCACCTTTCTCCAGAGGAGGGAGGTATATAACTTTTGAAAGGGGATTTCTCTTGTTTGGTCCTTTAAAAGGGAACATAAAAAAAAAGTGCAACATTTAGCCAACATGGTAAAAAGAGTCTTTTGCAAACAGACAAACATAGAGGTTTTGGTCAGTAGTGGTTGGTTTATTCACGCCTTTTCTTCTTTGAGGGTTGTCTTTGTTGGAGCTTTATCTGTTGGAGTGCATCACTGGTAGCAATGCTATCAGCTCGTGTGGCTTGATGGTCCTCTATTATTATGCCCAACGGTGCTTTCATTAATTGTGGGGGAGATGGTGGTGGTTCACGACGGGTTGCATTATGAAGCGAAAACAAGTATAAGTCTAAGCAACAAATTCTTGTTTTTGAATGCTATACAAACATTTTTGCTTGCAAAATTTTAACAAGAGGCGATTCAAAAACAAGAGCGGGGCAAGCACAAATATGCAAAATTAGAGCACCCTACAAACATATAGAAGCCTAGATGAACCAAATTCTACACCACACAATAGCACAAAGTCCTACGGACACACATAAGCAAGCCAAAACACACAAGCAAGGCTCCATTGGAGCTACGTCGGGGAATGATCCAAAATCCTAGAAGTGGCTGAAGAACTATATCTACTTCTGACCAACATTACTGTAGAGCTAGGCAATTATTTTGGTCTTCTCGGGACATCGGCAAGTATAAAAGTTTTTGTATGGAAACAAGATAATAGAAGTAAAGTTTCGAGAAAACTTTATGCAACAAATTGTTTTTGAAACTCCAACTATTTTCTGGACAGAAAACTTCAAATACGAGAGATGTTTCAAAAACAGAGCGGAGCAGTTGCAAACAAGTAAGAAATAACTCTTAACCGAGAGAGATACCAACTCTATAAGGCCCGCCCTTCGAACCACTGTTCGCGGACGCCCTTGATATGCATTTAGAATCTTTTGAAAAGATAATAAGGAGGGGAAAATATACTAAAATTCCCTTAGATAAAAATAATGTAGATAGTAAATAGGTTTTTACTCAAAAATACTTTTCTTTCCTATCTGACGTCCATGCTAACTAAGGTCTCCTAAGGTCAGGATGGCTCTGATACCAACTCTGTAAGGACCCCAGACCGGCAGTCTGAAACCCTACGTATGCATACATTCACGATCCCAGAAAGATCAGTCGTGAACAACATACACAGTTGGCACACAGAAATACATCATCCATTACACGAATACATAAAGGTATTACATAAAAGATCACATGATCAAGTTTAAAGCAACTGCCAAAAGAGCAGGCAACTTAACAAACACAGCGGAAGACAATTAAAACACAACGTAGTTGAGCCCAAGTCACGCCTTAACCTACAGGCTGCTGACCCGGAGACGATCCTAGTTCGCAAAGCCGTCAACTCCGTACTTCTCTTCATAGATATCCTTTGGAGGCTCCTTCTCCAAATCTGATAAGTAGATACCAGGGGCGAAACCATAATGAGTACATTTGAATGTACTCAGCAAGACATCCATCATATCACTTACCAACATGCAAGTATGCTTATATGGTGGAATAGGTAGGCTATAAATAGGGTTCACTATCAATGGTGTTCATATATGATGACACCACAGTTGCAGTCAGGTTTATCTGTATCTTCGTTGAAGAAGATACTTCAGAAGAAAAATAATATATAGTTGTATTTCTATTGTAGATCTCACATGTACAAGAGGTTTTGTAAAGTTTTGTTAAAGAATATTTTCTCTTTGCAAAACTTCTTGGAATCAGTTTCCAGAGTTCTTGCTTAGAGTAGAAAAGGTTTTGTTTGCAAAACATTTTGTTTTGTATAACATCATCTGGCTTTTCATCATCGACGATACCTCCACGGTATACGTTTTCCTTCCTTTCCGAACTTCACAAGTTCAATACTTCCTTTCCAAAATTCCCTTTCCAAAAACTTCCTTTTTGAAAACATTGACACAATGCTAGCTACATGGCCATTCAACTGTCCATATCCGAGGACGCGGCTTCTTCGAAAAAGTTGTACTCTGCAGAGGTGTACACATCCACCAGATCCAGTACACCTCCCGTGAACAATCACGGACTGTAACAACAGTATGTAAACATCAGGTATCTGATCATAACCATCCACTATGTTCAAGCTAGAATATGCCTATCTCTCAGTTGAGTTTTACCACATCCCCGGCACCGAGCTAATCCCCGCCAAGCCAGGATGCCTCATCTGATGCATCCGGAGGGAAAATTAATCCCACACTTTATATGTCTCCACGACATTCGGTTCAGAGGATCCCATCCCCTATAGCACATTGAGATAGCACACACTAATAAGAACAAACTTCAAGTTAAGCCCCTTGCCCATGTTGGGGTAGGGTGGCAGTACGGTAAAGGTTGTCCGGCGAAGACTAGGTTATGTGTCATTTTTGAAAACACCACTTTCTCAAAAATGACCACTTCCACATTCCTCCGGAGAACAAGGATCCGCCTTTTCTCCGGGTTTTTCCGTAAAGCCTTTGTTTTGTAGAATCACAATTTTAGGGTGTCCACTTAGGGACTAGTATATTTGATGGTAATAAATACGATATGGTGGCTTATGGGCTTGGTATTACCAAGTTTAACTATTGGCATGATAGTAACCTATATATAGTATAGTAGTAATTTCCACATCAAAAATAGTTTTGATAATCAAGTTTTTTTGTAAAACTTCAGAGGTAAAACATGCATGATAGATAATGATAAGTATTGTATCAGCAAGCATCAGGATGGCTTGCCTGGTATCTCTTGTGTCCCTCGTTTTGGAGTGACTGGAACTTGAAACAGATCTTCACGACACTTCCTTCCTCTTCGTTTTCTAACGTCGTAAAAGGAATAAAGGACACACATTCAGAACCAATCAAGGCAAGCAACCATACATAACAATACATACAGCAAGGAAATCTAATAATAACAAAATCACTCAATTATTAATTGAGGCAGACAATCAAACAATCCTACTTGACAGAAATGCCATTTAATAAGACAGCTCAAGGTTGGAGGAACATATCTCACAACCTTAATATCATGGATTCAGTGGGTGTGCCACTCCCATACCAAGATATTAATAAACCCAAAATACACTTAGTTTCACAAGGGTGAGACTACTAAAAGTGTATAAAACATGCACAATAGTTCTCATGGCAATGGGTCTATCAACCACACCACAAAAAGAACAGGGTAGCTATTCCACTAAGCCTAAATTCACATCAAGAATAAATAAGACACATGATTTGAAAAAGTTACTTTTACAAATCAGTGAGCCTACACAAGTGTAACAAGGTAATAGACTCATCACAAAACACACAATTTCTCATAGTGAGAACAATAGAAACAATGACTAAAAAGGAGGAATCCTATAGACATGTTTCTACTAAGGGTTTGCTATGCAAGCATGCATAACAAGTAAAATACTAAAATGCAAACAAGGAACCATGTTATAATAATGGTAAATGAAAACATGTCCTTATGCAAGGATACATAAACATCTACCAAACACAGGTTGGCAGGAAAAATAATTCAACACAAAAACTGCTAAGGAAACTAGTACTATTTAAACATGAAGAATCAATGAATGTATTTCAATCAAGTAATTGAAATACAACCAGAGGGTCCATGTCATAAAAACAGTAGTTAAAAACATCTATACTTGCTATAACAAAAATACCCCATTTAATAAAACAAGGCATCAATTGCATGGCAACTCCTACATACTAGTGGTAATAAAAAGGGCATTACTAGAGGAATCAAACAACACTCCAAAAAAGGAATTTTCCTAGCAAGCCACACATGATTACAACCACTTACAAACAGAAGCATACCCATTTTTGTTTAGCACAAAAATTCCCAAAGCAAAAATACTAGGCACTCATTTGTTAGAGAACTATATAAAAGAAATGCATCTAGTTTGGGGAAATAATGTTTCCACCAAAAATGCAATGACACCAGTGGGTGTTCCACTAGCATAACAAATCATTAAGAGGTCACAAAGCCTCTGGTCACACTTGACAACAATTAGCAAAAAACTAAACTAGCATCTAGTGCATTAACAATACTAGCAGAAAATAATAGGGTGCTTAAATAAGCAAGGCAATGCTACTCATGTTATTGTTTTCACACAAGTGAAAACTTTAGGGGTCAAGTACTCATAACAACATCATCAAAATGCTACTGGTCCTATGAACACAACCCAAAAATATGTGGCTATGCAACCACAAATATTAATGCCAAAAATTCCACACATGAGGGAATTTTTCCAAAACATTTTCATAGTAATGATTAAACTACTCATGCTTTTCTACCAACTCAAATGCAAGCTAGCAGAGGTGATACTAACAAAATATAAGTACCAACATGGTACTGAATCTAATATCTCAACACAACAATTCAATCACTTGCACACAATTTAATCAATCAAAAATTCTATGCAAGTAATAACTAGAGGTAAAACATATTCTATTCCCATAAATCATATTTCTTCTCAACTCAAGTCCACACAATCTAACATGCTAAAATATCTAAGTAACACTTAGAATACAAGTTCACACAACTTATACATGCTAGAAAACAACATTGCAACACAAAAATATATTCAAACAATTTAAATAGCTAAAATGCCAAAATGGCAGAAACATGCAAATCAAAGATCTGTCCACCAAATTTTCTAGGATGCTCTAAAAATTAAACCCTTCTAGGTTTAGATAGTCCTAAACATATACAAGACCATCCAATTTGGTTTGCATCAAAATTCATCTTTAATTAATTTATAAAAATCACCAAAGTGCTCTCTGGTGTTTTACCAAATTGCATGCCATTTCAAAAATATTAGGAATTTGGAAACGAGGTTACATGCTCCTGTTAGTAAATTTCAAGGGCTTTCCAATGCAATTGGCCTCACTTCATTCTGAGTTGTGAAATAAAAATGGTGCTCATTTTGGTGTTTCTGGTAGCTGTTACCAAAACATTTTTCATTTCAAAACCATTCATCCAAAAGTAGATCTACAAGTTGGAGGTGGTTTAGAATTAGTTGAGGTACGACTGTGAATTTTGGTTTGGTCAAATTCATCTTTTAGGTTGCATTTTAGAGCCAAAAGCAAACATGGTAGTTTCTGCGAAAAATTTAAAAGGAAAAAGCTAGACATGGGCCAGATCTAGTTTTCTTGGGCCGGCCAGATCTTTCTCACCACGGGCAAATCGAGCCAGCGAGGCTGACTCGCGGGCCAGGGTGCCACGGGGGCAGCCACGCAAGCAAGACCGGCCCACGCGCCAGTTTGACCCCTACCGCGCGGGGTCAGCGCGCGCTGGCGTCAGCGTGACGCCACCGCTGCGTCACCCGCCGGCGGGGAGATCTCCGGCGAGGCATAACCGACGTTTTCGTCTACCGTTTGTCGATTGCAACCTATCTACACGATGCACACGATGCGAGGAACCACAAGGGCTCATCCTCGTTTCCTGGGATGCACCGGAGCGCGGACGGCGACGAGGGCACGGCGGCGGCCGGACAGCGGCACGGCACGACATCGAATCCGTGGGCGAGGGAGGGGGAAAAGGGCATGGGGAGGCGCGCATCCTCACCGTGAACGCAATGGACCATTCGGAGACGGCGGAGGAGACTCGAGGCAACGGCGATGCCTCGCCGGAGCTCGTCGGGCTCGAGGAAGAAGCGAGGACGGCGCGGCCTCCTCGACGCATTCCGGCCCGATTACTTCCGCAGAGGGGCTCAACAAGGCAAGGCGGAGAGGATGAGCACCACGGAGAGCGACGGCGAGCTCTCCAGTGGACAAATCGACGGCAAGCTATTTCTAGGGTTTCGGTTTGCAAAGAAATAGAGAGAGAGAGGAGGGCTCGAGGGGGGGAGAGATAGAGGGGGGCAATGGGGAGACAGACCACATGGGGGGGCCTCTTATCCCCAAGGATTCCTTCCATTCGAAGCAAAGGGGTAGGGGTGCTGTTTCTCTACAGGGAGCTAGAGGTTGAAGATGACTCACCTTACTTTTAGGTCCCTGCAATTTTACAAATTGGTCCCTGTCATTTCTGAAAAAGGTTGTTTTCACCAATCAAACTAAGTCAACAATTTAAACCCTTTTGCCCAAAATTCTAATTAGTTGAGATACACAACATATGTGAAAATTGGCTCAATTAGATAAACTTGATAATTCAAAGTTGTTCAAATTTGAATTCTTACATAAATGGACATTGAATTTATTAACCTACTTAGGAGCTTCCAAAAATGATAATTTTTGGCACACATTCCTTATTTGATGTGTTCCTTATGTGGTAGAAAATTCAAGTCATTTAGAGTTACTTTATAGAACAAACTTGTTCAAATTCCAAAAAGGTGCTGTCAAGAAAACAGGGGTTTTTGGCAACTTAAATTGTTCAAAAACTTATTCCCTTTTGTTTTTCATCCTTATTTATTATATAGAGCATGTGGTATTTATTTCATGGCATTTGGAAAAAGTTTGTAGAACAAACTTGTTCAAAATACCAAATGTTGCTGTGGAGAAAATTCATGTTTTCAGGGCTTTAATGGATTCAATTTTTGGTCTCCTCTTGTGTGTGTTCCTTATTTGATATAAGGAAGCAATGGTATGAATTTCAGATCATTTGATGAAAGTTTCCAGAAGTAACTTGTTTGAGTTTTCTGTTTCTGGAAATATTGGAATTTCTATTTAATAAAGCACTTGGCTTTTCTTTATCAAATGATTTGCCAAAATATTTATGTGACTAGATATAGCAAGTCAATGCTCTCCAATACCTTTGTTTTTAATCTTGCAAGGTTGGAAAAACATTTGATAATATTTTGGTGAAGCATTTAAGAATGCCTCCTTTTTCTGATATTTCTTTTAGGGAAATTTTTTAAGTGTTTCCTATTTCTTAATTTAGGTCTTGGAATAATATTCAACAAGTATGAGATTCATAAGATAGTTTTTGGAAAACTCATTGATCAATATTTACTTTGGAAAATATTTCCAAGGTCATTGGAACAATATGTTGAATATTTTGTTTTCAATTTCTTAGCCATGTAAGTTTATATAATTAGTTTGTTTAGTTGCACTCAAACAAATACAATCAAAGTTTAATTGTCACAATCAAAGTTTAATTGTCAAGCAATTAGCAAAACAACTGTGTTATCAGGTATTCCAAAATTGGGATGTGACATGAATGGTGTGTTGACAAAAGGTGGAAAGAGATATTTCATGACACTCATTGATGATGCTACTAGATTCTGCTATGTTTATTTGTTGGAAACTAAAGATGAGGCTTTAGACTACTTTAACATCTATAAGGCTGAAGTTGAAAATCAATTAGAGAGAAAGATCAAGCGTTTTAGGTCGGATCGTGGTGGAGAGTATTTCTCTAAAGTATTTGATGAATTCTGTGAGGAACACGGTATTATTCACGAGAGGACGCCTCCCTACTCACCACAATCAAACGGAATTGCTGAGAGGAAAAACCGCACGCTGACCGACTTGGTGAACGCCATGTTGGACACTGCTGGTTTATCTAAGGCATGGTGGGGGGAGGCTCTGTTGACTTCGTGTCATGTCCTGAATAAAGTTCCTAACAAGAATAAAGAGAAAACCCCTTATGAGGACTGGGTTGGGAGAAAACCACCACTTTCTTATTTGCGTACTTGGGGATGCTTGGCAAAGGTCAACGTTCCAATTCCAAACAAACGCAAACTCGGACCGAAAACAGTGGATTGTATCTTTCTAGGTTATGCTCAGCGTAGCATTGGTTATAGATTTCTAGTGGTTAAATCCGAGGTACCTGATATGCATGTTGATACTATTATGGAATCTCGTGATGCAACATTTTTTGAGAATATGTTTCCTATGAAAGATATGCATAGCTTTGCTGAATTTTCTTCTGAATTAATTCCGGAATCTAGTACATCTAATGATCATACTGAAAAACCACATGATGAGAACGTCCTTGAGAAGGATGACAATGAAGCTCCTAAACGGAGTAAGAGACAGACGATTGAAAAATCCTTTGGTGATGATTTCATTGTGTACCTTGTGGACAGTACTCCTACGTCTATTGCAGAGGCATTTGCATCTCCAGATGCAGATGACTGGAAAGAAGCTGTCCATAACGAGATGGACTCCATTCTTTCTAATGGGACGTGGGATTTATCTGAACGACCTTATGGTTGTAAGCCAGTGGGCTGTAAGTGGGTGTTCAAGAAGAAGCTAAGGCCTGATGGTACTATTGAGAAGTACAAGGCACGGCTTGTAGCCAAGGGCTACACTCAGCGAGAAGGCAGAGATTATTTTGACACCTATTCACCTGTTGCTAGACTGACCACCATACGTGTACTACTTTTCCTGGCTGCCTCTTATGGTCTTATCGTTCATCAAATGGACGTAAAGACAGCTTTCCTTAACGGAGAGTTGGAAGAGGAAATCTATACGGATCAGCCTGATGGGTTTGTGGTAAAAGGTGAAGAGAGAAAGGTGTGCAAATTGTTAAAATATTTGTATGGACTGAAACAATCACCGAAGCAATGGCATGAGAAGTTCGACAGAACTTTAACTTCTGCGGACTTTGTCATTAATGAGGCTGACATGTGTGTATACTATCGCCATGGTGGGGGCGATAGTGTTATATTATGCTTGTATGTTGACGACATACTGATTTTCGGTACAAGCATAATTGTGATCAATGAGGTCAAGTCTTTTCTATCAAAGTGTTTTGATATGAAAGATCTGGGAGAAGCTGATGTAATTCTGAACATCAAGCTTATTAAGGATGAGAGTGGGATTACGTTGATGCAATCATACTATGTTGAGAAGATCTTGAGCCGTTTCGGCTTTATTGATAGCAAGCCTTCTCCAACACCTTATGATCCTAGTGTGACGCTACGAAAGATTAAGAGGATTACGAAAGATCAACTGAGATGCTCTCAAATAATCGGTGCACTCATGTACCTTGCGAGCGCGACGAGGCCTGACATCTCTTTTGCTGTGAGCAAATTGAGCAGGTTCATGTCAAACCCGGGTAATGATCATTGGCGTGCACTTGAAAGGGTCATGCGCTATCTAAATGGTACCATGAGCTATGGGATTCATTATTCAGGGCATCCTGCTGTGCTTGAGGGATATAGTGACTCCAACTGGATCTCAGATATAGATGAGCTCTGCGCCACAAGTGGATATGCATTTTTCTTGGAGGTGGTGCAGTGTCATGGAGGTCTTGTAAACAGACCATATTGATGAGGTCAACCATGGAAGCAGAACTTACTGCTTTAGATACAGCTACTGTTGAGGCAGAATGGCTGCGTGAGCTCTTGATGGACTTGCCGGTGGTTGAGAAACCATTACCGGCTATTCTCATGAACTGTGACAATCAAACGGTGATTGCGAAGGTGACCAGTTCTAAGGATAATGCGAAGTCATCAAGACACGTCAGAAGACGTTTGAAGTCTGTCAGGAAATTAAGAAACTCCGGAGTAATTACTGTTACGTATATTCAAACAGACAAAAACTTGGCAGATCCCTTTACGAAGGGACTATCACGTAATGTGATAGATAGTGCATCTAGGGAGATGCGTATGAGACCCGTGAGCGTTACACCATAGTGGTAACCCAACCTATGTGATCGGAGATCCCGTGAATTAGGACCTGGAAAGAACAAGCTAGTGGTTTCTTATCTTTCCGTTTCCTCGGGTTGCTACTCATGTCCTTCAAATAGAAAACCTGAGCGACATCTTTGGCTAGGACGAATGGTTCGTCAAGGTAACCAATATTGTCGAAATCCACCATTGTCATTCCGTATTGCTCGTCCACCTTTACCCCACCTCCTGTTAGCTTGAACCATTTGCACCGGAACAAAGGGACCTTAAAGGAGGGTCCATAGTCAAGTTCCCATATCTCCTCTATGTAACCATAATATATGACCTTTTTCCCAATCTCGGTTGCTGCATCAAAGCGGACACCACTGTTTTGATTGGTGCTCTTTTTATCTTGGGAGATCGTGTAAAATGTATTCCCATTAATCTCGTACCCTTGGTAAGTCGTTATAGTCGAAGATGGTGTCTTGGCCAACATGTACAGCTGATCTCCAACATCATTGTCATTCATTAAATGTTTTCGCAACCAACTGCCGAAAGTCTCCATGTGGGCCTTTCTAATCCATGATTCAGGCTTCCTCGGATTGTCCGAGCGTAAAATATTCTTGTGTTGCTCGAAGTACGGAGCCACCAAGCCCGAATTTTGCAGAACTGTGTGGTGTGCTTCAGTCGTAGAATGACCGTCCATACATATCGTTGATTTTCTTCCAATCGTGCCTTTTCCACTTAGTCTCCCCTCGTGCCGTGATTGAGGAATACCAATCGGCTTAAGGCCAGGAACATAGTCAATGCAGAACTCAATTACCTCCTCATTTCCATAGCCCTTTACGATGCTTTCTTCTGGCCTAGCACGGTTACGAACATATTTCTTTAATACTCCCATAAACCTCTCGAAGGGGAACATATTGTGTAGAAATACAGGACCGAGAATGGAAATCTCTTCGACTAGGTGGACCATGAGGTGCGTCATGCTATTGAAGAAGGATGGTGGAAACACCAACTCGAAACTGACAAGACATTGGACCACATCGTTCTGTAACCGTGGTAGATCTTCTGGACTGATTACCTTCTGAGAGATTGCATTGAGGAATGCACATAGCTTCACAATGGCTACTCGAACATTTTCCGGTAGGAGCCCCCTCAAAGCAATCGGAAGCAATTGCGTCATAATCACGTGGCAGTCGTGAGACTTCAGGTTTTGGAACTTTTTGTCCACCATGTTTATTATTCCCTTTATATTCGACGAGAAGCCAGACGGGACCTTCATACTGCTCAGGCATTCAAAAAAATGACCTTCTCTTCTTTCGTAAGAGCGTAGCTGGCACGACCTTGAAACCATTCCGGATGCCGGTCATCTGGGTCTTTCAAAAGTTGCTGGTCTTGCCGTGCTTCCTTTGTATCATTTGTCTTCCCATACACGCCCAAGAAGGTTAGCAGGTTCACGCAAACATTCTTCTTAACATGCATCACGTCGATTGCAGAGCGGACATCTAGGACTTTCCAATACTGTAGCTCCCAAAATATCGATTTCTTTTTCCACATGGGTACGTGCCCGTCAACTCCCTGCGGAACTGATTGTCCGCCAGGACCCTTTCCAAAGATGACTTTCAAATCCTTGACCATATCAAATATCTCAGCTCCAGTACGTTCCGCAGGTTTCGGCCGGTGATCTGCCTTGCCGTTGAAATGCTTGCCTTTCTTTCTTACGTTATGATTTCGGGGAAGAAATCGACGATGACCCAGGTACACGTTCTTCCTACAATTATCCAAAAATACACTTTCAGTCTCATGTAAGCAGTGCGTGCATGCTTTGTATCCCTTATTTGACTGTCCCGAAAGGTTACTGAGAGCAGGCCAATCGTTGATGGTTACAAAAAGCAACGCTCGTAGGTTAAATTCCTCTTCTTTGTGCTCATCCCACACAAGTACACCAGGTCTGCCCCACAATTGTAAAAGTTCATCAACTAATGGCCTTAGGTACACATCGATGTCGTTGCCGGGTTGCTTCGGACCTTGGATGAGCACTGGCATCATAATGAACTTCCGCTTCATGCACAACCAAGGAGGAAGGTTGTAGATGCATAGAGTCACGGGCCAGGTGCTATGGCTGGAGCTCTGCTCGCCAAAAGGATTCATGCCATCAGTACTTAGACCAAATCTTATGTTCCTTGCGTCAGCTGCAAAATCTTTGAACTCTCTGTCGATCTTTCTCCATTGCGTTCCATCAGCGGGGTGTCTCAACTCCCCGTCGGACTTACGGTCCTCTTTGTGCCATCGCAACAACTTGGCATGCTCTTTGTTCCTGAACAGGCGTTTCAGCCGAGGTATTATAGGAGCATACCACATCACCTTGGCGGGAACCCTCTTCCTGGGTTTCTCGCCCTCAACATCGTCACCAGGGTCATCGCCTCTGATCTTATCACGCAATGCAGTGCATACAGGGCATTCATTCAAATCCTCGTATGCACCGCGGTAGAGGATGCAGTTGTTAATGCATGCATGTATCTTCAGAATCTCTAAACCTAGAGGGCACACAACCTTCTTTGCTTCGTACGTACTGGCGGGCAACTCGTTATTCTTCGGAAACATATTCTTCAACATTTTCAGCAAATTTTCAAATGATGAGTCACCTACACCTTCCCGTGCCTTCCATTTCAGCAAATCCAGTGTGCAGCCCAGCTTTTTCAGACTATTGTCGCATCCTGGGTACAGCGACTTCGTGTGATCCTCTAACATGCGATCCAAATTCTCCCTCTCCTTGTCAGTTTCGCAGCGTCTCCGTGCATCAGCAATGGTCCGACCAAGATCATCAGCGGGCTCATCATGTGTCTCTTCTTCACCTTCACCAAACCCTTCCCCACCTTCGGCATCATCCTCCATGAAAGTATCACCGAAAGCGTCATGATAGTTGAAATCGATATCATCCTCTTCTTCATCTTCTTCCATTCTAACCCATTTTTCTCCATGCTTGGTCCAACAATTATATCTTGGCATGAAACCGTGCCGAATCAGGTGCATGTGAACGACTTTTGAGGAGGAGTGACCCTTGTCATTCTTACATTCAGCACACACTACACCATGGACCAAATAAGAGGGCAGAGGGCTGCCGGGAAAAGTCGACCTAAGAAAGCAATTTGACTGCCAGGAAAAATTAACTGCCGGCAAAAGATTGAGAGGGCATGTTTGCTGCCGGCGGAAATCAAGAAATGCCGGCCGTCAACTGCCGGTAATAATCTGCACGTTCGGTGGCGTATGGTCTGCCGGCACATGTAGGTCCCGGCAGTCAACTGCCGGCACACGGAAAGAAAAAATGCGCGCCTGAACCAAAAAAAAAGGGCGCGGAGAGATGCAGGGGTGTGAAAAGTTGGGTACCGGGCACCTAAAGCCTTAGCAAAAATCCCCAATCTCATTCGTGCGCACCAGCTCTCTCTCATGCTCGTCGTCGCTGCCGGCGCTCTACCCTCTCTCTCGCTCCCCGCCACCTCTCCACTCGCCCTCCCCGCGCCCCTCTAACGGCCCGCTGTCTCCGCGCCGCACTGCTTCACCCCGAGTCCCTACCGCTAGAACAGATCTTGCCACCGGCTCCTCACCTCGTCGCCCGCCCTCGTTGATAACGCCTCCAACCATTAGAAGGAGGTCGGGGAGGGGTACCCCCTCTGCTGACTTCTATCTCGATGGCTCGTCCTGCTGCCGCCGCCCATACGTGCAACGAGGAGGAATCCTGCTCCACGAGTGACGCCGGTACGTTTCCCAGATCTGCCCGACTCGGTAGTTGGTTATTGTAGATGCCTTGTGCTAGATTCAGTTTGCTTTACTCCTAAGTACTTGTATAACTAGTGCTTATTTGTTACAAAGTTTAGTGTTTTTTAGATCTTGCTTGAAAATCAAAGGATTTCGATTTCGTAGCTAAAGCAGTATTGGTTGGATGTATCAAACTGCTCAACAATAGTTTGTTTTTGATCATGGCCGAGCACTTTTAGTTCGTGCATCCTGTAATCCCAAGGAAAAGCTAGCATAACAATTTACTATAGGATTGGCTGGGTCGACAGTTCTGTGTTTAAGCAATTAGATCAGGTATGCATAGATGTGATTTCTATTTTACCATGTGCTGCAATGACCTGAAAGTGGTCTGGCTAGTGATCTGCTATGTTAGTATGTTTTGACCACCAGGGATTGACTTGACAACACATCAGAGATGCAGAACCAGTTCTGTAGTGTCCATGTAATATAAATTGGAACAAATAGTTTTCAAATTCTTGTTTGATTTTTGTGATGACAAGAAAGTCTGTTAGTGGAGGTTTTCAAAGAATAATTATAGCAGAAGCAGTTCACTAGCCAAAGTTTGAAAGCAAGATGTCGGTTGTTCTCCTCTGTTCCAGATTGCATACGCAACTAATATTTGCACTTTGAGCTAAAAAATATAATTGATGGGTGCTACTTGCTGCACTCATATTTTTGTTCTTTAAATGAAAAATGACATCCCCTTACAGCAACTCTCTTCAATATTCACATGCTGCACAAGAATCTAATTGTGCCATGTTTCAGTATGTTCAGCTACTGATCATGCAATGCAAACTGTAACTATTACTTTTACAGGTATATTAATTTTTGGTAGACCAGATTCGGAATTATTTCTTTACTTCTAAAATGCCTCATGACGGTCAAGAGCTTGATTTTGTTAACTGAAGAACACTAAGTGGTTATACTAGGAGGATTATCATCAGACAAAAGCCTTTTTCTGCAAAGAATAAGCTGTTGTACTAGGATTATCATAACATGCAAGTGTGTTTTCTGGAAGGAAAAATGATCCTTTATCATCTGGAGATGTATGCAGCAAAGGTATGGAGCTTTCATTTGCAGATTTCTACCGTATATTTAGCTTGATGTGATTAAGTTCAAGTTTTATGCAATGCATGATCTCTTAAATTATTTTATTTTTCTATGCCATGCCAGAAACATCAGATTAAATGTGTGCTCCGAATGTCAATGCTACGAAAGACCTGCAATTTCTCAAATCAGAAACCAGAAACTAAGTTGGGTCTCTTCAGATAAAGCTATACATCTTTGGAGGTAATGATACATGTGGAGTATATTACCTTCTAATGTTTTAAGCCAAAACAATTTTGTTACAATGATCATGCCCACATATTAAGGTTAGTTAATACATTGCGTCGCTAAAGATTGTAGCTACTGTGCTTTTCCTCATATGTGCCATTACTGGATACTCTCTGTGATCTCCCTTCTAGCAGCAAGTTTGATCTGACTGGTTTTTCCCGTGGGTGTACTCAGATATTTGTTTCTCAATATAATATACATAGAACGCATCAGATAATTTTCGGTATAAAATTAAGTGTTCCAAGGTGATGGTCCTTGCTAACTAGTATGGTCGAGACTTAATACATTAGTAGTAGATGAGAGAATGTACCTCTCTAAGTGGTGATGCATAACTCTCAAAGAGCTGTAAGGCAGGTTGGCAACATGCCTTAATGTGTTTATGTTGGCTATTCATAGCAAAGATGCTGTCCTACAGAGCATTCTTGAAAGAACACACCTATGTGAGTCCGACTGTAAACGTCGCAGTCTATGAGATGTGGGTGATCTCTAGTAAACTCATGAAGAGACCACGGAGTATGACGCATATGCTCCACCCGCGGGGTAGGCTACTGGCAGCCAAGTACTAGTTATGACTTTGAGTAAAGTCTATTGGCACAAAACTTGCAATTCAAGGCATAGTCCATTGTTCAAGTTGCTGATAGATGTAGCTTAAGCCTCTAGGCGGAAGTTCAACTTAACAGTCTCTGCTGAAACACTAGTATATAAACAAGAAGCGAGGATTGGCAAATCTTCAAATGGGCATCTGAGATCTGGTGGGGGATTGTTGGAATATTTGGCCCAAAATGAGTGTGCTGAAATATTGGGCCCATATGTGGGTAGCCCAATAGACAAATCCTGAAATCTCAAAATGGCCCATGTGTACAAGTGAGTGGTGGGAGTGGGAAGTTTAGTCCCACATTGGAAGTTTGAGGAGTTGCACACCACCTTATAAGGTGGAGTGTTGTAGGGATTGTATGTGAGTGAGAACAAAAGAGCCTCTCGCGCACACCTCCTCCGCTCGCTCGTCTCGACTCGACACGACACGTCGCGATCGCGTTTCGTGAATCGAGCCTCGAGCCGAGACAATACTTATGTTTATTTTGCTGTTTTGGAAAACCGATTTCGTAGTCGTGACGGACGCGTCACAGCTGAGGCGGTTCGGGTCGCTCCCGTATCGCGTGCTGCAACCGACTCGGACGTGCGGCGTGGGCCTCCCACGTTGCACACGTTAGGGTTTTCCGAACCGCACTATAAAATACGCGCACCGTGGGCGCTGTACACACACCGAAACCAATCTACGTTTTGCCACACCTCGTTTCTTGCGCCACCACCGTAGTCTACTCCATCCCGAGCGCCGGCGTCCACCGGCGAACGGGAGAGCAGGTCTCCGGAACCAGTCGTCTTTGTGATCCTGTACGGGAGAGGGCGAATTAGGTTTTTGGGAAGCGATTCGCGCGACTGCTCGCTGCTTCCACGACGGCTCGTCTGCCTAACAAGTCAGGCGGTGCTGCGTACCGCCGTTTCAAGCGTCGTCTACTCCGACCCGTCATCGCCAACGGTGTCATCAACAAAGTTACTACAAACGAACGGTACGGAATCTGCGTCCTGATCTGTCTGTTTAACATGTCTACTGTTTACATGTTTAGAGAGATCGTGTTGCTATTATTCATGTTGTCTGCTGCATCTAATATGTTCGAGTTTCACATGTTAATAGCTGCTGTCATCATGATTTATATTCTGGAATTAATCGTGTAAATTATGCCTAATTATTCAACATACATGAGATTCGTAATTTATCCAACCTTGTTATCTGGAATATTGGAGAGAAACAAAAGATGAGCTAGAACTAGGCGTAGGAACATATACTGAATGCATTCCTCCGATCCAAAAATCATATGATCCTTCCACTAGTTAGTAGAGGTACGGGAAACTCACGTCCTAGCTTGTTTGTGGCTTCATCCTTGTACCATATATGTTTGTCACCCCGACTGTACGGTAAACGACTTATCCCGGCCATATATGCATCCTGCAACCTTCCCCGAAACTGAGATCCCGGTATGGAAGATGATGGCAGATGGGTGAGACCCCGAGGGTTGGTTCACAGCGCCTTGAGTGAAGGTTTGGTTGGGTTCTAGTCTAAGGTATCGCGGTGGCCATACTATGTCCTAATTGATCGACCAAGCTTATTATACATATAAGATTACTGCACTAGCACCTTCTTGAACAGTCCAGCCGAGTGGTACAGCTGAAGGTGGGAAGCCACCAACAGTGAGTCGCTGAGCGGCCGTATGGCCGGGACAATGCATGTATGCCTGCCTCGGTAGACCGGCGAGGGAAGGGTGGAAGAAGCTCGCTCCAACTTAGTTCTGCCAAGCATGCGCATTCACACAACTTCATCTTATGTCTAGTTTATTTGGCTACCACATGGACCTTTATATGTTATGTAAATCTTACAAGTTTTCGACTCGGACACAAAAGATACCGTATAATCCAAATCCAACTGTAGCCTATTTATATATTCGACACAAAATCTATCAGACCCCGTCTTCTACCTCCCATATTTTCTGCGTCCGTGTGCCGAAAAATATTATTGATGTTGGGCAAATAACCACGCCACTGTAATAAGGTACTAGTCGTGGCGACCTAACTGCACGTGGGGCTGGATGACACGCCAAGAGAATAGAGTAGTGGCATGGATGTGTAAGTCCTGCCACTATTCGTGCCATACCTATACAACTCACGCTACTAGTATATTCTGTCTCTCTCCTAAAGAAGTCTATCATCAGATGTTGGATATTCAAACTGGTGTGTTGTATAAATAACTTTAGTGTTAGAAACAAGTCTTTTGATCCGTGTGATCGTGGTTTTTTTTTTCTATCTAATGTTGGATACATCTTGTGCGTTAGTTTGCCTAATCCAACGGCTAACGATCTCAAATCGATGGGAAGAGGCCTAGATAGTCCTGTTTTACCGTCTCTTAATTAATATACATGGCTTGTTTTCTCTCTTCCTTTATTGTCTCTCCATGTGAGCATTTTGCATTTGTGACATAGAGAGACGATCTTATGTGTAGCGCTACCTCGAAAGGTCTTAAAGAGCATGCAAATTTGTATTAGATGTTATGGTATGTAGAGTCTTGTGGGGCGTAATTAAACGCGCGTGAATTATTTGGGAAATTATGGGGCATCAAATAGAGAGGAGTATATGATGTGCTCGGCTTTCCACTGTATAGGCACACTATGATAGAGAGGAATATATGAGGTAGTATATGTGTTGAACTCGTTACTACGTCACGTATTAGGGTGTGGCGGTGTGTTCGAGTTGTTGTAGTTTGCCAATGGAGCTCAGCGTGATGGATTGCAACATCAGGGGGGCCAACAACCCAGCGAAGAGGAGGGCTTTGCAGGTGTTTTTCTCTGACAAACCGTGCAATGTGATCTGTGTGCAAGAGACCAAAATCGCTGTTATGACCCGTGCTGGTGGTTGAAATGCTTGGGCCCAAATTTGGAGATAATTTCATCTCTTTGCCCGCTGTTGGCACTAGGGGAGGGGTGCTGATCGCCTGCACCTCCGATTTTCAGATCACACCTGACATTTCGATGGCTGGAGCGCGCTTCTCTGTTACTGGCACTATCGTGCATAAGGAAGACAACTGTTCTTGGTCACTCACAGGTGTCTATGGGCCACGAGAGGAGGCATTGAAAGTTGAGTTCATACAGGAGCTGAGAGATGCTCACAGCTATGTCATGGAGAAATGGATGTTACTTGGGGATTTCAACTTGATCAGTAGCTTGGTAGATAAAAGCAACACCAACGTAAACTTGAGGCTTATGGGCCAATTCAAGGCGCTGATCAGTGATTTGGAGCTTATCGATTATCCCCTGGTTGGGCGTAAGTACACTTGGACTAATGAGAGGCAACATGCCACTCTGACCCGGATTGATAGAGTCCTTGTGTCGCGAGAATGGGACCTCTTTTTCCCTCAGTTCCACCTCACCCCTGCCTCTTCCAACGTCTCGGATCACTGCCCCATTCTGCTTGGAAAGATGCAGCGGAGGCTTTTCTGGGGTTTTAGGTTTGAGGCGCACTGGTTGAAAGTCGATGGTTTTTTGGATGTTGTTAAAAAGGTATGGGAGAAGCCGGTCAGCTCGAGGGATAATGTGAAGGTCCTGCACACCAAGCTTTCGCGAACCTCTAAGGCCTTGAAGATTTGGGATAGGCAGAGGATGAGCTGGACTCGGTTTTTGTCGGCCGTGGCAAATGAGATTATTTTCAATTTGGACCTGGCTATGGAGTCTAGGGATCTCAGTGATGATGAGTGCTCTCTTAGAGCTAAGCTGAAATGCAGACTTCTCGGCTTCGCGGCCATTGACAGGATGAAGTGGCGACAGAGATCAAGGTTGACTTGGATGAGGGAGGGGGGCGCGAATACGAAGCTTTTTCACCTAAGGGCCAATGGCCGTCGACGCAAGAACCATATACCCTCTCTTTTGGGTCCTGCAGGCGTGACCACTGAACATGAGTGTAAGGCTGAAATTCTTCTTAAGCACTTCCAAAACCTGACAGGAACACGAGAGGTGACCGAGGTGGACCTCAATTGGGAGGTCTTGGGCCTTCCTTCGATTGATCTGGTTCATTTGGACCGCGCCTTCTCGATGAGTGAGTTGAAGCAGGCCGTGGATGAGATGCCTGTGGAAAAGGCCCCTGGGCCTGACGGGTTCATCGATGATTTTTTCAAGCGTTGCTGGGACATTATCTCGTTGGATCTGCTGACGGCGCTCAATCAGATGCACGCGTTGAAGGGGGGCAATTGGAAACTGCTAAAAACTGCTCACATTGCCCTGCTGCCTAAGAAAACTGATGCATCAGTGCCTGCTGACTATCGCCCTGTCAGTCTTATGCATAGTGCTGCCAAGATTCTTTGCAAACTTCTGGCCAATCGTCTTGCTCCTGAGATGAAAAAGTTGGTTTCCTGTAGCGAAAGCGTGTTCATCCGTGGGCGATCAATTCAAGATAACTTTCTATACGTGAAGAATGTCATCAAGGAAGCGCATGTGAAGAAGTCTCCCATGTTGTTCATAAAACTTGATATCGCAAAGGCTTTCGATTCGCTAGATTGGGGATTCTCTTGAGAGTTCTGGAGCATATGGGCTTCGGGAGTAGATGGAGGAATCTGATTTCCATTCTCTTGGCTTCTGCTTCCTCCCGGGTGTTACTAAATGGGACTGTTGGTGCACCTTTTCTGCATAAACGAGGGTTGAGGTAGGGAGACCCACTGTCTCCGCTGCTTTTTATCTTAACTATGGAGCCGCTGCAGTGTCTGGTTGCTAATGCCACTAATCAGGGCATTCTGACACCGCTGAAGCACAAGGCAGCAAGGTTGAGGGCTAGCTTCTATGCAGACGACGCTGCTCTGTTTGTGAACCCCGACAAAGATGATGTTACATCTGTTCATCATGTTCTCCGGCTATTCGGAAACATCTCTGGGCTTCGGACTAGTTTTGCCAAATGCGTGGCATTCCCTATTGCATGTCAGGGGCTTAATCTTGGTGAGATCTTGCAGGATTTTGGGGGAGGGCTGGGCTCGCTTCCATGCCAGTATCTAGGTCTGCCTCTTGGATTCAGGAAGCCAAAGAAAGTAGAGGTGCAGCCGCTTTTTGATAAGATTGTGAGCAGGTTGAAGTGGGGCAGGGGGAAAGTTGATGACTCACAAGGGCGGGCTAGTGGTTATTAACAGTGTGGCCACGGCGACTGCCGCTTACTTCCTAACGATCTTTCCGGCCGAGAAATGGATGATCAAGAAGTTTGACAAACAGAGAAGGAACTTTCTTTGGGCGTCGGAGGAGGAGGCTAGAGGATGCAAATGTTTAGTTAGTTGGAAGAGAATTTGCGCGCCCAGTGAGCTTGGAGGTTTGGGGGTAAAGTATTTGCAAGCGTTTAGCCTTGCGTTACGATTACGATGGGAGTGGTTTCGCTGGGACGATCAAGATCGTCCGTGGAAGGGCACGGCCACGCCATGTGACAACGTGGACAAGGCTCTCTTCTAGGCTTGCTCTGAGATTATGCTTGGGAACGGAGATACCGCGTTTTTTTGGTCAGATGCTTGGCTTCGGGGCTCTGCCCCTAGAAGCATTGCGCCTCTGCTCTTCCCCTTGGCCACTAGGAAGAATCTGTCGGTGCGCGAGGCGTTGGATAATGGCAAGTGGATGAGGGGTTTCCAGCGCATCTTTTCTGTGGACCAGCTAAGACAGTTCGTCGATCTCTGGTGCAAATTCAGTTGGTTCAGCTAACTGACGATAAAGATTCAGCAAGATGGAAGCTTACAACCAATGGAATCTACTCAACGAGCTTGGCCTATGCTATTCAGTTAGTGGGGCGCATCAGGGTACCTTAGCTCCATCTAGTTTGGAAGGTCAAGGCTAAAGGAAACACACATTTTTTCCTCTGGCTACTTCTCTAGAACCGCCTGTGAACTGCTGATAGGCTTCTTGCGAGAGGATGGCCGGACGACGACTCCTGCTGCCTCTGTCAGGGGCCGCTCGAAACTGCGGACCATCTCGTGTATGGGTGTGTTTTTGCCCAGCAGATTAGAGATCTTTTCAGGCCTGCTCGCCCGCGTATGGCAATGTTACCGGATCATGCAACTTCCACCGCTGGTTGGTGGACGTCCATCCTTCACGAGAGCAGATCGGTGCAGCACTCAGAGGATACGTGTTGCGCCATTTACATCATCTGGCATGTTTGGAAGGAGCGGTGCAGACGTGTGTTTCAGCACGAGGCCCTTTCAGCTTCGGTTGGTAGGCTTCTGAGAAATGAGGTCTGAGTTAGTTTTGCTTGCCTCTAGAGGGTGATTAGCTAGTTGAGGCCACATGGGTCTTTCTGTAAATCATGGTGGAGTGTTTCCTTTCTGTTTGTAACTTTTGTTCCCCCTTCTTTAATGCAAAGGCAGAACTCCTATTGTTCAGTTTCAAAAAAAAAAGTTGCTCGATTTCCTCAAAATGGTAGTTTCGGGGTAAAAACTAGAATCTTCCCGCACTATATTGTCCAGTTTATCACGCAATTGCCACTTCCATGTTCGAAATTAGATTTTCCTCTCTATAGCAATCCATATATTCTCATGTTAGGACCCCTCCCAAATGAGAAGGATTTTTTAACCTTCGGCATGTAATTTCATGGGTTCCTTATCCGGCATGATCTTGAACGAAAACATTCTAGCTTTCCATCATTATTGGTGATTTGACGTCACTTTCCTGTTTTCATGTTAGATTAGGTTATAGGGACATGAGCAACTCAATAAGAGCACAACGGTCAACTCAAAGTGACAAAGCTTGCGGGCGATTTCGTGGCGACTCCCTCGCGATGGCAGCCGTCGTGCATCCATTGGTGCTCCCGCGTCTCTGTGAGGGAGTGGTTGGCGCCTCTCCCTCCTTGTGATGGTGGAGCTCGTTGTTGAGGTGCCGACGGCCATTGTACCACCTCCGGTGCCTATGCGAGGGCGGCGGTAAGCCGATGTGGCCGAAAATGAAAACGTGGAGGAGGCAGAGCGCCTGGAGGTCAAATCATGGTATTCCCCACCGGCTTTGCCAACTCATTGCGAGTTCCTCGTGCTCGTAGTCTTTTCCCCTTGACGGTGTCCGACGCGGAGGTCTCCCATGGCGGCTCGACTGGTGCCCACATGCAGGGCAACGGTGGTGGTCCCTAGGTCACTAGCGGCTAGGTGTAAGCGAGGGGAGCTTCTCGATGCTCCTCGGAGGCACCTGTCTTGGACCCGCCGGTGGCTGGTGGCACGGCGCCACGCGGTGGCCGTGGGCGGGTGCCGTTCCTCTTGCTGCTGGGAGACGATGCGGGTGAACTGGCTCCTTCCGTCCTTGGTCCTGGGTCGGATGCGAGCGTGTGCCCTAGGCCCACGCTGGTTGGCAAGGCAGCCCAGCCCATCCTGGCCTGGTGAATCCAGGACCACCGCACGGCTCTTGGGCCGGCCTCGGCCCATAATCTCAGCCGACCGTGTCTTTTCTTTGGATCCCAAGGGGTGCATGGTCCCTGGATGTAGGGTTTCCGGCCTCCACCCGCAAGATTGCAAGGTTCGCTCGTTCTTCTCGCAAAGTAACACCGACCGCGCCCCCTCCGCCTCTGGATTGGTCCTATGCCGACATGCTTTCCAGTGCCATGAAGAGGAGCCGCGTTGGGGCCGCTCTCCTCTGCGCCTTTCCCGATCCCCGCGCTCAATGTGTCCCCTCCCCGCCGCCAAGTGTGTCCCCGTATCGCCGTCAGGTTCCCACGCCCTACCGACCCCCTGGCCGCCGTTCGTCGGAAGGTGGGTCGTCAGGGTCGCGGTAGGTGGTTGGGTCAATGCGCCAGGGACGGAGCGCCCCGTCTCGTCGTCTGGCTCCCCATGCTCGCTCGGTGTTGAGCTCGAGTCACGAGTTCCGTGGGGCCTCGGCAAATGGTGGGTCCCCGTCAGACCTGGCTCGTGAGCCGACCTTGCGGGATGCCCTCCTCCAGCAGCAACAGGGGGCTTATGGGGTGCGGCTCGCAGCAGCCCGTGGCGGAAGGATGGCCGGGAAGTTTCATGGCGTGCGAGTCGTGGTCGATCTCCTCCCCTTGATGCCCGTCCCCACGTGGAGGACAACAACATGGCGGTGGCGTCCAAGAGGAAGATAAACAAAACCAAGAAGAAACTTGTGCATGGTCCCGATGGTGCGCTTCCTTTGGCGTCCGAGCCCGGGGATTCTGAGGTGCTTACTGGGTTGTGGTGGCCATGATGCCCTCATAGCAGAGACGCTGACTCTATTGGGGGCATGGCATTGATGCCGGCTTCTACTACATCCACATCGGTGGCATCAAGCTGTCCTCGCCGGAGTTCATGGCGGTCATGACTGTTCTCCCGAAGCCAGCCCGCTCCCCATCCGTCGCGATCTTTGTGGAGTCTATTCATGCGGTGTTCCTCCTGCTGGACCCTGAGGCCCCATGGGTGGTAATGGAGATCTCCGCCTCTAAGTTTGCGGTGGAGTTCCCATCGCTGAGCCTCCTCAAGGCGCTAGCGTGGGGGGACTCGACTACTCTGCCGGGTTGCAACATCAAGGTCTCCATCGAGCGCTCTTCCATCGACCCGGCCTCGCTCTCCACTCTTGCCCCTATCTGGATACGGATACATGGGATTCCTCCGGAGGCGAAGACCGTCCCCATCGTCGACCTGATCTCCCAGGTTGTGGGTCGCCTTGTGGAGGTGGACGAGGCCTCGCTTCCGGGGTGTGGCCCTGTCCGCCTACGCATGATGGTGCCGGACATCTCCAAACTGGAGGGCCCGTTGCCCCGTTCTACTTTGACGGGGTGGAGAAGCCTCTATCTGTGGAGGTGGAGGTGGAGGGTACCCAACTGGTAAATGTATTAATATAAACCTGACGGTTAGGGCATTTGCCCACCAACGACATGGTGCCGTTACGGTCTGGTCAACATTTCAAACAATATTGTTGCCTGAAGTGGATGCTAATGTCCTTGTAAATATAGGATGCCATCATTTTTCGATGTAGATCCATGTAAGAACTGGCTTGTGTGCCGTTTATGTAAAGTTTGTTGTGTTATGCTTGTTGGCCGTGTCACGATTTTCCGATGTAGATCCATGTAAAAAAAATCTCGTTGTGATGTCGAATTCGTGCCGGCTATATAGACATGTGTTCTCCATAAAACTAATGCAACCACCCCCCGTCGCCAACACGATAGTACCTAGTGATTGGCTTCTCTTCATGGCGCACCCAAAGATCCACGATAGTACATAATTTATTTACCAAGAATCCACATGCCTCTTATCTGGCGATGAAAAAACTTAAATGCACAACTGCACAAGGCCATGTTGATATGGACCATCCACTATTTTGCCAAACCAACGAAGCATCATTAATTTTGAAATCATTAGCAGCATAATAGACATATGAGATGAATTCATTAAAAAACATATATGAGATCAATTCCTAAAATAGTGATGTGACATCAATTACTAAAAAAGACACATGCGATGAAATGTACAAATTATCATAATACATGTAAATATAAAAACTGTACAAAATGTAATAAAATCAGGTCCTAAGTTGGAAAATACGATGTTATGCATGGGGGAGAGCAGTTTTGGATCCCAACTCATATAGTATTGCTTGATTAAAATTTAAAAAAATACTAAATGAATTCAAAAATTCTGAAAACAGTTGTAAACAAACAAGTACTCCCTCCAATCCATATTAATGGTCGCTAAATTGGATGTATCTAGCACTAAAATATGTCTAGATACATCCGATTTAGCGACCATTAATATGGATCGGAGGGAGTACAAGCATTTTACATATGTGCAAAGTTTCATAAATAAACAACATTATCCCTTGTCTGTCTTATCTAAAAATACATTTTTTAAAAGCTCATGTTGGATGCATCGGCACCCCTCTCCAGCACTCTGTCACAATCTTCTAGGCATTGGAACTGAATGAGAAAGTACATGTTTGCACCCGCTTCTTTGAACGTAAAATCGTTGGCTGACCCGCACACGTTTCTCATGGTCTTGAACACAGACATATCACTGAAGGTGTTATGTATTGATCCAGAGAACAGCCTTAATCAAGTGCCACGGTTCCGCTGACAAATTAATGCATCGGTCCTCCTTTCCATTCATATTGCGTTGTGATGATTTCTTCTAGCACATACCCCTTCCCTCCGCCGCGAGTACCATGCACCGCCTCCCTGTTGCATGGGGCATCTGCTTGTCACGCCTCCTCCATAATTATGTACCTTAGTCCCGTTTTAGTTGCGACAAGTAAAACGGGACGGAGGGAGTATAAGAGAGATTGGGGTTGAGGATCACATGTACCCCCTCGAAGATATTTGAATGGTTATTTGGTGAACTCTAGCGCGAACGCAACGAGAGGATTTTCGGGAACTCTAAAAGAAATAGTGGAATGAAATTGTGTGAGAAAAATTGTGTCCCATGCACGCATCACCGGGGAGATGTTTTAGACCAGCTCTCATACGTTTTTTTGTTTTTGAGGGGAAGCTGTAAAAAAGAGAGGGGTAACAGAAACAAAAGTTCAAAGCGGAATTGGAGGCCCAGTCCAGCTACGGTTCCGAGTCCGGGTCGCAGTCCAAGCCGAGGGAGCATCCTCGACTTAATGGCAGCCCCTCCTCCCCCAGATCGAAATCGAAGTCGCACACCGAAACCTCTCCTCGACTCGATGGAGGCGGCGAAGTCCATCACGTCGCCTTGCACGGCCGCCAAGTCGGAGAAGGGTGCGGCGGCCGGCGGCGTGATGCAGTGCCCCAGCAGCAAGTCCAAGTCCAAGAGGAAGGCAGTGGCAGGGCCAAGCTACCATGATGAAGATTCGCCGCCGGCGTCCTTGGATGAAGCAGCGATCGACAAGCTGCTGCGCGATGCGATCCGCCTGAAGCAGCGCCCAGGAGGATTAGGACCAGAGCTGACGCGCCGGCTGACGAAAGGCGAGATCAGGAGCATCATCGCCCTCAAGCCGGAGCCCTACCCCAGCTCCACCGACTACCTGGACGAGCTCGCGGAGTTCGAGCCGCCGGAGGTAATCGCGGAGATGCGGCGGCAGCACGCGGAAGACGTGGCGCGTTTTGGGCAGACGGACGCAAAGTACGAGGCTTTCAGGCACCAAGTGATCAAGGGAATCAAGGAGAATGGCTACTACGAGGTTGATGTGGAGTACGTCGCCCGCATAGAGAAGGCCAACCTTTACGCAAAACAGCATAATCCATTTGACTTTCTTACCGCGGATGAGCGCCGTCGCCATGTTGCCACCCCTGAGCAACATCAACAGTGGTTACGTGAAGGTTGCTACGGCCAGTATGTTGCTGATGAAGAAGAGCAACTTCTCATCAACTGTGGAGAAGACGACGATGATTCTGATGCCGAGTGAGGACAAGGAGGAGGTTTCTGATGCTGGGTGATGAAGAGGATGACGACGAAGCACACAATTAGGGTTCTCCCGTTCTCTATCTAGCTTATATCAAACTAATATTCCTAGAATCCACCTATGACGATATGTCTAGTTATGTTGATCCGTGTTAACCGTGCTACTGTTAAAATGTAATGTTTGGAATATATAGGTTACTGGATTGCGTTTTCCAGTTATATATGATGGCCTCATGTGCATGTTTGCATCTCTTATAGAGTATTGGTCTTTGTCTATTATCATGGTTGACAATTTTTTCAACATGCATATGCCTTCTTATATTATACTATTGTAGTACAGTAGTATCTTTTACCAATCTTTAAAAAATTCACAATTTTGTTCAGCAAAGTTAATCAATATTCAGTACATTTTAGTGGATCGAGATGGCTTAAGGTGAATCAAAGTTGTACATTTTTTATACGCTTCTATGTCATATGACAGTTATATTTATCAACTAGAGTTTTCTCAGTGAATTCTCAACTAGTCGGTGATTACTTCAGTAGTAGGCCAGTAGAATATGCAAATCACCTCGAGTTCAGCTATCAGTTTTATGTTGGTTGCATAGAGTGCCCAAATGGGCTCAAGCTCAATATCAGTGCAGTGCTTGTCTTGTGTTTTTGTGATCTTTGCCTGTTAGCTAGCAGCAGCTAGTAAGCACTGCTGCACCAGTTTGTCGGCTAATAAGAACATGGTTACTTCGTTTTGGTTAGCTCTGGATCTTGAAAAAAAAACCTGTACCTTTGCCTAGAGTTTACCAGTACCAACAGTTACCTCTATTTTGCAACAATTAGTTGGCAGTTCATATAAGCTTATAGCGAGTTATAGTGCGAAATTGCTCACGAGTTCTGGTCTAGTACTCCCTCCGTCCTGGTGTATAGGGCACATATATCAATTCTCTGGGCCCTAGGTAGTCATTTATTGGGGTTTAAACCACTGGTAGAAAAATATGCCTTTAGTCCCGGTTCGCAAAGGCCATTAATCCCGGCTGTGCAACCGGGACTAAATATGCGCGACTAAAGGCCCCCCCCCCCTTTAGTCGCGCCGCTTACGAACCGCGACTAAAGGCCCGTCCACGTGGGCGCCAGGAGTCCGTCGGGGCGGAGGACCTTTAGTCCGGGTTCTCGTGGCTAACCGCGACTAAAGGACTCCTACGCAGGTTTAGGGTTTTAGCCCCCCTAAACCTGGTTTCTTTTTAATTTGTAGTGTTTTATTTCTTTTATATTTTATTTTGTGTTTTGTTTTAATTTTGATGAAGTTTCAGTACACATATTCTACGCTACTATATACATGCATATGAAATTTCAAACAAGAAGAATTCAAGAGAAATATATAATATATATTCAATCTCCGGTGACCATATACAACTTCGAACAAGTTTCCATACACAATTTACCGCATAAAAAGTTCTTCGTCCTCGGTATAGTGTTCTCCTGTAGGATGGATGAGTTCCCTCATGAAAAATCCTGCTAATTCCTCTTGAATTGGTCGGAAGCGAGCTTCTGGACTAAGCTTCTTTCGCAAGTTATTCGTCGCCGTCCGCAAGCTATCCGACGCCTTCCGCTCAGAGGTGTGTCTCCGGATGTGCTCACAAACATAGTATCCACATAGAATGGTCCCCGGTGGCTGCTTATCCACATTAAGTAACCTTCTAAATTCTAGCTCATGTTTGAATTCACCGACAATTTGTTCTGAGAACCGTCTCCAAACCCTACAGGGCAAAGAAAATTAAATGAACAAGGGAGTTATTAGTTACTTGATATTAGGAAATGAACGAAAGAGGCCGATCGATATAGAGCGCAAATGATTGAAAATAATTACTTTTGCAGCATTTTTCTCATGTCGGCCCAAAGCTTTGAATCCGAATTCATAGAGTCCATGATTAGAAATCTGGAGGTGTGAAGTTCAATCATTAGCAAAATCCAGTGGAACCTGCGGACACGTTACATGCACAGTCATGCATAACTCATCGATTAGACATACCATGCATGGAGTAAACAAAAGAGAATGGGCACAAGAGAGAAACACTCACCCAAAATGGTAAGGAAACAGAATATGAATTTTGAGTTGATGCTTTCTAAGAAACTTGTACAAGTCTTTCTCCACGTCTTCGGGGTGATTTTGTAACACATATCCATTAACGATATGTAGGTCAATGAACCCAACATCATGGATGTTTATTTTTTTGCATTCCCAAATCTTCAATCTGCATAATAGCGTACGCAACAATATAGCTAGGACAATATATATATATATATATAGTGAAAGCAATGAAGAACGAGATGAGGTAGAAATAAATCACTTACAGAACGTAGCAACTCAGCATGGATTTGTCGAGCTCGCGCAGATTGAACAGCTAGAACAATTCACTCATATGAACTTCTACAGAGTACCGTTTGGTGTGATGCTCCTCTGTAACATCCGCATAAACATATTCTTTGCCGGCCCATGTTATGAAATGCTTGTACCAACGTAGCAGATTTCGCATTTGTGGTGCTAGACTCTCTTCCTGCGCAGACTCGACGAGAGGCCCATTCCGCACATATTGTAATGCTATCTCACTTACTGGCACATCCTCAAGGGTTAACGAGGCACGAAGAGTCAAACCCATCTCGGACACTTGTTTTATGGCACTCGCTACAGTCAATCCATGTGCTGCCGCAGCTGCTATGATCTCGGGGTCCTCTTCCGGACCGGCTTTCACTATGAGCGGGGGGATCGATTGTTTATTTTGAATCCCGGATAGTTGGTCGCGGGTCTCCTCCCGAACCGCGACTAAAGACCCCTTTGGTCGCGGTTCGATTATTTTGGGGACTAATGGGGGCGTATGGAAGCCTCGTTTTCTACTAGTGAACATTGCATGCATTGGTGGAGAGGGGTGGAGAAAGCCAACCACCCACTAATTAGAAGAGAATTAATGCAAATTGTGCCTAATAGATGGGACTGCATGTTTTTGAGATTATGCCTATACACCCGGACGGAGGGAGTAGGAAACTTGGTCTTTAACTGCATTCTATGATTTTATTTGTGGTTATTTTTGGTTCGATTCACATGTGGTATGAAATGTTAAAATTTGTTGTTGCTAACTAAATTTGGAGTGAAAGACTCTCCTGTTGGCTCAATAGATTTATGGACTTTTTAAATACATTAGTAAGTAGTTACAATTTGAGTTTAGTTATGCTTGTTTTAGGGCAATAACCTGTGCGTTTGTTTTCTTGGTCGCAGTCTACCTCCGCTCCTCTCTTGTCGACGGTGCTAATCTTCTTCTTGTCATGTGCCTGCTCTTGTGGTGGACTGCTTGTCCATGTTAGTCTCTAGTGAACATTAGTTTCCGATAGGTTTCAATTTAATACAGGTTACTTTTTTTTATCCTCCTATGAAAGTTATGTTTTATATACTCATCATGAAAACGATTATGTCTTATCTGAGCTCTCCATTGGTGGCTGTAACAGTTGAGATGGTTGTTTCAATTTAATACAGGTCACTAGGTGTCGGCGCGAGAAATGGGAAGTTTTCCCGGCCTCTGCGTCGATTGATGCACACAGCCGAACAATGTACTCACTTATTAGTGTGATTCAAGGTACTCACGGAAATGTTTGAATTGTCACAAGAGATGCAATACACTAAAACCGATACACACGCAGTGAAGACTTGTGGACATTTGATACACACGTCGAGGGAACCGTAAGGCTCTTTCTGTACCCAAGATAAGACACTAGCTAAATAGTACGGTTGATGTGATGGAGTTCACATCTTGACTCCTTTGCTTCACTAGTGGAAACAGGGCCAAAGGATTTTAACTTTAGTACCTGTTAGATTACGAACCTGTACAAATGGGGGTATGATACCGGTTCGAACGGGGAGGACGCCAGACACGGCTAATACCGGTTTGAACCTTATCTTTGGTACCGGTTCTAGCCACCAACCGGTAGCAACCGTTCGCCTGGCGTGAGCACCTTTGGTACCGGTTGGTGGCTAAAACCGGTACCAAAGGGGTGTGGCAACTGTTCGTCTGACGCGAGCACCTTTGGTACCGGTTGGTCGCTAAAACCGGTACCAAAGGGTCGAACGGTTTGCCTCCCGCGCGTATGAAATCGCGAACTGCTACAGTGCACGAACCATTCTTCTGTGTTTCGTCTCCCTCTCCTCCTCTCTCTTCTCCCTATCTTCTTCCCATAATCCACCATGGAACCAATCACTCGCATGGCGCATGTTATCTTGCCACATTCAAAGGATGGGTTGAAAGGGCGAAGGAACAAGAGAGGTCCATAGGGCTTGATCTTGAGTACACGCGCAATAAAAAGGATGTTGTCGTCATCCAGCTACGCTTCAAAAACAATGTCTTGGTCTTCCAATGGGCAAGGTACGTTTTGGGGCTTGATCCATTCATAGGTTTATAATGAAAATTGCAGAGGATAGCAACATGTCTGATCCCCATTTGAATCATATATGCGCGCGATATATAGAACATATGTCATAGTTCATGGTGGCTTGATGCATATTGGCAAATCCGTGATACAACATATATAGCAAAATGCATATTGGCAAATTGCATTGATAATAAAATGGCCTAGTTAATTTACGACATACGTATTAGAAAATTGCATAGGATAGCACAATGTTCCCATTTAAATTCGATGTGAAAGATCAATTACTATTTAGTAGTGAATTATATTTTCTTTGCTGCATATTGGCAAAATCCGAGATATAAGACATAGTTAATTTAGAACATATTGAAAAATTGCATAGGATAGCAAATTGTTTCCATTTGAATTATATATGAAAGATCTATACTATTTAGTAGTGAATTAATTTTCCTTGTTAAAAATTGGCAAATCCATGATAGAACATATATAGCAAAATACATATTGGCAAATTGCATATGATAGCAAAATGACACATAGTTAATTTACGACATGCATGTTGGCAAATTGCATAGGATAGAAAAATGTCCCCATTTGAATTCTATGTGAAACATCAATTACTATTTAGTAGTGAATTAATTTTCCTTGCTGTATATTGGCAAAAGCAGTGATAGAACATATGACATAGTTAATTTAGAACATACTGGAAAATTAATTTTCCTTGGTTCCGTAAGAAACCGGTACTAAAGGTTGAGGGGCCTTTAGTGCCGATTAATTAGTACCGGTTGTCCAACCTGTACTAAAGAGCCTCTGGAACCGCTACTGAAAGCCCAGTTTCTACTAGTGCTAGTTCTAATTTAAAAAAAATCTCCAAAGAACTCTGTTAATTCTAGCATCACAATAGCCTCCTAACAGCTACATTGTTATGAGCCACCACTTCATGTGCTCGTTTTCCAGGGTTGTGTACAGACATAACGTGCCCAGTATTATCTAGTGTAATTGCAAATGAAACGTTGACTATTGAAAATATAAGCAATTTAGCATATGATTTAATTGAAATAGCATCAAATAAATTACGACCGTAGAAAATACAGTATGCATGCAAATATCGAAATCTAGTGTAGTAGTGAAACCGATCCAATCAACAGTAAGAACTAGACAAAGGAATTGCAGTAATATCTCGTACAGATGAGAGAGAGGTACGTACGGTGCAGCGGTAGTGGCACCGGCTGCGGTGTTGTCGATGTTGTCACGCATGTCGTCGATGAAGAGCTTGCCGAGCTCTGGAAACCAATCGTCGTTGGGGAAGTAGTCACCGTCAGCAGTCGCGCGACTACGCTCCCCAAAAACCTGATCGCCCCTCTCCCATACATGATCACAAGAGGCGGGATTCCGGAGGCCTGTTGTCCCTTCTCGCGGTGTACGCCGGAAGGAGGGATGGAGAAGACTTGATTAGCTGCGGGCGAGTCCTAGGACATGGCTCGGAAAACGTTTACTGCAAGCGACTATGCAGAAATTCTTGGAGATAGAGAAACGACTACTTCCTTAGAGCTATTGTGTTGTTACATGCATGGGTAGCAAAAGACAGAACGAATACCAACAACCATATTTTCACTCACCGTGAGGCAAGAGCAGTTCTCTTAAAATACACATAATACCACTTGAACAAAGATGAGCAGCTTGTTAATAAGCACCAATCTGGACATTGTAGTGAAATAATGTAACATATCCCCAGATTCCTTAGTCTTGCTCGTTCTTCCCGACGCTCTAAAATTTTGCTCACTTTTTCCCATTCTCTTAGCTGAAACTCTCGCAAAAGTTGATAACTGGCGTTTGCCGTCCAGTCAATGCATTGACCGTCATTTTCTGAGTTTGTGCTGACAAGTGGGGTCGGGTTCTCCTTTGACCGTTGCGTGTCTAGTGGGACCGCAAGGAGAAACCTAAGCGAGCTTGTCTGAAGATGAATCAGATCGACGCCGCCGCATCGCGCAGTCTTGCCCCCTCCACCGCCGCCCCATCCCCTCCACCATCGTTGTGCCGCGTTAGCCGCCGCCCCATCCCCTCCGCCGTGTTATCCGGCTCATCTAGCCCACCTCACCATCAACCACACCTCACCATCTCTGAAGCCATGTTGATCCAGGACCCCCAGAATGCCCTCAGCCGTGGAGAGGATTGGGTCGAATCAACGGCAGATACTTTATGGGTTAGACCCGAGTAAGCAATGTTTCCCTTTGAATTGGTGTTCTAACTTCTAAGTAAGGCCGTATTTGATATTTTTTAGCTTGAATAGCTCCAATTTCTCTCCTCTGTCCCGTGCCTAACTGCAACCGTATGTTTGAACTAAATAGGATTGATCATGCGCTGGCTTTCCGGCTGGCGGTTAGAATGGAAACTATTGTGATGCGTGGTACTAAACCGCATTTTCTTCATTTGTTTTTCTATCCGGTTGTGATATAAACAAACATTTCCTTCAGAGATTTTCTCACTACCCTCCGTTTAGCCTATCCATGGAGCAATGCCGATGTTGTTGAATTGAGTTATTTCAGCAGTACCGAGCAAAGATTTCTCCCACAAACTTGCGACGAGCATCTCGGGTTGTTCTTTACTTTGAATGTTGGTAGTCGTTTGGGTAAACTTCATATCGACGTGCTTCAGCCACGAGCAGAACCAGTCAAGGGGAAGGGTGTTCGGCAATCATACGTCTCTGATAATAGCCAGCACCCCGGGACTCCTTGTAGGGCGAGACCAAATAAAGCAAGTGGTTCGTAGAGCCACAACATGTCTGTTGCTGAATCTGCTGTCGGTAGTGCTACTGCTTCTCATGTACCTGCTATGGTCATTGTAGAAGAAGATGCAGAACCTGACGAGGAAGTGTCTTGAAATGATGATGAAGACGATTTGATGTACCCTGAACTAGTAGATAGAGCCAGTCAGCAAGCAGTGGATGATGAATATCCGGAGGAGACCATGAGCCGATCTAGGTTTGATGACACTGACGATGAAGAGGATGCGAAGAACAATGACAACCAAATTTTGGATGAATACGATGGTGACGACGTGCCAACAATTGAGTGGAACAGGGAGAATCCTTAGCTTAGTGAAGACATCATATTCCAATCGATGGTGGACTGTCGGAATGCAGTAACATCATATTGCATTCTTACTGAAAATTCGTATAAGATTAAAAGGAGTGAGCCAAGAAGGTTCACAGTTTATTGTCCATATGATAGGTGTATGTGGAGGTTGCATGCATCCCGTATGCTAAAGAGCAAACTGATTCGGGTACTCCAAGTTGATAGATTATTTTATTTCAGATCATTGAGTAATGTTTCTTATCCATTATTTTATACCCTTTCTTTTGTTTCAGATAAAGAAAAACCCACACAAGCACACATGTCCACCTGGAGGGGGAGGGGGAAGGAAAACTCCAAACTAGCGAAAACTCGATGGGTGGCAGATGCAGTATTGGATTGGCTGAGAGAAAAATCTGTTCTTGGTCCAACAACACTCCAAGGGAAGCTTTTTGAGAAGTATAAGATTGTAATTCCTTACATGAGGATTTTGAAAGCTAAAGAAATGGCTCTTGACAGGATTAATGGTCAATGGAATGGAAGTTTCTAGTTGCTTTACACCTTCAAGACTGAAGTGGAGATGGCTAGTCCAGGTAGTGTTGTAGAAATTGACAAGCATACAGTTCCATTCAAAATAAAAGGGAAGACATTTGAGAAAGAGTGCTTCAGAAGGGCTTTTGTATGTTTCAAGGCTTGTTGGCAGGGGTTTCTTGATGGATGCAGGCCTTATTTGGCTGTAGATGCTACCCATTTGACTAGAAGATGGAGAGGACAACTAGTAGCAGCTTCTACAGTTGATGGACACAACTGGCTATTCCCAGTTGCATTTGGTGTTTTGGAGGCAGAGTCCGAGGAAAGTTGGGTCTGGTTTCTGCAGCAGTTGCGCAACATTATAGGCACACTCCCCTGATGTAGCTATACATACAGATGCTTGCAAAGATTTAGAGAGTGCAGTAGAAATTGTATTCCCTGGAGTGGAGCATAGGTAATGTATGCGACACATAGCGCAATTTTTTAAAAAGAAGTTCAAAGCAAAAGTTTTTGATGAGAACTTATGGCTAGCATCATACACATGCAGCGAAAGGAAGCATGAGAAGCATTTGAGAGTGTTGTATGCTAAAAAAACATACAGAGGTGAATGAGTATATGGATGCACATCATGGAAAGGTGTGGTCAAGAAGCAAATTCAACACCATATGCAAAGTAGACTATGTGACTAGTAATCTTGCAGAATGCTTCATTGCAAAGTTTAAGTCAGTGAAGGTTATTTGGTTTGGCAAGCATTTGACAAGATGAGTTAGATGATCATGATAAAGATGGCTCTTCGCAAAAGAATTGCTGAAACAGAATATGTTGGCCATGTTATACTCTCATCACTTATTAAGGCATTGCATCACAAGGCAAGTGGACTGAAGATGAGATGCATTCAATCATCCACATACGAGGCTGAGGTAGCGTACACTGACAGTAAAAATAGGGAGTGGAGGTATCCAGTGAACCTAGCCACTAGGGAATGCAGTTGTAGGCAATGGCAGATTCGTGGGAAGTCATGCATACATGCTTTACATCTGATGACTCTGATTGGGGGTGAAGACGGTGAAGTTGATCAGTATTGCTCTAAGTATTTTTCTATTGCTAAATTTAAGGCTGATTATACTCACAATGTGTCTGCACTCGTGGGAAAAGACCAATGGAACATAGTAGATACAGGGTTCAAACTCCACTCTCCTTTACTGACTAGACCACTAGGAAGACCAAGAAAAAACAGGTACAGAGCAGGTGAAGAGGGTCGTGTACCAAAACGAGGGCGTGCAAAAAATGTGGAATTCTGGGGCACATTGGTATGCTTTGTTCCAATCCAGTGGATGCATCATTTGGAGAAGAGGACCGATGGACAACAGCAAATGCAGAGGATAATGCATCAGAAATAGAGATTGAAGATGGAGGGGACCATGCAGCAGCAATTGAGTCTGAAGATGCACTCCTCATCGAAGTAGCACCTTTGTATGTGTGTGCATTCCCTTTTTAATACATTTTTTTATCTTTTCTCCATATGTCTTATAATTTTATTTCTTAGCACTGGGATAAATGGAGGCAGAGGGAAGAAAAGGTGTAGAGAGGAAGCTATAAGAGAAGAAGAGGATAGAGCACAAGAAAATGAAGTTAAGTCATTATCGGATGGCTTAGAATTTGAATCCATGGCTCTTGATGGTTTTGAATCGATAAGAGAAGAAGAGGAAAGAGTAATTGTACCAGTTGTTCCTTTAAGGATTACTGAACACACAGATGACCGTCAACTTGTCGTCAAGTGCTCACTGAGTGGAATTACTCCGTCACCACCTCCGCGGCCACAACCCCAAGGGAAGATCAGAAGGAACAAGAATGATTCCAAAGAGTACTTGTCGTGGGATAATCACGGCAGATGTTACCGGGGGTAACTGATCTTGGGGCAAGTCGACACAGGTATTCGGGAGAGGGTTTAGCTCGAAAGAAGACATGGCGGAAAGCAATCTAAGAACCGGAAAACAACTCGCCGGATCTCAATATGAATTATGCTGGATACTCGATAACAGGTGTTACAACTATGACTTGAATCTCTGGCAAACTAAACCTAGGGGCCGGTTTATAAAGCACCCGTACACCCCTAACTTGCCCTCCAAGGCACACCTCGAGTCCTATTCGAACTCCACATACAAAACCCTAACTCTCCTTATCGCAGCCCACAATCCGGGTTACGAATCTCACAAGCCTTTGGGCCTTCCGGCAATCTCTTTACCCCCAGCCGGATAGCGCTTAGCACACCCCGGGCCGGGTTATACCTTGAAGTGAGCCTACCGGGTTACTATCCCCCCATCAGTAGTCCCCAGAATAGCCTGGGCTTCCAAGAGTTACTCTTCGAAGTGCTGGCTATTCCCTGCAGAAACATTGGATACAAAAACACATGAAGATCAAGATGCAAGATGTTGACGAATGGCTGGGATTAACACCAAGGGAGTCAGGTTACAACCCGGCTCTCTCTCAAAGGCTCTCCTTCAACCTTCCAAACTTGAGTCTCAATAAGGAACTCAATGATTTCACATTTTCCTCGACAACTATTGCTGACACCAGGAAAGAGATTTCACTTCCCTTTTTCTCGGGATTATATCGATCGATGCATAAGGCGCGTCTTTCAAATTTCAAAATAGCCACATATCACTCCGCACCTCCCGGGTTCCGCCCGTTAGGTTAAGCTTTTCCACCCGGGCTATTATAAATAGACCCCCAAGGAGCAAACTCAACCCTAACGGCTCATTTCCCCCACTCCTCTTCTCCTCAAGCTCGAGTTCACGGAGTGCCACCACGGAAGCCATACGCACATCGCCGGAGCCCATCCGCCGTCGCTTGCGCTCCGCCACCGTGCAGCCCACTCCAGCTCCCAAATCCACCATCAAGCCCCCGATTCGCCGGCCGGAAATCGCGAAGGGGCATCAATCTTGCGCCATTTGCCTCCGCAAATCCCTACTCCAACTTCCTCCGGTAAGCTCTTGATATCCTCCAGCCCAACCTTGCAATCTCTTAGCTTTTCCTTAGATCAGATCTGAATCGAGTCGCATGCAGTTTCTCGGGCCCTGCCGAATTGACTTGCTAGTTTTTACCATAACCGCTCCTGCAAATAGGATGCGCAGCTTATCTTACTCCCCTACCACTAAGTATCATTAGACTAGCCTTAAATACAGAAATTGGATCTCCCATCTGGGCTCGGGTCATCAAAAATTTCCGCCCTTGTTCTTACCATCCAGAAAATCTCACTTCTCCAGCTCACTTGCTGATAGTAGACATAAGGGTACCCTTCTACCTTCCCCAGACACTTACTTTACGATAAAACTTCACAGCTTCCGTAACGATACGCAATACCCGGACAGATCGCACTTGACCCGGCAAGGCAATACCCGGATTATTTTTAGTTTGCCGGTAATTGACTATTCATTAATTTTCGAGCTTTCGCTTCTCACTTTCTTTCCTTTGACGTTTTAACAGGTCAACCCCATGGCACCCAAGAGGCAGGGGAAACAGCCGGCTAAAACTAAGCCCACTAACTCCATTTCAGCCAATTGGGGAAGATCCTCCGTCACCAAGGCCAAACTGGAGGAGTTAGTGGAGCTTGGAATCCTTCCTCCCCAGGAATCTATCCACTGGAGAGTACCCGGCAACGAAACCCGGCCCTCTCCAGCAACGGATGAGGTAATATGTTTTGTCGAACACGTGACCCGAGGCTTCAGGCCCCCGGGTCACCCTTTCTTTCGTGACGTCCTAGATCACTACAATCTCCGTATTTTCGATATAGGCCCAAACTCCGTTCTGGACATCACCCACTTTATCGTTCTTTCCGAGTCTTACTTGTGCACTCCGCCAAGTCTGGCTCTCTTTGTTGAACTCTTTCAGTGCAAGCCGTGCCGCGAAAGCGGTGACGGCGCACTTCTTACCTGCGGCGGGGTTTCTATCCAGCGCCGCAAGAATTCCTTGATGCCTCCCCTCACTCTCAATTCTCATGTAAAGCACTGGCAGCTCTCATACTTCTACTGCCAGGACACCTCCCCACCCGGTGAGAAGAAACTGCCGGGTTACTCGGAGGGTCAGCTTGACATTTCCGAATCTTTCAATGCCTTCGCCTCTGACTCGGACAGGGAGGCGATCTTGCCTTCGTTGGCTAAGAGCCCCATCTTATCAGCCCGAGGCCTCATCGGGCTAAACTTGGTGAAGACCTGGGTTAACTTCCGCATCCAGCCAAACTCCATTCGTGAGAAGCTGATGTGTGAATATTCGGGTCAAACCACGGACCCGATCCGATACTCTGCCAGCACCCTTGCCCCTAATGACATGAACAAAACGATCAAGGGTTTTTTAACGGAGAAGCTCGAGGTAATCCGGAGCATAGCCGGGTTAGAACCTTTTACACTCGAGAGCCCCGCCCCCGCTGTAAGCTTTCTGCCTCTTGATTTCGGATTTTAACAAGCTTACCTTTATCCGCTTTTCATGACTCGATACTAACCATTACCCTGGCATTTTCACCTCAGGCCGATAATGGCTTTTGGACAATCGACACTCCTCCCAATTCTGGAGACGCGGAGGAGGAAGATGACGCCGTTAAATCGGATGAAGGTGCGTACTTAACCCCCTTGCGTACATTATATCCCGTCTCCTCTTTTTCCTTATGCTATATCTTCAATACCTTTCAGAACGAGAGGACCAAGACGAGGAAGAAGAATCAGATGGCTGGGAAGAGTCCGCCAGCGAGGAGGACGAGCCGGAGCCGGCCACCAAAGCCGGATCCAAAAGGAAATCCCAGAGAATCGCCCTCCAGGTTTTTATTCCGCTCCCTTGCACTTTAATTTTTGTTCTCATAACGTCATTTCGGGGCTAACCCCACCTTCACCCCTTTTGATCATAAATGAAGGAGCCACCCGCGACTAGGCGCCGAGTAACCCGGAACCATCCAGGCAACGAGGGCCTTAACCCGGGCGCTTCATCGCCCCCGGCCCGACACTCTGGTATTTATGTCGTAAATAAAAAACCCTTTCCGGACATTCCTTCGCAACATAATCTCAAACCTTGCTTGGCGTTTTTCAGTATCTTCCGGATCTAGCAGCGGCTTTCCTTCGGACTTCCCGGTGAACACCGGGTAAGCGCCTTTTCCTGATATTATACCGAGCTTTCATCTCCTTTTTTCATAACCAAAGATTAATTGCGCCTTTGCACCTTCTTCAGAGCCACGGTTATTAGTAGCGACCAGGAGGACACCGAGGCTAAGGTCCGGGTCGAGAACGAGCCGGCTGATGATGCCTTCACCACGGCTGGCGACGAGCAAGTGTCGCCACCGGAGCCAGCTAGGCATGACGCCGGGTATCCAATCGCTTCGCACGCAGGCGAGAAGGAGAAGGGAGCAGCTTCGAGCGCGGGAGGGGGACCAGACTCCGACATTCGGATGACCCGGGTGCCACCTCCTGTTACAAGAAAAGCTCCTTTTCCCACTTTCCAGGTACCCGAGTCATCTAACTCGGATAACGCTGATTTTAACCAGCTAATGAGCGCTCTTCTCGCCATGAAAGCTTCGGAAGGAAATGTCCTAGAGCGTATGGCTGCAGCACATCAGGTAATCTTGTTTGACACTTCTTACTATACATCCAGTCCCCAAGTTCCGAGTATAATTTTCTGTAATTATTCTCGGTACTTCGCGTAATAATCTTCTGTAATCATTTTCTTAGAAGGAAATATTCTCGCAATATCCGGCTTACCGTTGCACTCATTCTTTGCAGGCGGAGATAACTCAGTCAGATGAAACACTACTTAAAACTGAGCAGCTCTTGCTTGCGGAAACAAAGCGCAGGGAAACCCTTGAAGCGGAGATAAAGACTTTGAAAAAAGATGTCTCCAAGTACAAGAACAAATACAATGCTGCCCAGTCCTCGCTGAATAACCTGTCGACTCAGCTTACGGACACTTACCGTATCTTGCTAAGTAAGTTTGCTATTTGCGATTAACTTGCGTATCTCTATCTTGCCGCTGTAATAACCAATATTACTGATATGCTTTTGTGTGTTTCGATTGCAGGTGCTAACCTTGCTGCTCCGGAGGAGAACACCGTTACCCAGGCTAAAACTCTGAAGACTGTGCTCCGGACATTTTTTGCTGGCACGAAACTTTTGCTGGATGCTATAAAGTGGCCTTCGGAGGTATACCCGGGCGAAGAAAATCTCATGCAGGCCTTGTCCACAGCGCCTGGATGGATTGAAATACTGAAGCGTTCGTCTTGCCGGATTGGGATGACCCGGGCTTTGACGCTGGCGAAGGCATATTTTCCTAAGCTTGACCCGGCCAAGGTAGTATCCGGGTTCCCAGAGTTCAAGGCCGACGGGTCTAAGTTTAAACCCCAGGACTTCAAAGCTATACAATCGTCGGTACGTCACTCGGCCACAACTTTGGCAGATAAAATGGATCTAAACACAATTATGAGCTCATATGACTCTGAGGGCAAGGTTATTCTGGTGGAGGCACCCCCTCCTTTTGATATGCTGGAAAAGTGGTCGACTGACCTGGCCAGGAGGAAAGAAGAGGCTGCGAAGAGAGAGGCCGAACTAGGCGTAAAGCCGTCTACCTCAACGCCAGCCGTTCCTCCGCCCGTCCGTCCCGACGTGAAGAGCCCGAGTAAAACTGCTGGCAAAGCCAAGGAGCAAGTCCAAGACGAAGACCCGGAGAATCACCCCCGGGATGCCGAGTAGGATGATACCTAGTGCTTTGTGTTTCTCGAGGCTGATATGATGTTTAGCGATGCGCCTGTGCAACATTGATACTGATGTTATGACTTTGCGCTTGTTTAACTTGTGATAACTCCTTGCCTCTCCCGGCTTTTGATAATCTCGATCCTTGTGTTAAATGTAAGCTTATTCTCGATACTTTGAATTCTTGCTTTTGATTCCCTTTTGAGACTCGGCTAACCGAGTATCATAGGTTTTGATAGACGGGCTTTTCTTTAAGTCCCCAAGGCTCGGAAACTAAGGTTTACGAGCTGTAGTAGTTAAGCAGTTTGTTTCTGTCTCGAAGTCCCCAGTCCCCATGACCCAAAGTACGAGCTAGGGGGGCGTGGCCTTTCTCAGATGACAAACTGCTTTTTACCAGGCTGGAAACCGATAGCTATTCACATAAATACTGAAGTCATGCTTAATACTTGTTGAGTTTCCGGCTATTTGAGCCTTATACTCTGCATGGACTTGTGGTTTAGATGACCCTTTTGATTATCTTGTACTGTAAGCCGGCTTTCGCGTGGATATCATGCTGTTACATCTATACGAAAAACAGGGTCAAGCAAGTCCCATTGGGCTGCATAGTTTGATTGTAATCGTAAGTGAACAGATCATGCCACTTTAGCGCGAGTCACATCGAGCTTAAGTAAGAATAATCAAGAAATTTGGCTCCTTTGTCCGGTTATAAGATTGCAGCCGTACCCGTTTTTTCGAGTAATCAGCCCTCATAACTCATAGGCATCGAGGCCGGGTCCCCGGGCTTGTGGTTGCTTATTTAAGCACACCAATTTCCCGAAGACCTATATGCACGTGACGTATTTTGATGATATTGACGTATTGATAATAACAAGCATTACTTACTTGTAACTGAAGCAAAGACCATGATAAGACTCGAGACCATCTTCTTTTATTGATAAAAATTTCTTTTTTGAATCAGCAGGCCGCCTCATTAAAAACCTTCCAGTCCCCCTAGGTACCCTGGATAGGAAAAGAGTGCGTATGAAACCTGCCGCCCATTACACTGCTTTAGTTATTCTCGAGAGTCGGCCTCGCGTTGGTACGGCCAATGCACATTCTCCACTTGCTATGCCCTTTCATAATGAGTACCGGATTTGCTAGCCAATCCGGGTATACCGTCCTTGAAGCGTGATCAGCTGCGGATGGCGGTACGTCTTCTTGTTCCCTGCTAGGAGTTTTGAAAGTATCGCTCCTGATGAAGCCTACCATCTTAGGGTTTTGTTCTGCCCTAACTTTTGCTTTGTCCCCCTCAGGAGTTGGCTTTTTTGACGTTGTCCTCTCTTCTAGGTCTACCTGAGAACGGTAATGTTTGAGCTCTTCCTTCCTGCAGGCTTGCTCGGCCATTGCCGCGTCTCCCTCATCACATTCAGCTGCTATATCTCGATTTCCGTGTATTGTAATGGTCTTCTTGGGACCCGGGATTTTCAGCTGTAGGTACACATAACACGGTCTCGCCATGAACTTGGCATAAGCCGGCCTTCCAAACAATGCATGATAAGGGCTGCGCAACTTTACTACCTCGAAGGTAAGCCACTCGACTCGGTAGTTGTCCTTTGACTCTCCAAAAGCTACTTCCAGTGCTACCTTTCCTTCAGGGCACGCTGAGTGACCCGGCACTATCCCGTGAAAAACTGTTGTACTCTTTTGCAGCTGCGATTCCTTTAAGCCCATACGCAGAAAAGTTTCCCAGTACAGGATATTGATACTACTTCCTCCATCCATCAAGACTTTTTTCAGCTCGTAGCCGTTGACCTGTGGTGCCACTACCAAAGCTAAGACTCCCGGGTGATCAACTCTGTCCGGGTGATCCTTCCTGCTCCATGTTACCTCTTGTTCTGACCACCTCAAATATCTTGGAACAGCGGAAGAGACCGAATTAACTGCTTGTTTCAGTATCTTCTTATCCTTGTTAGAGCCTCCCGTAGTGTGCACATGATATTGACCCAGCTGTTTGGGGTTAGCTTGAAAACCTCCCGCTCCCCCTTGATTGTTACCTTGATTTCCAGCTGGCGGGTTGCCGGCTGGGGGCGGTCCGTTGCCCAAATTTCCACCTAGGCCCGGGCCTCCTCCTCGGCCTGCACCTCGCATGGCTCTGTTCACTTCCTCGTTCTTCCACCTTTGTAAGTCGGCACATTGCTCCAATGAATGATTGGCCGGCTTGCCGTTCCTGCTATGCTTCGGGCATGCCATCCTAAATATGTCCCAACTGTTGCTTGGTCTTGGAGGTCCTTGGTAGTGCCCCCCATTGTGATTTCCAGTATTAAAATTTCCTTCGGATCTAGGTCTTGAAGACCCGGCCTCCGTGTTGGCTACAAACTCGGAATTCCCTTCAAACGGGCGTTTGTTTTGGCTACTTCCATTATTGTTTGGCGCCGATCCATTGCCGGTTTTCCCACTGCTACTTGTGTTTGCTTTTGCTTTCTTGTCATCAACTTCCTCCTCTGTGGTATCCGTTGCAGCGTGTTTGTTGCACGCATCCATTAACTCTCCCATTGTAACCTCCGCTGCATTCCTACTAGATTTCATGCGAGTTAGCTTTTGCACTAAAGGAACATACTTACATGTTTTTGCCATAGCTTGTAGCGCGTCCTTAGGCTGGATATCCGTAGACGAGTGGAGTATCTCCATAACCCGGCGTACCCAGCTGCGTGCTGACTCTCCTTTCTTCTGAACGCATCTTTCTAAATCATCAATAGTAAACAACTTTCTGCATGTCCCATGAAAGTGCTTGACAAATGCGGTCTTTAGCTCCTCCCACGATTTGATCGACTTTTCCGGTAAATTGGTGAACCATAACTTTGCTGCTCCCTCTGACATCATTAAGTACATGAATTTGGCTTGGAGATTCTCGGATGCGTTGCGAATTGACATTGCCATCTCGTAGCTGCTCAGCCACGTTTCTGGATCCATTGTTGGCTCATAATTTACTACTTTCCCCGGTTCTTTGAACTTCTCCGGGTAAGGTTCTGCCCTGATATCGTCCGAGAGGCACTTGGGTCCCGCCAGGGTGGTTGGGGGTGGTCTTACTCGGGAGGCGCGTGACCCGGCTGGGGGTGCCTCGAGGTGCGGCGCCACCGGCAATTCGTGCCCAGCAGATCCGGCCCCGGCTCTTCTGGCTCTGGAACTGTCCACCACCGCCTGCGCTGCTGATACTACTGGTACTGTCTGGATACGCGGTGGAGGCGGCATTTGCCGCTGCTCTTCCCTTCGTCGTGCCGCACTTGCTTGGACATTGCCCTGTTGCTGACTGGCGTACGGCGTCCCATGCATTCCGCTTCTATGATCCGGATAATTGGCTTGCTGTGCTACCGCGGTGTGTAGCAGATCGATTGCTCGTCGGGTTCCTTCCGCATGAGGCGAGTCTCCCACAGGAATCTGGTTTAATGCGAGCGTTGCTGCGTACACGTTGTCCATGGGATTGTTGTAATGACCTGCTGGTGTGCGGAATCGTGATGGTGGTGGCGGCATGGTATTGCCGGCTGTCGTCCCCGTCTGTGGCAAAGGTAACCCGGCTGGCGCGTTTGCCGGATGTGCTCCCGTTGAAGGTCGCGGTATGGTCCCTTGGTTCGTCGGTGGAATCGGCTGATCTTGAGGCGTGAACACCAGGGCAGTCGGGTTAATAACCCCTCCTGTTGCCGGCAGCATAGTTCGGTGCCTTTGGTGCATCCTTGTCGTTTCCTCCCGGAGCCGGGTCTCTCGGTCATCCAATTCGCGCTGCCGCGCGACCATCCCCTGCCTTTCTGCTTCCACTTGCCTTCTTTGCTGCTCCAATGCACGACGAGCCACGTCCAGGTCTCTTACACGCTCTGCCGCGTTTTCTGGGGTAATAACTGTGGCCAAGACTGTGGGGTCCAAAATCAAATTATTATCAAACAGAGCCGGGTGACGCGGGTTTGAGGGGCCCGCCCCCGGTGTCCGGTTTGCTTGGAACCCGAACATATTTGCGTGTCGCTCCTCGTCTGCTGGGCGACTGGTGACAGACGCCGACTCTCCATCGACCTGGACCAAGATCGGGTCAGCTGCTCCTTGCTGCTGGGCCGCTGCCTGAGCCGCCCCGGCTGGCGCCGCGGCCGCGTTTTCTTGATTGAGATTGGTCGCGGGAGCCGCATAGACTGCAACCCGGCGCGTGATGCCCGGTGTAGATTCGTACTGTTCTTCCTCGCTGTTTTCCCTTTCATATCGATCCTCCGACAAATCCCGTATAGACTCGGTATCATCTTCCCTCTCCATCTGACCCGTTGTTCCAATCGACTCTTCCTTTTCCGATCGGACATACATGTCTTCTCCTGACACAGAATCAGATCCAATATTATCACAATTCGAACTGGAAGTACATACCACACCGACGAAGACGTTGACGCTGCCGACTGTCACGATGGATCCGGTTTCGAGGTGATCCGACTCTGGCCCCCAGCCAGAATCGTCTACCATCTTCTCTCCTTTGCTGTTGACGTAGATTTCTCCGACGATCAGGTTCTTCATGCTCTTCCGAGCTTCTCCCGTGATGTAAACACCTTTGGACGCAGGCCCCACGGTGGGCGCCAACTGTCGTGGGATAATCACGGCAGATGTTACCGGGGGTAACTGATCTTGGGGCAAGTCGACACAGGTATTCGGGAGAGGGTTTAGCTCGAAAGAAGACATGGCGGAAAGCAATCTAAGAACCGGAAAACAACTCGCCGGATCTCAATATGAATTATGCTGGATACTCGATAACAGGTGTTACAACTATGACTTGAATCTCTGGCAAACTAAACCTAGGAGCCGGTTTATAAAGCACCCGTACACCCCTAACTTGCCCTCCAAGGCACACCTCGAGTCCTATTCGAACTCCACATACAAAACCCTAACTCTCCTTATCGCAGCCCACAATCCGGGTTACGAATCTCACAAGCCTTTGGGCCTTCCGGCAATCTCTTTACCCCCAGCCGGATAGCGCTTAGCACACCCCGGGCCGGGTTATACCTTGAAGTGAGCCTACCGGGTTACTATCCCCCCATCAGTACTCCAGCTAGGGAAACTAGGAGCAAGACGGTGAAGCCATCTGCTCACACAAGGAGAAGGTCGAAGATTTGAATTTGAACTATGAATTTGAATTTGATGGATTTGTAGTTAGGTGTTTGTGTTGTCAACTTTATATCTTGTGATAACTTATCTTTACTATTAAAGCTCTAGCGGTGGTGTCCGTGTCCATAGGTCGTCGACCTCCCTATGCTTGCTGCCGCACGAAAGAAAAAACCGCAGGAAAAATCGCACGCTGCTCATCTACCTTCTCCCCCCACGACCTCTTCTCCATATTCTCTCCCCGAAGCCCCAAACCAAGTGCTGGGGTTCGTCGCTCCATCCGCTCGCCAACATAAGCCCCTTCTTGAATACGCGTAGCCGTCCTGCAGCACGCGGCCAATGCCGCCGCCGCCATCCAGGAACGTCTAGGCGTCCTACCGGAACACTCCGCTGTCGTACTTGACAGCCTCGAGTGCTACGCACACCTCAGCCTCGATGAGGATGACGACGAAAAAGCCGCTGCAGGTTGGCACGGACGCCTGGGCATCGTCGCCGCGGCATGGTCACCACAACACCAACTGGGCTCCGGTATTGTCCTCGGCAACCTCTTCTCACAAGGTTGCCATCTCCTCAACAGCTTTTTGCAATGTTCAACACTTGAGTATACTTCACAAATCATGGTGATCTTGCTTCTTCATGTTCTTTTGTAAAGTTGATTGACTATTGTTAAGTGGGCTATTCGCTGCAATTGATAACAGTATTTGTTCCTCCATGGATTGTTTTTCCCGATGCAATTGTTTGTTGTGACCGTTGTAGTTCTTGCTGGCTTTGCTATTGACATTCAGAATTTCAAAGTCAATCGATATCTACAACTAAATTCATGTGGTGATCAAGCATAATCCATACATTGTTACCCTTGTGATGCTTGCTGAAAAATAGGCAGATGAGCATGATGGACTATCTTCGACCAGGAAAGAGAAAGGTGAATTTAAGGTACATGATTTATGGGGTTTGCTGGCCAGATAGTTTGACATATTTGTAGGAAATTCTGATCTTGTAATAAGACATCCTTCAGGACCTAATTTGAGCGCATACGCTAAACGTAGATGAAGAAAGTTTTTTTTTTGGCGTGCATTAGATGAAATTTTTACAAAGCACGGAGGTACTACTTTAGCAAGTCTGACGGAAGCAGAAGCATGCCTGGGCGACAATTTCTATGATTTCTTCTATGAAATCGACAAAGTGGTGGTGGCGGGTCCTCCTAAGCAAACTCAATCTATTCAAGTGGATAACAACACAGGTGCTCCTTCTCCAAAAAGAGCACGTGTGACTGATGTGGCTATGCCTTCTGAAGGTTTCTCTGAAGATCAAATTATTGACAGTCAAAGGGGCAGCCAAACTGATTCTGTCAGGAATGTGAGACAAATGTCTGTTGGTAATGACCCTGCCATGGAGGAACAGGAATCTGAGGATCCTAGCTGTGATGATCATGAACTCCTGATCGATCAAATTGCAAGGGAGCACGCTGAAAACCAGGAGGTCTCGGCAGAAGGACATGGTAATAAATGGTGGTTCCTTTCTCTGGGATTCCTGAGAGGAGTGGTTTGTCTGTTGATAACCCTGCTGTGGATGTGGCTTTGAATTCTGGTGTTCTCGATATGGAAGTTGACCATCAGTTATCCCATGATGAATGGCCTCCTCTACCTACTGTGACTGAAATTTCTGATAAGGGACTCTCTCCTGGTCGTTCTGTCGGACAACAATATGTGGTACAATCGCCTGATTCTGCCGAAGGGGTGGTGCATGGATCTGATGTCGCTGCTGATGTGGAGATTCCAGGCATTCGTTTCAGTGAGAGGCTACGTGCAGATGGAAATATTAATGTGCTGGACAAGGCGTCTTATCTCTCCAAGAAGCGCAACCTTGAAGGTATTTCTACTCCCCATGATAAAAACGTTTCTGCTAACTCTTTTGATGTGTTGTCCAATAATGAAATTATGATGCGTGCTGCTAATATGGGAGTTATTATTCCTGACAATGATTTCATGATTATTGATATGATAAGAGAGCTTGATAGGGCTAGGAATGAACTGAATATGAAAAATGACTTGCAATCTTCTAAAATAAGCCCCTTGTTTATTGAAAGTGATTCGGGGGAAGCTACTCCTTTATGTTTAGATTGGGTAAAAGAGGATGGGTCTGATGGTGAACCTTTTGTTCTGGTAGAAAGTAAAAAAAGCAGAATGCGTAAACGGGAGAGTATTGTGCAATGTTCTAGACCTATGACTAGGAGTCAAAAAAATAATTTGGGTGAGAAGGATAACACTCCCCTGGAACCTGGGAGGGTTATCAGAAATAGGAAAAAACCCACACGTTTTAAATGAAAGGAGGTATTTGGAATAGTAGGGGTGTGGGAAAAAAGGCATTATGACTTGCTTGGTCGATTTGTTGAATGATTACTCCTTGGACTTTATTGGGCTTCAAGAAACTATGAAAAAAGATTATGATCAGAGTTTTTTTAGGAGGCTAGACCCTGGTAATAAGTATTTTTGGAAGTGGAATCCCTCAATAGGTAAATCTGGTGGCATCCTATGTGGCATTAAAAGTGAAACTTTGGATGTGAGTGTTGTTAAATCTGGTAAATATATGATGCAATTTATTCTTTGCGATAAAATTAAGAAGTGCAATTGGGCCTTGATATTTGTTTATGGTCATGCGCATGAGGAGTTTAAATGTGAATTTCTTACAGAATTAGCCTCCTTCTGTAATGGAATTTTGATGCCTTATAGTGTGGGTGGTGACTTTAATCTCCTTAGACATGCTGGAGAGAAAAATACTACTTTCCATATGTCTCACAGTTCTGATCTTTTTAACTCGGTTATCCATTCCCTGGGTTTGAGGGAAATTTTTATGCATGGAGGTCTTTATACCTGGTCTAATCAACAGGCTCATCCTACTATGGAAAAGTTGGATCGTGTGCTAATGTCTCCTGATTGGGAAAATTTGTTTCCTTTGGTGTCTATTAGAAAGCTGGTAAGGGACTTGTCTGATCATAATGTCCTCCTGCTTGATTCGGGTCAAGGGTCCCCTATTGAGAATAAGTCTAGAGAATCCAGATTTGATTTATCCTGGCTTAAAAATGATGATTTTCTTCCTAATGTTCAGAGAATTTGGAGTAAGAGTGTTATGAGTGTAAATCCCATTGATATCATTAATATAAAGTTGAAACGTATTAAGAAATTCTTCAAAGGGTGTGGGGGGGGGCAACCTTTTTTGTCACACTAAGAAGATAATGCTAGAGATGAAAGAGGAGTTATCTTTGTTGGAGAGGTTAGAGGAGGAGGATGAGTTAACTCCTGATTTGTTCTATAGAAAAACTGAAATTTCAGTTGCTTTAAAAAAAAAATATGAGGAGGAAGAGATGCAGTGGTTTCAAAAATCTCATGCCAGGTGGCTCCTAGAAGGTGATCGCAATACTGGATACTTTCATAGGGTGGCTAATGGCCGTAAAAGGAAAAATACTATGATGAACTTAAAATATGGAGAAATTAATATTGAGGGGACTGATGCTATCCTTGAGCATGCTACTTCCTATTATAAGGAGCTTTTTGGTCCAGCCTATAATGTCCCAACGTTTAGGAACTCACGAGGGGTAGAATATAAATTGTGCATCTGCATGCATGTGTTTGCAAAACCTGAATAAATTTTTCGCAAAGTTAAAAACCCCGGAGTGAATAAGGTTCTACCAAGTAACTGATGCTTTGATATAAGTTGTTACTGTTAGTTGGTGGAATTTCGACATGACCTCCGGGTATTATTTGAATTTGAGAAACTAGTGTTTGAATTATTTGAATTTAGAACAATTTGAATTTGAGTTTGAATTGTAATTAAATTTGAAATTAAATTGATAAGACAAGGTCATATCTTAAGCTTAAATAATTTGACCACTATTGATATCGCAAATATGGAGATATCCCTAAATATTAACAATTACAATTATAGGAAAACAATTACCTTTATTGATCATAATACAAATGATACAATGTTCTTACAATGGGATCAAAAGATAGATAAATTACAATAGTTTTGCAATTAAGCTAATACAAGGAGCTAAACCTAGAACTAAGCCTAACTACCCATTGCCTCCAAAATCTTCAAACCTGCAAAACAAAAACACTAAACCAAAACACAAAGAGTTAGGAGGGGATTAGTACCCTCAGGTTGTCAGTGAGATGCACTGATTGATCATCACAGGGTTTAAGCCAAATAGGTAGTATCTGTTCTGTTAATTAGCCTCAGACCAGCATCACAGGCATTGGCATAGAAATACAACTGGCATCACAAAAATATATCACCAGGCAAGGATAAGATCAACTGAGTGTCTAGTGCACGGCAAGGATGAGACCAACCGTGTACTGTGAAATATCTCTTCACTAGGTGGCAGGTACACAGCACACTCACGAGATAGCAAGCAGCTTAGTCACAAACAAGCACACAGCACACTCAGGCACCACCTTTGGTGCTGTCAAAACTGAAGCTGGGGTATAAAATCCCCAACAGTCGTATGGGGAACACACACACCTCATATTCCCCTGCTCAAGCACAAAAGAACAGGAAAGAACACCACTCAATCAATCACTCCATTGGATACTGGAGCAAGTGATTGCAAACTTGCAATCCAGCAATCAAGGCCAAGGTACCAGGGAGCACAAGGAGAAAAGCAAGCAATCCACAAGCACCAAAATCCACCAACCAATTTGATCTATACACAAGGTGAATATCCTGAGTACCCTCTAAGCCATTTTCTGGCTAAGTTGCACACAAGATGGGTTGGGGATGCTTGTACCCTCAGATAGGCATAGAGATGCTATGCTAAACTCATCATTGGGAATTATTTATCGAGTCCAGTATCTGTTCTTATTTAGAAAAGGCCTCAGACTATGCATCATTGGCTTGGGGCTAAGAGAACTAGTGCCAGTATCTGTTCTTAAGCTATAAGTCTCAAAGAAGGAAAATATATCAGGTGTAGTGCTCTGTTCTTATCATCTGACACAAAGAATCAAGATTTATAGCAAAGGGATTTAGAGTCAAATCATTAGCCAGGTGCACTGGATATGCCACACACACACATGGTTGCTGGGCACCAGATCCAAGGATCTGATACCCCAGAACCAAGGAATCATGACATAAAAACAGTAACTTGGAAACGAGGATTGATGGCATATTCTCTGAATAATTATTCAGAGTAACACCTATCAAATAGCATAGCACAACCATAGAACGTAGGATAACATATGTTTGCTACCAGGAGCTTATCAGATAGCCAACCAACAGGGTTTGTTACAGGAAATAACCCTAGGGTATCAGTACACAGAAATAACATTGGGAGTAAATCCCAAAACGATTTCCCACTAACAGCACCAGCTCCATAACCAGTAACATCTCACAGCTCATAGCAACAGAGGGTTAATCTAGGTGCACAATAAAAATTCCTCATTCATCACAGATCATGGCATGATTTCCATGTCTCATACATCAAGTAAATCATGTGGTAATTCCATGGCTAACCCAATCAAGAACTAGATCACAGAGAGCATCACAGGGAAGCACGTTATGAGCTAGCTCGATGGCTAGGCTCCAGAGCAAGGGGAGGTAGGAGTCCGGGAGAGAAAGAGAGGTGAGAGGGCAGAGAGAGGAGAGAGGTACTTACAGGTGGTCACCATCGTGGTGACCACATCCGGATGGTGAGAGGAGCACGGCGGCGAGCCACGGTTGCCTAGAAGGCCGTCCCGGCGGCGGCGTCTCCGGAAATCGAGCCACAGAAGAAGCAGCAGCAACACATCAACCTCCTGGAGCCTCCATGAGTCACATCGAGGAGCCAAGATCACCGGAGAGGTGGAGGAGAACCCCGGGTACCGAAACCTAGGGTTAGGGTTTGAGGTTGCCACGGGAGCCACACGGGGAGAAAAACAGATCGAGGAAAGAGACGTAGTAGCAGGCAGGGAGGAGAAGCTGTGGCGCCAGGTCACGGTGGCGGAGATGGTCAGAGCGGGGCGGAGAAATCGCCGGAGTGGGGAGGCGATGGATCGCCTCTGCGTCGCCTCGCGCAGAGGGAGGGGAAGAAGGAGATGGGGGGATCGGTGTGCGCCTGGTCTGGTCCGGCCCGACCAGACCAGTGGGTTAGACCCAACCCTAACCCTAGGGACCACCTGTCAGCCCTAGGGGCAGATGGGTAACTACCCTAAATTTTAATAAAAGGGTTAGAAAAATAATACATACACTTATACAAATTTCAACTTAAATATCTATCAAATCACTACAAGTTTTTATAAACTATTAAGCACAATAACACCAAAACATTTATAGTCTTAAAAATTGATTATTTTGAAATAATTAATTTATAATAAAAACTTGTTAGAATAAGTAAGTCAACTAAGATTATATCTATTTAAATTTCTATAGTTAGTCATTTCAAAATATTTCATAACTCATGTCCCTGAGAAAAAAAATTAGTATCCAACCAATTAATTAAATTAATAAGAATATAATATTAATAACAACATCAAAAAATCATTAATTATGAAGAATAGTGTGATCAAACAAAACAAGTTTTATAAAATAATTAATATATCAAATGATCCTTTAAAAATTGCATACATCCCATCATTATGCATAATAGCATCATTTGCTTCTTTAAACATTGTCTTTACCGGACAATGATGGTATTTTGTACAACAAGGAAGTCAGGATCCACCTCAAGCTTCAGACTTCATTACCTGTACGTATCCAGGCAAGTTCATCACTTGCTCATGTCCTTTGAACTATCTCATAACAACTATTTTCAAAACCCTATCGTAATACCATCTCCACTCAAAAGAATGCATGATCCTATTTTTATAATAATATGACTAATTGAATGACTACCCGAGTGGTAGTGTTCTGTTTGGTGGGCGGATGGAACCATGGTAAGATGAATAGGTCTAAGGAAGGTTCCATCTGCATGGGAAAGTATTACCTAGGAATTAATTACAAATGCCGTGAGGATTCTTGCGCCGTAAATTCGCGTTGACCATGGATCTTCTATGGGGGGAGTAAGTCAGCTGTGATACTTTTCTCGTTCGCATGTCAACGGACTGCCAGAGACGTACGCTGTAGGTCTTGCGGGACTACATGCACATGGGTGGGAGACCTTACGTCCCAAGGACTCTGGGGTCTATGAGTGTCTGCCAGAGGCGCGTAGATCTCCATCGTGAGGGGTGGAATCAGGCGTTTAACCTGCTGGTGGAAATGGGTGGGCATGCGTTGTGCGGAGAAGCACGGTTTGGCTTGGACCAACAACCGGGCCCCACACCTGAGTGGGAGTGGACAGGATCGCGCGCCTGGTTGTGCAACATGGTCTTGGTCGTCCATGGGTAAAGTAACGCACCTCTGCAGAGTGTAAAAGGATGTGGCATGTTACCCCTTGTTCCGGGAAGGAGCTGCGAACGCCGCAGGAAAGGCAACTCCATGAAGTTCTAGTCCTGTGAAGATCTGGCGGGCATAGTTTTCAGTACTAAAAGAAATCTCTTGAAGAAAGTTTTGACAAAACTTGTATCTGTCTAGACTCCTTAGAGTCGAGGACCGTAGTTAGTGCATCCATTAACTCTGTACTTACAAGAACTTGCTGAGTAACGCTCGTTACTCATTCAATCCCGTTTGACCCCTGCTTAGGCTATGAGAACTTAGAAGAAGCATCCTTCAACATCCTTGGAGGCCAGGAAGATATCTTCTACGAAGAACCGGACCTCTCCGGTGGAGTGGAAGGAGTTGACTATCTCATCCAGTACGGAGTTGACCCCAATGGGGATGAGTCTGACTAGGTTTAGCCTAGTCTAAACAAGAACTTATCACGGTTGAATCGAGCAGCCATAGTCTCTTGTTGGCTGTTGAGTTCCCGTGTTAGCATCTGTTTACTTTTCAATTGGCGTTCTAACTTCAATAATGGATGACCTCGTTGTGAGCTCATCTTTTTGTCTGTACACTTTGTTTTGTAATATATCTGTTGTATGACAATCTGGCCCGCAATGTTTCTGTTGTACCACCCTGAGGGATGTAATATTTGCGGAATGGTGTTCTGTGAGTGTTACATCAATGACTGGCGTACTACTACATGCAGTGGTATGTCGGGTCACCACAATTGGTATCAGAGCAATTGCTTTGACCTTAGGTTGGAAACCTAGTAAAGGGATATACCCTGTAGAGTTTTAGAACGTACCAATAAAGAGTTCACTGGAAGTATGATAGGTATTCACTTGGGAATATTCCAGTCATATTTCCAGAATGTTGAATCTTTATGATGATATATTATATAACATTTATGTTACCTGTGAACAGTGATCATGAACGGCGGGAGTTCCGGGAGAACGGAGTGGGTTAAGCATGAGAGGTTGGACCACTACAAGGGAGAGTTGACCGAGCAACTGCGCGCTTTGCTCCGAGCTTTCGAGTTCGACACCAACCTTAAAGTTAATACTTACACGTATAAGGACGGGGAGATGGTTCTGAAGTATCGGGTATTAATTTTAATACCTAGGGAGTTAACCCCACACATAACCACACCTAGTGGTGAAGGGAGGAGCCAAATGGCAGCATACCAACAGGCTTTAGTCCAAGCTTTAGCCACTATCAGGGAGTATAAAGCTAGTCAGCTGTCTGGTACTAGCTTCACAGCTATACCGCACGACCGCCTTAGTACAGAGTTGGCACTTGACCATTCTGTGCTGATAAAAACCAAGCCTAAGCTAGCCACTAGCCTTTTAGATCGCTACAGGAAATTGGTGGGATCTTTCTACAAGACACATCAGGTCATCGTCGATGACAAGGATGGAATGTTAAGGATTTAACCAAACCACCTAGCCCTGAGCAAAAGGGGAAGCAAAAGGCTCAGGAGAATGATGAACCTTATTATTCCCCAGGACCTGAGGCAGCTAGGAAATCACACCATGATCGGAAGTCCAGGTATTCTACCACACCAGAACCCATTCACTACCCTGTCATACCACATAGTGAGCCAGAACCCTATGATCCGTTTGACATATCGGATACACCCGGAGACATAAAACAAAATACTTTTGGTGGGGTCCCAGAATCAGATTCCTTCATGGAGAACTCTGATGGCTGGAGGTATGACTGGTATCCTGGTACTAGTCAGCATCCAATTCCATCTGACTATATGTCAGAGGATGAGGATCAGGATACTGTGGAGATAGTGGCAGCCGAGGAAGCAGATATGGTCATTATAAATATCTCATCTGGGGAGGAGGAGTCGGATGAAGCCCAGCCGATGCAGGAGGAACCGTTTGATCACAGTCACTGCACGAGTACCACCTGTTTTGCAGAAGGTGAAGCCTCACAGTACACTAGTACTGATGAGTTTGTGTCTTATTCTGATGATTATCTGGACATGGATTGGCTCTCTTTGAGCGATACCCAGTCTATGGATACTTCTGACACCGACTATGTGCCATCTGGGAGGCCGTTTTATCCTGAGACGGTGCGCAGGACTCCACGTTACACAGGGTGGACTCCTGGTATGTACTCGGAGTAGTACCACGACATCCAAGAAGTGCAAGTGAGGGCTCGAGTTAAGTAGTAGTCTAGAGTTTCGAGCCGTGTAACTAAATAAGGGTCAGAGTGTCTGCGTGACTCAGTTGTGTTTTCTACTGTTGCACTTTCGTTAATCACTGCGGTGAAGGTTTGTAACAAACTTATAAGTATGTGTATAATATGTGAAATATGTTGCTTGTATCTGGATTTGGTTTTGTTTCTCTTGTGTGATTAGTGTTGCATGTGAAGTGAGGCTCAGAAAGCATGAGCATGATGTAACTATGAGTTGTTTCGCTTCATATTGCAGGACTAAGGGGTTATGGAGAGTGGCGAGCCCAGTGAGGCCGACGCTCAGCGTCTGGAGAGAGAAAACAAGGCTAAAGCTGATGAGGATGCTGCAAGAGCAGAGTTGCCACCACCACCACCGCTCAGGCCACTAGCGGAGCAGAATTTCATGGAGTACATGAAGTTTGTACAGGAGAACCAAAACAAGTTCATGCAAGAAATGCTTAACCAGGTGGGACCTGGGAGAGCAGCGGAACCTAGGACACTAACACTATCAGATTTCCTCAAGACTAAACCAGCACCGTTTGCCACGGCCAAAGATCCCATGGAAGCTGAAGACTGGTTAGTCGATACAGAAAGGAATCTTAAGGCTATCAAGGCCAGTGATGAGGAGAAGGTGCGCTTTGCTACACACCTTCTAAATGGTCCCACAGCAGCATGGTGGGATAACCAGATTATTATGAAGCTACCGGGAAGGGAATACACGTGGAATGAGTTCAAGGAGAAATCATGTTCCTGACAGCGTTATGGAGATTATGAGGAGGCAATTTGAGGATCTTCAACAGGGGACACACCACATGTTATGGTATGTCAATGAGTTCAGCAGGCTCTCCAAATATGCTGCTGATGAAGTTGATACCGACAAGAAGAAAATTAAGAGGTTCTTGAGAGGGATGGATCCTTATGCAGCCATGCAATTAAGGACATCCAAACCAGCTAACTTTCAGGAGTTGATGAACTCCGCAGTTACCTGGGAGAACGATTACAAGTTGGTTCAGCAGAACCGACAAAAGAAGGCCAAGTTTGAGCCCAAGAAGTTCCAACCCAGTAGACCTACTACAAACTTGAGCTTCAAGCCAAGAATAAGGTCGGGAGGAGCCCCACCCAATCGTGGACCATTCAATCCAAGAAATCAGATAATTTTTCATGGTTGTGGGCTTCCGGGGCATATCAAGAGTGAGTGCAAAAGGCCAGGGTTGTTTGTTTTGGTTGTGGAAAAGAGGGACACTTTAAGACAGATTGCCCTAACAAGACAACTGGAGGAGGGTTCAACAAGGGTGGAGCAAGGCCCAGAGGAGCCAGCGGATTCTCTGCCGGAAGTGGTAGCAATGGGAAGAACAGTAACGGCAAACGCGCAAGGCCCTTCGGGAAATTGAATTGCACATCTCTGGAGGAGGCTGACAATTCAGACACCACCGTACTAGGTACGCTCAGTCTTCTTACCCAATATGGCAAGGTTTTATTTGATACCAGTGCTACCACCTCATTCATCTCTAGTTATTTTGTGGATAAGTATGGGGTAAGGTGTTCACGCTTAGAATGTCCTCTTACCGTTATGACGGCGGGAGGTACGCTCTTAGTTACGCGTGCACGGCCAGATCAAGTCATTATGATATGTGGTTGCACATATTACGCGGACCTATTCGTTATTCCTTTGAAGAACATTGATGCTGTCCTTGGAATGGACTGGATGACGGAGAATGGATCTTTGATTGATTGTGAGGAGAAGACAGTTTCTCTTAGGAGACCTGGAGGAGGGAGAGTTACTTACCAAGCAGATAAGCATACTCATGTGGAGGCAGAACTCCAACTCAACTCACTCAATGAAGCTAAGTTAGAAGATATACCAGTAGTCAATGAGTTTAGATGTTTTTCCAGCTGAATTACCCAGAATGCCACAAGATAGGGAGATCGAGTTTACCATTGACCTGATACCAGGTACATCACCTATTGCTCAGGCACCATACAAGATGGGTCCTAAGGAGTTAAAGGAACTTAAAGAACAGTTGGATGAACTAGAAAGCAAAGGATTCATCAGGGAAAGTGTATCACCATGGGGATCACCAGTGATATTTGTGGATAAGAGAGATGGAGGAAGAAGAATGTGTGGTGATTTCAGAAACCTGAACAATGTCACCATCAAGAACAAGTATCCATTACCAAGAATACAAGATTTGTTTGACCAAGTTTATGGAGCCGGAGTGTTCTCCAAGATTGATCTCAGATCAGGGTACCATCAGATCAAGATCAAACCAGAAGATGTACCCAAAACAGCTTTTGTTTCAAGGTATGGACATCATGAATACTTGGTTGTTCCTTTTGGGCTAACCAATGCACCTGCCATTTTCATGAATTTGATGAACAAGATCTTCATGCCATACTTGGATAAGTTCGTGATTGTGTTCATCGATGATATCTTGATATATTCAAAGAACAAAGAAGACCATGCCAAGCACTTAAGAATAGCACTACAAGTTCTGAGGGAACACAACCTTTATGCCAAATTCAGCAAGTGTGAGTTCTGGTTAGACCAAGTAGAATTTCTTGGACATGTTATCAGCAAGGAAGGTATTGCAGTAAATCCTGACAAAGTACAGTCAGTTTTAGATTAGAAGGCACCAACCACTGTCAAGGAAGTTCGAGGATTCCTTGGAATGGCCGGGTATTATAGAACATTTATTGAAGGATTCTCTAAAATAGCCAGGCCAATGACCAATTTGCTAAGGAAGGATACTCCTTTAGTATGGTCAGATAAGTGCGAAGCTAGTTTCCAAGAGTTGAAGAAACGTTTAACAACAGCTCCAATCTTAGCAGTACCTGAACCAGGGAAGGATTACACCGTATATTGTGATGCATCCAAGAGTGGATTAGGTTGTGTACTCATGCAAGATCGTAAGGTAATAGCTTATGGTTCAAGACAACTCAAACCACATGAAGTTAACTACCCAACTCATGATTTAGAATTGGCAGCCGTAGTGTTTGCTTTGAAGAAATGGAGGTCATTTCTTTATGGATCGAAGTGTGAGCTTTACACAGATCATAAGAGTCTCAAATATTTCTTCACTCAGAAAGAATTAAATATGAGGCAGAGGAGATGGTTAGAATTGATCAAGGATTACGATCTTACTATCAATTATACACCGGGAAAAGCTAATGTGGTAGCTGATGCTTTAAGCCGGAAGAGTACTGAAAGTCAACCAGTTCAATATGAATTGCCAAAAGAACTGCAGAGAGAAATAGAACAAGCAGAGATTGAGATACTGGATGTACAATCTTTGGGGGGCTTGTATACCATGCAAGTCATGGAGGAGAGAACAAGTGATCTTAAGAATGAGATAATTCGGCGGCAAGACGAAGATCCATTCATAAAAGAAGAAATCCAAAGAATTGGGGAAGGAAGACCTTCCGAATTTCACTTAGGAGAACATAGTTCATTATGGTTCAACAAGAGGCTTTGTGTACCGGATATTCCGGAGATCAAGAAGTTGATACTTCGGGAGGCACATGAGACACCGTACTCTATTCACCCTGGAAGTACCAAAATGTACATGGATCTCAGAGATATATTTTTGTGGAACAATATGAAGAGAGAGATTGCCAAGTATGTTTCAGAATGTCACACATGTCAAAGAGTTAAGGCTGAACATCAAAGTCCAGCAGGACCATTACAACCCTTAGAGATTCCGGAATGGGAGTGGGAAGAAATTGGAATGGATTTCATTACAGGATTACCAATGACTAAAACCCAAAAGGACATGATCTTGGTCATTGTGGATAGGTTGACTAAAAGTGCACATTTTCTAGCAGTAAACCAGAAGGATAACGCTGAGAAGCTGGTAAATTTTTATGTCAAAGAGATAGTCAGCAAACATGGTGTTCCGAAGCGAATAGTTTCAGATCGAGGATCTGTGTTTACTTCAGTATTCTGGAGAAAACTCCATGAAGCTTTAGGTTCCCAACTAGATTTAAGTACTGCTTATCATCCTCAGACCGGGGGGCAAACTGAAAGAACTAATCAGATTCTAGAAGACATGCTTCTGGCTTGTGTCCTTGATTTCGGAGGATCATGGGATGAACATTTACCATTAGCAGAATTCTCCTACAACAATAGTTATCAAAGTAGCCTTAAAGCAGCACCCTTTGAAGTACTGTATGGACGGAAGTGTAGATCACCTATTTGTTGGTTCGAGACTGGAGGCAAGTCTGAATTTGAACCAGATTACATCAAGGATCAACAACGTATTGTTGACATCGTCAGAGATCGTTTGAAAATAGCTCAAAGTCGTCAAAAAAGTTATGCAGATCAGAAGAGAAGAACATGGGAACCAGAAATCGGGGATATGGTCTATCTCCGAGTTAGTCCAATGAAAGGGCTTATGAGGTTCGGTGTTAAGGGAAAATTAAGTCCTCGATATATAGGACCTTACAAGATTCTGGCTCAGAATAGGAATGTAGCTTATACTCTACAGCTACCCGAAAGATTAAAACAAGTTCATAATGTTTTCCACGTATCCCAACCCCGGAAGTGCTTGAAGGAGCCGGAAGATTCTGTTAATCAGGAGGAGTTAGAATTGGAATCAGATCTCACATATGTAGAGGAACCAGAGAAGATTCTAGCCGAAGATTGGAAGAGACTCCGAAACCGAGCAATAAAGTACTGTAAGGTACAGTGGAAAAATCATCCTGAACGTGAAGCTACCTTGGAGAAGGAAGAGGAATTACGGCAGAACTACCCCGAGCTATTCAGGTATTATTGTTACAACTTTGGGACGAAGTTCTCTTTAAGGAGGGAAGACTGTAATGTCCCAGCGTTTAGGAACTCACGAGGGGTAGAATATAAATTGTGCATCTGCATGCATGTGTTTGCAAAACCTGAATAAATTTTTCGCAAAGTTAAAAACCCCAGAGTGAATAAGGTTCTACCCAGTAACTGATGCTTTGATAGAAGTTGTTACTGTTAGTTGGTGGAATTTCGACATGACCTCCGGGTATTATTTGAATTTGAGAAACTAGTGTTTGAATTATTTGAATTTAGAACAATTTGAATTTGAGTTTGAATTGTAATTAAATTTGAAATTAAATTGATAAGACAAGGTCATATCTTAAGCTTAAATAATTTGACCACTATTGATATCGCAAATATGGAGATATCCCTAAATATTAACAATTACAATTATAGGAAAACAATTACATTTATTGATCATAATACAAATGATACAATGTTCTTACAATGGGATCAAAAGATAGATAAATTACAATAGTTTTGCAATTAAGCTAATACAAGGAGCTAAACTTAGAACTAAGCCTAACTACCCATTGCCTCCAAATTCTTCAAACCTGCAAAACAAAAACACTAAACCAAAAAAAAAACAAAGAGTTAGGAGGGGATTAGTACCCTTAGGTTGTCAGTGAGATGCACTGATTGATCATCATAGGGTTTAGGCCTAATAGGTAGTATCTGTTCTGATTAAATTAGCCTCAGACCAGCATCACAGGCATAGGCAGGAAATTACAAATGGCATCACAAAAATATATCACCAGGCAAGGATAAGATCAACTGAGTGTCTAGTGCACAGCATGGATGAGACCAACCGTGTACTGTGAAATATCTCTTCACTAGGTGGCAGGTACACAACACACTCACGAGATAGTAAGCAGCTTAGTCACAAACAAGCACACAGCACACTCAGGCACCACCTTTGGTGCTGTCAAAACTGAAGCTGGGGTATAAAATCCCCAACAGTCGTATGGGGAACACATACATCTCATATTCCCCTACTCAAGCACAAAAGAACAGGAAAGAACACCACTCAATCAACCACTCCATTGGATACTGGAGCAAGTGATTGCAAACTTGCAATCCAGCAATCAAGGCCAAGGTACCAGGGAGCACAAGGAGGAAAGCAAGCAATCCACAAGCACCAAAATCCACCAACCAATTTGATCTATACACAAGGTGAATATCCTGAGTACCCTCTAAGCCATTTTCTGGCTAAGTTGCACACAAGATGGGTTGGGGATGCGTGTACCCTCAGATAGGCATAGAGATGCTATGCTAAACTCATCATTGGGGTTTATTTATCAAGCCCAGTATCTGTTCTTGTTTAGAAAAGGCCTCAGACTATGCATCATTGGCTTGGGGCTAAGAGAACTAGTGCAAGTATCTGTTCTTTAATTATAAGTCTCAAAGAAGGAGAATATATCAGGTGTAGTGCTCTGTTCTTATCATCTGATACAAAGAATCCAGATATAAAGGTTGATAGCAAAGGGATTTTGAGACAAATCAATAGCCAGGAGCACTGTATTATGCCACACACACACAAGGTTGCTGGGCACCAGATCCAAGGATCTGATACCCCAGAACCAAGGAATCATGACATAAAAACAGTAACTTGGAAACGAGGATTGATGGCATATCCTCTGAATAATTATTCAGAGTAACACCTATCAAATAGCATAGCACAACCATAGAACGTAGGATCACATATGTTTGCTACCAGGAGCTTATCAGATAGCCAACCAACAGGGTTTGTTACAGGAAATAACCCTAGGGTATCAGTACACAGAAATAACATTGGGAGTAAATCCCAAAACGATTTCCCACTAACAGCACCAGCTCCATAACCAGTAACATCTCACAGCTCATAGCAACAGAGGGTTAATCTAGGTGCACAATAAAAATTCCTCATTCATCACAGATCATGGCATGATTTCCATGTCTCATACATCAAGTAAATCATGTGGTAATTCCATGGCTAACCCAATCAAGCACTAGATCACAGAGAGCATCACAGGGAAGCACGGTATGAGCTAGCTCGATGGCTAGGCTCCAGAGCAAGGGGAGGTAGGAGTCCGAGAGAGAAAGAGAGGTGAGAGGGCAGAGAGAGAGGAGAGAGGCACTTACAGGTGGTCACCATCGTGGTGACCACATCCGGGTGGTGAGAGGAGCACGGCGGCGAGCCACGGTTGCCCAGAAGGCCGTCCCGGCGGCGGCGTCTCCGGAAATCGAGCCACAGAAGCAGCAGCAGCAGCAGCACATCAACCTCCTGGAGCCTCCATGAGTCACATCGAGGAGCCAAGATCACCGGAGAGGCGGATGAGCACCCCGGGTACCGAAACCTAGGGTTAGGGTTTGAGGTTGCAACGGGAGCCACACGGGGAGAAAAATAGATCGAGGAAAGAGACGTAGTAGCAGGCAGGGAGGAGAAGATGTGGCGCCAGGTCACGGTGGCGGAGATGGTCAGAGCGGGGCGGAGAAATCGCCGGAGTGGGGAGGCGATGGATCGCCTCTACGTCGCCTCGCGCAGAGGGAGGGGAAGAAAGAGATGGGGGGCTCGGTGTGCGCCTGGTCTGGTCCGGCCCGACCAGACCAGTGGGTTAGACCCAACCCTAACCCCAGGGACCACCTGTCAGCCCTAGGGGCAGATGGTTAACTACCCAAAATTTTGATAAAAGGGTTAGAAAAATAATACATACACTTATACAAATTTCAACTTAAATATCTATCAAATCAGTACAAGTTTTTAAACTATTAATTAAGCACAAAAACACCAAAACAATTATAGCTTTAAAAATTGATTATTTTGAAATAATTAATTTATAATAAAAACTTGTTAGAATAAGTAAGTCAACTAAGATTATATCTATTTAAATTTCTATAGTTAGTCATTTCAAAATATTTCATAACTCATGTCACTGAGAAAAACAATTAGTATCCAACCAATTAATTAAATTAATAAGAATATAATATTAATAACAACATAAAAAAATCATTAATTATGAAGAATAGTGTGATCAAACAAAACAAGTTTTATAAAAGAATTAATATACCAAATGATCCTTTAAAAATTGCATAATCACATCATTATGCATAATAGCATCATTTGCTTCTTTAAACATTGTCTTTACCGGACAGTGATGGTATTTTGTAGAACAAGGAAGTCAGGATCCACCTCAAGCTTCAGACTTCATTACCTGTCTGTATCCAGGCAAGTTCATCACTTGCTCATGTCCTTTGAACTATCTCATAACAACTATTTTCAAAACCCTATCGTAATACCATCTCCACTCAAAAGAATGCATGATCCTATTTTTATAATAATATGACTAATTGAATGACTACCCGAGTGGTAGTGTTCTGTTTGGTGGGCGGATGGAACCATGGTAAGATGAATAGGTCTAAGGAAGGTTCCATCTGCATGGGAAAGTATTACCTAGGAATTAATTACAAATGCCGTCAGGATTCTTGCGCCGTAAATTCGCGTTGACCATGGATCTTCTATGGGGGAAGTAAGTATGCTGTGATACTTTTCTTGTTCGCATGTCAACGGACTGCCAGAGACGTACGATGTAGGTCTTGCGGGACTACATGCACATGGGTGGGAGCCCTTACGTCCCACGGACTCTGGGGTCTATGAGTGTCTGCCAGAGGCGCGTAGATCTCCATCGTGAGGGGTGGAATCAGGCGTTCAACCTGCTGGTGGAAATGGGTGGGCATGCGTTGTGCGGAGAAGCACGGTTTGGCTTGGACCAACAACCGGGACCCACACCTGAGTTGGAGAGGACAGGATCGCGCGCCTGGTTGTGCAACATGGTCTTGGTCGTCCATGGGTAAAGTAACGCACCTCTGCAGAGTGTAAAAGGATGTGGCATGTTACCCCTTGTTCCGGGAAGGAGCTGCGAATGCCGCAGGAAAGGCAACTCCATGAAGTTCTAGTCCTGTGAAGATCTGGCGGGCATAGTTTTCAGTACTAAAAGAAATCTCTTGAAGAAAGTTTTGACAAAACTTGCATCTTTCTAGACTCCTTAGAGTCGAGGACCGTAGTTAGTGCATCCATTAACTCTGTACTTACAAGAACTTGCTGAGTAACGCTCGTTACTCATTCAATCCCGTTTGACCCCTGCTTAGGCTATGAGAACTTAGAAGAAGCATCCTTCAACATCCTTGGAGGCCAGGAAGATATCTTCTACGAAAAACCGGACCTCTCCGGTGGAGTGGAAGGAGTTGACTATCTCATCCAGTACGGAGTTGACCCCAATGGGGATGAGTCTGACTATGTTTAGCCTAGTCTAAACAAGAACTTATCACGGTTGAATCGAGCAGCCATAGTCTCTTGTTGGCTGTTGAGTTCCCGTGTTAGCCTTTGTTTACTTTTCAGTTGGCGTTCTAACTTCAATAATGGATGACCTCGTTGTGAGCTCATCTTTTTGTCTGTACACTTTGTTTTGTAATATATCTGTTGTATGACAATCTGGCCCGCAATGTTTCTGTTGTACCACCCTGAGGGATGTAATATTTGCGGAATGGTGTTCTGTGAGTGTTACATCAACGACTGTCGTACTACTACATGCAGTGGTATGTCGGGTCACCACACAGCCCCTGGTAACCTCATTCAATTTGATCATAATCTTTGGGACGATGATGAGAAACTTAATGGTGTTGATAATGAATCCTTAAACAAACCCTTTTCCTTGGAAGAAATCAAACATGCCCTTTTTCCATGGATAGTAACAGGGCTCCTGGTCCTGACAACATTCCTGTTGAGTTTTATCAACATTGCTGGGAGGTGGTGAAATTGGATATTTTTAATCTTTTCAAGGCATTTTATGAGGGTGTCCTTGAGGTACAGAGATTGAACTATGGGGTTATTACTCTGCTCCCTAAAGTTTCTGGTGCTGATAAAATTACTCAATATAGGCCCATTTGCTTGCTTAGGTGTATTTACAAACTCCTTACTAAAACTCTTACAATCAGACTTGAACCTTTCATGGATAAACTGATCAGCATCCACCAGAATGATTTTATTAAAAAAAGGAATATCATGGATGGGATACTTTCCTTGCATGAGATCATCCATTACACTCATGTTAAGAAAAAACTGGCATTTTCCTGAAATTAGACTTTGAAAAAGCCTACGACAAAGTCAATTGGAATTTTCTTATTGAGTGTCTTAGGGCCAAAGGCTTCTCGAAAAAATAGTATACTCTGGTTAGGCAAATCCTTCATAATGGTACTATTTCTGTAAAAGTTAATAATAAAATTGGGCCCTATTTCCAAAGTTCCAAGGGGGTCAGGCAGTGAGACCCCTTTTCCCCATTCCTTTTTAACTGTGCTGCTGAATATTTAACTAAAATGGTGACTACTGCTCAATCTAATGGTTTAGTGGATGGGTTGATTCCTGACATTATTGATGGGGGGATTGCGATAATGCAATATGCTGACGACACGGTACTGTGTATCTCTCATGATTAGGATAAGGCAATCAACATTCAAATTGCTACTGTACATGTTCGAGCTCATGTCTGGGTTGAAAATCAACTATCAGAAAAGTGAGTTATTCTTGGTAGGGGGGATAACAATGTGGCTCAATTCTATTCTAACTTGTTTGGGTGCAAAGTGGGCTCCTTACCTATGTTGTATCTTGGTGTTCCTGTCAGTTTCAATACTTTGAGATGCTCTGATCTTGAGTACATCAATTCGAAATTTGTGAAAAAATTAGATGCTTGTGTTAGCCACACTGCTTCCTCGGGTGGCAGGCTTATTTTGGTTGATTCGATCCTTTCTAACCTACCCTCCTACATTATGTTGATGTTTTTACTTAACAAGACTTTTGTCGAGAGAATAGATAAACACCAGAGACGTTTTTTCTGGCACGACAGTAAAAAGAAGAAAGGATACTATATGGCCAAGTGGTCGAGAGTTTTTCGTTCCAAAAACAAAGGGGCTTGGGAATCAAAGACATTAGGAGGCAGAATATTAGTCTTTTGACTAAGTGGTGGTGGAAACTTGATAAGTTTGATGGGATCTTGCAAAGGATTGTTAAAAAAAGATATTTGCATAACAAAACCTTGGCTAATGTGAAGAGAAGGTTCTCAGACTCACCCTGTTGGAAAGCTCTTTTAAAAGTTAAATATAGCTACATGGCTGGTAGATAAATCTCCTTGGGTTGTGGTAACATCACTAGATTTTGGCATGATAGTATTGGTGATAATCCTCCTTTTTGTGGGAAGTTTCCTATTCTTTTTTCTATTTGCCAGAATCAAGAGTGTACGGTGCAGGATGCTTTGGGGTGTGATATGAACTTACCATTTAGAAGGAATCTCCATGGTGACCTGCTGGATCAGTGGAGGACAATCAAACAAAAGGTGGGTGAGATACATTTCTCGGATACTCCTGATGTGATTTCCTGGAAACTTAACAACAATGGTATTTTTTCTACCAAATCTGTATATAAATTCTTGGAGAATGGTTTGTCGGGTGCTAATAACAAGGAAATTTGGAATGCTAAGTTGCCTTTGAAAATCAAAGTATTCCTGTGGCAGATGTTTAGGAATGCTTTGATCACTCGTGATAACATGAGAAAAAGAAATTGGCCTGGTAACCCTACTTGCTCCTTCTGTCGTCAGTTAGAAACCCTGGAACATCTGTTCTTTTCTTGCCCCATTGCAGGATGCACCTGGGGGATGGTTGGCCGAACGGTGGGTTCTCAAACCTGTCCTAATTCTCTTTGGCAGGCTATGGCATGGTTTTACTCTAATTTTCCTGATGGGGAGCAATACTATATGGTTGGTTTAGCTGCTATTTGCTGGGGTATTTGGAAAACCCGTAACAGAGTAACTTTTGAAAAGCATGTTATGAAATCACCTTTTGAAACTTGTTATGTAGTGGCTTCGCTGTTGATGTAATGGCAGGTATGCAGAAGGAGGAGGGAAAGGAGATCTTGATATTGCAAGCTTCGAAGTTGATGCCCGATGAACACCCTGATGATCTCTGGCGCTTGAAGTCGTCGTTGGAAGTGCGCTGTGTGCGATCTATTGATGTTGCTGGTCGTCGTTTGGTGTTGCTGGTGTTTCGCACCTGGAACTGTTCTTTTTTCCGTTTTGTTTGAGTACTCCTGGGTGTGGTCCCTTTTATGTTTAAGTGTTGAACTTTAGGTGGCAGCAGGTTTTCGCCCCATAGTGGGTTTTTTCGAGCCGAGAAACTCACAGTGGGTTTCCTGCTGCTGCTCCAGCTCGCTTCTCCCCCCTGTTTCTCTGTCGTACTTTGTATTTCCGTTTTTTAATAAAAATGGAAAGGGGTGTGAGGCCCGGTTGAAAAAAAACAAGTCTGACAGAAATCTTCATGTCTTGGATGGTTTAATCTTTTCTCTAAAGTGTTGATGATGACTAAAATTTCTCCAGAATCTAGGGTAAATAGAGGAGTACAAACTACCTGGGAGGCCTCCAACAAATATTTTCCGTGCCACAAAAGTTGCCCGCTCTATGGGCCACGCTCCTCGCCAAATCGCTGGTATACTGGAAGGTCTGCCATAGGACTGAACGCCATGAATTCGGTTTCGTTTATTATAAGTTCAGACTAACATGCACAACTCCGTAATATTTTCTAAGATGTTCTGATATATTCTCTAATGTACTTGTAGTCCTAAATCCTTGCCAATTTGGCGACAGGGAAATGCTTTCTTGAAAATCGAGAGGTACACTGAAATCATGATGATATTGAGAAGGGCAACCTACATTTGTATCTTTATGCTTCGGCTTTGATGTGGTCATGGAACTAGGAAATTTATAAATCAGAATTACTATATATTTTAAATAGTAGTTGATCATTATGTTAGATGTATTTGGTTCAGTAGGTGATATCTGCATGCATTGTTACATATACATATGTGTCACTAAAGAATTCGGCACCTGTATTTTGCTTTTTGAACAGAAACTAAAGAAGAAGAGGTTCAGTCATGTAACATGCTGCAGAAGTTCACCGACGACCCAGTTCCCTTGCATCTCCTAAACTGAACTATGGATGTGCTCTCAAGTTGCATGGAGTATTGCCATGATAATAGTACCACACTAATGCTTACAAATGTAATACTACCAAACTCCTGCTACAAAAAGTTGAGTCTGGAGAACCACGGTGACATGTCCTCGCTACTATATATTGCCTTTGTAGTTTTGTGCTTGCCTGATTTGATGTGGTTATGGAACTAGGAAATCTAAAATCAAAACTACTACTCCCTCCGTCTCAAATTAATTGTCTCAAAGTTGGACAAAAATGGATGTATCTAACACTAAAATATGTCTAGATACATCCACTTTTGTCTAACTTTGAGAAAATTAATATGAGACGGAGGGAGTATATAAATCTTAAATAGTAGCTGAACAATTCTGTCACATGTATTTCCTACATGAGTAGTGACATGTTGTCGCTACTTGTGAAGGCACACATGTCGCCATTGATGAAGCTGTCAAGGATTGAATTCCATCAATGTTATAAATAGATATATTGCTGCTGGTGTTAAGAGATTTCTCACAAACAAACGGAACAAGAAACTGATGTCTGTTGCGTCCTGTCCTCCTTAGGTGACCGACCATAGAATAGCTCTTCAGATACACATCGGTGCAGTGGACACTGACATCTTCTCCTCTCCTATGCTTGACATTTCACTCTAAGGTCGTCATCAAATTTGGTGCTGGTAGTACATTTGCTATGCTAACATACTTGCATTCATCTCTATTGGCAGAAGTCCTAAGGAAACCAAACTGAATTTTGGTGCTGGTAGCACATTTGCAATGCTTGCGTACTTGCATTGATCTATGTTGGGTCATGCCCTAAGGAAACTAAACTGAAATTTGGTGCTGGTAATATATTTCCAATACTTGCTTTCTTCCATTCATCTCTCCTAGCTCATATATTAGGAAAATAAACTGTATTTTTTTTAATAAAAGACCTTAGTGTAGCTATTGGTTTCACAAAGATCAACATGTCAATTATGGTTTTTTGAAGGAAACATTCATTTGGATTCTAATATTGTTTTCTTAGTACATGTCAATTCTGTTTTTTTTATTATCTTGCTTTTGTATATTCACTCTAGCATCCACAATTTTATCTGTATGGATAACTAAAATATATTGTACATTTTTTATCTTTTATTGATGAAATAATGTAAAAAGTTGAATGGTTTATGTATTGATCGTGAGTTTCGTAGAAGGATATGTTTTATTTTTTCACAAAATGTGCCTCACTACTATATCACACGCACAATGCCAGCCACAGGAAATGAGGAAAAAATCGTAAAAGCCGAATCTCTGACAACCGTGAAAGAATCTCATTTATAATTTTCGGATGTCTACATTTGATAACTGAGACCACACGTGGCAACGCACGGGCATTCAACTAGTAAGTCTTAATAATATTGTTTGTGCTTTGGTATCATATGTGAGGTAGAATGCATATTTGAAACAAAGGTTGAATTTGAAGCAATATTTAAATTTGGAATAAAATTATAATTTAAGCCAAAATTGAAGTTGTACAAAAATTTCATGTATGTTTCCCTTTAGTACTTGTTTGAGCTAAAGTTGAACTTTCACGAACATTTGAACCCCAATATTTGAAGGTGATCAATTCGAAGGAGAAACGTGCTATAAATGAGCTCTGAGTCTAGGGTAAACAACCCCATTTGTAATCAAGTTTTTTTTCGACCTTCTCTAAATGAGCCAATATTTTTTAGGTGATACCTATTCCATCTAAATAGTGTCCAGTCGAAGCATCACTATTTATTGAATTGTTTTCCATATTTTTTTTAAAAAATTCCCTTTTAATTGGAAACCACGAAAACACACGTTTGAGATATGAAAATGTAAAAGTAAGTTTAGAACCGTCTTATTCACTCCAAGAGGAAGCATTGGTGATTTTTTTTCAAAACCAAAACCCTTCTTCACTCTCCATCGAACTCTGAATAGGTCGATACATGGTTTCTCATTTGTCAGAAGCCTTTTTCATGAAAATGTCTTGACACCGAGTTTATCTTTTTTTTTCATAACCATGTCACATATGACAGCTATGTGAGCTTGCCGTGCATTTTTTTTATTTTTTTTGAATTAGTTGTGGTCATTTCAACCTGATTTTGATGGCTCGCTTGTGAAAATGATTTTTCTTGAAAATGTTCCTATAGCATGTTTATTTTTTTATAGTAACTATATCTTATAAGCTGACAAACTACGCTTCGTTTCCATTTTTATTTTATTTTAAATTAGTTATGGTCATTTGAAGTTCTGTCATACCCTAATAACCCCAAAAACCTGAAAACCCCGATAACCTCGTAACCCCTAAACCCTAGCACCGAACGTCAGCCTTTTGATCATACCCTACCGCCAATGTCAGCCGTAAGATCTGACCTTCTAGAAGGAATTCTGGGGACAGGCCCACGCACCGTCTCCACGCCGTTGGATGGCGTCGACGGTTGAGATCAGAGTTCATTCTTCTAGAAGGGCGGGCGATCATCAGGAGGCTGGTTCTAAATCCTGATTGGCCACGTCGTTGTATTCCAATGACACATCAACACAGTCACACAGCAGCCCGTGCCCTCCTCCACCCATCGACACAGTCACACAGCAGCCTGTGATGGCCTCCCCTTTGGATCTCGGCGATAGAGCACTTCTTCTTCCTCTCCGGCAAAATGTCGACATCCACTTCATCCTCCCACCCCTCGTGGTCGACCTATGGTCTAGTGCCGATGCAGCGGTGTCCGGACTGCCCACGCACCGCGCCATTGAAGCGGTGGACTTCAAAGGAGGAGAAAAATGGAAACTTTGGGCGCGAGTTCGTCAGATGCGAGAGCAGGATGGAGGGGCATGTAGATCTTGGTTCCTCTCGCATCCTTTAGCTCTAAATTTATCGTTTACATATCTGGGTTCTCTTTTTGCATCCACGGAGTTGGGATTTATGCTTCATTATTTTGTTTTCAGATCGTGAAAAAATGCAATCATTTCGACTGGATGGATGAGTATGTGGAGAGACTTCAAAGGGAGAGATTGATTGATTTAAGGGGGCTCCAACCCTCGAGCTCAATCTGCCTCCATCCGTGAAGAACGTGGGGAATGTAGAGTTGAAGGATGCTCCGACAATGGGGGATGCAGATCTGAAGGGTGAATTGAAGAAGATGAACAAGAACTTTAAGCAGATGATTCAACTGATGCAGCAAGCAAATATGATAGCTTTAGGATTTTATTTTTGCATTGCTGTTGTAGGATTTGTTGACGTGCTGGTCAACCCTCGTTAGAGATGTTGTGTATTGTTAACTGTATATTAAGTCCCTGTCATGAAACTTTAATGCGATGGATTTCAATGCGCATCTCTCGAGATCATCTAAATTTGTTTGTTACTGTACCTGGCCTTTTAGTTGACCAAATGACAGTTAGCACTACTTGCGTAGCACAAATACCTCTAGATCATCTCTTCTTTAGAGAAACACTCTCTTCAGTTCAGTTTAGCTTCAGTTTGGTTACACCGAGTTCTAGGAAAAATGCACAAACACGCGATGCACTGATTTTTTTCTTTCAACGATTCAAAGAGATTTCATTTATTTGAGGTTTGATTGCCCACACTCTTCTATTTGCTGGAGGTGATAGTAAAATACAAAGTATTCACAAAATGCAAAGGGTTTTAAGAATGCCAAAAATACAAAGGAAATAATATTATTTTTCTTTTTTTCCACAAGTTAGTTGTCATGCACGTGCAAAAAAATGAGTTATTTTTTCGAATAGTTTAATATCTAACCTTCTTTAATTCACAAATATGTTTTGATTTTTTGTCCTTATCTCATCATACATAGAACTACTCCCTCTGTTCCTAAATGTAAGATGTTTTAGCATTTTTCCACATTCACATATGTCTACATGTATCTAGAGAACTTTTAGTGTATATGTTCACTCATATTAGTATGTATATAGACAACATGAGCAATAGCTACAACATCTTATATTTAGGAACGGAGGGAGTAGTTCATAAATTTGTCTTACTGACTTTTTAGTTTGGGTTTTTCTTTTTCACAAACTAGTGTAACTAGTAGTTCAAATATAGTAAAGAAAAGATAAAATTGAGCCTCCTTTTGGGAATCACAATAGAGGTACTCGTAAGTGCGGTTAGAAAGAGAAATATCTGCATCGATACAAAAACGTATTGGTCCTGAATATGCTGCGTCTACTCTAAAACGTATGTGCTCTTAGTCGTGTCTTAATTAACTTGGGCAAACCACTTAGAAATAATATGAATACAGATAAAAAAGAACATATCACGCACGGCCAACGATAAATAACTTACATATGGGATTCTTAGATCCCTACATAGTACGGGAAACACATGCTATACGGTACATAGCACGGTACACTAGCTAGGGGCGGCAACACTACGGGCGCGCAACACCAACACCGTATGAACTCGCATCCATACCAGAACACGCGGCCGAGCAGGTAGTACGCATCAAACCTGTTTGTGAAGTAGGCGATGAGGCCTACGACTGGAGCATTGGTGTGGGCGCGCCGTTCCTCCAGATGGAACATGACTGGCGACCCCGCCGGGAGGTGGTTAAATCCCGCACGGAGGAATGGACGGGCCAACTCTGTATTGTTCCTCAATCGTGAGAACGACCAGACGCGTAGCGCGGTCTCAACGACCTTGTCGGGGGGTAGCGGATCTCTGGCACGGTGGGTGGGAAGCGGAAGGTGGGTGCGTTGAACTGCATCTTCACGTACGTCGAGTCGTCGGTTGTGCTTTGGCTCTGGTTGGAGAGAAGAGAATTTGGAGGAGGCGGAGATTGAAGATGTGGAGGAGGAGGAGGTTACGAGACGCGGTTTGAATAGCCAAGGGAGAGGAGGGGGTGGATGGAACCGCCGTTTTTTCACACTTCATCGAGGCGTCGTGGTTGTACTTTTTCTCACACTGTATCGGACGTCGCCGTTTTTTCACACTGTATCGAGGCGTCGCGGTTGTACTGTGGAGAGGAGGGGGTGGAGGAACCGCCGTTTTTTCATCACTCAGTCCGGTCGTGCCCCGATGCGTGGCTCGAAGCGTGAAACGATGCGACAAATTAATCGAGCGTGTGACTGAACATGCTGCGTGCGTGGCTAGGTGGCTAGGTGGCGACCGAATCACACCCGCGTGCGTGGCTAGGTGGCTAGGTGGCTGCGTGCATGGCAGCGTTGCCACTGAATCGCAGCCGTGCATGGCTAGGTGGCGGCTGAATCGCAACCTTTTAATCAAGTAAACTAGTTAACATTGTGCTCATCAATACCACCGTCGGCCGCATGCATAGCAGGCTGAAACAATGGCATGCGTAAAAGGCTGACCACGCGCGTGGGTATTCTAGCAGGCTGAGCTTAATTATCAACAAACTCGGCCCGTTCTACGACGTACGAAGCATACAACGGCCCAACGGACAATGCCACAGAAACGCAGCCGCACTTGTCCCACTTGTCATGTCCGACAAGCGACACAGTCCCACACGGCTCTACTAGTCAGAGTTAACGGAAGACACAACAACGTCAGGTGTGAGCATTCATGAGAGTTTCACCTAAGGAGATGGAAAAAAAGTTAGTAGAACTTGCAACCGTGGGGAAAAGTGAGCAGAACTAAAAAAATCGGGGGCACATGAGTAATAACAGACTATCTACCTCTATTCAAGGGTATTTTTCATCGGACGAATCTAACTGGAATAAAAATATTTTTCCTAACAGAACGCCAATTGTGCGTATAATTGTCTAATTCTGAAGTGAAATATCACCCAATATGGTATCTATTTTAAATCTACTAATTTTGTCTTCCTCCAATACTTACAGTATAGTATTAAAATCATAGCAACGGTCCTTTTGACAGTCCTTATATGTAAGCTAGGTCAGTATATATATCATATATCTATGTCTGCTTTTTGTCAGCTAAAAATGCAGATAGTGTTGAGCAGGTCATCCAAGAACTGTTTAACCACACTTTTGTCATGGAGTATCGTATGAACTATTTCCAATTCTAGTTTCTCCTATAAGAAAATAACAAGAGAGAAGATAGGTGAGAACTTCATGAAATGCGTAGTTAAAAATGTTGATTGCATGAAGAATGGGGAAAAGTTAGAAGATTCCATATCAATCCACAGAGTAGGCTTGGGTATTGGGGAAAATAAAATGTGAATTCACAAGAGAAAGCTTTGTTCTATATATGTCATACTTGGGAAGAAAATATAATATTCAGATGGAGGATGCAGGTGTGTGGTGACGGAAATCCACATAGGGTCCGATTGCCATCTGAAAGCTCTAAAAAACATGCATAGGGTTTCTAGACTCTAGAATCTTCAGGACCTTGCTGTTTGAGGATGTCAAGATATTTTACAAACACTAAATAGATATCGGACCTTTGGATTCATTCGAAGAAATTTTACTAGCACTAAATAGATGTCGAGATTTTATTTTGATCTTTGGTGGAGGTCTCGTATGAATCCAAGAAATCCCTCTTGAGGCGAGATTGCTCCTTATCGGCATGGGCCCTGTCCAAGAACTACACCTTTTGGTCCGGTCAATTGCCACATTGGGCCGGGCCTTCACTTATATTTCGTTTCAACCTTCCTTTCTTGTTTTTCCTTTAGTTTTTATTCGAACTTATCTTATACTGTAGATAGCAAGCGCGGTAGTGCGGTACTGAAACCTTTCTGCATAACTATAGCAGGACATCCGATACATTAGTATATTTGTTATTTTTCCTTTTCACCGAAACGTGTCCCTACTAAAGATCACTCAACTTAATTAGCAATGTAATATAAAAATTCTAGATCAATTTCGTTGAATTTATGTTGAACAAATAGCCCCAAGTGTTGAATAATTAGGCATAATTTCCACGATTAATTCAGAAGAACACCAAGTTTACGTAGCTAGATCTTTAACCAATGGCCTACACATTAACAGATACAAGGACAATGGTTCGTCATTTTCATCAAACAAAAACATATACAATAGTCTGTTTGTAAGCCACCGGGCGTTTGAGAGGCCATACTGTACACAACCTTTAGTTTTTTTTCTTAGAAATACTCTACACACTCTTAGGGACGCTTACTGGGTACCGATAAATGCAATCTTTCCATGCCCTATCAGCACTTTTTGCCGGCTCGATGCATTTCAAAACCGCACTGTTGCACTTGTATCCAGAGCCAAACCCGATCATCCAAACTCGGCCCCCCTTCCCCATTGGACCCTTGGCCTCACTGTACGCCAGCTCATACCACACGGAACTACTCAATGTGTTACCAAACCGGTGAAGTGTCATCCTTGATGGCTCAACATCCTCATCACGTAGACCGGGACTATGCTGGACAACATCGATCACTGCTCTTCCACCGGCATGGACGCATACATGCTCGAAATCTGTGCGGAAGTCCGGCACATATAGCTTGGTCCTTCCTTTTAGAATCTTCCGTAAGGTGAACGAGATAAAAAAAAAATGAAATCTGCGCCGACATTGGCAGAATAAGCGGACCAATCGTGTTGACGTTAGCCCTAAGAGCCCTACCAGCAATGGTAACATGGTCCTTCGATAGGTTCACCCCCAGATTTCCTTCATCGTCTTCCTCATGTGTAACACACCGGTAGGCATTGTCATCGAAGCTGGTGCATTTCCGAATTATGTGCGCTAACTGAAAGCGAGCCTTGGCTCTCGACTTAGAAAGCAACACTGCAGAACAACCTGTGCGGAACAACATGTTTGTTAGCTGCATTTCACGCTTCCTCCCGGTGTAGTAGCTCCCGGTCATGATCTCGGTGGATTCCACCAATGCATGTGAATTAGATGGTGCGGTCCGTAGGAGATTCTTCGCAAGACCCACCCCGATCAAGCCTGCGGTGCAGCCCATACCAGAGAGTTGCACGTTGTAGATATCACCTGCAAGTTTGTATCTTTTGATGATCATGTCACTGAGGGATGGAGTTGGGGTGAAAAGGCTGCAATTGACAATAAGTATTGTGACATCATCAGTATTGATGGATGTTTTCATAAGTAGGTCATCTATGGATGTGAACATAGACGATTCCGCATCTTCACGGGCTTCGCTTAAACTATGACATGGTGGAATATACTTGTGGCAAAGTGGGAGGTAGGTCTCATCACCAAGGCCCGAGCGTTCAGAGATGCACTCTAGGAAGCGCATGCCACGGCTATCGTTGTCGGATTGGGAATTGTGAATGTTCTCGATCCATGCAGCCTTGCTTATGCGGCAATTGGAGTTTGGCTGGAAGCATGCATAATCAACAAGATATACTTTGCGAGAACGGTTCCTTATCATGTACAGTCTGGTGATAGTTGCTAGCACGTACATGAAAACTAAGAATAGGCGGACAGGTGGGGACGCATAATGGGGAACAAGAAGTTTGTCTATGCCGAGCTCCGTGGAGGCGGTGAGTACCATGGTGGCGGCGACGGTGGCAGCAATGAAGATGGTTAGGTTTTCAGGGCCAGCTGGGACTTGGTGAACTAATTCGAAGCATTCGAGAGAAAGCTGAGAGCTCGTATATATCGTGGTTCCTTTATTGGGCTCATATTTATATAAGAATAAGATATGGCGATGAGGAGGCGTGGAATATAAAATAGCTAGCATAAACATCTACTAACTACTCAACCACCATATGGGCAGCATCAATATGTACTCCCTCCGATCCATATTAATAGGTGCTGAAGTGGATGTATCTAGACATGTTTTATTGCTAGATACATTCACTTCAGCACCTATTAATATGGATCGGAGGGAGTATTTATTTTTACTTGTAAAATAGTACTACTAGAACTCTCCGGCTGCTGGGTAGTGGGTAGATATGTTGGTTACTTGTGGTTGAACTAGCTAGCTACGGGTGCTGGCATTTAACATGGATGTATTACTGCGTAGATTTAGTTTTGAGCAAATACTTATAATTAATAACTTAGAATAAATATTGCCGACAGTTAAGAAATTGGCCATATCTCAAGTGCTATCCATAAATTACCATATATTACTAACGGCAAAAAAAAAATTGACCACCATATACACTTGTTGTTCAGCCTCCTGTTCCAAGGTAAAATCATTAAAAAAACACAAAAGTATGAAGGCTTAGTCGTCTGTATGCCTAAATGGTTCCAGCTTTTTTTTACGGGACTAATTTGCCAAAGAATTTCGTGTTTCATTTTTTTTTCAATACAGAATCTTTCATCTGTTGTTAGAGTCGGTTTTCATTTTCCAACTTGAGTCTTTTGGTTCTCAAAATATTTTTTCGGACGTCACCCACTTTCACGGCACATTTGGTTCTTCAAATAATGTTGCATTTGTGGACACTCCACTTTATAATGTCGACCTTCAAATTATCTTTGATATACTTCATGTTGCACATTGTAGTAGTGCTGAAATTCGGATGGGCTGCAGAGCCCATTAGGCAATTTTCATTTAATCCCAAAGGCCCATGCTGCCATACCAAACGGTGGAAGTTCAGTCTCATATTGCTAGTTGGGAGAGTTTTGCACCAGTTTATAAGGTGAGCTCTCTCCCCATTAGTGTGAGTTGGTATGAAGAGAGAGGAGTAGTGGAGGTGTTCCACACGCGTGCTCCTCCTCCTCCGCCGCCCGCCTCGCCTCGTCACGACGTGCGGCGGATTGCGGGAATGAGCCGAGCCGATGCCTTTATTTTGGCAGTTGGAAACGGAGAGTCAACAGACACGCCAATAATATGAGACGTCATATTGATTGATGTCTATTGCGTCACATTTATTTTGGTAACAGCCGCGCAGTAAAACGCCGCATTGATCACGTAGTAACCGCGCGCAGTAAAACGGCGCATTGAGTACGTGGTAACGGCTGTAGTAAACGCCAAATTAATTTGTGAGCTGACCGTTCTTCTACCCGGCCGTGCCTATATATTGAGGGCGCAGGGCGGACACAAAGACACAACCCATACGCTCTGCACCAGCTGTCGTTCCTCTCTCTGTTGCTGCCTCCGGTGATCCCATCCCGTCTACCGCGTACACGGCCGACGGGAGAGCAGGCCTCCGAAACCCCGCCTCTCCACATCCTGTACGGGAGAGGGGTGATTAGGTTTTTGGGGGAGCGTCTCCTACGCGACTGCTCGCTGCCGTACGTCTACTTCGACTACTACCTCATCGTCAACATGGCCACCGAAGCCGAACGAGCTGCTGCTGCCGCCACTGCTGCCACCGAGGCCGTTGCTGCTGCTGAGGCCGCCACCGATGTTGTCGCCGCCGCCGCGGCTGCCGCCACTGCTACGTCTACTGCCAACTGGCCGGTCTGAGGATATAACACGTTTATCCCTGCCCTTGTTATTTCTCTGTGTGTGATACTAGTAGTTTGCGTAGATGTGTCTACTGTCAATCTAGTATGCATGAATATGGTTAATTATCAGTATGTTTACGTCATGCTCGTGATTTATACTTGGATTAATTTAATCTGTTAATTTTCTAAATTCCTAACAATCCAAAAACCTAATATGTGTAGGCAATTTTCGATTCATGGTTTTGCTACTGCACTGAAACCGGATCCGTTTACGGGGACGTACTTTAAGCGTTGGCAGACCAAAACATTCTTATGGCTCACGGCTATGAACGTTGTTATGGGTCGCCGGTGTCACTCCCACGGGAACGATTACTCCTGAACAGGAGAAGGCGTTTAGGGATGTCACCGTCGTCTTTGTTGGATGCATTCTAAGCGTGATCGGAGAGAAGTTTGTTGACGCATATTTACATGTTTGGGTTGCCAAGAACTTGTGGGAGGCGCTCGAATCCAAATTTGGCGCAACCGATGCTTGCAGCGAGATGTACAGTATAGAGCAGTTCCATGACTATAGAATGGTCGAAAACCGTTCTGTTTTGGAGCAGGCTCATGAGATACAGTGCATCGCTAAGGAGCTTGAAATTCTCAAGTGCGTGCTACCGGGCAAGTATGTCGCAGGATGCATCATCGCCAAGCTGCCTAATTGCTGGAGGAACTTTGCCACTACTCTGAAACATCAGAGACGTGAATTCTCAGTAGAGGATGTCATCGGCCATCTGAGTGTTGAGCAGAATTCGAGGGCAAATGACTCGCATGGAAAAGGGAACGAAGGGACTTCTGCGGCCAATATGGTACAGAAGCACTACAACTCCCACAAGAACAAGGCGAGGGCTGGTGTTTAGCAGAATACCGACTTCAAGAAGAAGGCTAAGAAGACCTTCAAGAAGGATAAGAAGAAAGATGGCTGCTTCACTTGTGGTTCACTAGAACACTGGGCTGTGAAGTGCCCAAAGAACTATGTGAAGCCAGGACAGGATTCCAAGGCTTTCAACATGATCGTGAGCAACAATGAGAATGGAGCATCTGGGTATGGTAATTTGTTTACTGTATTTTCAGTTTGTCAGTCTACTGATTGGTGGATCAACACAGGTGCAAACATTCATGTGTATGCTGACATCTCATTGTTTTCTTCTTATCAGGTCACAAGGAACGGGTCTGTATTGATGAGGAACGGTGCAAGTGCTTCTGTACTTGGAGTTGGCACGGTCGATCTGAAGTTTACTTCGGGAAGGATCGTGCAGCTCAAGAACGTGCAGCATGTCCCCGCCATCAAGAAGAATCTCGTTAGTGGCTTCCTTCTATGTAGAGAAGGATTTAAGTTGGTTTTCGAGTCCACTAAAGTAGTTGTAACGAAATATGGACTGTTTGTTGGAAAAGGGTATGAGTGCGGAGGTCTGCTCCGCTTTTCCCTCACTGATTTTTGTAATAAAGTCGTGAACAATATTCATTCGAGTGTTAATGAAACAGAAGTTTGACATTCACGTCTTTGTCACGTTGGTTTCAGTTGCATGACGCGGTTAGCAAAACTAAATTTAATTCCAAGTTTCACTTTAGCCAAAGGTTCTAAGTGCCATTTATGTGTACAAGCAAAGCAACCTCACAAGCCTCACAAGGCTGCGGAGGAGAGACACTTGGCGCCATTAGAACTCATACATTCTGATCTCTGTGAGATTAATGGTGTGTTGACTAAAGGTGGAAAGAGATACTTCATGACGTTAATAGATGATTCCACTAGGTTTTGCTATGTATATCTGTTAAACACTGAAGATGAGGCTCTACACTACTTTAAAATCTATAAGGCAGAAGTTGAGAATCAACTTGAAAAAAAAATTAAACGAATCCGGTCAGATCGTGGTGGAGAGTATTTCTCTAATGAGTTTGACTCTTTCTGTGCGGAACATGGCATTATTCACGATAGGACGCCTCCCTATTCACCTCAGTCAAATGGGGTTGCCGAACGGAAAAACCATACTCTACCAGATTTGGTTAACGCCATGTTAGATACATCGGGTTTATCCAAGGCATGGTGGGGGAGGCTATATTGACATCATGTCATGTCCTGAATAAAGTTCCGACGAAAGACAATGAGGTCACTCCCTATGAGCAATGGGAGAAGAGAAAAACAACACTCTCGTACTTACGTACTTGGGGCTGTTTGGCGAAAGTCAATGTGCCGATCCCCAAAAAGCGTAAACTTGGACCAAAGACCGTGGATTGCGTTAATTTGGGATACGCTAAGAATAGTGTTGACTATAGATTTCTAGTAGTGAAATCTGAGGTACCTGACGTGAAGGTCGGTACGATTTTGTAGTCTAAAGATGCTACATTCTTTGAGGATATTTTTCCTATGAGAGATATGCAAAGCACTTCTAGACAGGAATCAAAGGAGACTCCTGAACCTGCCATTCCTATGGAATATTATGAACAAACACATGATGAGAATCCTGAGAAGCATGACGAGGAAACCCTTGGTAGGGGCAAGAGACAGAGGACTTCAAAGTCCTTTGGTGATGATTTCCTTGTGTACCTTGTGGATGATACTCCCACTTCTATTTCAGAAGCTTATGCATCTCCAGATGCTGACTACTGGAGAGAAGCGGTCTGTAGCGAGATGGATTCCATCACGGCTAATGGAACGTGGGAGATCACTGAACGTCCTTATGGCTGTAAACGATTAGGATGTAAGTGGGTGTTCAAAAAGAAGCTTAGGCCTGATGGTACGATTGAAAAGTACAAGGCTAGACTTGTGGCCAAGGGTTACTCCCAGAAAGAAGATGAAGATTTCTTTGATACTTATTCACCTGTGGCCAGACTGACCACCATTCGAGTATTACTCTCGTTGGCAGCCTCGCATGGTCTTCTCGTCCATCAGATGGATGTTAAGACGGCTTTCCTAAATGGAGAGTTAGATGAGGAAATCTATATGCAACAGCCAGATGGCTTTGTGTTAGATGGTCAAGAAGGAAAGGTGTGTAAGTTACTGAAATCTTTATATGGGCAGAAACAAGAACCTAAGCAATGGCATGAGAAGTTCAATACAACTTTAACATCTGTTGGCTTCGTTGTTAATGAAGCTGACAAATGTGTATACTATCGCCATGGTGGGGGCGAAGGAGTTATATTGTGTTTGTATGTTGATGACATACTGATATTTTGGACCAACCTCAAAGTAATCAATGAGGTTAAGTCATTTCTATCCCAGAACTTTGAGATGAAAGATCTTGGTGTGGCTGATCAAGTTATTGAGAGACAATGAGGGTGAGATTACACTTCTGCAATCCCATTACGTTGAGAAGGTTTTGAGTCGTTTTGGATATTCGGGCTGCAAAACTTCTCCAACGCCATATGATCCTAGTGTGCGGATTCGAAAGTTCGAAGGCACAGCTAAGGATCAGCTGAGGTACTCTCAAGTAATTGGTGCACTCATGTACCTAGCGAGCGCTACGAGGCCTGACATCATGTTTGCTGTGTGCAAACTAAGCCGGTTTGTCTTCAATCCGGGTGATGTGCATTGGCACGCTGTAGAAAGAATTATGCGCTATCTGAAAGGTACCGTGAACTGTGGAGTTCACTACAGTGGATATCCTTCGCTACTTGAAGGTTATTGTGATGCGAACTGTATCTCTGATGCTGATGAGATGAAAGCCACAACGGGGTATGTGTTTACCCTTGGAGGTGGTGCTGTTTCCTGGAAGTCTTGCAAGCAAACGATCTTAACGAGATCGACAATGGAAGCAGAATTAACAGCATTAGACACGTCTAGTGTCGAAGCAGGATGGCTTCGAGATCTTTTGATGGACTTGCCTGTGGTTGAAAAGCCAGTACCAGCTATCCTTATGAACTGTGACAATCAAACAGTAATTGTCAAAGGTGAAGAGTTCAAAGGACAATGCACAGTCCACAAAGCACATAAAATGAGATTAAAAGTTGTCAGACATTTAAAAAACTCCGGAGTGATAGCGGTGGATTATATCCAGTCGGCTAAGAATCTGGCAGATCCCTTTACTAAAGGGCTATCACGTGTTGTGATAGAAAGTGCATCGAGAGAGATGGGTATGAGACCCACATGAGTTGCCATGGCAGTAACCCAACCTATTTGATCAGAGATCCCGTGAAGTGGGACCTGGGAAAACAAGCTAGTGGCAGTAATTTTTGTCTTAATGTGTTCCAAGGCTTGTATAGGCAAGATGCTATCCTACAGAGCGATCTTTGGAGGAACACACCTATATGATCCTGACTGCTGTTCACAGTCTATGAGATTGGGTGATCTCTAATAAGTTCATGAATAGGCCAGGAGTATGACTAATATGCTCCACCCGAGGGGTCAGCCTTCGGCAGCCTAGTACTGGCAAGACATTTAGTGAAACTATTTTACGCCAAACTAACAATTCAAGGCATAGACCATTGTTCAGTTGTGATGTAGTGTAGCTACTTGTTCTAGGTGGATGTTCAACCTTAACGGGTCTCCACTGAAAATGCCGGTATATAAAAACAGTGAAAGGAACAGGGGACAACACCATGGGTCTTCGGGATCTGGTGGGGGATTGCTGAAATTCGGATGGGCTGCAGAGCCCATTAGGCAATTTCGATTTAATCCCAAAGGCCCATGCTGCCATAGCAAACGGTGGGAGTTTAGTCCAATATTGCTAGTTGGGAGAGTTTTGCACTAGTTTATAAAGTGAGCTCTCTCCCCACTAGTGTGAGTTGGTATGAAGAGAGATGAGTAGTGGAGGTGTTCCACACGCGCGCTCCTCCTCCTCCGCCGCCCGCCTCGCCACGCCTCGCCTCGCCACGTCACGACGCGCCGCTCCGCGGGTTGCGGGAATGAGCCGAGCCGATGCCTTTATTTTGGCAGTTGGAAACGGAGAGTCAACAGACACGCCAATAATATGTGACTTCATATTGATTGATGTCTATTGCGTCACATTTATTTTGGTAACAGCCGCGCGCAGTAAAACGCCGCATTGATCACGTGGTAACCCCGCGCAGTAAAACGGCGCATTGAGTACGTGGTAACGGCTGTAGTAAACGCCAAATTAATTTGTGAGCTGACCGTTCTCCTACCCGGCCGTGCTTATATATTGAGGGCGCAGGGCGGACACAAAGACACAACTCATACGCTCTGCACCCACTGTCGTTTCTCTCTCTGTTGCTGCCTCCGGTGATCCCATCCCGTCTACCGCGTACACGGCCGACGGGAGAGCAGGCCTCTGAAACCCCGCCTCTCCAGATCCTATACGGGAGAGGGGCGATTAGGTTTTTGGGGAGTGTCTCCTACGCGACTGCTCGCTGCCGTACGTCTACTTCGACTACTACCTCATCGTCAACATGGCCACCGAAGCCGAACGAGCTGCTGCTGCCGCCACTGCTGCCACCGAGGCCGCTGCTGCTGCTGAGGCCGCCACCGCTGCCGCCACTGCTACGTCTACTGCCAACTGGCCGGTCTCAGGGTATAACACGTTTATCCCTGCCCTTGTTATTTACATGTGTACGATACTAGTAGTTTGCGTAGATGTGTCTACTGTCAATCTAGTATGCATGAATATGGTTAATTATCAGTATGTTTATGTCATGCTCGTGATTTATACTTGGATTAATTTAATCTGTAAATTGCCTAAATTCCTAACAGTAAGTTCTAACGTGATTTAAATATTTTGAAAGATAGTTTACTTTGCCATCTAAAGAACATGGGCTACACATATTTGCAACATGAATTATTGTTGAGCGGTTGGATAGAGTAGGTTGAAACAGACACTCTCGTGGGCGCTAGATTTCTAGCGGTGTGATTTTTCTTTGGCCTCGGTCGTATCTTGTTTGCTTCTCCTATATATCAATATAAAAGACAAAATTTTGGCCATGTTTCAAAAAAAATTATTGTTGAGTGCCTGGCATGCATAGTATGATCTATGACATCTACCTATTGCAATTATTTGACCTGGACGTACTTGCCATGATGCTACATCTTTCTCCTATGATGTTGTCACGAAAGAATCAGAGTGCAAAGAAAGAAAAACGTTGAAATAGGGTCATAGGCCAAGACAGTTGGCACTTGCACAATTGGTGGCTTCCTCAAATCTGTAAAAGTACAATTACTAAAAGTACGATCCTTGCAGCGTGCTCTTCTATAAAATCTCCATCCAGACACGCGTATACTACACAAACATGAGTTCGTTGTCCCATCTCAAACGCCTAAGGCATCTCCAGTCGTTGAGCCCCCCAGACGTAAAAACCCGGCCTTTTTTTGCGCTGCGGCGCGAAACGGCGCTATTCTGGAAACTGGGGGGAGGGGCGCGTTTCACAGCCATGAACCCAGGCCGCCCCCAGCCGGCGATTCGGCCCAATTTGGACAGGTAGAGATTTGGCGCACAAATAATTGAACTTTTGCCACCAAATAAATAGAGTTTTGCCATACAAATAAAATAGTTCAACAATTTAAACAAAATAAATAAATTACACTAGGCATGTCATCGTCCTCAACATTGCCATTCCCCTTTCGCGCCCACAAATGCTGCACCAGGTCATCCTGCAGAGTTTGGTGTGTTGCAGCGTGTCGAATCTCCTGTCGCTTGGTGAGGAAGTCTGTCCATGATGCCGGCACCTGGTGATCAACATCTGCAAGAGGGCCCTGCCGGTAGTATGGTGTGCTTGCCTCACTGTCAGGCACCGGGTCATCCCGCTCACTCTCAATGATCATGTTGTGCAAGATCACACAACCCTGCATCACCTCCCACATGTTGGATTTCGACCAAGTCATAGCTGGGTACCGGACAACAGCGAATCGAGATTGCAGCGCACCAAATGCCAGCTCAACATCCTTCCTGCAAGCCTCCTGGCACTTGGAAAACCAAGCTTTTGCGCTTCCTGGGATAGGGTTGGAGATGCTCTTCACAAATGTTCCCCATTTCGGGTAGATGTCATCTGCAAGATAGTACCCCTTTGTATACTGGTGTCCATTGATCTCATAGTTCACAGGACGGGCATGGCCTTCGACAATCTCGGCAAAGACATTCGAGCACTGCAAGACATTGATGTCGTTGTGACTTCCAGGCATACCAAAGAATGAATGCCAAATCCATAGATCGTACGAAGCCACGGCCTCGGGAACCACTGTGCACTCTCCTTTCTTTCCCTTGTACATCCCCTGCCAGTCAAATGGGCAGTTCTTCCATGCCCAATGCATACAGTCGATGCTGCCAAGCATCCCAGGAAACCCTTTTGCTTCATTCTCTGCGAGGAGACGAGCAGTGTCTTGCGCATTGGGTGATCGTAGGTATATTGGGCCAAAAACTGCAACCACTGCCCGGCAGAACTTGTTCAAGCACTCGAGGGCCGTGGACTCGCTCATGCGCAGGTAGTCATCTTGTGCATCTGCGGGAGCACCGTATGCAAGCAACCTCATGGCCATCGTGCACTTCTGGATAGAGGTAAAGCCTACCGTGCCGGTACAGTCCTTCTTCAACTTGAAGTAGGTGTCGAACTCCCGGATGGCATGCATGATCTTGAGGAAGAGTGTGCGTTTCATCCTGAAACGACGCCGGAACACCTTCTCGTCGTTGGTGGGATCCTCGGCGAAGTAGTCGGAGTAGAGGATGCAGTAGCCCTCGTACCGCTGCCTCGGCCTGCTCTTGCGGCGACCGGGCTTCGATCCAGTGCGGCGCGGCGCGGCGTCCTGGGCCAGCAATCCGGCCAGGCAGCTCAGGACGAGTAGGTGTTCATCATCGTCGATGGCGGCCTGGTCTTCCTCGTCGAAGAGCTCGGCGGGCATCTCCTCGGCGTCGGAGTCCATGCCTCGGGCAGAACGTCGAACACCTTGCGGGTGGTGGACGCGGTTCACCGGGCACAACCCCCTCCGCGGCGGAGACGATGTGGCGGAGAGGCCTGCGGTGGTTTTGCCTCGCCACTGGTGCGTGATGGCGGCCGGCGGCGGCGATGTGGGGTGTGATCGGTGGGGTGGCGACGGCGAGACGAGAGAGAGGAAAAGCCGATCCGGGGGTGGGGAAAGTGGGTCAAATAGCGCTCCCTCGCCGACAGCGCTGGCCCATGCGCGCTTTTCCTTCCGCCCCCCCCCCCCCCCCGGCTGGGTTCCGCCTGGGTGCGATGGCGCTAAATTCCGTCGAAACGGCGCTTTTTCGGGTCCTGGGGGGCGACTGGTAAAAAACGGCGCTTTTCGAGCAAAACGGCGCTATTTTGCATCCTGGGGGGCGCTCGGGGACGACTGGAGATGCCCTAAGGTTGCTATACTATCGCACTTACATCTTCATCCTATGGATTGTCACTACCACAACGCCTGCAGCTGCCGTCCTCATAAAATGTGGACAATGGCTTGCCGTTGGACAAGATATTGTGCCCGCGCAGTCTCTCATATCCACGTAGTCATAGGTTTCATTCTTCTAACTATCACGGCTTCCCTATACGTTGCAATCCGTCCTAGAACATATACCTGGTTGACTATGTTTGCTTCAAGGCAAGCAACAATTGGAGATATCCAAAAGCCACATTCCTCGAGCATGCACATCTCTCGCCCTGGCTAAATGATTCTAGTGTCAGCTTCATAGATCATGTTCTTAAGCGCTCCGGCATGAGCGACGAGACACATGCGGAACCTTTATTTTTGTATGTCGATCCAACCTGCAGGCTAGATCAAGCACGTGTCGAGGCGAAGTTGGTCGTCTTCTCGATGATTGATGACCTGTTGGCCAAGACGTCCGTCAACATTCATACCATCGACGTTCTTATCACCAATTGCACTGTCTTTTGCCCCATGCCATGCATCACCGACAGTATCATCAACCGATACAAGTTGCGACGTGAAATTCGTGTCATCAACCTCTCTGGGATGGGGTGGGGAAATAACCATTCGATGCAACTCGTTAACATCTTATTCCGCATGGGTGGCGCCGCCAAACTGTTATGTACATCCAGGTCGAAGGCTCGATTTCGGCTTGGGCATGTCATGAGGACGATCACTGCTGCAAATAACTCTGCATACCGGTGTGTGTATCAAGAGGAGGATGAGAAGGGTAACTTAGGGACTGCTCTCTCCAAGGACCTTATGGCTATTGCTGGAGATGCACTCAAGACTAATATCACCTCGACTGCCCCTCGTGTGTTACCGGTGTCGGAGCTTCTCAAGTTTATGTTCTCCCTTGTGGGAAAAAGGGTTATTTACTGGAAGAGGATCAGAACATACATCCCCAACTTCTCTGCCACATTCGAGCATTTCTGCATCCATGTTGGTGGACCAGCGGTTATCGACTCAGTACAACATGGTCTGAATCTGTCAGACAGGGATGTCGAGCCATCACGGATGACGCTTCATCGGTTCGGAAACCAGTCCACCGCATCAGTGTGGTATGAGTTTGCATACATTGAGGCTAAAGGCAGAATGAAGAAAGGTGATAGGGTGTGGATGATCGGATTTGGTGCAGGGTACGAGTGCAGCACCGCTGGGTGGGTGTGTATCCGACCATCCTCCTATGCCGACGATGGCCCCTGGGCTAGCTGCATCCATCGTTACCCGGTGGATGTCTTTAAAAAAAGTTAAAGCTAAAACGATTTCTATGCTGCCACTTGCTACTCCGAGAAGACCGAGTAGTGTACTGAATAGATCTCTTGGGAACTTCTAACTTCTCTATCCATATTTTTATTTTCCACATAATGATTTAGACTAGTAGTCTCCTATATATTGTGTGATTTTTAGGAAAAGGAAAAGCAAAAGAACATATACTTACATAACTGAGACTCAACCAGCCGGATAATGAACTGTTTGCCTCCCCACCTGCTACACTGTAGTCTACATGAGGATCCAACAATCTATGACAGCTCAGCGGTGTTTCATCCTCTAGGCCTCGTTTTATCAGGGATTATCCTAGCCCGATATGAAACGACTAGAAACCCCAAGCATCGATCGCGACATGTTCATCCGCCGCGTTTTTTAAGCTGGCGGCACAGCCGTTCGCAACGGCACCAAGCTCTACATTGGCAGCGACGTCGAGCAGGCGCATGTCAGATGAGCCGCCGCTATCAGTCATACTCATAGTACAAGTCATGCAGACGCATTCATTGGCCGCCTGTCGACACGTAAAAACATTGGTCAGGTTCTTGAACAGCGTCGTGTTAGTTCTCCAACCACCATGCCGGCTGGCACGGCATGTCCCAGCATGTCCGCCGCATAGGCCGACGCCGCAGTTACTGCAGTTTTATGGCTACTTGTGGCGGCCCTCATCTTTACACCTGAATACCTGACGACCAGGGAAGAAGTTGTAAAAAAGATTTCATTTGCAGCATCGTTGCAATTTTAGTCGCACGAGTTTCTTGGACATTTGTCAAGTTGGAGATATGATCGAGACCTGTATAAAAAGGTGATGCGACCAGGTGATCTCTGCCTAGAGTAAAAGAACCACGACTATGATGACTATAATTTTTCAATATAGCAATCCCTGCTTACCAAACAATATTTTTGAAGAGAGAGATTTAAGGGTGAGAGTATTTGAGAAGATTGGGTGATTGGGGTGTTCTCACCCAAGTCCTTTAGGGAAAATACTCGGAAAAAAAAAACAAGACCTCAAGGGTTCAGTGTGTTTATTTTTCCTAAAGAAACATAATTAACATGAGATTGAAGCCAATGCAACTTGTTATTTTTCTGCAGGCGGCAGAACACGCAAAGAGCACAAGTGCTTAAATGCTGCTGGCAGCTAACACGCATAGAGCACAAAAGGTGAAAAACACAAACCCATTGCTGTGCAATAATGTAACCATACATCAGATACTGAACTCACGCCGATTTGCATATTCCACTGACATACTGAAGTGACCAACAACTAGTTGAGAAAACTGCAGTTAACAGGAATATGAAACAAATGGTGTACGAGATAAAGGCTCGGAGGAAATGAAATATTTCAGAATGAAGACTTAGGGTAATACTATGATAACATGACATTAGGTAGTATCATGAACAAAGTTCACTAGTAGCTTATCAAGAATGCATACCTTTGATATTCCATCTTTTCACCATGAACTCATCTGAATCCAATCTGCCCCATCTAAAATTATCTATTGTTTATATCTGACACGGGCAAATCCAATCTCTGATTTTGTTGGGACTGTTTACATCTGACACGGACAAAAGATTTTATTCTTTGACACGAATGGTTAACAAATAATTAAAGTAGTCAAGAAGGCATACATAGTGACATCTAGAATTTTTCACTATGAACAAAACACGCTACATGCTTATGAACTGCAAACTGGTAATCTCTACCCAAAGGTACAAGTTTCCTTTCAAGATAATGCTTAACAGCTGCTTACAAATTACCATGCAAAGAGCACAAAAACACAAGACTAGAGCTGCATAATGTTACCATAAAACATCGACTGAATTCAAAGCGAACTGCGTACTCTACTGACAGACGGAAGTAACCAACAACTACTTGAGCCTTCATTAATTGAGTATAAGCTGCGGTTCACAAATATGGCTAATAACAGGAACAGTAAACAAGTGGTTTACGAGACTGATGCTCAAAGCAAATTACGCGTTTCAGAATGAAGGCAAGGGTTTGACCTTTTAGTTATGGGGTAGTATCACGCAAGTTCAGGTAGAAGCTTATCAAGACTGCAGCTTTGATATTCAACATTTCACCTTAAGCTCATGTCGATCCAACCATCTTGTTCTGCTGTTTATCTGTCAATTGAGCGGATCCTATCTGATTTGGTTCTCAGTTTAGTTAGCAAAAATTTGCTACGCGAGATTGTGATTTTGAAACAGTGTTAAACAAAATACTGCAATCAATGCTCAAGAAGGCATACGCAGCCACACATGTCAAGAAGCTGGCAGTCATCATGATAATAAAGAGACCAAATATATAAAATTGTCGACGTTCTAAACATCCACATGAGGCCATCAGCTAAAGATATTAGTTAGATAAGCTAGATAGAGATGGAACACGTGCCCAGTTGGAGTGAACAGCAGGACCCTTGTGGGCTTAGACGTTTCTACCTTTTTACTCAGCATCAGAATCCTCCTCATCATCATCTCCACAGTTGATCAGAAGTTGCTCTTCTTCATCAGGAAGATACCGACCGGAGCAACCTTCACGGCGCCACTTTTCCTCTTGCTCAGGGGTAGCAACATGGCGACGGAGCTCTTCCGGGCTAAGAAAATCAAACGGACTCCTGAAGTGCTTCTTGGCGTACAGGTTGGCCTTTTCCCTGCGGAGGACGTACTCCACATCAATCTCATAGTAGCCATTCTCCTTGATTCCTTTGATCACTTTCTCCCTGAAAGACTCATGCTTGGCATCCATCTCCGCAAAACGCGCCACGTCTTCCTCGTGCTGCCGCCGCCTCTCTGCGATCGACTCCGGCGGGTCGAACTTGGCGAGCTCGTCCAGGTAGTCGGCGCTGGGGTAAGGCTCCGGCTTGAGGGCGATGATGCTCCTGATCTCGCCTTTCGTCAGACGACGCGTCAGCTTTGGTCCTAATCCTCCTGGGCGCTGCTTGAGGCGGATCACATCTTGCAGCAGCTTCTCGATCTCTGCTTCCTCCAACGACTCGGGCTCGGCTTCTTCCTCCTCCTCCTTGTAGCTGGACCCGACCACAACCTTCTCCGAGTTGGCGGCCGTGGACGGCGACTGCACCGACTTCGCCGCCTCCATCAAATCGACCAGAGATTTTGGTGTGCGATTTCGACTTGGGGAGGAGGAACCCTAGGCTCGGACTTCAATTTCGATTTGAGGCGCTGCCGTCTCCATCTATTTAACAAAGAGGAAACCCGGCGCGGCGCGAGGCGGCGGGCGCGCTGCCGTAGGTGGTGCGGGGACGCGCGGCTGCCCCCGATCCGGATGCCTCCCGGACCGAAGCCAAACGCCTTCTGCGGCGGCGGGGGAACGTCGGCGCCGCTGAGGACCCGGCCTCGTGCTCGTTCTTCGGGCGCTTGAACCAGCGGCGGGGCGACATGGCGGCTAGGGTTCTTGGAGCTGGGACACGGCCTGGGGTGAGTGGGGTGTACGGGCGGCGGGGGCCCTTTAAAAAGGACCCGAGAGGGGTTGGCATGCCAACCGGCGGCGAGAACGTGGCGGCGGTTGTAGGCGGCCATGAAAGCGTAGGGAAGCCGAGGCGTGCCGTTCGTGGCCACGCGCGGGGAAGTGGAGGCGCGGGAAGCCGAGGCGGACAGTGGGCCCTTTGACCGCGCGCGGCTGTGGTCTTACTTTAAGGACCGGGCGAGCCAGCAGGTCGCCGACCAGTGGCCCCTTTGACCCCCGCGTGGCCAGTGGGCCCTTTGACCGAATGTGGCCAGTGAGCTTAATTAAAGACGCGGGCCAGTGGGCCCTTTGACCAAAATATGGCCAATGGGCTTTAATTAAAGACGTGGGCCAGTGGACGTGGTTGGAGAAGGGGAGGCCGGTTGGGGATTGTGAGGCAGGATAGAAAATTGGAAAAAAAATGCGAAAAAAACCCCTGCCGCATTCATCCCGGTTCCTAACACGAACCGGGACTAAGTCCCCTGGCCAGGTTCGCCATGTGGTCAGTCCCATTTGTCCCGGGTCCTGGCGCAACTGGGACCGATGGGGGAGGTGCATTTGTCCCGGCTGGCCCATCCCGGTTGCACAACCGGGACAAATGAGTATTACCAACCGGGACTAGTGCCCGTGTTTCCACTAGTGAAGGCAAGCAACAATTGGAGATACCCAAAGGCCACATGCCTCGAACATGCACATATCTCGCCCTGGATCAATGATTCTAGTGTCAGCTTCATAGATCATGTTCTTAAGCGCTCCGGCATGAGCGACGAGACACATGGGGAACCTTTATTTTTGTATGTCGATCCAACCTGCAGGCTAGATGAAGCATGTGTGCCGAGGCGGAGTTGGTCGTCTTCTCCATGATTGATGACTTGTCTGCTAAGACGTGCATCAACGTTCATACCATCAACATTCTTATCACCAATTGCACCGTCTTTTGCCCCAATGCCATCCATCGCCGATAGTATCATCAACCGATACAAGTTACGACGTGAAATTCGCGTCATCAACCTCTCTGGGCCGGGGTGCAGTGCAGCGGTGACGCGGTGAGGCGGTGACGGCGGTCGGTCATGCGAGTAACATGTTGCGGGTCATGCCTTGGGGTTCACACGCGCTAGTGGTGTCGACAGAGACCACTCGGCCGTGCTACCACTAGGGAAATAACCATTCGATGCAATTCGTTAACATCTTGTTCCGCATGGGCGGCGCCGCCAAACTGTTGCGCACATCTAGGTGAAAGGCTCGGTTTCGGCTTGGGCATGTCATGAGGACGATCACTGCTGGAAATAACTATGCACAAGAGGAGGATGAGAAGGGTAACTTAGGGACTGCTCTCTCAAAGGACCTTATGGCTATTGCCGGAGATGCACTCAAGACTAATATCACCTCGACTGCCCCTCTTGTGTTACAGGTGTCAGAGCTTCTAAAGTTCATGTTCTCCCTTGTGGAAAAAAAAGGTTATTTATTGGAAGAGGATCAGAACATACATCCCCAACTTCTCTGCCACATTCGAGCATTTCCTCATCCATGTTGGTGGACCAGCGGTTATTGACTCAGTACAACATGGTCTCGATCTGTCAGATAAGGATGTCGAGCCATCATAGATGACGATGCATCGGTTCGGAAACCTGTCCACCGCATACATTGAGGGTAAAGGCAGAATGAAGAAAGGTGATAGGGTGTGCATGATCGGATTCGGGTCAGGGTACGAGTGCAGCACCGCTGGGTGGGTGTGTATCCGACCATCCTCCTGTGCCGATGATGGCCCGTGGGCTACCTGCATCCATCGTTACACGGTGTATATCTCCAAAAGAAGTTAAAGCTAAAAGGATTCATGTGCTTCCATTTGCTACGCCGTGAAGACCGAGTAGTGTATTGAATAGATCTCTTGGAAACTTTGAGCTTTCTATCCAAATGTTTATTTTCCACATAATGATTTAGACTAGTAGTCTAGTATGTATTGTGCGATTATTTTTAAAAGGAAAAGCAAAAAACATGTACTTACATGACTAAGAGTCAACTAGCCGAAAAAGAACACGTGGAATTTTTAGTATTTGGGTTCTCCCACCTCATCTGGTCTATTTGGTTTGGGAATCTCGATCAACCTCGATCAACCCTGAAGAAATTTGTGAAGAAGAACATCTTCATTTCGAAAAAGAAACATTATTTTTCTTCTCCTTTTATCTTTCAAAAGAAAACTTCTTTTCTTGCTTGACATGACACCAGGAACAGGAGGTGGATAATGAACTGTTTGCCTGCCGAGCTGCTACTCTAGTCTATCTCGAGATAAAATGACGCTCAGCGGTGCTTGATCCTTCAGGCCTCGTTTTATCAGGGATTATCCTAGTCCAACATGAAACCACTAGAACCTCAAGCGTGCGGTTTGGCAGGGGAGGTACTGAGTGGGCTCAGCGTCAGCAATCCCTACAAAACTCGTTGGGTCAACGATCGCCATTTGTCCGTCCCCTCGCGTTTTTGCAGCTGCTCTACATTGGCAGCGACACGGCCAGGTGCAGGTCGGATGGGCCGCTGCGGTCAGCAACGCATAGGTTCTTTGTCCGCCTGTCGATGTTGTCAAGACGTTGGTCAGGTTCCTGAAAAAAGCCTCGTGGACCACCATGCCGCCTGGCGAGGCATGTCCGAAACTTAGGCTGACGCGACAGTTACGGCTACCTTTCACGGCCCTCATCTTTACATCTGAATACCTGACGACCAGTGAACACAAGCAATTGTAGATAAACTGATTTATTTGCAGCATCGTTGAAATTTTAGTCACACGAGTTTATTGGATATTTGTCGAGTTGGACAAATGATTGAGACCTGTATAAAAAGGAGATATTACTAGGTGATCTCTACCTAGTATAAAAGAACCATGAGTATGACTATAATTTTTCAAAAGACCAATCCCTGCATACGAAACAATACTTTTGAAGAGAGGGAGATTGTGTAAGGGTGGGAGTATTTGTGGAGATTGGGTGATTGGGGTGTTTTCACCAAGTCCACTTGGGAAATTACTCAGAAAAGCAGACTAAACAACCCCTGCCAAACAAGGCCTCAAGGGTGTATGTATTTTTCCTGAAGAAACATACTCCCTCCGTCCATTTTTATAAGGCCCACTTCTTACTATTGAATGCTAAGAAGTGAGTCTTATAAAAGTGGACGGAGGGCACATGAAATTGATTTGATGAAGCCAATACAATTTGTTGGCATTTGGTGCAGGCAGCAGAACACGCAAGGAGCAGCAGTGCTTAACCGTTGCTGCCAGCTAACACACAAAAGAGCACAAAAAGTGAAAAACACAAGTCTTTCACCATATAACAGATATTGAACTCGCGCCTAGAATTGCATATTGTACTGACATACTGAAGTAACCAACAACTAGTTGAGCAAACTGCAGTTAACATGAATGGAAACAAATGGTTTACCACACATAGAGGGAGCAAATTAAATATTTTAGAATGAAGTCTGACAGTAAATCGATGATAACATGACACCAGTTAGTACCATGACCAACATCACTAGTAGCTTATCGAGAATGCACAGCTTTGATATTATTTATTTCACCATGAACTCATCCTGATCCAAACTGCTCATCTAAAACATTCTAATGTTTATATTTGACACGGACAAATCTCATCCCTGATTTCATCGTGAGTTTGTTTGCCTGAATCCTACCCAAACTTTTCGAGACAATATTGTATTTTTGACATCAAAGTCCTACCTCCTTACTCGGTATCAGAATCATCATCATCCTCTCCATAGTTGATCAAAAGTTCCTCTTCTTCATCAGGAACATACTGACCGGAGCAACTGTCACGACGCCACTGTTCCTCTTGCTCAGGGGTAGCAACATGGCGACGGAGCTCCTCCGGGCTAAGAAAATCAAACGGACTCCTGAAGTGCTTCTTGGCGTACAGGTTGGCCTTTTCCCTGCGGAGGACGTACTCCACATCAATCTCATAGTAGCCATTCTCCTTGATTCCTTTGATCACTTTCTCCCTGAAAGACTCATGCTTGGCATCCATCTCCGCAAAACGCGCCACGTCTTCCTCGTGCTGCCGCCGCCTCTCTGCGATCGACTCCGGCGGGTCGAACTTGGCGAGCTCGTCCAGGTAGTCGGCGCTGGGGTAAGGCTCCGGCTTGAGGGCGATGATGCTCCTGATCTCGCCTTTCGTCAGACGACGCGTCAGCTTTGGTCCTAATCCTCCTGGGCGCTGCTTGAGGCGGATCACATCTTGCAGCAGCTTCTCGATCTCTGCTTCCTCCAACGACTCGGGCTCGGCTTCTTCCTCCTCCTCCTTGTAGCTGGACCCGACCACAACCTTCTCCGAGTTGGCGGCCGTGGACGGCGACAGCACCGACTTCGCCGCCTCCATCAAATCGACCAGAGATTTTGGTGTGCGATTTCGACTTGGGGAGGACGGAGGAGGAACCCTAGGCTCGGACTACAATTTCGATTTGAGGCGCTGCCGTCTCCATCTATTTAACAAAGAGGAAACCGGACTCTGGACTACATCTTCTGGCCCAGTCCACCGAACCCTAGCTGGGATGGGCCTCAAAATTCCCGTTTGAAATCTTCTTTCTCGTTTTCCCTTTGCTTTCCTTCCCTTTTCGCCACCAATTAAATCTTCACAACCCAATTTGAAGGGATGGATCTCCATGAAAAGGAGGGCCGGTGATTTATGTCATGAATATCGCCAAAATGTTTGTAAAGTTGTTTTTCTTTTACTTTGCACTAAATCTAAAAGTACACTTGTTTGTAGACATAGGGAGTGTATATTTGGGTGCACTAGTGGTGGAGGGGGGGTGCACTAGTGTTTCTGGACAACATAAGTATAGATAGCCGACGCGAATTTGACATCACAACAAGAAAAGTGTTTTATCCGTTCGGATGCAAAAGCGTTTTTCAAGTATGTTAAAAGTGGAATATTTTTTAGGGTAGTAATGGGCTAATACTAGGTGTCTCATACAAGAAATACAGTCTTGTAAACCGTGTGGGGCTAGTGTTTAATCAAACTATGAGTTACGTTAGAACCTTATGGACTTCTGGATCATTGGGGTGCGTTACGATTCGTGCATACCTGGGAATGGCACATGACTTGCAACCGAGAAAAAAAAAGTCATCTAATGAACAAATTTGGTTGATGTTCTGGAACCACTTGATAGTTTCATGTTCTCTGCTAACCTGAAGATGCAAATGGGTTGCAACCTATTTACGCATAGAGTGCAACTGAGAAAAAAACTTTCCTGGGTGATTTCATCTGATCGAGCATAAGCTCTGATCGATTTGCTCCATTCATTTCAACCAAGGAAGCAACACTCCGGATCTACCCTCTCACCACCTGCCCGTTGATCTACTTCATCTTTCGGATGGGTTGGAGCTGGTGAAGCCTTTTTTTGTGTTGCTTGCTCCAATTAAGACACACGGGGCCGTCTTTAAATTAAGAAAGCCCTTGATTGCACCAATTGTTCTTGGACAGAGGAACGTACGTAGCACACGAATTTCGATATACATATTATAAAGTTCTCAAAAAAAAAGATAAACATATTATACTCCGATAACGAAAGATATAGTGCAAAGCACTATTCCCGTTCACTGCAAAGTAGGCGAGTAGGCGCATAAGTAACACGCATAGGACTAAAGTTGACCTCGTTTTTTCAATCTAGTTGAACGGTATCTTAAAAAAATGGAAACAAATAGGGAGAAAATTACTTTTGTGCAAGAAATGGTCCCATGGTCTAGTGGAACTGTATCTTAAAAAGGAAACAAATAAGGAGAAAATTAGATTTTGGCACACAAAGGTCCCATGGTCTAGTGGTTAGGACATCAGACTCTGAATCTGGTAACCCGAGTTCAAGTCTCGGTGGGACCTCTTTTTTCTATTTTTATTTATTTTGCTGGGTCTTTCTCTAAAGATTTTTTTTTCTAGTGCAACGATTATCCTGAGCTGCAGCGTCTCAAAAAGAAATTTATTCTTCTTGCCGGAAACACCAGCGCTCTAATGCCGGTCCTCATCCATCCTCGACCACCTTTATTCCCCTTTAAAGAAAAGTAGCGTGCTTGACACCTCACTAGCTTAATCAACACTCTGGGTCTCGGCTGAAAGAAACTACCACGTACTGACGTACCAGTGTCTTGATCCAAATAAATATTTACAAGGGTAAAATCGAACCCCTAGCTCACCGGAAGGAAGGCGTCCAAGAACAGGTGTACTATGATGCGCCCAATGCTATATCCCGGTACCGTGTTGAAATCAGGTTACCTATTTTCCCGAGCAACCAAAATCAACGGTAAGAGCTCATATCGGACATATTTTCCGATTCCCGAACCCGATACCCGAATTTCCCGCACCCATATCCCAATTTCCGGAATTTCTTTCTCAAGAAGCTGTTTCGGAAACTCTTTTTTTGGGGGGTAGTTAAGGATTAGAATCGGCGCACACGAACAACCTGAATATCCCAAAAAAAATTGGAAGAGCCAATCCTTTCTCTGCAATCCTAATCACCCCGTAAGGCCAGTCAATGTATCAAGCGCTAGTTGCCCACTCCTCTCTTCCCTCCCCGAGTCCCAACTCCCAACCCAACCACCAGCCACGATCTACAGACTATGGAGCCTGTGTGCACATGGCAGTGGGGCAGATCCTCCGCCTTCGTGCTCTACTGCCACAACCGGCGACTCCCCAGCGGTAAGTGCAACGTCAGTCAAACACTCATCTACCCGCCTGCTCACCTTCAGTACCTCTCCCACTGACCGAGGCGGCCAGGTCCCAGCCCTAGTACACCTCGCCCACACGCCCTCACCCTACTATGCCGCTACATCATCCCAAGGAGATGACGACGACGGTTTGTCATGATACCAGGATGAACCACTTGTAGAAAATAGGCCTTTAGTCCCGGTTCGCAAAGGCCATTAATCCCGGCCGTGCAACCGGGACTAAATATGCGCGACTAAAGGCCCCCCCACTTTAGTCGCGCCTCTTACGAACCGTAACTAAAGGTCCGTCCACGTGGGCGGTTGGCGTGCGCCGGGGGCGGAGGACCTTTAGTCCCGGTTTGTAACACGAACCGGGACTACAGACTATTTCGTTATTTTTTTTAATTTATTTGGGTTTCTACTTATTTTTCACTCCAATTTTCACTCCCTTTTTTTTCACTCCCTTTTTTTTAGAATTTTTATTATTTGGTTAGTGTCTAACTACAATTATCTCTAGTCAAATTACTTACTCGTGGTCAAACTTTCCGCTCGGTCACCCATCATCCCACTACTCTAGCACTAGCACGCTTAAATTCCGAGTTCCATCACGTCCCGCATCCAAGTGTTTCGCACGCATGTATGTGATACTAGTATCATATCAATCCTATTAACATGTTGGTCGATACCACATTTCTTTATTGTTTGAATTTCAAATAAATCTTTTAATAAACAAAAGTAATGATCTAATAATAATTTTGAATAAATAAATAAATATTAACTTTTTAATTTGTATTATTTCTAAAAAAATCAGAAAAATAAAACTAATTCATTTTAAAATCTTAAAAAATACAAATAATATATCAAAAAATTCAGAAAAATAAAACTAATTCATTTTACCATCTTAAAAATACAAATAATATATCAAAAATTCAGAAAAATAAAACTAATTCATTTTAAAATCTTAAAACTACAAATAATATATCAAAAAATTCAGAAAAATAAAACGAATTCATTTTAAAATCTTAAAAATACAAATAATATATCAAAAAATTCAGAAAAATATGTTATCTCACTATTTTCTAGTCCTTATGAATGCATCCTGATTAAGTGGTCATATCTCTTAATCTTAGAAAATCTTTTGTTTCTCCTTTCCTAAATCTCTTTTATTTTCCAGTCCTTATGAATGCATCATGTCCTTTTTAACCCTTGGTTTTATTTGAGCCATTTCATTAGTCTTCTTCTCTCACAAGGTTTTGAGACATTTAAGTAACCTTCTGTTTTCCATGTTTTCCACTCGTTTTCTCAAATATTTTGCAAAGGAGTAAGTCTTAAACACATCGGTACTTAAACACATACACAATTAATAGAAATAATATAGGACATATATCCATTACTCCCTCCGTCCACGAATAAGTGTATATCTACTTTTACACTTAGTCAAACTTTTTAAACTTTGACTAAATTTATAGAAAATTGTAGCAATATATATGACATCAAAATGATATATTTTAAAACTTCTTGTCAAGACAAATCTATTGATATTAATTTGGTGTCATAAATGCTATTAATTTTTCCAATAAAATTAGTCAAGGTTTAATAAATTTGACTGACGAAAAAGGAAAACGTACAATTTATCGCGGACAGAGGGAGTACATAATAGTAGTACTACATATATAAAGTCTCGATAATGCAAACATAGCGGTACATAATAGTAGTACTACATAATAGTAGTACGACATATATCCATTACACAAACAACCATCTACTCGAGCTCCGAAGAGTAGATGCGGAACAACACGAACGCAACATATGCATCTATTGCTGCATACTGGAGATTGATCAGGTCAAGTGGGTTCTTCCCCCAATAGTTGTGATTTCTCGAGGGGAAACTAGTCTTTATCGTTCTGTAGTCGTGGTGGATGAAGACAGTTGCCATCTGAGCCATCCCGGTCTTGTGCCCGTCCAGCTCATCAAAATGGATCAAGTCCTGAAGATCAATGTAGTGGTCTTCAGGTATCTCAATATTCCAGGTGCGCATCATCTTTTGCTGGTCATTTGTGATATCGATGCTACAAAAGTCGAAACCTTTGTTGACAAGAACATCCATAAGTTTTGGACATTTCTTTGCACTACTGCATCAACAAAAATGGAACACATGTTAGATATTGTTGCAACAAGTGTATTCTTTCAATGCAACAACAAGTCAAAAATGCAACAACTATCCTACAAGAGATTGTGTGCGTACCTTGCCCATTGGAAGACCAGAACGGTTTCCTTGTAAGTAATCTGGATGACGGCCACATCCTTTTGATTGGCCGTGTACTCGAGATCAAGCCCAAAGAACTTGTGGTGTTCATCGGCTTCATAGAGTTTGCTCAAATGGTCAAGAGCTTCAGGGAGGATCTCGAATTTGTTGGTATAGGCGACGTGGAGAGTCTTGCCGCATGGTGTGGCCACATGGAGAATCTTGAAAACGGGAGAATCCATGGTGGAGGAAGAAGAAGAGAGGAAGAAGAAGAGAGAGCCGCGCGCGCACTGTAGCAATGAGGCCTTTCTGCCTCGCTCGCGAATTAGAACCGCGCGGGAGACGAGCAGTTTGGAACTTTAGTCGCGGGTGGCCAGGCCAACCGGGACTAAAGACCGGGAGACGAGCAGTTCGGACCTTTAGTCGCGGATGGCCAGGCCAACCTGGACTAAAGCCCTCCGCGCGCTTCCCAAGCAGCCACTCAAGATCTTCAGTCGCGGGTCGCCTCCCGAACCGCGACTAAAGACCCCTTTAGTCACGGTTCGGACATTTTGGTGACTAAAGGGGGCATATGGAAGGCATTTTTTCTACCAGTGAACCAATACTTTCATGGCTCCTCCAACTCTTCATCTCCATACGCAACACATCCATCTTCATCCTCCTAGTTCCACTACTCAAGTACGTTGTAGGTCTGGCTGAGGTGGAGGGCGCAAGCTGCAACCACTGGTAGAAAAAAGGCCTTCCATACGCCCCCTTCAGTCCCCAAACTGTCCGAACCGTGACTAAAGGGGTCTTTAGTCGCGGTTCGGGAGGCGACCCGCGACTGAAGGTCTTGAGTGGTGGTTGGGGTAGCGCGCGGAGGGATTTAGTCCCGGTTGGCCTGGCCACCCGTGACTAAAGGTCGGAACTGCTCGCCTCCATGTCTTTAGTCTCGGTTGGCCTGGCCACCCGCGACTGAAGTTCCAAACTGCTCGCCTCCCGCGCGGTTTTATTTCGCGAGCGAGAGGCAGAAGGCCATTGCTACAGTGCGCGGCTCTCTGTTCTTCTTCCTCTCTTCTTCCTCCACCCACCACCCATGGATTCTCCCGTTTGGAACGTTCTCTGTGTGCCCACACCATGCGGCAAGAATCTCCACGTGGCCTACACCAATATATGCGAGAGGCTCCCCTAAGCTCTTAACCATTTGAGCAATCTCTATGAAGCCGATGAACACCACAAGTTCTTCGGGCTTGATCTAGAGTACACGGCAAATCAGAAGGATGTGGCCGTCATCCAGATTGCCTACAAGGAGACCGTTTTGGTCTTCCAATGGGAAAGGTACGCACACGTACAATCTCTTGTAGGATAGTTGTTGCATTTTTGATTTGTTGTTGCATTGGAAGAATACACGTGTTGCAACAATATCTAACACGTGTTCCATTTTTGTTGTTGCAGTAGTTCAAGGCAATCTCCAGAACTTAATGATTTTCTTGTCAAAAATGGTTACGACTTCTGTAGCGTCGACATCACAAATGACCGACAGAAGTTGATGCGCACGTTGGGTATTGAGATACCTGAAGATCACTACAGTGATCTTCAGGACTTGATCCATTTTGATGAGCTATACGGGCACAAGACCGGGATGGCTCAGATGGCAACTGCCTTCATCCACCCCGACTACAAAACCATGAAGACTTGTTTCCCTCGAGGAATCACATGTATTGGGGGAAGAACCCACTTGACCGGATCAATCTCGAGTATGCAGCAATAGATGCATACGTTGCCTTCGAGTTATTCCGCATCTACTCTTCGGAGCTCGAGTGGATGTTGTTTGTGTACCGCATCTATGTACCGCTATGTTGCGTTCGATATATGTAATGGATATATTATGTAATGGATATATTATGTAATGGATATATGTCTTTCTATTAATTCCTATATTATTTCTATATTAATTCCTAGCTATATTATTTCTATATTATGTAATGGATATATGTACCGCTATGTTATGTAATGGCTCAAATAAAATCACGGGTTAAACATAGCACAAAATTTACTAAAGCAATCACACAAAGATCTAGCTCACACACAATTCCAAAATAATAAAACTAGAAAGTAACAAATGCTAGTTCCTTTTTTATTTGGGTTTCCAATCATGCACACACTTTCTAAGGTAGATGTTCTGCAAGAAAACAACCTAATATCAAGTACTAACACTCTATACAAGCTAGGAAACAAGATAAGATCAAACACACATTTCAAAACAAACAAAAACACATCAAGAAAACAAAACAGAAAAAACTATTGTTTCTATATCTGTTCACCAAAAATAAATCTAGAGCTCCAAAAATTAATCTAAGCCAGGAAAACATAGATCTAGTCAATACCAAACTCATCCAGTTGGATTTACTTCAAAATACATTTTTGAACTCATTGTAAAAATCATAGAAGAGCCTACTGGTCTTTTATTAAAAAGGATGGAATTTTCATTTGGTTGCTGACCTTGATGTGAGGCTAAGTGCTATGGATAGATGTTTTCAATATCTATCCAGAACATTTTAATTTATCCATTTTGGGTATGTATTTTAAAAGTTAGATTCAAATCATTCTCACAGATAGTCATTGCCAAAACAGTTCTTGTGTCCAAAATAATAGTCCAAACTTGGATCTGCAAATTTTATATGGTTTAGATTTCATATGGTTTGGTTCATGAATTTTATCAGATTTTATTTTGCATTTAGGAAAGGGGAAAATGAATTAGTTTTATTTTTCCGAATTTTTTGATATATTATTTGTATTTTTAAGATTTTAAAATGAATTAGTTTTATTTTTATGAATATTTTGATATATTATTTGTATTTTTAAGATTTTAAAATGAATTAGTTTTATTTTTCTAAATATTTTTTAGAAATAATACAAATTAAAAAGTTAATGTTTATTTATTATTCAAAATTATTAATTACATCATTACTTTTGTTTATTAAAAGATTTACTTGAAATTCAGACAATAAAGAAATGTGGCATCGACCAACATGTTAATAGGATTGATATGATACTAGTATCACATACATGCGTGCGAAATACTTGGATGCGGGACGGGATGGAACTCGGAATTTAAGTGTGCTAGTGGTAGAGTAGTGGGATGATGGGTGACCGAGCGGGAAGTTTGATCACGAGTAAGTAATTTGACTAGAGATAATTGTAGTTAGACACTAAGAAAATAATAAAAATTCTGAAAAAAAGGGAGTGAAAAATTGGAGTGAAAAAAAGGGAGTGAAAATTAGAGTGAAAAATAATTAGAAACCCAGATGAATTTAAAAAATAACGAAATAGCCTCTAGTCCCGGTTCGTGTCAAAAACCGGGACTAAAGGTCCTCCCGTCTCTGGTGCACGCCAGCTGCCCACGTGACGGGACTTTAGTTGCAGTTCGTAAGAGGCGCGACTAAAGGGGGGGCCTTTAGTCGCGCATATTTAGTCCCGGTTGCACGGCCAGGATTAATGGCATTTGCGAACCGGGACTAAAGGCCTATTTTCTACCGTGAACGCCGGCTGGACGACTGAAGAACCAGATTTATTTCTCTTATTTTTGTTCAAGGTTGTGCACTTCGGGATATTCGGGGTTACCCAAACCCGAACTCGAATTTTCGGGTGGTGTTTCTTCAATCCCGAACTAATTTTTTCTCGAAGTGCCCAACCCCACCGGTAGAAAAAAGGCCTTCCATACGCCCCCTTCAGTCCCCAAAATGTCCGAACCGTGACTAAAGGGTTCTTTAGTCGCGGTTCGGGAGGCGACCCGCGACTGAAGGTCTTGAGTGGCGGTTGGGGTAGCGCGCGGAGGGATTTAGTCCCGGTTGGCCTGGCCACCCGCGACTAAAGGTCGGAACTGCTCGCCTCCCTGTCTTTAGTCCCGGTTGGCCTGGCCACCCGCGACTAAAGTTCCAAACTGCTCGCCTCCCGCGCGGTTTTATTTCGCGAGCGAGAGGCAGAAGGCCATTGCTACAGTGCGCGCGCGAGCTCTCTGTTCTTCTTCCTCCACCCACCACCCATGGATTCTCCCGTTTGGAACATTCTCCGTGTGCCCACACCATGCGGCAAGAATCTCCACGTCGCCTATACCAATAGATGCGAGAGGCTCCCCGAAGCTCTTAACCGTTTGAGCAATCGCTATGAAGCCGATGAACACCACAAGTTCTTCAGGCTGGATCTAGAGTATACGGCCAATCAAAAGGATGTGGCCGTCATCCAGATTGCCTACAAGGAAACCGTTTTGGTCTTCCAATAGGCAACGTACGCACACGTACAATCTCTTGTAGGATAGTTGTTGCATTTTCAATTTGTTGTTGCATTGGAAGAATACATGTGTTGCAATAATATCTAACACGTGTTCTATTTTTGTTGTTGCAATAGTTCAAAGCAATCTCCAGAACTTGTTGATTTTCTTGTCAACAAGTGTTACGACTTCTAGAGCGTCGACATCACAAATGACCGGCAGAAGTTGATGCGCACATTGGGTATTGAGATACCTGAAGATCACTACATTGATCTTCAGGACTTGATCCAATTTGATGAGCTGTACGGGCACAAGACCGGGATGGCTCAGATGGCAACTGCCTTCATCCACCACGACTACAAAACCATGAAGACTTGCTTCCCCTCGAGGAATCACATGTATTGGGGGAAGAACCCACTTGACTGGATCAATCTCGAGTATGCAGCAGTAGATGCATACGTTGCCTTCGAGTTGTTCCGCTTCTACTCTTCGGAGCTCGAGTAGATGTTGTTTGTGTACCGCATCTATGTACCGCTATGTTGCGTTCGATATATGTAATGGATATATGTCTTTCTATTAATTCCTATATTATTTCTATATTAATTCCTATATTATTTCTATATTATGTAATGGATATATGTACCGCTATGTTATGTAATGGCTCAAATAAAATCACGGGTTAAATATAGCACAAAATTTACTAAAGCAATCACACAAAGATCTAGCTCACACACAATTCCAAAATAATAAAACTAGAAAGTAACAAATGCTAGTTCCATTTTTATTTGGATTTCCAATTATGCACACGCTTTCTAAGGTAGATGTTCTGCAAGAAAACAACCTAATATCAAGTCCTAACACTCTATACAAGCTAGGAAACAAGATAAGATCAAACACACATTTCAAAACAAACAAAAACACATCAAGAAAACAAAACAGAAAAACTATTGTTTCTATATCTGTTCACCAAAAATACATCTAGAGCTCCAAAAATTAATCTAAGCCAGGAAAATATAGATCTAGTCAATACCAAACTCATCCAGTTGGATTTACTTCCAAATTCATTTTTGAACTCATTCTAAAAATTATAGAAGAGCCTACTGGTCATTATTAAAAAGGATGGTATTTTCATTTGGTTGCTAACCTTGATGTGAGGCTAAGTAATATGGATAGATCTTTTCAATATCTATCCAGAACATTTTAGTTTGTCCATTTTGGTTATGTATTTTAATAGTTAGGTTCAAATCATTCTCACATATAGTCATTGCCAAAACAGTTCTTGTGTCCAAAATAATAGTCCAAACTTGGATCTGCAAATTTTATATGGTTTAGATTTCATATGGTTTGGTTCATGAATTTTATCAGATTTTATTTTGCATTTAGGAAAGGGGAAAATGAATTAGTTTTATTTTTCTTAATATTTTGATATATTATTTGTATTTTTAAGATTTTAAAATGAATTAGTTTTATTTTTCTGAATATTTTGATATATTATTTGTATTTTTAAGATTTTAAAATGAATTAGTTTTATTTTTCTGAATATTTTTTAGAAATAATACAAATTAAAAAGTTAATGTTTATTTATTATTCAAAATTATTAATTACATCATTACTTTTGTTTATTAAAAGATTTATTTGAAATTCAGACAATAAAAAAATATGGCATCGACCAACATGTTAATAGGATTGATATGATACTAGTATCACATACATGCATGCGAAACACTTGGATGCGGGACGGGATGAAACTCGGAAGTTAAGCGTGCTAGTGCTAGAGTAGTGGGAGGATGGGTGACCGAGCGGGAAAATTGGAGTAAAAAATAATTAGAAATCCAAATGAATTAAAGAAATAACGAAATAGCATGTAGTCTCGATTCGTGTCAAAAACCGGGACTAAAGGTCCTCCCGTCTCCGGTGCACGCCAGATGCCCACGTGACGGGTCTTTAGTTGCGGTTCGTAAGAGGCGCGACTAAAGTGGGGGCCTTTGGTCGCGCATATTTAGTCCCGGTTGCACGGCCGGGATTAATGGCCTTTGCGAACCGGGACTAAAGGTCTATTTTCTACCGGTGCCCGATATTTCAGGAAAACTGAAACGCCCTGCCAGAGTAAGAGCACCTCTAGTAGACACCCTTGTTTCAGTCCCCGCGTACCTAAATATTGTTTATTTGGGGACGTACAGATAGAAAGTACGTATCAATGGGGGTGGGAGCCCCAAGCCCCCAACAGGCAGCTAAAAATTCCAGACGTATGTGATTTTTATCGGGATAGCATATGGGCGAGTCTGTAGTGTTGTTGCCTTTGCCATCTGTCCAGCGCACGTAGTGGCTAGTGCTTCTATGAAGGTTCGTCGTTATTCTGTTTAGAACCAAGAACAGGTGTACTATGATGCGCCCAGTGCTACATCCCCATAGCATGTAGAAATCGGGTGACCAATTTTCCGAGCAACCAAAATCAACGGTAAGAGCTCGTGCCTGGCATATTTCCCGATTCCCGAACCTAATACCCGAATTTTTCGCAACCAAGTCCAAATTTCATGATCCCGAAAATCCCGATTGCTTTCTCAGGAAGCTGTTTAGGAAACCCCTTTTTTTGGAAGTTAAGGATTACAATCGGTGCACACGAACAACCCAAATATCCCCAAAACAAAACAGGAGGGCCGATCCTTGCTCTGTAATCCTAATCTCCCCGTAAGGCCAGTAAATGCATCAAGCGCTAGTTGCCCATCCCTTTCTCCCCCTCAACGAGTCCCAACTCCCAACCTAGCAGCCACCAGCCACGGCCTACAGACTACAGAGCCTGTGCGCACAAGGCAGTGGGGCAGATCCTCCGCCGTCGTCTTCTATTGCCCCAACCGGCTACTCCCCAGCGACATGTGCACCGTCAGTCGGACACTCATCCGCCCGCCTGCTCGCCTTCAGTCCCTCTCCCGCTGACCAAGGCGGCCAGGTCCCAGCCCGAGTACACCTCGCCCTCACCCCACTACGCCGCTACATCATCTCGAGGAGACCACGGAGACGGTTTGTCACGATGCCAGGACGACCCAATACTCCATGGCTCCATCTCCAATTCTTCATCTCTAGTATACGCCCTTGTTTTAGTCGCCACGTACCTAAATATTATTTGTTTAGGTACGTTCGAATAGAAAGTATGCATCAATGGGGGGTGCGAGCAATTGGTTCCACTTTGCTACCCCTTTTCGTCTCACGTACAAGAACCCGAACGACAGTTCCGTCCTTTTCTCCAACGATGCTAGGGTTTCTCCGGGGAGTGGCGCCGGAGCGTATGGATCCCACCCAAATCAAGGGTTTTCCATTCCATGTGTGTTAGAGTGTGGCATGGGTCTTGGATGCCAAAGATTCCCTCACTCTCTGTGTTAGGGCTTCACCGGCGTCGGATTCTCTCTCGCGGTTTCAAGAACTACTTATAGCCCAAAACTCCCGGATCTAACGTAACATGGAGAATCTTGCCAAGAGGTGGGCCCTATAATTGTCTAGGGTGTTCCTTGGGCCTAACCTATCACAACCAATCAACTATTTCCACTTTGCTACCCCCTTCGGGCTCACGTAGAGGGGCCAGAACGACAGTTTCGTCTTTTGCTCCGGCCGGGCTAGGATTTCTCCGGGGAGGGGTGCCGGAGCGTCTGGATCCCACCCAAACCAAGGGTTTCCCATTCCATGTGTGTTAGAGTGTGGAATGGGTCTTGGATGCCAAAGATTCCCTCACTCTCTGTGTTAGGGCTTCACCGGCGTCGGGTTCTCTCTCGCGGTTTGCAGGACTACTTACAGCCCGAAACTCCCGGATCTAACGCAACAGGAGGAATCTTTCCAAGAGGTGGGACCTACCATTCTCTAGGGTGTTCCTTGGGCCTAACCTAACACAACCAAGCAATTGTTTCCACTTTGCTACCCTTTTCGGCACACGTACAAGAGCCCGAACAACAGTTCCGTCCTTTTCTCCAACGAGGCTAGAGTTTCTCCGGGGAGTGGCGCCGGAGCGTCTGGATCCCACCCAAACCAAGGGTTTTCCATTCCATGTGTGTTAGAGTGTGGCCTGGGTCCTGGATTCCAAAGATTCCCTCACTCTTTGTGTTAGGGCTTCACCGGCGTCAGATTCTCTCTCGTGGTTTCGAGAACTACTTACAGCCCAAAACTCCCGGATCTAACGTAACCTGGGGAATCTTGCCAAGAGGTGGGCCCTACCATTGTCTAGGGTGTTCCTTGGGCCTAACCTAACACAACCAAGCAACTATTTCCACTTTGCTACCCCCTTCTGGCTCACGTAGAGGGGCCAGAATGGCAGTTCCGTCTTTTTCTCCGGCCGGGCTAGGGTTTCTCCGGGGAGGGGTGCCGGAGAGTTTGGATCCCACCCAAACCAAGGGTTTCCCATTCCATGTGTGTTAGAGTGTGGAATGGGTCTTGGATGCCAAAGATTCCCTCCCTCTCCGTGTTAGGGCTTCACCGGCGTCGGATTCTCTCTCGCGGTTTCGAGGATTACTTATAGCTCGAAACTCCCGGATCTAGCGTAACAGGCAGAATCTTGCCAAGAGGTGGGCCGTACCATTGACTACGGTGTTCCTTGGGCCTAACATAACAAAACCAATAAACTAGTTCCACTTTGCTACCCCTTTCCGGCTCACGTAGAGCGACCGGAACGGCAGTTCTGTCTTTTTCTCCAGCGGGGCTAGGGTTTCTCCGGGGAGGGCGCCGGAGCGTGTGGATCCCACCATGTGTGTTAGAGTGTTTCATGGGTTTTGGATGCCAAATATTCCCTCACTCTCTATGTTAGGGCTTCACCGGCGTTGGATTCTCTCTCGCGGTTTCGAGAACTACTTACAGCCCAAACTCCCGGATCTAATGTAACATGGGGAATCTTGCCAAGAGGTGGGCCCTACCATTGTCTAGGGTGTTCCTTGGGCCTAACCTAACACAACTAAGCAACTGTTTCCACTTTGCTACACCCTTCTGGCTCACGTAGAGGGGCTAGAATGGCAGTTCCGTCCTTTTCTCTGGCCGGGCTAGGGTTTCTCCGGGGAGGGGTGCCGGACCGTCTGGATCCCACCCAAACCAAGGGTTTCCCATTCCATGTGTGTTAGAGTGTTGAATGGGTCTTGGATGCCAAAGATTCCCTCACTCTCTGTGTTAGGGCTTCACCGGCGTCGGATTCTCTCTCGCGGTTTCCAGGACTACTTACAGCTCGAAACTCCCAGGTCTAGCGTAACAGGCAGAATCTTGGCAAGAGGTGGGCCCTACCATTGTCTAGGGTGTTCCTTGGGCCTAACCTAAGACAACCAAGAAATTAGTTCCACTTTGCTACCCCTTTCCGGCTCACGTAGAGGGGTCGGAACGTCAGTTCCGTCTTTTTCTCCAGCGGGCTAGGGTTTGTCGATGGAGGGGCTCCGGAGCATGTAGATCCCACCCAAACCAAGGGTTTGACATACCATGTGTGTTGGAGTGTTTCATGGGTCTTGGATGCCAAATATTCCCTCACTATCTATGTTAGAGTGTTTCAATTCTGTGGTGACTTGTCATTTAGTTATCTAAATATTTTAGTATAGGTTTGTGTGGAAATGTATTACCAAGGACAATCCTGTGAGAAATTTCTTCTGCCAAGACGACTAGATGTTTGATGTTAACTCAATGCTATTTCTTCTGCCAAGAGTACTAGATGTTTGATGTTAAGTCAATGTTATTTATCGGCTCTTCTTTTGTTTCTGTTTGCAGGCCAATGATGTGGTCCTGGAGCCCCATCCGTGCAACCTCGAGCTTTTGTTATAGGCAAAGGATCTGGGGGTTCTTCTGCTTCTGCCGGCAAGTGCTATGGAACTGTTGCTAGTGGTGTCCCGGACCGTGATCACCAAGGTAGTCAATTTGACCAATCTCCTGTTGCTGTCTGTCTGGTATATTCCAGTATATGTTTGTTGCCATTCCTCTGAAAATGGATTGCTACAGCAGTCAATTATACACTTTTTGTTCAGCATGCTTGTTGTGCATGAATTTAGCATTCAACAGTTGTTTCAAGAGCTACATTCTGCAGTTGATTATAAGTTGATGAGATTAATCGATCGGTGTGTGGATGATGGATGGCATTGCTTCATTGGTTGATCCTGCAGGTTGTGCGCACCAAGGTGTTTGCCGCTGACAGTGGACGAGGCGATGTAGCAGCTGGAGAACATCGAGGCGCTAGAGCGGTTGGAGTTCTGTTGGACTGCTGCATTTTGTCGCGTGTCGTTGAAACGATGCAGCGCTGTCATCAAGGACATGCATGTTTCATGTGTAAACTGTTTGTAAGAATGTACTTTTTTTTGTCAAATGTTGCTGAAATGAGATAATTGCAATGGCTTTTGTTCTCCTGGTCATGAATTATTTTGTGTTTATGTGTAGAAGATTGTTGGATGTTGAAATTGTATGGCCGACGTTTGTATTTTGAAAACACCAAAAGGCCACAACCCAAACTATAATGGACTAAAAAGTTGCCAGGCACAAACAGTAATGGACCCTAACAGACCCCATCGAAATTTATCTATAAAAGGCCAAAATCAAAAAAATGACCTGGATTGTAAGGAGGCCATGCCTAAAATATATTTGTCCCAGAGGCCCATTCAGTGAAAAATCAGATAGAGAAAAAAATTTAAATGGCTGAATAGTTGGGCTTAGCCCGTGTAGAGGAGCAATATGGACTGGGCCGAATCTGATATATGACTTTCTTATTTGGTCATGATTTTGCCACGTAGGATTGGCCACGTAGGATGTGATGTGGCTATGGCATGCCATGCCATGACCAAAAAATTGGTTGGTCATACACAACTACATGACCATTCCATTAAAATGGTCATTGACGATCGAATAAGACGCTCGGTACGTGACTTTCAATTTTTGGTCAAAAAGGGGTCATGAATGAAAGCATGTGACCTTTTGGTGACCAAAATTGAGAGTCATGTATCAACATATTTATTGTAGTGCCAACGGATCTAAGGTTTCTCCAGGGAGTGGCGCCGGAGCGTCTGGATCCCCCCAAACCAAGGGTTTTCCATTACATGTTTGATATAGTGTGGCATGGGTCTTGGATGCCAAAGATTCTCTCACTCTCTATGCTAGGGTTTCACGGCGTCTTGCAGGACTACTTACAGCCCGAAACTCCCGGATCTAACGTAACAGGGGGAATCTTTCCAAGACGTGGGCCCTACCATTGTTTAGGGTGTTCCTTCGGCCTAACCTAACACAACCAAGCAATTGGTTCCACTTTGCTACCCTTTTCGGCTCACGTACAAGAGCCCGAACGACAGTTCCGTCATTTTCTCCAACGAGGCTAGGGTTTCTCCGGGGAGTGGCGCCGGAGCGTCTAGATCCCACCCAAACCAAGGGTTTTCCATTCCATGTGTGTTAGAGTGTGGCATGGTTCTTGGATGCCAAATATTCCCTCACTCTCTGTGTTAGGGCTTCACCGGCGTCGGATTCTCTCTCGCGGTTCGAGAACTACTTACAGCCCGAAACTCCCGGATCTCACGTAACAATGTGAATCTTGCCAATAGGTGGGACCTAGCATTGTCTAGGGTGTTCCTTTGGCCAAACCTAACACAACAAAGCAACTGGTTCCACTTTGCTACCCCCTTCCCCTCACGTAGAGGAGCCCGAACGACAGTTTCGTCCTTTTCTCCAACGGGGCTAGGGTTTCTCCGGGGAGTGGCGCCGGAGCGTCTGGATCCCAACCAAATCAAGGGTTTTCCATTCTATATGTGTTATAGTGTTTCATGGGTCTTGGATTCCAAATATTCCCTCACTCTCTCTGTTAGGGCTTCACCGGCGTCGGATTCTCTCTTGTGGGTTCCAGGACTACTTACAGCCCGAAACACCGGGATCTGACGTAACGTGGGGAACATTGCCAAGAGGTGGGCCCTACCATTGTATAGGGTGTTCCTTGGGCCTAACCTAACACAACCAAGCAACTATTTCCACTTTTCTACCCCCTTCTGGCTCACGTAGAGTGGCCAGAACGGTAGTTCCGTCTTTTTCCAGCGGGTCTAGGGTTTCTTCGGAGAAGGGCTACGGAGCGTCTGAATCCCACCATAACCAAGTGTTTGACATACCATGTATGTTAGAGTGTGTCATGGGACTTCTATGCCAAAGATTCCCTCACTATGTGTGTTAGGGCTTCACCGGCGTCGGATTCTCTCTCGGGGTTTCCACGAATACTTACAGCCCGAAACTCCCGGATCTGAGGGAACGGGGGTAATATTGCCAAGAGGTGGGCCCTATCATTGTCTTGGGCGTTCATTGGGCCTAACCTAACACAACCGAGCAATTAGTTCCACTTTGCTTCCCCCTATCGGCTCAGGTAGAACGGTTAGAACGGCTAGAACGACAATTCCGTCTTTTTCTCCAGCCGGGGTAGGGTTTCTCCAGGGAGGGGTGCCGGAGAGTCTGGTTCCCACCCAAATCAAGGGTTTGCCATACCATGTGTGTCAGAGTGTGGCATGGGTCTTGGATGCCAAAGATTCCCTCACTCTCCGTGCTAGGGCTTCACCGACGTCAGATTCTCTCTCGCGGTTTCCAGGACTACTTATAGCCCGAAACTCCCGGATCTGACGGAACAGGGGAATCTTGCCAAAAGGTGGGACCTACCATTGTCTAGGGTGTTCCTTGGGTCTAACCTAACACAACCAAGCAACTGGTTCCACTTTGCTACCCCTTCCGGCTTACGTAGAGGGGCCCGAACGGCAGTTCCGTCTTTTTTCCGGTGGGGCTAGGGTTTCTCCGGAGAGGGGCTCTAGACGGCATCTCAGAGGAATTTTTCTCATTGGTTGTGTTAGGTTAGGCCATATGAACATGTGGAACCCAAGTTGGGCACATGGTTTCACATGATTCCATCTGTTGCACTCGAAATGAGAGTTTCCACTTAGAAGAGGAGAACCTTCTTGCAGGATATGTGTGCTGTGTGAAGCCGGTCACACCTCGGAGTCCCATGTTGGCTCTTACAACCTACCACACACTCTAACACATATATATGACACCACCTTGGTTTGGTGTGATTCTGATGCTACGGGGCCTGGGTCACGCCGAAACACCCCCAAAGTCGACCGGAAGTCAATGGTGTCGTTTAACCTTTTCACGTGCGTAGAAAGGGGGTAGCTCAGAGGAATTTTCTCATTGGATGAGAAACTGGTGCCATACAAAATGAGACGCAAAGCGGGTGAAACCAGCCGACAAGTTGGCAAGGAAAAGTAATTTCCCCTGCACACAATTTCGCTGAGTGCTTGGACATAGACACGCTCGGCGAAGAGCCTGCAAAAATGGTGGGAGCCAAAACAAATTTACGGACGTTCTTTGCCGAGTAAGACACTCGGCGAACAAATATTTTTTTTAATTCGAAATATGTCGCCGGGAATGGCTCTCAACGAAGAAAAGTGCGAAAATGGCGGGAGGCAAAAAAAAAATGCACGCGGTTTCTTCGCCGGGCGGGGCACTCGGCGAACATATTTTTCTTGCCAAGCGAGGCACTCGGCGAAGAAAAGTGCAAAAATGGCGGGGGCAAAAATATGCGCGCGGTTTCTTCGCCGGGAGAGGCACTCGGCGAACATATTTTTTTGCCGGGCGAGGCACTCGGCGAAGATCCCCGTGTCATCAGGATTTCGCCGAGTGAACTAGTTTACCGAGTTCTTTTGACTTATTTGCCGAGTGTGACCCACATGACAGTGCCACGTCGGCAGGATTTCGCCGAGTGAACTAGTTTACCGAGTTCTTTTGACTTATTTGCCGAGTGTGAGTACGTTTGCCGAGTGATTTATCGGGAGGACTCGGCGAAGATCAGGCATTGCCGAGTTGCTGGGCCTTCGCCGTGCATTTTTGTAAAAGACTCGGCGGAGGCACTCTTCGCCGAGCTGCCGCGATATAAAGATCTCGGCGAAGCCCAGACCACCCGGCGGAGATTGATTTTCTGGTAGTGCGAGCCCCCGCACCTCAAAATTCTAGATGTGCTGTGAGTGAACAGCATGGCACCTACACCCCCAAATAACTTTAGTTTTTTTTAGCTAAATCACAAAAAAAGAAATCTACAGGATGATTGTAGTACAAATTTGTTCAACGTGACACAAAAAAAATATCCAAAGGGTATTTTTTTTAGTATAATTCTTAAGGAGGGTAAGTATATGTGGGACTGTATATATAGCTAGCATTGGTTAGCTAAACATGGGATACATGTTGAACAAAGTCATATCCCAAATGTTTATCTTCTCTTTTATCATGCGACACTAAAAACCATTCATGAAAAAATAATTTTATTTTAAATAGGCTACCTTACATGGGACGTAATTATAATCTTCGTATCGATGATTTCGTTTCAGGATGTATACGTGGAATCACAATTGACGGCATCATTTGTAAATGATATTTTTTTGATAAAGGGTTTTTATTACTTAAAATTAAGCGTTACACCCGGCCTCTGCATCATAATGCGCACAGCCGAAATCCGAAACTGAAAAGAAATTACGACAAGTCTAAACAAATCCTGAAGACGTAGACTGTCGATACTATGGAGCTGCCATTCGTAGATCAAGCGGCCATCCATGTGTGATAAAATTATCCCTCGCCACCTGCTCCAGCCGTGCACACGCCTCCATAAAAGGTCTCCAAACTCCCCCCGCTGTAATGTGGACCACGAACGGAGAATACCTGTGCATCTGAATAGAACCTTTAGGCGGAGCAGAAAATAATTTGTAAATGACATGCTCGATCCCTCCACACACTCTTGTTCTGCAAGCACCGATGGGGTTCTCCTCTTAGTTTTCCGAATTATTTGTAAAGTAGATAGATATGAGATAGCTCGACGTTTCTAGATATGAGATAGCTCGACCCGAACTAGACGGGACTGCCAGTGGTGTCCCGTTTACTAGACGGGTTGTGCGATGCTTGGCTACGCACTCCGCTACGAGGCAAAAGAACAAAAAATTTCATAAAGGGTTCGGCCCGTTTAGCCTTATAGGCTGTTTTGATGCTAATTTTTGACCTGCCTAATTTTTTCTTTTCCAACAGAAATAGCAAAAAAAAAACTAAATAGACCGTGCCGGACCACCGGCACCCGACAGAACAGGGGCTTTTGCACCAAACCCCTCCATTTTTCCTATTTCCCCCGCGCAACCACCCTCTCTCCTCTGTTCTCCTTCCTTGTCTCCGCCGATCCAAACCCAACTAGCCAGCCATGGAGCAAGGCGGCGGCGACGAGGCGTATGGTGGGTTTGTTCCTCAGTGCCCACCTCCCAGGCACGTTCCTGAACCCCCCCTTCCCTCTACTCTGCCGTGCCGTAATGCAGCCTGATCCCTTCGCTGTACTGCTTCTCCGGCGGGCGCGATTAGGCTGTCCGATGAGTTTGGTCCAGATGTCTTTGCCATTGACCATGGAAACTGGCCTAAAATCGAATAACGGCGGTGATTGTTGGATTTTAGTTAAGACTCCGAGTACTATTTAGCTCAGTTGGGGACAAAATATTCTATACAAGTTTTAGGGTGGTTGGCATTTTTATAAACCGTCCACCCGGCTCGATCAAATGGTGGTAAAATAGACGAACCAGACTGACGGAACCTGACGGTACCAAAAGCGTGGGGACGGAACAAAAAAATACTTGTGGGGACGGTACCAATAGCGTGGGAACGGTAGCAAAAAATGCATGGAGACGGTACTAATAGTGTGGGGACGGTACCAAAATTAGAATTTGCAGGCTCGTACATTTACTGATGAACAACGAACACCAGTGCCGGCAACGAACAGAACCGGACGGCGGCGAATACTACGGCACGAAAACACTTGGGAAACGAAGGGAATCGAACGGGTAGCTCGCCCTTGTCGGGTGGATGTGCTCGGTGTGGACGGAGGTGGTCGAGGACGGCGGAAATAGCGTGGTGAAGGCGCTTGGCCGGGTCGGAGAACACGATGTCGATCTCCCCAACGGTGGCGGCCCGGATTAATTCCATTAGCGTGGAGCTAGAGGACGGTGAGGCGGAGCTAATGGTTCAGCTGGATTTTCTCGAGGATGCTTCTAACGCTGGCGACGAGCTCTTCCATCTCGGCTAAGGTTTCGACCATGGAAGAAAACGGAGAGAGAGGGAGCAAGGCGAGCAGGGGAGAGAGAGCAGAGGCGTCGTGGGGGGCCTCTTAACGAGGGCAGGGCACGGCAGGGGCCCCGGGCAACGCCGTGTCGGCAGTGGCGCACATGGCGCCATGGCCGTCTCCTGTTCGCTACAGAGGAAGATGACATATTTCTGGAAAACCCCTGGGATCTTTTCCCTTTTCTATTTTCTTCCCTCTTTTCTTTTCTGGAATTTCAGTAAAACATTTAATTAAGCCCTTTAACAATTAAGCTCACGTTTTTTATGTTTGCCTCGTTGGCTCTGAAAAAGCGCCCTCTAGCGTTGGCTGCTCACGTTTGCAAATTGTACGATAGATTTCATCTAGTTTTAATCCAGATCGGTACCAACACATGTCAAAATAAAAAAAAAGCCTAACATAGATCGGTACCAACACGTGTTAAAAAAAAAGACTTCATATAGTCTTAATCAACGGTTACAAAAAATCATGCTAAAATGAACAGTCTGAAAAAACGCCCTCGACGGAACCGGATGGAACTCGTGGTTCCGTCCCAATCACCGAAAAAAAGCTCAATATTCTATTATGTAGTAGAAAATGCAAACACTCGAGTTAGCTGCATATACTATCGTACTGAAACTGGCTCAGGTTTAGGTTTGATGTCTCCGTAAGAATCCCTGTGTAGAGCAGAGGGGTCAAATTAATGCTACCGTCCGGACAAATCTGGCAGATTTTGTCCCAACCTTTTTTTTCTTTTTTAAGGATACGTCATGGATAGACGTATCGGTTTCATAGAAGAAAAGGCCGATGGCCAAGTTACAACACGGTCGACACAGACGTCGAGGACGCACTCCACCCGCCGGATAGACACATCTCTGACTACTCGCCAAACCTCCACCGATCCACCTGCGCTAACTCTCTCCTAAATAGCTTCGCCGCCCGCCACCTATCAGCCTCCTCCGTAATGGTGCGGTACACGGTGGCCAGGCCAGGCTGTCTACCCTCGAAGACTATGTCGTTGCGGTGCTTCCAAATGCACCAAAAGATGAGTGCCATCGCCGTCCAAAGCTCGCGAGAAGCGCCATTCCCTGGCGTCTTACCGGGGAGCCAGTCCGCCAAGGTGTCATCGGGAGTGGGAATCCAGTCTAGGCGGCCCCAAAGTCCCAAGAAGGTTGTCCACACTTCTCTGGCGAGTACACATCCTAAAAGTAGGTGGTCGATACTCTCGTCGTGCTGGTCACAGAAGGGGCACGACGAAGGCCCCGGCAAGCCTCGCCTACCGAGTCGGTCAGCCGTCCAACAACGGTTCCGCAGTGCCAACCAGAGGAAGAATTTGCATTTGGCGGGCACCCTGGACCTCCAAATCTGGTCAGCGCCAGCAAAGGAAGTGGCCCCTGCAAACAACGCCAGGTACGCGGAGCGCGCGGAGTAGGTGTGACCTGCTTCCCAATTCCACCTGAAGGAGTCACCTCTCCCCTCCACGAGGCTTTGAGCTGTGACGCGCTCCGCGAGCCCCAAGAGCTCGCCAATTTCAACCGCCCCCAAGTCAGGGGAAAGACCCCCAAACCATCCACCAATGATGCCGTCTCTGACTGTAAGGGTTTTCCTCGCCTGCTTCGACACTTTTGCAAACAGGTTGGGGGCTAGATCCCTGATTCTCCCCTCCACCAGCCACCTGTCCGTCCAAAAGAAGGTGTCCCTACCGTCCCCCACAATAGACATGGTGGCTGCCTCAAAAAGCTGCCTCACCTCGAGGGGGAGCTGTAAGTTAAATTCCCTCCAAGCTTTGACAGATCCACACGCTCCATCCACAACCACCGGGTTCTCAAGGCCATGTTCATCTTACTTAGGTTCGGAATGCCGAGGCCTCCCAGAGTTTTCGGCATGCAGACCCGATCCCAAGCAACGAGGCAATGCCCCCCATTTGCCTCCTTTCTGCCTTTCCACAGGAACCCTCTCAGGATCTTTTCCAAAGCTTTGATAGTCTTCGCGGGGACGTCCAACGACATCATGGCAAAGATTGGAATCGAAGCGAGCGTAGTTTTGACCAGTTCTAGCCGACCGCCTCTGTTTATCAAGCTAGCGCTCCAACCCGGCAGGCGCCCTGCCACATTGTCCACCAAGTATTGGAGTTGCGCCGCTGTCGGCCTCCTGAGGGACATGGGTAGTCCGAGGTAACGGAAAGGGAATGGGCTCACCGGGCACCCCAACTCTCGTGCAACCAACTCCTCCACCGCATCGTCGCATCTGATCAGGTGCGCCGAGCATTTCCGAAAGTTCGTGCGGAGGCCCGAAGCCTCCCCAAAATCCACCATTAGCGAGGCGAAAGTCTGTAAGTCCCGCTCCGTGGGCCTCAGGAAAGTGACCACATCATCGGGGTATATCGAGGTTCTACCACGTAGCCCCATGCGAGCTAAGGGGGTGAGATACCCCAATCTACCAGCCAATTCCACAAGGTGATGAAACGTCTCCATGACTAGAATAAAGAGCTGTGGCGAGAGCGGATCCCCTTGTCGCAGTCCACGCTTGTTGGAAATGCGACAACCCGGCGAGCCATTCACCAGGATGCGTGTCGAGGCGGTGGATAGCAAAGCACAAATCCACGCGATCATGCGATCGCCAAACCCGCACTTCTTTAAGACCTCGATGAGGAAAGCCCAATCCACTGTGTCAAAAGCCTTGGTGATGTCGAGCTTAAGAAGGATGGCCGGCGTCAGGGAGCTATGAAGCTTCTGGGCCGTGCCTCGAACCACCATGAAGTTGTCATGGATACACCTCCCGCGCACGAAAGCGCTTTGGTGGCCACCCACTAAGGTCGGAAGGGATGGGGCCAGCCTCCTTGCCAGGACTTTCGCAACAATTTTGGCAAAGCTGTGAATGAGACTGATGGGGCGGAAATCTTTGACTTCTTCCGCACCTGGCTTCTTTGGCAGCAGTGAGACGAGAGCTTGGTTAACCGAGCTAAATCCACGCACGTCCAGCCGTGCCAACGAGTCGAAAGCAGCCATGACGTCGTCCTTTACCACCGCCCAACAGGAGGTGAAGAACCTGATGGTGAAACCGTCTGGCCCCGGACATTTGTCTTTAGGCATCTCGTTGATGGCCGCCGATACCTCCTCCACCGAGAAATCTGCCTCCAAATGACGCAAGTCCACAGAGGGAAGGCCAAGAACATCAAGATTTAAGGAGAAAGGACGATCCACGCTCTGAACAAATAAGTCCTCGAAGAAATCTGTCGTGGGATAATCACGGCAGACGTTACCGGGGGTAACTGATCCTAGGGCAAGACGGCACAGGCGTTTGGGAGAGGGTTTAGCTCAGAGGAAAACATGGTGGAACTCGATCTGGTAGCCGGCAATCAAGTCGCCGAGTCTCCGATCTCAATATATTAACTCGATCTCTTGTATACACTGGATGCTCGATATCAAGTGGTACTACTAGGGTTCTTGGATCTCTCTCAACTAATCCTAGGGGGTCGGTTTATAAAGCACCCGTACCACCTGGTTTATTCTCCAAGGCGCACCCTGGATCCTACCCGGACACGGCATACGAACCCTAACCTTCCTTTACCGTAACCCACAATCTGGATTAATGGGCCTACAAACTTGGGCCTTCCGCAAGTTCTTTATCCTTAGCCGGATCCCGCGCAGCATCCTTTGGGCCGGGTTATACCTTGGAGTCGGCCTACCGGGTTATTATCCCTCCATCAGTAGTCCCCAGAATAGCTTGGGCTTCACGGATCCTTCCTTGAAGCGCTCGCTATTCCCTGTAAGAATATCAAACACACAAGTATATGGAGGCCGGGTTAAGGTGCTTTGATAGTTAGCTAGGCCTTACTCCATGGTGGCCATATAGTAACCCGGCTTTTTCCCAAACACCTGGCTTAACTTTCCAGGTCTAAGCCCTAATAAAAAATGTCAAGATTCTATACTCGATAATTGACCCTGATATCACGGGGTGAATCTCCTTCTCTTTTTCGTCCAGATACCTTGCTTAATATTTGGAGCATTTCTCGTAGAATCCATGCGGATAACCATTCCCCCTAATTTCCGGCTTCCGGCCGTTGAGATAAGATCACCCTTGCCTTATAAATAGCGTTGAGGGGATGACCTAGAGCCCAACGCCTCATTCCATCCTCTCCTTTCCTTCTTCGCTCTTTGCACCTTCGTAACACCACCGTAGGAGTATCGTGCTCGCCGCCGGTGCAAAGCCATCACCGGCCGCATCCGCTTTCAAGCCATCCCGCGCCGTCGCCAAACTTTACCGCTGCGCGCTCACCCCACTCTCCAAGAATCGCAGAAGGACGCTCGAGCCACGCCGTCCACCGTCGTCGCAATAAACTCCAAGATCTCCCAGTAAGTTCCTTGTATTTGTTTAATTTAGCCTCGCAATTTCTCGATTCATCCCAGATTGAATCTAGGTCAACCTGTGGGCCGTTTTCTCCGTCACACCAAATTTAGATGGCTTAGATGCTCACTAACTTCTTCAACAACCTGTTTGATGATCACACATCGCCCTCCTACCATTATTAATCACCAATCTCTTCGAAAAATCGTTCGCAAGTTTTCCAATCTAGATCTATTTCACCTCAATCTTCCGCTCTTAATATTGACACCCGGAAAATCCTCCTTTTCCGGTTATTTTGCTTGCAGTAGATACATGGGCAACCATCCGTCTTCCCAAAACACTTTTCCATACGTAAGTGACCAATAATCTTCATGGTTATACTTAATACCCGGATACCTCGCAATCTCCACTTCATGGTGTGATACCCGGATAGTTCTTAGTTTTCACGCGTTCCTGATACCTCAATACTTCCGAGTCTTATTTCCTGTACCTCTTTTTCTTGTGTTTTGCAGGTCGATCCCATGGCTCCCAAAAGGCAAGGGAAGCAGCCGGCCCAGGCGAAGACAACCCAATCCATATCCGCCAATTGGGGGCGATCTACCGTCACCAAGGCCAAACTGGAAGAATTGGCCGAGTTAGGGGTTCTTCCCCCTCAGAAGGACATTCACTGGAGAGCGCCGGGTGACGAGACCCGGCCTACTCCCACCGACGGCGAGGTAATCTGCTTTGTAGAGCACGTGACCCGGGGATTCCGCCCTCCGGGTCACCCTTTCTTTCGCGAAGTCCTGAGCCACTACGGCCTCCGGGTATTCGACATAGGGCCTAACTCTATGTTGAATATTACCCACTTCATTGTCCTATCCGAGTCATACTTGTGCACTCCTCCGAGTTTGACTCTCTTCATTGAACTGTTCCAGTGCAAGCCGTGCCGCGAAAGCGGCGACGGAGCACTTCTCACATGCGGCGGGGTATCCATCCAACGCCGTAAAAACTCCCCAATGCCAACCCTCAATCTGAACTCCCATGTCAAGCACTGGCAATTATCCTTCTTCTACTGCCATGACACTTCTCCACCCGGTGAGAAGAGACTGCCGGGTTACTCGGAGGGCCTCCTCGAGCCTTCCGAGTCTTTCAATGCCTTTGCCCCCGACTCAGACAGGGAGGTGATCCTTCCCTTGTTAGCCAAAATAGCCATCCTCTCAGCCCAAGGCCTCCTTGGGCTCAATTTAGTGAAAACATGGGTTGATTTTCGAATCCAACCCAATTCCATCCGCACCAAATTAATGTGCGAGTACTCGGGGCATACCACGGATGCACTCCGATATTCCACCAAGAGCTTCGCGGCCGGCGACACCAACAAGACCATCAAGGGCTTCTTGACAGAGAAGCTAGAGGTGATAAAGAACATCGCCGGGTTGCCCCCATTTACCCGGGAAAACCCGGCTCCAGCGGTAATATCCGATATTCATAACTTTTTTTTCACACTTTGACTTGATACAGCTTCTAACCCTTAATTCCATCCTTTTGTCTTAGGCTGATGAGCCCTTCTGGAGAGTGGAACCCTCCCCCCTTCCAGAAACCCGGAAGAGGAGGACGAGTCGGCCGACGATAGTGAAGGTACTTACCCGGAACTTGTATTATTTTCACTTGCATCATTTTCCTCCCATTTAACTTTTTCCCACGGACGCACCCTCGTTTCGCAGGGCTGGAGGACGAAGGTGAGAACAATGAGGATGACCCGGAGGCTACCGAATCTGACCCAGAGGCAACAGTTGGAGCCAAGAGGAAGACCAGAGGGGCAGTGTCCAAGGTTCCTTTCTCCTCGTTATCCTCTGAACCTTACTCCTTTGACGCCATGCGACGACTTAACCATCAATTATCGAACTCGTCGTACTTGAAGGATTCTCTTCCAGCCAAGCGCAGAGTAACTCGGAGCTCCCCGGGTGAAGATCCCCTTAACCCGGGCATCTCTACCTCCTCCGTCCATCGTGCCAGTGCTCCTCCGTCTCGTCCTTCCGACTCTCCTCGACGCCACCCTTCTCCTAACCATCCACGTGCCGGGCAATTCCGGGTTCCGTTAGTGGTCCCTGTGGCGACTTCGTCTGCTTCCAGCGGCGAGCTTCCGCCAGACTACACCGTGAATGCCGGGTAAGTTTTTTTCTATATGACTTCTTTTGATGCCTGACAATTTTCAATCACCACTGCTAACCGCCTCCTCTCATCTTTCTTTTAGCACTCAAGTCACCGTCAGTGACCCGGAGAATGTAGAGACGGATAACCAAGGGACAGAGGGGCCGACTGAAAACGTAGATGCCGCGACTGGTGGTGACACTGAGAATAACCAGGAACAAGGTCCCTTGGGCGATCCACTTCACCGAGCCACCGGGTCTCCTTCCTCGTCGGAACCAGTGGACGAGGAGATCGAGGTTCTAGATACGAGGATGGGTTCTCCCAACCCGGATACTCAAACCATCCGGGTCTCGACCCCACGGGCGGGGAGAGCTCCCCCACCAGGCGATCAGGCTACCGGTTCTTCCGGTGCCCAGCCCGAGGACCTGACGTTTACCCAGATGCTCGAAACCCTGCGCACCTTGAGAGCTAATGAAGAAAACATCTTGGGGGCTTTAATAGCCAAACACGAGGTAAATCCGACTAACGCTGCTTGTGTCCTTATCCAGTCCCCAAGTTCCGAGTGAATTGATTCATAATTTGCTTGGGACTTTATGATACAAGCGACTGATAACTTGCCCCTTTATCCGGCTAATCCTTCGTTGCGTCCATGCAGTCCTTCGTGACTCGATCTGAGGAGAAACTGGCAGATGCCACCAAGCTCATTGAAAAGGAGGTGGTTCTGCGTGAAGCAGCCGAGGCCGAGGCCAGGAGGAATAGGATGATAATGAGGAAGTACAGGAAAAGGGCTCACAAAGCAGAAGATGATTTAACAAGCCTTTCTGTCCAAATTGCTGACACGTATCGTGCTTTGCTTGGTACGTTTCTTCCTCCGGGTTATCCTTTTGATAAATAGCCAGAATTTTCCCGACTCATGTTTCCATTCCTTCAGGCCCGGACGAATTGATGCCGGATGAGGATGACATTGCCAGGCTGAAAACTATCAAGAGCGTTATCCGGCAGCTATGCGCCGGAACCAAATGGATCCTTCAGGAATTGCGGTGGCCGGGTAAGGGGCATGTCGATCTGAAGAGAATGCTGGATGCCTTCTCCACTATCCCCGAGTGGATTTGGCACTGGAAACGCTCGTCTTGCCGGGTTGGAGTAACCCGGGGGCTCGCGCTTGCTAAGGCTTATTTCCCTAAGCTCGAGCTAGTGAAGCTTATGGGCGGCTTTCCAGAGTTCAAGCTTGATGGATCCAAGTTCTCAGTAAAGGATTTTCAGGCCGTCCAAAAGGAGGTCCGTTACCCGGCCAGCGTGATTGCTGACGACCTGGATGTTGATTCCCTCGTTCCTGCATATGATGCTGCTGGTGAAGCGGTTAAGTCGGATCTTCCCGAGCCGTATGATATGCTGGCTCGGTGGAAGGAGGAAGCTGCTAAGTTGAGGGCGGAGGCTGCCAAAAAGCAAGCTGAAGCCGGTTCTGCACCCGCTACCTCAACACCAGTCGTTCCACCTCCTGCGCGGGCTGGTACTACTGATCCGGGTGCTGCTGCTACCACCAGTGATGGCAAGGGCAAGGCCAAGATGGACGCCGAGTGATATCTGATATTTAATGCCTCTTCTTATGCGTCAGTCGGCCAATGTGCTGTTTAAACAATTATATTTTGGGTGGTGCGCCTGTGCACCTTTGATATCTTTTCACCGGGATTTTGTAATGTACGCTAAGGTCTTGATATACTCTATGCCTCTTCTGGCCTTTTTAAATTTATCCATTTTTGAACTCATCTGCTCTCGATATCCGGCTTTCTTTATTGTTCCTTTTATGAAACTCGGTTTCCGGGTCTCATGGGTGTTGACAAGCGGACTTGCTGCTAAGTCCCCAAGCCCCCAAGACTCGGATTTCTGGATTTTTGAGCTTTAACAATCAAACATCTTTTCTCGTTTTCGAGATCTCGAGCCCCCAAGACCCGGATTCCGAGTCTAGGAAACGTGATCTTTCAAGGAGAACGCATTTGTTTGCTGCTAGGTCCAAAAAGCCCAGAGCCGTTTCACATAGGTTTTGAAGTTATGCTTAATAATCGTTGAGTTTCCGGCTATCAGCCCTGTACTCTGCATAACTTGTGGTTTCGATGACCCTTTTGACTCTCTGATACTATAAGCCGGCTTTCGCATGGATATCATGTTGTTACATCTGTACGAAACAGGGTCAACCAAGTCCCATTCGGCTTCATGGCTGATTGTAATCGTAAGCGAGCAAATCTTGCCATTTTAGTGCGAGTCACATCGAGCTTAAGTAAGAAAAGTCAAGAAAATTTGGCTCCTTTGTCCGGTTATAAGATTGTAGCCGTACTCGTTTGCGAGTAACCGGCCCTTATAACTCATAGGCATCAAGGCCGGGTCTTTGAGTTTTCAACTGTGCTATTCAAGCAATCAGCCCCCAAGACCTATATATGTACGCGACGTGCTGAGAGTGAAGAACATGATAATAACCACCTCTTTACTTGATATGAAAAAGTTAGGTCAGCAAGCCGCCTCATTAAAAACCCATCCAGTCCCCAAGGGTACCCTGGATAGGAAAAGAGTACGTCTGAAACCTGCTGCCTGTTACACCGTGCAATTCCACTTGCCACTATAATCTTTACTAAGTATAATACGGACGTAGCTGCGCCACGTTCCATGGTCTGTCTCTTTCTTGCATAGATGAAGTGGTATGAGCGGTGTCATTAACTGTAGCCGACTCTTCCCTTGCATCTACCAAGTAATATGATTCGTTATGCAGATTCCGGCTTATGATAAACGGTCCTTCCCATGGCGGTGATAATTTGTGTTTTCCTTCGTTTGACTGTACCAGGCGCAGAGCCAGGTCTCCTTCCTGGAAGACCCGGGTTTTCACACGCCGGCTATGATACCTCCGTAAACCTTGCTGATAAATGGCTGATCTCTCCAGGGCTTGTTCCCTTTGTTCTTCTAACATATCTACGGCATCCTGCCGGGTCTTTTCGTTCTCCACTTCGACGTAAGCTGATATTCGTGGTGAATCATGAATAATATCACTCGGTAGTACTGCCTCCGCGCCATAGACCATGAAGAAGGGTGTCATTTGAGTGGACCTGTTAGGTGTAGTGTTGATGCCCCAAACCACAGAAGGAAGTTCTTCGACCCATGCGCCAGCAGCCCTGATACAAGGGACTCGCAATCGTGGTTTTAATCCGCGAAGCAATTCTTGGTTTGCCCTCTCCACTTGTCCATTAGCCTGCGGATGAGCCACTGATGCAACATCAAGCCGGATTCCATTGTTGCCACAGAACTTCTCCATCTCACCAAGGGACATGTTGGTTCCATTGTCGGTAATTATGCTGTGGGGATACCCGAACCGGTAGATAATCTTTTTCAAGAACTTGACTGCTGTAGCTGCTTCACAATTAGTAACTGGCATAACCTCAACCCACTTGGTGAACTTGTCAATAGCCACCAAAAGATGTGTCTTCTTGCATGGTGACATATGAAAGGGGCCAACCATATCCATCCCCCAGACAGCGAACGGCCAATTTAACGGGATGGTCCGTAATTCCATAGCCGACACATGGGTTTGGCGAGCGTACCTTTGACATCCGTCACACCTTGCTACTAATCTTTCCGCATCCGCTAGAGCCGTCAGCCAGAAAAATCCGTGTCGATAAGCCTTTGCCACAAGGGATCTTGTGGATGCATGATGCCCGCAATCGCCTTCATGGATTTCCTTGAGAATCCGTCGGCCTTCTTCTGGTGCTACGCAGCGCAAAAAGACTCCTGCTGCACTTCTCTTGTACAACTCCCCATTAATGATAGAATACCCCTTTGCTCTCAGCAAAATTTGCCTTGCTAACACCTCCTGTTGTGGTAACTCGCCTCGTGACAGGTAGGCCAAAAACAGTTCTGTCCACTCGGGAATAGCGCGTATAGTGGCCACGAGCTCCGTATCCGGGTCTTTACTTGCCAATTCCTCCTCAGATTCGATTTTAACCGATGGTCGCCATAACTCGTCCAGGAACACGTTAGGTGGAACCGGTTCTCTGCGCGAGCCGAGTCTAGCAAGGGCGTCTGCTGCTTCATTCTTTCTTCTGTCTATATGCTCCACCTCATACCCGGAAAAGCATCCTGCAACCCTATCAACCTCCCTGCGGTATGCTGCCATGGTTGCATCCTTTCTATCCCAAGTTCCTGACACCTGCTGTACCACAAGGTCCGAATCTCCGAAACATCGTATCCTCTTGATGTTCATCTCCTTGGCTACCTTCAAGCCATGCAATAGGGCCTCGTACTCGGCCACGTTGTTGGAACAGTCAAAGTGAATTTGTAGTACGTAACTTAATTTATCTCCTTTGGGTGACGTTAGCACCACTCCAGCTCCTGATCCCTCGTATTGCTTAGATCCATCGAAGTGCATGATCCATGACTCGGAGTTTGGAACCGTTGTAGTCATGCCTGTATGTGTCCAGTCGTTAACGAAATCAATTAAAGCCTGAGATTTGATTGCTGACCTGGGCTCGTAACTGATGTGATAATCCCCCATTTCTATCGCCCATTTGGCTATTCTTCCAGTCGCATCCGAGTTCCTGATGATATCCGACATCGGTATTGAGCTAACCACCGTTATGGGGTGTTCCTGGAAATACGGCTTCAATTTCCGGCTGGCCATAAAGACCCCGAAAACCAGCTTTTGCCAATGCGGATAGCGCTGCTTTGCTTCCGACAATACCTCACTGACATAATAAACCGGCCTCTGAACTGGATAACCTTTCCCATCTTCTTTACGCTCCACGACCACTACTGCACTGACGGCTCGGGGGCCTGCTGCCACATACAGCAACATAGGCTCTTTACGACCCGGAGCCGCTAGCACTGGTGCTTCAGATAACTGCTTTTTTAGTGCCTCGAACGCCTCATCCGCCTCCTGATCCCATACGAATTTGTCTGACTTTCTCAAGAGCCGGTACAAGGGTATTGCCTTTTCTCCGAGTCTTGATATGAATCGGCTCAAGGCTGCCACGCAGCCCGTGAGTTTTTGAACGTGCTTCAAATTTTCCGGCTTTTTCAGACTCTGGATAGCTTTGATCTTGTCCGGGTTTGCCTCAATTCCTCTCTCGGACACGATAAAGCCGAGTAATTTCCCGGCTGGAACTCCGAACACGCACTTTGTCGGGTTAAGCTTCATCTGATACCTCCTCAAGTTTTTGAACGTCTCCTTTAGATCATTGATAAACGTCTCCGCCTTCCTGGTTTTGATAACCACATCATCCACGTAGGCATGGACGTTGCGTCCAATTTGGTCCTCGAAGCACTTTTGAATACACCGTTGATAAGTTGCGCCAGCGTTCTTCAATCCAAACGTCATGGTTTTATAACAGAAGGCCCCAAAAGGGGTTATAAATGATGTTTTCTCCCAATCCTCCTTCTTAAGCTTAATTTGGTGGTACCCGGAGTATGCGTCCAGAAAGCATAGCAGGTCACTCCCGGCTACTGCGTCTACGATCTGGTCTATCCTTGGTAGCGCGAACGGGTCCTTTGGGCAATGCTTGTTGAGACTCGTGAAATCAATGCACATCCTCCACTCGTTAGTCTTTTTCATCACTAGAACCGGATTTGCTAACCAATCCGGGTGAAACACTTCCATGATAAAGCCGGCTGTCAGTAGCCGAGCAATTTCTTCACCTATGGCTTTCCTTCTTTCCTCATTCATCTTCCTCAAGCCCTGCTTCACAGGCCTGGACCTGGGATCTACGTGCAAACTGTGCTCCGCAAATTCCGTAGGGATACCCGGCATGTCGCTAGGTGTCCAGGCGAAAACGTCCGCATTTGAACGAATAAACTCCACAAGTGCCTTCTCCTGCTCTCTTTCCAAATTAGACCCTATAGTAAATTGCTTAGTGGAATCACCTTCAACAAAATCTATCTTCTTGGTGTCTTGTGCTGCCTTGAATTTTGCTCTCTCGTCCTCAGTATTCGGCCTTTTCAAAGCTGTTCTATCATCCGGATTTACTTGAGACCGGTAATACTCGAGTTCTTCTTTTCTGCACGCTTGCTCGGCCATCACTGAATCTCCTTCGTCGCACTCGGCCGCTATATCCCGGTTCCCATGTACGGTGATGGTCCGTTTAGGACCCGGAATCTTTAGCTGCAAATACACATAACACGGCCTAGCCATGAATTTAGCATAAGCCGGTCTTCCGAACAGCGCGTGATAAGGACTGCGCAATTTGACCACCTCGAACGTGAGCCACTCAACTCGATAATTATCCGTCGATTCTCCGAAAGCAACCTCCAAGGTGATCTTTCCCTCGGGGCTCGCCGCGTGACCCGGCACGATCCCGTGAAAGACTGTCGAACTTTTCTGTAGCTGGGACTCTTTGAGGCTCATGCGTAAGAAGGTTTCCCAATAAAGGATGTTGATGCTACTTCCACCGTCCATCAGGACCCTTTTCAGTTCGTAACCATTAACCTGTGGCGCAACCACCAATGCCAAGACTCCTGGGCGCTCTATTCTTTCCGGGTGATCTCTTCTGCTCCACGTTACCTCTTGTTCCGCTCATCTCAGGTATCCCGGCACGGCCGAGGAAACCGAGTTTACCGCTTGCTTTAATGTCTCTTTGTTCCTGCTAGAAGTTCCTGTAGTATGCACATGATATTGTCCCTTTAAATCAGGCGTACGTACCGTACCGATGAAGATGTTGATCTGGCCGATCGTCACAGTAGATCCGGCCTCGAGGTGATCCGACTCTGGCCCCCAGCCGGAATCGTCCACCATCTTTTCTCCTTTGTGGTCGATGTAGATCTCGCCGATGACAAGATTCTCCATGTTTTTCCGAGCTTCTCCCGTGATGTAAACACCTTTGGACGCAGGCCCCATGGTGGGCGCCAACTGTCGTGGGATAATCACGGCAGACGTTACCGGGGGTAACTGATCCTAGGGCAAGACGGCACAGGCGTTTGGGAGAGGGTTTAGCTCAGAGGAAAACATGGTGGAACTCGATCTGGTAGCCGGCAATCAAGTCGCCGAGTCTCCGATCTCAATATATTAACTCGATCTCTTGTATACACTGGATGCTCGATATCAAGCGGTACTACTAGGGTTCTTGGATCTCTCTCAACTAATCCTAGGGGGTCGGTTTATAAAGCACCCGTACCCCCTGGTTTATTCTCCAAGGCGCACCCTGGATCCTACCCGGACACGGCATACGAACCCTAACCTTCCTTTACCGTAACCCACAATCCGGGTTAATGGGCCTACAAAATTGGGCCTTCCGCAAGTTCTTTATCCTTAGCCGGATCCCGCGCAGCATCCTTTGGGCCGGGTTATACCTTGGAGTCGGCCTACCGGGTTATTATCCCTCCATCAAAATCGTCCACAGCCTCAGCTTTGCTCGCGTGGTCAGTCACTCTCACACCATCAACCAACAGGTGGTCCACGAAGTTTTTACGGCGGCGATGGCTCGCATGAGCGTGGAAGAAGCGGGTGCATGCATCCCCCTCCTGAAGCCACGGCTGTCACGACCTCTGACGGGCAATCGTACGCTCGAGAGAAGCCAACCCCAGGAGCTTCTTTTTCAGAAGCATCCTAAGTCCACGCTCCCCAGGGGAGAGCTGTCTGGAGTCCATTGCTGCATCCAATCTCAGGATAACCTCGTTGGCCAATAGGATCTGCAACTTCACACTACCAATGAACTTTGCGCTCCAGATAGACAGCTGCTTGGCCGTGGCTCGGAGCTTAAGATCAAGGCGTTTGAAGGGGTTAGGCTCATGCCCCACCGAGTTCCACGCCTCTAGAACCACCTGTTGGAAACCCTCAGCCTTCGTCCAAAAGGACTGGAAGTGGAACCTACTACCCCAATGAAAATTGGGGGCAAGCCGCAGAACTAGCGGACAGTGATCCGAGGGCCCTGAGGAGATGGCCGAGAGGAAAGCATCCGGGAAGAGAGCTTCCCAATCCATCGTGGCGACCACCCTATCCAGACGCTCCAAGGTGGGGTTCGGCCTCTCGTTCGACCAGGTGAAACGCCGGCCATTAAGATAAATGTCCTTGAGCTCGAGATGGCTTAGCGTCCTCTTGAACCGACCCATCATCCCCCTGTGTACCGGTCCCTGGTTTTTATCCTCCTCATCAGTTATCAAGTTGAAGTCGCCAGCGACCATCCACGGACCCGCATGGAGATCCCTAATGTCCTGCAGCTCGTCTAGGAAGGCCTTCTTAGTATCCATGCCCTGCGAGGGGCCATAGACGCCCGTGAACCACCAGCCCTGATCCCCATCCACCGAGATACGTGCCGTAATGGCGTTGGCAGAGATGTGCGGGTTGGAGATCGTCACCAAAGCAGACTGCCAAGCAAGGATAATTCCACCACGGGTGCCAATGGCCGGAAGGGAAAAAAATCCATCATATCCTGCTCCAAGGCAATCCCGAACCACGCGGTCACAAATGACCTCCATCTTGGTCTCCTGAATGCAAACAACTGCGGCTTTAATCGGGGCCAACACTTGGAAAATCGCTGCTCTACGAACTCCAGAGTTCAGTCCACGCCCATTCCAGATCGCTATCGAGATGTCCGGGTTCATGATGTAAATATCAAAAACCAACTCAGTTCTTACAGAAGGAAGCAGGAATGACAAAACACAAGAACGCAAAAACTAAGAGCTAAACCAAGCACTCATCACGTGCCTCATCCACCATAGGGAGCGCCTCAGGCTTTCAACCGAAAAGACTCACAATCACGTCGATCTGATCCTGGCGCAAGGGCTGCGAGAAAAGATCCAGGTAAGCCGCCACCGCCTCGTCACCAATCACCTCCGTCTGTCGAGCGATCCCCAACTTGAGAATGAGCTCACGCTGCTGGCGTCGCACGGGCGTGCCTGGAGAGAACTTCCCACGAAGACGACTACTCCTCCGAACGGGGCCACCGTACTGGTGACGAGCTCGCCCCTTCGCCGCAGGCCTCGATAGGATGGGTGAAATAGGGCGCTGATAGTAATGCCGGAGAGTCTGCACTCCCTCCACGTCTGCAGTGGCGCGCGCGCCCTCCTCCACGGCCTGAGCCAAGCCGCCTAAGGGTCCGGTAGCGGGAGTGTCCACTGAAGAGGCCAGCTCGACTGCTGCAGCACTGAAATCCCCGGATTGGGCCTTCGAGCCAGAGATGGAAACCGCAAACATTTCCAGGACAGACACAGGCGAACCAACCGGTGAGGTCGCGCCCCAGTCAGAGTCGTTGTCCGTTAGTGCAGCGTTTGTCTCCGTCCGCACAGGGGAAAGCAGACCAGGGGACGAAAGCAGCTGCAGCGCCTCCGAGGGGGACCCACAGCTGTCAGCCAACCCCAACTGTTTGACCGAATCCCGCCCGCCAACCAGAGGCGCGTGCAAGTGCGGTTCAAAATTCGAACCAACAGCCACCAACTCTCTGGTCCCACCACTTTGCAGATCTGCTACCAGAACCTCCACCGAATCAGTGGAAGCAGCCAAAATCAACTTTCCACGCGTCGCGTCAGCCTCGATTAGCATCGGGTCCTGTGGGTACACTCCACTCCCAACTGGCTCGGCCCCACCGCCCCTATCTCCTGCATGCTTTTCGCCAGAAACAGCAGGTTGATCTGACGCGGCCCCACCACTACCTCCACCCCTTTCGGCAGAAACGGCAGGCAGGACCTGGTCCGCGGCCCCACCACACCTTTCCACGTCACCTTCCCCGCATGCAGCGCATGCACCTTCATCGTCCTCGCCACCGGTGGCCCTCCTCGTCCCGGCCGGGTTACGCACCCAGGTGAGCGACCGCCGGCGCTGTGACGGCCGCTCACCAGCGCCCTGGTCCGTGCCCCCAAGCGGGCGGTCCGCGGGCTGGCTCCCACGACGATCACCTCCGCCTCCGCGACGATCACCGCCTCCGTATCCACCGCGGTCGCCGCCGTTGCCCGGGGCGGGATTGTCCGGCGAAGCCATCTCCGTCGAGCGCTCCACGTGGACAGTAATGAGGTACTGCAACATATGCTTCTCGAGGGGAATAAGCGCGTCGCCGGGCAAGACGAGACCATCGTCTTCCTCCATCAGGTCGCCGGGCTCCTCAATCAGAAGCTGCTTACGTCTAGGGATGGCGGCGAGATCATCTGTCCAAACCACCGCATGGAGAGTGCGCAGATCGTCCCGGCTCGCCGATGACACGCCGAGGCGCTCGACCCACGCCGCCGAACCCAACACCGCCGTCACTGTCGCCTTGTTCCACGCGTGAGCTGGGACGCCGGTGAGTTCTACCGCCACCCGAAAGCGCAAATCGCGGCGCGAAGCTTGCAGTTGGCGGTTCCACGGCGAGAAGTGGAGCGCAAAATCGCGGCCGTCGACGACTCCGGCGTTGAACACCTCGTCCCGAATCCGGCGGCTACCGAAGACGAAAATGAGGTCTGAGGGCCATTGCCGGTGAACGGTAAAGTTGTCCGCGGCCAGAGGTGACAGGGGGATGCTAACCCGGTAGGCCAAGCTCCAAGGAATAACCCGGCTCAAGGGATGATGTACAGGATCCGGCTAAGGATAGGGAAACTTGTGAAGGCCCAAGCTTGTAGGCCCAATGACCCGGATTGTGGGTTACTGTAAAGGAAAGTTAGGGTTGATGCGCCGTGTCCGGGTAGGATTCAGGATACGCCTTGTAAGACAAGCCAGGGGGTACGGGTGCTTTATAAACCGACCCCCGGATATAGTTTAGATAGAGATCTAAGAACCCTAGCAATATCGCGTGATATCGAGCATCCAGTGTAAACCCTAATCGAATTATCGTATCGAGAATAGAGATCCGGCGACTTCGATTGCCGGCTATCAGATCAAATTGTACCATGTCTTCCCTTGAGCTAAACCCTCTCCCAAACGCCTGTGTCGACTTGCCCCAAGATCAGTTACCCCTGGTAACATCTGCCGTGATTATCCCACGACAGTTGGCGCCCACCGTGGGGCCTGCGTCCAAAGGTGTCTACATCACGGGAGAAGCTCGGAAGGGCATGGAGAATCTTGTCATCGGCGAAATCTACATCGACCACGAAGGAGAAAAGGTGGTGGACGATTCCGGCTGGGGGCCGGAGTCGGATCACCTCGAAACCGGATCCGTCGTGACAATCGGCCGTATCAGCGTCTTCATCGGTATGGTATGTGCTTCCAATTCGGTCCCTGACAACGTTGGATCTGATTCTATGCCAGGAAAAGCCACGTCTATCCGATCAGATGATGAAGAATCAACTGGAACGACATATCCGGCAGAAGAACCCATCGCGGAGTGGGAACAGCCGGAGGAGCCGGCATGGACCCCACGCGACCGGGTCCAAGGAGAAGATGATACCGGGTCTATCCTGGATCTACTGGAAAACCGGTATGAGGAGAACGGTGAGGAGGAACAGCCTGAATTTACACCGGATATCGTACGCCGAGTTGCAGTCTATGTGGCCCCCGCGGCCAACCAAGGAAACACAGCCGCGGCATCAGTCGGGGCGACTCAGGTTGCGGCCCAGCAACAGGGCGCGGTTAACGGAGACCCGGTCTTGACCCGGGTTGATGGAGAGTCAGCATCGGTCACCAGTCGCGCAGCAGATGAGGAGCAACACGCCAACATGTTCGGGTTTCAAGCAAACCGGACACCAGGGGCGGGTCCCTCGAATCCACGTCACCCGGCCCTGTTCGATAATAATTTGATTTTGGATCCTACAGTCCTCGCCACAGTTATCACCCCAGAAAACGCGGCAGAGCGTGTTAGAGATCTGGATGTGGCTCGTCGTGCATTGGAACAGCAAAGAAGGCAAGTGGAAGCAGATAGACAGGGGATGGCCACACGACGGCGCGAGTTAGATGCGTTGGAAACCCGGCTTCGAGAGGAAACGTCCAGGATACATCAAAGGCACCACACCAGGTTGCCAGCAACGGGCGGGGTTATTAATCCGGCTAATTTATTCGTTACGCCTCAGGACCAGCCGATACCAGTGGTGAACCAGGGAACCGCACCCCAACAGATGACAGCAGCGACACATCCGGCGAATGAACGGACCGGGTTACCCCCACCACAAACTAGAGTCACAATCGGCAACGATCTACTGCCGCCGCCACCATCACGATTCCGCATGCCAGCCGGCCACTACAACAATCCTATGGACAACGTATATGCGGCGACACTCGCATTGAATCAAATACCTGTGGGAGAGTCGCCCCATGCAGAGAAGACTCGGCAAGCCATCGAGCTGTTGCACACTGCGGTGGCACAGCAAGCCAATTACCCGGATCACAGAAGCGGTATGCACGGGACGCCATACGTCAGCCAGCAGCAAGGGAATATACAAACAAGTTCAGCGCGGCGGAGGGAAAAGCAGCAGCAAATGCCGCCTCCTCCCCGCGCTCAGGCAGCATCAGCAGCACAGGCCGTCGTGGACAGTTCTAGGGCTCGGAGGGCCGCGGCCGGGTCTGCAGCGCATGGACCTCCCGCAGCACCGCACCCAGACGCGCCCCCCGCGGCATCACACGTTTCTAGAGCAAGGCCGGCTTCAACCATTCTTGCGGGACCCAAGTGTCTCTCGGACAATATTAGAGCTGAACCTTACCCGGAAAAATTCAAAGAGCCAGGGAAAGTAGTGAATTATGAGCCAACCATGGATCCCGAAACATGGCTAAGCAGTTACGAGATGGCAATGTCAATCCGCAACGCGTCCGAGAACCTCCAAGCCAAGTTCATGTATCTGATGATGTCGGAAGGAGCAGCAAAGTTGTGGTTCACCAATCTACCAGAGGGATCGATCAAGTCTTGGGAGGAATTGAAGACCGCGTTTATCAAACACTTTCACGGGACCTGCAGGAAATTATTCACTATTGATGATCTAGAGCGATGCGTCCAGAAGAAGGGAGAATCGGCGCGCAGTTGGGTGCGCCGGGTTATGGAGATACTTCACTCATCCACGGATATCCAGCCCAAGGATGCACTACAGGCCATGGCAAAAACATGCAAGTATATACCTTTAGTGCAAAAGTTAACCCGCATGAAGTCCAGTCGAAATGCGTCGGAAGTCACAATGGGAGAATTGATGGACGTGTGCAACAAACACGCTGCGACAGATACTACAGAAGAAGAAGCTGATGACAAGAAGGCAAAAGCAAACACAAGCGGTAATGGAAGAACCGGCAACGGAACAGCATCAGGTAACAATGGAAATAGCCAGAACAAGCGCCCTTTCGAAGGAGGGTCCGAGTTTGTCGCCAACACAGAAGCCGGGTCTTCGAGGCCAAGAGCAGAAGGAAATTTCAACGGAGGTAACCACAATGGAGGAAACTATCAAGGTCCACCAAGGCCGGGTAACAATTGGGACATATTCAGGATGGCATGTCCGAAGCACAGCAGGAATGGCAGGCCAGCTAACCACTCCCTAGAACAGTGCGCCGATTTACAAAGATGGAAAAATGAGGAAGTGCACAGAGCTATGCGAGGTGCAGGGCGGGGAGGAGGACCGGGTCCAGGGGCAAACCCGGGCAACGGCCCACCCCCAGCTGGTAACCCGGCGGCTGGAAATCAAGGTAATAACCAAGGGGGAGCAGGAGGCTTCCAGGCTAACCCCAAACAATTGGGTCAATATCATGTGCATACCACAGGAGGCTCTAACAAGGACAAAAAGATACTGAAGCAAGCGGTCAACTCAGTTTCGTTAGCCGTCCCGAGATACTTGAGATGGTCAGAACAGGAGGTAACATGGAGCAGAAGGGATCACCCGGAAAGAGTGGAACACCCAGGAGTCTTGGCACTAGTAGTCGCACCGCAAGTTAATGGGTACGAACTGAAGAAGGTTTTAATGGATGGTGGAAGCAGCATCAATATACTGTATTGGGAAACCTTCCTACGCATGGGTCTCAAGGAATCTCAACTGCAAAAAAGCTCAACAGTTTTTCATGGGATAGTGCCGGGTCATTCAGCATGCCCCGAGGGAAAAATCGCGTTGGAGGTAGCTTTCGGAGAGTCAAAGGATAACTATCGAATTGAGTGGCTCACCTTTGAGGTAGTGAAATTGCGCAGCCCCTATCACGCGCTATTTGGAAGGCCGGCTTATGCCAAATTCATGGCTAGGCCGTGTTACGTATATCTACAGCTAAAAATCCCGGGTCCCAAGAAGACCATTACCATACATGGAAATCGAGACATAGCAGCTGAATGTGACGAAGGAGATGCAGCAATGGCCGAGCAGGCCTGTAGAAAAGAAGAACTCAAGCATTACCGGTCTCAAGCAGACCCGTAGGATATAGCCACATCAAAAAGGCCGAGTACTGAAGGCGAAAGAACAAAATCCAAGGTAACGCAAGATGCTAAAATGGTGGCCTTAATCGAGCGTGATTCCCCCAAGCGGCCCGCTGTAAAGGAAGAAGCTACACGGCCGCTTACAACCAGCCAGGTCATTGGAACACCCCACCCGGGTTGGCTAGCAAACCCGGTACTTATCAGGAAAAGGTCCAACATATGGAGAATGTGCATTGGTCAAGCCAGACCGGGACCAGTGCTTATGAGGAACTAAACAATGTAACGGGCAGCAGGTTTCAGACGCGCTCTTTTCCTACCCAGGGCACCTAAGGGGACTGGAAGGTTTTTAATGAGGCGGCCTGCTGATCCAAAATTTCTAGTATCAATAAAGAGATGGTTATCAAGTCCTATATCATTACATCCTGATTACAAGTAAGTAGTATCCCTGCGACATCGATAATTCAGTATCATCAAAAGCATCGATTGCATGTAGGTCTTGGGGGTTGGTTGCTCAGGTAACCAGCTACTAACCCGAATGACCCGGCATAGATAGCTATAAGTTGTAAGGGCCGATTACTCGCAAACGAGCACGGCTGCAATCTTATGACTGGGCAAAGAAGCCAACTTTTCTTGACTTTTCTTACTTAAGCTCGATGTGACTCGCACTAAAGTGGCATGATTCGTTCGCTTACGATTACAATCAGCCATGAAGCCCAATGGGACTTGCCTGACACTGTTCTCGTATGGATGTAACAACATGGTATCCACGCGAAAGCCGGCTTACAGTACAAGATAGTTGAAAGGGTCATCTAAACCACAAGTTTATGCAGAGTACAAGGCTAAAAGCCGGAAACTCAACAATTATCAAGCATAACTTCAGTACTTACATGGAATGGCTTTAGGTTTGCGACTCGGTAAAAAATAATTTGTTCTCTGAGAAAGGCCACACCCCCATTACTCGGACTTTGGGTCATGGGGACTGGGGGACTTCGAAACAGAAACAAACTACTTGGCTATCGCAATTCGAAAAACCTCACCATCCGAGTCTTGGGGACTTAAAGAAAAAGCCCACGTATTAAAACTCCTGGTACTCGGAAAACCGAGTCTTACAAAGGGAGCTAAAAAGAAAGTAGGGTATCAAGAACAAGTTCAAAAGAACAGACAAAATAGCACGATTATCAAAAGGCAGGGAAAGCCGCAAAAATATGTCACCGAATAGAAGTACATTACAAGTTATGGCTTTGGTATCAGAAGTGCACAGGCGCACCATTGGCAGGATAAATAGTTCAAATGAAAAGGCCCCACGTGATTAAGGTATTATGACATCATCACCCTACTCGGCCTCCTGAGTGCGATCTTCCGGGTCTTGCTCCTGGGCCTGCTGCTTAGCTTTCCTGGCAGAGCCACCCGGACTCACCGCGCCAGGGCGGATAGGTGGAAGGACGGACGGTGTAGAGGCGGATGGCCCTGATTTTAACTCGGCCTCCCTCTTCGCAGTTGCCTCCTTCTTTTTGGCCGAGTGGTCAGCCCACTTCTCCAAGAGGTCAAAGGGCGGGGGTGCTTCCTCTGTGATAACTTTGCCATCGGCATCATACGCAGCCATTAGCGTATTCAGGTCCAAGCTATCGGCTAAAGAGGTAGCAGAGGGGCGCACTGCTGACTGAATGGCCTTGAAGTCCTTAGGCGTAAATTTGGCACCATCCGCCTTGAACTCAGGAAACCCGGATATTATCTTCGCCGGGTCAAGCTTCGGAAAGTAGGCTTTGGCCAAGGTCAATGCCCGGGTTATTCCAATACGGCAGGACGAACGCTTCCAAAGTTCAATCCAGCCAGGCACAGTGGAGCAGGCTTGGACGAGATTCTCTTCACCCGGATAGGCTTCTGTGGGCCAATGTATGGCGTCCAATATAAATTTTGTGCCGGCAAAGAAAGTCCGGAGCACAGTCTTCAGGGTCCTAGCCTTGGCAATAGTATCTTCCTCTGGAGGTGCAAGGTTGGCACCTGCAGTTGAGACAGAAGCAAGAAGGTATCAGTAACCCAGAGTGGTGCATAACAAGAAGCATGAAATTAGTCGGCAGACAAAAACTTACTGAGTAAGATCTGGTAAGTGTCGGTGATTTGATCCGATAAATTCTTCAAGTCGGTCCGAGCGGTGAGGCATTTCTTCTTATATTTGGAAACATCCTTCTTCAAAGTTTCCATGTCATCCTCAAGGATTTCCCGTCGTTTTATCTCGGCAAGAAGACGTTGTTCGGTCTTCAGTAAAGTTTCATCAGACCGAGTTATCTGTGCCTGTAAGTAGAAAGGAAGGCAAGCATCAGTTGGATGTTATGATAAGATAAATTTGGCGTGAAGTACCAAGCATAACTTTTGCAAGTCATACTCGGAACTTGGGGACTAGATATGCAATATGAGATGACAAGCGCTTTTACCTGGTGCTCTGCAGCCATACGCTCTAAAATATCGCCCTCTGAAGCCTTCATGGTGAGGAGCGTGTTCATCAATTGATCAAAAGTATCTTTACCCGTATCAGAAGACCCGGGGCCTTGGGAATTCCGAGAAGAGGTTTTCTTCTTAGAGGGAGGCGGAACCCGGGTCATTTGTGCATTGGAATCCGACACTCCTTCGGCACCCAAGGTTGTGGCTTTCTTCTTCTTGCTCGCGTGGGAAGCAATGGGATACTCGGTTTCTTGGGCGTCCGGTTTAATCGGCGATGTTTGTTTTTCACCGCCAGACACGGCAGTAGTCTTATCGGCCGGGCTCCCCTGACCCGGGCCCTCGTCTTCCATGCCCTCTTGGTCGCTAACGACGACCGTGGCCCTGTAAATGTTATCAAGAAGCAGTTAAAATACGCGGTCAGGAAAGGGTGATGAAGTGTGGAAGAGCATCCGGAAGAGGATCTTACCCGGTGTTCACCGCGAAGTCACAAGGAAACCCGTCATCAGACTCGGGAGAGGCTGAAAATTGTCAGGTTAGATGTCATATAAGAATAGTTCAAGGGGAATGTGCCGGTCGAGAAAAGATAGAATAATTACCAGCCCGCCGAGTGGGAGTCGAAGAAATACCCGGGTTGATGACGTTGTCACCCGGGTTATTTCGAGTTGACCTACGCTTGATCATGGGCGACTCCTTCAAGAATGGCCAGTGGAATAATGTCAAGATAACTCAGGTATATCATTAAGGTGATGTGAATTGAATGCGAGGAGGGGATATGAAACCTTGGAAGTGGCCTCTTGAGCTTTTCTTTTGGATCCGACTTTGGTTGCCGGTTCCGGTTCGTCCTCGTCGCTGGCAGATTCTACTTTGCCATCCGAGTTTTCTTCCTCATCATCCTCTTGTTCTGAAATATCATCAAAGTTATGGTTAAAAATGAAGGTATTATGACGAGTTCAAAGGAACCAAATAAAATTCAAAGAGTACCTTCATCCGAGTGAACAGCCTCTTGCTCCTCTGGACTTTCGGAGCTAGGGGAGGCGTTGATTTTCCAAAAGTCGTCATCAGCCTGAAAGGTGTTAATGCACAGGTTACCAACTGTATCAAGTGGAAAGAATGAAAGTAAGGGCGTCAGAGTCGGACTTTTACCTCAGGGGCGGGGTTTTCAAGCGTGAAGGGCTCTAACCCGGATATGTTCCGGATTACCTCGAGCTTTTCCGTCAAAAAACCTTTGATGGTTTTATGGGTGTCGCCAGGTGCGAAGATGTTATCGGAGTATCGGAGCGGATCGGAAGGTTCTCCTGAATACTCGCACATCAACTTTGTGCGGATGGAATTGGGATGAATCCTAAAATCGACCCAGGTCTTTACTAGATTGAGCCCGATGAGGCCCTGGGCTGTAAGAGTAGCAATTTTGGCTAGCAAGGGTTGAATTTCCTCCCTATCCGAGTTAGGGGCGAAGGCACTAAACTTATCAGAAATATCAAGAAGACCCTCCGAGTAACCCGGCAGTTTCTTTTGGCCGGGTGGGGAGGTGTCCTGGCAGTAGAAGTACGAGAGCTGCCAATGCTTGACATGGGAATTGAGGGTGAGGGGTGGCATTAGAGAGTTTTTGCGGCGTTGGATCGAAACCCCGCCACAAGTGAGAAGCGCCCCATCACCGCTTTCGCGGCATGGCTTGCATTGAAAAAGCTCAATAAAAAGAGCTAGACTTGGCGGAGTGCACAAGTAGGATTCGGAAAGGACAATAAAATGGGAAATATTTAGCACAGAGTTGGGTCCGATATCGAAGACACGAAGGCCGTAGTGGCTAAGTATGTCACGGAAAAAGGGGTGACCCGGTGGTCGAAAACCCCGGGTCACATGATCCACGAAACAGATTACCTCATCTTTTGTAGGGGTGGGCCGGGTCTCCTTACCCGGTACCCTCCATTGGATATTTTCCTGAGGAGGAAGAATTCCCAGTTCCACCAGCTCCTCCAACTTGGCCTTTGTGACCATAGACCGCGCCCAGTTGGCGGAAATGGTGTTGGTGGCCTTGGCCTTGGCTGGGGTCTTCCCCTGTTTCTTGGGAGCCATATGGCTGACCCTGCAGAATACAAGGTAAGAAGGAAATTAAGACATGAAAGTTGCGAGCTGGCTAAGTATAGGCCGGATAATATTGAGATATGAAAAGTTACGGGAGATCCGGGTGTTAGCCTGCAGAGCAAAGTTTGAAAGTTTCCGGGTATCAGGCATTGTGGTGAAATTTATGGGATCTAAATGATGAAGGAGCCTTTTGAATACAATGGACGGCGGCTTAAGTTCCAGACGTGAATAAAAGGAACTGAAAAGGAATGGTCTAGCCGGGTGATTGATGCGAAGGCGGAAAATTTGGGTAGTTCGAGCCTAGATTGGAAGTTTTATCTTTGGATTTGTGGCAAGAATAATGATTGTGGGTAGTAGGGGAGCGGATTGGAGCATGCGCTTCGTCCTTTGTGCGAGCTAGAAGAGATTATAGGTATTCTAATTCGGCCTAGTCAAGAAATCCGAGGCGGGCCGATCTGGATCTAATCTGAGGAAAAAATCAAAGGTTGCGAGGGCAAATTGATGGGTGCGAAAGATTTACCGGAGGAGATCTGAGGGAAGCCTTGCGGAGGCAGATGGCGCAGGCCTGGTGTCCCTTCGCGGTTCTTGGTGGGCCGGATGAGGATTCGCCGGCGGATCTTGGCGGCGGCGCGGGGCGAACGGTGGCGGAACGTAATCTCCGGGCGATGGGTTCCGGTGACGAGCGCGGAATTTCCGTGGTGGCGCTCAGGGAGAAAGAGAGCTCAGAGGGAGAAAGGAATGGAATGGAGGAAATGAGCCGTTAGGGTTCGGGTCATTCCTAAGGGGCTTTTTTATAGTGCAAATGGATAAGCTCGGTTTGGTGAGTGGAAGCCGAGAATTGTGGGGGTAAACGGCTATTTATTTAAAGTTTCTGCGAGATGTGCGCCAAGTATTGAGCAAAGCATCCGGATAAAAGGAAGAAGGGGATTCGTCCCGTGATGACGGGATTGGTTATCGAGCATAGGATCTTGGTATTGTTATTATGGTTTGGACCCAGAAGTTTGAACCAGGATGTTTGGAGGGAAAGCTGGGGTTATCACATGGCCACCAAGGAGCAAGGCCTAGCTGAATATCAAAACATCTTAACCCGATCTTCATATACCCGTATGATCGATATCTTTGCAGGGAATAGCAAGCGCTTCAAGGAGATCCGTGAAGCCCAGGCTATTCTGGGGACTACTGACAGGGGGATGCTAACCCGGTAGGCCAAGCTCCAAGGAATAACCCGGCTCAAGGGATGATGTACAGGATCCGGCTAAGGATAGGGAAACTTGTGAAGGCCCAAGCTTGTAGGCCCAATGACCCGGATTGTGGGTTACTGTAAAGGAAAGTTAGGGTTGATGCGCCGTGTCCGGGTAGGATTCAGGATACGCCTTGTAAGACAAGCCAGGGGGTACGGGTGCTTTATAAACCGACCCCCGGATATAGTTTAGATAGAGATCTAAGAACCCTAGCAATATCGCGTGATATCGAGCATCCAGTGTAAACCCTAATCGAATTATCGTATCGAGAATAGAGATCCGGCGACTTCGATTGCCGGCTATCAGATCAAATTGTACCATGTCTTCCCTTGAGCTAAACCCTCTCCCAAACGCCTGTGTCGACTTGCCCCAAGATCAGTTACCCCTGGTAACATCTGCCGTGATTATCCCACGACAAGAGGCACCTGGGCGGCCACCACCGCCGCCGCCTCGCGGGGAGAAACCTGGCCACGGTTGCCGGACGCGAAGGCCACCAGGCTCCACCGAAGGGCCGTTTCCGCGGCGTCGAGCTCGGGCGAGCGTGGCAAGAACACCCTCTCCAGGCGAGGCGCTGGCGGCGGCACCTGCACCACCGGTTCCTTCCCGCGCCCAACCTCAGCGTCACGCCTCCGCGGCGGAGAGGGCAGGGACGGCGGCCGTTCCACGCGGCGCTCGCCATTTTGGCGGCGCACCTCCGTATGCACACGCGGCCGGGAGGTCAAGCCCTCCTCCCAACGCGAGCTTCCACGCCGGACGTCGCCGCGGCCTCCCTGCTCCACGGCCCGAGCGCCCGCCTCCACGGCGCGTCCGCCTTGCACGGCGCGCCCCATCTCGCATCCACCGCGAGCACCAGTCCGGCCGCGATCACCAGTGCGCTCACCAGAGCCAGCCTCCATGCCGCGCCCGCCTGGTACGGCGCGCTCCGCCTCGCGACCACCACGGTCCCCGTCCCAGCCCCGTGTGTCCGCGCGGTCACCCGCGGCCAGCCCAGCGCGCCCCCCGCCTCGGTCAGGGCGCGCCTCGCGCAGTGGCGGCGCCACCGTCCTGGCAGGCAGCAGACCCGGACGCGGCGCGTGCGACGCGGCGGAGTCGACCCGAGGCGAGGACGGCTCGACCCGCACCCCAATCCGCTCGTGAACAGGGACCCCCACTCGAGCACCGATGCGCAGGTGCACGTCGCCGGCGGGCTGCGCGTTCCGGGGCTGCCCACACTCCCTCGCATGGTGTCCCTCCCCCCGGCAGCGCAGGCAGACTGTCGGGAAGGTGCAGTCCTTGGAGATGTGACTTGGCCGGAGACAGTTGAAGCAGCCTCCCGCAAGGTCCGGAGGAAGATCCTCGTGGATGACCAGCGCCGGCAGGGTAGGGCCGGGTTGGCGATGCTGCTTCTGGCCGCCGGCATGCTGCCACGGCCTGGGATCACCGTCCGCCTGCACCTGAGCTCGGGAGGGGAGCGGAGGGAACTCCAACCGGGAGTTCAGGTCGCGGACCGCACCACCACGCGGGGAGACGGGAGGGCCTGACGACACCGCGGCCGGAGAGGCGGACCTGGCAGGGGACGGCGAGGGAGGGGTGCCGCTGCGAAGAACCTCGCAATAGGAGCGCGGAGACTGTGAGGCGTCCTCCTCGTCGTCGGAGAAATCGGCCCACGGGCGGCGTTCCGCGGAGGAGGAGGAAGGGGAAGAAGCCATAGCCGGTGCGGAGGGCCGAAAGGGTTACGAGGACGCCGGAGCCGGAGCGGCAGCCGGCGGGATTTGGTGGGCGCCGCCGCCGGAGTGGCGAGCGGCGAGGAGGGTGGTGGGGGTGGGTTAGCTCACAGGTCGAACAGTGTACTTTAAAGTTACCTACAGGTCGAACAGTGTCCCAACCTGGGAACCACATCTGCTAAATGTTACTCTTGATTTTTTTTTTCAACTTAGTTGGAGAGCATACCAGATGTTCTCTGACACGACTTCCAAAAAAATTATCAACTCAGACTTGGACATAAAAATGCATCGGTTGGCAAATACAGTACGTAATACATGCGCTAGTTTCACTGCTCGATTCCGTAGTCGTCTTCTACGGGGCTAAAATCTCTGTTTCCTTGTTTTTAGATGGAGGACGTTTCCATCCTGAGGGTCTCTAATCGCCGTGCCAAAGGAGCGGCCGCACCACGTACGGTGCAAGGTTGCAGTCTTGGACGCATCCGGTGGGATTGAACCTGCTTGTTTCACTGCTCCATTCATACGATGTTGTCAACACGCCCGGTGTTAGCTGATATTAGCCACGTGAACACCGGAGCTGTGGTATGCTACTTGACCTTGTATCCATGTCCTGTTAATCCCAAGTTGCTCTATGATGTCACTGAAAACTTGTTCTGAAAGGATACTTGAGTTGCATGTTGTTACAGTTCGTATCCATCTGAATCGAGAGTGGATGATATTGCTCAAGTTTCCGAGATTGAGAATACTATCCTAACCATGCCTTTTTCGGAAGAGGAGGTCCTGGATGCTATCTCTCAGATGGAATTAAATAAAGCTCCGGCGCCAGATGGGTTTCCGGCAGAATTCTATCAGAAATTTTGGGTTGTAGTTAAAGATGATCTAATGGCACTATTTTCACAGCTGCATGCTGGTGATTTGAATTTGTTCAAACTGAATTTTGGTGTCATTACGTTGCTTTCCAAGAGGGAGGACGCTAGTCGTATTGAGCAATACAGATCGATCTGTTTGCTTAACGTTAGTTTTAAGATTTTTACGAAAGTTGGGACCAATAGAGTGACATCCATTGCGCAGAGGGTGATTAGACCTTCGCAATCGGCTTTTCTCCCTGGAAGGAATATTTTGGAGGGAGTTGTAGTACTTCATGAAACGATTCATGAGCTTAAGCGTACAAAGATGGATGGGGTTTTGCTTAAAATAGATTTTGAGAAAGTCTACGATAAAGTTAACTGGGCTTTTCTTCAACAGACTCTACGTATGAAAGGATTCACACCTATGTGGTGTGAGTAGGTTGCTAGGTTTGTTCAGGGAGGAAGCGTGGGGATCAAGGTTAATGATGACATAGGTCATTTTTTCCAAACTTTGAAGGGATTGCGTCAGGGTGATCCGTTGTCCCCTATTCTCTTTAATCTGGTAGCAGACATGTTAGCAGTCCTAATTGCTAGGGCTAAGGATGAGGGTCAGGTAGGTGGATTCGTTCCACATCTGGTTTAAGGTGGTGTGTCGATCCTACAATATGCTGATGATACAATTTTGTTCATGGATCACGACCTGGAAAAGGCCGTTAATATGAAACTTTTGTTGGCGCTGTTTGAACAACTTTCGGGACTTAAAGTTAATTTCTACAAGAGCGAGATTTTTTGTTTCGGCAAAGCGGTAGACTCGCAGGAAGATTATAGACACATCTTTGGATGTGACGTTAGGTGTCTTCCTTTTAGGTATTTGGGTATACCTATACACTATAGAAAACTTCTTAATAAGGAATGGCAACCGATTGAAGATCGGTTTGATTCGAAGCTAAGCTCATGGATAGGAAAATTGTTATCCTATGGTGGTCGCTTAGTACTTATTAATTCGGTTTTGTCTAGTCTACCTATGTTCTTTTTATCCTTCTTTGAGATTCCGGTGGGGGTGAAAAGAAGGTTGGATTTTTATAGGTCTCGTTTCTTTTGGCAATGTGATAGACTTAAGAAGAAATATAGACTATCTAAGTGGAATATTGTTTGTCGTCCCAAAGACCAAGGTGGTCTTGGGATTGAAGTTCTTCAAGTGAAAAACAGATGTTTACTTAGCAAATGGCTTCATAAACTCTTAACAGAACAAGGAGTGTGGCATGAGCTGCTACATAACAAATATTCCCATGTGACCCACCGAAAATTTTGGATCGGAATTTGAAAACTGGGATCCGCCGCGGCCGGGGATCGTCTCCATCACCAGCGACGGTTCGCCGTTGAGGATAGATCGCAGCAAGCGACCCTTCTTGCACACTGTGAACCACGACTGATCGGAATTGCTCATCGGAAACGTTGTGGGAGGGATGGCCGGAATCTTAAGCCGGTGCATCCGATCGCCCGCAGATTCCCTCCCGACGTAGCATGTGCGTAAGAACTCAGCCCATTCGAATCTTCCGATGACGGCGAAATACCTAGCGCGATCGCCGCCAACCTCTGTTGTCGCCGTTTCGCCTCGCGCTTACCTTGCCTCCCTTCCACCACATCCCTCGTAACCGAAGGAGATGGTGTCCGGTAGAAGTATGTCGACGACGCCACCGTAGAGGAGGAAGAGTCACCATCCTCCGCTTCATCGCCGTCCGCCTCCAGCGCCCAGAAACGCCCGCCGGTAGGAGTTCCACTGGGCTCGCCCCGGGCGTCTCCCCAGACGCCCTCACTCATCAAACCCAGACACAAGAAACCCTGATATGTGAGCCCCCGTCCTTATGTTTTTTGCATAGCACAGATATTAGTGTACTTGTGATAATTTTCTGAGCAGTTGCAACACTATTTATGTTTTTGTTTCCTGAACTGCAAATAACAAAGGATATTTTGACAAAGGTAGTAGTGCAGCTTCCGAAATACTCCCTTTTTTCCATAACATAGTGCATTTGAGATATTTTAAAAGTCAAACCGTGTAAAATGTGACCAAGTTTACGGAGAAATTTTTCTGTTTCTATGATAATAAATGTATACCATATAAAAACATATTTCATGATAAATCCAATGGTATTAATTTGGTATTCTAGATGTTGATATTTTTATATAAACTGGGCCCAAGTTTACACGGTTTGAATTTCAAAAAAAATCTCATAGGCACTACATTTTGACAAGGAGGGAGCATCTTCTCGAAGGGGATGGTTAATTTTGTGTTCTTCCCACGATTTTGTTTTCGATCAATGCAAACAAGTTTTAAAAGCAACTTGTCAGTGTCATACATGTTACGACACAAAATACATGTTTTGCAGTATAGAATTATGGATACCACTTTTTGTTCCTTTTGAGAATTTGGAGTTATGGACATGCTGCTAAACAAGTTTTACATACAAGTTTTAAAAGGGCTCATGTTATTTAGCACCACTTGTGGAAAATATTGGAACCCTAATATTGTTGTTGTCTTGATTTGGCCCTCATGTGGAGGTATATAAAGGGGATACATGTGGTAGGTAGAGACTTGGAGTACAAGGCACGTAAAGTCATCCCCCTCAGTCGTAGCGGGAGTGAAGCGGACGCTTGCGACTGGATTTGAACTTTTGCGCTTCCGTCATCTCCTCCTCTCCGTCATCATCATCTCATGTGGAAAAATACCCTAATAATTGTTGGTGTATTGCTTTGGACTCTCGTAGGGGTATATAAGAGGTACAAGACCTGAGAGGCAATTAGCATATGACTTGGAATACAAGACGGAGTCTAATTCCTAGTCTATATCTAAGTCTATGTAGAATACGTATCCTAACATCCCCCTCAGTCGTAGCGGGAGTGAAACGGACGCTTGCGACTGAATCTGAAATTTTGCGCGTGTGTCGTCTCCTCATGTTTAGCATCCTCAATTGCATCTCTATGATTCTGGTTCAACACCTAGGACGGTGACTGCGTCCCCTTCTGGTGCCTTCCTTCTCTTCCCTCCCGCAGTCACAACGGGAGTAACGTGGATGCAAGTGACGACGCGTACGTTGTTGACTGGAGTTATTGCCGATGTGTTGCTGTAGACGTAGCCCGTGATGTCAATGTCGAAGTAGCCGATCGTGATGTAGCGGTAGTCGAGGTAGTAGTGGTCGATGTAGTACTCGCCGTAGTCGTTGTAGCCGCAATGCCGGAGGCGCAAAAAAACCTTTCATTCCTCAATATTTCCCAAGAGATAAGCATGATGTCAGTTGTAACCCCCTTTGGAGAGGAGGTGGAAGTCTGCGCAAGACTGTGCCAATACTGAAGCACCGTCTGGCGGCTGGAACCAAGGCTGGGCATAAGATTTGGGCATGAAAGCCAGGTGGCCGCTGACGTCCAAACTCTCGTGGAGTAGTGGCATTTGAAAAGGATGTTCCTTGCCTTCTCAGGTGCACACTTGCGTAACTAGCAGGAGGTTCATGTGGCCATCCCCTCTTGGCTAGACAGCCATTTTCTAGAGCCTATTTCGGACCGCAAGCCAGGTGAATAAAGGACATTTGGTAGGGGCCTAGGCCTTGCAGACCACACTCTACACTAAACGACATATCTTTTATCAATGAATTTCGTATCTTACCTGGAGTCTCCAATCCTAACACTGCCAGAGTAGAATCTTTTGGCCTGGAAATTGCTGATTATTTAGTTAAATGTACAATATATGCTAAGTGTTGTTTAGGCACATAGTCTAGCTGGTCCATTAGGCCCATGTAACACTGTTCATACGTCTCCATTTGCAATAGGAGAAGTTGATTCGGCTATATGTAGGTTTGTAACATTTGTAACCAGCTTTACATTTTCTTCTCAGGAACTTCATCTTATTTTGGGGACACAGAAAGATTCGAGATTGCCTTCAAAATGAGAAGAAGAACCTTCAATTACATTTGCTGTTTGGTGAAGCCCGCTGGAGCTATCAGAAGCTACACCTTTCTCGATGGGAGGGTTCTGCTTTTAGAAGATCATGTAGCCATTGCCCTGAGAACATAGTTTTAAATAGCGGGCTATGGGATATAGCGTTCGCCTCAAAATTAGCTAAATCGACACTATAGCACAACTAAGCGGCGCTAAATCAATGCTATAGTGCTATATGACGCTATAGCATCGCTAGCCTGAGAATGATCATATATGGTTGGCCAGTAGAAACCGTAATATCTGATTTGGGCGTGTGAGAAGGTCAACCTTCGGGCAGATTTTTTGGTGGTCTCTTGGGGCTTTGCGTAAACAAGGGAGTCACCACTTGTGCTGGCCACACTCCACTAAAATGGAGAGTATGAAGTCCAAGTTTGAGTTGATACATGGTATGCCAAATTGCTGCGGTGTTTTAGACACAACTTACATCACTACAACGCCATTAGCTGAACCAAACTGCAACAACGAGAAGAATCACAACATCACAGTACAAGCTGTGGTTGATCCGGATACAAGAATCACAGCCTTTTGGGTGGATTACTCAGGTACTCAGATACAGTCAAGCATTTTGCACAGCTCCCGTTTCTTCAAGCAGTGTGAGAAAGGTTTGTGGCCGAATGGCACCAAGCTGAATTTATCAGATGGATCAGAAGCTGGGGAATACATAATTGCTGATGCAGAACACCCTCTTCTTCCCTGGCTCCTCACACCTTACCATGAAAAGGACCTCTCGTATCCCAAAGTGGAGTTCAATAGGAGACACTCTGCAGCCAGAACCGTCACTCGGAGAGTGCTGGCGAGGTTTAAACACATGTGGATGCATGGTGGTGGGTCGTTGGGCCCTTTGAGTGAAGATATGTTAATTCATTCGGTTAACATAATCCACGTGTGCTGCCTGTTGCATAATATAGTGATAGACATGGAGGGTGCACATGAACACATACCGAACAATCATGACATGGATTACAGACAGCAAGTGTGACAGTTAGCAGATGAGAACGATGTAAGGGTGAGGGATATCCTATCCCAACACTTGGCCAACAGGTCATCAAAATTTGGAGGTAAATTACAACTCATCCATCAAAATTTCTAGTTAGGGATTTTGAGCTTGGTAATTTGCCTGTTGCTAGGCTAAATTATGCCATTGTCACCCTAATTCCTAAGGAGCCTGAAGCTAGAGATATGAAAAAGTTTCGGCCTATTAGTCTAGGTAACCGCAGCTTGAAAATTATTTCAAAAGCAATTACAAATAGACTTTCTTTGGTTGGTAGTAGATTGATCTCTCCCAATCAAACTGCCTTCATTAAAGGGAGATTCATTTTAGAAAGTGTGGTCAGCTCAGGAACTCATCCATGCTGCCCACTCCAAAGGGGACCCTGCCCTCATCTTAAAATTAGATTATGAAAAAGCCTATGACAGGGTTGATTGGACCTTTTTGGATGAAATTCTTGCATCTAGAGGCTTTGGGCCTCTTTTTAGATCTTGGATTAAAAATCTACTGGTGGGGGGCTCTGTGTGTGTGAGGATTAATGATACTTATAGCCCCTACTTTAAAGTGGGTAAAGGACTCAAACAAGGAGACCCCTGCTCCCCCCATCCTGTTCAATTTGGTGGGGATGTGTTTTCTAAAATGCTCTCTAAAGCTGCTACTGGTGGTCTGATCCAAGGTCTCCTCCCTCAAGTGATCCCTGGTGGAGTCATTAGCCTACAATATGCAGATGATACAATCCTATTCCTTGATGCTAATATTGACTTTGCTAGGAATTTGAAATGGACCCTTTCTTGTTTTCAACAAATGTCTGGCATGAGAATTAATTATCATAAATCTGACCTTATGTCTTTCCATGTGGATGATGATCAGAAAAATCAATTTGCTCAGATCTTTTGTTGTAAACTAGCAGATTTTCCCTGCAATTATCTTGGGGTGCCACTCCATTATACCAAACTAAGGAAAGAGGATTTACAACCTCTTATTGACAACACCTTTAAAAGATTTGCTGGGTGGAGGGGTAAGCTGCTTAGTTATCAAAGTAGACTTGTGCTTCTGAAAGCATGTCTGGAAAGCATCCCCATGTATCTGTTGTCACTTATGAAGTTTCCCAAGTGGGCTATTAAAGCCATTAATTCACAGATGGCTCACTTCCTGTGGAGTGACTCTGAGAATAATAAAAAATACCACTTAGCTAACTGGGACCTGGTTTCCCTGAAGAAAGAATTTGGGGGCTTGGGGGTTCAGAACCTTGGGGACTTTAACCTGTGTTTGATGGCTTCATGGATTAAGAGATACCACAATGACTCAGGCAAAATTTGGAAGAGAATAGTGGACTTCCAAGATGACCCTGACCCAAATGTCTTTTCCTCTGGCCCCATTCTTAGCTCTCCCTTCTGGAAGGGAGTGATGTGGGCTGCTAGAGCTGCCAAATGTGGCTATAGGTGGAAGGTTGGCAATGGTAGGAAAACTAAATTCTGGAGTGATGTGTGGATTGGTAATTGCAGCTTAGCTGTGTACTACTGGAACCTGTTTGAAATATCAAATGAACAAGACATCACTGTGGCTCAGGCCTACCAGGATGGTGAGCTTAGACTCACCTTCAGGAGAAATGTGTCCCCTGAAGGGTTTGCTAACTGGCTTGAGCTTTCTCAGCTTGTTAACACTGTTGTTTCGACTGAAGATGAAGATGTCCCTGTTTGGATGTTTCATTCTTCAGGTGTCTATAATGTCAGGTCGTTTAATGCTTTCGTTAACAACAGAAGCATTGTGCCTGTGCACACCCCAGCTGTTTGGGGGCTCAAGGTTCAGCCGAGGCTGCACGTTTTCCTTTGGTTGTTTGCTAATAATCTCCTGCTAACTAGAGACAATTTAGCTAAGCGTCGTCCAGTCTCAGACAGTTCTTGCCTGTTCTGCTCTGAGATGGAAACCTGTCACCATTTGTTCTTTGGTTGCTTTGTGGCTCAGCTGGTGTGGCCAGTTGTCTCTGATTTGCTGGGAGTCAATGTTGGTTCCTGCTTTGAGAGTGTAGCTAGATGGTGGATCAGTGAGAAAAAGAACTCACATATTAACACTGCTTGTGCGGCTGTTTTGTGGGCGCTTTGGAAACTAAGAAATGCCATGTGTTTTCAGGGGCTCGTCTGGCCAGGTGTTCAGGACGTGTGGAGAAGAGTGGTGGACGAACTGGAACAATGGAAAGTCCTAGCTCCCCCTTCCGCTGCGCCGATTCTGACCGAGGTCATCCTGAAGCTGAACAAGTTCCGCGGGGAGGTCCTGCGGATCGCTTGGTGTTGATGGTCCTCCCGGAGCTGGATGCTGCCCAGGAAGCCACCTGCAAGCGTGTTCTCTCCAAGTTCTGGGCAAAATCCCTGTCTTAGATGTTGCATATAAACTGTGGAGCTGGATGTTGTTTGTCTATCCTTTCGTTCTCCCCCTGAGCGTGTGCTCGTTAAACTAGCTCTCCGTGTGGGCGTTTTGCTCGTGGTTGTAAAACGGAATTGCATGTTGACCGTTTTGGTTTCATTGAAACCGGGGGTCTACCCTTTTAGTCTAAAAAAAATTTATATCATGTCCTCGTACAGATCATGAAACCAGTTTAACAATTTCTTCTCAGGAAACTTTTATTTTCTGGAGGACGAACAAAGATTTGAATCTTTCTTCCAAATGAAAAGAAGAACCTTCAACTGCATATGCTGCTTAGTGAATTCTATAGAATATGTGAGCAGTTACACCTTTCATGATGGGAGGCTGATGTGTTTAGAAGATCAAGTAGCCGTTGCTCTGAGAATGTTGATGTCTGGTGGGCCAGTGGAGACCATAGATTCTGATGTTGGAGCAAATGAGCCGACTGTCACCCAGGTAACTTGCAGGTTTATTGAGGCTGTGATGAAGCGAGCAGGATACCACTTGCACTGGCCAGACTCCATTGAAATGGAGAAGATAAAATCCAAATTTGATATGACACATGGCTTGTCACACTGCTGTGGTGTTTCAGATACAACTTATATCGCTTTAGTGCCCCTTTCATCAGCTGAGCCAAACTGCTACTATGGCAAGAATTACAGCATGGCGGTGCAAGTCGTCGTTGATCCAGATACGAGGTTCATACATATATCCGTAAGAGAAGGTGGCAGCATGGACCAGTGGAGCATTCTAAAAGACTCTTCTCTTTTTGAGGAATGTGAGAAGCGTCATATCATGAATGGTTGCAACCTCAAGCTATCAGATGGATGGGAAGTTGTGGAATACATAACTGGTGACACGGGATACCCTCTTTTCCCCTGGCTGCTCACACCTTACCAGGAGGAAAATGACTTGTTAGATCGCAAAATTGAGTTCAATAGGCGACACTCCGCAGCCCAGAACCGTTGCATTGAGGGCCCTGGAAAGATTAAATGATACCTGGAAGTGTCTACACCTAGGGATGTGGCACCTCGAAATTCCATGCAAGTTTGATGACATAATCAAGGTTTGTGCCCTGTTGCATAATATAGTTATAGACATGGAGGGTGCAGCCACGGAGGAGGAACACATATCAGATTATATTTACAGTATGAATTACGGCCGGCAGTTGTGCCAATCAGCTGTTGATAAGGATGCTGTCAGTGTGAGGGGTATACTGTCCCTGCATCTATCATTGAAATCTGGAGGTAAATTTACATAGTTGGTCCACTTGATTTGTTCAGATGCCATGTCCAGTCATTTGTCTTACCTTAAGTTGGTTCTGTTGATTCATCCATTTATCTGACTTAGGGGATGAAGAGGAGCTAGAAGTTCCATCCGAGCAAGGGATGAGGACGAGCAAGAAGCAAGCAGAGTAAAACGAGAGGAAGAGAGACACCGCTAGGAGATCGTCCACGCCACTTATGACTTCTCTATTTCGGTTTTATTCAGTCAAGGACAGAGCCAGGATTCCGACATATACGGGGGTGGAGTCTTGCATTGAGTGTACTGTTGTCAAATATTATTTTTGTAACCTAATGAATCCAACCAAAATGGTCAATTGTTCAGTTTGAAGAAATTTTCTGACATTTCTGAAATTTTAATACCAAACATAGAGATATCTGAAATTTTCTGCCAGCCAATATGGTTGGCCGTGAACGAGAATATAACAGCGGATATAACCACTACACGTGGTCAGCACGGGGGCGAAAACATTTAAGCGGCAATCCATGACACCGTATCGGGTGACTTAAATCCCTCGATACTCGGTTTAAGTCACACGGTGTTCTCCCGAGCAACCAAAACCAACGACAAGAGTGTCTTCAACGGTTTACCCTTGTTTTGGTCCAAATATCTTAAATATTATCCGTTTGGTAGTGTCCGGACACATTGTCCAGACCAATGGGAGTGGGTACTCCAATGGCACCGACAAATTCCGCATGTCCGTAAAGTCTATCCTAGTAGTAAACCCAAGGAGTCATACATTGGTAGTCATATCCAAGATCAGAGCGTGCAACCCTTTGTGTTTGTTCATTCGAGGATAGAAGATTGTAGGGAAGCGGAAATAGGAGCGTAAGTCAGAGGTTGGTCCTTACGGGCTAAAGCCTTATCTCGCCTATGGGACGCGGACCAACTACTCGGCTGAGTATGGCCACATGGGAAAAGGGGCAAATATCTCATTTGCGACATGTCTCCCTGCTAATAGAAAGAATGTAACATCATTTGAAAGAATAACTCTCGTGCCACATTTCTTTGCACATAATATCCAAGGGCCGACCTAGGCGATAAAACGGGCATCTCCATCTTTAGTGAGTTCGAGGTTACGTTAAGGCTGGACGTCATTGTTCAAGACACGTGGGTCCCACTTCTTTGCCAGTGCGTCGAGTGAACCGTGCCCAACTGAAATCTGTCGGACCATGCCCTCTGCTTCTTCTTCTCAAGCAGGCGAAAGAGATTTCGTTCTCTGTGGCGGAGGAGCTTACGTTCTCTTTCGGAATTCCCCATTGGTGAGTGAAATCGCAACCCTAGTCCCGTTCCCACACCCCATCAAATCGATTTAGAAGAAGTAAGTTTGTGATCCATAATGGGGAGGAAGTATCTATACTAGATACATATATCATCATATTTTATTGCTAGCTTGTACTGTATGCAAGATTCTATGTTCTAATTGTTACCATCTGATGGAATGAAGTAGAAGCTTACACCGAAGCAAGCTTGAAAACTTGCATCAAACCTAATGCGGAAGAAAATCCCAAACTCTTATTTTCCCCCAATGTTTTAGTGTATTCCAAAGATTGAAACTAACATTGAAGAAAACATATCTAGACTCGTGTAACAATGTACCTTTCACATCCTGATTCTTAAGGCAGGGAAGTATATGTGTGTGTATATATAGCATCGGTTAGCTAAACATGGGATAAGTGTTGAGCAATTCATTCATGAACTCTTTATTTTCTCTTGTATCATGCTTTCACGCACTACAAAATCATGTTATTATTGGGAGCCCTTGTTTTCTTTCATGATGAAAAAATAAGAAGAGAAAGATAATGGTGGAAACTTTATAAATTATTAGGTGAATGTAAATCACATGAATAATATGAGAGGTTCATGGATATCATGATAACCGCATGAGGAACCGTGAGAAGTTTGTGTGGTTTCCAATGTATAAATACTACATTCCAGCCTTATTCAAGACTTGTGGTTCTTTTAAATGTGAAACCAATCTACTTATCCCCTGGTCTAGAATATTGGATGAAAACAATGGTTGACCAAGTAGTGGTTCTGTTAAAATGCTTATTCTGCATATGCCAAATAAACGATATCACTAGAACACAGAAGATGTGTATTTTACATAGGCTATCTTACTAAGCCGGTTGGTATGCTCTTCATATAGACAACTAGACCATGAAATCGCGCGTTGCTGCGCCCGTCCATACTGATGAAAGAGTAATATAGATATTTGAGATAATATGGATATGATAGTCATTTCAGAAGAGTGAATTGAATATAAATATTTGACAAATTATAGACATGATAGGCATCTGACTCACAGAATATTGAATGGGTTTAAGTTATGACATGGAAACTGAATTTCATGTCTGCATACTAATAAGTGAAAATCTGGAAGGTTACAATATATAAATAACATGATCCATGATAAATGAACGATGGTGGTGATTGCAACACGTCGAAAGCAAAAAAGAAAATAAAAGAAAAGACCAAGTCAATAATGCTCCATTTCATAGGGGCCTAGTAGCGCTACGATCAAAGCATAAATCGGCGGCGAAGTGCGCCAAGTGCAAAGCTGCATGTAGATCATCTGTATTATGTGCATAGTTTATGTTTTCACATCGCTTTCCCTCAATAGCCTAGCCATTATAGATTGTTAGGCATCTTCATTGAATATCTAAAAAATATTATTTTGATGACGTAAAAGTAAAAAATATATAGTCTGCAGTAACTTGCCAGGACTGGATTTGTCAAAACATAAGGACTTCACTTATTAGTTCTAAATATAATTTCAGATCTGAGATAAGTTGTAATATCTTAAGATATTATGGCGTGCAACTCACTCTTAGCGCATAATCAACTAATCATAAATCTTATCTTCGGCTGGGGCACCATATAAATATGAAAAGAAAATTTGTGAAGAATTTACTTCTATCAATTGCCTTTGTGAAAGTCAGTCAACAGTAATGTTTTGTACTAAAGGTTTACATGAAAAAAGGGCAGCCCTTAGTGCCCGCAACCTAGGGGAATTATTGAGCTGGCTCATAGATGTAGTTACTTGGCAGACTAACAAAGTAGATGGAGGTAAACTAAAAAAAAGCAGATGGAGGTACTTACACTTTAAAGTGTTTTGTGCTACAGATTGGAAAAACAAACTCATACAGCAAAGGACACACAAAATTGAACTTTCAGATTGTGAGTGCTTGGAGTTGCCTAAGCACCAGGTGTTTGATCATTTCAGATTGTCGTGAGATGCATCCCTAGAATGCAAAGTAACATGAAGCACTTATAAATCAGATGCTTAAGTATGAAAAAACAAATTCTCCAGTTTTCAATAGTACATTTTTGGAGTGAGATATATAGTACTCAGAAACAAAATAACTGCCTGACATGCTAAACAAGCTCAGTCCAATACCGTTTGATAGTAAAATCTACGGAACTAATGATATTCTTAAATCGATGCACAACTGTTTTCTGAAGCAAACAAAGATACGACGAGATTACTATTCTCCAGAAGGTGTACACCTATAGCTCAAAGCTAATACAAAAAAAAAAAAAAAAAGGAAATCTAAGGTGGAACTGCTCGACTCAATATGGAAGTTGACACGTTCTGTAGGATTAACTATCTAATACTCTCCTGAACTAATGACATTTAACTTGTGCATATCAGAAAATATACATCTTTGAGCTCCTTGCCATTATATTCAGCCGCCTCCAGTTCCAGCGAAAGCGAGGGGAGATAGGCCGAAGCGAGGTTAATAGGAACGCACCAAAAACAATCTGCGGAGCAGCAGCCCTTCACATCGGGCCGAGCGGGCCTCGCAGGTGCGGCGGTGAATGCGCACTAGGATGCTCGGTGAAGCTACAGAATGATCGGAGACGTCAAACCATTCTATCGGACGGCTCACGGCACCAAATCGCTACTTGAGTTTTACTGTTACTTAATTAAGTTCCATGCGGTATCCGTGCACTCGTCACAGACAGCACAATTTGTACATGGCATGGTCAATTGCCTGCGCACACTCTTGTTGTGTGGCCGCCGATGTGATTCTCCTCTTTGTTTTCTTAATTGTTTGCCAAACAATTAGATAGGATAAAGCTCAAAGGTTCTAGATTAGACCAATTAGGGAAGGCAATATAGAAAATTTGATTGCGGAGAAGGATTCCATCTAATCTCACTAGTAGAAACATGGCCATAGAATTTTAGCTTTAATACCTGTTCAATTACGAACCGGTACTAAAGGTAGAATTAGTACCGGTTCCAGAGCACGGGGCGCCGGAAACCTACAGCACTGGTTCGTTCGGGGTCTTTAGTACCGGTTCATTACATGAAACAGTACTAAAGGTTTTCGCGCCAAATTTGCTAACTCCTTCTTGCATCAAAGGCCATCGACTACTCCTTCTGGCAGTCCACATGAGCAGCAAGGGCCATCGACTACTCCTGCTGGCAGACCACATGAGAAGCAAGGGCCACACCTACCTGAGGGGGGGGGGCAACGCGAGTCCAGCATCTCGATAGCCTCTGCGCGAGGAAGCGCCCGTTAAGTGGAACGGTTCGCCGGCTAGGAAGAGACCTAGAATTGAGAGAGCACAACTGCCTCTTCAGAAGTTACCTTGGAAAAGACCTGACGAGGAAAACGCCGCCATCGTTCTTCCCGAAACTTCCCAAGAAAAATCCCGAATTGAATCCAAAATTGTTCCGAGGTGGGTGCCCATTTTGCTAAGAAAGTGCCAGCGATACCTTTTGAGAAGACCCTAGATCCGGTGGAAGTTGTGCGTACCGTTTAGAATCTATATAACCATCCACCATTGCCGCCATCAGAGTATAGGCGTTCTATTGAAAAATCATATGAGGAGATGGTCCAGGCGAAAAAAGGGAAACCGGTGGTCCAGGCGGAAAAAGGAAAACCGGTGGTCAAGGCGAAAAGTAAACAAGTTCCCAGCTTGAAGAACAACCCGTTCAATCGGTCCCCCCTCTCAAGGTGTTTGACGAGAAGGCCGTTCAAAATTCTTGACAAAAAAAACCGATATCGACTACGCCATTGCTGAAGTACAATTTGAACGAGGGAAAGATTTGGTCGAGAATGTCTCCATCCTACCAACAAAAATACGCATTATGCATAAGTAGTACTTGAGTAGGGCAAAGGAAGGTTTCGAGGCTATCATGGTGGGAGTTAAGGAGGAGCACTACTTCCAAGAATCGGATGTGAGCGTTTACTTCGAGATCTTTTTGTGTTATACAATCTCCGGCCCTCGACAAATCGTTGCTCAACTGCTATTGTTTGTAAGTGATTTATTTATGTAATTCGATAAGTTTTTACCTAAGTTTGTTAATTTTCTGCAATTATCGTCGATTTAATCTTGTGTGCCCTTTATTATGCAGAAAGAAGATACTCGAATGCAAAAGGGGTGAAATAACGGACATTAGGTTCATTGACGCGGATACAATGCATGAGAAAACTATAAAGGAACCCATGTTTAACAAGGATACACCGGAGACTTTGCTAAGGTTTTTGAATCGGCAACATGACAAAAAACAAATATTTTGGCCTTACAACTTCAAGTGAGTGTTACTGTCTTCTAAGACATTCTATTTTCTCACCAGATGTTAAACTTTTAACTAATGAGTTATATATATCTATGACACTACATATTTAAACGTGCGCAGCTTCCACTTTATTCTTCTCGTCATTAAAATGCACAAGGGATTCGTTGAAGTCTCTGACTCAATGAGCAAACAGCCAATCGATTACAAGAACTGTTGGGATATGCTCAGGGGTAATTTTAATTAATTTTTATCGGCTTTTTCATTAATTTCCTGATATCAATAAATTAATAACTCTTTTATTTCAGTTTTTTTGTCGGGAAGCGTATGGGAAACGTTCATGAAGGAAGATCCGGACGGTGGATGGCCATCGGCGCTGACATGGCATGCGAAAATAAGTACTACTATCTAGGTCCACACACCGTTATCATACTTGATTATTGTTTGATTGAATTATATTATTGCAAAGAAATGCACACAACAACCAAAGAGGACTAATCTATGTGGTTACTTTGTTTGTGAGAACATTCACAATATTGTCAACAAGAGAATAAATAATAATATAAATAAGGAGGTATGTAAACTATATTTACAAATTTATTTTGTTACCATCAGTTCTGCTGAGTTTTTGTCATAATTGCTTTATTATGATTTGATAGTTTACGTATGTATTCATTTGTATCTCTCTCATTCTTTTACAGTTGGCAAGAAAGCGGGAGAAGCTCCCCCTCGAGCGCCGCTTCCTAGGAATTTGCGGGATTTTTCCTCCAAGACGTCATAGCTCCTTTCGGAGAGTACCACAATGTATCATACTGTATGCCTCGATGTAATAGTGAGTAATACATGTAATCCATAGTATGCCTCGGAGAGTATCACTATGAAACACTATTTAATTTGCGATCTCGTGTAATTAATTGCATGTGTTATATGTATGCACCAAGTTGATATATAGGCATCAACTTGATGCATTATATATTTTATATATACCCAAACGTGTTCCTCGCGTATCGACACGGTCCTCGTATGATGAAAAGGTCCGACCAAACCCCTCCTAAACCCTAAACCCCTCCCAACCCTTTGGTACCGGTTCACCGGTACCAAATGTCTCCAGCCCCACGGGCTCTCTTGAGGCCACGTGGAGGCACCTTCAATACCGGTTCGTAAGGAACCGGTACTAAAGGTTGGACTACCTTAGTGCCGATTAATTAGTACCGGTTGTCCAACCGGTACTAGAAGCCCTCTGAAACCGGTACTGATAGTCTGTTTTCCACTAGTGTCTATAATGTTTCCTCATTGGCCTTATAAGAAATCTAAATGCTCATGGAAAATGTTTCTCTTACCTTCTTGTTTGATATCGTGCAACACATATGAAAAAATGGTTTTACCAGATTTTCTACGATCAAGGTTCGCATTACCATAAAAGGCATGAATTCTCTTTTTTTCTCGAGGTTATGAGTTCTGAATAACGAAGGGTTGTTGACGTGCAGTTGTCAAAGAGCACTGGAAAGAGAGAAAACTTTAGTATGGACGTTGAGTTTTGACCTGTCGTCCCTCGGCTGGCCTCAGTACCAACAAATCCCAAAGCCCACTACATCGTGAAAGATATTCTTTCGGCAAACGATATTTCTCAAATTTTCAGCAAATGTTCAAAATGGACCATGGTTGGTAGGTTAACCCAATTTCAGGAAGATATGTTTATGCTTTCTTCATAGACGTGTGCAAGAGTCGTGTGCAACAGAAGCTCCCTTTTGTTAGGACATTAGACCCTGAATCTAGTATCCTTAGTTCCATTCTCGGTTTGACTCCCTTTTGTTATTTTCCGTTTTTGTTTGTGTGCCTTAGTTCCATTCTAGTATCCTTAGTTCCATTCTCTTTCATTAATGGTCATGTCGAAGACGGTCTCCGCCACATCATCTTTTTTTTATTTCTTGAAATTTGATGCAACATCACCTTACACGTGTTGGATGGCTGATTTAGACGACTACCATTTTGGTTGCGTTCCTACCGTGAAGGAGTTCTGTTCTAGGAAGGACAGTATATCGGGCCACACCCGTGCATGGGGGAGTCTGTAGTGTTGTTGCCTTTGGCATCTGTCCAGCGCACGTTGACATCTCCCGCTGACAGCCGCGGATCGTCTACGACTACTCGGCTGACTATTCTTTGCATGACCGAAAACACGTTGGTGGTACTGAATACCGCCGGCGGAAAATCACTGGCGTGTGGCGTCCTTGCTGATAGTACAAAAAACCTCACGACATTGGTAAGCCGTTTCGTTATAGCGTTGGTCGGGCTCTACGCGACACTTTTAGCTAGAAATATGTTTTCCCCTCTCTGATTTCTAGAAACTCAACAAGGGGGGTGCATCTATGGCAAGTTGACGACTACCTCGTCCGTTTGCACGAAAAACAGAAACACGGGTATGGGACCGTTACACTACGGCTTTATCTGGAAGTTGTGTTAGTTTCTACATGGTGGCATCATTGTTTTGACAAGGCTGTGCGAGTAACATGTTGCTGTGTGTTGTTGTACAGGTGTGCACGGCTGCGCGAGCCGAAGGGAGGATTTTGCTACGTGTCGGTATGCGTTGATATTCTCCTTAGGAGGCTTGACGCGTTGAAACATTTCAAAACATGCTAGGATAGGTAAGATCACGATGATAGTGTTGTTAGGTTTTATGGGACGCAAAATCAAGATTATAGGCGCCAACTTGGCTCTAGGATCGTTGCGAAGTTGCATGTAATTGTCAGTTAAGCCTATGTATTGTGATGATGTAGGGGATGACTATCGTCGATACCGGCTTCGGCAGGTAACTTCTCAAGCGTGTGTTTGGTTTTTGGGTTACAGACAAGGTGACATCAAAAGGTTCCCGAGGCGACCTGGACGTTGGTGACGGTTTGAATGGCGATAGTTCTATGATTATGGGGTTGTAACATAGTTTTCTCTTATATCTACTGTAAATATTATTTCATAAGTTTGGTGACAGGTTTCCGTATACCGATTACACATTGTTCGTAGGTTCGACTATCACCGGGAGATTACCGGTGGAGCCGTTGTGGATGTTTTTTGGTGGATTACATCGTAGGCCTTCCACGATTGTTAATAGAGAAAAATATCTTTTCTAAAGTATCATACAGTTGTTTGTATCCATCGCTGAACTGGTCGGCCTAGCGCGGGTTGCGCCGTGCCCCTCTCTGCCTCTCGAAGCGGATAAAAGAACAAAGTTAGTGCCCATATCTTTAAATAGTTTATTCTTAGTAGCTAGGGACCGTACAATCAGGAGGGTGACTTAATGGAGGATATGTGGAAATGTGGACCTATACAAACCATGCATGCACCCATATATTCCCCACAAACAATGGTTGGATATTTACATATGATATATAATTGTTGTTGGAAAAATCAAGGAGACTCCGGCGTGCCTTAACCGGAGACTTCGGTGAGTAAACACCCATATATTTTGGCCTCGGGCCACTCTAAGTTTCCGATAAGCTTCCGGACTCGATTTTCATCGAGTGGTGTTTCATATAGATGCTCGGTCCGAAAGTTGGCCAAAAACTTTGCCGGAATGTTTTGAACCTTCCGCCCTGGACACGCCAGGCCGGAGACTCTTTGTCTTCCAGAACAGAGAGCGTTAAGTGTCCTACAAGGGCTATATTTCGGCAGCACCGATAAAGAGGCTTCTTCAACCTTGGAGAGGGCACCACGACTAGAAATTTCTCTCCCGCCATTGTTACAATCTCCAAAGTCCTCGATCGCTCATCCTATCCACTCATAGGTTATTCCCTTCTAGGGTTTGAGTGAGATGTACACCTCCACTAAAGGAATTTGATTTCTCAACCTTGAAGAATCTCGGAGTCTTGGCGGCTCGGGTGATTTCGTGAGAGCTGTTGGAATTTTAGCCCAAATATGGCCCAACCTATTTTAGTGCTCCACAAATTTCTGAAAATCCTAGAGGCCCATGTGGCCCATTCGTGTATGGCAAGAGGTGGGACAAATGTTTAGTCCACATTCTAGTTGAGTGGAAGTTTTACCTGTTTATAAGGGAGGCTTTTCCACTTGTTGTATGAGCATGAGAAGGAGATGACTACACGCGCGCTCCTCTTCCGCCGCCCGCCTCGCCTCGCCTCGTCATGACGCGCGCTCGCCGCGGGTTGCGGGAATGCCTCGAGCCGAGAGCCTCTCTCCTCTTTGGATCATGTACGGGAGAAGAGCGATAAGGTTTTTGGGGAGCGCTGCGGCACGACTACTGGCATCATCCTCATCACGGACGCCGACGACTATTTCCCGAACGACGACTTCTTCCCAGACGTCGACAACCTCTTCGGCGACATGTCTGACGCGCCCAACGTCAACGGTTCTTCGTCTGCACCGTATGTGTTCATGTTTTCGCTTCATGTCTCAATGCATGTTCTTCTAGTACCGATCTATTTGAACCTGTCTATGTCGCGTTTTCATGCAAATCATATGACTAGTTTATTTCCAGTTATTCTAGCCATATGTTGTTTATCTTTTCCATGGATTAAATCATTTGGAAAATTGCTCATATATTCAACAAGAGCCTCTAAGTTGTGGAGTGTGCATCACCCTTGTGAAGATTTCCATGTCGAACTCAAGGGAGACATAGTGGTTCTTGCCTCTCCGCACCGGTGGACGACATGAAGGAGATACGGTGTACCATTTGACGTCTATCTGAATTTCACTACGCGTCTAGGAGTTTCTCTAGGTAATTCTACCAGTCAAGAGATTAGGTCCGTTTCACTTCTTAAGAGTATTGAAAAAACCCGAAATATCACCTTGCTCCAAAGGACTTTGGTTGAAAAAGAGAGTGATGAGTGTAATTTTGGTATTTTAAGCAAGGCATCCAATCTGTCGGAGGACCTTGTGGATGAGGTAGAGGATGTTGTTATCCCGGATAGTATGATCCAGTTACCTCATGTTTTAGAGAAAAAAACCAGAGGGAAAAGAACCAAAAGCACTGGCTTATCTGTGAAACCAAAAAGTGCTAGATTAGAAAAATTAAAGGGTAATTTGAGATGAGAGGCATGATATGGAACAGTGATGGGTTTGGGGATACTGCCAAGCATTTGTTTCTCAAGGAAACTATTCTAGAAAAGAAATTAGATTTTGTGGCCATTATTGAAACAGGGCGTTCAGACTTTGCATCTCCTTTTTTAGCTCATTTAGCTAGTGGTCTTGATTTCCTTTGGTATTGTTTACCACCTCAGGGAAGATCGGGAGGGATCTTGGTTGGTTTTAATAGCCAGTTAATTTCGGTACAGGATCTTATGTGTGGAGATTTCTGTATCAAATTTAAACTTAGGTTGCGTAATGATGGTTTCGTCTGGTCACTGGTGATTGCATATGGGGTTGCTCAGGATGCAATGAAACCTACTTTTTTGTCGGAGTTGGTACGCGTTTGTGAGAATGTTGATACTCCTCTCTTGATAGGAGGTGATTTCAGCATTATTCGTAGGCAAGAAGAAAAGAACAATGACAACTTTAACGCTCGTTGGCCCTTTATTTTCAATGCTATTATTGAGAGTCTTGATCTCAAGGAGATAGAGCTATCGGGGAGACAATTCACTTGGGTAGGTAGGAGACCGATTCCAACTCTTGAAAAATTTGATCGTTTTCTCGTAAGTGTGGATTGGGAGCAAAAGTTCCCATTAGTTTCTGTTCATGCTTTGTCCAGAGCAGGATCCGATCATACTCCACTTATCATTGACTCAGGAAGTAGTGCCCATGTTGGTAATGTAGCCAAATTTTCTTTCGAATTGTCGTGGCTGAAAAGAGAGGGGTTTGTGGACGTGGCCTCCAAAGAGTGGCGTAATACTAAGGGAGGGTCATCACCTATTGAAAGGTGGCAAACTAAAATTCGTCATTTGAGACAATTTTTGAGGGGATGGGCTAAGAATATTAGTGGGGAATATAGAGTCTTGAAAGAAAAATTGTTGTTGCTTATAGAGGAATTAGATATTAAGGCCGAGTCGGTTGTTCTTTCACCAGAAGAGAGGAAAGCCAAGAGAGATGCTGATGAGTATCTGGCTAAGCTCCGGCGTGAGGAAGAATCTAAATGGGCGCAATGAGCTAAAGTTAAACATGTTCAGGAAGGGGGGGTAATACGAGGTACTTTCATTTGATTGCTAATGGTAAACATAGGAAAAAGAGAATTTTTCAGCTCGAACAGGATGAGGGGACAATTGTAGGGGAGAACAATTTGAAAGTGTTCATCTCTGAGTACTACAAAAAATTGTTTGGGCCTCCTGATAATAATGAATTTACTATGACCGAAACTTACAACTCAGATATGCCCCAAGTTTCCATGCAAGAGAATGTGGCATTGACATCAAATTTTACTGAAAAGGAGGTGTCAGAGGCTATTTTTCAAATGGAACATAATAAGGCCCCCGGTCCTGATGGTTTTCCGGCTGAGTTCTATCAGACCTTTTGAGATGTTATCAAGATTGACTTGATGTCAATGTTCGCTCAACTTCAAAATGGTGAGTTACCACTATTTAAGTTGAACTTTGGGGTAATTACTTTGCTACCTAAAAAGGAGGATGCGAGTAGAATTGAACAATACATGCCTATTTGCTTACTGAATGTGAGCTTCAAAATATTTACCAAGGTGGGGACGAATCGTGTTTCGGATATTGCTCACAACGTTATTAGGCCCACTCAGTCTGCATTTATCCCAGGGCGTAACATTTTAGAAGGGGTAGTTATTCTACATGAGACTATTCATGAATTGAAAACCAAGAAGTTAGATGGTGTCATTTTCAAAATTGATTTTGAAAAGGCATACGACAAAGTAAAATGGGATTTTCTGCAACAGGCTTTGAGGATGAAGGAATTTGATCCAAAATGGTGTGAATGGGTTAATCAATTCATCCAGGGAGGGAGTGTGGGTGTCAGAGTGAATGATGACATTGGTCATTATTTTCAAACACTAAAGGGGTTACGTCAAGGAGACCCCCTCTCACCTATCTTATTCAATATTGTAGCTGATATGTTGGCTGTTCTTATAGCACGGGCCAGAGATGATGGGCAAATAGGATCCTTGATACCCCATTTGGTGGATGGGGGGCTGTCCATCTTACAATACGCAGATGATACAATATTGTTTCTAGAAGATGATCTAGATAAGGCAGTTAATATGAAATTAATTCTAGCTCTATTTGAACAATTGTCGAGGTTGAAAATTAATTTTCATAAGAGTGAACTATATTGTTTTGGGAAAGCTGCTGAAAGGGAGGATGAATATAGGTCTTTATTTGGATGTGAGATTGGTTCTCTACCGTTTAAATACCTTGGTATCCCAATCCATTATCGTAAACTTTTGAATAAGGAATGGAAACCAGTGGAAGATCATTTTGAGAGTAAGTTAGGGTCATGCGCTGGTAAGATTCTCTCGTATGGAGATAGACTTGTTCTTATCAACTCTGTCTTAACTAGCCTACCTATGTTCTTGTTATCTTTCTTTCCAATACCTGTTGGGGTCAGGAAACGATTAGATTTCTTTCGTAGTAGGTTCTTTTGGCAGAGTGATTCACACAAAAGAAAATACCGCCTTTCTAAATGGAATATTGTTTGTAGACCTAAAGACCAAGGAGGTTTAGGTATTGAGGTACTTGAAATCAAGAACAAATGTTTATTGTCAAAATGGCTATTTAAACTACTGCATGAAAATAGGGTTTGGCAAGAACTACTTTATAACAAATATTTGTTTGATAAATCTTTGTCTCAAGTAGAGGTAAAACCCATGGACTCTCCTTTTTGGAAGGGCCTGATGTCCGTTAAACAAGATTTCTTCCAAAGAGGGTTATTTAAGATAGGTAATGGACTATCCACTCGCTTTTGGGAAGATACGTGGTTAGGAAATGTCCCTTTGGCCACCCAATACCCTGGGTTATATAATATTGTGAGGAGTAAGAATGTGCTGGTTTCAGATGTGTTATCACATACTCCTCTAACTATTCAATTCCGCCGAAACTTGGTTGGAGAAAGGTGGAATGCTTGGCTGCGCTTAGTACGTAGTCTGATGGGAATTCATTTAAACAATGATAATGATAACTTTGTTTGGGGTCTTTCTGTCTCGGGTAACTTCTCGGTCAAGTCCATGTATTTGGATTATATGCATGGTAACACTCCTTTTTTACATAAATACTTGTGGAAATTGAAGGTTCCACTTAAAATTAAAGTGTTCATGTGGTTCCTACAGCGTAAAGTGATTCTAACCAAGGATAATCTAATTAATAGGAAATGGGTTGGGTCAAAAAAATGTATGTTTTGTGATAGTGATGAATCTGTGGACCACTTGTTTATACATTGTAATTTCGCTAAGCATATTTGGAGGTTGCTTCACTTTACGTTTAACATAGCCCAACCGGTTAGTATTGATCATATGTTTTGCAATTGGCTACATGGGATTGATAAAAAGTCTAAAGCTAGAATACAAATTGGAACTTGTGCTTTTGTATGGGCGCTTTGGAATTGTAGGAACGACATGGTTTTTAACAAATCTAGAGGTGCTCATTTTTTGCAGGTTACGCATCAGGCCACATACTGGATTCACATGTGGTCCTTTCTTCTGTCGTTGGAGCAGCGGGATCTTATGGATTCTGGATGTACTCGCTTGACGGCGGTCGTTCAGGCTATCTACAGCCAGGGTGGTTGGCTGCACACTAGAAGATTCAATGAGTGTTTTCTTCATTTTGATACAATTCTTGTGGTTGATCTTAGTTTCTATTCTGGATGATGCGTGAGTTGTAAAACTATGAACCGTACTTTTCCTCTTTTTTAATATAAAGGCATCAGCTGTGTGCATCCTCGTGATGCAGAGGCTGGGGCTATGTTCCCATTTCAAAAAAAAAGTCTACCTGAATTTCACTTTGTGACTTCGCACCGCTCCAACGGATACTAGCTTTAATTTGGAAGAGAATTTCGGGATATATCTCCATGTCACTTTGTTGGTTATCCTCCACTTACATTTACTACATTTTGCTAGCACTACTTGCCTGGCAATCTATAGCTATCTTGTATCGTGGTATCGTATACGTTTTTCACCTAATTACATAATCTAGAGAATTTATATTTGAACAATCCCTAAATTAGTAAAATTAAAATAAAATTTATACTTGCCTATTCACCCTCCCTTCTCTAATAAACCTCTTTGATCTTTTCAATTGGTATAAGAATCTCGTCTCTTTATTAAGAGTTGTCTAAAGAGCAGGATGACTAACACGGTGGAGGACGTACGGAAACAAAGATATCCCTGTGTATGTATGCATATACAACATTCTGTGCTTTTTCCACGAGGAAACATCTTGATCTCCCTCCCTGTAAAATCTTTACGCATTATATGAATAATATAATCTTTACGGCTCTAACATAAATACTTTTGAGATATGATTATAGTAAACTGATGCAAGTCGCGAAATGCCTATTGTGATAGAGGGATATAGCAAATAGCGGCAACCCTGAAACGGGGCTACAGTGTGGGTTAAATCAGAGCTAAATGGGGCAACATGCTCAAAAATCTATAAAAGGGCTATAACGGACTTTAAAAAAATATGTACAATGCCGCATGTATTCATTGGCATTGGCAAATGTGGGTAGATCCGTTTGTGATAGATTGATTGATAATATCCGAAGAGTGGCAGTACCGTGTGTGCAACTGTTATTTGAACTATTCATCTTTCTAGCTAATTAATCTAATCCAAATCAAATCAATTTCCAACAAAGCACTGATCGAATCCCAGCTAGCCTCGAGGTCATTGTTGAAATGTTGTTAATGATGATATACTCCATGACAAGGACAGCTTGTGTATCTCTCATCTTATATTCTGGACTGTATAAATCACGCAGTATCTCGTAAACAAATCGGTACACGCGCACAGGAACAGATTTATCCTATAGCTTTATTATATTATGCTGCATCCGTGCATACCGTGATACGATCTCATTCTTTTTTTTCAACCACGTATTTTGGCTAGCTATTTTATCAGCAGGTCTCCTATTGAACTGTTGGGATACTACGGAGAGACATATATTCTTGAAATGCCTGATCATTGGAAAAATATTGAGGGACAATGAGTCTGAAAAAAAAATGACAACTAGTAATTATTAAGAGGCTATGTGCGTGTGGGACTATGGGTTCCAAAATCGAAACTTCTATGCGTACGACACTCCTATGTCTGGTGCGTGTACGATGATATATAAAGTGGTCTGCTTGTATTTGCTCACACATATAGATTGCTGGATGGTGCTATCGTACACAAATCATACAAAGGATGTCGTATGTATAGCAGCCCTCTTCCAAAATATAACACTACTGGAGCGTATGTCGGCGTACGCAGCGGTTTGCCGAGTGGCCCGTGATTTGGCACTCGGCACAGACGCCAAGACTCGGCGATAATGGATTTTCCAGTAGTGTAAGACAGAAGTTTAACCTTGTTCGAGGTGAAGAAAAGTTCCAATTATGTATGAGTGGTTGATGGATAAGACGGGCAGGTGAGTGATTTCTACTCAATAATTTATGCAAATTAATCGATAACATGAACACGAAGTACATGCTGAATTTTGCAATTTCATTTCTACTCTCATTATGTTCTACACGAGACATGCGTGAACGGTGCTGATTCGATTGATGTCATGGAAGGAAGGCGAGCGCCACACAATCTTTGCTTCAAAGAAAGGAAACCATACATATAGAATGCCACAAGTCTTGTTACAAAAATCTGCGTTGTTTGTTTGATAGATTGAAAGATAAACATATATAGATTTTGCAGCCTAACCCGTGAAATGGGACTGCACCACCCATCCGACGACAGACTGATAAGATACACTCGAGAAAACACGAGACAGACGACTGACAAAAAAAGACACACGACAGACAGACGAAAAAAGTCGTGATAACTTCACGAAGAGCATATGACTGGGCTATCAGCGCACAGTTAATGACGCCACCCGCCTTATCAGCTCATCCAGCATACTGAGTTGAGTACTCATGACAGCATTCACCCGCTCCAAAATCGCTATGATAGCCGACATGTGCACTGATATACCCGCCAACGAACCACTCGCAATCAACTCCCCCATCAAATTGTCTAGAGCCTCGAGACTCACCGTAAGAGTATCGAACGCTGCCACAGACTCAGCCTCCGCCCTCGTCAACAACTTGACTAGATCTGTTATCATCTTGTCCGCCGAAGCAGTTGTTCCCAAAAGCTCCGTCAAAATCATTTTCGCATCAGCTAACCCACCGCTTAAAGAAAGTTTTAGCTGGTTCAGAGTACCCAGATTCCCTGTTACAGCCCTCATGTTCTCCGTTATAGATGTCGCAGTCACCTCCGTAGCATTCGCACTAAACTCCTCCATAACCTTGTTTAGAGCCCTGAGAACCACCGCAAGAGTATCGAACGCCGCCGCAGACTCAGCACTTACCCGCGTCAACAACGTGTTTACCTGGATTAGAGATGTTATCTGTAACGCCGGAGCAATCTCGGCTCCATTGCCTATAATCGCCAGGGCGCTGGCCAGAATCAGGACAATGTAGATGCTGGTGAGTTTCATCGTGGCTGATTGCTGGCGAACCCGTACCCGACCTCCCTGTCTTGCTCGGTCGTTGATGGTCAGATCTGCACATACACATACACAGTAATCCCAAATCGGTCAAGTCAGCCTGCAGGAAAAAAAACGCCACCACGTGAGCGTCATCTAGGACAGGAAATTCGAACCTTGGCGTCGAGGATCTCTTGCTGAAGGCGGTCTCCTTTCCGCCCGAAGCTTCTCGCTCTCTCTGTCTCTCTCTCACACAGAAACCCGAAGCTTGAATGGGATGAGGAGGCCACTGCCGGGGATGGGGTTTTATAGCGCGCGATATGCATTGTTTTGGTGGAAGTCACGTTGCATCCATCAGTAACTCGACGGAGAGCTCCTAACTAGTTTGATTAGTTCGCATATCGTTATTCAATAGTTAATTATTGCTGTAAGTGATCTGTTCCGAGAACACTAGCAAGTGCTGTCATATAATTAAACACTAGCTGTGCATATGGAGTAGCACTCCTCCTATATTTTATCACGCAACAAGTACTACACTACCATCTACTAGCCTAGGAACAAATTCCAAGGTGACGCTCACACATCCTCCTAGCTAGTTAAATTAGTCCAAATCAAATCAATTGCCAACAAAGAACCGATTGCATCCCAGCCTCAGAGAACGCTGTCAATTAATCAAGAGATATTCCACGCAGTTGTAGGAAAGATCTTATAAGACAAAGACTATTAAGTGATCCACCAAATAAATACGGTGCTGCTACTTACTTGAACCGTGTGTGCCTTAAAAGGAACACTTGCAGTAGAGAATACTGGCAGCGTGCATGAACATTAACGTGTTACCAGAGTGCGCGCCTCGGCGCGCCCCTTTGACAGAATATATGGAAGCGTATCTGTAAGAATGTACCCTTCCAGTATACATTTAGTGGAAGCGTGCCTACGCGGAAAGCACGCTTTCAGTATGTTAGACTGTATATATGTAGAGTTTCTATAGGTCTTGTATTGTATTGTACCACTTGGTACCTCCATATATATATATGAGATAGCCACACCCGTATTAGGGTGTCGAGCAGTTTCCCCAACACATTGTTTCATATGGTATCGGATTAGGTTACGATGACTTCCGCTGCCCCCGCCGCCGTCGTGGTGCCGGCTTCTACTTCTCGCACCTCATCCCAGTGAAACTCACGCCGGTCAACTCCTTGTCCTGGCGTGCACAGGTGTTGCCGCTTCTCCGGAGATCGGGAAGCGCCATATGTGCAAGTATATAGTTTGCGTCTGTCCGGCGCCGCGCGGATCGAGCGTGCACATTTTTTCTCCTCGCAGCCGACACCTTGCCCCAAACGCTCAGCGCCAACAACCTGACCCACCACCGCCACGGCTCCTCTTGATCTACGACTCGTCTCCTCTTTGTCCACATCTCGATTTTTTTAGATGCTAATTAAACCCTATACTAGTAGATTGATTGGTAATTTGAACATGATGCGTAAAATTTATTGGAAAAATCTAAACCTAGGAGAGGCAGAAGAAGAAAACGCTAACCACCCTTGGTGGCTGAGCAAGTGAGCAACCAAGTGCGGCCAGAACATGACTGTTGTGAGAGAGTTGGAGAGACGAACACAAGAACACCACAAGTCCACAACCAAGTGAGAGGAAAGAAGAAGAATAAGGAGATGTAAATCCAGATATGTGGCTGCTGACCATTTTGTCTTTAAGATGGTGTTTGGTGACTCAAACATGCTTGTATTGGCTCCAAAAAAGCTGGTGTTTGGTGACTCAAACATGCTTGTATTGGCTCCAAAATTAGTGATCTTGTTTCTTATTTTTGAGTATATCGATCTGGTTAGCTGGTTTGAGATTCCGGTTAGTGTAGCAAAAGATATGAGAGGAGTATTGTTAGTACAAACTTTTGTAGTTTTTGCAGGGAGTATTTTTTGGTAGAGGGAATATTTGGCATGAAAAAAGGGTGTCTTTTACGGTGCAACTTACTAGTCACTTGGCCTAGTAGTATTAGTAGTTGATTGCAGGGGTAGTCTAGGGAATTTACATTTTGCACATTAATTTTTTAAGGGGAATCTAGCCCAGGATTAGAGAACCGATCTGCTTTAAAAGAGAGAAGGTCGTCGATGATCGATCTCCGCTGCATCGTACAAACGGACCGGCCCGCCGGCATTCCCTGGTTGCACCCACTTCGGCCACGTTCGCAGTTTCCCTCTCGTCGGCAGTCCCGAGCGCCGCTCAACTGCTGGACAGGTTTCCACATTACTCTGAGATCGGTACTCCAGGTCCCAGGCAAAACTATTTGTACTGGTCACATGTGATCTGAAATCACGAAAGCTTTCTGTGCTTTCCACTCCCGGTGGCCTTTGCACCTTGCTAGTATGGTATTTTTTAAAAGTTTATTCGTCTACCAAATATACCCTTCGGTGAAAATATACTATTCAATTTGTCAACAAGTATTAATCAACCAGAGCCATTGGATCTACAGGGCTGGACGGCCTATATTTACCCGTCCCTACCGTAAAATTCCTCGAAAAAAGTGTCTGATTGAGTTCATTGTTTGTGACCATGATGGGAACTCATATACCTGCTTCTCTACAAAGTTTCGTGCAGTTTGGATATGTGATTTAAGAGAAATTTGTTGATCATCGAATTGGACAAAAACTGTGATATACTTGGTTTACTGAAGTCTTACCTCTTGTGCTTGTTGTTATTGTTACTGGTTGACAATGAGTTGAAGTGTGTTTTCTTCTCTAGATATTTTAGAGAAGACTCTCTACCCAGTTTGCTTATAGTGGAAATTGCATGGACCGGTGGGTCCACAGCTGTGGTTTTTTCTGCTCAAGTTGAGAAGGTTTTCCAAGTAAATCTCACTTGTGCGTGTGATTATGTTTATTAATTTTGTTGCATATCCGTTGGTTGAAACTATCCTCGAAGTTCACTGCAAACTGTGAGGCTGGTAGTGGGTTGTGTATCTCCCCCTTCGTTTACTCTGTCGTTCAGCTGTTAAGTGGGGCCCTCTACTAGCCACTACTTTATGGGCGTTTTGCTCCCTAACTGTGCATTGTCGAGACAGGCAAATGCCGTCCATTATTGTTCTTTGTTGACTTGAGGTACTATAGCATTTGTCGGTCCTATTGGAATATTGCGTGGGAATCGGCTACCTCATCGAGGGGCCTTGGTCATGTTTATATATGCGGGAGACCTCAATCCGAGGCGTACAAGGTTCCTAAGACAGGGTCGGTTTAGACACCGAATCCCAAAGCCTAACAGAACACAACTTCTAACACTCCCCCTTAATCTAAACTTGGGAAAGATTTAGATTACGCCTGAACTCATACAAATTTTTAACATGAAGAGCCTTAGCAAATCCATCAGCTACTTGATCCTTGCTTGATACAAATCTGATCTCTAGCTTCTTGTCAGCAACTCGTTTTCGAACAAAGTGATAGTCAATCTCAATGTGCTTAGTCCTTGCATGAAATACGGGATTAGCTGATAGATATGTTGCACCAAGATTATCACACCATAAGCAAGGTTTTTCCTGAAGTTGAACTCCAAGCTCATTAAGGACAGCTTCAACCCATATCATATCTGCAGTAGCATTAGCTAGTGACTTGTATTCAGCTTCTGTACTAGATCTAGAAACAATGGCTTGTTTTCTAGCACTCCAAGAAACCAGATTCGGTCCTATAAATATGGCAAACCCTCCAGTAGAACGTCTTTCGTCGAGGCAACCAGCCCAATCTGCATCTGAAAAAGCACTCAAGAGAGTGGATGTAGAAGACTGAAAAGTAATCCCAAGCTTGATTGTACTCTTGATGTATCTCAAAATTCTCTTCACAGCTGTCCAATGTGTGGTTGTTGGAGCATGCAAATACTGACAAACCTTATTTACTGAAAAGGACAAATCTGGTCGTGCCAAAGTGAGATATTGTAATCCACCAACAATGCTACGATACCTTGTGCTATCTTCGGACTCAAGTGGATCTCCTGAATCAAGTGAGAGTTGATCTGAAGAGGACAAGGGTGTAGGTGCAGGTTTGCAATGAAACATACCAACTTTTTCTAACAATTCTGATGCATACTTCTCTTGAGTTAATAGCAGTCCACTGTGAGTTTTCTTGACCTCAATACCCAAAAAGAAATGTAGATCTCCAAGATCTTTAATAGCAAAGCTTTTGTTGAGATCTTTAAGCAAAGCATCAATAGCATCATCTGAAGAGCTAGATACTATAATATCATCAACATAGATCAGAATAAATATGGTGATACCTGATTTCTGATAAAGAAATAGTGAAGTATCTGCCTTGGAGGGTATAAAACCAATATCACATAATTTTGAACTGAGCTTGAAGTACCATGCTCGAGGAGCCTGCTTAAGACCATATAATGCTTTGTCCAGTTTGCACACATAATGAGGAGTATTGGGATCTTCAAAACCAGGTGGTTGTCTCATATAAACTTCCTCATCCAGAACACCATGTAGAAACGCGTTCTTGACATCTAGCTGCCGCAAACTCCATCCACGAGAAACAGAGATAGCTAGAACAATTCTGATTGTAGCTGCTTTAACTACAGGACTGAAAGTATCCTCGTAGTCAATCCCATACCTCTGTTTAAACCCTTTTGCAACAAGTCTAGCCTTGTATCTGTCAATTGTGCGATCTGCATGTTTCTTCACACGATAAACCCATTTGCAGTCAATGAGATTTTTGCTAGAACTAGGTGGAACCAAATGCCAAGTTTTGTTCGCAAGCAATACATCATATTCCTCCTCCATTGCTTGACACCATTGAGGATCCGAGAGTACACCATCAAGGGAACGAGGTTCATCTGTAGAAGCAAGTAGACCATACCGAATAACATTGTTATTGTAAATTTTTGCTTGTCTACCATAGGGGACTGTACCATCATCATGTTTACGGGGGTGACGAATCCCCTTTTGAAGTCGTGTCCGTACACCAGCCACAGGAGGCCTCGTGGCTCTGATACCATATAGAATATTGCGTGGGAATCGGCTACCTCATCGAGGGGCCTTGGTCAGGTCCAACTCTATTTTTGTGAAGTTGGTATACTTGGTCAGAACTATATGTAGATTGCCGGCTCCCAGGTGGATGGCCTTGTTCTCTGGATGGTAGGTTGCCCATGTTACAACTTTTGGTGATCGGACCTTTGCCATCTACTGCTGAATTGGGATGTGTTGAAGGAAAGATGGAGGCAATATGTCGCACATACTAGACCATGTGGGTATGTGAAATCCCCAGCAAGAAAACGTGCCTCATTTTTTTCGTTTTTTGAGGGATCGTGCCACATCCTTTTATCATGAAGGCATGCGTGAAAAAAAAATGTTGTACCGGATCTTTTACTAACAAGGATTATATTCCCATTCAAGGAATGAATTATGAATATATGTTTCTTATGAATTCCGAATCTTGAAGGGTTGCAATTGTCAATTTTCCATGAATAACCGTCCAAAGAGCAAAGTTGGTATGGAGTATAGACGTTGCATCTTGGGCCAATCGTTCCTAGGCTAGCCTCATCGGCAACAAGGGATTCCAATGCCACTACACTGTGAAAGAGATTCTTTCGGCAAATTTCTCTGAAGTTTTATGCCTACCATGTGGTCCATGGTTCAGTTCGAAGAAAACAAATAATGGTCAACGGTTGATAGGTGAGTCCGCTTTCACGAAGATAGTTTTCTGCATAGATAGGCATCGACGGATGAACATAGTTCGCATCATCAGGAAAAGCTAATTAGAGACTACAACTCACATCAACACTAATTGCCACTATAGCATTTGTCGGGCGAACTCTAATTGCCACTATATGATCAATAATTCACACCGAGCACAGTTAGTGGTTAAGACAACTTCTCCGCATCTGCAGCTAGCCAGTGACCACACCCACCGATGCACGCAATTGCAAAAAAAAGTTAAAAAGAAAATGATTTCTCCATTTTGTACTTGTTGAAAAAATATGAATATGCTGAGGATAAACTTTTGTATTAAATCAATCAAAATCTGCTAATGCACAACAAGAAAATCAGTATCGAAAACCATGCAAGAAGTGCTTGTACTGGATACTAATGGATGAGTAGCTGGGAACGTAGACACTGTGACCATGTGCGTAAACAAAAAAAATAACTTGGCATGGAGCGTTGGACTATTGGAACAAAAATAGGCAGCAAGACCACAGTTTGCTAACTTTGGTCTTTAAAAAGCCATCTGATTGGAGGACAATAGCTTAGGTTTAATGACACGGTTGTAACAGAAACAGTATATTTTTGTGACATTGTTGCCTAAGAACACATAGTACTTTTGCTCAATTCAACCAATTTGTTGTGTAATATTCTATCGCTCAATCCTACCAACTTGTTGTCTAACATCGTATAGTACTTGCTTAATTATGTTGATTTGTTTTCCAACATTAAGTTGCTCAATCATGTCAATTTGTTATCTAACATCATATACTTGCTCAACTATATCGGTTTGTTGCCCACCATACTATAGAATTTGCTCAATATTATCCACTTGTTATCTAACATTATATAGTACTTGCTCAATTATCTTGATTTGTTGCTCAACACCAAGCTGCTAAATCATGTCAATTTGTTGTCTAACATCATATAGTATTTACTAAATTATGTCGATTTGTTGCCCAACATCTTATAGGAGTTGCTCAATCCTATCAACTTGTTGTCTGACATCATATAATTTTTTCTCAATTATGTCGATTCGTTGCCTAAAATCGTATAGAAGTTGCTCAGTTTTGCCAAAAAAATTGCCTAGCAATGTTCCCAATCCGTTTTTTTCGTCTCCAACAAAGTTGCTTCATACCGCAGCAAAATTGCTTCGTCATGAACAAAAAATTTCGCCGAAACATATACATAAGAGATCTAGTTTTGAAGATTTAATCGCGAGGGTTCTAAAACTGAAAACAGATATAATTTCGAGATTGAAGTCGAAAATTATAGTTATTTGAAAAAAAAACACTAATCACGTAGGTACAATTCTTTACTTAAAAAGTGAGCGCTATATTTACCTAACAAGCGCACGTGCGCTGACTAGACACATCCTACTTTTTAAACATTTGTTTTCCCGATCAAGCAAACGGCACGGGATATGTCCAGAATGTACTTTAGAAAGTTCTTTTGATGGTCGTACTTTGGAAAGATGACTCATGGTTTGCACGAAATTACGTAGATAGGAAAAAAAATCTCAAGAAAATTCAAATGAGATATGAAGGCAGGTCTTGCTAGTTTCAGATGTGTCGTGGTCATAAATATTCGAGCATGCATCCACGCAACTGTATCTCCATCATAAGTCAACCTCATGCTGATGTGCATGCGAAAATACACAGTGTGCAGGCCAATCTTGGCATCCGCATAGTCGACATAGAAGCCGGTCAGAGTCAGTTTTAGGTCAATCTTGTGCCACTCAGCCTTTTTTCAGTTTCCAGGTAGCGCTTCCACTGCCGACGTGATGGCGGGCGGTAAACCACTCTCGCCGGCTCTCGCAGCCGCGCGCACAGCGCCACCGCTGCACCCATGTCATACACCTCCAGATGGGTACAGAGGATGAGATGTCGGCCTTCCCAAAGAATGCCACACTGCTGGAATCATATGGCACCGCGGCCGGGAGAGGTACGACCGGCGGCCGAGGGCAGTTTCCACCAAGAGACCAACCAGCACATCGAGCATCGCGCAATGCATATCTCCATCGTCACGGTACCAGGGAGGCCATCGTCCGCTAGTCCATGGCTATAAGCGGCAAGCCTTAGAGGGAGGCAGCGCACACCTCTCGCATGCACAACGAGGAAGAGGGCAGGTGCACGAACTTCTATTGAGAGGAACATATCTAAACTCATGTGCCATTGTACCTTCCTTTCACATCCTAAGCCTTAAGGCATGTAAAGTATATGTGGGACTGTATATATAGCTTTGGTTAGCTAGACATGGGTTACGTCTTAAGAAAGTCATTGATGGAATGTTGATCTTCTCTTTTTTTAAAGAATACGTCATGGATAGACGTATCGGTTTCAAAGAAGGAAAGGCCAAGATTACAACGCGGTCGACACAGACGTCGAGGACGCACTCCACCCGCCGGAAATTACGGAGCTGACTACTCGCCCCACCTCCACCGCTCTACCTGCGCCAACTCTCTCCTAAAAAGCTTCGCTACCCGCCACCGTTCGGCCTCCTCAGAGATGGTGCGGCACACGGTGGCCAGGTTAGGTTCTCTACCCTAAAAGACGATGTCGTTGCGGTGCCGCCAAATGCACCACAGAATGAGAGCCAAAGCAGTCCAAATTTCTCAGGAGGCTCCACCCCCCAAGCGCTTTGTCGGGTAGCCAATCCACCAGAGTGTCAACGGGGTTCGAGATCTAGTCCTATCGGCCCCAAAGCCCCAAAAAGGCATTGATCTTCTCTTTTAATATGCCATCACGCGCTAAAAAATCATATGATATCTGTGTGCCCAAGGTTTTGTTTCTGTTGAAAAGAAGAAGAGAATAGAAGTGGAAACTTCATGAAATGTGTAGGTGAATGACAATCGCATGAAGAATAGCGTGAGGTTCCTCATGTGTGTTGTGCCAACAGCATGAACAATAGGAGAAGTCCAGAAATATCCATTGTACAAATACTCATGTTCCGTCCTTATTCAACACTTGCGATTCTCAAAATGTAGAATTAATCTACCGACCATGTAGTCTGGAATATTGGAGGAAAAAAATATTTGACCAAGCACTAGTTCTAACAAAAGGGCTATTATACATATGTCAGATAGACTATGCCACTCCAGCCAGCAAGAAGCGTAGTTTATATAGGCCTCCATATGTAGTTTGTTGTTCTGATCCTCGGATAGATGATTACGTTCAGAGATGTATCGGAGGAATCAGAAACAGCCCCAAAATTTGTACATGGCATGCTCAATGCCCTTCACACACTCTTGTTCCGTCTCTGCCGATGCGATTTCCTAGCTGTTCTCTTGATTCTTTGCAAAGTAAATAGACAAGATTCAACTCGAAGATTCTAGATTAGACAGATAAGAAAAAGATCGTTGATAGATAAAAGAGAAGAATTTATTCATCTAATTTATGATGTTCGCTCCCTAGAATTGTTATACGAATCTAAATGATCTTGTGATAAGCACGAACGAAAGACGTATGTATCGGACTATTTAATAACATGGTTCGTCTTTCGATATAAGGCAATAGTTCTGTTTTTTGTTTTGTTTTTTAGCATGTGGATTTTGAATATGGATGCTGAGTTTTGGGCCTACCATTCCAACACTGGCCTCATTAATAACACCGGAGTCCAGGCCCATTGCAACGTTCACAGGCTAATCTTGTCATCCGTAGTCGACATAGAAGCCGGTCAGAGTTAGTTTTAGTGGTGCCACTCGGCAATTTTCATTTTTCAGGTAGCGCTTCTACTGCCGACGAGATGGTGGTACGTATAGCCGACATTTAAACTGAGGTGGCGGTAAACCACTCTCGCCGCAGCCGGGCGCACAGCTCCACCACTCCACGCATGTCATACACCTTCAGATGACGAGGAGGAGGAGGAGGGAGGATATGGGTACAGGGGATGAGATGCCGTCCTTCCCAAATAATGCCACCCAGCTGGAATCATACGGCACCGCAGCCGGGAGAGGTCCGAGCGGCCGCTGAGGGCTGTTTCCACCAATAGACCAACCAACACATCGAGCATCGCGCAATGCATATTGTCCATCGGCCGCTTGTCCGTGGCTATAAGCGGCAAGCCATGATGGCAGTGGAAGCCTAGAGGGAGGCAGCGCACACCTCTGGCATGCACATTGAGTAGAACATATCTATACTCATGTGCGATTGTACCTTCCTTTCACATTGTAATGCTTCAGGCAGGTAAAGTATATGTGGGACTGTATATAGCTTTGGTTAGCTAGACATGGGTTAGGTCTTAAGAAAGTCACTGATGGAATGTTTATCTTCTCTTTTAATATGCCATCACGCGCTGAAAAATCATATGATATTTGTGTGCCCAAGGTTTTGTTTCTGTTGAAAAGAAGGAGAGAATAGAATGGTGGAAACTTCATGAAATGTGTAGGTGAATGACAATCGCATGAAGAATAGCGTGAGGTTCATCCTGCGTGTTGTGCCAATACCATGAACAATAGGAGAAGTCCATAGATATCCATTGTAGAAATACTCATGTTCCGCCCTTGTTCAAGACTTGTGATTCCCAAATGTAGAATTAATCTATCGACCATGTAGTCTGGAATATTGGAGGAAAACAATATTTGACCAAGCACTAGTTCTAACAAAAGGGTTATTGCACGTATGTCAGATAGACTATGCCACTCCAGCCAGCAAGAAGCGTAGTTTGCATGGGCATCCCTATGTAGTTTGTTGTTCTGATCCTCAGATAGATGATTACGTTCAGAGATGTATCGGCGGAACCAGAAACAGCCCCAAAATTTGTACATGGCATGCTCAATGCCCTTCACACACTCTTGTTCCGTCTCTGCCGATGCGATTTCCTAGCTGTTCCCTCGATTCTTTGCAAAGTAAATAGACAAGATTCAACTCGAAGGTTCTAGATTAGACAGATAAGAAAAAGATCGTTGATAGATAACAGAGAAGAATTTATTCATCTAATTTATAATGTTCGCTCCCTAGTAATGTTATACGAATCTAAATGATCTTGTGATAAGCACGAACGAAAGACGTATGTATCGGACTATTTAATAACATGGTTCGTCTTTCGATATAAGGCAATAGTTCTGTTTTTTGTTTTGTTTTTAGCATGTGGATTCTGAATATGGATGCTGAGTTTTGGGCCTACCATTCCAACACTGGCCTCATTAGTAACACCGGAGTCCAGGCCCATTGCAACATTCACAAGCCAATCTTGTCATCCGTAGTCGACATAGAAGCCGGTCAGAGTTAGTTTTAGTGGTGCCACTCGGCAATTTTCAGTTTTCAGGTAGCGCTTTCACTGCCGACGATAGCCGACATTTAAACCGAGGTGGCGGTAAACCACTCTCGCCGCAGCCGGGCGCACAGCGCCACCACTACACCCATGTCATACACCTTCAGATGACGACGAGGAGGAGGAGGAGGGAGGATATGAGTACAGGGGATGAGATGTTGGCCTTCCCAAATAATGCCACCCAGCTGGAATCATACGGCACCGCAGCCGGGAGAGGTCCGAGCGGCTGCCGAGGGCTGTTTCCACCAAGAGACCAACCAGCACATCGAGCATCGCGCAATGCATATTGTCCATCGGCCGCTAGTCCGTGGCTATAAGCGGCAAGCCATGATGGCAGTGGAAGCCTAGAGGGAGGCAGCGCACACCTCTCGCATGCACATTGAGCAGAACATATCTATACTCATGTGCGATTGTACCTTCCTTTCACATCCTAATGCTTCATGCAGGTAAAGTATATGTGGGACTGTATATAGCTTTGGTTAGCTAGACATGGGTTAGGTCTTAAGAAACTCATTGATGGAATGTTTATCTTCTCTTTTAATATGCCAGCACGCGCTGAAAAATCATATGATATTTGTGTGCGCAAGGTTTTGTTTCTGTTGAAAAGAAGGAGAGAATAGAATGGTGGAAACTTCATGACATGTGTAGGTGAATGACAATCGCGTGAAGAATAGCGTGAGGTTCATCCTGTGTGTTGTGCCAATACCATGAACAATAGGAGAAGTCCATAGATATCCATTGTAGAAATACTCATGTTCCGCCCTTGTTCAAGATATGTGATTCCCAAATGTAGAATTAATCTATCGACCATGTAGGCTGGAATATTGGAGGAAAACAATATTTGACCAAGCACTAGTTCTAACAAAAGGGTTATTGCACGTATGTCAGATAGACTATGCCACTCCAGCCAGCAAGAAGCGTAGTTTGCATGGGCCTCCCTATGTAGTTTGTTGTTCTAATCATCAGATAGATGATTACGTTCAGAGATGTATCAGCGGAACCAGAAACAGCCCGAAATTTTTTACATGGCATGCTCAATGCCCTTCACACACTCTTGTTCCGTCTTTGCCGATGCGATTTCCTAGCTGTTCTCTCGATTCTTTGCAAAGTAAATAGACAAGATTCAACTCGAAGGTTCTAGATTAGACAGATAAGAAAAAGATCGTTGATAGATAACAGAGAAGAATTTATTCATCTAATTTATGATGTTCGCTCCCTAGTAATGTTCAGCTCATCGGACTACTCGATGGATCCGACGCCGCGCCACCAAGATGGATGTACGTCCAGCGTCCTGACAGAACGCCCGCCGGAACGGCGCCGAATCCCGAGTATGCTGTCTGGCTCGCTCGCGACCAGGTCGTCCTCGACTACCTCCTCAACTCGCTCTCCAAGGAAATTCTGACCCACGTCCTTCGGATGGAGCACGCCGCTGAACTTTGGCAGGCGGTGGAGGCCATGTTTGCCTCTCACAATCGATCTAAGATCACGAATCTAAGGATCGCATTGGCAAACACCAAGAAGAACAACAAATCCATGCCAGAATTCTTCTCACAGATGCAAAGCCTATCTGATGAGCTAGCTGCGGCCGGACGTCTGCTTGATGATGATGAACTCATCTCCTTCATACTCGCGGGTCTCGGCAATGATTATGATGCTCCCGTTGCTGCCTTTGGTATGCTCGGTTCGCAGCTCACTGTCAGCGAACTCTACTCCCAGTTGTTGGCCTATGATCAGCGCCAAGAGATGATCAACGTGTCCCGTCATGGAGGCTTTGAGTCATCGGCAAATGCGGCGATGCGCGGACGCGGTGGTGGCCACCGCTCGCATAACTCTGGTGGTGGTCGTGGAGCCTTCCGTGGACCAGCTAGAGATGACCGCGGACCTGCTAGAGATGATCGCCAGCCCCGCACTGGAAACAGGGGTGGCGGACGTTCCACACCTACTGGTGGAGGGCGCGGACGTGGCCCCGGACGCCGGCGCACGACGCCTTGGGTCGACATTACTTGCCAAATCTGCGACAGAGAAGGCCATGCTGCCAAAGATTGCTGGTATCGGTTCGAAGAAAATGAGGATGATACATATGCCAATAAGGAGGTGAATGCCGCCTCCTATGGTGTCGACACAAATTGGTACTCCGACACCGGCGCTACGCATCACATCACGGGGGAGCTAAACAATCTCACACTCCGTGACAAATACATGGGCTATGACAAGGTCAACACGGCCAGTGGGCAAGGTATGGAAATATGCCATGTTGGTCATTCAATAGTTCGTAACCCCGTTCAAAATTTTCATCTACGCGACGGTTTACATGTTCCTAATGCTTCGAAAAATCTGCTTTCCGTTCATTGTTTCACCCTTGACAATAATGTCTTTCTAGAATTTCACCCCTGCTTCTTTTTGATTAAGGATCAGGTCACAAGGAGAATAATTCATAGAGGGAGGTGTGTTGGTGGTCTTTATCCACTTATTTCGTCATTGGTGTCTTCTTCAAAATTTCAGAAGAATGTGTTCATTGCCACGAAGGCTTCTCAAGCCAAGTGGCATAGTCGCCTAGGTCATCCATCATTCGCTATTGTTAGGAACATTCTTAGTAAAAATAAACTTCCTTGTGTTAAGGATTCAAGCATAGAGTCTATTTGTGATCCTTGTCAGCAAGCAAAGAGTCATCAGTTGCCTTACCCTATCTCCACTAGTGTGTCCACTATACCTCTTCAGTTAATTTTTTCGGATGTATGGGGCCCTGCTCCTACTTCCGTTGGGCGTCACAACTATTATGTAAGTTTTATTGATGACTATAGCAAGTTTACTTGGATCTATCTCCTCAAAAAGAAATCTGACGTTTTCAACGAATTTGTCACCTTTCAAAAACGTGTAGAACGTAAGTTTGATCGCAAAATTCTTACGATTCAGTCTGACTGGGATGGCTAGTATGTCCGACTCAATTCTTTCTTTCAAACACAAGGAATTTCTCATCATGTATCTTTTCCACATGCTCATCAACAAAATGGCTCCGCAGAAAGAAAACATCGTCATATAGTTGAGGTTGGACTAGCCCTTCTTTCTCATGCATCTATGCCCCTCAAATTTTGGGACGAAGCTTTTCTCACCGCCACCTATTTAATCAACATGCTTCCTAGTAGATTTATCAATAATGACACTCATGTTCAACGTCTCTTGCACACTAAACCGAATTATTCCTCTCTTCGTGTGTTCGGATGTGCTTGTTGGCCCAATCTCCGTCCATACAATAAGCGCAAATTGGCGTTTCGTTCCAAGCGTTGTGTCTTTTTAGGCTATAGCCCCCTACATAAGGGAGTTAAATGTCTCGATGTCTCCACTGGACGGGTATATATATCTCTCGTGACGTTGTTTTTTATGAGAATATTTTTCCTTTTGAGTCTCTACATGCTAATGCCGGTGCACGTCTTCGACAAGAAATTCTCTGACTTGATTCCTTCCTTCAAAATTCTGAATGTGGGGACGAATTTGTTGATGATTCATTACTGGCTAATCCTACTAATTGTGTTGCTAGACCTGTGTGTGATGTTGTACAGGAAACAGGAAGAACAACCGTGCAAACTGGCGAAAATTCAACGCAAAACAGTGCACCTAGCAGTGTAGACGAGTTGTTGACACAAGAGGACAATATGAGCGTTGAACACCATGCAGGTCCAGCCGAAGCAGCTTCTACTGCAGTATCAGCCTCAGAATCTTCGCATGCGTTTTCTCCTGGTGGTGTCGTGCATGTTGATGTGGAGGCCCCTTTGTCCTCTTCTTCTGGATCCTCTGCGGCAGCCAGCAGCCACGCAAATGTCACACCTCGCGCGGGATCTGATGAGGTGGGTGAGAGCAACCAGAAGGCTGACAACACTGCTGTCCCCGGAAATACTACACTTACGGATTGATTAAGCTACGGAAAGGCTACAACAAACGTGGCTTCAGTTAGTTGGTTGAATTTTCACTTCACGCTGATAATTCGGGCCACAGTTTGATTTCCACCACTGCATGTGTGAGTCCGTAAGCAATTTTTGTAGAAGTTGTCCGTAGGCATAGCATTACTCCTGCTGTCCCTACGTCTGATGTGCATGTGGAGGCCAGCGGATCTTCTGTTTCCAGTGTTCCTGCAGCTCGGCCTGCCTCAGTTTTGCACCGACCGGTTACACGTCGCGCACGTGGAATTGTTAAACCAAAAAAATATACAGATGGCACTGTCAGGTGGTGCTTGTCCTGCTCGTTAGAGGAACCAGCAAGTTTGAAGGATGCACTAACAGATATAAAATGGAAACAAGCGATGGATGATGAGTATAGTGCTCTTATGAAAAATAATACATGGCACTTAGTTCCTGAGAAACATGGTTCAAATATCATAGACTGTCGATGGGTTTACAAAACCATGAAAAAGGCCGATGGTTCAATTGACAGGTATAAAGCAAGTTTGGTGGCTAAAGGTTTTAAACAACGTTATGGCATGGATTATGATGACACTTTTAGTCCTGTTGTCAAAATCGCCACAGTTCGGCTTGTTTTGGGTGTTGCTGTGTCTCGGGGATGGAGCTTGCGACAATTGGATGTAAAGAATGCGTTTTTACATTGTGTTCTGGAAGAGGAGGTCTATATGAGACAACCATCAGGATATGAGGATAACAGACTGCCGAAATATGTGTGCAAACTTGACAAGGCGATATATGGCTTAAAACAAGCACCTCGAGCATGGTATTCTCGTCTCAGTTCTCAGTTGACAAGTTATGGGTTTGTTGCTTCAAAGTCTGATACTTACTTGTTCATTTATAACATGTTCGATGTCACTATATATATGCTCATTTATGTTGATGATATTATAGTCGTTAGCTCTTCACAACTTGCAACCGATGCCCTCTTGAAGGATTTGAGTAAGGAATTTGCTCTCAAGGATCTTGGTGATCTTCACTATTTTCTGGGAATTGAGGTTCATAAGGTACGAGATGGTTTGCTTCTAACTCAAGCAAAATATGCTCAAGATATCCTTGACCGAGTAGGTATGAGGAACTGCAAAAGTTCGTCTACTCCATTATCATCTTCTGAAAAAATTACAGCATTTGAAGGAGAACCATTGGGACAAGAAGATAGTACAAAATATAGAAGCATGGTTGGTGCTTTACAATATCTTACTCTCACAAGGCCTGATATTTCTTATGCGGTGAATAAAGTCTGTCAGTATTTGCATGCTCCCACTACCGTGCATTGGACTGCTGTTAACGTATTATGAGATACATCAAGCATACATCCAATATTGGTTTAACATTTATCAAATCAAGTTATGTCTTGGTAAGTGCCTTTTCAGATGCTGATTGGGCAGGATGTGTGGATGACCGTCGATCAACAGGAGGATTCGCTGTTTTCTTCGGTCCAAATCTGATTTCTTGGAGTGCAAAGAAACAAGCTACGGTTTGTAGGTCCAGTACTGAAGCCGCGTACAAATCTCTTGCCAATACTACGGCTGAAATTATTTGGGTGCAATCATTGCTTGCAGAACTTGGAGTTCAAATGACTCAACCACCATGTTTATGGTGTGATAATTTGGGAGCTACATATCTGTCAGCCAATCCACTGTTTCACGCTCGTGCTAAACACATTGAGATAGATTTTCATTTCGTGAGAGAAAGAGTGCTTAACAAACAGTTGGAAATTCGATTTGTTCCCTCGAAGGATCAAGTAGCTGATGGTTTTACAAAGCCACTACCAGTCCGCACCTTCGAACAATTTAAACATAATCTCAACTTGGCCAAGTTGTGATTAAGAGGGGGGTATTAGAGATAGAGTTGATCCCCTGTTGTAATCGGACTTGGTCGTAATATGAAACCAAGTCCTAGTTGGTTTGGACGTGTATTTTGGGCTAGGTGCCGCATCGCACCAACTATATATACAACAAGGGGACTCGGGTGTACGTACAGAGTAATTATCAATCGATCAAATATTCTTTCACTCCTGCCAAGTTTTCGCTAAAAAATTATCATACAGTTGTGTGTATCCATCGCTGAACTGGTCGGCCTAGCGCGGCATGCCGCCGTGCTTCTCTTTGCCTCTCATAAAGGATAAAAGAATGAAGTTAGTGCCCATATCTTTAAATAGTTTATTTTTAGTAGCTAGGGCCCGTACAATCAAGAGGTGTGATTGTGGAAATGAGGACCTAAAAAAACATACATGCACCCATATAATCCCCACAAACAATGGTTGGATATTTACCTATGATATATAATTGTTGTGGGAAAATAGCAAGGAGACTCCGGCGTCCCCTAACCGGAGACTCGGGTGAGTAAAAACTCAGAGATTTCGGCCCCGGGCCACTCGAAGTTTCCAATAAGCTTCCGGACTCGATTTTCATCGAGTGGTGTTTCATATAGATGCTCGGTCCGAAAGTTGGCCAAAAACTTGGCCATAATGTTTTGACTCTTTGTCTTCCAGAACAGAGACTCCAGGGTTAGGTGTCCTACCATGGCTATATTTCGGTAGCACCGATAAAGGGCCTTCTTCAAACTTGGAGAGGGCACCACGACCAAGAATTTTTCTCCAGCCATTGTTGCAATCTTTAAAGTCCTAGATCTCTCATCCTATCCACTCATAGGTCATTCCCTTCTATGGTTTGGGTTAGAAGACCTAGATCTACACTTCCACTAAAGGAATTTGATTTCTCAACCTTGAAGCATCTTGGAGTCTTGGCGGCTCGCGATATTTCGTGACAGCCTCCAAGTTGTGGAGTGCGCATCACCCTTGTGAAGATTTCCATATCAAACTCACGGGCAACATAGTGGTTCGTGTTTCTCCACACCAGTGGAGGACATGAAGGAGATACAGTGTACCATTTGATGGCTATCCGAAATTCAATTTTTGACTTCGCACCGCTCCAACGGATACTAGTTTCAATTGGGAAGAGAATTTCAGGATAAATCTCGACATCACTTTGTTGGTTATCTCTCCACTTACATTTACTACATGTTTCCAGTATTACTTGCCTAACAATCTATAGCTATCTTGTATTGTGTTATGTATAAGTTGTTCACCTAGTTACATAATCTAGAGAATTTATATTTGAGCAATCCCTAAATTGATAAAATTAAAATAAAATGTATACTTGCCTATTCACCTTCCCTTCTCTAATGAACTCTTTGATCCTTTCAGTTTGTATCAGAGTCTCGCCTCTTTATTAAGAGTTTTACCATCTAAAGGACGATGACTAACACGGTGGAGGACGGAAACAAAGATCTTCCCGTGTATGTATGCATTTACACCATTGTGTGCTTTTTCTTCGTGGAATGCTTTTTCTTCGTGGAAACAGACTGATCTCCCTCCATGTAAAACTTTTACGCGCGATACGTGCAATATAATCTTTACGGCTGTAACATAAATACTTTCGAGATATGATTATAGTAATCTGATGCAATTCACGAAACGCCTCTTGTGCACCTTTGAAATTTCTTCATCAAAATGTGTTTGGGAAGTGTTATGTGAAGAGACAACGATGAACAAGAGATCGTGCCAATGCAAATGTTTTAAATAGAGGGATATATAAAATAGCGGCAACCCCTGAAGCGGGGCTATAACATGGGTTAAATCGGGCCTAAATGGGGCAACATGCTCCAAAATCTATAAAGGGGCTGTAATGGACTTTTTAAAACTATGGTCAATGCATGTATTCATTAGAGTTGGCAAGTGTGGGTAGATCCGTTTGTGATATATTGATTGATAATATCCGAAAAGTGGCAGTACATAGTAAACAAACTCCAAGGTGATGGCGCGCACGACTGTTATTTGAACTATTCATCTTTCTAGATAATTAATGTATTGCAAATTGAATCAATTTCCAACGGGCACTGATCGAATCCTAGCTAGCTTCAAGATCATTGTTGATATGTTGTTAATCATGATATACTTCATGACGAGGACAGCTTGTGTATCTCTCATCCTATATTCTGGGCTATATAAATCACGCCGTATCTCATAAACAAATCGATACACGCACACATGAACAGATTGATCTTATAGCTTTAGTATATTATTCCGCATGCGTGCATACCGGTGATACGATCTCATTATTATTTTTCAACTACGTATTTTGGCTAGATATATTATCAGCAGGTTTTCCTATTGAACTGTTGGGATACTAAGGAGAGACATATATTCTTGAAATGCCTGATCATTGAAAAAATTATTGAGGGACAATGAGTCTTAAAAGAAATGACAACTTGTAATTAAGAGGTTATGTGCCTATGGGACTATGGGTTCCAAAATATAAGACAGAAGTTTAACCTTGTTCGAAGCGAAGAAAAGTTCCTGTACCAATTAAGTATGAGTGGTTGATGGATAAGACGGGCAGGCGAATGATTTCTATTCAATAAATTGATGCAAATTAATCGATAACATGAACACGAAGTACATGCTGAATTTTGCAATTTCATTTTCTACTCTCATTTTCTTCTACATGAGACATGCGTGAACATCGCTCATTTGATTGATGTCATGGAAGGAAGGCTAGCGCCACACAATCTTTGCTTCAAAGAAAGGAAACCATACATATAGAATGCAACAAGTCTTGTTACAAAAATCTGCGTTGTTTGTTTGATAGATTGAAAGATAAACATATATAGATTTTGCAGCCTAACCCGTGAAATGGGACTGCACCACCCATCCAACGACAGACTGATAAGATACACTCGAGAAAACACGAGACAGACGACTGACAAAAAAACACACACGACAGACAGACGAAAAAAGTCGTGATAACTTCACGAAGAGCATATGACTGGGCTATCAGCGCACAGTTAATGACGCCACCCGCCTTATCAGCTCATCCAGCATACTGAGTTGAGTACTCATGACAGCATTCACCCGCTCCAAAATCGCTATGATAGCCGACATGTGCACTGATATACCCGCCAACGAACCACTCGCAATCAACTCCCCCATCAAATTGTCTAGAGCCTCGAGACTCACCGTAAGAGTATCGAACGCTGCCACAGACTCAGCCTCCGCCCTCGTCAACAACTTGACTAGATCTGTTATCATCTTGTCCGCCGAAGCAGTTGTTCCCAAAAGCTCCGTCAAAATCATTTTCGCATCAGCTAACCCACCGCTTAAAGAAAGTTTTAGCTGGTTCAGAGTACCCAGATTCCCTGTTACAGCCCTCATGTTCTCCGTTATAGATGTCGCAGTCACCTCCGTAGCATTCGCACTAAACTCCTCCATAACCTTGTTTAGAGCCCTGAGAACCACCGCAAGAGTATCGAACGCCGCCGCAGACTCAGCACTTACCCGCGTCAACAACGTGTTTACCTGGATTAGAGATGTTATCTGTAACGCCGGAGCAATCTCGGCTCCATTGCCTATAATCGCCAGGGCGCTGGCCAGAATCAGGACAATGTAGATGCTGGTGAGTTTCATCGTGGCTGATTGCTGGCGAACCCGTACCCGACCTCCCTGTCTTGCTCGGTCGTTGATGGTCAGATCTGCACATACACATACACAGTAATCCCAAATCGGTCAAGTCAGCCTGCAGGAAAAAAAACGCCACCACGTGAGCGTCATCTAGGACAGGAAATTCGAACCTTGGCGTCGAGGATCTCTTGCTGAAGGCGGTCTCCTTTCCGCCCGAAGCTTCTCGCTCTCTCTGTCTCTCTCACTCACACAGAAACCCGAAGCTTGAATGGGATGAGGAGGCCACTGCCGGGGATGGGGTTTTATAGCGCGCGATATGCATTGTTTTGGTGGAAGTCACGTTGCATCCATCAGTAACTCGACGGAGAGCTCCTAACTAGTTTGATTAGTTCGCATATCATTATTCAATAGTTAATTATTGCTGTAAGTGATCTGTTCCGAGAACACTAGCAAGTGCTGTCATATAATTAAACACTAGCTGTGCATATGGAGTAGCACTCCTCCTATATTTTATCACGCAACAAGTACTACACTACCATCTACTAGCCTAGGAACAAATTCCAAGGTGAGGCTCACACATCCTCCTAGCTAGTTAAATTAGTCCAAATCAAATCAATTGCCAACAAAGAACCGATTGCATCCCAGCCTCAGAGAACGCTGTCAATTAATCAAGAGATATTCCACGCAGTTGTAGGAAAGATCTTATAAGACAAAGACTATTAAGTGATCCACCAAATAAATACGGTGCTGCTACTTACTTGAACCGTGTGTGCCTTAAAAGGAACACTTGCAGTAGAGAATACTGGCAGCGTGCATCAACATTAACGTGTTACCAGAGTGCGCGCCTCGGCGCGCCCCTTTGACAGAATATATGGAAGCGTATCTGTAAGAATGTACCCTTCCAGTATACATTTAGTGGAAGCGTGCCTACGCGGAAAGCACGCGCGCTTTCAGTATGTTAGACTGTATATATGTAGAGTTTCTATAGGTCTTGTATTGTATTGTACCACTTGGTACCTCCATATATATATATGAGATAGCCACACCCGTATTAGGGTGTCGAGCAGTTTCCCCAACACATTGTTTCATATGGTATCGGATTAGGTTACGATGACTTCCGCTGCCCCCGCCGCCGTCGTCAGGGGTTTTCTATGGTACCTTTCACTAGTCACGTCAGGGCACTAGTATGAATTCATTTTTTTGAGCTAAACTAGTATGAATTCATTTGAACGGCCGAGATGAATAAGCGGAGATTGAGCCCAACAGGCCGAGTAAGGTGTTTTCCCGGAGAGCTTACGCGCTCGGACGTGACGGAGTACATCCGGCTGAGAGCTGTGTGTAAGCCCTGGAGAGCCGGCGCCGGCAACCCCAGGCTCATGGAGACGCGCTTCTTCCCGCCGATCTGGGAGCTGCTCAACAGAGGTGACGTGGCCTGGGCGAGAGCGAGCCAGGTTCGTGAACGTCCTCACGGGCGCCTCTCTCAAGGTCAAGATCCCGTCTACGGCCGCATTGTTGCTGGCTTCTATGGTTGCCTGATTTTAAAGCACAAGACTACACGAAGGATGCGGCTGCTGAACCACCATGGCCGTCGCTGGCTTGCCGTACCATGGAGTGTGAGCGATCGATACGAGCCTTCCTCACAGGGCTGTCTTGATAATGTGCTCTGCGCTCCATGAAATGAAGAGAATAATGCTTGTCTTCCAGGAGTAGTATGGTTGTATACTTGTGTTGTTACTATCAGTAATACGGATGGATACCCCGTAAAAAAATGTAATACGGATCGATAGCGAACCGAACGAACGCCGTAGACATTGACTTTTTGGGCCGAAATGTGAATTTTGTCTATGGCCAGCACCCATCTAACGATGTGGGCTGGGGCCCATCTGCGGGGGGTGGGATTACGATAGAGAGACTAGTATGAATTCTGCTAGGCCAATTTCTAGGACTAGTATGAATTCGCTTGGACCATTGGATGGACGGAAATACACGACGGTTATTGATCCGGGGGTACCACAAAATAAATACGGTGATGCTACTTAACTTACTTGAACCGTGTGTGCCTTAAAAGGAACACTTCCAGTAGAGAATATATACTGGCAGCATGCATGAACATTAACGTGTTACCAGAGCGCTAAATCTCGGATGTTTAGAATCCGACGTTGTCGCCACACCCAGCCCTTCTATACCTTTTCAACAGATTCCCTAAACAGTAAATGAATCAGCCCACAAACAACTTGGAAGGACAAAGTTAAAATTAGGTGCAAAAATAACGGATCTAGGCCGTAACAAGTTGTGGAAGTCCTGCATCCGGCCACACATTTAGGGTTCACACGAGAGGTAGAGGTTGTTCACGAAGCACCGCCGCCGGTCCGGTGGCCCCCTCGGGGACGTGCAACGGCACGAACCCCCGTCAACGTTGTAAGATGTAGTCTGTGACGCCCCGAGATCGGGCACTATGCAGATTTCGGCATTTCCACCCAAATCCGCATAATAACCGATTTCAGGTTGCCATTTATGATAACATTACAACAGTTCGCGAATATTCCGCAACAACAACAGACGAGATATATACAAGATGACTCAATCGAGTCAAGAATACAACTGATACAATGCAAAGATCCAAATAACAGTGGAAGAAGCAACATAGTGTCCGACTACGGACAAGATACAAATTGGACTAAGAGTCCTGAAGATAACCGATAGCGTCCAATCCCTGCCAGGCCAAGCCGGAGTGATTCCCAAGTTAACGTCGTCAGACTTTAAACCTGTTGACTGCAATGTGGAATATGCAGCCACGAAATAGATTCGTGGGTCAGTACTATTAAGTACTGGCAAGTGGATAAACCATACTCACAAGATACCAGCGTAACCAATCATCACAAGATACAAATACTTTGGGTAGAACGGAAGGAAGGGACTATTGCAAAGAAGCGGCAGCGGGCTGCACTATCTAACTACAGAGACGCGCTACAACATCCGGCTAAAAGAAAGGGATAAGATAGCGCGACCAAAACCAACTATAACTACTCACCAAACAATACCCATCCAGTGTTACCCCCTACTAAGGAAGCAACCCAAGGAAACTCACGCTGTTGATTAAGGTGACATCATTTTTATGGTGGAGGTAATCTATATTACTAGTCAAGTTATTATCGTTAAGTGTAAGTTGTCTGAGTACTTGTTAGCCAGCACTTTCACCAAATCATCCATAACCGCGGACAACACGGCTTCTCGAGAAGATTAACCCTGCAGGGATGCACCAATTTGGCCGTACACGTAAGAATGACCCGCCAGATGGAAATGCACTTCCACCAAGCGAGGCACTCAACACAGCCCAACTCTTCTTCGCATCAAGCCTAAAGAACCACGTGCTGTGCGTGCGCGGCTAATCGAGCCCCCACGAAGAAAACGGGGACCCTCATAGCACTCTAAGACCACGCCGCCCTAAATGCCGACTACAAAAGTTCCACCCTGGCGCCAAGGGTTCGCACCTGCATATGCATGCATCAAATGGAAAGCCCGAACTAAGTGTGGCGATTTGGACGAGATGCGAATCGAATCAGAATTGCGGGGGACGCACATACACGCTTCCCACATGCGGTTAGTGCGCTCATCATGGATCGGAGGACAAGACCCTTTTCCTAATTAAGGTCGACACTAGCAGGCCTCAAAACCACGCCGGGCCTCCTGCCGGTGCCTTATCATCAAATTATTATTACCCAAAACATTAACATGTTGTTGATTAAGTTGAAACCCAACTATCAAACTAAACAGGTGATAAGAAGGACAACAAGACTTGAGCGCAAACAACTCTAAGTATGCAACTACGACACGAGGGCCAACAAGGTAAACAAACAACAGTTAATAGGAAGTGGAAAGAAAACTATATTATAGTTGCAAGGTAAACATATGATAGGATCGAGACACAAGCATCGAATCATAAGGCTAGCATAAAGACAACGGAAAGAATCGGTAACAAGTGAGGAAAGGCAACATAGGTAGCAAGTGAGTATATTTTCCTGAGATCCAGCAAGTAGAGGTATATCCGAAGAACTTGTCGTTGCTCACATCATCTCAACGTCCTATTCGCGAAGAAGCAACGAACTAGAACAAACACCTGATGCAACAATTACTTCTACGGCAAAAGATCCAGCATGATCAAGATATGGATGCATGACATGCGGGGATGCAACTTAACCAATTTAAGTGGGATCGGAATCCCAACAATTAATTAGTCGGTTTGAGTTATTTTATCTACCCATCAATATTAAATGTTGAGTTAACATAGTTAGATGAGATAAAGATGAGCTATGCAAGTTTAAATGGAACCGAGCTACTATATATAGCATCCCAACAAATTCCATATTTAATTGTTAGGTGGTTGCTAATTACCCACAACCCACACACAATGCGACAAGATGAATGATTTAATATGCACGATATAGATGACATTTAGAAAATAGGCATATATGTATATGGTTGGGGTTTTGGGTTCGCACGTTGGAAAGAGATCTTCGAATCGTTGGGAAAGTAGTCGGCGTCGAGGAAGTAGTCGTACTTGTTCCGTAGCCGAAGTAGTCGTTCACGTCATCGGTGGTCGTTGTCGATCTTTTCATCGAGGTTCGAAGAGGAAGTAGACGTGGTCGAGGTACTCAGCACATCTGTGTAGGAGATCATGGTGGTTCATGTCTTCATGGCGCGCACGATGGCGGCCAACACAAGGCGGACCCGGCGAAGATCATGTCAAGGTTCCGGTCTTCGGGGTCGGGGTGTTCTTGTCGATGCGGTTCGTTGAAAAAGAGAGGATCTTCACGGAGTGGAGGAAGTAGTCGTAGCCGAGGTCTTTGGCTCATAGAGGAAGTAGTTGTTCACGTTACGAAGATCGAAGTAGTCGTGGCCAAACCGCAATAGTATCATCTTCGGGACGTCGAGGAAGTAGACCTTGGCGATTCCACTTTGAGGTTCACGGCGCGCACGACGGCGGCTAACGCAAGGCGAACACGAATGAGGTAGATCTCGTCAATGGTTGTGGTCGATCTGGTGGTCAGGATCGGTCTTCATACTTGGAAAATCCGCGGCGCGGTAGACATTCATGGTGCACGAATCTTGTCGGCGATGGTCATTCTTCGATGTTGGTGGAGGCCTTGACGTTGGTCGGGGTACATGGACACTGAAGGCATGGGGCACGAAGGCCCCGGCCACAATGAACGAAGCACATGCACATACGGGTGCCCGTGATGCACCAATCTTCTTGCGTACATTGCACCAAACAATTGTCGCGCGTTAATGAGGTCGTGAGGAGGGCTGAGCTTGGCACAACAAGGTGGAGGTCCTCAAGGACGCCCTCGTCGGGGATGAGCACACGAGGACGCAGGGGGAGGCGCTGGAGGCCGGCCACAACGGCGCGGGATGCACCAGGTCGGGGCAGAGCATCAGTCCGGCCGCCGGGGTCACGAGCAAGGAAGACAGCGAGCCGTGCGGAGGTGGAGTAGAGGCCGGGCGCAGAAATCAGAGCAGGGTGCGCCAGGGCAGAGCTTGAAGGCCAGCGACGAGGATGGCCGCACTGGGGCGCTTCTTCTCGGTACAGAGAGGTGGCGGAAGGCGGGTGCCTTCGAGTGGAGGCGCCGGAGATCGATGGAGGAGGAGGCCATCGGGGCAGGAGGCGTGCTCGTCGAGTCGGGGAGGAGCTCGAGTCGAGGTTAACAGCAGGGAGATGTCGACGGCGCAGCTGGATGCGCTCGTGACGGAGCTCGTCTGCGACGGCATCCTGACAGGGACGGAGACGAGGGGCGAGGTCGACCATGGCGCTAGAGCGCGGGAGGCAGTCTGCTCGGGGAAGAGGGCGGATGGCAGCGGCCTGGCCGAGATAGAGGGCCGACGGTGACTATGGAGCTAGGGGCGACGACGGGGCTGGAGAGGCGCTCCCGGCGGCACATAGGACATCAACAGAGAGAGATGAGTGGAGCGATGGGCTAGGGGATCGGCTGGGCTCTCCCGTGTGCGTGCGTGAGGTGCGTGTGTGTGTGCGGTTGGTGAGAGAGAGGGGCCTGAGGGGAGAAATGAAGTGGCGGCTAGGGGGGTGAGTGCAAAAAGGCCAAAGGGGAGGTGCGGCTGGTAGCTAGGGTTTTCCCTAGTGGGCTGGCGGGCTTCGGTGGTGGAGCTGAAGTGCGTGCCACCCAACGTTTTTTTTTTGTTCTTTTCAAAAACAGCTTAAAATGAAATAAGTTTGGATACACAAAATAATTTCAGGAAATTTTATAAAACAAAGCTTTAAGCAATTTGATTATTTTGTAAATTTTCAATGCCCTACGATGCATGATTCCATGAATGCGCAAAAGGAAAAACAATCAAGTTTCTATTTGGGAAACCACGGGTGTTATAGACGACACCACTAACAAGGGATTGCGCCCTCGCAATCCGCCCACAACCACAAGAGAGGAAAGAAGTCGGAGGTATCGAGTCTTTGATCACCTTGTTGATCTTCTCGACACCACTAACAAGAGGGTCTTGCTCCGGATGACAAAATTAGAAGCAGAGGTCTCAAAAGAAAAACTCCTCATACTTGAATGGAAAGAGTCAGAGTCACATATTGATCCATCTGTCCATCATGAGCGAATGACGAGAGTAGTCGTTATGGGGGCCAATCCATTCCGCACCCAAATCATTAGCTCGTAGATGAAAAAAGAAATCGTGTAACCTAACTCTCGGAATTCAGATCGAAGGTCTTCACATATAGCGACAGCGAAGTTCTTTGGATCAAGGGTAGGTGAAGATATCGTCATCATGGCAGTCATAAATCATCGTACAGAATATGAATGGAAATCACGAAAACAATTGCGATGTTCAGTGGATAAGAAGACTAGGCATTGAAGCGACATGGTCAAGAAGGAAACAACCACATAGATGTATGAAGGAAAAGCCCAACCTCAAGAACCTATGAGGTTACCGGGCGGAGAGATCGACCACCCACGTAGAATCCTAGAAACTTTGAAAGATAGATCGGAGAGAAGACTCCAAAACACAGAAAGATAAGAAGGAAGAGCAATCAAAGGTAAGGAGTAAACAAGAATCCTATTCAGATCTTTTAAAAATGGGTTTAGCAAAATAGTTTTGACACTCTAGATACACGACCGTTAGCAAGGTTATCCTACAGTCTTTGCGGACCCGTTGCTTCGATAACAATTCGTATCGAAACAACATCGGGAATCGGAAACCAGGCTCTGATACCATTTGTGACGCCGCGAGATCGGGCACTATGCAGATTTCGGCATTTCCACCCAAATCCGCATAATAACCGATTTCAGGTTGCCATTTATGATAACATTACAACAGTTCGCGAATATTCCGCAACAACAACAGACGAGATATATACAAGATGACTCAAACGAGTCAAGAATACAACTGATACAATGCAAAGATCCAAATAACAGCGGAAGAAGCAACATAGTGTCCGACTACGGACAAGATACAAATTGGACTAAGAGTCCTGAAGATAACCGATAGCGTCCAATCCCTGCCCAGGCCAAGCCAGAGGGATTCCCAAGCTAACGTCGTCAGACTTCAAACCTGTTGACTGCAATGTGGAATATGCAGCCACGAAATGGATTCGTGGGTCAGTACTATTAAGTACTGGCAAGTGGATAAACCATACTCACAAGATACCAGCGTAACCAATCATCACAAGATACAAATACTTTGGGTAGAACGGAAGGAAGGGATTATTGCAAAGAATCGGCAGCGGGCTGCACTAACTAACTACAGAGACGCGCTACAACATCCGGCTAAAAGAAAGGGATAAGATAGCGCGACCAAAACCAACTATAACTACTCACCAAACAATACCCATCCAGTGTTACCCCCTACTAAGGAAGCAACCCAAGGAAACTCACACTATTGATTAAGGTGACATCATTTTTATGGTGGAGGTAATCTATATTACTAGTCAAGTTATTATCGTTAAGTGTAAGTTGTCTGAGTACTTGTTAGCCAGCACTTTCACCAAGTCATCCATAACCGCGGACAACACGGCTTCTCGAGAAGATTAACCCTGCAGGGATGCACCAATTTGGCCGTACACGTAAGAATGACCCGCCAGATGGAAATGCACTTCCACCAAGGGAGGCACTCAACACAACCCAACTCTTCTTCGCATCAAGCCTAAAGAACCACGTGTTGTGCGTGCGCGGCTAATCGAGCCCCCACGAAGAAAACGGGGACCCTCATAGCACTCTAAGACCACGCCGCCCTAAATGCCGACTACAAAAGTTCCACCCTGGCGCCAAGGGTTCGCACCTGCATATGCATGCATCAAATGGAAAGCCCGAACTAAGTGTGGCGATTTGGACGAGATGTGAATCGAATCAGAATTGCGGGGGGCGCCCATACACGCTTCTCACATGCGGTTAGTGCGCTCATCATGGATCGGAGGACAAGACCCTTTTCCTAATTAAGGTCGACACTAGCAGGCCTCAAAACCACGCCGGGCCTCCTGCCGGTGCCTTATCATCAAATTATTATTACCCAAAACATTAACATGTTGTTGATTAAGTTGAAACCCAACTATCAAACTAAACAGGTGATAAGACGGACAACAAGACTTGAGCGCAAACAACTCTAAGCATGCAACTACGACACGAGGGCCAACAAGGTAAACAAACAACAGTTAATAGGAAGTGGAAGGAAGGCTATATTATGGTTGCAAGGTAAACATATGATAGGATCGAGACATAAGCATCGAATCATAAGGCTAGCATAAAGACAACGGAAAGAATCGGTAACAAGTGAGGAAAGGCAACATAGGTAGCAAGTGAGTATACTTGCCTGAGATCCAGCAAGTAGAGGTACATCCGAAGAACTTGTCGTTGCTCACATCATCTCAACGTCCTATTCGCGAAGAAACAACGAACTAGAACAAACACCGGATGCAACAATTACTTCTACGGCAAAAGATCCAGCATGATCAAGATATGGATGCATGACATGCGGGGATGCAACTTAACCAATTTAAGTGGGATCGGAATCCCAACAATTAATTAGTCGGTTTGAGTTATTTTATCTACCCATCAATATTAAATGTTGAGTTAACATAGTTAGATGAGATAAAGATGAGCTATGCAAGTTTAAATGGAACCGAGCTACTATATATAGCATCCCAACAAATTCCATATTTAATTGTTAGGTGGTTGCTAATTACCCACAACCCACACAATGCAATGCGACAAGATGAATGATTTAATATGCACGATATAGATGACATTTAGAAAATAGGCATATATGTATATGGTTGGGGTTTTGGGTTCGCACGTTGGAAAGAGATCTTCGAATCGTAGGGAAAGTAGTCGGCGTCGAGGAAGTAGTCGTACTCGTTCCGTAGCCGAAGTAGTCGTTCACGTCATCGGTGGTCGTTGTCGATCTTTTCATCGAGGTTCGAAGAGGAAGTAGACGTGGTCGAGGTACTCAGCACATCCGTGTAGGAGATCATGGTGGTTCATGTCTTCATGGCGCGCACGATGGCGGCCAACACAAGGCGGACCCGGCGAAGATCATGTCAAGGTTCCGGTCTTCGGGGTCGGGGTGTTCTTGTCGATGCGGTTCGTTGAAAAAGAGAGGATCTTCGCGGAGTGGAGGAAGTAGTCGTAGCCGAGGTCTTTGGCTCATAGAGGAAGTAGTTGTTCACGTTACGAAGATCGAAGTAGTCGTGGCCAAACCGCAATAGTATCATCTTCGGGACGTCGAGGAAGTAGACCTTGGCGATTCCACTTTGAGGTTCACGGCGCGCACGACGGCGGCTAACGCAAGGCGAACACGGATGAGGTAGATCTCGTCAATGGTTGTGGTCGATCTGGTGGTCAGGATCGGTCTTCATACTTGGAAAATCCGCGGCTCGGTAGACATTCATGGTGCACGAATCTTGTCGGCGATGGTCATTCTTCGATGTTGGTGGAGGCCTCGACGTTGGTCGGGGTACATGGACACTGAAAGCATGGGGCACGAAGGCCCCGGCCACAATGAACGAAGCACATGCACATACGGGTGCCCGTGACGCACCAATCTTCTTGCGGACATTGCACCAAACAATTGTCGCGCGTTAATGAGGTCGTGAGGAGGGCTGAGCTTGGCACAACAAGGTGGAGGTCCTCAAGGACGCCCTCGTCGGGGATGAGCACACGAGGACGCAGGGGGAGGCGCTGGAGGCCGGCCACAACGGCGCGGGATGCACCAGGTCGGGGCAGAGCATCAGTCCGGCCGCCGGGGTCACGAGCAAGGAAGACAGCGAGCCGTGCGGAGGTGGAGTAGAGGCCGGGCGCAGAAATCAGAGCAGGGTGCGCCAGGACAGAGCTTGAAGGCCAGCGACGAGGATGGCCGCACTGGGGCGCTTCTTCTCGGTACAGAGAGGCGGCGAAAGGCGGGTGCCTTCGAGTGGAGGCGCCGGAGATCGATGGAGGAGGAGGCCATCGGGGCAGGAGGCGTGCTCGTCGAGTCGGGGAGGAGCTCGAGTCGAGGTTAACAGCAGGGAGATGTCGACGGCGCAGCTGGATGCGCTCGCGACGGAGCTCGTCTGCGACGGCATCCTGGCAGGGACGGAGACGAGGGGCGAGGTCGACCATGGCTCTAGAGCGCGGGAGGCAGTCTGCTCGGGGAAGAGGGCGGATGGCAGCGGCCTGGCCGAGATAGAGGGCCGACGGGGACTATGGAGCTAGGGGCGACGACGGGGCTGGAGAGGCGCTCCCGGCGGCACATAGGACATCAAAAGAGAGAGATGAGTGGAGCGATGGGCTAGGGGATCGGCTGGGCTATCCCGTGTGCGTGCGTGAGGTGCATGTGTGTGTGCGGTTGGTGAGAGAGAGGGGCCTGAGGGGAGAAATGAAGTGGCGGCTAGGGGGGTGAGTGCAAAAAGGCCAAAGGGGAGGTGCGGCTGGTAGCTAGGGTTTTCCCTAGTGGGCTGGTGGGCTTCGGTGGTGGAGCTGAAGTGCGTGCCACCCAACGTTTTTTTTTGTTCTTTTCAAAAACAGCTTAAAATGAAATAAGTTTGGATACACAAAATAATTTCAGGAAATTTTAGAAAACAAAGCTTTAAGCAATTTGATTATTTTGTAAATTTTCAATGCCCTACGATGCATGATTCCATGAATGCGCAAAAGGAAAAACAATCAAGTTTCTATTTGGGAAACCACGGGTGTTACATAGTCCACCCTCGGCGCTGTTGGTGTACCCCCGAAACATCATTTTCATGTTCAGCACTGTCGGGTTCGCTTGATCTATGTCACCATCCGTGGACTATATGTTGGCTCGTTTCTCCCATGCGGCCAGTGGAACTCGTCACGTTTAGATAGGCGACGCGCTTGGGGTGGCTCGCTGGCGTGGAATAGAACGGTATTTTCATCTTTATTTGGCAGTTTCCCAACCTCTTGAACTGTGCATGCCAGACCATCGAGGAGCACTCCGAGGGCCTGATATGGTGCGGAACCGGGATCAATATTGGTGATTTATATCTGTGTGGAACCGGAGAGTCCCCGCGGGGTGGGAGAGTAGGTGACGGACTTCAATTCTAGGGAAATTCTATAGCCCCTGGGGGCGTAGTCCACTGTATCTGTCACCAAGAAAGTTGGCCAGTTTCGAGAAATTAAAGAGTTGGGTGTGGCTTGCAGAGCCAAGTTTTGCAGCACAGGCCACAAAAGCCATATTTTGGGTACCAACAACTTTCTGCGGCGCCATGGATTTTGGGGCACGGGTCGTCGAAATGGTGGGGGAGCATTGTGGTCGGGATTGCCTATGTGATCTGGGAGGTCATGGCAGCGAAGATCCGCCGAGAGACGTCTGGTGCTGGAGTCTGGGGAGTTAATCAATCGATCCTTTCTCTAGTTGCGATAGGATGACTTGATCACGGAAAGCCGACAAATATATAGAAACATGAGGGCATATACAATAGTACAATCCAGCTGTGTACAAAACCAACCATGTAGGAGATTCATATTCATGTGGAAGAGAGAGACAGAGCAGAGAAAAGGCATCCGTCAGTAGAAGCATGGACGGTCGATTCCCAGAAAATTGTTTTCTTATGACAGGTCGATTCCCATGAATTTTTTTTATGACAGGATAAATCCCATTGTATGGAGTCCATTGCGTATGGTGAGCTAGTGGCGTCTCGATGGCCAAGGAAAAACACATCGATCGAGTCCTTGTATTATCCAACTAATTGACTGAATCTCCTTATTGTACGGTGGTTATAGATGGCTAATTAGATAGCCGGCCGGCCCGTTGCTGGTGACATGGAGACGTGAACCAATGCGTATTTGGTTCGGATTAATTGGACTCTGCTAGGTAGATGGAATAATCCAGTTTCTTTACATGCCGTGTTGCGCGCTGCGGCTTCATGCGCACAAGACATGTGACCCACTCGTGGCTGCTCGGGCCGGGCTGACAATAGGTATGGCACCCGCAGGGTCTGGGTGCGGGTGGAGCCACCCCATACCCTTGCCCGGCCCCCTCGAGTTTACCCGTGACCCGTATCCATACCCGTTAGTGGGTACAGTTTTTTCCCATACCCGTCACCCGACGGGGTAAAGGGTTGCCCACGGGGTAAAGGTCTCACGGAAGGCGAACGGTTGCCAGAACCCTTTTAGTCCACGTCCGTATTACGACCCTGGACTAAAAGGGTTCACGCTTAGGCGAACGGTTGCCGTCGCCCCCTCTAGTCCCGGTTAATGAAGTAACGGGGACTAAAGCCCAGGACCAGAGGCCCTTTTTCTACTAGTGCCCATCTGGGGCCAGATCAGTTTCCTACTGTCGCATCGTTGGCCATTGCGCCGGCCGTTGTTGCCGCCTACACACCGGCCCCCTGCGCCACAGTCGGCGATCTGACTGGAGTAGAACACCGCCACTCCGGTTGGGATGTAAGACGAAGAGAAGAGGCAGCCGTCTCCACCCCGCCACACGGTCTTTGTCATGCGATGCTCCCAACGGTGGAGAGGGGAGGTGAGCTTGCGAGGGGTGTGACTGGAGGATGGCGGCGGGGACACCCTGGTGCGGCGTAGCGCCGCTAGACGGGGGTGGGGGGGTTACAGGTATGACTACATACAATTTTTATTCTGCGCGTATGTTTCTTGCACAATTCAGATATGTAATATTTATTTTCTTAGCGTAGTTAGGATTCCTCGATCGATCTAAGGTGCTAGAAAAACTATCTTGTAGTCCGTAGTGGAGAAGAAGTGCCTATTCTACATTCATGTATCCGGGATTCTAATGCAACCTTGTAATAACACTGGTAGAAAATAGGCCTTCGGTACGCCCCCATTAGTCCCCAAAATAATGGACCCGCGACCATAGGGGTCTTTAGTCACGGTTCGGGACGAGACCCGCGACCAATAGTCTGGGCCCAGCACGCTCGGCCCACAGCTGGCGGAGGGGAGGGGCTTTAGTCCCGGTTGGCCAGACCAACGGGGACTAATAGGTCCTCGGGCCGGCCCCACGGCCTTTAGCCGCGGTTGTCCAGGTGAACCGGGACTAAAGGCCCATCCCTATATATAGGACTCAGCTCGCTGCACTTGGCCACATTTGCTCACAATATTCACAAGGGGGTGGTGGGTATGCTTTTGGTTCCTACTATGCACACAAGGTGTTCGATGAAATGCCCCATAGCATGAAACACACTTGAGCGTTTTCATTTATTTTACCTCCGTGATCGCGGTTAGCAACTTGAACCTTTCATGATTTGTATTATTTCCAGCTAGCTAGTTAGTTTAACAGATGCATGATGGTTAATTATATACTTTATATAATAATAATGCAGATGAATCGGCAATGGATGTACGGTAACCGACTCTCCGGTGAGTTCACTACGGGTTTGAAAGATTTCCTCGTAGTGGCAAATTCGAACAAGCAGCGAGGTTTTATTATGTGTCCATGTGCTGAATGTAAGAATGAGAAGGGTCACTCCTCCTCAAGAGTCGTTCACATGCACCTGCTTCGGCACGGTTTCATGCCAAGCTATAATTGTTGGACCAAGCATGGAGAAAGAGGGGTTAGAATGGAAGAAGATGAAGAAGAGGATGATATCGATTTCAACTATCATGACCTTTTCGGTGATACTTTCATGGAGGATGATGCTGAAGGTGGGGAAGGGTTTGGTGAAGGTGAAGAAGAGGCACATGATGAGCCCGCTGATGATCTTGGTCGGACCATTGCTGATGCACGGAGACGCTGCGAAACTGACAAGGAGAGGGAGAATTTGGATCGCATGTTAGAGGATCACACGAAGTCACTGTATCCAGGATGCGACAATAGTCTGAAAAAGCTGGGCTGCACACTGGATTTGCTGAAATGGAAGGCACGGGAAGGTGTAGCTGACTCATCATTTGAAAATTTGCTGAAAATGTTGAAGAATATGTTTCCGAAGAATAACGAGTTGCCCACCAGTACGTACGAAGCAAAGAAGGTTGTGTGCCCTCTAGGTTTAGAGATTCTGAAGATACATGCATGCATTAACGACTGCGTCCTCTACCGCGGTGCATACGAGGATTTGAATGAATGCCCTGTATGCACTGCATTGCGTTATAAGATCAGAGGCGATGACCCTGGTGACGATGTTGAGGGCGAGAAACCCAGGAAGAGGGTTCCCGCCAAGGTGATGTGGTATGCTCCTATAATACCTCGGTTGAAACGCCTGTTCAGGAACAAAGATCATGCCAAGTTGTTGCGATGGCACAAAGAGGACCGTAAGTCCGACGGGGAGTTGAGACACCCCGCTGATGGAACGCAATGGAGAAAGATCGACAGAGAGTTCAAAGATTTTGCAGCTGACGCAAGGAACATAAGATTTGGTCTAAGTACTGATGGCATGAATCCTTTTGGCGAGCAGAGCTCCAGCCATAGCACCTGGCCCGTGACTCTATGCATCTACAACCTTCCTCCTTGGTTGTGCATGAAGCGGAAGTTCATTATGATGCCAGTGCTCATCCAAGGTCCGAAGCAACCCGGCAACGACATCGATGTGTACCTAAGGCCGTTAGTTGATGAACTTTTACAATTGTGGGGCAAACCTGGTGTACCTGTGTGGGATGAGCACAAAGAAGAGGAATTTAACCTACGAGCGTTGCTTTTTGTAACCATCAACGATTGGCCTGCTCTCAGTAACCTTTCTGGACAGTCAAATAAGGGATACAAAGCATGCACGCACTGCTTACATGAGACTGAAAGTGTATTTTTGGATAACTGTAGGAAGAACGTGTACCTCGGTCATCGTCGATTTCTTCCCCGAAATCATAACGTAAGAAAGAAAGGCAAGCATTTCAACGGCAAGGCAGATCACCGGCCGAAGCCTGCGGAACATACTGGAGCTGAGATATTTGATATGGTCAAGGATTTGAAAGTCATCTTTGGAAAGGGTCTTGGCGGACAATCAGTTCCGCAGGGAGTTGACGGGCACGTACCCATGTGGAAAAAGAAATCGATATTTTGGGAGCTACAGTATTGGAAAGTCCTAGATGTCCGCTCTGCAATCGACGTGATGCATGTTACGAAGAATGTTTGCGTGAACCTGCTAAACTTCTTGGGCGTGTATGGGAATACAAATGATACAAAGGAAGCACGGCAGGATCAGCAACTTTTGAAAGACCCAGATGACCGGCATCCGGAATGGTTTCAAGGTCGTGCCAGCTACGCTCTTACGAAAGAAGAGAAGGTCATTTTTTTTGAATGCCTGAGCAGTATAAAGGTCCCGTCTGGCTTCTCGTCGAATATAAAGGGAATAATAAACATTGCGGACAAAAAGTTCCAAAACCTGAAGTCTCACGACTGCCACGTGATTATGACGCAATTGCTTCCGATTGCTTTGAGGGGCCTCCTACAGGAAAATGTTCGAGTAGCCATTGTGAAGCTATGTGCATTCCTCAATGCAATCTCTCAGAAGGTAATCAGTCCAGAAGATCTACCACGGTTACAGAACGATGTGGTCCAATGTCTTGTCAGTTTTGAGTTGCTGTTTCCACCATCCTTCTTCAATATTATGACGCACCTCCTGGTCCACCTAGTCGAAGAGATTTCCATTCTCGGTCCTGTATTTCTACACAATATGTTCCCCTTCGAGAGGTTTATGGGAGTATTAAAGAAATATGTTCGTAACCGTGCTAGGCCAGAAGGAAGCATCGTAAAGGGCTATGGAAATGAGGAGGTAATTGAGTTCTGTATTGACTATGTTCCTGACCTTAAGCCGATTGGTATTCCTCAATCGCGGCACGAGGGGAGACTAAGTGGAAGAGGCACGATCGGAAGGAAATCAACGATATGTATGGACGGTCATTCTATGACTGAAGCACACTACACAGTTCTGCAAAATTCGAGCTTGGTGGCTCCGTATTTCGAGCAACACAAGAATATTTTACGCTCGAACAACCCGGGGAAGACTGAATCATGGATTAGAAAGGCCCACATGGAGACTTTCGGCAGTTGGTTGCGAAAACATTTAATGAATGACAATGATGTTGGAGATCAGCTGTACATGTTGGCCAAGACACCATCTTCGACTATCACGACTTTCCAAGGGTACGAGATTAATGGGAATACATTTTACACGATCTCCCAAGATAAAAAGAGCACCAACCAAAACAGTGGTGTCCGCTTTGATGCAGCAACCGAGATTGGGCAAAAGGTCACATATTATGGTTACATAGAGGAGATATGGGAACTTGACTATGGACCCTATTTTAAGGTCCCTTTGTTCCGGTGCAAATGGTTCAAGCTAACAGGAGGTGGGGTAAAGGTGGACGAGCAATACGGAATGACAATGGTGGATTTTGACAATCTTGGTTACCTTGACGAACCATTCGTCCTAGCCAAAGATGTCGCTCAGGTTTTCTATTTGAAGGACATGAGTAGCTAACCGAGGAAACGGAAAGATAAGAAAACGATCAGTGCATCATGCGATGATCCAAAGCGTCACAATGTGCGATGCCTTCCTGCCCCAAAATTTTCTAAGTCCCCAAACCCTCGTCTTCATTCGCGCCGGCGCCCAGTCGTCTTCTGCCCCGTCGCTGTCCCCCGCGCAGATCTCCGTCGTCGTCGCCATCGCCGTCACCGTCGCCGCGCCGTCGCCCTCGTCGCGCCCTTCTCTCCACCGTCTCCACCCTGCTCCGCCCCCGCCCCGTCGCCGTCTCTCCGGCCGGTAGGTTCCCCGCGGGCCGTCGCCGTCGCCCTAGAACCAACGCCATCGAACTAGAACCAACGGCGTCGCCCTAGAACCAACGCCGAACCAACGCCGTCGCCGCGCCGTCGCCGTCCCTCGCGCTCGCTCCCGCGGCCAGATTCGCCGCCGACGAGACCACAGTGGCCGTGGCCTCGTCCCCATCTCCGTCCCCTCCCCCGTGGCGAGCAGCACAGTGGCCTCGTCCCCATCTCCGTTGCATCCCCCGTGGCAGGAATCGTCGATCCGAGATCCTAATCTGCAACCGCCGGCCACGCCAGGGGTGACGTCATGATGACGTCACCTGCCCACTGTTCTAAATTACAGAATATAAATAACCTTCTAAATTAAATAACTTTTAATTTATAATTTAATTTTTTTGGAAAAATATGCAAAATGTTCAGAAAAATGTAAGCTATCTGTTTATATCATTTTCAATCATGTTTGACAAAGTTCAAAATGAGACCATATTTGAATTTGTATTAAATTCATTAAAATAATGATGAAAATAAGTTTTAATTCAATAAATTCAGAATATTAAGTGTAATATACCAAAATGACCAGGAAAGCAAATGCAACCTAGCTATAGGGTTCTCCAAGTCATTTGAGAAACTAATCTTGGACACACCTCTAAAGTATGGTTTTCCCCCTCCGGTGGTTATCGTTCTTCCACCCAAAACCCTAGCAATCTGTTTTCCCTCCTTCTACGACAATATTTGCTAAGTCTCCTATATACTTAATTAATTTTTACTACATGCATGTCTGCAGGAGTGACATATGGCAGACAATAGAGACCTGACGGCGGAACAGGTGGCTGAAGGTTATATATTAGATATCATAGCCGGAGGAGGAACAGACATTGTCGATGATGTAATCTCTTCTTATCTGAACCTTGAGGATCAAGAAGGTGAAGGAGGAACATACATTGTCGATGATCAAGGAGGTGAAGAAGGAACAGACATTGTCGATGATCAAGGAGGTGAAGGAATGGACATTGATGACGGAGGTCAACCGTCGACAAACGACGATCTCCAATTGCAAAGAACAACCACCTCCGGCGAGGTATATATTTTAGCCCTCTGTCTTATTTTAGCCCTCGGTCCAATTGCAAAGACTAACGCGCGCGACTCTCTTTCTTATTTTAGCCCTCGGTCGGATCTAGTATGACAAAGCGTGGCAAATCCAAGGCGATGAAAGATTCCGAAATATATACCATCGAATCAGTCAGTGAAATCGGCAAGCCCCTACAGCACACCACAAAGTTTATCAACCAATGCGGAGTCATTGTTAGAGACATCGTCCCGATCACCGTCCAGGAATGGAAGGAGCCAAAGAAAGCACGTATTGGTTTCAGTTATGTCGACAAGAGAACGAAAAAGATTATGTTTAGAAAGCTTATTGCACATTTCATTCTACCTCCGGAATACAACAAAAAAGATGAATTCGGTCAGGACGTTCCGGGTGGACGTGAGAGGAGGAGGATAGTCAAAGAGTTCGCTCTTCAGAAGATGGCCGAAGCATTCCGGAACTTCAAGAAAAAATTGTTCCGTGAATATGTCAGCAAGGGCAAGACTCCGATTTTCACTGGACAATATGAGAAACTGAGAGATGATTGGACAGAATTTGTGACGCAACATAAATCGGAGCATTTCAAGGAAATGTCGGCAAAAAATAAGGCTAATGCGGAAAAGAAACAGTACCATCATGTTATGGGGCCAGGAGGATACCGCGTTTCGGCGCCTAAGTGGCAGGCAATGGAGGACGGCCTAAGGGCAAGAGGAATCCGTCTAGGTACAGAGGGATGGGACGAAAGAGCCAAAATGTGGTGGTACGGGCATGGGGGATCGCTAGACCCGGAGACAGGGGAGTGTGTTCACCGGCAGAAAAAGTTTGCTCCCACAAAAGACCTTGTTGACGCAATGACCAAAGCTCAACAGGGCAAGATCACGTTCAACAGAGAGAGAGACCAACTGACAGTTGCCCTCGGAAATCCTGAACACGGAGGACATATACGAGGCAAAGGCAGATTGCCGTGGAAAGTAGGGTTTTCCCAGGAGGGTGACCCGTACTGTTACAGAAGCCGTAGGAGAGGTACGGACCGGGCTGCAGATGAACTGGCGAATCTTGCAATGGAAGTTTCTGACCTGAAGAAGGTCGTGGCGGGAATACTTGAGAAAGAAAAAGCGTCGGCTGCAGGGCCGCATCAAGAACATGCAACGGATCTCGGAAGCCAGCAGCGGAGAAGCAGCATGGCTTCCACGGAGGCCCCGACTGCAGGTGCTAATGCACCGATGATCGAGAGTCGTGCACCGGAGCCTCACTACCCCGTGGATGACGTAAAGGAGATGAAAGAATGTGATCTGCATTATCCCGTGGGGAACATTTCCATGAAGGTGGCTACCGGCAGTGCTTTACCCTATACACCTGGAGCACTCCATCACAACAACCCCATTCCATATGGCTATGCTCGTGTCACGGTGGAAGACATAGTCCAAGCGTTTGAGGACCTGGAGATTGACATAGCTACACCCGAAGGGGAGAGAAGACTTGGAGATGTCAAGCGCCAGTTCATTCTATGGAAAAAGAAGTACATAGTGTTTCCAGGCGAGACGCCAAGGCTAACAAGTCCACCCCCCTACGATGGTGCAGGTGCTGGTGGTGGTGGTGGTGCTGGTGCTGGTTCACATACGCCTCCTTCACGCCATTCGACGCCGTCCCCCGATCTTTCTCCTCCGGCGGTTAAGCAGCCGTCGCCCACGATTCCTCCTCCGGCGGTTAAGCAGACGTCGCCCCCCATTCCTCCTCCGGAGGAAAAGCAGACGTCTCCCACTATTCCTCCTCCGGAGGAAAAGCAGACGTCGTCGCCCCCCATTCCTCCTCCGGAGGATAAGCGGACGTCGCCCCCCATTCCTCCTCCAGCGAAGAAACAGAAGCAGGCGGCCAGCAAGGGAACCCGCTCTTGGTCTATTAACTCGGACCCTTATGTACCTAAGACCACACGGGTACCGGAGCCATCACTGAAGCCTCTCCCCCCAAGGCCTTGGGAACTTAGTGATGCTGAAACCAAATTGGTCGTGAAGGCTGACGTTGACAAATGGAAGGGCAAACTGAAGGCGCTAAAGGAGCCTGAGCCCAAGGAAGTATTCCCTCCGATTGTAGACTATTGGGCTACGGATTTTTTATCGACAGTGTCCCAATCCGTGAAGAATTTGCCTAAAGACTATGATATTGAACTTCGTAAGCAAGCAGGAATATTGGAGGAGGAGAAAAAAAAAGCAAAAATGATAAAAAGCGGGAAACAAGTTGCCCAGCTCGGGATGCAGAGTAAACAATCGATCCCCCCCCTCATAGTGAAAGCCGCTCCGGAACAGGACCCCGGGGTCATAAATGCTGTGACAGCAATGGGATTGACTGTAGCTACTGCCATGCAAAATGCGTCCGAGGCCGGTATGTCTCTTCGTGCCTTTTTAGACATGGACGATATGCCAATGGCTGATGTAGCATTAAAATATGTGAAGAAAGGGCCTCTCGTCGAGCCTGCGAAGGAAAAGGATCTACCACCACTAATGCAAAGTCTGCTACGTTGGTACAAAGATTTCATAGCATTTACCGACAAAGAATATGTGTATGTGGATTATACAGAGGAGCATCACACCAAAAAGTACTCTGTAACAGTTGAGTTGAGTGAATTGTTCCAGCTGTTCAATATGCGTGAGCTCGACAAATCTATCCTGAGTTGCTACGTTCTGTAAGTGATTTATTTCTACCTCATCTCGTTCTTCATTGCCTACACTATATATATATATATATATATATATATATATATATATATATATATATATATATATATATATATTGTCCTAACTATATTGTTCCGTACGCTATTATGCAGATTGAAGATTTGGGAATGCAAAGTAAGACTCATCCATGATGTTGGGTTCATTGACCCACAAATCATTAATGGAACTATGTTAGAACGTCACCCCATAGACGTGGAGAAAGACTTGTACAATTTTTTAAAAAAGCATGAATCCAAAAGATATATTCTATTTCCTTACCATTTTGGGTGAGTGTTTCTCTCATGTTCCCATTCTCTTTTGTTTACTCCATGCATGGTATGTCCAATCGATAAATTATGCATGACTCTGCATCTAATGTGTCCGCAGGTACCACTGGATTCTGCTAAAAATTGATCTTCACAAGTCCTTAGTTTTGATCATTGACTCTATGAATTCAAATACAGATCTTTGGGTCAACATGAGAAAAATGATGCAAAAGTAATTATTTTTCAATCATTTGCGCTCTATATCGATCGGTCTCTTTTGTTCATTTTCTAAGCTAATAGCTCCCTTGTTCATTTAATTTTATTTGCATTGTAGAGTTTGGAGACGGCTCTCACTTCAACATGTCGGTGAATTCAAAGATGCGTTACGATTTAAAAATGTGGTCAAAGGTGTGGATAAGCAGCCACCGGGGACCGGTCTATGTGGATACTATGTCTGTGAGAACATACGGAAAGAAATATCTGAGAGGAAGAAGGACGAGGAAACGCGGAAGGGTCTCGATAACTTGCGGAGGGCGCTTACTCCAGAAGCTCGCTTCCGACCAATTCAAGAGGAAATAGCAGGATTTTTCCTTAGGCATGTCATCCAGAAGAAAGGAGAGTTCCATGCGTCCACCGACGATGACTTTTATCCGCATGTATAAGCCCTGAGTACTTTGAAACTTGTGCGAATTTGTGTATGCTCGTCCATCTTAATTGTGTAATATGGAAACTTGTTCGAGGTTGTATATATGGTCACCCGATATTGAATATATATTATATATTCCTATTGAATTCTCCTTGTTTGATATTTCATATATATATATATATGCATGTATATGTGTACTGAAATTAAAACAAAACAAATTAAAAAGGAAACAGGTTTAGGGGGCCTAAAACCCTAAACCTGCGCAGGTTTTCAGTCCCGGTTAACCACAAGAACCGGGACTAAAGGTCCTCCGCCGCAACGGACCCCTAGCGCCCACGTGGACGGGCTTTTAGTCCCGGTCCGTAAGTGGCGGGACTATAGGGGGGGGGCATTTAGTCGCGCATAGCTAGTCCCGGTTGCCCGGACGGGATTAATGGTCCTGGCGAACCGGGACTGTAGGCCTATTTTCTACCAGTGTAATATATAATCTACGGTTGAAGAAATAATATATAAACTCATGGAACATTGTACATTTCACATTCTAATCAAGGAGGGTAAGTATAATTGTGATTGTATATATATAAATGGTTAGCTAAACATGGTATGATTTTTGAACAAGTTATTTAGGAAATGTTTATCTTCTCTTTAATCATGCGATTACGCACCACAAAATCATGTGATCATTGTGTGTGCATGTTTTGTTTCCTATTAAAAAAAGAGAGAAAATAATGGTGGAAACATCATGAGATGAATAGGTGAATGAAAACCGCATGAAGAACAGTGAGAGTTTCAGGGATGTTATGACAAGCGCATGAAGAACCGTGAGAAGTTCACTGGTGTGCATTGTATAAATACTCATGTTCCACCCTCATTCAAGGCTTGAGATTGAGAGATGTAAAATCAATATACCAACCCCCTAGTATGGAATATTGGAGGAAAACAATGTTTGACCTAGCAATGGTTCTAGTATATGGCTTATTGTGCGCATGCCCGATAGACCATGCCACACGAAGTAGTTTGCATCGTGTTCTACATAGTCTACATTTTGTGGGCCACAATTATAATCGTTAGGTAATTTTTTTCGTCTTGCGATGTCTCCTTGGACTAGCCACTACACGCATGACATGGTCAATGGTCTCCACACACAGACTCGTTCAACAACCATCGGTGCGATTGTCCTCTCGGTTTTCCCAATTCTATACACATGCAGCACCTCGATGTTTCTAGATTAGACGGATAAGAAGAAAGAAAAAAATATAAGAATGTTGATGGCGGAAAAGAATTTCATCTGATCTACAATAATGTTCCCTCCTTGGCTTTTCTTATAGGAAAAAAGATATATAAATGTCCACGGAGAGCGCGTCTCTTGTCTCGTCCTTGATAGCGTGCAAGCACGCATGACAAAAGTGTTGGTACGAGATCGTTTAAGAAGAAGATTCACATTCCTATACAGGGCACGAATTGAATTGATCTGGATCTTTTTGTTATTTTATATGAACTCTGAATTAATCTTGAAGGGTCGCAAATTAAATGTCAAGGAAAGGAGAAGACGCAGACAAGAGAGCAAACTGGAGTAGCATGGAAGTTGAGTTGTGGGCCTATCGTTCCTTGGCAGGCCTCATTATCAGCACAAATGGAGTCGTCCAAGCCCACGGCGCCGAGAAAGATACTGAATTTTGCTGCCAACCAAAATACGGTGACGGAGTACAATACGGTGGAAGGCCGCGTTACTGCGATACATTTTTTTTTAATGAAATGTATCGCATCGATTGACCGCGTTATTGCCGCCGATCCTAGTGGCCGGTGACGGAGCTCGATCATAGTTATCCTCGTCGGCATGGGCAGGCAGGAGATGATCGCTTGCACGCATCCCAACCCTCCAACCGAACGAACTGCCCTTTTGCATCGAGCCCCCTCCCATTTCTCTTATTTTCCCCGCCTCTCCCTGTTCTGCTCTCCTCCGCCTTCTCTTCTCTTCCCGGGTCTCCGCCGGTCCAAACCCAACCAGCCAGCCATGGAGCAAGGCGACGCGGCGGCCAGGCGGATGGGTAGGCTCGCGTCCCACCTTCACCCGCCCACATCCCAGGCACGCTCACCCCTCTCCCCAAACTCCCTCCCCCCCCTTCGATTCTGTACTACTGCGCAGCCGAGATTCCGCTGGAGCCTGGAGCTGGAGGGGAGCACTCCTCCATCGGGAAATTCGCTCCGCCTTACTGTGCCGCAGCCTGATCCCGTCGCCCGCCATAGGGCTTCTCTCTCTTTTCAAAAAATAGGGCTTCTCTCTCTAATTCGTTTGCTGAGCTTGGGACCTGGCTCACTGGCGGAGCTTAGTTGGGGCCTAACCGGGCCATGGCCAAACAAAATTTCACTACTGCGCGTTCGGGCCAATCCAGCAGAATGCCTCGCCGTGTCGTTTCTGGTACTCGTAGTCGCAGATACGCAGTCCCTAATCTCCACTTGTTCAGCACACAGAGCTTTAATCCAGACCGGACAAAATCCATGGATGTGCATGCTCCGCTGCCTTTTTTTGGAGAAATATCATCTCTACCTTGCTTGCTTATAGTTTAGAAAAATAGAAGCAGCCAAGGCGGAGCTGGGAAGCAGCGTCGCGCCGTCGTCGCCGCTAGGGATCCTCCGACTTGCCATAGCCCGCAGGCATGGTCGAACAGCAGGCGGAGCTGAGCAGCAGCGCCGCGCCGCCGTCCGCAGCCAGGAATCCGCCGACTCGCCGTAGTCTTGAGGCACGGCCTCACGGACATTGGGCACATGCCGGCCGGAGGTCAAGCTCAAGCAGCCAACGCAGCGCCAGGCTACTGAATCAGCTCGTATCTTCCCCATTTCGGTGCTTTTCTTCCTTTCCTCAAATTCCTAATTACCAATTCGTCAATTTTAATTTTAAATACTTGGACTGGTAGGCACTATGGATTAGATTGTTCACTGAATTTGTGTAAACATTTACAAATTGCAGCAGACATGGATAATGAAATGTATGATTTAGAGCAATTTTTTTGGCTGGCCCGCCCATTATTTTTCTTCAAGCTCCGCCACTGACCTGGCTGTAATAACATTGCAATTAGGCTCATGTGTTGTTTACTCAACCAATTTTTGCTCACATTTCACAAGTGTATTCCTGAATCTGAAGGCTCGGCTCTGCTAGCTTTCCACTTCCCTCGCGTCCTCCAACATGCTGAAACATTGGTGGTTGTACATACTGAAATTTCGGAAATAATATTGCAACTAGGCTCATGTTTTGTTTTACTCAAGCAAAGCAAGTTTGCGCAGATTCGGCAACTCTGCCTGAATCTGAAGCTTCGACTCTACTAGACCTCTACTTCTCTTACGTCCTCCAACATACTGAAACAAGGGGTGACTGTAGATCCTGAATTTCGGAATTGGGATACATGCTCCTTGCTTTGTGGTACTAGTATGTTCTGGTTTATGTTTCTGTCGGACCACATGTGCAGAGTATTCCATTGCATTGTGTAACAGTGTCCTGTAACAGTACCTGCCATTGACCATGCGAAATTGTCTTGTCACGTCGCCTAGAATCGACCAACCATGCTTGGAATTTAAGGTTCTTGGGAAGATTGAGCTACAGGCTAGTGGATTTCTATTTCTCTTATGTCCAATACCAGCGTACCAAATCCGGCAGTTTTCACTAGAACCTTCGGATGATGAGCTCTTCACTAAGGGAAACCCAGTCTCTGCTATTCGCAGATTATGTGTAATTGTGGTGGTTATAACCTTGCAAATCACATGTTTAGTAGTGAGCATCAACTAGCTCCGCTGACCAGAACTTAGCAATTCCAACTTACACATACATGCAGCGGTTGGCAAATACGTACACACACCCACTAGTTGTCAAATAAAAGATACTTATCATCTGCTCCATAACCGTGTTCTGCTGAGATAAAAACTTCCCTTTCCTTATTTTGTAGATGGAGGAGGTCTCCATCTTGAGGGGCTCCAACTGCCGTGCGAAAGGTGCGGCGCCAGGGTTCAAGGTTGCAGTCTTGGGCGCATCTGGTGGGATCGGCCAGCCGCTGTCGCTGCTTATGAAGATGAACCCGCTTGTTTCCGTGCTCCATTTATATGATGTTGTCAACACGCTCGGTGTCACTGCTGATATTAGCCACATGAACACGGGTGCTGTGGTACGCTTCCTTACCTTGTATTTGTTTCCTGTTTGTGCAAAGTTGCTTTCTCATATCACTGAAAACTGATTCTGAAAGGATACTTTAGTTGCATGTTGTTTCAGTTGGTATCCATCTGATATTTGTATGTTATGTTGGTAACTAGTCTACTTGCAGCTCATACAGTTAAAATTTCAGCATCAGTCAGGCAGCTCTTAGTATAATCTGGTGATCCATGTAGCTCAGGAAACAAGTAGACAGTTTCCAGTGAATATGCATTGCTTTGAAAGGCATGGTATATCAGGAAATTGGCACACGGCCCCAAAGAAATTTACATGGCATCTGATCATTTGGTAATAGTTGTGGAAATAATCTTAAAACATAAATAAAGTTGCAAGCAAAACGTGTACCCCCCCCCCCCTTGCATTTATCTACCAGATATTTAATTAATAGCTTCCCAGATATCTTTCGCCGTCCTCTGCTATGCGTACAATTATCACCTGATCCTTGAACCTAAAAGTTATCTGATCATTGGGTGTAATTATGCTAAGGTCTAATTTTTTTGTACAGGTGCGTGGCTTCGTGGGCCAGCCACAGTTGGAAAATGCTCTTACTGGAATGGATCTTGTGATTATTCCTGCTGGCATCCCCCGTAAACCTGGGATGACAAGGGATGATTTGTTCAACATCAATGCTGGAATCGTCCGGACTCTTTGTGAGGGTATTGTGAAATGCTGCCCAAAGGCAATTGTGAATGTGATCAGCAACCCTGTCAATTCTACTGTACCAATTGCTGCTGAAGTATTTAAAAAAGCTGGGACATACGATCCTAAGCGTCTGTTGGGGGTGACAACACTTGATGTAGTGAGAGCCAATACTTTTGTGGTATGTATTTTAAAAGAGTTTTCCATATTGCCTATTTGTTTTACATAAGAAAGCTCCTATATTCAACTATTATAGTACTAGTTTCTACATGGAAAGTTTGTCAAAGTTCTGTTCTTGTCCTTCTCTGTTTGCAGGGCGAGGTTCTTGGACTTGACCCCAGAGATGTCAATGTTCCTGTTGTTGGAGGGCATGCGGGAGTTACAATATTACCACTCCTTTCACAGGTGGTTATTACTGTCAGTTGCTGCAAATTCTGAACCATATATGTAGCTGAAATTTGGTTTCAGTTTTTACCCTGTTCATTTTCGTAATTCCTTATCGAACTTTCCTATTGTCGTAGGTTAATCCTCCTTGCTCGTTTACCCCAGAAGAAATTAGTTATCTCACTACTCGCATACAGAATGGTGGGACAGAAGTTGTTGAGGTATTGTTTCCTCCTTATCATGTAATGCCTCATCTTATTCGCACAATGGAGCTGAGAAAAGTTAATTCAGAAGTTCCTTGTGCAGTTGGTCTGCTGTGAGTACCTACTGGTTCAGATTCTCTGTCAACGTATGAAAGTACCTATGTTGCATCAGCTACGCATATTGTGCCGTGTCCTATCACAAGAGAGATAGAATACTCTTACAAATCAAACACAAAACCTATGTCCGTGCGAATGTGGAGAAGAAAAAAAAAAGATTAAAGGCATAGAGAAATTAGGGAGGATACTGAAATTCTATTTCGTTGCCTGTACAGTCCAATCCTCCTTTATTTACTCTCCTTCGTTCTAACTTACAACCTGGATCCACATGTTGTTTAAACATGACTAACTCAACTGATAATTGCTATTTTGGGGACATCCTTATTGAAGACATGGCCTACCACAGTCCCTCCTCTAGCAGTACATCTCAAACATTTTCTTCTTCAGATACCTCCCCTTTTGTATTAGAGTCCGGCGTACTGGATGCACTTCTTCAGCTCTATAATTAACAAAGCTGAATAGAAACCAACATGCTAGATTTGTAGAACAAATGAGTGAGGCCACAATACATATGTGGAGTAGTATAAAATACGAAGATGCATATCTGCACGTTAGTGTGGGCACTTCATGATGTTGACAACAAAGGTCCATTATAAGTTCCCACAAAAACCTATGGTTCCAGCTTTACACGTGTTTTAGTTAGGTGACTGTCTGACAGTTGTTATGTTTTTGAAGAAAAATCTATCAAACTACTGGTTGACTGGTATTCCCTGTATGTTGCTGCTTGACCAGCGTTCTGTTCTAGAGGAACCTTCACCACTACGTGTTAATCCTCTAAGCCTTGTTTTTCTTATCCTCACCTTTTTTGATGCATTTCAGGCGAAAGCGGGAGCAGGATCAGCAACTCTATCTATGGTTGGCTTTTGTCAACTTTTTTCGATGTGCATCAGTCTATATCTTGGTTTATAGTTTGTAATGGTGTATGAATTAACCCCAAACTTTTCCATTTGTAGGCGTACGCAGCAGCTAAATTTGCGGATGCTTGCTTGAGAGGGTTGCATGGCGATGCTGGGATAGTGGAGTGCTCTTATGTAGCTTCTCAGGTTAGTCTTCCCTTCCTTCATGTGCTTATTAGTCTATTTCTTAATTAATCCACTCTAACCAGTTTTTTCTGACTCCCCTCAATTTCCCTCGTGTTCTCTGACGGTAATATATGTTTTCGTTGCTTGTGTGTTGGGGCTGAAGGTGACGGAGCTGCCTTTCTTTGCGTCCAAGGTGAGACTAGGCCGTTGTGGCGTGGAGGAGTTCCTGCCGCTCGGTCCACTCAACGAGTTTGAAAGGTCCGTAACCGAATCTACAGCTACTCTATGTTTCTGGCTGCGTTCATCTTTGATAGCAATCCAACACCAACCGCATACCACATGTATATGCTTTCCGGTGAGGTCGACACATGGCATGCCCAAGCTATCTAGCCATCCATCACTAGGCTTAGTTGCCAGTTCATCGTATGGTCCACCCAAAACCTCCCCTTTTAGTTAGGTACAGAGAGGGGGTCACTCTCATAGCTTGTGTTGATGTGGACACAGGACACGTGAATCATTATTGCCCACACTGTTTCATGCACAGGAACAGCAAGTGCTTAGTGTTTTCCCCTTGTTGAAATGTCACAGGCTGTGACACACATCCCCGTTCGTGGGCTGTAGTTTAATCAACAGCTATTCTTGTCTCCTGGCATCCATCAAGTCGTGATGAAGTCGCATGCAATAATTCAGCGCCAACTGCACTTATGCTTTCTAGTGAAGGTGGCCCAAGCTATCGCTACGCCCGATTGCTAGATAGCTAGTTCGTACCAATTATCAGAAAACATCCAGTGTTAGAGCTGCCATATTGGTAAGTAGATACAGTACAAACAAGAACGTCAGGCTCATATCTTGTATCGGTCTGGACCTGGATTATTGCGCAGACACTTGTCCGTATACTAGAGTTGCATAGAAACACGAACAGACGCGCCGTGTCTACTAGTACTAGGCCAGGCAGGTGCCGGTGTCATCTGAAACAGTAACAAGAAATTGGGGCTTAGCCTTGTTCAAACTGTCTGGCTCCACGTATGTGGGGAAACCAAACCATGATCACATTATTTTGCTTGGATCCCGCCTGTAGCGGAACCCTACCATGCGATTGGGTGAGATGGGGTGCTCCTGCAACCTCCCGTCTGAATAAAAGCCATTGTTGTCGTCGCGCGCCATGGTTATTCACGATGGTGCTGTTTTTCCATGTCGTGGGACTGTGCTGACAGACACATTACCCTGATTGATGCAGGGCTGGGCTGGAGAAGGCGAAGAAGGAGCTGTCGGAGAGCATCCAGAAGGGTGTCTCGTTCGTCAACAAGTGAGTACGTATGCACACCGTCGTCCTGGCCTGGGGCTGGGGGATGCCGTGCCCCCCTTCCAAGTCCCAACACAGAACGAATATGGAAATACATGTGCTGCTGTTGCTGTGTGCGCTTTTGCTTACTTCCTGGAGACGGTTTTACTGCCGCGGCGACTACACGTACCTGGTACGGCGAATAATATTTACGTACGGCTGTAACCAATATATGATGACTAGTATATAACTCTGAGATACGATGATAAATAAATAAATAAATAGATTAATTAATACAAGTCGCGAAAGGGTGCTTCTGTCTTTCCTGACCTGTGCAAAGTGTTTGTTTACTTGGGGCGTGGTTCATTGCCTCTGCTCTGAAGAGTTGAGCTAACTGGAAGGGCTGCAAGTCATCTGTTTTGACGGAGCAAAATTATGTTGGAGAATGCTTTGCCTCTGCTCTGAAGAGTTGAGCTGAACATTGCGGGATGGAGGTAGGTGATGTGTGGTTTGAGTTCCTGAAGAAAACATTTGGAGTATTGATGGTGGCACTGACTGACGACGAGCGGGAGTGATGAATGAGTAAACAAAAGGAAAACAGATTGGCGTGGCCTGTGGATGGAGCTCCACTTCACTGTGTTGCCTCCAACAGTGTGCATCTTTTAACCAGTTAAACAAGTGTTTTGGGATGTGATGATCAGTTATCCTCAGTAGGTCCATGCTGTGTTGATCGGTGTGACGAACACGGTATGTTCAGTTCGCAGAGAACAATCCGACACCAAACTTGCACCTACCTAAAACCTCCAAAACTTTCTTTTTTGCGTTAAAATTAACTTGCTTTTAGGGGAAAAAAGAACATGACCCAATTATTGAGGGCATTTCGACACGCATGCATGCATTTGCTAAATTGCTGGATGGTAACTAATAGTAGTAGCTGCTTTTTTTTTTGCATTGGCTTGAGCTCATCTAAAGTACACCTAGTAGGGATATAAAATAAGACATCTATGTATATGCTGTGCTGTCATTCGTTGATCCGATCAACTGCATCAGTTTGGTTTATATAGTATTCCTCTGGCCTTTCCAAAGGCTAGTATCTCAGACGCTTCCTCTCTAATATAATAACTAATCCAAATCAAATCAACTGCCAACCAAGCACCGATATCGAATCCCGGCCTCCATGTCGTCGGATGGTTATATATTCCGTGGCAGGGCCATCGCCTGTCTGTATTAACCGGTGTATGATATTGCAATGTTGGGTACTATATATATATATATATATATACTGTACAACATAAAAGAGATCTTCTTGGCTAAAGACTTGCAGACAGCCCCAGTGCCAACTTTGCACTGCATATCTCAACAGCTTTGTGTACCCAATAATTAATTAATTGGACTCCCCCGATTGATTGATGTCCGTATCTTTAGGCCGGGCTGTACAAATCACACAATATCTCTTAGCAAATCAAGAGGGTCAGTCAAGTATCGATCGCCTTGCTCGTTGCTAGCTCAACATATATGCTAAGTTTATCGAGTCGAGAAAATCAAAAATATGTCCCAAATTACTTGACAAACAAAAGTGCTAAATACATTTATTTTAGAGTCAAGAAACATGAAACGGAGGAAGTATATATATGAACTGGGTTTAGATAAAATCTGCAGACCGTCTGTTTTTGTGTGCCATGATACGTATCCGGACGTACGGACCTGAAAATGTCCTTAGGCTGGTACCAATGCACCGCCCCACTCTCGCCTCGCCACGTCATCTTTACTCTCACTCTCACCCCCACTCTCACCTCACTCTCGCCCCACGGTGCCAGTGCACGGGCTGTAACTTCTCTCTCCTCCACTCTCGCCTCCACTATCGCCCGGCCTATCGCCCCCATTGGCACCGTGTCGCCCCGCTATCGCCCCCCCCCCTCTCGCCCCGGGCCCTCCTTGTCGCCCCGCCAACGCGGGCGGCAGGCCGGGCGACAGCGGCCTGTCGCCGGGCGGTGGCGCTGCCGCCCGCCGGCTCCTCTCGCCCCCCCCTATCGCCCCCTCTCGCCCGCCACCGGGCGGTAAGGCCCCTTCCGCCCCGGTTGGCACCAGCCTTATATATGAATGAGAGGAGACAGCAATAAGCAAGAGAGCATGGCGCTGCACTCTGCGCTGGTATGGGCAAGTGTGTAGATCAGTTTGAGCTTCGATCTGGAGTGAATTAATGAATAGATAAAAGGAAGAAAACATAAAAAAACGAATTGCTGGCCGGCCGGGAAATGGATGGAGCATCAGCGTGCTAGTTACATCGATCCATCCACTGCGAGATGCTTGCAGTACTGTTCTCTGCTAGCTGTGCACGTATGTGTGGGCCAACTGAAGATAGCTGATCAGACGTGACAACAGTGGGCACCAGATGAAGATATTTTACTACCATGTGTGAGCCAACTGAAGATAGCTTATCAGATCCGAGAACGATGGGCAAACAAAACGATGTGCAAAGAGATCAAAACATAAGGGGACACGAAATTTTAACGTGGAAAAATCCTTCCAGGAAGAAAGAGATTAGTGTCAATCAGCAAATCTTCACTATAATCGGGCGAGGTTACAAATGTCGGGATTTACATCAATGATCTTATCCCGTGCAGTGGTTTACAAGCAGCATATAAAGGGACGGAAACCTAAGTCGGTAACGATCTTATCCTCTTATCTTCCGGCAACAAGCCTCGCTCCGCTCCGTCGGAAATTAGTCTTATGTGTATATGAATTTGGATCACACACTAAGTTATTTGTAAAATAGTTACACACATTCCTTTTTTAAACACCGGGTATATTTTCTCGTTGCTGATAAATTTTGCCCTAGCGTTAAAGTTTAACACGAAATGAACTCTCATTAAAAGTTTATCCAAAATTGGTCCTTTTTTTAATGCAAAACATATATATTAGCGCTTGGTCCACATGGCGTATTTATCCCTTGAAACAAGCGAACCATCATATATCCCGCCGTTTTGATCAGTGGGGAAACGTTAGGCGCAGTCACGTTTGGCTGAATTGTGCCTCAGTTCCATAAGAAATTGAACATCCATTCACACCTTTTTTTTTACATGTATGTAAGGTCGAGGCACGTCTCCTGTGTTTTCCCGCATTTTATCCAAACGACTATTATTGGGGTTTCCTCTGTTTTGTATAGACAAACATGTATAATTTCTATGTTTTTTCCTATTCCGAGGTTCTTAACCCTGTGATTCAAAGAGGACCTGAACTTTCATTATAGGATCAGTTTTGTCATTTTTGGCTTGTGTCACTCTGTTCCGCGAGCAATGACAGGGCTTCACTAAGATGAAAGGGGCGGCTTGGTGGTTCTCGCCGGCGAGTCCTTAGATGCCACGTTTTTTGGCTATCTCCGCACGACAAGACAACATGGTCATCTAGTGAGGACTGCTAAGCGGCACCACTAGTCGGAAGATTTGCTATCGAGGTAGTGATCCAGACAACATTCCATTTCAAACATAAGAAATATCGGTGATCTAGTCTTTGTTGGTTAGGCCTAGCAACTGTGCACGTGCACGGTGCATCGTTACCTTTGTTGAAGGTTTGTGCCGATGTCATATCCTCGGTTGGTCGGACCCGGCATCCTCGATGAAAAAAATACATGTTCTGTCCGTCATAGATTGTATTCAGCGACGTATGCGTGAATGCCTCGTTGCGGAAGAATGACAACTTACTATATGGGTTTATTTATTATTGTTTTATTTTGTTATTTGCTCCGCATGTTGATGATTTAGCCTTGCTCATTTGCATCTATTTTTAATAAAATTTATCATTATTGTTGGCTGACTACGCGGATACATAGGTTGGAAGTTTTGACCTTCATTTTTGAAAGAAAATCTAGCATCCTAGTGGGATACATATCATGGTGCTCACATTTACAGAGAATGGCACAGTGTTTTAGACTGAGTTTCTTGACTATTTGTGGATTTTTTTTTAATGATAGTTATTCCAAACATATCTTAAATACACATTAGTTGGAGACACCATATCTAATTAATCGGATACAATGGATCGAATGGTTAAAGTCGCTATAAAGATACGTTTATTCTTTGCGCTATTGCATCCATCATTCTCAACAGAAAGCACTTGGAAAGGCAGAACATGGACATATAAACGTGCCCTTTTACAGTCAGCATGCATGCAGCCACACAGAACTGGACACCCAGGAAATGAGACACCCTACTTGCCTCAGCTTACAAACCTCCAAAATATATATTGATTCTTTTGGCATTCACAATATAATAGCATGAGCCAATTATTGAAGCCTTTCGTCCATGCATGCATGCATGTGCCAAATTGCTGGATGGTAATTAATATATAACAGTAAGCTTCAAAGGTTGCATTAGCTGAGCTGAACTAAACTACCTAGGAGTTCCCTCGGATGTGCAGGGATGTCTTTCATACTGATCTCAACCGCAATTATTTTTCTTCACTTTTGGTTTGGTAGTGCTACACTACTACTTGTCTGGACAACGAAAATATGGTGTCCACTATATTCATCCTCCTAGCTCACATGCTTCCTCACTAATTAAACTAATCCAAATCAAATCAATTGCCAACAAAGCCCTGATCAAATCCCAACCTCCCGATCATCGTTGACGCGTTGTTAATCATGATATATTCCATCTTGGGGAACAAGGCGATCAACTACATGCCTTGTATTATATAACCAGCGTATATATACTATATGCATGCATGTTGGGTATTTATATACAATGATATAGATCTTCTTGGCTTGCCCTACCAACTAAAGACATGTTGCATTTTATGGAGACAGCCACTGTACCTACTTTGCACTGCATATCTCAACAGCTTTATTGTGTACGTATCTCTGATTGACTGATATCTTTATATTCTGGGATGTACAAATCACACAATATCTCTAGCAAATCGAGAGGGCCAATGAGATAGACGGGCACAGGAACAGGACGATCTTATAGCTTTATTTTTAATCAAGAAAATACATTATTCTTGCTTGTATGACTCATGCAGGAGTCACAGAGAAGAGATGCATGTATGCATTCCTAATTAAAATATTTTAATAGCATGATATTGTTGAGATTTGTTAAGAAAAAAGTGTAATAGATAGGATATTGAGAATTTTATACATGTGAAATTAATTGATACGATCATATCTGAAACTTTGATGATGCCCTTGCCAGAAAAGACAATTGAGGCGCGCGTATGGCTATATATAGCTCTACAGAAGAAATAAAAATAAATAGAAACAGCCTGGTTCTCTCATCATTTCATCGGTATGATTTGGATTTTGCAACAACAAAAATAGCTAGGGACCAAAACTTGCAACCAGCTGTGGCTGAGAAATTCTCGTCAGCACATGCATGCATATGTGCAACATATATATGATTAAGTTCAAGCACGCACATCATTACTCATAACGAGAAGTAATTCCTCACCATGAATTCATCTCTTAATATATGGTATTTTGGTTTTATGAAATCATCCAAAGAAAGGATCGGCTTGCATTGTAAGAGATAGCTTAGCATTCTCTCTTCGCAGTATTTTGATCAGAATTGGCGATGTAATGTTGATCCAGTGCCAAGTTGAGCCTCCTCACGATCTCCTCCACTGTCGAGTTGAACCCTTCTTCCACCTGAAATTATTCATTAAATCTTTGCCAGCGAAGCAATAATGATCTCTTAGATATAAAAATGATACAAAAGTATGTTCATATGCAGACCCACGTGAATATATATGTAAACGTAGAGTCTTAGGATGAGATTCTAATTCTATCTTGAGATCAAAGGATGAGAGTTACTAATTTTCTCTACTACATAATGTGGCCGAGTTCATCAGGTTTTCCTATTGAAATGCTGGGATACTATGAGGGAATTCTTTACATGCATGTGTATTGGAAATTATAAAAATACCTCTTAAGGGATAAGAGTCTGGAAATTGAAAAAAAATGACAGCTATTAAGACATTATGTATGTTATAGCTTATGAATGCCAAATTATATGACACATATTTAACCTGGTTCAAACCTCACTAGAGAAACCAAAAAAGAGATAAGCGTGAGCGCCAACAACTCTTTAATTGCATTTTATTAATAATACAATCTATTCAACGGCCCAAGACATGTAATGTGTGCATTTCATCAACTTCCTTATGGACAGATATTTCATCCACCAAATCTCTTATGATCTTATCCATTATCCTATATGAAATCAATTATTGTATAGGTCATCATTTATGCTGTATACTCAATATATTTTCTATCTATTTGGTCCTTTCAGGTCTTAGTGTCCCTCACATGTTTTTGTAACAACAGATATCCGACGCATGGGCATGTCCAAAAAATACAATGATATAGATCTTCAGAAATGAATGTGGAACTAGCCTACATGAAATAACTATAGATATATGGATATCCTTCTAGAAATATTGGCTCTGTGGTATTTGATCCAGCTTGCATTAGTGTCATGTTGTAGATTCTCCTTTCTGGAGCAATAAACCTGTTGCGCTATCTTTGTTAGTATAAAATATTGGCATGGTGTGCATATGGATCGATGCATAAGAGGTCTTGACCACCACCTCCCTTGTCTATGAGGGAAGGAAAAATTATCGATGCACTCGTGATACAGTTACCACTTAATCTCATCAGGGCTAGCTTGGATCTACAACTTCCAGCATTTATCAAGCACAACTAGCTTGAATATATACAATGCTTAGTACAAAGGTGCGAGAATAGATAGCAAATTCATCTAACATCCATGTAAACAAGCTATATCTATGTAACACACGAACCTCTTTGTATGCGCTTACATATTGTTACATTACCTGTTAATTAGCTGAAGAAAAACTAATTGATGCATATATCAGTTAATAAGCACCACCACTGCCCCATCGAGCAAAAATTTGTTACACAACAAGCACTTTATCTATCTTACGAGGTAAAGAAAAGATAGTTTTATTTTTAGCGCCTCTCCAATCATTTGCATTAGGCCTCTCCCATTGCGGTGTCTCTTAGCTCGTTATCATAGTATTGGGTAGAATCTTAGAGACAAACACCCAAATACACATTATTCCCTTGGATGATGTTTCTTACTAGTTGGTTGCGTTTAATTGAACTAGGGTCATGCATGCTTCCATGTGATTTGTTAGTAACTTCTCTGTGGTGGGTTCTAGAGCTCTTTGGCGTTAAGTTGGTGGGTTTTAAGAGCTACTCCCTCCGTTCCTAAATATAAGATGTTATAGCTATTACTCATGTTGTCTAGATACATACTAATATGAGTGAACATATACACTAAAACTTGTCTCTAGATACATGTAGACATGTGTGAATGTGGAAAAGAGCTAAAACATCTTACATTTAGGAACGGAGGGAGTAGTATATTGTCGATCAAATTAATAGAATGAGATGAAATTATTTCTGGCATGCTTAATTTGCATAGTCCATTAATTCAGAAGGTGCAACTTGCAGTATGTGTGCAACTTGTACTGCTCTTACTTGTGAAGAAATTACTACTCCGTACTAGTTAACAGTTTGAGCAGTACAGCAATATATAGCTAGTAAGCTTGCCTTTGCGGTGATGGTGATGATGGCGGTGGCGGCCGGGAATGGCATGACGCTGGTGTGCGTGATGGCGAGCCGGAGCGCCTCCACCTCCTCCAACACCCTCACCAGGACGCCCCTGGTGTTCTCGCAGTGGATCCGCACCAGCACGCTCTTCTGGTCCGACACCCGCACCTCGATCTCCGGCAACCCACCATCTGCGCCGCCATGGCTCGGCTCTCCGTCGCCGTCGCCGGCTAAGCCTAGGCATGGCTTCTTTTGGTTGACCATCACAGCGGAGCGGATGGTGCTAGTGGTGGCGGCGCCCTCCCCGTCCTCGAGCTTCTTCACCTTCTCCTGCATCTCCCGCACATACTTGACGGCGTCCCCGAGAATCGTCGCCTTGTCCATCTGCAGATCACGCATGCAATCTTAATTTCGCAGTTGATCTGATCTTCACGAAGAAGAAGCATGGAGTGAAATGAAATCGAAGAAGAACCTTCTTGAGGCCGGGGATGACAGTGGAGAGCTCGATGAAGCGCTGGTTGATCTTCTCCCGGCGGCGGCGCTCCGCGATGATGTGGTCCTGCACGGGCCCGCCGGCCGACGCTGACGAAGATGCCGCAGTAGTGCCTCCTCCCTGTCCATGGGACGCCGTAGCGGCAGGTGCTGCCTGTAGCCACCCAGCTCGCCGCCGGGCCGCGGGCGTACTTGGGCCTCCTCTCTCGGAGGCGACGGTGGCAGCGGCCGGAGGACTAGCCAGCGAGGCGTCGGTCGTCGTCTGCGCCGACGCGGAGGCGCTGAAGTTCCAGCTCACGGGCCTGCTGGTTCTGGCGCTTGCCGTGTGCGGGGACCACCCGGCGGCGGCCGCGGTGGCGTCGTGGTCCATGGCGGCGGCGCCGGGGCTGTCGCTGGAGCTGCCGCTCCAGCTGCTTGCTGCCAGGTGCTGGTCCAACTGCACCGTCAGGCTCAGGTCCCGGACGCCGCCGCCACGGCCGGCCGCGCTCGACTGGCACCGGAGCGCCTGCAGCGATGGGAAGGGGAAGGCTGCTGGGCCAGCACCACCACTGTGGCCACCGTAGGAGGGAGGAGCGGCGGCGGGGGCGGGCGGCTGCTGCTGGTCCAGCGAGTTCATCGCCCACTGCATGAAGTCGTCCATGTCTGTTATCGATCTCTGCAAGAAGAGACAAATCAGCTCACAATCTTATGGATACGAATGCAAGGGGGATGGACGTGGGCAGCCCGTCTCCACTTAATTTTGCCCGTTGGACACATGTGGGTTAAACGGGAGATTAAGAGGTGGGATAAATGGGATACGTGGGACCCAACAAAAACTCATCAACGAAAGCGTTTCCTAGGACGAGGATGAGTCTCGCAAGGCCTCCAGGCTGTCTATCCATGTTCGGCTCTTCATGGTGTCACCTGCCGGTACGATTAGTAGGATATGTGGGCTAGGTGGGTTTGTCCCATTTAAGCCATACGGGATTAGTGGGATTGTTTAATGGGATAAGTGGGTAGTTATTGGTGGGATGGGAGGTGGGATTTGTGGGAAATCCCATCCCACTTGAAATCTTACTTATGGAAGCTTAAGCCTAATATATCTGGACTGATGAACTGAGGCACAAAATACCTCCAGATCTCTGTGTGTGTGTGTGTCTCTCTCTAGACAGGGAGTTTCTCTCACTAGATGGTAGAGAGAAAGCAAAGCGGAATTGAGGGAACAAATACCCAAAGAAAGCAAGCTCCTAGTATTATACTACATGTACATTTTACATTGCACCCCACATAGAAAGCAAGCTCTTCATTTTGTAGAAAAAAACACAAGAGAACACGAAAAGATGAGTTTTTTTGTAAATGGTATTATTTGCAAGCCGCGCAGAAGACCAAAATGTGATGGTGATCCATAATTGTGAAGACCCCTTATAAACACGAACAGAGTGAGTATTACTTTTTGAAACTCTTCTGATTTCTTCGGTTGCCATGGAGTCCGGACCCAAAAATCCTCGGTCATACTATCTGGAGTAGATTTTGGAACATGGAACGTATATAGGACCCACTTTATAATACTTAGCAAAAGTCCTATTTCTAAGTTGTTTTTTTTTTTCAAGAACACGCACGAGGGCTGCGTGTCTTCTGTATTAAGATAGAAAGGAAGGTTTTACAACTCCGGTGCCAGAGGCGAGGAAGGGAACACAGCCGAACCCTAACTGCCATCGGCACCACCCACACTCACACTAGAAACGAAAACGAACTACTCCCGAACTTCAGAATCCACTCCACATAGCTTGGCCTTTTGCCAAAGCTCGAATTCCTTCTTGATCAACGCACAGACCCCCCAGGGTAGGGTCGCCACCTTGTCGAACACCCGACTGTTCCGTTCAAGCCACAAACAGCGAGCCACGAGGACAATCAGAGAGTTGATTTCCTTTTTCTTATGGCGTGGAACGGCTGCAGCAACCTCAGGCCACCAGGTCGCTAAGACTGAATCGGAAGAAGGAGTGAACCGATGCAGTCTGAACGGCAGAAGCATGGAGTACCAGACCTCACGCGCGAAGGAGCACTGCAACGTGAGGTGTTCCGCGGTCTCCATGTGCTGGCAGCAAAGCGGACACTCCGCGGGATGATCAAGGCCTCGACGAGCCAGGCGGTCCGCTGTCCACAGTCGGTCCCTAAGCAGAAACCAAACGTGGAGCTTGTGTCGGAGAGGGGCTCCTGAAGACCAAAGCTCGGTTGCACAAGGGAAACGAGCCCTCCCCAAGAAGAAGGCAGCATACGCTGACTTGGCGGAGTAAGCACCATTCGCAGTGAGCCGCCACACGAACCTTTCTAAGTTGTGGAAAATTATGAAGCAAGTATGCGTTCAAATGTTGTGTTGAACTCGCACCTGAAATTTTTCGCTAAATTGAGCAGCATTCTTGTTTTCTCACGCGTCACGGACGGTCATCTTATTTACGAAAAATGTGCATGCAAGGGTAATTAAGCGTCAACTCAAGATTTTGATGTCCATGAGTTTTTGCCTTAATTTTTCAAATACCCTTTTTTAGTTTTGAAAAGTACATGGTGGCCACTGTCTGGTGGCGTGGGAGAGGGTTTGCATGCCCAAGTCCCTTGGGGGCCTTGGCATCCCCAACCTCAGAGTTATGAACCAAGCCCTAAGGGCTAGGTGGTTGTGGCTTCGTAGGACGGATACCTCGAAGCCGTGGAGCGAGTTCAACATCCAGGTTCCTGAGGTCGTGTCCCTTCTTTTTGAGGCAGGGACAACCTCCGTGGTCGGTGACGGCGCTAACACCCTCTTTTGGATAGACAGCTGGCTTCCGGAAGGCAGGGTGCAATATCTAGCCCCGAACCTGTGGAAGAGGATCCCTAAGGGTGCGTTGAGAGCTCGCAAAGTTAGAGGAGGCGTCAGGGGTGAGTGGCTTCTAGACGTCCCCCTCGACTTGGCGGAGCCCGAGCTGCGTGAGCTACTCGACCTGGCTGATCGTCTGCCGGCTGTAGCCCTCCTGGAGGGTGTGGACGACGAGCTCCACTGGACTTTGGAGTCGAACAAGCAATTCTCAGCTCGCTCCGCGTATCGTGCCATGTTCGAAGGGTCTCAGAGCCTGGCTGGAGCGGAACAGATTTGGCGTTCACGTGCTCCCAACAAATGCAAGTTCTTTTTGTGGCTGGCATTGAGGGGAAGATGTTGGACTGCCGACAGGCTGGGCCGCAGAGGGCTCCCCCGCCCCGCAGCTTGCCCTTTTTGCGACCAGCAGGGAGAGGATATCGGCCACCTACTTCTTGGCTGCGTCCTAGCTAGGCAGGTCTGGAGATCGTTGCTGCATAGATGGGGTCTCGACCAGTGGATCCCTGACGAGCGGGACGAGCTGGCTCAGTGGTTACCTACTAGAACCATGGGTGGGGCTGAGCGTAGGGACATGTGGACGGCTATCACTTTGATTTGCTGGTGTCTGTGGAGACATAGGAACAAGGTTGTCTTCGAAGGTTTTACGCCTTCAGTAGAGAGCGTGGTTGGCATGATTGAAGAAGAAGCGGCTCTGTGGCGTGCCGCCGGGTTGTTCAGGGGTAGCCTAAGATCAGTAGACAGGTGGACATGCCGCGAGTAGTCCGTTGTGTTTTTTTCGTTTGCGGTTGGACGTCTGTGTCCAAACGCGTTGTACCGGCCGCTTGGCCCCCTCTTCTATGAAACCGATGCGTCTTTCCAAGACGTATCCTTAAAAAGTTTTGAAAAGTGGGCACATTGAAACAACCCAGCTTCCTTCTAGTACTTTCCCGCACACATACGTATATGTATACTATATATTGTGTGTGGATGCAGATTGCAAGAGTCAACTATTGAGCATATATTCAATCGAACTAGCTGTGTGCGTGCTTCATGTAGCCTGGTGTTGTTTAACTAATTGTTAATGATGCGTGCTACTACGTGTGTACATGCTGTCATTTTGCTAGCTAATTGTTAATAATTATGGAGGGTCAGTAGTGACCAATTCTAGGGTTCATACGGCCGGCCTCTCTGCACCATTACTCTAGTAGTAAGAACTGGTTATATAACTAACCATGGAATGCATGACAGGCATGCAGGAAATCGATGGATGGCTCCTCATTATTAGTTTTGTTTTAAGTTTACTGTGCCAAGTGTCAGTCCCTTACTGGATATCGAACATCCATGTGATCTATGCATGCATGCATGCAGATGGGTGTCAGACTAGTCATAGTGGGGAGTGTCATACACAAGTATCATTCATATGATACTAGTATATGATACTACATCTATAGTGCACAGTATCTCATTATATTTATTATTTTGTAGAATCTCAATATAAATATGTGTAGTACAAGATTTACATGCAATTAAATTTTTTAGTTTTACGTGTCATGCATGATACGGTATCTGCCTATGTTACTCTAACCATCTCTCTCCTCCTTAATTACCTGCCATATCACATTTTTTGTGGGTCCAAGATGCATAATACCATATATGATACCACCACTATGCCTAGTCTCAGGGGACGGGGCGCATGGATGCACATTGATTGGATTGGATCTGTCTTCTAATAAAACTGTTTTTGCACATGAAAATACTACAGATGGATCATATAATGCGTGCCGTGGAACAGTATGCAGGTGTGGGCAAGTAAGATACTGTTGATCACCTGATATTACCTTCAAAATAATTGAACCGAGGAGAATGCTGAAACTGCACTCATTTCACCAGATATTACCTTGGAAACTCACCTGCGGTTAAACGTGCGTGAGCTGTACCAATTGCGGCGGCAGTTAGAAAAATGTGGGAAGTAAATTAAACTGACATTGTGTGGAGCTGAATGACACACATCAGCCTGTAACTATATAAAATTATCATGACAAGTCGCCATCCATACATACACACGCATCAAGCGACGACGTGATCGATGTAGCATCCATGCGTTGCGTTGCTGGTCATACATTTTGCAGCTCGAATGGATTTAACTATAGCACAAAAACAGTCATGCTACGTGGGCATGCATGCATGCAGCGCAACTCATTAGAACTCAAAAAAAAATGTCTATAATTTCCATTTCGTAAAACAAGTTTTTGTGACTTAGGGAGTTAAAAATCTCTATTTGCATTTCGTAAAAACAATGATATGCATGTCCCGGGAGGCATGTCGGAGTTCATAGAAGAAGTACCAAGCGGCCAAAATTACAACATGGCCTGGCACACACGCTGAGCGTGCACCCATGCTGCTAGGCAGCTACAACTCAATGGAACTACTCGCCAAACCTCCACCGCTCCATCTCTAGAAAACACCCTCTCGATGAAGGGGTAGCATTGTTTACAACGATGTCATTCTGATGACTCCACGAGAACCAACAAACAAATGCCACGGCTGTTCACATGTCCGGAGCATCCTTCCTCCCCCTTGGGGCGAAGACACCCATCCCACGAGTGAGACACCAAGCTTCGGGACCCAACCCACTAAAGCAGGCCACACACACCTCACAGGCCAGAACGCAGCCAACCAACAAAAGTTAATGGTCTCTTGATCGCAGAAAGGTAATCCTTTGGTCGTGGCAGGTGACGTTGAGCTAGACGGCTTGCCGTCCAACAACGTTTCTTGAGGGCAAGTGACATAAACACTTTGCATTTGGAGGGTGCCCTAGACGGCCAAATCTACAGTGCTCCCGGCATCTCAATGGACCCTCCGAACAAGGCCACATAGCAGGAGCGCAAAGTGTAGGACATGTTGGCGTCTCAGACCCACCGAAAACAATTGTCGCGTCCAGGTTGGAGCTCCACCACACCGAGGTGGTCCGAAAGCTCCGGTAGATCCTCCAAAGCATGTGCCGAAAGGACAGGCTAGAGGTCCACAAACCAGCCCTTAGCCAAACCCTCGTGAACAGGTTCGGCGCGTGTCCCGGGACTGCACCAAACAAGTTCGGCGCAAATTCCCGGTGCTTACCCCTCGATAGCCAGTGAGCCATCCAGAATAGGGTGGAGGCCCAATCTCCAACCCTGACCTAGTCGCCGCATAAAAAAAATGCCGGACCAACCTTGGAACTTTGATGCTAAAATCTTTCCACGGTTTGTCAGCATCGAGGCGGCTCAACCATAGTCACCTGGTACGCAGAGCTAGCTTCATCCCCTTAAGGTTCGGGCTAGTACGCCAAGCTCTCAAGGCATACTAACTCGATCCAACGCCACTAGGTAGTGTCCACTGTGGACGTCCGCCTTGTGTCTTTCCACAACAATCCCTAAGCACCTTCTCAACGGTCGTGAGCGTATTCGTCAGAAGATCAATGGACATCATGGCAAAGATCGTCATTGCCGTAAAAGTGGTGTAGATTAGAGATAACCGCCCCCCTCGATTCACCGAGGCCTACAGCCACGCCATAAACAAGGTGCTGGAGTTGTGCAGCGGAGGTTTCGGTAGATCCAGCGGAAGACCTAGATAGCGCGTGGGGAGCTGTTGAGGCACATAACCCAGCTCTTGAACCACCTAAGCAGATACTTCTTTCGAACAACGAACAAGTCCATACGCAGTACGCATGCGGCTCCAAAATCCTCAAGGAGAGATAAGAAAACCCAAAAATCCACCATCGAGGGTTTCATAAAGGTGACCACATCATCTGCATACATGGAAGTATGATGTCGCAGCTCTGTGGCGGAAAGTCGAGAAAGTAGCTTCACCATGGAGGTTAAAACTTCTTTTAAAGAGGCATGCCTACATAGAGCGGCTAGAATAAACCGGCGGGTAGGTGTTCCTGCCTAATTTTTTCAAATGTTGATTTAAACCAGTTTTCAAAAGTCAAAAAAATCTTTAAAAAATCGGATGCATAGATAATGCAATCCCAATGCGTGGCGAGTGAGTTCCGTAATGAATTTGTATTTACATTGGCTACGCAAAAAAGACAAACTTCCCGGTGTTGTGTAGTGCTATATATAGTAAATATGTCATCAATTTATCGGAATGTTTGAAACTTTGGAAAATCGATTTCCTAGGTAGGAGCATTTATACTCAGGTTCGTTTCCCTATTTTCATATGCCTATACAGTTTTATGAATTTTAATTTAATCATGCTCAAGGAGAGATAAGAAAACCCAAAAATCCACCATCGAGGGTTTCATAAAGGTGACCACATCATCTGCATACATGGAAGTATGATGTCGCAGCTCTGTGGCGGAAAGTCGAGAAAGTAGCTTCACCATGGAGGTTAAAACTTCTTTTAAAGAGGCATGCCTACATAGAGCGGCTAGAATAAACCGGCGGGTAGGTGTTCCTGCCTAATTTTTTTAAATGTTGATTTAAACCAGTTTTTAAAAGTCAAAAAAATCTTTAAAAAATCGGATGCATAGATAATGCAATCCCAATGCGTGGCGAGTGAGTTTCGTAATGAATTTGTATTTAGGAGATGTGTGTTGCTAATCATGCATGGAGCAGCTAACAAGCTTTAATTGGCTCTAGGTTGCTAGCTTGCCGGCTTTCCATTGAAGGAAATCACCTACTTTGCCGCGATAAGTTGACGTGGAGGCTGGTGAAATCTGATTGGCTCACACGTCCAGATCAAATCGCACTAGGTGCCCATGTCTTGAAAAAACGCACGTGCGATCTAAACGTGCTTGAGCTGTACAAATTGCGGCGGGAGTTAAAAAAGTAGTGAATAGAAATTGAATTTGTGTCAAGTTAGCTGACACATCCATCAGCCAGTAAATATATATGTCGTGCGGCCAAAGTAAACAAAATAGCGGTATGGCAATTCGCCATCTACACTAACACTAGTGTGGACACGTGCATCAAAGAGACCTGACGTGCGTAGTGCCTAGAGCATGGGACGACACAGACACGAGGCGGGCACGTGGAGTGGGCAAAATCCTCAAGCGGGTGCCCGTGGCTCTCGGATTCGCCACGGGGCTCTAGGAGCACGACACACCCGTGCCTCTTGTGGACGTGAAACTCCCCGAGCACTGGCATCTCAACGGCCAGTGGGTGCTTATGTCTACGTACAGCTTGGCGCGCACCAGGTTAAGATTATGTATCGGCGTACCTTTCTCCCGCCCGATCTACACGTTGACCCGACATTTGGCTTCAAGAGCGGCCTCTGGGACGCCGCCACACCTTCTTCGCCTCACGTGGACCTCCGCTGGCGGAACCAGGAGGGGATGGGAAAGAACGCCGAAGAGTACGGGAGGAGGACGGGGAAGAAGACGTGTTGCCCGAGCTCATGGGGCCCAGAACGGGAAAGAGGACCCGGAACAGCTCCGCCTCTGCCTTGAGGCATCAGAGCTGCACAAGCTAGGGATGTGGCCCTAGCTCGCTCCGGCGCTGCACGAGTCCGCCATGGCGCAGCAGGCACCACCAGCATAGGTTCCATTTCCAAATTTTAAAACTTTTTCGATTTAGCCTTGAGATATACTAAGCGAGATACAAAGTTAAATTTTCTAGATATGCAACTACGGTGAATTTACCTATATAGCAAAAGTTATACTAAGCAACATACAAATACAAAGTAAGGTAAAACATAGAAGTGACCGATAGCGGAAGCACGTGGAGACAAGGATCTATTCCCGAGTTTCTCCTTTCGAGGGAAGTACGTCTCGTTGGAGGGGTGTGGGTTTCGCCATGAAGGTCTACTCAACGTCACAAAGGCATCAACCTATTCTCCAATGAACCTCGTCACAAAGGCCTAATTCATCTTCCACTATGTAATCCTTCGAGGCGGAATCCGGTGCCTTTACAATGAGTTTGAGGAACACACCCACAACTGAATTAGAGGCTCTCAAGAACACGAAGAATCTGTTACAAACAACAAGTGAGTAATAATGAAGTTTAGGTTTTCCACAAGGAAACCCTAGACACAAATCCCTCAAGTGAATGAGGGGGAAATGAAGAATGGCTTTGTGAAGATGTAGATCGGGTATCTTGCGTGCAGGGACCGGAGTCTTCGGACTCAAGATTTTCCTGCGCATTTGGCAATGTGGTGTCATGCGCAGAACACAAGATGGAAATTTGGCGGAGTCTCCGCTCATACCGGAGTCTCTGGTCCATGAGGACCGAAGTCTCCACCCTCATGTTTTCCCTGCTCAAAGTTCAAGTTGGTGTTAGACACAGAAGAAAGTCTAGAAACTTGCTGGAGTCTCCGGACTTTGGCTAAGTTTCCGGCCCTCCGGAATGTTCCCGGAGTCTTTGGAAGGCCAGAGTCTCCGGTGTGACAAAGCCAAAAACATCTCAAACGACCAGATTTTGAGGAGTGGGTATAAATACCCCTCCCCTTCTTCCACCTATGGGTAGCTCGTCCAGCATTGAAATCTTCAATTAATTGAGCTCAACTACTCAAGATATCTCTCAATCTCTCCACCGAAACCCGTTGATCATCGGAGGATTGAAAGAGAATCCGTCCAAGCCGGGAACTCCAGACACTCTTCGGCAATATTCTGAGGAGAAATCATTGGATGACACCACTATGTCTTCACGCCGAGAAATCCTGAGTCCGGAGACTCTAGAACACGGAGACTCTGTCCTGGAGATTTCAGCCAACACCTCTAGAACTTTTCTCCCTTTTTGGAAATATCCACCATTAATAAAAATGTATCAAGAGGGCCTAGCAACATCAACACACTTGTTAGAAATATACTAATGTTGTGATCAAACACACAAACCATATTTATGGGAGATATGCACTTTCGATCTTCCCCTTTTTGGTGTTTGATGACAACATAAGTATTTGCGGTGATAATCGCTTGCTAAAGATAAGTTTAGCAAAATTAGACGGGATCCCCCTTGATGTGTGCACCAAAATGGAACACATAAACAAGAATCACACTCTCTCTATATTTTACAAACTCAAAGCAAGTGAAATAAACATAAAAAACAACAAACAATAATTTTACAAGTAAGTTAAGACAAGTAAGACGATAAAGGATTAGCACAACAACATATAGATAGTCTCACAACCTTAGTTCAATACGAGAAATTCAAAAAGAAAGATAAATGGAGATACAAGTTTATAAGAGGCAAATCAAATTCAAAAAACTTGTGCTCCGAGCAAGCCCACGCAAATCTCCGGATATAGCCTAATAGAGTAACTTCTCCGTCTTTGGCATCGAGACACCAAAAAGAGGGGAAAGAGAAATTCTACATGCAACCCAAGGGATCAATCCTCCTCCTCAGACTCCCCGTCCTGAGCACAATTTTCCTGATAATCTTCGTACTCATCATCATCATCTCCAGACTGCTTCTCCTCCTCAACATCTTCCTTATTCTCTTCCTCTTCAGTCATAGGAGCCTTACCCCGAGTGTGGGAAGTGGATGGAGCAAAGGTACCCTCACTTAAATAACCCCAGAGAAAGGAAGAGTTGTTCCACTCATTGTAAGGGCATCTCCTACGGGGCTGCTCAAACGACGGACAAAACACGGACAAATCCGTCCGTTTGAGCAGCGGTCCGGTAGGGGGGCACGGCAATTTTGGAACGCGCCCTACGGGGCTGCTTACTTAGGAGGGTGGGGGCCAGAACTTTTTTAAACTCTCCAATGAATAAAAGATCTTCTTGAAGCCCATTAAGGAGCAACTTGTGCGTACTTCAGAAATTTGCACAGGTTTACTTTTTATTGGAAAAAGAAGCAAAGGATAAACCGGAAAGTGTTTTTGGCTCTGGAGCACCAGTGCTCCTGCCATTTTATTTTAATTTTTCAAAAATATAGTTACGAGATTCAAAAAGTTTTGAAAACAAATCGGGATGTAGGTCGTGATGTATCCCACAAAAGTACGAAATTTCAATTTCAAATACAAAATATTACGGGCTAAAAAAATGATACAATTTAGAGATTTGATAATAGTCATACTCAGATCCACACTTTAATCATTTTCGGTAGTTCAGAATAGAAACTAATTGAAATTGATTTTTTGCTCCTTTGTAGGATACATCATTCGCTACATACAAATTTTTCCTGAATTTCTGAAACTCATAAATATCATTTTCAATTTTTTTTAAATAGCAGTATCACTTTTGCTTAGTTGCACCAAATCTCCACTCATAACTACATGGAGGAGTGCATGTATAGCAAAGGGATTAATAATCAGTTAAAATTCGTAGCAATGACCACACTAGTGGAAACAGGGCCTTTTGTCCCGGGTCGTAAGGGCCAGTTGTCCCGGTTGTGCAACCGGGATGGGCTGGCCGGGACAAATGGCCCGTCCCATTGGTCCCGGTTGTGCCAGGACCCGGGATGGTAAGGATAGGCCACGTGGCGAACCTGGGCCAGGGAGTTCGTCCCGGTTCGTTCAAGGGACCGGGATGGATACTTTTTTGACAAAAAAATATATATAATCCCGAGCCCGGTCTTTTGGGCTCCTGTCTCCCAATCCCGAGCCGGCCTCCCCTTCCCCAACCGCGTCCAGGCCCACGTCTTTTATTAAGCCCACTGGTCACATTTTTTTGTCAAAAGGGCCCACTGGCCCGCGTCTTTTATTATGGTCAGTCAACGGTTCGAAGGCCCCACTAGCCAGCGTGGTCAGTCAATGGTTCGAAGGGGCCACTGGCCAGCGGCCGTTGGCTGGCTCGCCTGGTCCCTTAAATTAAGACTACAAGACGGTCAAAGGGCCACTGTCGCCTCGTCTTCCCGCCCCGCCTCGGCTTCCCGCGCCCCCACTTCCCCACGCGCGCGTGCCACGACTGCAACCGCCGCCACGCCTCGGCTCCTGCCCGCATTCATGGCCGCCTGCAACCGCCGCCACGTCCAGGCCGCCGGTTGGCATGCCAGCCCACCCCGGGTCCTTTTTAAAGGCCCCCCTCCGCCCGTACAACCCATCCACCCCGGCCGCGCCCAAGGTAGACCAACCATAGCCACCATGTCCCGCTGGTTCGGCAGCGGCTCCGGCAGCGGCTCCGGCAAACGCCCCAGGAATGAAGGCTCCTCGAGCGGCGTCGGCCGCGTCCCACCACCGCCGGCGGAGGCCTTCGGCTACGGCCCTGGAGGTGTCCGCCTCGGCGGGACGCCGCGCGTCCCCGCGCCACCTCCGGCTGCACGCCCGCCGCCCAGCGCCGCGCCCAAGGGCAAGAGGTTCCGCCGGTACGTCCGGGTGGACGAGGCCGAGTGGCACTGGAACAACGCCACGCCGGTGTTCTATGCTGACGTCCACCTCCCGGACGGCTGGCACCTGAACCCCCAGCGGATCCCTGTGCCGCCGGTCCCGACCGGCCAGGCGCTGCTCGAGGAGATCGACCGCCGGCGCGAGCTCCTGCCGGCCCACGTCCGCAGGGAGCGCGCGTACGCGCGCAGCTCCCCCTACTGGGGCGCCTGGCTCGAGCAGGAGCACGAGCAGCGCCGGCGCTCCTACATCCCCGCCCCCCACGAGGTGGACGTCGAGGACTACCCGCCGCCACCGCCCGGCCGGGAGAGGGAGCTGTGGCTCCTCGACGACATCCCGGAGGACTTCTCCGGGGAGGAGGACCCCGTGCTCCGGGCCGCCATGGAGGATGCCTGCAAGGCCTCCCGCCGCTCACTCGTCGAGGACGAAATCAAGCGGTGGGAGCGGGTCGTGGCCGCCGCCCGCGCCGCCGCCGCCGCCATGCCGCCGCCGCCGCCCCCCGAGCCTACCCCCTGGTGGCACGCGCTCTACGCCGAGTATGAGGCGTCCGAGGACCAGCCGCCGCCGCAGCCGCTCCCCCCCGGGCTGGAGTACGGCATGTCCTGGGCCTGGACCGGCGGCGTTTGGGCGCCGGGGTCGCCCGAGAAGGAGGAGCTGCCCCCTTCGCCGCCGCCGCCGCAGGAGGTGCTGCCCCCGCCACCGCCGCTGCCCCTCCACCGCCGTACGCGCCTCCGATGCCCCCGATGCCTGCACCCCCGGCCCAGCCGCCTGCCCACCTGTGGCAGCCGCCCCCCTACCAAGAAATCTCCTCCGACGAGGAGGACGAGTAGATCGGCCGGTCGCCTGTGGCCGCGCCGCCACCCCCTATTTCTATGTAAGCAAGGCCCCTAGCTACCCCCCAAGAAAACGGCCGGCCGCCTGTGGCCGCGCCGCCGCCCCTTAATGCAAGTACGGCCGGCCGCCTGTGGCCGCGCCGCCCCTATCTATGTAAGCAAGGCCCCTGGCCTTTTTTTAATATAAGTTGTGTGCCCCCTAGTCTACCGTGTCCCTAGCCCATACCCGCCGGCGGTCCGCCGGCGAGATCTGTCTACTCGTTCCCGCCGCCGGCAGGGCTTCGCCCAGCCATGTCCACTCGTACCTGTCCCTGGGGTGTTCGTTCGGCCTGGAGAGATGGCCGCGTTTTTTATACACCTGGGCCTCTAGTCCCGGCCCGTGCCACCAACCGGGACTAGAGCCCCTTTGGTCCCGGTTGGTACCACGGCCCGGAACCAAAAACAAATTTCGAATTTCGGTGGCACCCCTGCGCGCCCAAAATTTTTTAGCGCCAAAATTTGAAAAGGGTTAAGTTTGCACATTAACAACTTCTATATACTTTCAAATTTGACAAAAATTCCAACATGAAAAATGCTAGAATTTGCAAAACTAATTTAAATCCATTTTTCGTTTAACTAAATAATTATTCTAACTATTGAAACTATTAATTATTTTTTCATTTGTATATAATTTGAATATAAAAATGTTACAATTTTTTATTTCTCTCGTGATCTTCCTAATTCAAAGCGAGTTGTACCTTATTGACACGGTGAATTTGAGATCTTCGTCTACAACAGAAAAACCATAGTTTTCCTTCGAAGTTTTACTCTGCGCATCCACACGTATTTTCCCTTTATCCCGACCCCCGCTTGAAAACATAGTAACTTCCGTGTACGCTATCATTAGTGAGAGACTTCACGCCGGCAATCTCAATTAAAGTGCCAGTTTGTGTCTGATCCCACCAACCCCTCAAAATCCTCCTATTAACTTCACATATCTCAACTGAAATCACTGTCTTCATGTGGATGCCAAGCCTGTGCAAAGCTATCTCTCCTCCTCCAATACCGGAGAATAAGGACACCACATTAACACCATTGGGAAACATGTTCTTCAACACCGACAAGTGGCAACCCACAGTATCAATTTGGAATGAATTGCCTTCCGTGTACGCTATCATTAGTGAGAGACTTCACGTCGGCAATCTCAATTAAAGTGCCAGTTTGTGTCTGATCCCACCAACCCCTCAAAATCCTCCTATTAACTTCACCTATCTCAACTGAAATCACTGTCTTCATGTGGATGCCAAGCCTGTGCAAAGCTATCTCTCCTCCTCCAATACCGGAGAATAAGGACACCACATTAACACCATTGGGAAACATGTTCTTCAACACCGACAAGTGGCAACCCACAGTATCAATTTGGAATGAATTGCCTTCCGTGTACGCTATCATTAGTGAGAGACTTCACGTCGGCAATCTCAATTAAAGTGCCAGTTTGTGTCTGATCCCACCAACCCCTCAAAATCCTCCTATTAACTTCACCTATCTCGACTCAAATCACTGTCTTCATGTGGATGCCAAGCCTGTGCAAAGCTATCTCTCCTCCTCCAATACCGGAGAATAAGGACACCACATTAACACCATTGGGAAACATGTTCTTCAACACCGACAAGTGGCAACCCACAGTATCAATTTGGAATGAATTGCCTTCCGTGTACGCTATCATTAGTGAGAGACTTCACGTCGGCAATCTCAATTAAAGTGCCAGTTTGTGTCTGATCCCACCAACCCCTCAAAATCCTCCTATTAACTTCACCTATCTCAACTCAAATCACTGTCTTCATGTGGATGTCAAGCCTGTGCAAAGCTATCTCTTCTCCTCCAATACCGGAGAATAAGGACACCACATTAACACCATTGGGAAACATGTTCTTCAACACCGACAAGTGGCAACCCACAGTATCAATTTGGAATGAATTGCCTTCCGTGTACGCTATCATTAGTGAGAGACTTCACGTCGGCAATCTCAATTAAAGTGCCAGTTTGTGTCTGATCCCACCAACCCCTCAAAATCCTCCTATTAACTTCACCTATCTCAACTCAAATCACTGTCTTCATGTGGATGCCAAGCCTGTGCAAAGCTATCTCTCCTCCTCCAATACCGGAGAATAAGGACACCACATTAACACCATTGGGAAACATGTTCTTCAACACCGACAAGTGGCAACCCACAGTATCAATTTGGAATGAATTGCCTTCCGTGTACGCTATCATTAGTGAGAGACTTCACGTCGGCAATCTCAATTAAAGTGTCAGTTTGTGTCTGATCCCACCAACCCCTCAAAATCCTCCTATTAACTTAACCTATCTCAACTCAAATCACTGTCTTCATGTTAAATCACTGTCTTCATGTGGAATAATAATGAAGTCAGACTGGTCATAGTTGTCAAGCACTCAATGCTTGCCAGCTTTTGACCGATCAATACAAATTATTGGTCAAACTTGCACCTACTCCATTCATAATCACATAATATGTATAAATATCATTTTGGCTAACAAAATCTCGTTCATACTACGTTATAAGAACTATGATCATGTATTCCACGTTTATTATTACACATCACCAACAACATCCCTATCTAGTCTTCTGAATTTTCTTCGTGTCCCTTGCTTATGATCGCTTCGGCCGTAACCATGGAGCATCTTCATTATTTAACGGGATGGTGGGGTCAGCTTTCACTGTGAAGGGTGGAATTTCAACAAACTTATTATAATATTCTGACATGTCTGTCGTGTCCTCGATTCCCACGATGTTTCTTTTCCCTGAGAGAACTATGTGACGCTTCGGCTCATCGTATGATGAAATTGTTCCCTTATTTTTTCTTTTCTTCGGTCTGGAAGACATGTCCTTCACATAGAAGACCTGAGCCACATCATTGGCTAGAACGAATGGTTCGTCATTGTAACCAATACAGTTGAGATCCACTGTTGTCATTCCATAAAGCGGGTCTACCTTTACCCCTTCTCCATTCAGGTTGACCCATTTGCACTTGAACAAAGGGACCTTAAAAGAAGGTCCATAGTCAAGTTCCCATATCTCCTCTATGTAACCATAGTATGTGTCAGTTTTTCCATTCTCGTTTGTTGTATCAAAGCGGACACCACTGTTTTGGTTGGTGCTCTTCTTATCTTGGGAGCTCGTGTAAAATGTATTCCCATTTATCTCGTACCCTTGAAAACTCCCAATAGTCGAAGATGGTGACCCTGCCAACATGTATAGCTGATCTTCAACAGTGGTGTCATTTATAAGACGTGTTTGCAACCAACTTCCGAAAGTCTCCATGTGTTCGCGTTTAATCCATGAGTCATCCTTCCCCGGGTTTGCAGACCGTACAATATTCTTGTGTTCCTCGACATACGTAGCCATGAACATAGAATTTTGTAGAACTGTGTAGTGTGCTTTGGTCAAAGAATGCCCGTCCCTAGGTATCATTGTTTTCTTTCCCAGCGTTCCTTTTCCCCTCAGTCTCCCCTCATGCCGCGATTCAGGAACACCAACTGTCTTAAGGTCAGGAATAAAGTCAACACAGAACCCAATGACCTCCTCTGTTCCATAGCCCTTCGAGATGCTTCCTTCTAGCCTAGCACGGTTATGAACATATTTCTTCAAGACTCCCATGAACCTCTCAAAGGGGAACATATTATGTAGAAATACCGGACCGAGAATATGAATCTCTTCACATAGGTGAACAAGGAGATGAGTCATAATGTTGAAGAAGGATGGTGGGAACACCAACTCAAAACTAACAAGACACTGGACCACATCCCTCTGTAATCTTGTCAGAATTTCTGGATCGATTACCTTCTGAGATATTGCGTTCATGAATGCACATAGCTTCACAATGGGTACTCGAACATTTTCCGGTAGAAGCACCCTCAATGCAATCGGAAGCAATTGCGTCATAATCACGTGGCAGTCATGAGACTTCAGGTTTTGGAATTTTTTCTCTGCCATGTTTATTATCCCCTTTATATTCGACGAGAAGCCAGACGGAACCTTGATACTGTAAAGGACTTCAAAGAATATTTCCTTCTCTGCTTTAGTAAGAGCGTAGCTGCTTAAGGAATGGCGCCCTGTATCTGTGTGCTTGTTGCTTGGGTCTTTCATACGTTGCTGGTCCTCCCGTGCTTCAGGCGTATCTTTTGACTTCCCATACACGCCCAGGAAGCATAGCAGATTGACACATAGATTCTTTGTCACGTGCATCACGTCGATCGAAGACCGGACATCTAAAACTTTCCAATAGGGTAGCTCCCAAAATATAGATTTCTTCTTCCACATGGGTGCCCGCTTATCAGGGCCGTACGGAACTGGTTGGCTGCCAGCAGCCTTACCAAAGATTACTTCTAGGTCCTTGATCATATCGAATATATCATTACCACTACGGAGCTCAGGCTTCTTTCGGTTATCTGCCTCACCTCTGAAATGCTTCCCTCCTTTTTTCCTTAAGGGATGCTTGATCGGAAGAAATCTACGATGCCCCAGGTATACAACCTTTTTACATTTATCCAAAAAAACACTGTCAGTCTTATCTAAACAGTGTGTGCATGCATTGTATCCCTTGTTTGTATGACCGGAAATGTTACTAAGAGCTGGCCAATCATTGATGGTCACGAAAAGCAACGCCCGTAGGTCAAATGGCTTTTGTTCGTTCTCATCCCACACACGTACACCTGGTTTGCCCCACAGTTCTAAGAGTTCTTCCACTAATGGCCTTAGATACACATCAATGTCGTTGCCAGGTTGCCTCGGGCCTTGGATGAGAACTGGCATCATAATGAACTTGCGCTTCATGCACAACCAAGGAGGAAGGTTGTACATACATAGAGTTACAGGCCAAGTGCTATGACTGGAGCTCTGCTCCCCAAAAGGATTAAAGCCATCTGTACTTAGACCAAACCATAAGTTTCTCGCCTCTCCTGCAAAGTCTGGAAAGTCTCTCTCGATCTTTCTCCACTGCGATCCATCGGCGGGGTGCCTCAAATTTCCATCTTTCTTACGGTCTTCTTTGTGCCATCGCAACAACCTAGCATGCTCTTTGTTTCTAAACAGACGTTTCAGCCGTGGTATTATAGGAGCATACCACATCACCTTAGCAGGAACCCTCTTACGGGGGGGCTCGCCGTCAACATCACCAGGATCATCTGCTCTGATCTTATACCGCAGTGCAGTGCATATCGGACATTCATCCAAATTCTCGTACTTCTCACCGCGGAAGAGAATGCAGTCATTAATGCATGCATGTATCTTCTGCACATCTAATCCTAGAGGGCAGAGAGCTTTCTTTGCTTCGTACGTACTCTCAGGAAATTTGTTATCCTTTGGAAGTTTTGGCTTCATTAGTTGAAGTAAACTCTCAAATGCCTTGTCAGTCACACCGTTTTGTGCCTTCCATTTCAGCAACTCCAGTGTGGTACCGAGCTTTGTGCTACCATCTTCGAAATTTGGGTATAACAATTTTTTGTGATCCTGTAACATGTTGTCCAGCTTCAACCTCTCCAATTTATTTTCACAGTCTTCCCTTGCATCAGCAATAACTCGGCCAAGATCATCATCGGGCTCTTCTGATGCCTGTTCTTGATCACATCCTTCTTCTGCATTCTCTTCCATTGCAGTATCGTCGTATTCAGGGAACAAAGGATCTTCTTCTTCTTCATCATCGTCTTCCATCACAACCCCTCTTTCTCCATGCTTGGTCCAGCAATTATAGCTGGGCATGAAACCTCTCCGAAGTAGATGGCCGTGAAGGATTCTTTCGGAAGAATGTTCTCTGACGTTCCGACAATCAACACATGGGCAACACATGAAGCCATTATCTTTGTTCGCCTGAGCTACAGCAAGAAATGCATTCAGGCCTGCCATATACTCGGAGGTGCGTCGGTCACCGTACATCCATCGCTGCCGTGCATCCATCTGCATCATATAATTAAGTTTATCAAAATACATATTAATACAGAGATGACCACAGTACATCGACAAATAATACTTTTTTATGTATCAGTTACAGATGAAAAAGATAATTTGTTAACCTCGGTCGAAGATACCATTTTCAGTGAGCTTGTGTGCGTCTCGGGAATTTCGTCGAACACCTCGTGTGCATAGTAAAAAAAAACACTATAACAACACACTCTCTCACACCCACTGGTAGAAAAAAGGCCTTCGGTATGCCAGCATCAGTCCCCAAGCGTCGCGCACCGTGACTAATGAGTCTTTAGTCCCGGGTCGGGAGGAGACCCGCGACAGAAGGTCAGACGTCGCGAGTTGGGAAGCGCGTTGCGGCGCGTGGAGGGAATTAATTCCGGTTGACCTGGCCGCCCGGGACTATTGGTCCTTTATTCCCCGTTCCCGTGGCCAACCGGGACCAATGGCCCTTTATTCCCCGTGCCCGTGGCCAACCGGGACTAAACATCAAGCTTCTCGCCTCCCCCGCGGCGGTTTTTATTTCGCGAGCGAGGCAGAAGGGCGCCATTCCAACTGCTTGCTCTCTGTTCTTCCTCTCGCTCTCTGTTCTTCCTCTCTCGCTCTCTGTTCTTTTCGATCCAAGCACACGCACGCAAATGGCTGAAGTTTGGACGCAATACTATGGTTCCACACCATGCGGCAAGGATTTGGACGTGCTCTTCACCAACAGTTCCGCGAGGCTGCATGAAGCTCTGGGTCATTTGGTCGATCTCTATTTTGCAGCTCCCGAAGAACACCGGTTCTTTGGGCTCGATCTGGAGTACACGGCGAATCAGAAGGATGTTGTCGTCATCCAGATTGCGTTCAAGCAGTCGGTGTTGGTCTTCCAATGGTCAAGGTAGAAGCTATAGCACACGTACAATCTTGCATGCATCTTCGAGTTTTTTTGTTGCATGTGAAGAATACGTGTGTTGCAACATATCTAACACATATCCTATTTTTGTTGTTACAGTAGTTCAAAGCATTGCCCGGACCTTGTTGATTTTCTTGTCAACTCGGGGTTTGACTTTTGCAGCGTTGACATCACGCAAGACCGTGTGAAGTTGATGCGCATCGGTATTATGATACCTGAAGATCACTACGTTGATCTTCAGAATCTTATCCAGTTGACCGGGCCAAAGACCGGGATGGCTGTCATGGCAAGCACCTTCATCCACCAGGGCTATCAAAGGATGAAGACTGATTTCCGCCGGGAGAATCACTTCTATTGGGAGGAGACCCCATTGCGCATGACGAACCTCAAGTATGCGGCCATAGATGCATATGTCGCGTACGAGTTGTTCCGCATCTACTCGGCGGGGCCATAGATGATGTATGCGTTCGATATCTATGTGCATGTAATGGGTATCTAATTAGTTGTATATATATGTAATGGATATCTTTTGTGATTGACTCTATATATATATGTTATGAAATGTGATCGACTCTATGTTGTGTTATGTGTGATCGACTCTATGTTTGTGTGTTATGTGTGATCGACTCTATGCATGTAATGAATATTGTTTGTATTATTGTTCTTTATTTTTGATATATTTTTTCATTTTAAGATTTTAAAATGAATTAGTATTATTTTTCTTCATTTTTTGATATATTATTTGTATTTTTAAGATTTTAAAATGAATTAGTATTATTGTTCTTAATTTTTGATATATTATTTGTATTTTAAGATTTTAAAATGAATTAGTATTATTGTTCTTCATTTTTGATATATTATTTGTATTTTTAAGATTTTAAAATGAATTAGTTCTATTTTTCTCAATTTTTGGATATATTATTTGTATTTTTAGAAATAATACAAATTAAAAGTTAATGTTTATTTATTTATTTAAAATTATTAATTACATCATTACTTTTGTTTATTAAAAGATTTATTTGAAATTCAAACAATAAAGAAATGTGGCTTCGACCAACATGTTAATAAGATTGATATGATACTACTATCACATACATGCGTGAGAAACACTTGGATTCGGGACGGGATGGAACTCGGAAGTTAAGCGTGCTAGTGCTAGAGTAGTGGGAGGATGGGTGACCGAGCGGAAAGTTTGACATGAGTAAGTAATTTGACTAGAGATAATCTTAGTTAGACACTAAGCAAATAATACAAATTATGAAAAAAAAAAAAGTGAAAAAAAGAGTGAAAAAAAGGGAGTGAAAAAAGGTGAGAAAAATAATTAGAAACCAAATGAATTAAAAAAATTACGAAATAAATCTAGTCCCGGTTCATGTGGCCAACCGGGACTAAATGTCCTCCGCCCCCCGGCTCCGCCACCCGCCCACGTGGACGGGCTCTTAGTCCCGGTCCGTAAGTGGCGGGACTATAGGGTGGGGCCTTTAGTCGCGCGTAGCTAGTCCCGGTTGCCTGGACGGGATTAATGGGCCTGGCGAACCGGGACTGTAGGACTTTTTTCTACCAGTGACCTCCAAGGAAAAAAAAAGATGGAAGGAGGGGGGGCTGGGACAGTATATATAGGGGAAGCGGCATTGGTCCCGGTTCGTGGACTGAACCGGGACAACAGGTCATGCGCGTGCCACGTGGCCTGTGGCTAGGCATTGGTCCCGGTCCGTGGCACGAGCCGGGACCGATATGCCCCCCACGAACCGGGACCAATGCGCGCAGGCGATTCCTGTTGTCCCGGGCGCACGAACCGGGACCAATGCAGGGCATTTGTCCCGGATTTGGTTGCAACCGGGACAGCTGCCCTCCGACCCCCTGGATGAGAGGGGTTGTTTCCACTGGTGACCAGTCGCCCTCTGAACGTAATGCCTACTGCATATATATGCTGTATGCACTGTACAAAACGGGCCACACTGACACACATTTGAAGCTGGGACCAAACAAAAGTAATGATACTAGCTGAGCTACTATTTTCCCTCAAGAAAAGAAAAGCTAAATGGATCGACGTGACATGCACATGCCCATGAAGATAGGCGACACGGTCACGTGGCACCCATTAAACTTAACCGGACCCAAATGGATCGGGTAGCCTACTTACGCCTTGACTGGCAGCAGTGTGTAATGTACACACGGAAAATAATATGGGTTTTACAAATACATAATCTTTACTATTAAAGTCGGCTCGGTGGTGTCCGTGTCCGTACGTCCGTCGTCTGCTCCGCGAGCGCATGGCCCAGACAGAGGGTAACGCACGAAACGTTTCCAGATTCCACTTGCCTTTTGCCTAAGAGAAAAAAACTGTCAGCCTATCTCTTCCTCTTCCTGGCTTCCTCATTTCGTTCTCTCCCTCTTTCTCTGATGGTTGTTGCCGCGCTGATCGGGACTCACCGGTGGCCGGAGCACGGCACTTATTCGAAGGCAACAAAGGCGGGCCAAGGTGAGCAATTCTCTCCCGAGAAAACAATCCCCGTAACCAGGTTCCTCTCCCCGTCTCTCATTTTCTGTGGTGTCCTAGCGGCGGTGCCAGATCAGGGTGACGCCTTGACGGCAGGTCGGCATCCGATCAAGCCCGCATCTAGAAGGTGAGTGCATCCTCCCCCATTTTCTCTGCCTCGAGGCCCTCTCTACCCAACCTCGCGCGCCTGGAAGCCTACGGCCATGACACGGCATGGACGCCGCAGCCCGTCCACCACACAAGGGACACAGTCATCGCGCTGAAGTGCTGAATGCATGGACTTCTCTCTTGGACATCAATGTCCTGGACGCTGCACTCAGGCCATGCACAATTCAGGGAAGGCTACGAGCCGGATTGCACTCACGTTCGCGTGGAGGGACGTGACGGCTAACATACTAGCAGCAGGGCCAATTGACTATGTCGTTTCATTCTGAATCATTGCATAAGTTTAGCTATCGATCGGTTAATTACATCCTTCCCATTCACATGTGTCGCTGGCCACGAGATGGGCGTCATTAAGTCCCAGCGTATGCTTCTTATTCTGGGAATTTCGTTGTGCAGATTGGTAAAATGAGAACAACCTTTAGCTCTTGTTTGGACTACTAGGACATTTGAGCAAGTCCTGGAGCTGCAGGATTGTGATCCCCTTATTCTTAAGAAGGAGGATAGGTTGCATCCGCAAATGAGGCCGAGAAAAGTGCAACTACCTAAAATGAATAAAACGAAAGAAGAATATCCAATTTTTTTTTCTTGGAGAAACATGATGGGAACTGCGAGGCTTACCCTGCTTATTTTTATAGTAAAGATTCTTAATAAGACCTGTTGAAAGTCAGGGCACCAAAGAGGGAAGAAATGCATGTAGAATAATTCTGTATTAGCACGATCCAAGTTTTTTTTACCTTGTGTCACTCTTTCTTATACTCCAAATAAAATTATGTATGATCATCGAACAATTCTGAAGTAATTTTTTAGTCCAGTGATAGATTAATTCTAAGTCATTCGATTTTTTTTTTAGTATTGTAGGAGTGCTGATTTATTATATATTGGAGAACCCAGCAAGAATTTTTACATATATACAAAAATTATGAGCATGATGCATTTTGCTCTCTCCTTAATTATCGTTTTAGTTGGTCTTCTAAAATTTGTAAATTGTTCATACCCAAATTTTGCATCCTTGAAATGGTTGATCTTTGTTTGGCTTAGTTCTAATTTTTGTAATTTGAAAGAGTACAAACATTATAAGACGATGATGTGTGCATTGTCTACTGAAAGCAGGAAAAGTAGCATGGCGTTTGGTTTAATGTGTCGATCGATCTCTAGATTTATGCTTGTTATTCAAATAATTGCTTTAACCAATACATCTTTACAATGTCTGTTATCTTTACAATGTGCTATAGATGAAGCATAAGTCATGACCTGGATGCGTTGATGCTACATGAGCTATAGGCGAAACTTATGTTGGCGAATAATAGAGAGTGGATTGGTTGGAAGACAGAGAGTTTAAAAAGATTTGTGTGATGGCGAAAGGAAACTACATTTGTCTTTTAAAGTGGGATTGAAGCATTTTTCTACGAGTACAACGTTCAATTAGATTTTACCAAATACAATTGAAGAAAATTGGAATTTTAATGCGTTTAGATTTCCCATGTAGATATCTTAGACTATTCACATGCATTATATTCAATATGCGACAAAATAATAAACCACGTGGCAACGCACGTGCACTCAACTAGTGTACTTAACATATATGTTGGTTCCTTTTTACTCCTCCGATTCATAAAAAGTGTCGCACATTTTTTACTAAATTAGTACAAACTTTCTATTAAGTGGGCGACAGTTTTTATGGATCGGAGGGAGTAAAATATTTTTGTGTATACCTTCGTCCTAGCTAGCAGATACCTAATCGACATTGGCTCTCTTCACCGAGAAGGTTTGTAAGGAAAGTACTTTGGTTGGTGAGCTATGCCTTCTAAGGAAAAAAGCTCTCATAGACCTTTTTTTGTCTATGCAGTGACATGGATTAGCTGAAAAGTTCGTGGCACGAAGAAGATACGGGGATACGTAATCGTCAGCGTATCAGGGCAATCTCTTAAAGTATAGAGAGATGGATTAAACTAGATTAATTATGTTGTGTGCCTAGGCATGGAGCCAATAATCGATCATTCACCCCCGACAAATGGAAGATTGATTAAAGATTACTTGGGTTCACTAGTGGAAACAGAGCCTTTTGTCCCGGGTCGTAAGGGTCATTTGTCCCGGTTGCGCAACCGGGATGGGCTAGCCGGGACAAATGGCCCTCCCCATTGGTCCCGGTTGTGCCAGGATCCGGGATGGTAAGGCTGGCCCACGTGGCGACTCTGGGCCAGGGACCGCGAGGGAGTTCGTCCCGGTTCGTTTTAGGGACCGGGATGGATGCCTTCTTAAAAAAAGAATAAAGTCCGCCCATTTTCCCTGCCGCGGCAGGTTTTTTTTGTTCGTTTTTTTTTCTCCTGCCTCGCAATCGCCAACCGGCCTCCCCTTCCCCAACCGCTCCAGGCCCACGTCTTTAATTAAGCCCACTGACACATTTTTTAGTCAAAAAGGCCCACTGGCCCGCGTCTTTTATTATGGACAGTCAACGGTTCGAAGGGCCCACTGGCCCGCGTCTGTTATTATGGCCAGTCAACAGGGGCCACTGGCCAGCGGCCTGGTGGCTGGTTCGCCTGGTCCCTTAAACTAAGACCGAAGGACGGTCAAAGGGCCGCTGTCCGCCTCGTCTTCCCGCCCCGCCTCGGCTTCCCGCGCCCCACTACCCACGCGCCACGCCTCGGCTCCCCGCATTCATGGCCGCCTGCAACCGCCGCCACGTTCAGGCCGCCGGTTGGCATGCCAGCCCACCCCGGGTCCTTTTTAAAGGCCCCCCGCCGCCCGTACAACCCACCCACCCCGGACGCGTCCCTGGCAAAGCAACCCTAGCCGCCACCATGTCCCGCTGGTTCTCGAACTCCGGCAAGCGCCCAAGGAACGACGACGGAGGCTCGTCGAGCGGCGCCGGCCGCATCCCACCCCCGCCGGCGGAGGCCTTCGGCTACGGCCCTGGAGGTGTCCGCCTCGGCGGGGCGCCGCGCGTCCCCGCGCCACCTCCGGCGGCCCGCCCGCCGCCCCGCGCCGCGCCCCCGGGCAAGCGGTTCCACCGGTACGTCCGGGTGGACGAGGCGGAGTGGCACTGGAACAATGCCACTCCGGTGTTCTACTCCGACGTGCACCTCCCGGACGGCTGGCACCTGAACCCCCAGCGGATCCCAGTGCCGCCGGCCCCGACCGGCGCGGCGCTGCTCGAGGAGATCGACCGCCGGTGCGAGCTCCTGCCGGTCCCCGTCCGCAGGGAGCGGATGTACGCGCGCGGCTCCCCCTACTGGGGTGCCTGGCTCGAGCAGGAGCACGAGCAGCGCCGCCGCTCCTTCATCCCCGCCCCCCTCGAGGCCAACGTGCACGACTACCCCCCGCCAGCGCCCGGCCGGGAGAGGGAGCTATGGCCCCTCGTGGACGAGCCGGAGGACTTCTCCGGGGAGGAGGACCCCGAGCTCCGGGCCGCCATGGAGAAGGCCTGCGAGGCCTCCCGCCGCTCCCTCATCGACGACGAGATCAAGAGGTGGGAGCGTGTCGTGGCCGCCGCCGCCGCCGACGCCACCCCCTAACGAGCCTGCCATCCCCTGGTGGCAGGCGATGAACGCCGAGCTGGAGGCGTCCGAGGACATGCCGGAGCCGCAGCCGCTCCCACCAGGCCTGGAGTATGGCATGACATGGGCCTGGACCGGCGGCGTTTGGGCGCCGGGGTCGCCGGAGCAGGAGGAGGAGCTGCCCCCGCCGCCGCCGCTGCCGCAGGAGGTGCTGCCCCCGCCGCCGCCGTACGCGCCCCCGATGCCCCCGATGTCTCCAGCCCCGGCGAGCCCGGCCCAGCCGCCTGCCCACCTGTGGCAGCCACCCGCCTATGTAAGCCTCTCCGACGACGAGGACGACTAGATCGGCGCCGGCCGCCTGTGGCCGCGCCGCCGCCCCCCTATTCTATATAGACAACGCCCCTAGCTACCCCCCCCCCAAGAAACGGCCGGCCGCCTGTGGCCGCGCCGCCGCCCCTTATGCAAGTACGGCCGGCCGCCTGTGGCCGCGCCGCTCCTATGTAAGCAAGGCCCCTGGCCTTATTTTAATATAAGTTGTGTTCCCCTAATCTACTGTGTCCCTAGTCCATCCCCGCCGGCGGAACGCCGGCGGATCTGTCCACTCGTTCCCGCCGCCGGCAGGGCTTCGCCCAGCCATATCCACTCGTACCCGCCCCTGGGGTGTCCGCTCGGCCTGGAGAGAGGGCCGTGCTTTTTATACACTTGGGCCTTTAGTCCCGGCCCGTGCCACCAACCGGGACTAGAGCCCCTTTGGTCCCGGTTGGTACCACGGCCCGGGACCAAAAACAAATTTCGAATTTCGGTGGCACCCCTGCGCGCCCAAAATTTTTTAGCGCCAAAATTTGAAAAGTGTTAAGTTTGCACATTAACAACTTTTATATACTTCCAAATTTGACAAAAATTCCAACATGAAAAATGCTAGAATTTGCAAAACTAATTTAAATCCATTTTTCGTTTAACATAATTATTCTAACTATTTAAACTATTAATTATTTTTTCATTTGTATATAATTTGAATATAAATTATGGAAGTTATGGATGTAGCCTCTTTCTTGAGCAGCTGCACAGAAGTGCTTAGAATCCACAAACTCCGGCTCTGTGTCATACAAATTTCTGGAAATTTCCACCCATACACTTTTTGGAGCTAGGGCCTCATTTTCATAGTAGAAGTAGGGTGGCTTGTTCATCCTCTAGAGTCGATGTCAGTCCTGGCTGCTTGTCCATCCTCTAGAGTCTGCTCTGCTCTGCTCTACTGCTCCTTGCGGCTCAGGTTGGTAACGGTCCATGTTTGCGTATGCTTTGTGAACTTATGGTTTGATTTGAGAATTTCAAAACTTTGATTTGATAATCTTTTGGCCGGAAGCACCTAGCAATATCTTTTAAACCTTGTTTCTCTCCATATGCTATTTGTACTTCTCATCGGCTCTAATGTTTCTCTACCTGATTCTACTTCTCCTCTGCCTAGTTTACAGATGTTTGCTCTTTTCTGTAGATGTTTCTACACTGTAAAATGGGCATGTCCTGCGAAACATGCAGACAAGGCGCTGAGCACCACTACTGGGACATCTTGGACGATCAAGGCAAAGGTTTTTTCAAGATTATGCAATTCTATCATTAGTGAGAGACTTCACGTCGGCAATCTCAATTAAAGTGCCAGTTTGTGTCTGATCCCACCAACCCCTCAGAATCCTCCTATTAACTTCACCTATCTCAACTGAAATCACTGTCTTCATGTGGATGCCAAGCCTGTGCAAAGCTATCTCTCCTCCTCCAATGCCTCAAATTAATATGGTGTGCCTGCAATATGTGCGCGGAATATATCGCTTGTTCTATACCGTGTGTCAACAGATACTACATATTAAAAGTAGTTATAATCCTGCAATATCTGTCAGGATGTTATCCGTACTATCACTTCGAAATGTATTCGGACATGGGTCATAGTTGTCAGCTATTTACCGGTCAATACAAATTACTAATCAAACAGAACTATATGATCATGTATTCCACGCTTATTATTACACATCACCAACATACGGAGGAGAGAGAAACAGAAAAGTGGGATGGTGGAACAATAATGCTTGCCAGCTTTTCTTCGTGTCCCTTGCTTATGATCGCTTCGGCCGTAACCATGGAGAATCTTCATTATTTAACGGGATGGTGGGGTCAGATTTCACTGTGAAGGGTGGAATTTCAACAAACTTATTATAATCTTCTGACATGTCTGTCGTGTCCTCGATTCCCACGATGTTTCTTTTCCCTAAGAGAACTATGTGACGCTTCGGCTCATCGTATGATGAAATTGTTCCCTTATTTTTTCTTTTCTTCGGTCTGGAAGACATGTCCTTCACATAGAAGACCTGAGCCACATCATTGGCTAGAACGAATGGTTCGTCATTGTAACCAATACAGTTGAGATCCACTGTTGTCATTCCATAAAGCGGGTCTACCTTTACCCCTTCTCCATTCAGGTTGACCCATTTGCACTTGAACAAAGGGACCTTAAAAGAAGGTCCATAGTCAAGTTCCCATATCTCCTCTATGTAACCATAGTATGTGTCAGTTTTTCCATTCTCGTTTGTTGTATCAAAGCGGACACCACTGTTTTGGTTGGTGCTCTTCTTATCTTGGGAGCTCGTGTAAAATGTATTCCCATTTATCTCGTACCCTTGAAAACTCCCAATAGTCGAAGATGGTGACCCTGCCAACATGTATAGCTGATCTTCAACAGTGGTGTCATTTATAAGACGTGTTTGCAACCAACTTCCGAAAGTCTCCATGTGTTCGCGTTTAATCCATGAGTCATCCTTCCCCGGGTTTGCAGACCGTACAATATTCTTGTGTTCCTCGACATACGTAGCCATGAACAAAGAATTTTGTAGAACTGTGTAGTGTGCTTTGGTCAAAGAATGCCCGTCCCTAGGTATCATTGTTTTCTTTCCCAGCGTTCCTTTTCCGCTCAGTCTCCCCTCATGCCGCGATTCAGGAACACCAATTGTCTTAAGGTCAGGAATAAAGTCAACACAGAACCCAATGACCTCCTCTGTTCCATAGCCCTTCGAGATGCTTCCTTCTGGCCTAGCACGGTTATGAACATATTTCTTCAAGACTCCCATGAACCTCTCAAAGGGGAACATATTGTGTAGAAAGACCGGACCGAGAATATGAATCTCTTCACATAGGTGAACAAGGAGATGAGTCATAATGTTGAAGAAGGATGGTGGGAACACCAACTCAAAACTAACAAGACACTGGACCACATCCCTCTGTAATCTTGTCAGAATTTCTGGATCGATTACCTTCTGAGATATTGCGTTCATGAATGCACATAGCTTCACAATGGGTACTCGAACATTTTCCGGTAGAAGCCCCCTCAATGCAATCGGAAGCAATTGCGTCATAATCACGTGGCAGTCATGAGACTTCAGGTTTTGGAATTTTTTCTCTGCCATGTTTATTATCCCCTTTATATTCGACGAGAAGCCAGACGGAACCTTGATACTGTAAAGGACTTCAAAGAATATTTCCTTCTCTGCTTTAGTAAGAGCGTAGCTGTTTAAGGAATGGCGCCCTGTATCTGTGTGCTTGTTGCTTGGGTCTTTCATACGTTGCTGGTCCTCCCGTGCTTCAGGCGTATCTTTTGACTTCCCATACACGCCCAGGAAGCATAGCAGATTGACACATAGATTCTTTGTCACGTGCATCACGTCGATCGAAGACCGGACATCTAAAACTTTCCAATAGGGTAGCTCCCAAAATATAGATTTCTTCTTCCACATGGGTGCCCTCTTATCAGGGCCGTACGGAACTGGTTGGCTGCCAGTAGCCTTACCAAAGATTACTTCTAGGTCCTTGACCATATCGAATATATCATTACCACTACGGAGCTCAGGCTTCTTTCGGTTATCTGCCTCACCTCTGAAATGCTTCCCTCCTTTTTTCCTTAAGGGATGCTTGATCGGAAGAAATCTACGATGCCCCAGGTATACAACCTTTTTACATTTATCCAAAAAAACACTGTCAGTCTTATCTAAACAGTGTGTGCATGCATTGTATCCCTTGTTTGTATGACCGGAAATGTTACTAAGAGCTGGCCAATCATTGATGGTCACGAAAAGCAACGCCCGTAGGTCAAATGGCTTTTGTTCGTTCTCATCCCACACACGTACACCTGGTTTGCCCCACAGTTCTAAGAGTTCTTCCACTAATGGCCTTAGATACACATCAATGTCGTTGCCAGGTTGCCTCGGGCCTTGGATGAGAACTGGCATCATAATGAACTTGCGCTTCATGCACAACCAAGGAGGAAGGTTGTACATACATAGAGTTACAGGCCAAGTGCTATGACTGGAGCTCTGCTCCCCAAAAGGATTAAAGCCATCTGTACTTAGACCAAACCATAAGTTTCTCGCCTCTCCTGCAAAGTCTGGAAAGTCTCTCTCGATCTTTCTCCACTGCGATCCATCGGCGGGGTGCCTCAACTTTCCATATTTCTTACGGTCTTCTTTGTGCCATCGCAACAACCTAGCATGCTCTTTGTTTCTAAACAGACGTTTCAGCCGTGGTATTATAGGAGCATACGACATCACCTTAGCAGGAACCCTCTTACGGGGGGGCTCGCCGTCAACATCACCAGGATCATCTGCTCTGATCTTATACCGCAGTGCAGTGCATATCGGACATTCATCCAAATTCTCGTACTTCTCACCTCGGAAGAGAATGCAGTCATTAATGCATGCATGTATCTTCTGCACATCTAATCCTAGAGGGCAGAGAGCTTTCTTTGCTTCGTACGTACTCTCAGGCAATTCGTTATCCTTTGGAAGTTTTGGCTTCATTAGTTGAAGTAAAGTCTCAAATGCCTTGTCAGTCACACCGTTTTGTGCCTTCCATTTCAGCAACTCCAGTGTGGTACCGAGCTTTGTGCTACCATCTTCGCAATTTGGGTATAACAATTTTTTGTGATCCTGTAACATGTTGTCCAGTTTCAACCTCTCCAATCTATTTTCACAGTCTTCCCTTGCATCAGCAATAACTCGGCCAAGATCATCATCGGGCTCTTCTGATGCCTGTTCTTGATCACCTCATTCTTCTGCATTCTCTTCCATTGCAGTATCGTCGTATTCAGGGAACAAAGGATCTTCTTCTTCTTCTTCTTCGTCTTCCATCACAACCCCTCTTTCTCCATGCTTGGTCCAGCAATTATAGCTGGGCATGAAACCTCTCCGAAGTAGATGGCCGTGAAGGATTCTTTCGGAAGAATGTTCTCTGACGTTCCGACAATCAACACATGGGCAACACATGAAGCCATTATCTTTGTTCGCCTGAGCTACAGCAAGAAATGCATTCAGGCCTGCCATATACTCGGAGGTGCGTCGGTCACCGTACATCCATCGCTGCCGTGCATCCATCTGCATCATATAATTAAGTTTATCAAAATACATATTAATACAGAGATAACCACAGTACATCGACAAATAATACTTTTTTATGTATCAGTTACAGATGAAAAAGATAATTTGTTAACCTCGGTCGAAGAAACCATTTTCAGTGAGCTTGTGTGCGTCTCGGGAATTTCGTCGAACACCTCGTGTGCATAGTAAAAAAAAACAGCAACACCACACTCTCTCACACCTCCAAGCAAAAAAAAAAAGATGGAAGGAGGGGGGGCTGGGGCAGTATATATAGGGGAAGGGGGCATTGGTCCCGGTTCGTGGACTGAACCGGGACAACAGGTCATGCGCGTGCCACGTGGCCTGTGGCTAGGCATTGGTCCCGGTCCGTGGCACGAGCCGGGACCGATATGCCCCCCACGAACCGGGACCAATGCGCCCAGGCGATTCCTGTTGCCCCGGGCGCACGAACCGGGACCAATGCAGGGCATTTGTCCCGGATTTGGTTGCAACCGGGACAGCTGCCCCCCGGCCCCCTGGACGAGAGGGGTTGTTTCCACTAGTGGTTGTTGTTATGAGGTCGATGAGAAGAGTAACAAGATGCCATGCCACTGACCATCCATGCATGTATACCTCATTCTTATATTTTTCTTGGAGAAACTAGTAGTACACTTGTATCATTTATGAGTCTTTTACGATACGCCGGTTATCTTTGAGAATTTTCAATTCCCACCACACGAATGGGTTAGCTCCATGCTGATTTATATACATATAGTAGCTAGGGTCCATATGGTTGCAATTGCCGCACGAAAGGATTCGATGGAATAACATTGGTGATAACAAGCTGTGCAAGGGAATCCTGAGATTTTTGGTAATACTTGTTAGCTAGTCTATAAATAGTAAATATGTCTGTGCGTTGATAGGGGTATATTTTACCAGCTTTATAATATAAACGTTATAAAAATCTTACCAACACATAAGCATGGAAACTGATGAGTAATTGCGGGGTAGGTCCACGTGTGAGATCAACGCTGCATGCATGGATCTAAACGTGCGTGAGCTGTTCCACTTGCGGCGCTAGTTAAAAATTGTGAAGGCTTGACCTCACATGCTTCAAACCTTCAGACATGGGCACTCTTTCTAGGTGAGCTTGATTTAAGGGTTGGGACTTTGGGAGCATCGAGCCATGCTTCATGCATGCATGGTGCGCACATCCATGTATTTGTGTTTTTTTTAGGCAAAAAAATAGCCTCGACACAATATGCGTGCAACATAAAAGGGCAAAAGCATTCACAAGCATAATACAACACAAGAGAATCACAGTGGAGTATGTGGCGAAATTGAGAGGTTAATTAATCAATCAATTGCTCGCAAGAACCAGTCGAGTCACAACATAAGCGTAATGCTTTCCTAGCTACTGCATACTCGCTCCGTCCTCCAATAAGTGTACCTCTAGCATTGGTCTTGGTCAAACTTTTATAAATTTTGATCAACTTTATAGAAAATAATATCAACATATATGATAAAAAAAATCCGTGTATTATGAAACTACATTTCAAAACAGATTTAATGATACCAATTTAGTGTTATAAGTGTTGTTAGGTCCTCCTATAAAGTTGGTCAAAGTTTAAAATATTTAACTTCCATAAATGAAATCGTAAGCTTATTTGAGGACGGAGAGAGTATACATATGCATGCAATGTCCAAAAGCAGCCCACACACATTCGCAGATGGAATTGGACTAAAAATTAATACTCCCTCCGGTACGAAAATTTTGTGTAGTTTGTAAATGATTCTATACTAGGAGCAGCTCACTCTCCCGACACTTTTATCGGACTGGAGAAAGTAGTGATCATGCTACCTACGGCGTGACATGCACATGGACACTAGGGTGACAATCGGGCCCAAATGGATAGCCTACTTACGTACGATCCGACAGCAGCGTAATGGACCCAGACAATAATATGCCACCATAAACTAGGCCCGCCCAATAAGAATCATGAATACGGGGTATGTTTCTCTATTTACTTTATATTTAATAATTTATGTGTGAACAATTCAAGTTATTTGGTACTACAGTAGAAACTAAAGGACAATACATTCACAGAGTGCCGGAGCTTACGCAAAGTCGGGGCGGAGGGGGACACCGCCCCAGCTTTGGACACACTCCTAAAGAGAAAAAATAGGAGGGCTTAGATGTGAATTTTTTAGGAATTCGCCTCTTCCCCCACCCTCCCGTCACACATTGGATATTCACCCCCTCCCGCATTTCCTGTCAATCTCCGCTACTGCATTCACACGTGACATCTACTAAAGCCTAGACAAGTCTCTGGTTTCAAATTTGACGAAGTCAAACACAAACATCTCGATATCGACAGAAATATCCCCTCCTCACGGAAAGAAATTTGCACACATGAGACATCAAATCTATGTTTTTTCGTCCCCAGTGTCTGCGAGATACAACCGCCGTCCTAGTAGCCACAATAGCCTCGACACAGTATGTGCAACATGAAAGGGCAAAATCATACATAAGCATAATACAACACAAGAGAACCATAGTGGAGTACGTGGCGTGAGAGATTAATCAATCAATTGCTCGCAAGAACTAGTCGAGTCGCAACATAAACGTAATGCTTGCCTAGCTAGTGCATACACATACGCATGCAATGTCCAAAAGCGGCCCACACACATTTTTGCAGATGGAATTGGACCAAAATTAATAGTGATCATGCTACCTACTAACCATATCTGACATGACATGCACATGGACGTACGCGACACGCTCAGGTTATAATCGGGCCCAAATGGATAGCCTACTTACGTGCCTAGCACCAGCGAAATGGACCCAGACAATAATATGCCACCATAGACTAGGCCCGTCCTGTAAGAATCATGAATAGAGAGCATGTTTCTCTATTTATTTTATTTTAATAATTTGTATGTGTGAACACTGGAAGTTATTTGGTACTACAGTAGAAACTACAGGACAGTACAGATCAAGCTAGTAGATAATATGTACACACACGTACATTCACACGTGACGTCTACTGGAGCCTGGAGTAGTCTCGTGTAGTTTCAAATTTGGCAAAGTCAAACACAAACATTTCGCTATCGATAGAAACACCCCCTCCTCACGGAAAGCAATATGCACACATGAGACGTCAAATCTATGGTTTTTCATCTCCGGTGGCCACGGGTATTCCTTGTCGAGGGATTTTTGTTATTGTTGTTGTTTTTGTTGTTGTTGTGGTGGTGGTGAGCTAGGCCTTCTAGACAAAAAGAAAGCTCTTCTAGAAAGAAAAATCTAGTTTTTGGAGCGAAAAAGTTCAAGGCACGGACGAGACATGTGGACACATAATTGTCAGCGTATCACACCAAATCTCTTAAAGTATAGAGAGAAACGGATTAAGATAGATTAATTAAGAACTACTATCATGCAACAAATCATGCCATATCTTGGCTTGGCAACTCAATCAGCAACAGGAGGTTACAGATAAGCATGCTGCGTGCATAGACCCTGGAGCCAATAATCGTTGCCCTGATAAATCTTACTTAGCAATGCTCTGTTGTTGCTGCTATTAGATGATTGATTAAAGATTGCTTGGGTTGTTGGGTTGCTGTTATCAGATGGAAAAGGTAGGAAGATGCCATGTCAGTGACGACCATGGATGCACACATGTCTCATTCTTTTTTTTTTTGGCGAAACAGGAGAACTAGTAGCACTAGTACCATTTATCGGTCCTATAATATACGTTGTTGGATATCCTTGAGAATATTCAGTTCCCACAGTGCGAATGGGTTAGCTACATGCTGATTTATGTACATATCATAGGGTTCATATGGTTACAATTGAAGTGCAAAAGATACGATGAACTAACTTTAGTGATAACAAGATCTTGAGGTTATTGTTAGTTCATTAGTCTAAAATAGTAAATATACCCGTGTGTTGCTATGCGTTGATTTTTACTCCTCTATAATATAAATTATAAAAATCTCTAGATCGCGCCACTATCTATAAAAAGACACATGGCGGAATCAATACAAAGTGGAGAGGAAATCCACATATAGGCAAGTCAACAAGGAAATAGATATACAAGATGGCGGCGAACCACCAACCCGAAGAAGAAAATAAAAACACAAAACACCATACCTAACGATGCGACCTAGACTATCGAACAAGTCAAAGACACTTAACGCCAAGACGATGACTCCAACGTGTTGCACGTGGATGGAACTTGACCTCGTCGTCGAGCCCGCACCCACTCTAAGGTTTTCGCCCGGAGCTCGGTCACGAAGAGGATACAAAAAACAACTCCCCAATACGGTAGTGATAACCATAGGCATCATCGCCGTCGTCAACAAAGCGCAGAGCTTTCGCTCCGATCCTCACCCGTGCCATCGAGATACCCAAGGCCACCCCAACCCTAGAAGGGGCCACCTTGCCAGCACAATGCCTCCAGATATTTACCAGGGACTCTTGCAGATCGACACAAGGACCACCCGAAATCAAACCCCTCACTACGATGTTGCCTGTCGAAAGCACCCAGCAGCCTCGCCTTCCAGGGCTGCTGCCCCGGCATCCGCAAGATGAAATCCGTGGCAGGAGAAAATGACACAAAGTGGAACCAGTGAGGTGAAGAGGATAGGTTAGTGCCAGATCCAAACCCGCCTGGCTCCGGTTCATGTAGCAAGAGTGTGGTGAGGATGCCACCCGCCGGTCGCATCCTACATACTAGCAGCCTGATCTAGGTCGCAACGGGTCTAAATCCGGCCTTCGGATGCGAGCAACCGTGGTGGATGCGGCGATGAGGATCGGGGCTGAGGCGACGAAGGCTATGCCTGTAACGTGGGCTTCGGACCAGCAGCTCCTCCTTCAAGCGTCTACATGCTTCGCAGTGACGCATCAAATATTAGCTAACCCTAAGAAAAGAGCTCTTGTTCTTCTTCTTTAAGCAAAAAAGAAGAGCTCCCATTTGCTATTCTTGCATGACTATACATGGCTCATTGCGAGTCCTAGTTTCGACTCGCCTACAGAGGACGCCTCAATTGGGCCGGCCCATTAGTTGATATTTTTTTCAGGAACAGTGGAAGTTATGTGTTAGGAACAGTACAAGTCAAGTACTTACAAAATACGTATGCATACACATGCACGTCCATTCCATGAAAATTGGAAGTTATGTGTTAGGAACAATACCAAAGCCTGGAGTCTCGTGTAGTTTCAAAATTGGGAAAGTCAAACACAAACATCTCATTAGTAGCCAGCTGATCAACATTGCTTCAGTTCACCTAGCAGTTGATTGTCAATGGAAGTGTTTTTGTTGTTGGAGCTAGACCTTCTACAAAAAAATCTCGGACATATGGAGCGGATGAAAATATGCAAAGGTCATGGATGCTCGCTCCTTTTTGAAGAAAAAATAAACTTAAGTTGAGAAACATGCACGATTTCCATTCTTGTCATCGTCCGAGACTTGAAATCTTGTAAGCCCGTAATGGTCGTTGATGATCATGACATTGAGAGAGTGTGTACAGACTTGTGGTGTTTGTCCGATGAAAGTCGGGAAGATTTATTTCACTAAATGCACCCACGTGTCAAGAGAAAAAGCTCCACTTCATGTGACGCTCTTGTGATATGAAAGTACTATTGAAATAATTTAAACTCGTTACGACTAGACTATAAGTTTCATGGTAAAAGTAGAACAAACTAATTTATGTCCTCGACAAATCATTATGTCCCCTTACCGACTCGACCCCTTGAAGCGTGTTAGAGTTTTTTTTTTCTATTTTCGATAAATAAATTCTGATGTATTTGCATAGCCAAATTTTATTTTCTTGGGGTTTGCTGCATCTCTCATCCTTGGAATGAAATTTGCACCATTTTGTCTTTAAGGAAACTTCGGCGGAGTCCTATTTGTTGTGTTACGCACGAGCGATTCACTCTCTCGATTCCCATCAGAGTAACGACATCGATGACGCCGCCACCGCGCCGATCCAACTCCGAATCTAGGCTTTCGCCCGGAGACCTGAACCAAACTGAAGGAGAGGAGAGAGAGCCGGCACACTTGGCGACGCCTCCAAGGAGGGGAACGGCAGTCACAAACGTCGTCGCCGCCAGCACCAACCTAAGGTGGTCAAGACTTTCGTCCGTAATGTCGAGCACCTCTCTTCCTGTCCATCTGCTTGGGGCAGCCATCCTAAAACTCACACTGCCGCCGCAGCAGCATCTCGCCATTGTAGCCAAAAAACGTCATGAACCTCCATCGCATGCGCTATCGAGAACTTCGGCGGAGTCCTATTTGTTGTGTAACGCACGAACGATTCACTCTCTCGTACCGCTCCATGAGCCGGCCCCGTAGGTTGCTCCCTTTGGTTTTCGGAATTTTGTAGAAATTATTATTTATTTTAAATACTTATGTTTGGTTCTCTTTTTTGGTTTACTCTCCTGTGTTCAAATAATATATATGTGAATATTTTTTTCCAAATAATTGGAGCATGCAGTTCGCTGGTTGAGTGGCCGGCGAGCTTTCCCAGCTGGGTGGAAACCAAGTTCCACGTACTTGCCTTTGAAAGTTAGCGTGCATGGAACTAACTAAACGTGAGCGATCGAGCTGTATAAACTGCGGCGCTGGCCGGTTAAACAATTCCCGCTGTGCGTGAGCTTGCAATGGTCACGCTTTCTAGGTGAGCTTGATTTAAGGATTGGGACCGATCGAATCATTCATGCATGGTAGGAACCATTCATGCAGCTGGGATTGAAGAGAGATTAACAGTGATGATGCTAGCTACTGCTAGTATGTCGACATAATGCACATACGCGACCTGTACGCGGCCCAAATGGGTAGCCACCACCCACCACCGGCGCCAACCAGGCCCGCTCTATATACAAGGGTTATAAACTTGGAAAAAAATAGTGCGCTATTTCGGCGTTAATAGCACGATATAGCATATCTGTAGTGTTCACGCTAAATTTTAACACTTTTGCTTGCTATTGCGCTATTCACGAAATAACATGTTATATCACACTAAAACGGTGTAATGTTATAGCGCGCTATTATTTTTTCAGCCTATCGAGCCAAATGCCCAAGTTTTCCACTTAGGAATATGAAAAGGTTTTTTCATGTTTTTCGTGGCGACGAAAAACAATCGTGAAGTTGACATCGCTAGGTTTATAATTCTGAATAAGTAATCTATACTGTGTTATTGCCCCGTGTGATGGTGATGTTAGGTTCTAACCAACTACAGAACAATTTTTTTATGTGACTATACATATATTGTTCTGACATTTTCGGACTATATCATTTATTCTTGTCCAAATCTTTCAATTTTTGAGCTATATCTGATAGTTTTTTTTTCAAAACGTTGTTTTGATATAGCACGCTATAGCGTGTGTAGCATCTGGAGGAGGCTGCCGCTATTTCTCGTAACACACTATTTTTTCCTTGGTTATAAATAATGTTTATCCTCGCTGAAAAAAAAAGTTTGTCCATTTTTAAAACATACTCGGTGTGAACAGTACAAGTTATTTGTTAGCAATAGTAACTAAAGTAGCAAGATCAAGCCAAGAGCAGGAGGAGTAGCACAAGTGCATGTTGATCAAGAACCACAAGATCCGAACGTGTGCGTTCACACACACACATGCATGTCACTACGGGAGAGGACATATACGCCGACGGGGCTTTTAGACGCCGACGGGGAAGTATCGGCACCGTCGGCGTACACTAGAAAACGGAAAGCCAACCTGCGGGGCCGTCGTCCTCGTATCTACCTCTTGAACCACATAATCGTTCACACACATCCATATGTCTCTCCAGTGACATATGGAGCGACTGAAAAGTTCAAGGGACGAAGGAGATCCCGTGGATACATAATCGTCAGCGTATCAGAGCAAATCTCTTAAAATATTGAGAGATGGGTCAAGCTAATTTAATCAGGTAGTACCCATATCATGCACCAAATCAACATTGTCTAAGCTTGGCAACTCAATCAGCAACAGGAGGATACAGATTAGCTTGGACGCTGAGTGCGTAGACCTGGAGCCAATAATCGATCACTCGCCCCGACAGATCTTTGTTAACAATGTTGTGTACTTGTTGCTATCAGATGCTTGATTACAGATTAGTTTGGTTGTTGGGTTGCTGTTATCGGGAGGTCAATGGCCATGCATGTACACCTCATTCATATATTTGTGTTGGCGAAACCACTAGTATACCACTAATCGGTCTTGTATAAGATACACCCGATATGTCTGAAAATTTTCAATTCCCACCGCACGAATGGGTTAACTTCATGTTGATTTATATACATATTATAGGATTTATATGCATGGTTACTATATAGAGCCGGATCCGACGGAATAAAGTTGGTGATAACAAGATGATCTGCGGGGAAATCTTGAGGTTGCTGATAATACATCAGTACTAGTATATATTATTTCATGATTGTGCGTGAATTTTGAAGACACGGAAACAAATCGTACGATATCTCTCTCAGTCGTCAGCATGGCATAGTCACTTTTGGGTTGAGAAATAAATCAAACATACATTTCATTGACTATTTGCATCTAGATATGGAAATAAAAACATTATTGGCCCGAATTGCTATTGTTGAGCGTGGTTCCTGTGATCTGCATTGTGATTTGATTTCTGTCCTATAGAAGATATATACATGCACCATTGACTCGTCCTTTAATATAAAAGATTGTGCGTACACAGATAACCAAAATCAGATCAAGACCATGGTGCTCAATTATTTTTTCCGCATGGCACTTTTTTTTGGAAACACCATTTTTGCATTGATACACCATCGCTGAAAGGGAAAATACGGAAGTCGGGGGTGCTCGTTCTTTTTGGGAAAAAAACACCATTAAATCAACAAGCATGATTTCGTCGCCAAGGACTTGAAATCTTGTAATGGCATAATGGCATCAAGAGGTTTAAGAGATTCATGCACACACTTATCAGGTTTTCTCGGATGAAAGCCAGGAAGTTTTGTTTGACTAAACTCGCCATGTGTCAAGTTCCACTTTACATGTCGGTCTTCTGATCTGAATGTATCATTCTAATAATTTAAACTCATCGCGGATATATAAATTTAAAGTTCCAAAGTAATAAAAGTATAACAACTTAACCTTTGCACTCTACAAATCAAATGTCCCCTTACCTGTTTAACACTCACAAGGAGCCGGCACTGCCCGTGAAACAATTGATGAAGTCATCTTCTTCGGCGGTAGTCTCCGAGCACGTAAGGTTGCACGGCGCAATATTCTCTATATTTTTTCTAAAAATGCTGATATTTCTCTTATATTTTTCTGCATTTCTCGTTCTACTTATTTTTGCATTGATACACCATCGCTGAAAGGGAAAATACACCATAATCATAAATTTTACACCGAAGATTCTTAGATGATACCGTTAAGTATACGCAAATTTGATCCATGGCTATGTGTGTCAATTGATGCGGAAGTCGGGGGTGCTCGTTCTTTTTCGGAAAAAAAACACCATTTAATCAACAAGCATGATTTCGTCGCCAAGAACTTGCTTGTAATGGCATAATGGCATCAAGAGGTTTAAGAGATTCACGCACGTACTTGTCGGGTTTTCAGATGAAAGGCGGGAAGTTTTGTTTGACTAAACTCGTCCATGTGTCAAGTTCCACTTTACATGTCGGTCTTCTGATCCGAACGTATCATTGTAATAATTTAAACTCATCACGGATAAATTTAAAGTTCCAAAGTAAAAGTATAACAACTTAACCTTTGCACTCTACAAATCAACATGTCCCCTTGCCTACTTAACACTCACAAGGAGGCATTGACCGTGAAACGATTGATGAAGTCATTTTGTTCAGTGGTGGTCTCCGAGCACCTATGGTTGCACGGCGCAATTTTCTCTATATTTTTCTAAAAAAAATTGATATTTCTTTTAAGATTTTTCTGCATTTCTAGTTCTACTTATTTTGTTGCGAATGAAATTTGCACCATTTTTTTTTTTTTGAGCATTGCACCATTTGCTTTTGAGTAAAACTTGGGGTCGAGTGGACTGGCGTGCTCTACAAATGGGCCTTCTTCGCGCCAGATCCCGAGAAGAAAATGGCACTTGGCCCAGTAAACCGCGCCGTGGGCCCATGCCTTGGCCCTCCTCCACTCTCACATCTTCTTCACTACTCAAAAAAAAAAAAAAAACCTCTTCTTCAGAGCTCATCTCAGATTCAGCACCTGCTGCATCTCCTCCTCTCGCCGTCGCCGTTGCCGCCTCGCCTCGTCCCCCGGCGCCTCGCCTGGACGCCTCTCGCTCGAGCACCGGCTCCGCCACCCCCGAGTACGAGTGCGCCTCCCGCCGCCAAGTCTTCACACTCAGGTACGTACCCTCCACCTCCAGCACGCAATGGCAGGTTACGGTTGGTGTCCTTGAGTCCTTCCGCTGGATCCATTTCAATGAGTAATTTAGCCCTACGCCCTGTACAAACAGTGATGACTGTTCTTGCTCAGTTCATGTTCATGTGCTAAAGTTTGTTTCAGTCGTTGGTACTTTGTGACAAACATATACCGAAGCAGGGGTTTTACATGTGCGTATACTGAAATTGGTCGTAGCTGTACACGAGGCAGACAAATAAGCAGTGTATGCATGTAGAAAAATGTATACTTGGTGGAAGTATAGGCTTGGCAAGAATTATTATTCTTAGTGCATCCGGAAATTATGAGTTGTTAGCTGTTCAATGATGGCATGTCGTACTTTATGATCTAATGCCCATGTCTTCTGAGTTGATCTTCACTAGTATACACCACCAAATCATAACACAATCAACCCACCCAACTCAGCCTGATAGTCCAACTCCAGACCAAATGCCAAGAGAACAGCAACCAGGGCCCAACCAGAGAGGCGGCGATCAACTTAACAAATGAGCAGAATAAACCAATCTCCGCCACGCCCTCGCTGCGCCAGAAAAGATAACTAGGTCGCCGCCCCCTCCACTCTGTTCCCGCTCTAGGCGCTGCCTCCAGGGCCGCCACCTGCTGGTCGAGGCGTGGCACGCGTCTACACGTTCCCCGCCTTCTTGTCGCTAGCTAGCTGCTACCAACGATGATATCCCCAAGAGCCCAATCCCGATTGAGTCTGGGTGTCTCATTGATTTTCTCCACTTTCCTGCTCTTATAGTTATGGCAGTGTAGCTTCAAGCCTTCAGTACATGTATTTTATTTTTGATTCCATGTTACAGATATTCTTTTGCCATGTTTTATCTGCTTTAGTGGGTCATTAGACATCTTGTTCACATTACATAATAACTATGCAATTGACCAGAAAGAAAGTCTGGTGGGGTTCTTTTCGGGAATGTTATCAGCGCTTTAGTTTTTCTTGCTTGAATCCTGGCTCCCCTCTTCAGCTTACTGTACACTGATTCGTTTGTTGGGCTGCCTCCAGGATGGGTCTCCTCAGCATCATCAGAAAAATCAAGCGCAAGGAAAAGGAGATGCGCATTCTCATGGTGTAAGCATCCTCATCCATTCCTTTCGCCTTTTTATTTTTCCCAAGATTCCCTTTCAAATTTACTATCATTCTTCATTCTCATGGTGATATGTATGCTTCTTGACTACCATGGTTTATGCCATTCTGTTTAACTTCATTTTCCCTGATGTCAAATTTTTTTCCCAAGATTCCCTTCCAAATTTACTATCATTCTTCATTCTCATGGTGATATGTATGCTTCTTGACTACCATGGTTTATGCCATTCTGTTTAACTTCATTTTCCCTGATGTCAAATTTACAGTGGCCTGGACAACTCGGGTAAGACAACAATTGTGCTCAAGATAAATGGAGAGGACACTAGTGTCATTAGCCCTACTCTTGGCTTCAATATCAAGACCATCCAGTACCAAAAGTATGTACCGTATTCATTGTTTATATACCAAATTAATGATAGTGGAACAAGAATGGTTTTTTCAGCTAATGTTATATTTCATCATCCCAATCTAAAATGCCACTTGCATTAACCAGATGTGTTCTCTAGGATTTGCATAGTAGTTTCAACGTATAACATACAGTACTGGTAGTTTCATACCATTTTATTGATTATTGCTATGTTAGATCATACTTCTGGACTGTTGCAACTATCCCAAAGATTCTGTTATGTCAAGGTCCCCTAGCCTGTGTAGGTCCATAAGAGAATTAAAGAACAATTTTCTAACTTGGGCTTGTTATTCGGATGTTTAGTAATTCATCAAATATAATAGAAAGGCTCATTTTCCAAGACACAACAAGTCAACAACAGGAAGGTATCCATAGATATGTTTGGAAATTTATGAGTGTTATTGCTCCACTAGCATGGAAGTATACTTTGACATGGATGTTTTCAATTTCAAGTGGCACAAGCAGATGGCAATGAAAAATTAACATTGACGTAGGGCAGTTTTTACAAGTTATGGTCATCAAATTCATACCTTAAAGACAGTTGGAGTGTTGGACAATTGTGATAACGAATGGTTCAATCAAGAAATATGATGACTTATTTTAGTTTTTTTGAAGCAAGCTGCACGGGTGGTTCTACTTTTAGCATTCCAATTATGCAATGCAATTACAAACCTGCATTAATCTCAAAAAGTATTGAATCACACTCGTGAAAATACTACATGTTTTGGCAAAAAAAAGTTGACACCTGCAATTAGTAACCTGCATTTTTCTCATCACTTGTAAATCATGATGGTCGAAATGTGTCAGCATTAGTAAAAGCTGAACAAATCGCCAAGACCTGATAATATGGTGATTGTTGCAGGTATTCGCTGAACATATGGGATGTCGGGGGACAGAAGACCATCCGTTCATATTGGAGGAACTACTTTGAGCAGACTGACGGTCTAGTTTGGGTGGTTGATAGTTCTGATGTCCGAAGGCTGGATGATTGTCGTGCTGAGCTCCACAACCTCTTGAAAGAAGAGGTAAAACCGCCTAGCCAATAATACCGATAATTTGTTTCAGTGTAACTTGTCTTTCAGTTTGCTTTAGCTAGCTGAAAACTAGCTAGTACTCCCTTGGTCTCAAAATAGGATGCCTATAGTTTTTGGTTAAAGTCAAACTTTTAAAGTTTGACCAGGTATATAGAAAAATATATCAACTTTTACAATACCAAATCTGCATGATATAAAAATATATTTCATGGCGGTTTTAACTATATTAATTTGAGATTATAAATGTAGACCATTTTTTCTATATAGTTGGTCAAACTATGCAAAGTTTGACTTTCAGCAAAAATTATAGGCATCCTATTTTGGGACGGAGGGAGTATAAAGGATGGTTGCTGCTTAGTGTGTTTATGTACGAGGAAAGTTTTAGGACTACAAACTTGATTACATAGCATGTTTATTCACACAGTATGCATTATCTTGTTCAATTACTCGGGTGTAGATCTTTTAAAGTCATGCTTGAAAATTTTGTTACAGAGATTGGCTGGATCATCGTTGTTAGTCTTCGCAAATAAGCAGGACATTCAGGGTGCTCTGAAGCCCGACGAAATCGCCAAGGTAAAGTATTTTGCAGTATGTATTTGTACCGGCGAATTTCTTGGTCAAAATTCTTCTTACCTGGAGTTGCATGATCACATTGTGACCTTGCACTTGATTTAGAATCACTAAGTCAACTGATTTTTGCTTTGAAGAAATAGTTGAAATCTCACAATTAATACTGACGAGCATAGCCCCAAAGATGTATCTTCAAAATGCGTAGTTGCATCCTGTGTGCATCTTTCAACGCAATATCGAATTAAAGTTTCTTTGTGTGGATTTTTTAGGTTCTGAACCTTGAAGTGATGAACAAGGACCGGCACTGGAAGATCATCGGCTGCAGCGCCTACACCGGCGATGGGCTGCTCCAGGGTTTCGACTGGCTGGTCCAGGACATCGCCTCTCGCATCTACGTCCTCGACTGAAACAAATACCCTCTGCTGCTGTTTTGAGTCACACTCTGCAATGTGTTTGTAGATGGATAACCTGTACTCAGAACTGGACGAAATCGTGGAATTTGGGATGAAACTGTGATATGCATGCTTTGTAGATCAGTAGATGGATAATCTCAGTTCTGCTGACATCAGTCATATACAGCAATGGCTTTGTAAGATCAGTAGATGGATAATTTCTACTCAAATCAGTAAGATCAACAGAGATGCTTAACTTGCAATTGTTTCCTGTTTTCTCTACCTTTTCTTCTGGCATGAGCAGTGTTGATTGATTTATGCCATCAAAGGAACACTAGAACTGCACCATCCTATGTTTAAGAGAAAGAAAGAAGAAAAAGTAATCAAATGTACAGAATGCAACAAATTGCAGCACAGGGGTTTTTGCAATTTCCAAATTTTCCACTGATTGATTGCTTCAAAGGTAAATAGATGTATTTTATTACCAATTTCATGTTACAGAAATAGAAAATGAAGAGTTTTTTTGCCATGTTTTATCTACTTTATTGGGTCATTAGGCATCGCTCTATAACATAAACTGTGCAATTGAGGCAAAAACAACTCTGATGGAGTACTTTCCTGGAAGCGTGTTAATTTTTCGCTTGGGGCTTGCTCTAATCCTGGCTCCCCTCTCCAGCTTACTTTATACTGATTCTTCTGTTGAGCTACCTCCAGGATGAGTCTCTCAGCATCATCAGAAAAATCAAGGGCAAGGAAAAGGAAAAGGAGAAGCGGATTCTCATTGTGTAAGCATCCTCTTCCGTTCCTTTCCCTTTTTATTTCTTCCCAGATTCCCGTCCAAACCTACTACTGTATTATTCATTTATTCTTCATTATTGGGTTGGTGATATGTATTGCTTCTTGACTACCATGGTTTGTAACATTCAGTTTTCATTTGTTAATAAATTTTCACTGATGTCAAATTTACAGTGGCCTAGACAACTCGGGCAAGACAACAATTGTGGTCAAGATAAATGGAGAGGACACTAGTGTCATTAGCCCCACACTTGGCTTTAATATCAAGACCATCCAGTACCAAAAGTATGTGATGTATCCATTCTTTTATTTATCAGGTTAAAGATGCCAGAACAATAACTATTGTTTCAACTGATGCTATATATCATCTTCGTGATTATAAAAGGCCGCTTGTATTAGCTAAAGGTGTTCTGAGAGATTGTATTTTAATTTCAGCACATACTAGTAGTTTCATATCATCTTATTAGCTATTGCTTTGTTAGATGATATTTTTCAGTTGTTCAACTGTGCCAGAAATTCTGTTATGTCAAGGGTACCCTGGTGTTTGTAGATTTAAGCCAGGGAATAATTTTGCAACATGAGCTTGTTATTTGGAAGTTTTGCGATTCACCAATACAGTTTCATTTGAATTGCTGGTAGTGGAGAGTATAGATGCGTAGTAACTGTACTTTCTTGGTGGTCCAGTAGTATTCAAGGTGTGCAAGTAGGTGCTTACAGAAAAACACATTGTGCAATACAGGCAGACATCCGTAGATATGTTTGGAAATCTTGTGAGTTGTATTGCTCCATAAGCATCAATGCTTACTTTGGCATGGCTGTTTTCAAGTGGAAAAGGTAGACACCAATGTGAAAATGCAGCGTCAGTTCATTTTTTTACAAGTTATGGTCAGAAAATGCAGAATTTAGAGTCATGGTAGGAAAATTGTGACACTAAATGGTACGATCCTTAAATGCGATGGTTCATTTTAGCTTCTTTAAGTCTATGTCAGCCAGCATCAAGCTGTTCCATGGGTGCTTACTTTTAGCAGTCAAAGCCAGCAATCCCATCACTAACCTGGGTTAATCCAAAAACGTGTTCGATCATATTGGGCATCTTGTCCACAATATAAAATAACTGCACAACTTTGAGGCCAAAATAAAAATCTGACAGGATACCTTTTGGAAAGCGCTTAAGTTTATCGCCCTGGGCTTGCTTGAATCCTGGCTCCCCTCTTCATATTACTTTATACATTCATCTGTTGGGATACCTCCAGGATGGGTCTACTCAGCATCATCAGAAAAATCAAGCGCAAGGAAAAGGAGATGCAGATTCTCATGGTGTAAGCATCCTCATCCATTCCTTTGGCCCTTTTTTACTTTTTCCCCTGATTCCCGTCCAAACTTGCTATTATTCTTCATTGTTGGGTTGGTGGTTGATATGTATGCTTCTTGACTACCGCAGTTTATGCATTCAGTTTTTTCTTCTTCTTAATTCGTTTTTGCTGATCTCAAATATACAGTGGTCTGGACAACTCAGGAAAGACAACAATTGTGCTTAAGATAAATGGAGAGGACGCTAGTCCCATTAGCCCCACTCTTGCCTTCAATATCAAGACTATCCAGTACCAAAAGTATGTATTGTATTCATTTGTTTATTTATTAAGTTAAAGATGCTAGAACAATAGCTACTGTTTCAGCTAAAACTACATTTCATCTTTGTGATTCTAGAAGGCCACTCGTATTAGCTAAAGGTGTTCTGAGAGATCGTATAGCAGTTTGAGCACATACTAGTTGTTTCATATCATCTTATTGCTTTTTTAGATGATATCTTTCGGTTGTTCAACTGTGCCATAAATTCTGTTATATCAAGGGTACCCTGGTCTTAGTTTTTAACCAAGGAATATTTTTGCAATGTGAGCTTGTTCTTTCAAATTTTAGGGATTCATCAATGTAGAATTTCTTTTGAATTGCTGGTAGTCAAGGGATAGATGCGTAGCAAGTGTACTTTCTTGGTGGTCCAGTAGTATTCAAGGTGTACAACTAGGTGCTTACAGAAAAGCTCATTCTCCAATATAGGCGGATGCCCATATATATATTTGGCAATCTTGTGAGTTGTTTTGCTCCACAAGAATCAACCGTACTTTGGCATGTATGTTTTCAAGTGGAAAAAGCAGACACCAATGTGAAAATTCAGCATTGACAGTGCAATTTTTAAAAGTTATGGTCAGGAAATGCAGAATTTAGAGGCCTGGTAGGGAAATTGTGGCACCCTCAAGAAATGAAATGGTACATTTTAGCTTCTTTAAGTCTATGTCAGTCAGCATCAAGCTGTTGCATGGGTGGTTACTTTTAGCAGTCAAAGCCAGCAATCCAATCACTAAACTGGGTTGATCTCAAAACGTGTTCAATCACATTGGTCAAAATATACCGGTACATGTTTTGGCGGGAAAAAAAATCGTGAGCTGGTTGAATCTTGATTGTCAAAATGCAGCAAGTACAGTGATTCAATGGTAACGCCGAACAAATCGCCAAGAATTGATAACATGGTTGTTGTTGCGGGTACTCGCTGAACATATGGGGTGTCGGGGTATAGAGAACCATCCGTTCATATTTGAGGAACTACTTCGAGTAGACTGACGGTCTAGTTTGGGTGGTTAAAGGATGTCCGTAGGCTTGATGATTGGTGCGCTGAGCTCCACAATCTTCTGAAAGAAGAGGTAAGCTACCTAGCCAACAACACTGGTAATTAGTATTAGCGTATTTTTTTTCAGTTTTTGTCGGGTAATTCGACTGAAAACTGGCAACAAAGAATTTGGTCTGATCAGTGTTTCTGTGCCTAGCCGATAATACAGTATGCATTATCTTGTTCATTTACTTGGGTGTTAGATCTCGTGTGAAGTTGTGCTTGAAATTTTTTGTCAGAGGGATTAGCTGGATCATCGTTGTTGGTCTTTGCAAATAAGCACGACATCCAAGGCACTCTGAAGCCTTAAAAAATCGCCAAGGTAAAGTATATCCCAGCATGTATTTGTACTGACACATTTCTCAGTCAAATTCTTCTTACCTGGAGTCGCATTGTAACCTTGCACATGATTTAGAATACTAGGTTGACAGATTTCTTGCATTTGAAAAAATAGCCTAAAAGACCAGAAAATTGGTTTCCATCAAAGCATAATTTGAGATGCATCCCTCCCAAGTATCTTGCAAATGCTTCATCGTCGCATCCTATGTGCATGTGTGAAGGCAATTATCTGAGTTTAAGTTTACTTTTCGTGGATTTTTCAGGTTCTGATTCTTGAGGTGATGAACAAGGACCAGCACTGGAAGATCATCAGCTGCAGCGCCTACACCGGGAGGGGCTGTTCCAGGGTTTCGACTGGCTGGTCCAGGACATCGCCTCTCACATGATTTACCGGCGCATTTCTCGGTCAAAATTCTTCTTACCTGGAGCCGCATGATCATACATATTGTGACCTTGCACATGATTTAGGAAAGATTTTGCATTCGACAAAACATCCCAAGCCCAGAAAATTGGCTCCAGCAAGCATAACCATAACTTGAGATGCAACCCAAGTATGTTGGGAATTGGTTAGTCACGTCATGTGTGCATCTGTGAAGGCAAATCATCTGCGAGCTGAAGTTTCCTGGTGTGTGGATTTTCCAGGTTCTGAATCTTGAGGTGATGAACAAAGGCCGGCACTGAAAGATCGTCGGCTGCAGCGCCTATACTAACACCAGCAAAGGGCTGCTCCAGGGTTCTGACTGGCTGGTCCAGGATATCGCCTCCCGCATATACACGTCCTGGACTGAGAGGAACCCTCTGCTGATCAGATCAATAGCTTTGAAAATGTATATGACAATCTGTACTCAGTTTGGGGATGAAACTGTGGCATGTATGCTTTGTAGATGGCTAATTTGTACTGTGGTGATTGGGTTGCAAAGTCATGATAAGCAATTTCCAGTATGATGAATCATGATATCTACTCAATTGGGAATGCAAATCATAACAGGTATGTTTAGTTTGCAATCGAGTCTTCCACTTTCAACTCAAGTTACCCATGAATGTCGTTTGCCGCTACCATCTCAAATGAACATTACGTTGGGTTGCTACCCTGCTGACATACACAGCAATGGCTTAGTGATGGGAATGCAACCCAGTAAGATCAACAGAGATGATTGCTTGTTTGGCAATTGAATGTTCTAGTTTGGCTTCTACTCAGATTGACAGGGTCACAGCACAATCCTTTGTATATCCTTGAGAGAATAATGAAGGAAGAGAGAGAGAGAGTAATCAAACACACAATTCAGAATGAAACATATTGCAGCACAGACAGGAGAGGGTTTGTTCATCTCGAATTCCCAAGTTTCCACTGATTTGATTCATAGATTCAAAAGGTAAACAGAGTTCCAACACATCACACCCCGATCCACAGAAGGAAGGGGATTGCATCTCGAAACAGACTCACGACGACAGACTCGGCTTGATCGATCTTCTTCCTGACGGCAGAACCAGCTCTAAGTTACTTTGTCACCCAAACCACTCGAGCTCCCGATCAAAAACACAGACAGACAACAACGACACACATAGATCAAACACGACGGCAAGATTAAACTACTAGGGATAACTTGATGATTGACGAGATAACGGGCCGCGCTCAGTTCCAGCGGTTGCCACCACCGCCGCCGCCGCCGCTGCCGTAGCCGCCGCCGCCACCGCCGTAGCCGCCCTGGCCGCCGTAGCCACCACCGCCGCCTTGGCCGCCGTAGCCGCCGCCGCCGCCGCGGTCGCCGCCGTAGCCGCCACCACGACCGCCGTAGCCGCCGCCACCGCCTCCGCCGTAGCCGCCACCGCCGCCGTAGCCGCCGCCACCGCCCTCGCGACGTCCACCGCCGTAGCCGCCGCCACCGCCTCCACCGCCAGAGCGGCGGGACTGGGCCTCGTTGACGGTGATGTTGCGGCCGTCGAGCTCCTGGCCGTTCATCGTCTCGATCGCCTTGTTCATGGCCTCGCCATCAGCGAAGGTGACGAACCCGAACCCGCGGGAGCGGCCGGTCTCGCGGTCGTTGATGATCTGCACGCGCACAAACACGAAGAAGCACAAGGAATCAAGTCAGATCCGGCACGGAAACACTCAGATCTAGCGGATGAACGCATATAGAGAACGGAGAGCAAGTAGATCTGGGGCGGATCGGGAGACCGTACTGACCTTGGCGTCGAGAACGTCGCCGAACTGCCTGAAGGCGTTCTCGAGGCTCTCGTCGTTGGTGGCCCAGGCGAGGCCGCCGACGAAGCACCGGTACTCCACGCCGCCGTCAGCCATCTCTCGCTCCCTGCTCCTGCTACAGAAGAAACCCTAGGCTAGATCTAGCTACTCTCGGACCCGAACCAGAACCAGAACCGAACCGGAAGGGGAGGAGAAGCCAACCCCGAGAGCGATGAGGAGGATGGCGCTGCCGCGGGGCAAGCTTTTATAGCGGTAGGTGGCCGCCCGGATCGCATCGGACGGTGGGCCGCGCGCGTGCAGGATAGGGATGAGAGCCGGGGCGGGGCCCGCATGGCAGCGGCCGCGGGGTTGCACGCCGGGGGTTTTGCGAGAATATGCCGCGGGCGGCCAAGTGGGTCTCGTCGCGAGATATTTTACGCGGTCAGTACGCGCACTCGCGCCGAGCATCCCATGCCGCGCCACCCATACGCTGCCTGCCACTATAATTTCAAGTGGGATGGGATTTCCCATCACTCCCACCTCCCATCCCACCAAAATAAACCCATTTATCCCACTTAATAAACCCACTTATCCCGTACGGGCTTAATGGGACTAGCCCACCTTGGCCCAGCGGCAGCCCACCTATCCCTAATACGGTACCAGTCAGTGACGGGAGGCCTCCACCTATCCTGCCCTTCTCGACTGGAGACGGGAGACCCCCGCCATCGCCGCTGCCCTAGATCGCCGCACCGGCGGAAGGACTCCCTCCCCTCGTCCCTCTTCCTGGATTTCTCCCTAGCCACTGGGATTCCTGCCCTCTACCGGGAGGGGAAGCACCGCGTCGACCAATCTCGCCGTCCCAATCTCCCGCTTCCCCCCTGCAGACACGAGATATCTTCTCGCCCGGCCTTCACCGTTGCAACCCAGCGGAAGATTTTCTTGTTCCTGTTCAACAGCCGCCGGCCGGGAAAGCTCCATTATCCCGCAGCCGAGCTAGTGAGCCAGTGAGTTCTCCGGCTCTGTTCTCTGTTCTCCTAAAATTTTCTATTATCACTTTGCCAATTTTGGGGATTGGTCTATGAATGCATTTTCGGTTTAGTAGTTCTGTTGCGCATAGTACTGTGATATATTTTAACTGCTTGGATCCGTACCCAACAATTTTTGGTTACTTTTAGTGGTATTGACTCTGAACTGAAATTTGTATGCATGCGATAGTTGCTAGTTAAGTCTAAGAATTCCTGTAGTATTGATGTGAACTAAAGGAGCTACTGCTTTGTAGTAACAGTGAACTAAATTAGTGCCGCCCAAAGTATTGATGTGAACTAAAGGTCCTTTCTTTTTTCCTTATTTTTTAAGATAAAGCAAGCCAGAAAATGTTACTGAAAGAAGCTAGTGATCTACTGTGGCGACCAATGGACCACATATATGTCTCACTCTGTTGGATCGCTAGATTGTGAGCTGTAATGCGCCTTTTGCTCAGAGCAAATACTAGCCAATAGCACGTCGAATTACGTGTAGATTTTGTTTTTTCATTGAGGTGGATCTTTTGCCATCGCTCTGCAAATCGGACAAAGGTCCAACAAGATTCTCTTGCGCCTCACTGAAATTGTGCTACTACCAATAATGTTCCAGTCTGTCTGTAGATCAAACATCCAGAACTTATTTCTTGTGTTTACTGCAGAGTGCAAGGATTACTTCAGCAGATCCCTGTTTGTGGTGGGGGAGTTCGGGGGCAATGACTACAACGCGCCATTGTTCTCTGGTGTTAAGTTCTCCGAGGTGAAGACCTACGTTCCGCTGGTCGCCAAAGCCATCGCCAACGGTGTCAAGGTATACATCCCTCCTAGAGTAGTAATGTAGGTCGACGTTCTCTTTTTTTTAAGGGAAATGTAGGTCGACCCTTGCATAATTGTACCATATACACACACAGTACAATGATGTACTTACCTACTGGGAGATTCAGGGAATCATGTTTGTGTGGGACGGGTGCTGATTTCAGGCAGCACACATCTGTCATGACAAACCCATGAGAGGTGCAGAACTGGTTTGGAGGTGATTAAGGGACATGGATTATATATATGGATTTCAGTTCTACTAATTCTGGTGTCAGCAAACTACATCTCTGCCTAGAAACTGCAAGCAATTTAGAAGTGACAACAGCATGTCAGTTGTCATAGCCAGCAAACATTAATTTTCATAAATCATTATTAATAAGAATGTGCAAGCAGTTCATGATATTTTCTGTAGAACAGACCGGTTGTCACTATAATTCAGAGTATCATTGCTGACAAGCTCTTTGATAGAATTCATGATAATACTTCCTTGATTGCTAGAACAATTTCTTTGGTTTTTTGAGAAGAAATACATGTCTATTTTTGCCAGTCCAGCTTGACTGAACTCTTCTTTGTCGCTTTCTTATTCAAATATGCTATGTTGCAGGCCAGAATTAGTGGATAAAGTATGGCAGCCTCTCATAGCCAAGGACTTGGTTCTCCAGAAGATCGACCTACTGTTCAATCTCCTGTATTGAGAAGGTTTCTCTCCCCATCGTTGACAAGATCTTCCGAAGCAGGACAATCAAGTCGATGTTTCAGGTCACCAGTGCATGCTGCTATTGGATCCCCTAGTCTGAGAATGTTTTTGTCCCCGTCGTTGGGAAGATCCATGTATACAAGGAGAAGGAGCTCTCCATCTGCCAGGGCTTCTCCATCTGTCATTATGTCTCCAGTGAATGCACATGCACCGGTTGATATTTCAGCAGCCAGGCAACCTCCAGATGCCATGACGTCTCCGGCAGGTGCACACACTTCAGTTGGTGCGAGGGGTAAGTTTGCTATGTCTCTTATGTCTATGTTTTTTTTTTGCTAGGAGAGTAGCAGTAGGTCACCCTGTTTATAATATGTGCCCCCTTGTTAATAATGTAGGCCTTCCGGGTAGATCCAGAAAAAGAAAACTTACCTCTGACATATGGGATGATTTCACTCCTATCTATGATGAGGATGAGAGACTTGTACAAGGCCAATGTGTTCATTGCGACGCCATCTTTCAGGCCGACAAACAGTCTGGAAACCTTGCAGACCTGCTAAGCCGTATTTGCCTAGAAACCCATTTTCCTATGAGATTTCAGATTTGGCTGTAATAATTCCGATTGTATATGGTATCAGAACCTTAAGCTAGCTGTCTTATCTATTTTGTTGCCTGGTAATGATCGATGATATGAGAACCTTAAGCTGCCTTATCTATTTTGTTTCCTGGTGATGATCGGTGATATGAGTATCTTAAGCTGCAGTATGTATTTTGTCCGTAGCTGATGGTCTCGTGGCAGTACTTGTGCATCGCTTGCAGCCTGAGTGGGGTGACCAAGCGCTTGGTGCGGTCGTACAGCGGCATCTGATGTGTACTTCATATCAGGTGTAGGTGGGATTTAAGTGGGACAAGTGGGACATCCCACAAAAGTCCACTAATTTTTCAGTTTTGTGGGTTAAATGGGATTGGGGTGATGGGATAATTGGACTTGTATGTGAAGTGGGAAGTGGACGTCCCAATCCCATCCCACCTGAAATCATACCTGCCACGCGTCCGGCCTTCTCTCCCAAGAAAGGAAATTTCATTTTCTCTTCTTTTTACTTCTCAAGCAAGCAAGTTCACCCCTTAACCAACACAAGCACTTTTGTTCCCTAAAGAACCGAATTTTGAATTTTGGACCTTCTACCATCCGTTTCTCTGGTTATTTTTCCTGCTACCAACTTTATCTTTAATTTTCACATGTATTAAAAAAAGAAAGTTGCCTCATTACAAACTTTCGAGTCCCCTCTGGTACCCTGCAAGGAAAAGAGTGCATCTGATAACTTGCTGGCCACCAGATTACACAGTTCCCTCAAAGAGGTTTACATCAGTAGCTAAAGACTCATTTAAGAAAATGGGGAGTCCTCAATCCAGACTACTAAATTAGGCCCCTCCGCCTTGTTAGTTAGGATATGAGCCACCCTATTAGGGCATCTCCAGCCGTCCCCCCAACGCCCCCCAGGACCATTTTATGTGTCAAAAAGCATCGTTTTCGCGCCAAATTCTACCAGTCAACCCCCCCAGGAGCTGAAATAGCGCCGAATTCTACCAGTCAGCCCACCCCAGGAGCTGAAATATCGCCGTTTTTGCGCCGGCGCACCCAAGCCAAACCCAAGGGGCTGGGTTTGGCCTGGGGGGCAAAATGCGCCGGTTTTGCATGCAAAAAGGAATCTTTCTCCTACTTTTTGCCCACTTTGCATGCAGAGATCCCTCTATCTCCTACTTTTGCCCCACTTTGCATGCAAAAGCCCCCCATTTTGGCTGCTTGGGTGGGCTACGGCTGGTAAATGACCTTGCCCCAAGTTTTGGTTTTGCGCCGTTTGTGCTACTTTTTGTGAATTTTTTGTGCTGGGGGGGGGGGGGAGTTAACACGGCTGGAGATTCCCTTACACTCCCTAGGGCAATGATCAAAAGTAACATGGGTAAAGTTTTGGGCTAGGAAAGCACACTCTTCGAAAATAGCAGCAGCACCACCGAGAGAGTCCCACCCCCCTTCAGACATGACATTAATAACGTCCATGGAGTCACTATTCACCTCAATTTTGTTGCATCCCAGTTGGCCAACAAGGATGAGTCCATCACGGAGAGCTCAAGCCTCCGCACTCTCTACGTCACCCAGGTTTGGGATACCCCTACAGCTACCCGCCAGGAATATGCCCCTTTCGTCTCTGATCATCGATCCTGTAGATCCTGAAGAATCATGTGGTAATAATTAACCGCTGGTTTCACACATCCAAGACGTTTACTCTTATGGTTCTTCTTGCAAAGACCATGTGTAATTTAGCACCATAACTAAGATAGCATGTGTGGTATCTGCCGGTTTCGAGACTAGTTCATCATGGACAATTTTTGTCCGTTCCCACCACATGTACCAGCAAGTAGAGGCAATAAGTTCTTCGGCTTACATATCATCACATCTCGGGACATGCAGATTGGCCCCTCTCATAATATACTCTAGAATTCCAGACTCCTCTTTGTCGAGGGCATCCATGCTTGCTATAGTCGACCAAAGGCCTAGGTTTTCCCAAATCTCATTAACACGATGGCATCCAAAGAAAACATGCTTCGTGTCTTCACACATAATTTTACAGACCGGGCATAGGTTGTCCGAGATGATACGTATATTAGCAAGAGTGCTTTTGCAAGGTATGGAACCGTGTAGAAATCTCCAAGATTTTTTTTAATTATTACCGGTACATGTAGTTTCCATAGTATCTCCCGCACAGGATTTATAGTAGATGTTCCCAGTCCACTAGTACGGATGAGCTTTCTTCCATGTTGATGGTCCCACTCAGTGTGATAAGCTGATCGTACCGTAAAAATACCGTTTTTGTTTTGTTCCAAGATACAAAATCTTCCATCATGTTAATAGACCAAGGTAAGTATCAGTAATAACTTCAGTGAGGATATTGAGCTCCAAACAAATTGTTCTCTCATCTCGACTATGGTACAAGGACTGAAAAATACTTGAATTCGCTTCGCTCACCAATACCTTCACCATCTTCCCCACCTTCTCAACGAGATTTTTTATGAGGTTTTGATCTCGGTAGCCCACTGGTAGCTTATGGATTTGGAGCCATACTTCGATATGATTTATATCTATAGATTCTATGGGAGATAATCCCATCATATTCCTCAATGATCACTGCATTTTGCCGAAAGTGTCAGGGGCCTTCCTCCTTCGCTTTGATCCAATCACCCATGCAGAAGCATTGTATGGTGAAGAGACTCGACTCTAAAGATGTGAAAATGACTTCATTTGCTGGGCTCCGAGCCATCCTCATGTGTTGCTCAAACGTTTGCGGGCTAAACACGTTTTCAGTATAGACGCGTGCTAGAGCCATCCACTTCATCTCTTTGACCGGATTCTCAAGATCATCCTCCAAGAACAAATCTTCTACCTCATCTTTCTCTATCCCGAGATGTAGGAGAAGATCATCTATGTGTTCGGGTCCGCGGTCTACCGGTGTCCCCGTTTTTCTTGAGGCGCTTGACGTCGCCATAGTACCTCCCTTTCCCGAAAGAAATTCGCCGAGAACTCTGAAGCTAGAGTTTCTCTGCCTCGAGACGTGTGGGGAATAAGAAGCCTCCCAAAGATTGCGGTACATTTCTCTTGGTACGGCCGCCGCCGGTGCCTCTAAACTCGCCCGCTCTCATAGTCGTACCAGCACGGCGCCTCACCCCTTCTTCTCCGACGCGACACCTCCATCGTACCCTACGAGAAGCAGGCCCCCGAGAGCCAACCTCCTTCTGGTTCCTGTTCCCGTTCCCGACGACTGTACCGGCGGCGTCAAGCACTGCAGAATCAATCGACGGCCGATGTAAGTTCCGTTTCCGATATACTCGACGCCCGCGGCTCCTCCTCCCTAACCCTAGCCGCCGCCGCCCCCTCCCTATCCCTAGCCGCCGCCGTCGCCCGGCCGCGCCGCCTCTCCTTATCCCTCCCCTTCCCTCTCCCTTGCGCGGCCGCGCCGCCCCCGCGGCGGCCGGCTGCGGCCTTGGACCTCCCCCGCGCGGCCTTCTCCTCGTATCCCCTCATGTCGCCGCCGTCGGCTGAGGCCACCGGGCGCGGCCCGGTCGGCGCCGGCGGCGGCGACCTGCCATTACCTGCGCCCGGTGGGAGGAGGCGGGGCTCTCCCTGCTAGGCGGCGGTGCTCCCTTGTCCGTTCGGTGGTCCGGTGGTGCCGGGTGGATTGCTTGGCGATGGTGCCGCTCCTTGGCGGCTGGGGGTTGTGGTCGGACGAGATGGCAGGCTGGTCGCCGGAGTGCGGCCGGTGAGTCGGTGACGCCCTCACGCCCCGGATCTGGGCTCTTTGGGCCGCATCTAGGCCTGGGCGGGCCGACTCAACCGCGGCGACTCCCCTGGTCGACTGAGGTGAAGGTGGTCTTGCTGAGGGGCGGCGCCGACGAAGCACCGGTACTCCACGCCGCCGTCAGCCATCTCTCGCTCCCTGCTCCTGCTACAGAAGAAACCCTAGGCTAGATCTAGCTACTCTCGGACCCGAACCAGAACCGAACCGGAAGGGGAGGAGAAGCCAACCCCGAGAGCGATGAGGAGGAGGGCGCTGCCGCGGGCCGCCGCTTTATAGCGGTAGGTGCCCGCCCGGATCGCATCGGACGGTGGGCCGCGCGCGTGCAGGATAGGGATGAGCGCCGGGGCGGGGCCCACATGGCAGCGGCTGCGGGGTGGCGCGCCGGGGGTTTTGCGGGAATATGCCGCGGGCGGCCAAGTGGGTCTCTGCGAGATATTTTACGCGCACTCGCGCCGAGCATCCCATGCCGCGCCACCCATACGATGCCTGCCACGCGTCCGGCCTTCTCTCCCAAGAAAGGAAATTCGATTTTCTCTTCTTACCTCTCAAGCAAGCAAGTTCATCCCCTAAAAACGTATAAGGAAATTTGATTTCTACTCCTACTCAAGGGCGGGAATTGAAAAAAAAATATTGATAGAAAAAAACAAGAACTGCACATGAAATTCTACAATAATAAATATCGTAACTTAACTTTTTTTGCTTGCGCCATAGAAAAATGTGAGATTTTTTTATAGAGTAAAATACAGTGGAGGTACCTGTACTTGTTGGCGAAGCACAATACGGTACCTGAAATTTTAAATACGCTCAATACGGTACCTAAATTTGTGAAGTGGTGAAAATACGGACACTGCTCATCGTACACGCGTCGTAGCTTGAGCGGGGCAGCGCTGTGCGTGAGGGGTGCGGTGCATTTATTCGGAAAACCCCGGGACTCGGACATATGTCCTAATGGACCGATCAGGTGTGCTCTGTCTCTTTGTCTCCACTACTGATGGCAATGGGGCCCCGAAACCCGCAAACCCGACGGGTACCTTCCTTAAATGGGGAGGGTTGATAAAATGTTCGACCCGCCAGGTCTAATGAGGCGGGTATGGGGGTGGCAAACCCGTACCCGGAGACCCACTCTAACTTCTAATCATATCCCTAATAATTCTATGTCTAACCACACGTCCACGAGTTATGGACCACAAACCTCACATATCACAAGGACGCGTTGGAATCTGGAATCCCGGAGAAAACACATGTATGCATGTGTCTATTCCCACCAACCTCGTCCCAATATTCCATTGTTTTATTCCCCACATGTGTCGGTGTCACTCCTTAAATGGGTATCCGTTGGGGCCCCAAACCCGACCGGGTCGTGGGTATGGTAAGAAATAAGACCGGATAAGTTAAATGGGGCGGGTATGGGGGTGCCGACCCGGCCCCGAACCCGGTGGGAGCCATCCGGAGTCTCCACCGCCCGCGAAATAGTATGGAGGCGCTGCGTCGATCTCCGCCACCGCCACCGTCGTAGATTTTTTGTCGCTTCTCGGTGACTTTGCTTGAGCTAGGAGAGGCGCCGCCGGTTTCATCTTCGTCGTCCTGGATAGTGGCGGCGATGGCTCCGGTGCGCCGTCCCGAAGGAGACCCGCCCCTGTTTACAGTTAGTCCCACCATTGATCTCTCTCTCTATATCATCGGGTGGAAAATCAACCGGTTTTACGCATCTCTTATTTCTCTTGGATAACGTCTTCACTTTAGTCCGATTATGTTAGGGTTTTCGGTAGCAATTGGGGGTTTGTGGGTTGGGGCTTAGGATTTATGATCTGAAAAAGGCATGGCCTTTCTGTATATACTGAAGTGTGTCTAATATGTCAGGTCGTCGCAGCAGTCACTTCTCAGCTGAGTTTCACCATGGAGGGTTTTTTGTTGGCCATGGAGGTAATCGAGGTTATGTGAATGGGCGCTCAGTTTGGTATGATCAGATTGACTCGGTGACTTGGTCGGCGATAATGCTGGAGCATATCGTTGAGGACATTGGCCGGGAGATGGCAGGTAGGGTGAAGGCTTATTACTGCATCCCTGTACTCACAATTAGCAGGAATGGTTTGAGGGAGCTGACAAGTGATGAACAAGTGGAAAGAATGATGCTATTTCAGGGAGCGGGGTATCATTTTTTTGAAATATATTTTGACCGTGATGATAGCTTCAATTCTAACTTGGATAGTGAAGATGATGTGGTGTACAATCCTAGAGCTGAACTCCCAGTGCACGAAACAAGCACCGGCTCGACCACTATTCTCCATGAAGGCATGACACCATTTTGATTTTTGACCGACTTTTCGAAATCACTAGAAAAAGGGCTTCATTCCGAAAGGTCACCCGTGCGCGTTGTGGGAGGGCCAGTTACACACAGATGTACACCCAGGTGCAGTGAACGAAGTACGTCCCAAGTGTATGTGCTGACGTACACATACGTGCACCACGGGTGTACGCTCAGACGGTTGTACACCCAGTTGCAGGCGGATGTACAACCATGCGAATGTACACCCACACGCTTTGTAGACCCAGTGAAGGGTCAGCGTACACCCAGGCGGATGTACACACATGAACACCGTGCGTATATTTTCCAAAACAGTTTTTGTATACTTTCAGTAGCATTTTTTTATACTTTCATATATAATATGTATACTTTTATAACAACGTTTATATATTTTTCAGTAGCAATTTTTATACTTTCACATACAACATGTATACTTTTAGAAACAACGTTTGTATACTTTTAGTAACTACTTTTTTATACCTTTTAGATGAAACGCCGTAGGCGTTTTATTCGAGGCGAACCGAGTGGTATTACGAGGCAACGCCGAGCCGTAGCACGCACAACGACCAATGCACGCTTCGACCAATACGCACAACGACCTATGTACCTTTTAAGATCTATATAAATGGTTATCGAGGCAAAGACGAGCATCGCTGCTACATGGTGTACCGACTGTTTGCCCGTATAGGAGGTTTTTGGCGACTCTGGTCCGTAGTAACAAAGGTCGGGGGACTCGTAGCGCAAGGGTCTGGCGCCGATCCCTATGCACGGCCCACGCAGACGTGGCACGGGTCCCAGAGGCTGCCCAATGTGCGGTGCAGGGCACGTAAAATATCCTGGTCAAGGAAATTACGGTGCTGTCCGCGCAAAAATTAGGAAGATCGCTTTGGATGGGCGATTAGCGAGGTGTCGTCATCGTGTCACATCGTGTCCTTGTCAACTGACAGATGTGTTACTAAATAAACGCACACAGGGATGGATGGTGACATGCAATGGCTCGGCTCTTGGGCAAAGAATAAATTTCTTTTCGAGATGCGGTGGAAGGATAATCGTTCCAGGAAACAAATATTTTCCTTCATAATAAGGATAAGGAAGACTAGCCAAAAAAAAGAAGAGGTCCCACCGAGATTTGAACTCGGGTTACCAGATTCAGAGTCTGGTGTCCTAACCACTAGACCATGGGACCGTTGTTTGCACACCGTTGCATTGTGCCCTACATAATCGTTCACCAGGACGTTTCTATCCGGGTCTGTATTTCTCTGCTACTCACAACGTAGCCAACATGGTGACACGGATTAGTTGTTCATCCACGCGATGGTGATACCCTCCGTCACTGTCCTTGACACGAGTTTTTCTTTTTGTTTTTTTAGTGGAGTCAGAAAATTAGATGAGCTTTCACTGCCCGGCCGGCCGTTGCTACTTGCTAGTGAGGAACGATAGGCCCACGTCTACACTACTGAGTTTGCTCTCCTGCCTGCCCGTTCTCTACTTGGCAATTGCGACCCTTGAAGATCATCGGTCCAGAATTCATTCATTCAAAAAAGATTCAGATCAGTTCATGCCCTTGTACAGGAATATACTGCTGATGCGGCATGCACAAGGAAACGGGTCCGTAAATTTATAGGGACCGGAAAATTAAACAATAATCCAAGCATGGCCTAAAGGTTCGAATTGTGTCCCACAAAAGGTAACCTATGTAGAATACGAGTCTTGATCCTTCGTGTGGCATTGTCTATCAGGCATACCTACAATGAGCCTTTTACTATAACCATTGCTAGGTCAAATATCGTTTTCCTCCAATATTCTAGACTAGATGATGGTAAATTAATTTTACACATGTGAATCGCAAGTCTTGAAATGAGAGTGGAACGGAAGTATTTATACAATGGATATCAGTGAACTCCTCATGGTTCTTCACACGGTTGTCATAACATCCATGAGCCTCTCACTATTCTTCATGAGATTTACATTCACCTACCCATCTCATGATGTTTCCACAATTCCTTTTTTCAGCAGGAAATAAAAACATGGACACACGATTATCACATGATTTTGTAGTGCATAATCGCATGATAAAAGGGAAGATAATTTTTTTCCTGAATAACTTGTTCAAAGCGCATCCCTTCTTAGCTAATTAATGATATATATATATATACGATCACACTTATACTTAAATACCCGTCTTGGATGATGATGTGAAACGTACAATGTTAAATTATTTCTTCAACTGTAGTTTGAATCTTTGCAAATCTTTGAAACATTGGAGGGAAACAAAAGTTCATGATTTTCTTCCGCATTAATTGTAAACTTTCATTTCATTGTGCCTAATCGTAACCACTAGAACATGGATATCTTGATATGCCACAATCTTGTAGTAAAATCCCCATATATGTATTTAGTATTGTTACTTCCTCTCCACTACATGCTATAGGGACTAGTTCGTCTAGCACCTCCAACCAATTGATGCATTCTAGCTAGGCTAAGAAAACACTGAAGCATATCCTGCATGTTCTTTCACACAATTTTACTATATTTGTCTTGAGAGCATAATGCGCCATGAAAATTTATCGTCTGCTCGGACAACTTAATCCTTTTCAATTTGCTGAGGTAATTAGTGTTGGAGCATTCAATTTGGTTTTCTTAGAGCATCTCTATCATAGCCCATAAAAAGGCCAAACCCGCAAAATTCCGGCGTGTTTAGTGTTTGGGCCCGGTTTCGAGACCCTAGCAGCACCCGTATACGTGACCCGGCCTGAGAATGTGACTCGGGGGACCGAGAATTCCCCCTCCAGCCGCTATATGTACGGGTTCCCAAGTCGTTCTCAGGTCAAGACCCTTTCAAACCCTAGCCGCCTCCGCCGCAATCCCTCACCGCCTCACGTAGCTCCGGCGAGCGATTGACTAGCCCCCTCCCGCCGCCCTCTTTCCGCGATGGAGCCCCACTGCAACTCGTTCGCCGGAGCCAACGGCAGGAACGCAGCCTCTCCCCCTCGCCTCCCCACACCACCGCCATCGACCGAGGTCATGCCTCGCATCGACCATCACGGCCTCATCCACGAAGGCCTCGCCGGCAACCGTGTGCCCCCTCCGCCGCTTTGTGAGTGCCTAGACTCGATCGCGGCCGGAGTAGTCGCCCCGCGGTCACCGGCAGCGGTGTTGGGGTCCTCATATAGGATAACTCCAACAACGAGGATCCAGAGAAGCAGGGGCCATGGTGACCGGATCCAGAGGAGCTTTCTCCACGAGCGGAGGCATGCGACTCGGCGCCGCTGCCACCAGCGCCACGTCGATGACTACAACAAGCGCCAGTTGCAGCGCTTCCTCCATGCGGACGAGGAGCTGTAGGACAAGAAACAGGAGTGGGACGCCATTCCAGCGTCCCAGCTCGTGTAGCAGGCCCCCCTCTTCCAGCTGCTCCTCGTCCCTCGTCGACGACGACTCCAGCTCCGTCTGAAGACGACGCGGTGAAGGGAGAAGAACAAGCCCCGGCGAAGAAGAAGACGTCGGGCATTTTGGCCTTAGTAGTGTAGGGTGCAGTGATGAACCCTAGTTCATAGCCGCTATGTGTATTATGTTTTTAATTTGCAAAATCGGCAAGGAGCAACGAGTTCATCCGTCTGTACTCCCGCCTAAATCAATGAAAATTTCAATTTCCAGTTCTTATTAAGGGTTCTGCTACGATCCCCACCTACGCGACTCGTAGAATCAGGCAAAACGCGAACTGGAAAACATGTTTATAGGTTTCATTTTGGGGGCTCCCTTAGAGATGCTCTTAGCACATGAGTAATGGAAGAGATGCATATGTTTATGCATGCGTACACCTACCGCTCACCTATTTAGACACTTTTGGTGTACCAGAAAATCGAAAAGATATATCTAAACATTGTAGTACACAGTTTATATTGATCCGTGAACTTTGAGATTAATAATTCTGCTAGTTGAACAAATAATTTGATGAATTTTATATTCACATCGTTATTTTCTATAAGACACATGCTATAAGTTTTATTTTTTTTATCTTTCTCATGTTTTATGGCATAATCTGGCAATACACTCATCCTTTTTTGATTAATCATGCCATTGTCGATCCAAACTCTATGTCCGAACATCCCCAAACGTGTAATATTTGGGTTTACCGGACCAAAACAAGGGGCGTCCACTACCATTGATTTTGGTTGCTTAGGAAAACATGTCGCCTGATTTAAACAGGGTACGGGGGGACGTAGGACTGGGGAGCAACTTAGATGCCTACCTTCCGGTGAGCCAGCATTTCGATCCCCCCCCCCCCCATAAATGGATATTTGGGTTATAATACTAGTAGTGGTTCTTTTCAGCCGAGAGTGTGGATTAAGCTAGTGAGGTCTCACAACTCACATGATGTCTTTTTCTTACTGTTTACATGTTCGCAAAAACGAAATGAATATGAGCGTGTATTCTAAAGTAGGCTACCCATTTTAACGGATATCTAAAGAGGTAAACCTTAAGACCCCAAGGGGCCTCCTCATAGCTCAGGGCATTTTGACCGTCGGATGGAGCCCATCTGGGCCGTTCGTTGTTTTCACCGTGTGATATAAAACCATCCCTCACGGTAGAAACACTAACCCGCGCGAGAGCTCCCCACATCCCCACCCTCAGCCGCCGCCTTGCTCTTCCCGCGCTTTCTCACACCCGCGCGCCTCCTCCATCTCGTCTCCGCCACCCTCATGAGCTCTGCCTTCTCCACCCTCGACTCTCTTCGTCGGGTGTGACGGCTCGGCTTGGATCGGCCTCTCTCAGCAAAGCAACCCCTTGAAATGGAGACATGCGGGCGTTCCTTCCATCAGCATCGAGCTCCACCTCCCCCAGCCATGGCTCCGCTGCTGCTCTCTGTTGGAATTTTAGCCCATGTAAGTGTGCTGAAATAATTGGGCCCAAGGCATGTGAGCCCAATAGCAAATCCTGAAATCTCAAAATGGCCCATGTGTACTAGTGAGTGGTGGGAGTGGGAAGTTTAGTCCCACATTGGAAGTTTGAGGAGTTGCACACCACCTTATAAGGTGGAGTGTTGTAGGGATGGTATGTGAGTGAGAACAAGAGAGCCTCTCGCGCACTCCTCCTCCTCCTCCTCCGCCGCTCGCTCGCTCGTCTCGTCTCGACTCGACACGACACGTCGCGATCGCGTTTCGGGAATCGAGCCTCGAGCCGAGACAATAATTATCTTTATTTTGCTGTTTTGGAAAAAACCGATTTCGTAGTCGTGACGGACGCGTCACAGCTGAGGCGGTTCGGGTCGCTCCCGTATCGCGTGCTGCAACCGACTCGGACGTGCGGCGTGGGCCTCCCACGTCGCACGCGTTAGGGTTTTCCGAACCGCATTATAAAAGACGCGCATCGTGTGCGCTGTACACACACCGAAACCAATCTAGGTTTGCCACCTCGTTCCTTGCGCCGCCACCGTAGTCTACTCCATCCCGAGCGCCGGCGTCCACCGGCGAACGGGAGAGCAGGTCTCCGGAACCAGTCGCCTTTGTGATCCTGTACGGGAGAGGGCGAATTAGGTTTTTGGGAAGCGCTTCGCGCGACTGCTCGCTGCTTCCACGACGGCTCGTCTGCCTAGCAAGTCAGGCGGTGCTGCGTACCGCCGTCTCAAGCGTCGTCTACTCCGACCCGTCATCGCCAACGTTGTCATCAACAACGTTACCACAAACGAACGGTACGGAATCTGCGTCCTGATCTGTCTGTTTAACATGTCTACTGTTTACATGTTTAGAGAGATCGTGCTGCTATTATTCATGTTGTCTGTTGCATCTAGTATGTTCAAGCTTCACATGTTAATAGCTGCTGTCATCATGATTTATATTCTGGAATTAATCGTGGAAATTATGCCTAATTATTCAACAATCCAAAAACCTAATTGTAGGCAATTTCCTGAACTGACTATGGCCCACTTAAGTGATTCGATGAAACCGGATAGGTTCAATGGTACCACCTTTAAGAGATGGCAACTGAGAAGCCAACTGTGGCTCCAGTCCATGAAAGTGTGGGACATTGTTATGAGTGGCCTTCCTGAAGGAGCTTCTGACGAGGTTCAGAATAAGTTCAAGGAAGCCAATAACAATTTCAGAGGCTGTATTCTGAGTGTCCTGGAGGGACGTCTGTGCGATGTGTATATGCACATCGAAGACGCTAAGGAGCTCTGGGATGCACTGAACACTAAATTCGGTGCGTCCGATGCTGGCAGTGAGCTGTATATCATGGAGAGCTTTAACGACTACAAGATGGTGAATAACCGTTCTGTAGTCGAACAGGCTCATGAGATACAGTGCATTGCGAATGAGCTTGATCTGCTCAAGTGTGTGATTCCTGATAAGTTTGTGGCTGGATGCATTATTGCAAAACTGCCTTCTTCATGGAGGAGTTTCGCCACATCTCTCAAACATAAGAGACAGGAGATATCAGTTGAAAATCTGATAGCGTCTCTTGATGTTGAGGAGAAAGCTCGGGCAAAGGACACAACTGAGAGAGGTGGTGATTTGCAGTCTAGTGCCAATATGGTGCAGAAAAATCATCACGTCAAGAATAACAGCAAGAACAAAGGGAACTATAAGCCCCAGTTCAATGGCCCTGTGAACACTACTGCCTTTAAGAATAAGAAGAAGAAGAAGGTGCTGAACAAAGCTGGGCTCGAGTGCTTTACGTGTGGAGCGCTCGGCCACTTTTCTGTGGACTGCCCAGACCGTGCAGACAAGAAAGGGAAGAAAGGCTCCAAGAATGTCAACGTGGTGACCGCTAGCAACACTGATGGGTACGGTAATATACCGATGGTACTTTCAGTTCTTCAATCTCCATGTTGGTGGATTGATACGGGTGCTAATGTTCATGTGTGTGCTGACATCTCTATGTTCACTTCTTATCAGGTCGCACGGGATTCCTCCGTCCTAATGGGGAATGGGTCACATGCTTCTGTTCGTGGTGTTGGCACGGTAGATCTGAAGTTTACTTCGGGGAAGATCGTGCAGCTGAGGAACGTGCAGCATGTCCCTTCTATGAATAAGAATCTCGTCAGCGGCTCTCTTCTTTGCAGAGATGGGTTTAAAGTAGTGTTTGAGTCCAATAAAGTAGTTGTGTCGAGATTTGGACAATTTATTGGTAAAGGCTATGAGTGCGGAGGCTTGTTCCGCTTTTCTCTTTCCGAATTTTGCAATAAGTCAGTAAACCATATTTGTGGCAATGTTGATTCAGATGCTAGTGTTTGGCACTCTCGTTTATGTCATGTTAATTTTGGTTTACTGTCACGGCTATCCAGTTTAAGTTTAATTCCGAATTTCACCATTGCCAAAGGTTCTAAGTGCCATAGTTGTGTGCAATCTAAGCAACCTCGGAAGCCTCACACGGCAGCTGAGGAGAGACACTTGGCACCTCTAGAACTCATACATTCTGATCTATGCGAGATGAATGGTGTGTTGACAAAAGGTGGAAAGAGATATTTCATGACACTCATTGATGATGCTACTAGATTCTGCTATGTTTATTTGTTGCAAACTAAAGATGAGGCTTTAGACTACTTTAAAATCTATAAGGCTGAAGTTGAAAATCAATTAGAAAGAAAGATCAAGCGTTTTAGGTCGGATCGTGGTGGAGAGTATTTCTCTAAAGTGTTTGATGAATTCTGTGAGGAACACGGTATTATTCACGAGAGGACGCCTCCCTATTCGCCACAATCAAACGGAATTGCTGAGAGGAAAAACCGCACGCTGACTGACTTGGTGAATTCCATGTTAGACACTGCTGGTTTATCTAAGGCATGGTGGGGGGAGGCTCTATTGACTTCGTGTCATGTCCTGAATAAAGTTCCTAACAAGAATAAAGAGAAAACCCCTTATGAGGAGTGGGTTGGGAGAAAACCATCACTTTCTTATTTGCGTACTTGGGGATGCTTGGCAAAAGTCAACGTTCCAATTCCAAAGAAACGCAAACTCGGACCGAAAACAGTGGATTGTATCTTTCTAGGTTATGCTCAGCGTAGCATTGGTTATAGATTTCTAGTGGTTAAATCCGAGGTGCCTGATATGCATGTTGATACTATTATGGAATCTCGTGATGCAACATTTTTTGAGAATATATTTCCTATGAAAGATATGCATAGCTTTGCTGAATTTTCTTCTGAATTAATTCCGGAATCTAGTACATCTAGTGATCATACTGAACAACCACATGATGAGAACGTCCTTGAGAAGGATGACAATGAAGCTCCTAAACGGAGTAAGAGACAGAGGATTGAAAAATCCTTTGGTGATGATTTCATTGTGTACCTTGTGGACAATACTCCTACGACTATTGCAGAGGCATTTGCATCTCCAGATGCAGATGACTGGAAAGAAGCTGTCCATAACGAGATGGACTCCATTCTTTCTAATGGGACGTGGGAGTTATCTGAACGACCTTATGGTTGTAAGCCAGTGGGCTGTAAGTGGGTGTTCAAGAAGAAGCTAAGGCCTGATGGTACTATTGAGAAGTACAAGGCACGGCTTGTAGCCAAGGGCTACACTCAGCGAGAAGGCGAAGATTATTTTGACACCTATTCACCTGTTGCTAGACTGACCACCATTCGTGTACTACTTTCCCTGGCTGCCTCTTATGGTCTTATCGTTCATCAAATGGACGTAAAGACAGCTTTCCTTAACGGAGAGTTGGAAGAGGAAATTTATATGGATCAGCCTGATGGGTTTGTGGTAAAAGGTGAAGAGAGAAAGGTGTGCAAATTGTTAAAATCTTTGTATGGACTGAAACAAGCACCTAAGCAATGGCATGAGAAGTTCGACAGAACTTTAACTTCTGCGGGCTTTGTCATTAATGAGGCTGACAGGTGTGTATACTACCGCCATGGTGGGGGCGATAGTGTTATATTATGCTTGTATGTTGACGACATACTGATTTTCGGTACAAGCATAATTGTGATCAATGAGGTCAAGTCTTTTCTATCAAAGTGTTTTGATATGAAAGATCTGGGAGAAGCTGATGTAATTCTGAACATTAAGCTTATTAAGGATGAGAGTGGGATTACGTTGACGCAATCACACTATGTTGAGAAGATCTTGAGCCGTTTCGGCTTTATTGATAGCAAGCCTTCTCCAACACCTTATGATCCTAGCGTGACGCTTCGAAAGAACAAGAGGATTACGAAAGATCAATTGAGATACTCTCAAATAATCGGTTCACTCATGTACCTTGCGAGCGCGACGAGGCCTGACATCTCTTTTGCTGTGAGCAAATTGAGCAGGTTCATGTCAAACCCGGGTAATGATCATTGGCATGCACTTGAAAGGGTCATGCGCTATCTGAATGGTACCATGAGCTATGGGATTCATTATTCAGGGCACCCTGCTGTGCTTGAGGGATATAGTGACTCTAACTGGATCTCAGATGTAGATGAGCTCTACGCCACAAGTGGATATGCATTTCTTCTTGGAGGTGGCGCAGTGTCATGGAGGTCTTGTAAACAGACCATATTGACGAGGTCAACCATGGAAGCAGAACTTACTGCTTTAGATACAGCCACTGTTGAGGCAGAATGGCTGCGTGAGCTCTTGATGGACTTGCCGGTGGTTGAGAAACCATTACCGGCTATCCTCATGAACTGTGACAATCAAACGGTGATTGCCAAGGTGACCAGTTCTAAGGATAATGCGAAGTCATCAAGACACGTCAAAAGACGTTTGAAGTCTGTCAGGAAATTGAGAAACTCCGGAGTAATTACTGTTACGTATATTCAAACAGACAAAAACCTGGCAGATCCCTTTACGAAGGGACTATCACGTAATGTGATAGATAGTGCATCGAGGGAGATGGGTATGAGACCCGTGAGCGTTACACCATAGTGGTAACCCAACCTATGTGATCGGAGATCCCGTGAATTAGGATCTGGGAAAAACAAGCTAGTGGTTTGACTGAGGAGAGTATTTGATAAACCCTCTCTAAGTAATGATGCATAACTCTCAAAAAGCTGTAAGGCAGGTTGGCAACATGCCTTAATGTGTTTATGTTGGCTATTCATAGCAAAGATGCTGTCCTACAGAGCATTCTTGAAAGAACACACCTATGTGAGTCCGACTGTAAAACGTCGCAGTCTATGAGATTTGGGTGATCTCTAGTAAACTCATGAAGAGACCACGGAGTATGACGCATATGCTCCACCCGCGGGGTAGGCTACTGGCAGCCAAGTACTAGTTATGACTTTGAGTAAAGTCTATTGGCACAAAACTTGCAATTCAAGGCATAGTCCATTGTTCAAGTTGCTGATAGATGTAGCTTAAGGCTCTAGGCGGAAGTTCAACTTAACAGTCTCTGCTGAAACACTGGTATATAAACAAGTAGCGAGGATTGGCAAATCTTCAAATGGGCATTTGAGATCTGGTGGGGGATTGTTGGAATTTTAGCCCATGTAAGTGTGCTGAAATAATTGGGCCCAAGGCATGTGAGCCCAATAGCAAATCCTGAAATCTCAAAATGGCCCATGTGTACTAGTGAGTGGTGGGAGTGGGAAGTTTAGTCCCACATTGGAAGTTTGAGGAGTTGCACACCACCTTATAAGGTGGAGTGTTGTAGGGATGGTATGTGAGTGAGAACAAGAGAGCCTCTCGCGCACTCCTCCTCCTCCTCCTCCGCCGCTCGCTCGCTCGTCTCGTCTCGACTCGACACGACACGTCGCGATCGCGTTTCGTGAATCGAGCCTCGAGCCGAGACAATAATTATCTTTATTTTGCTGTTTTGGAAAAAACCGATTTCGTAGTCGTGACGGACGCGTCACAGCTGAGGCGGTTCGGGTCGCTCCCGTATCGCGTGCTGCAACCGACTCGGACGTGCGGCGTGGGCCTCCCACGTCGCACGCGTTAGGGTTTTCCGAACCGCATTATAAAAGACGCGCATCGTGTGCGCTGTACACACACCGAAACCAATCTAGGTTTGCCACCTCGTTCCTTGCGCCGCCACCGTAGTCTACTCCATCCCGAGCGCCGGCGTCCACCGGCGAACGGGAGAGCAGGTCTCCGGAACCAGTCGCCTTTGTGATCCTGTACGGGAGAGGGCGAATTAGGTTTTTGGGAAGCGCTTCGCGCGACTGCTCGCTGCTTCCACGACGGCTCGTCTGCCTAGCAAGTCAGGCGGTGCTGCGTACCGCCGTCTCAAGCGTCGTCTACTCCGACCCGTCATCGCCAACGTTGTCATCAACAACGTTACCACAAACGAACGGTACGGAATCTGCGTCCTGATCTGTCTGTTTAACATGTCTACTGTTTACATGTTTAGAGAGATCGTGCTGCTATTATTCATGTTGTCTGTTGCATCTAGTATGTTCAAGCTTCACATGTTAATAGCTGCTGTCATCATGATTTATTTTCTGGAATTAATCGTGGAAATTATGCCTAATTATTCAACACTCTCCACCTCTCTCACTCGTTTCCGAGCTCTTGTTGATGCGCCGCGGCAACCACTAATTGACGGCGTGGAGGAAGCAAGGGACCAATGTGGGGAATCAGCCGTCGAGCTCCATCGCGCGCCTTCCTCTCCCCAAGCTCGCTCCACTGCTCCACGACACCGCGCCAGAGCGGCGGCGAGGAGGAGCACGCGGGAAAGGGGAAAATCAATGCGGGGATCGGCCTCCGCCTCTCCTCCGTCTCAGCCTCCTCAGCCTCCGCCCGTCCGCTTTACTGGAGGCGACGAGGACCGGTGGTCGCCCTCGCTGTTGAACGCCATAGGCCCTCATAGGAGCTCACTCACCTGCTTCGTCAACGCGGTGAGTCGTATTTCCTTCGCCCTAGCCCTTATCTTCCCGTCGTAGTGAGCAATTTGCTGGCCAAACAGGAGAGAGGTGGACCAACAATATTCATGATTTTGTTCTCATAGTTGATGGAGCCAAATCCTTGAATTCATTTGGTCTATGGTGCTTTCCAATCGTATGATTCAGAAATTTGCTGAATATGAAGCTCTTTGTGATGACCTTCTCAGTTCACGTATATATGAAACAGAAGGTATTTCCCTTTAGAATTCATTCGGTCTATGGTGCCTTCCAATCGTATGATTCAGAAATTTGCTGAATATGAAGCTCTTTGTGATGACCTTCTCACTAGTGGAAACACGGGCGCTAGTCCCGGTTTGTAAGGCCCATTTGTCCCGGTTGTGCAACCGGGATGGGCCAGCCGGGACAAATGCACCCCCCCATTGGTCCCGGTTGCGCCAGGACCCGGGACAAATGAGACTGACCACGTGGCGAACCTGGCCAGGGGAGTTAGTCCCGGTTCGTGTTAGGAACCGAGATGAATGCCTCCTCTGAAAAAAGCAGCAGTTTGGCCACTTTCTCTGCCGCGGCAGGGTTTTTTTTTCGCATTATTTTTTTCTTTTTTTTTTTGCAAATTTACGATGCCTGCCTCGTAATCCCCAACTGCGTCCACTGGCCCACGTCTTTAATTAAGCCCACTGGTCACATTTGGTCAAAGGGCACACTGACTCACGTCTTTAATTAAGCCCACTGGCCACATTCGGTCAAAGGGCCCACTGGCCCACGTCTTTAATTAAGCCCACTGGCCACATTCGGTCAAAGGGCCCACTAGCCACGCGGGGTCAAAGGGGCCACTGGCCGCCGACCTAGTGGTTGGCTCGCCCGCGTCCACGTCCCCACGTCTTTAAGTAAAACCATAACCGCAGCCGCACGCAGTCAAAGGGCCCACTGGCCAGCGACCGCCTCGGCTTCCCTGCGCCTCCACTTCCCCACGCGTGGCCACGAACGGTCACGCCATGCCTCGGCTTCCTCCCCGCGCATTCATGGCTGCCTGCAACCGCCGCCACGTTCTCGCCGCCGGTTGGCATGCCAATCCCGTCCGGGTCCTTTTTAAAGGGCCCCCGCCGCCCCGTACACCCCGCACATCCCGCTCCCAGCACGAACCCTAGCCATGCCGCCCCGACGCTGGTTCAAGCGCGCCAAGAATGAGCACGAGGCCGGGTCCTCCAGCGGCGCCGGTCAGAGAGGCGCCGGCGTTCCCCCGCCGCCGCGGGAGGCGTTCGGCTACGGTCCGGGCGGCATCCGGATCGGGGGCGGCCCGCGCGTCCCCGCACCACCTCCGGCACCGCGCAACCCGCCGCCTCGCGCCGCGCCAGGCAAGAGGCTCCGCCGCTACGTGCGGAAGGAGGAGGCGACGTGGCACTGGGACCACGCCACGCCGGTCTTCTAGCCGGACGTCCACCTCTTGGACGGCTGGCACCTCAACACCCAGAGGATCCCGGTGCCGCCGCCCCCGACCAATGAAGGCGCTCGCGAGGAGATAGATCGCCGACGCGCGCTCCTGCCGGCCCACCTTCTCAGAGACCGCGCCTACGCGCGGAGCTCCCCGAACTGGAACATATGGTTCCAGCAGGAGCACGACCAGCGCCGCCGCTCCTACTTCCCCACACCCCTGGAGGAACCCAGCGTCGAGACGTACCCGGCGCCGCCGCTCGGCAGCGAGCCGGAGCTGTGGTTCGAGGAGGACATCCTCGACGACGAGGAGGACCCCGAGCTGCAGGCCGGATTGGAGGCCGCCTACGAGGCCTCCTGCCGCTCCCTCGTCGAGGACGAGATTAAGCGGTGGGAGCAGGTCCTGGCCAGCGCGACCGGCGATGCCGACGCGATGCCGCCCCCTCCACCGCCGGGGCCGTGGTGGTAGACGATGAACGCCGCCATGGAGGTGTCGGAGAACCAGCCGGATCCACAACCGCTGCCCCCGGGCCTCAACTACGGCATGACCTGGGCCTGGACCGGCGGCGAGTGGTCGACTCAGGAGCTGCCGCCGCCAGAGGAGCTGCCGCCGCCGGAGGGCGCGCCCCCGATGCCTCCTCAGCCCGAGATGCCTCCGCAGCCACCGGTGGGCGCCCCCAGCTGCCTGCCCACCTGTGGCAGCAGCCTCCCTACCACTGCATCTCCTCCGACGAGGAGGACTAGGCCGGCGCCGGCGCGCCCCCGGCCACCTATAGTACCTAGGCTACCCCCCAAGAAACGTGCAGCCGCCTGTGGCCGCGCCGCCACCCCCGATGCATGTAAGGACGGCCAATAGGGCCGTCGTCAAGAAACACGGCCGGCCGCCTGTGGCCGCGCCGTCCCCCCCCCCCCCCCCCGATCTAAGCACCGGTCTTCGGACCTTTTCAATATATGAATGCATTCCCAAAACTCGTCCCCGGCCAAATCTACGTCCTAGTTCATCCCCGCCGGCGGGATCTTCGTGTCCATTCCCGCCGCCGGCAGGGCTTCGCCTAGGCTCGGTCGGCCCCGAGTGTGGTTGCTCGGCCTGGAGAGAGGGCCGAGATATTTATACAAATGGGCCTCTAGTCCCGGCCCGTGCCACCAACCGGGCCTAGAGGTACCCCCTTTGGTCCCGTTGGTGGCACGGGCCGGGACCAAAACGTATTTCGAAATTTGGTGCCACCATGCGCGCCCAAATGTTTTAGCGCCAAAATTTGAAAATTGTTTAAATATGCACATGAATAACTTCTATATACTTTCGAATTTGACAAAAATTTCAACATGAAAAGTCCTTGAATTTGCATAACTAATTCAAATCCATTTTCTATTTAACTAAATAATTATTCTAACTATTCAAACTACTAACTATTTTACTATTTGCATATAATTTGAATATAAATATCTTATATTATTTTAAAATTAGTAACAATTACATTAATAGCAACATAATTAACAGACTTCTTCTTCTGTGTCACTTTGTTCGGATTTCGCCCCAACCATGAACAATCTTCATCATTTATTTTGTTTTCTATTGTTTTCCTTTATGTTTTCATTTTGTTTTATCTTGTATTATTTTTTTTCTCTTGTGATTAGGTGAGGAACAAACCTTGCCTACCCTTTTTATTTTTGCTTGATTCAAGAGGACTTCTCTGCCGGCCACGCATCTCTACATTTCTATTCTTTTTACTACTTCCTCTGCGAGGTTCACTGTTGGTAACATCGTTTTGAACCAGATTTTGCTGATGACTTTTCAGGATAGTGCTGAAGGTTTGTCATGCAGCTTTGCTTGCAAAATAAGCTCAACTTGCTCCAGGAACTGATCATATTGGCTCTCCATGAATGCATGAGCTTCAACATTTTCTGCAGCCTTTGCTGCAACTTTATATAAAGTTCGACAAAGCGAGTTGTACCTTTTTGACACGGAGAATTTGGGATCTTCTTCTACAACAGAAAAACCATAGTTCTCTTTTGAAGGTTCACTCTGAGCATCCTTTCGCCATCTTTTTAAAACATAGTGTGGTGGAATTTCTTTGATATTTCTGATCTCAAGAACCTTCAGTGTTTTAAATTACAAAGGGGTTTACCTAATAACGATTTAAACAGTGTTTTACCCATCGATCACTAATGTCTAAGGCAGGTGGCGTGCGGAAGGCCGCGCCAGGGGATCTAGTAAAGATGGTGAAGGATGGATCATGATCTGCACTACAGCGCTGCACTAGACCATGGGACCCACGCGCCGGCCACACCTAAGATGGTGATACCCACGGTCACATGCATACCTTCCTTGTGACCATACCAGGCCGCGGCCCGGTCTAAAATTGAAGTTTCTAGTGTATTTAAGCCGGTTTTAGGCCCATCATTTACCATTTGGCCCAGACAACACATACTAGCCCGACATATGTTCATCCGTTGGTACCTATGCACAAACTTATCTTACCGGAATTGGGCTCACCTACAACCATGAACCATCGACCATTCTGGCTGGCAGAAAATTTCAGAAATCACTTGCTAAAACAATATATTTCACCACGCAGTGGGCTTGGGCGTCCTATTGCCGATGAGTCCAATCATGGATGGTAGGCCCAAAACACAATATCCATATTGAGAATTCATATGCTTTGTACCGGAGTGTTAACCTCTGCCGGCGTTTCGGTGTCGCATGAGTCCAGCAAGGCAGCATGCTCTAGGAACACTGGTAGAAAAAAGGCCTTCCATATGCCCCCATCAGTCCCCAAACGTCGCGCACCGTGACTAATGAGTTAGTCCTGGGTCGGGAGGAGACCCGCGACAGAAGGTCATGCGTCGCGGGTTGGGAAGCGCGTTGAGGCGCGTGGAGGGCATTAATTCCGGTTGGCCTGGCCGCCCGGGACTAATGAGTCTTTAGGCCCGGTTGGCCTGGCCACCCGGGACTAAAGATACAAACTGCTCGCCTTCCGCGCGGCGGTTTTTATTCCGCGAGCGAGGCAGAAGGGCGCCATTGCTACAGTGCGCGTCCGAGTCTCTGTTTCTTCCTCTCTTCTCTTCTCTTCCCTCTCTTCGATCTTCCTCCACCAAGCACCATGGCTCAAGTTTGGCAGAGAATCCGTGGTCCCACACCATGCGGCAAGCAACTCGACGTGTGCTACACCAACATTTCCGAGAGGCTCCCCGGTGCTCTTGAACATTTGACCAATCTCTATTTCTCCTCTCCCGATGAACACCGGTTCTTCGGGCTTGATCTGGAGTATACGGCGGATCAACGGGATGTTTCCGTCATCCAGATTGCGTTCAAGGAGGCCGTTTTGGTCTTCCAATGGTCAAGGTAACGCACACATACAATCTTGCATCTTCGATTTGTTTGTTGCATCTGAAGAATACATGTGTTGCAACATATCTAACACGTATCAAATTTTTGTTGTTGCAGTAGTTCAAAGCATTCTCCGGCACTTGTTGATTTTCTTGTCAACAAGGGGTATGACTTTTGCAGCGTTGACAAAACTCAAGACCGCCAGAAATAGATGCGCTTGGGTATTGTGATACCTGAAGATCACTACATTGATCTTCAGGATCTTATCCATTTCGATGAGTTTCCCGGGCCCAAGACCGGGATGGCTCCGATGGCAACTGCCTTCATCCACGAGGGCTACGAAACCATGAAGTCTGGTTTCCCCTCGAGGAATCACTGGTATTGGGAGAAGACCCCACTAGACTGGACGAACATCAAGTATGCAGCCATAGATGCATACGTCTCCTACGAGTTGTTCCGCATCTACTCGACGGAGCCATAGATGTATGCGTTCGATATATGCATGTAATGGATATCTTAGTATGTAATGGATATCTTAGTATTGTGAGACTTATGTTTGTGTTATGTGTGATCGTAAGATTCTATGTTATGAATGTGATATGATTGTGTTCTATTCATGATTGTGATGTCTCTACTCGTATTTTACTTGTGATTTAATTATCACTTATCTTTTGCTGTTCATAAAACTATTTTTGTTTTCTAGTTTTAAATGACTTGGAAAAATTTGCAAAGTGTTACAAAGTGTAATGGATATTATTTCTATATTAATTCCTAGCTATACTATTTCTATATTATGTCAAACACACGTTTCAAAACAAGCAAAAACAAAAACACATCAAGAAAACAAAACAAAAAAACTACAGTTTCTATATATCTGTTCACCAAAAATTAATCTAAGCCAGAAAAACATATATCTAGTCAATACCAAACTCATCCAGTATTAAAATGAATTAGTATTATTGTTCTTAATTTTTTGATATATTATTTGTATTTTTAAGATTTTAAAATGAACTAGTATTATTTTTCTTAATTTTTGATATATTATTTGTATTTTTAAGATTTTAAAATGAATTAGTATTATTGTTCTTAATTTTTTGATATATTATTTGTATTTTTAAGATTTTAAAATGAATTAGTTCTATTTTTCTTAATTTTTTGATATATTATTTGTATTTTTAGAAATTAGACAAATTAAAAAGTTAATGTTTATTTATTTATTCAAAATTATTAATTACATTATTACGTTTGTTTCTTAAAAGATTTATTTGAAATTCAAACAATAAATAAATGTGGCATCGACCAACATGTTAATAAGATTGATATGATACTACTATCACATACATTCGTGCGAAACACTTGGATGCGGGACGGGATGGAACTCGGAAGTTAAGCGTGCTAGTGCTAGAGTAGTGGGAGGATGGGTGACCGAGCGGGAAGTTTGACCACGAGTAAGTAATTTGACTAGAGATAATTGTAGTTAGACACTAAGCAAATAATACAAATTCTGAAAAAAAAAGGAAGTGAAAAAAAGGGAGTGAAAAAAAGGGAGAGAAAAATTGGTGTGAAAAATAATTAGAAACCAAAATGAATTAAGGAAATAAACGAAATAAAGTTTAGTCCTGGTTCATGTGGCCAACCGGGACTAAAAGTCCTCCCACCCCCGGCTCCGCCACCCGCCCACGTGGCCGGGCCTTTAGCCGCGGTTCGTAAGCGGCGCGACTATAGGAGGGTCTTTAGTCGCGCCAAGCTAGTCCCGGTTGCGCGGCCGGGGGTACTGGCACTGACGAACCGGGACTATACGCCTATTTTCTACCGGTGGAAGGCCGACATCTAATCCTTCCCGTCGTCGTTGTCATTTGAAGCGTAGGACCTGAGTGCAGCGATGGCTATGTACGCGAGGCTGCAGTCACGCGACCCAGGTGCTGGCGAGGTGACGAATCATTTTGTTACGAAGGCGAGAGCACGACGGAAGATGGCGGCATGGCGGGCCATGCATTTTCTAAGGGTTTAGAGCTTGGGAGGGAAACAATGACAGAAAAGCTGGCGCGTGAAAGAACTAGCGATTGGTTTACCGTTGTATCGTCGGCTTAAATGTTGGCGACGCATGTGGATCCGTACCACCGCTGCGTTGGCAATGAAGCGCCGCAGGAAAACTGGAATGGCCATGAACGCCTGCGTGCCAATGACAAGATCAACCCGCCAACAACACACTATATTTTCTCGCATGCACATCACCCGTATATCTTGATGTTGAGGTTGACTTAAGATGAGCCTACTAGTTGCGAGATGGACAAGACATTCCTTCATCTAGACTGCCATGACACAAAAAAGAGAAATGAAAAGAACAAAAAAAGAGGTCCCACCGAGGCTTGAACTCGGGTTACCAGATTCAGAGTCTGATGTCCTAACCACTAGACAATGGGACCGTTTTGTGCCGTTTGGTGCACAGTGACGTGTTCTTCCCTTTTTATCTCGTCACGGTAGCCCGTTGTGGTGTGAGACCAGACAAAGAACCGTAGGCCCAAAACTCCACGTCCATACTATGTCGCTCTATCCTCTATCATTTTTTTTTTTTGCGAATGTCGCCTGTAGCAATTTCAACCATTCGAGATTTATTCAGAACTCATATGCTCCATACACCATCGGAATTTGAACTTAGCTCTTAACGTTCTCGTACCTACAATTTTTTTTGGCAGGCGTGCTTGCACGACATCAAGGATTAGACACGGTTCTCCATGGACACTTAGATTTTTCTTGTAAGAAGGCAAAGGAGGGAACATTATCGACTAGATGAAATTCTTCTCTACTATATCATCATAGTTCAAATATGAGTGAATTCCTCTAGTTATGCATTTTTTTTATGTTAGTTACCCCACCTGGTGAAATATCGTCTAAATTACAAAGTTAAAAAAAAAATCTTTGGACCCTCTTCCGATGCATTTCCGTCGGGCAAAGTGTGAGGTGTTGATTGAGACTAAAAAATAAAGAAGAGAATCAACATATAGTAAAAAAAAAAACCCGGACATTGTTGTCGATAGCACGCTCCAATCTTAACGCAACACAAGCTTCTAGAATGCCTATTACGAGGAATCTAGAAGCGTTGAGATGCATCATATCTTTTTTTTTTTGCATGTTATAGATGCATCATATCTATCTACTTTGCAAAGAATTGGAAATACATAGAACAAAATAACATCGGCATCTACAGAACAAGAACGCGTGGAGGGCACTGAGGATGCCACGTACAAATGTTGAGACCGAGATCATTCTGTAGATAGCTACCCAAACTCAATCGTCTATCTCAAGATTAGAATTGTGGCCTAACACTAGTGGAAACAACTCCTCTCGTCCAGGGGGCCGGGGGGCAGCTGTCCCGGTTGCAACCAAATCCGGGACAAATGCCCTGCATTGGTCCCGGTTCGTGCGCCCGGGGCAACAGGAATCGCCTGGGCGCATTGGTCCCGGTTCGTGGGGGGCATATCGGTCCCGGCTCGTGCCACGGACCGGGACCAATGCCTAGCCACAGGCCACGTGGCACGCGCATGACCTGTTGTCCCGGTTCAGTCCACGAACCGGGACCAATGCCCCCTTCCCCTATATATACTGCCCCAGCCCCCCCTCCTTTCATCTTTTTTTTTGCTTGGAGGTGTGAGAGAGTGTGGTGTTGCTGTTTTTTTTTTTACTATGCACACGAGGTGTTCGACGAAATTCCCGAGACGCACACAAGCTCACTGAAAATGGTTTCTTCGACCGAGGTTAACAAATTATCTTTTTCATCTGTAACTGATACATAAAAAAGTATTATTTGTCGATGTACTGTGGTTATCTCTGTATTAATATGTATTTTGATAAACTTAATTATATGATGCAGATGGATGCACGGCAGCGATGGATGTACGGTGACCGACGCACCTCCGAGTTCTGTTTGATTAGTATTTTGTATTGACCGGTAAATAGCTGACAACTATGACCCATGTCCGAATACATTTCGAAGTGATAGTATGGATAACATCCTGACAGATATTGCAGGATTATAACTACTTTTAATATGTAGTATCTGTTGACACACGGTATAGAACAAGCGATATATTCCGCGCACACATTGCAGGCACACCATATTAATTTGAGGCATTGGAGGAGAAGACACATGAAGACAGTGATTTGAGTTGAGATAGGTGAAGTTAATAGGAGGATTTTGAGGGGTTGGTGGGATCAGACACAAACTGGCACTTTAATTGAGATTGCCGACGTGAAGTCTCTCACTAATGATAGCGTACACGGAAGGCAATTCATTCCAAATTGATACTGTGGGTTGCCACTTGTCGGTGTTGAAGAACATGTTTCCCAATGGTGTTAATGTGGTGTCCTTATTCTCCGGTATTGGAGGAGGAGAGATAGCTTTGCACAGGCTTGGCATCCACATGAAGACAGTGATTTGAGTTGAGATAGGTGAAGTTAATAGGAGGATTTTGAGGGGTTGGTGGGATCAGACACAAACTGGCACTTTAATTGAGATTGCCGACGTGAAGTCTCTTACTAATGATAGCGTACACAGAAGGCAATTCATTCCAAATTGATACTGTGGGTTGCCACTTGTCGGTGTTGAAGAACATGTTTCCCAATGGTGTTAATGTGGTGTCCTTATTCTCCGGTATTGGAGGAGGAGAGATAGCTTTGCACAGGCTTGGCATCCACATGAAGACAGTGATTTCAGTTGAGATAGGTGAAGTTAATAGGAGGATTCTGAGCGCCTTGTCTGCATGTTTCGCAGGACATGCCCATTTTACAGTGTAGAAACATCTACAGAAAAGAGCAAACATCTGTAAACTAGGCAGAGGAGAAGTAGAATCAGGTAGAGAAACATTAGAGCCGATGAGAAGTACAAATAGCATATGGAGAGAAACAAGGTTTAAAAGATATTGCTAGGTGCTTCCGGCCAAAAGATTATCAAATCAAAGTTTTGAAATTCTCAAATCAAACCATAAGTTCACAAAGCATACGCAAACATTGACCGTTACCAACCTGAGCCGCAAGGAGCAGTAGAGCAGAGCAGAGCAGACTCTAGAGGATGGACAAGCAGCCAGGACTAACATCGACTCTCGAGGATGAACAAGCCACCCTACTTCTACTATGAAAATGAGGCCCTAGCTCCAAAAAGTGAATGGGTGGAAATTTCCAGAAATTTGTATGACACAGAGCCGGAGTTTGTGGATTCTAAACACTTCTGTGCAGCTGCTCAAGAAAGAGGCTACATCCATAACTTCCATAATTTATATTCAAATTATATACAAATGAAAAAATAATTAATAGTTTCAATAGTTAGAATAATTATTTAGTTAAACGAAAAATGGATTTAAATTAGTTTTGCAAATTCTAGCATTTTTCATGTTGGAATTTTTGTCAAATTTGGAAGTATATAAAAGTTGTTAATGTGCAAACTTAACACTTTTCAAATTTTGGCGCTAAAAAAATTTGGGCGCGCAGGGGTGCCACCGAAATTTGAAATTTGTTTTTGGTCCCGGGTCGTGGTACCAACCGGGACCAAAGGGGCTCTAGTCCCGGTTGGTGGCACGGGCCGGGACTAAAGGCCCAAGTGTATAAAAAGCGCGGCCCTCTCTCCAGGCCGAGCGGTCACCCCAGGGGCGGGTACGAGTGGATATGGCTGGGCGAAGCCCTGCCGGCGGCGGGAACGAGTGGACAGATCCGCCGGCGTTCCGCCGGCGGGGATGGACTAGGGACACAGTAGATTAGGGGAACACAACTTCTATTAAAATAAGGCCAGGGGCCTTGCTTACATAGGGGCGGCGCGGCCACAGGCGGCCGGCCGTACTTGCATAAGGGGCGGCGGCGCGGCCACAGGCGGCCGGCCGTTTCTTGGGGGGGGGGTAGCTAGGGGCGTTGTCTATATAGAATAGGGGGGCGGGGGCGCGGCCACAGGCGGCCGGCGCCAATCTAGTCGTCCTCGTCGTCGGAGAGGCTTACATAGGCGGGTGGCTGCCACAGGTGGGCAGGCGGCTGGGCCGGGCTCGCCGGGGCTGGAGGCATCGGGGGCATCGGGGGAGCGTACGGCGGCGGCGGGGGCAGCACCTCCTGCGGCAGCGGCGGCGGCGGGGGCAGCTCCTCCTCCTGCTCCGGCGACCCCGGCGCCCAAACGCCGCCGGTCCAGGCCCAGCTCATGCCATACTCCAGGCCTGGTGGGAGCGGCTGCGGCTCCGGCATGTCCTCGGACGCCTCCAGCTCGGCGTTCATCGCCTGCCACCAGGGGATGGCAGGCTCGTTAGGGGGTGGCGGCGGCGGCGGCATGGCTGCGGCGTCGGCGGCGGCGGCGGCCACGACACGCTCCCACCTCTTGATCTCGTCGTCGATGAGGGAGCGGCGGGAGGCCTCGCAGGCCTTCTCCATGGCGGCCCGGAGCTCGAGGTCCTCCTCCCCGGAGAAGTCCTCCGGCTCGTCCACGAGGAGCCATAGCTCCCTCTCCCGGCCGGGCGTTGGCGGGGGGTAGTCGTCCACGTTGGCCTCGAGGGGGGCGGGGATGAAGGAGCGGCGGCGCTGCTCGTGCTCCTGCTCGAGCCAGGCGGCCCAGTAGGGGGAGCCGCGCGCGTACATCCGCTCCCTGCGGACGGGGGCCGGCAGGAGCTCGCGCCGGCGCTCGATCTCCTCGAGCAGCGCCGCGCCGGTCGGGGCCGGCGGCACTGGGATCCGCTGGGGATTCAGGTGCCAGCCGTCCGGGAGGTGCACGTCGTTGTAGAACACCGGAGTGGCATTGTTCCAGTGCCACTCCGCCTCGTCCACCCGGACGTACCGGCGGAACCGCTTGCCCGGGGGCGCGGCGCGGGGCGGCGGGCGTGCAGCCGGTGGTGGCGCGGGGACGCGCGGCACCCCGCCGAGGCGGACACCTCCAGGGCCGTAGCCGAAGGCCTCCGCCGGCGGGGGCGGGATGCGGCCGGCGCCGCTCGACGAGCCTCCGTCGTCGTTCCTTGGGCGCTTGCCGGAGTTCGAGAACCAGCGGGACATGGTGGCGGCTAGGGTTGCTTTGTCAGGGACGCGTCCGGGGTGGGTGGGTTGTACGGGCGGCGGGGGGCCTTTAAAAAGGACCCGGGGTGGGCTGGCATGCCAACCGGCGGCCTGAACGTGGCGGCGGTTGCAGGCGGCCATGAATGCGGGGAGCCGAGGCGTGGCGCGTGGGGAGTGGGGCGCGGGAAGCCGAGGCGGGGCGGGAAGACGAGGCGGACAGCGGCCCTTTGACCGTCCTTCGGTCTTAGTTTAAGGGACCAGGCGAACCAGCCACCAGGCCGCTGGCCAGTGGCCCCTGTTGACTGGCCATAATAACAGACGCGGGCCAGTGGGCCCTTCGAACCGTTGACTGTCCATAATAAAAGACGCGGGCCAGTGGGCCTTTTTGACTAAAAAATGTGTCAGTGGGCTTAATTAAAGACGTGGGCCTGGAGCGGTTGGGGAAGGGGAGGCCGGTTGGCGATTGCGAGGCAGGAGAAAAAAAAAAGAACAAAAAAAACCTGCCGCGGCAGGGAAAATGGGCGGACTTTATTCTTTTTTTAAGAAGGCATCCATCCCGGTCCCTAAACCGAACCGGGACGAACTCCCTCGCGGTCCCTGGCCCAGAGTCGCCACGTGGGCCAGCCTTACCATCCCGGGTCCTGGCACAACCGGGACCAATGGGGAGGGCCATTTGTCCCGGCTAGCCCATCCCGGTTGCGCAACCGGGACAAATGGCCCTTACGACCCGGGACAAAAGTCCCTGTTTCCACTAGTGTAACTAAGGTAGCCTACACAAAAACTGGTTCTTGCTCATTTACGTGGCATACGCACAATAAGCTTTTTACTATAACCGTTGCTAGGTCAAACATTGTTTTCCTCCAATATTTCAGATTAAGCGGTCGGTAGATTGATTTTACATCAGTGAATTGAAAGTATATCTATAAAGTTCATCCCCACTAAAAAGCATTTAATGTTTGCAAGCTGAAATCTGGTGTAGTCACCTCACCCTAATTATTCTTAATCATCCGATTTTAAATCTACGGTCAGTAGTTACGGGTCTGATTGGAAGCTCAGTCCGACCGCTAGCACACTTATCCTGACGATGCATGTTTCCCGTCTAGCCGCAAGGCAAAGGAAGCTGTTGGCTCTCCACTCCGCACCAATAATTCATCAGGTTCAGGTTGAACTCAGGCGGGCTGTCTCTCTAATCCTTTTTTCCTTTTGGTTTCTCTTCACATCCACGGGACTGCCAAGAACACCTAGCGCGCGCCAGCAGGAACCTGGGTTTTTTTTTTACCGAAAAAGGCCTTACGCCCCGCTTTATAAATAAAGCAACCACCACAATAGTTTCATACAACAAGTCACCTAGAGCAAAGGTGAGAAAAAAGAAGGAGAGGAACAAGTTTGCTGGGGCAGCAGCACAAGTAAGCTCAAATAAAGTAACTCAGAAAGAGTAGGAGAGGAAAGTAGAGAACATAAATGATACACGCAGGCGGATAAAGGAGTGGGACATGCCACTTCCACCCTGCCGACGGGCTCAGCTCGTAGTAGAAGAAGAGGTGGTGGCGTAGATGCGTCTCGCCGTCCCCACCAAGCAGTCAAGCATGTCATCCAGCTGAGCCCTATCCCGCTGTCTACACAGCGGGTACCACTGCTGCAAAAAAGCGAGGCATTTAAACATCGAGTCAGTAGCACGCCGTAGAAAGATCCGTTCTATGACCATCTTATTCCTAATCGTCCAAAGGGTCCAAGTCATCCCGGCAAAGATAAACCAAAAGAGGCGACGACCCCTCCCAGTCCTCCTTGCCTGGAGTTCCAGGAATTTGCCCAGGTCCGTGGCCCGCCATTCCGGCCCTAGACCTTCATGGACGAAATTCCATAGGAATCGGGCCGCCGAGCATGTGAACAAAATATGAGTCTCCGTCTCCGGAGTCCCACATAGAGGACACATGCCATTATCCGGCCCCTGACGTTTCCGAACCTCCACTCCGGAAGGGAGGCGGTCCCGTAACAACTGCCAAACAAAGATCTTAATTTTTAAAGGTAGGGGGCTTTCCACAGTAAGGCGGACCAGGTTTGCACCGGTCCGAGGAAGAGGCTCCGATAGGCCGATTTAACGGAGAATGAGCCCGAAGGTGCCAACCTCCAAGTAACGGTATCCCGATCTCCCCCTAGGGAGCCAGGAAGCGCGTTCGAAAGCTCATGCCATGCATCCGTCTCAACCTGTCCAAATGTCCTTCGGAACGAGATGTCCCAATTTCCATTTGGTCTGGCCCTAGCAACGGACAACAATGGATCTGAGCAAATCGCGTATAGGCTCGGATAGACCAGTTGGAGCGGCCTATCGGCAAGCCACGTATCCACCCAAAACAGGGTGTGAGCCCCATCCCCAACAATGAACCGCGCCCCCCTCCGGATCTCCATCTTAATGGTCTGGATGGACCTCCAGAATTGGGATCCCTCCCGGCGCTCACAGGACAGTAGAGGGCAGCCTCGAAGATATTTAGCTTTGATAAGTTGAAGCCAAAGTCCCCCATCGTCCTGCAAGATACGCCATACCCATCTAAGCATGAGGGCGGTGTTCATCTTCCTGGAAGCGATGATCCCTATGCCCCCAAAGTCCTTGGGGGCGCACACATGATCCCACTTGACCATATGGTACCTCTGATGTCCATTGGAGGCCGCCCAGAAGAACCTAGAGAGTTCTTTGTCAAATGCCTTATGGGCCCCTTCATGCAGAAGGTAAAGGCCCATCATATACATGGGAAGGCTGGAAAGGCAAGAGTCAATCAGTATAGATTTGCTCCCCTTAGATGTGAACCGACTACACCAAGGTTCCGCCTTAGTCCTGACCCGGTCTATGAGGGGTTCGAGATCACTCATCAAGATCCTAGAATCCCCCAGCGGAACCCCCAGATACTCCCCCGGAAAATCAGATAGTAAATTCGGCCAACTTCACCACATGATCGAATCGCTACACGCCGGTCATGCCGCCACCGGCTGGACGTGCAACACTTGCCGTCTCGACCCACTAGTGGAAAGAGGGCCTTTTGTCCCGGGTCGTAAGGGCCAGTTGTCCCGGTTGTGCAACCGGGATGGGCTGGCCGGGACAAATGGCCCGTCCCATTGGTCCCGGTTGTGCCAGGAGCCGGGATGGTAAGGATAGGCCACGTGGCGAACCTGGGCCAGGGAGTTCGTCCCGGTTCGTTCAAGGGACCGGGATGGATACTTTTTTGACAAAAAAAAAATATAATCGTTTTTTTGGGGCTCCTGTCTCCCAATCCCGAGCCGGCCTCCCCTTCCCCAACCGCGTCCAGGCCCACGTCTTTTATTAAGCCCACTGGTCACATTTTTTGGTCAAAAGGGCCCACTGGCCCGCGTCTTTTATTATGGTCAGTCAACGGTTCGAAGGGCCCACTGGCCAGCGTGGTCAGTCAATGGTTCGAAGGGGCCACTGGCCAGCGGCCGTTGGCTGGCTCGCCTGGTCCCTTAAATTAAGACTAATGGACGGTCAAAGGGCCAGTCGCCTCGTCTTCCCGCCCCGCCACGACTACAACCGCCGCCACGCCTCGGCTCCTGCCCGCATTCATGGCCGGCTGCAACCGCCGCCACGTCCAGGCCGCCGGTTGGCATGCCAGCCCACCCCGGGTCCTTTTTAAAGGCCCCCCGCCGCCCGTACAAACCATTCACCCCGGCCGCGCCCAAGGCAGACCAACCATAGCCACTATGTCCCGCTGGTTCGGCAGCGGCTCCGGCAGCGGCTCCGGCAAGCGCCCCAGGAATGAAGGCGGCTCCTCGAGCGGCGCCGGCCGCGTCCCACCACCGCCGCCGGAGGCCTTCGGCTACGGCCCTGGAGGTGTCCGCCTCGGCGGGACGCCGCGCGTCCCCGCGCCACCTCCGGCTGCACGCCCGCCACCCAGCGCCGCGCCCAAGGGCAAGCGGTTCCGCCGGTACGTCCGGGTGGACGAGGCCGAGTGGCACTGGAACAACGCCACGCCGGTGTTCTATGCCGACGTCCACCTCCCGGACGGCTGGCACCTAAACCCCCAGCGGATCCCTGTGCCGCCGGTCCCGACCGGCCAGGCGCTGCTCGAGGAGATCGACAGCCGGCGCGCGCTCCTGCCGGCCCCCGTCCGCAGGGAGCGGATGTACGCGCGCAGCTCCCCCTACTGGGCCGCCTGGCTCGAGCAGGAGCACGAGCAGCGCCGGCGCTCCTACATCCCCGCCCCCCACGAGGTGGACGTCGAGGACTACCCGCCGCCACCGCCCGGCCGGGAGAGGGAGCTGTGGCTCCTCGAGGACATCCCGGAGGACTTCTCCGGGGAGGAGGACCCCGTGCTCCGGGCCGCCATGGAGGATGCCTACGAGGCCTCCCGCCGCTCACTCGTCGAGGACGAGATCAAGCGGTGGGAGCGGGTCGTGGCCGCCGCCCGCGCCGACGCTGCCGCCATGCCGCCGCCGCTGCCCCCCGAGCCTGCCCCCTGGTGGCACGCGCTCTACGCCGAGTATGAGGCGTCCGAGGACCAGCCGCCGCCGCAGCCGCTCCCCCCTGGCTGGAGTACGGCATGTCCTGGGCCTGGACCGGCGGCGTTTGGGCGCCGGGGTCGCCGAAGCAGGAGGAGGAGCTGCCCCCTCCGCCGCCGCCGCCGCCGCAGGAGGTGCTGCCCCCGCCACCGCCGTACCCGCCTCCGATGCCCCCGATGCCTGCACCCCCGGCCCAGGGGCCGCCTGCCCACCCGTGGCAGCCGCCCCCCTACCAAGAAATCTCCTCCGACGAGGAGGACTAGTAGATCGGCCGGTCGCCTGTGGCCGCGCCGCCGCCCCCTATTCTATGTAAGCAAGGCCCCTAGCTACCCCCCAAGAAACGGCCGGCCGCCTGTGGCCGCGCCGCCGCCCCTTTATGCAAGTACGGCCGGCCGGCTGTGGCCGCGCCGCCCCCTATCTATGTAAGCAAGGCCCCTGGCCTTTTTTTAATTTAAGTTGTGTGCCCCCTAGTCTACCGTGTCCCTAGCCCATACCCGCCGGCGGTCCGCCGGCGGGATCTGACTAATCGTTCCCGCCTCCGGCAGGGCTTCGCCCAGCCATGTCCACTCGTACCTGTCCCTGGGGTGTTCGTTCGGCCTGGAGAGAGGGCCGCGATTTTTATACACCTGGGCCTCTAGTCCCGGCCTGTGCAACCAACCGGGACTAGAGCCCCTTTGGTCCCGGTTGGTACCACGACCCGGGACCAAAAACAAATTTCGAATTTCGGTGGCACCCCTGCGCGCCCAAAATTTTTTAGCGCCAAAATTTGAAAAGGGTTAAGTTTGCACATTAACAACTTCTATATACTTTCAAATTTGACAAAAATTCCAACATGAAAAATGCTAGAATTTGCAAAACTAATTTAAATCTATTTTTCGTTTAACTAAATAATTATTCTAACTATTGAAACTATTAATTATTTTTTCATTTGTATATAATTTGAATATAAAAATGTTACAATTTTTGATTTCTCTCGTGATCTTCCTAATTCAAAGCGAGTTGTACCTTATTGACACGGTGAATTTGAGATCTTCGTCTACAACAGAAAAACCATAGTTTTCCTTCGAAGTTTTACTCTGCGCATCCACACGTATTTTCTCTTTATTCCGACCCCCGCTTGAAAACATAGTAACTTCCGTGTACGCTATCATTAGTGAGAGACTTCACGTCGGCAATCTCAATTAAAGTGTCAGTTTGTGTCTGATCCCACCAACCCCTCAAAATCCTCCTATTAAGTTCACCTATCTCAACTGAAATCACTGTCTTCATGTGGATGCTAAGCCTGTGCAAAGCTATCTCTCCTCCTCCAATACCGGAGAATAAGGACACCACATTAACACCATTGGGAAACATGTTCTTCAACACCGACAAGTGGCAACCCACAGTATCAATTTGGAATGAATTGCCTTTCGTGTACGCTATCATTACTGAGAGACTTCACGTCGGCAATCTCAATTAAAGTGCCAGTTTGTGTCTGATCCCACCAACCCCTCAAAATCCTCCTATTAACTTCACCTATCTCAACTGAAATCACTGTCTTCATGTGGATGCCAAGCCTGTGCAAAGCTATCTCTCCTCCTCCAATACCGGAGAATAAGGACACCACATTAACACCATTGGGAAACATGTTCTTCAACACCGACAAGTGGCAACCCACAGTATCAATTTGGAATGAATTGCCTTTCGTGTACGCTATCATTACTGAGAGACTTCACGTCGGCAATCTCAATTAAAGTGCCAGTTTGTGTCTGATCCCACCAACCCCTCAAAATCCTCCTATTAACTTCACCTATCTCAACTGAAATCACTGTCTTCATGTGGATGCCAAGCCTGTGCAAAGCTATCTCTCCTCCTCCAATACCGGAGAATAAGGACACCACATTAACACCATTGGGAAACATGTTCTTCAACACCGACAAGTGGCAACCCACAGTATCAATTTGGAATGAATTGCCTTCCGTGTACGCTATCATTAGTGAGAGACTTCACGTCGGCAATCTCAATTAAAGTGCCAGTTTGTGTCTGATCCCACCAACCCCTCAAAATCCTCCTATTAACTTCACCTATCTCAACTGAAATCACCGTCTTCATGTGGATGCCAAGCCTGTGCAAAGCTATCTCTCCTCCTCCAATACCGGAGAATAAGGACACCACATTAACACCATTGGGAAACATGTTCTTCAACACCGACAAGTGGCAACCCACAGTATCAATTTGGAATGAATTGCATTCCGTGTATAAATATTGGTCAAACTTGCACCTACTCCATTCATAATCACATAATATGTATAAATATCATTTTGGTTAACAAAATCTCGTTCATACTACGTTATAAGAACTATGATCATGTATTCCACGTTTATTATTACACATCACCAACAACATCCCTATCTAGTCTTCTGAATTTTCTTCGTGTCCCTTTCTTATGATCGCTTCGGCCGTAACCATGGAGCATCTTCATTATTTAACGGGATGGTGGGGTCAGCTTTCACTGTGAAGGGTGGAATTTCAACAAACTTATTATAATCTTCTGACATGTCTGTCGTGTCCTCGATTCCCACGATGTTTCTTTTCCCTGAGAGAACTATGTGACGCTTCGGCTCATCGTATGATGAAATTGTTCCCTTATTTTTTCTTTTCTTCGGTCTGGAAGACATGTCCTTCACATAGAAGACCTGAGCCACATCATTGGCTAGAACGAATGGTTCGTCATTGTAACCAATACAGTTGAGATCCACTGTTGTCATTCCATAAAGCGGGTCTACCTTTACCCCTTCTCCATTCAGGTTGACCCATTTGCACTTGAACAAAGGGACCTTAAAAGAAGGTCCATAGTCAAGTTCCCATATCTCCTCTATGTAACCATAGTATGTGTCAGTTTTTCCATTCTCGTTTGTTGTATCAAAGCGGACACCACTGTTTTGGTTGGTGCTCTTCTTATCTTGGGAGCTCGTGTAAAATGTATTCCCATTTATCTCGTACCCTTGAAAACTCCCAATAGTCGAAGATGGTGACCCTGCCAACATGTATAGCTGATCTTCAACAGTGGTGTCATTTATAAGACGTGTTTGCAACCAACTTCTGAAAGTCTCCATGTGTTCGCGTTTAATCCATGAGTCATCCTTCCCCGGGTTTGCAGACCGTACAATATTCTTGTGTTCCTCGACATACGTAGCCATGAACATAGAATTTTGTAGAACTGTGTAGTGTGCTTTGGTCAAAGAATGCCCGTCCCTAGGTATCATTGTTTTCTTTCCCAGCGTTCCTTTTCCCATCAGTCTCCCCTCATGCCGCGATTCAGGAACACCAATTGTCTTAAGGTCAGGAATAAAGTCAACACAGAACCCAATGACCTCCTCTGTTCCATAGCCCTTCGAGATGCTTCCTTCTGGCCTAGCACGGTTATGAACATATTTCTTCAAGACTCCCATGAACCTCTCAAAGGGGAACATATTGTGTAGAAATACCGGACCGAGAATATGAATCTCTTCACATAGGTGAACAAGGAGATGAGTCATAATGTTGAAGAAGGATGGTGGGAACACCAACTCAAAACTAACAAGACACTGGACCACATCCCTCTGTAATCTTGTCAGAATTTCTGGATCGATTACCTTCTGAGATATTGCGTTCATGAATGCACATAGCTTCACAATGGGTACTCGAACATTTTCCGGTAGAAGCCCCCTCAATGTAATCGGAAGCAATTGCGTCATAATCACGTGGCAGTCATGAGACTTCAGGTTTTGGAATTTTTTCTCTGCCATGTTTATTATCCCCTTTATATTCGACGAGAAGCCAGACGGAACCTTGATACTGTAAAGGACTTCAAAGAATATTTTCTTCTCTGCTTTAGTAAGAGCGTAGCTGCTTAAGGAATGGCGCCCTGTATCTGTGTGCTTGTTGCTTGGGTCTTTCATACGTTGCTGGTCCTCCCGTGCTTCAGGCGTATCTTTTGACTTCCCATACACGCCCAGGAAGCATAGAAGATTGACACATAGATTCTTTGTCACGTGCATCACGTCGATCGAAGACCGGACATCTAAAACTTTCCAATAGGGTAGCTCCCAAAATATAGATTTCTTCTTACACATGGGTGCCCGCTTATCAGGGCCGTACGGAACTGGTTGGCTGCCAGCAGCCTTACCAAAGATTACTTCTAGGTCCTTGACCATATCGAATATATCATTACCACTACGGAGCTCAGGCTTCTTTCGGTTATCTGCCTCACCTCTGAAATGCTTCCCTCCTTTTTTCCTTAAGGGATGCTTGACCGGAAGAAATCTACGATGCCCCAGGTATACAACCTTTTTACATTTATCCAAAAAAACACTGTCAGTCTTATCTAAACAGTGTGTGCATGCATTGTATCCCTTGTTTGTATGACCGGAAATGTTACTAAGAGCTGGCCAATCATTGATGGTCACGAAAAGCAACGCCCGTAGGTCAAATGGCTTTTGTTCGTTCTCATCCCACACACGTACACCTGGTTTGCCCCACAGTTCTAAGAGTTCTTCCACTAATGGCCTTAGATACACATCAATGTCGTTGCCAGGTTGCCTCGGGCCTTGGATGAGAACTGGCATCATAATGAACTTGCGCTTCATGCACAACCAAGGAGGAAGGTTGTACATACATAGAGTTACAGGCCAAGTGCTATGACTGGAGCTCTGCTCCCCAAAAGGATTAAAGCCATCTGTACTTAGACCAAACCATAAGTTTCTAGCCTCTCCTGCAAAGTCTGGAAAGTCTCTCTCGATCTTTCTCCACTGCGATCCATCGGCGGGGTGCCTCAACTTTCCATCTTTCTTACGGTCTTCTTTGTGCCATCGCAACAACCTAGCATGCTCTTTGTTTCTAAACAGACGTTTCAGCCGTGGTATTATAGGAGCATACCACATCACCTTAGCAGGAACCCTCTTACGGGGGGGCTCGCCGTCAACATCACCAGGATCATCTGCTCTGATCTTATACCGCAGTGCAGTGCATATCGGACATTCATCCAAATTCTCGTACTTCTCACCGCGGAAGAGAATGCAGTCATTAATGCATGCATGTATCTTCTGCACATCTAATCCTAGAGGGCAGAGAGCTTTCTTTGCTTCGTACGTACTCTCAGGCAATTCGTTATCCTTTGGAAGTTTTAGTTGAAGTAAACTCTCAAATGCCTTGTCAGTCACACCGTTTTGTGCCTTCCATTTCAGCAACCCCAGTGTGGTACCGAGCTTTGTGCTACCATCTTCGCAATTTGGGTATAACAATTTTTTGTGATCCTGTAACATGTTGTCCAGTTTCAACCTCTCCAATTTATTTTCACAGTCTTCCCTTGCATCAGCAATAACTCGGCCAAGATCATCATCGGGCTCTTCTGATGCCTGTTCTTGATCACCTCCTTCTTCTGCATTCTCTTCCATTGCAGTATCGTCGTATTCAGGGAACAAAGGATCTTCTTCTTCTTCTTCATCGTCTTCCATCACAACCCCTTTTTCTCCATGCTTGGTCCAGCAATTATAGCTGGGCATGAAACCTCTCCGAAGTAGATGGCCGTGAAGGATTCTTTCGGAAGAATGTTCTCTGACGTTCCGACAATCAACACATGGGCAACACATGAAGCCATTATCTTTGTTCGCCTGAGCTACAGCAAGAAATGCATTCAGGCCTGCCATATACTCGGAGGTGCGTCGGTCACCGTACATCCATCGCTGCCGTGCATCCATCTGCATCATATAATTAAGTTTATCAAAATACATATTAATACAGAGATAACCACAGTACATCGACAAATAATACTTTTTTATGTATCAGTTACAGATGAAAAAGATAATTTGTTAACCTCGGTCGAAGAAACCATTTTCAGTGAGCTTGTGTGCGTCTCGGGAATTTCGTCGAACACCTCGTGTGCATAGTAAAAAAAAAACACCAACACCACACTCTCTCACACCTCCAAGCAAAAAAAAAAGATGGAAGGAGGGGGGGCTGGGGCAGTATATATAGGGGAAGGGGGCATTGGTCCCGGTTCGTGGACTGAACCGGGACAACAGGTCATGCGCGTGCCACGTGGCCTGTGGCTAGGCATTGGTCCCGGTCCGTGGCACGAGCCGGGACCGATATGCCCCCCACGAACCGGGACCAATGCGCCCAGGCGATTCCTGTTGCCCCGGGCGCACGAACCGGGACCAATGCAGGGCATTTGTCCCGGATTTGGTTGCAACCGGGACAGCTGCCCCCCGCCCCCCTGGACGAGAGGGGTTGTTTCCACTAGTGACCACCACATATTCTCTAGCTCGACGGAATGGTCTGCCCGATGCAACAAATGACCGCTCCACTATAACCCTGCACTGCCCCGCACTACCGTTGCCTAGCCCATGGAGGTGCCCGGGAAGCCGCCATGGAGGACAATGCATGTGAAGATTCTCCTTTGTATTTGTTTCTCTTATATTTGTGCTGAAGTAAGCATCCGTGTCATCTTCTAGGCAAAAGCCATCAGCCTTAGTGATGAATTATGTTCTCTCGATGGATGCTCACGCATACATGCAAACAAAAGAAAGGCATGTTGCATCTTTCTACCAATTTTTTTTCTCCGTGAGACCATGTTTTATGCTACACGCCAAAATCGCATATGTATTTTGCATCACCTGCACTGTTATTTGTTTATAGATGCATTTCCAAGCATTTCATTGATATTTTGAGTCATGTTTTCCCCCACAAAATTATTTTTCTCATATAATTTCATTATGTTTTAATCAAGGATTTAGCATTATGTATCACTAGTCAGCAACCCATACATCCGTACGGGATTCTTATTTTAATCATTGAGCATTTGTCGGATTCAAATTATTATATTCTAAAATTCTCTATGTTGTAATATTTCTCTTATTAGTGTCTAATATATTTCTTATTTATTGAAAGCACATAAACATGCATATGTCTTTATTCTATGCTCGTGTTTAGCTTGTTTACGTGCATAGTTTTAAAACCTATTCATAGTTTTAATACCTAGTACACTTTTATTTTTGTATCAATGATTCCCGCAAATGTTAGATATTTTTATTCAATGTCCATATATGGCTTTCATGAAATTGAGAAGTTCGTGTATATATCAGAAGCACAGAAATTTTTCCTTCCGTCGACAACAAACGTGCATGCTTATTTACAGGGACTCCTTGCTGTATTCTACTCTACATGTCCTATATTTTGAAAATATCGGAAAGCAATTTTTTTGGATAATCGTAGAATTTCCTAGCTGTCTAAATTTATAAATAGAAGTAATATATTTTAAAAATATCGGAAAGCAATTTTTTTGGATAATCCTAGAATTTCCTAGCTGTCTATATTTATAAATAAAAGTTGTCCTGAAAATATTAACAATTTTTTTTGCATGAATAATTAAATATTTGTATGCACAAAATATATAGTGCACGTAAGATCTATTTTAGAATAAGATGCTTTTATTTCTATCCCAGCTACGCGCATGTCTCCGTACACGCTAGCAAGTAAGATCAAACGATACAAATATAGTCCTACTATTGGATGTGTACGTGAGAACTTTTAGAAAGAATCTTTGTGTTCATGTACGTGAGAACTTAAAAAAAGCATGTACAACTCCAATCGTGTAGACATGGGACTCTCCAATCTAGTATTTAATCTAGACCTGTACGTGAGAACTTAAAAAGAGAAAGCGTGTACGTGATATCTCTCAACCCCAATCGTGTAGACATTGGACTCTCTAATCCATTATTTAATCTTGACACAAAACTCTCTAGGACTAAATCCAGACCGTAAAACTGAGATCCTAAGGCTATTTTAACCCAGTTTTCTAGGATTAACGTGGATCCTCGTAGGGAGTCTCCTTTTAGAAAGAATCTTTGTGTTCATGTACGTGAGAACTTAAAAAAAGCATGTACAACTCCAATCGTGTAGACATGGGACTCTCCAATCTAGTATTTAATCTAGACCTGTACGTGAGAACTTAAAAAGAGAAAGCGTGTACCTGATATCTCTCAACCCCAATCGTGTAGACATCGGACTCTCCAATCCATTATTTAATCTTGACACAAAACTCTCTAGGACTAAATCCAGACCGTAAAGCTGAGATCCTAAGGCTATTTTAACCCAGTTTTCTAGGATTAACGTGGATCCTCGTAGGGAGTCTCCAATTAGTAAATATAAGATATAAGATGTGCTACAAATTCCCGCAGCAACGCGCGGGGTATCACCTAGTTTATATAATGGACACCACTGATCTTCTAACAGTTTTTCATGCAATTTTCATAGCATTCTTGAACCTCTCGCTATTCTTCATGCGATTTCCATTCACCTACTCGTCTCATGATGTTTCCACCATTATTTTCTCTTCTTTCTTTTAACCGGAAACAAACACATGGACACACAAATATCACAAGATACTGTAGTGCGTAATGACATGATAAAAGAGAAAATTAATATTTTCCAAATGACTTGCTCAACACTTATCCCATGTTTAGCTAACCAATGCTATGTATACAGTCCCACATATTCTGGTCTTCCTTAAGGAATAGGATGGGAAAGGTATAGTGTTACATGAGTTTCTTCAAAATTAGTTCGAATCTTTGGAATACTCTAAAAAAATGGAGAAAAACAATCGTTCATAATTTTCTTCTACATTAGTTTAAATGTAAGGAGACATTTTCATTGCTATGTATTCTTTCTTCTACATTACTATACACTAGTGGAGAACGGGGCTTTTGCCCAGTGGCGAGCACCCATTTCGCCCCGGCTCGGCCACCACCCGGTGCAAAAGACTGCAGGGGTGGGGCCGGGGCGAGCAGGGCGCGTGGTGCGGGGGTCATTTGCCCCGGTTGGTGGCTCCAACCGGGGCTAAAGTCCCTCAACCAGCAGGGCCCGTGCAGGCACGTGGTGGTGGTGGGGGGGGGGGGGGGGTCTTTTGCCCCGATTGGAGCCACCAACCGGGGCAAACGACCCCCCACTACATAAACCCTGTCAGCCCTCTCTTCTACTCATGCCACTCACTTTGGAGGACATATTTCTAGTTGTGTGGTGTGTGCTCACTTCTTTTTCCCTCCTATGCACAAGAGGTGTTCGATGAAATGCCCGGGAGAATAACGCCATCTCAGCTCGCAGAAAACAAGCAAGATTTAATTTGTCCGAGACACACTTAATTAAATAAGCTTTCTCATCCTTCTTTCCTCCTCGGTCGAGGTACCAACTTTAATCTTTCATCTGTCGATGTAACATTGGTCATTTCTCTATTCACGGTGTTCTATAACAGTTATTAAATAATAATCATATAATGCAGATGAACCGGCAATGGATATACGCTGACCGACGCTCTGCAGCGTTCATGAAAGGTGTGGGTTATTTTCTCGAGGTGGCCCAGGCAAACAAGCGGAATAATTTTATCTGTTGTCCATGTGCTGTATGTCGGAATCAGAAGGAACACTCTTCTCACAGAGTCATCCACTTCCACCTGTTTCAATCTGGTTTCATGCCCGGCTATAATTGTTGGACCAAGCACGGATAAAGAGGGGTATAAGATCAGACCAGACGACTCTGGCGATGTTGAGGGTGAGCGCCCCAGGAAGATGGTTCCTGCAAAGGTGATGTGGTATGCTCTTATAATACCACGGTTGAAACGGTTGTTCAGAAACAAAGAGCATGCCAAACTTTTGCGGTGGCACATGGAAGATCGTAAGAAAGATGAGATGTTGAGACACCCCGCTGATGGGTCGCAGTCGAGAAAAATCGAGAGAAAGTTCCCGCGCTTTGCAGGTGACGCAAGGAACTTATGGTTTGGTCTAAGTACAAATGGCATGAATCCATTTAGTGAGCAGAGCTGCAACCATAGCACCTGGCCTGTAACTATATGTATCTATAACCTTCCTCCTTGGTTGTGCAATAAAGAAGAAGTTCATTATGATGCCAGTGCTGATCCAAGGCCCGAAACAACCGGGCAACGACATTGATGTGTACCTAAGGCCATTAGTCGATGAACTTTTATAGTTGTGGCGTGAAGAAGGTGTACCTGTTTGGGACGAGCACGAGCAAAAAGAATTTAACCTACGAGCGCTGTTGTTCGTAGCCATCAACGATTGGCCTGCTGTTAGTAACATTTCTGGATATACAAACAAGGGATACAATGAATGCACACACTGTTTAGATGACACCGAAAGTGTATATCTGGATAAATGTAAGAAGGTTGTGTACCTCGGGTATCGTCGTTTTCTTCCGCGCAAGCACCCCTTAAGAAAAGCTGGCAAACATGTCAATGGTGAGGCAGATACCCGGGAGACGCCTATCCTCCGACCTGGTGATGATGTATTTGATATGGTGAAGGATTTGTAAGTAATATTTGGAAAGGGTCCGGGCAAACAAGTTGTTCCGAATGACGCTGACGGACACGCACCCATGTGGAAGAAAAAAAATCTATATTTTGGGAACTACCCTATTAGAAAATCCTAGATGTCCGCTCTGCGATCGACGTGATGCACCTGACGAAAAATGTCTGCGTGAATCTGCTAGACTTCTTTGGCTTGTATGGGAAGTCAAAAGATACATCTGAAGCACGGAAGGACCATCAACACACGAAAGGATGAGACGGCAAGAATCCTGAGCGGTTTCAAGGTGGTCCTGCGAGCTACGCTCTTACCAAGGAAGAGAAGGAAATCTTTTTTGAAGCACTACATAGTATCAAGGTCCCGTCTGGCTTCTCGTCGGATATAAAGGGGATAATAAATGTGGCAGAGAAAAAATTTCAAAACCTGAAGTCTCATGACTGCCACGTGTTGATGACACAATTGCTTCCGATTGCGTTGAGGGGGATTCTACGAGAAAATGTTCGACTACCCATTGTGAAGTTATGCGCATTTCTCAATGCAATTTCTTAGAAGGTAATCAATCTAGAAAGTCTATGAGCGTTACCGACAGATGTGGTCCAATGTCTTGTCAGCTTCGAGTTGGTGTATCCACCATCCTTCTTCAATATTATGACACACCTCCTAGTTCACCTAGTTAAAGAGATTACCATTCTCGGTCCTGTGTTTCTACACAATATGTTCCCCTTTGAGAGGTTCATGGGAGTCTTAAAGAAATATGTTCACAACCGTGCTAGGCCAGAAGGAAGCATCTCCAAGGGTTATGGAACAGAGGAGGTAATTGAGTTTTGTGTTGACTTTCTTCCAGACCTTAAGTCGATTGGTGTTCCCGAATCGCGGCATGAGGGAAGAATGAGTGGAAAAGGAACACTAGGAAGGAAAGCAAATATATTTATGGACGGACATTCTTTCACTAAAGCACACTACGCAGTTCTACAAATATCCACCTTGGTGGCTCCTTATATCCAGGAACACAAGAATATTATACGGTCCAAAAACTCGGGGCTGTCTGAATTCTCGCTTAATGATGAACACACGGATAGTTTCAGCGCCTGGTTGCAGACAAAACTCATGAATAACAACATTGTTGGAGATCAGCTCTACTTGTTGGCCAGGTCACCATCTTCGACTGTACTGACTTTCCAAGGGTACGAGATAAATGAGAATACATTTTACACGATCGCACAAGATAAAAAGAGCACCAACCAGAATAGTGGCGTCCGTTTCGATGCAACCGGATACAATGGGACAAACGACACATATTATGGTTACATAGAGGAGATATGGGAACTTGACTATGGACCTAATTTTAGGTCCCTCTATTTCGGTGCCAATGGGTCAAGATGACAGGAGTAAAGGTAGACCAGAAGTACGGAATGGCAACAGTGGATCTCAACAATTTTGGGTATAGAAACGAACCATTCGTCCTACCAAAAGATGTGGCTCAAGTTTTCTATGTGAAGGACATGTCTACCCAACCGAGGAAAAGAAAAAAAAAGAATTCTAATACATCATGCGGTGAGCCGAAGCGGCATATAGTTCTTTCAGGGAAAAGAAACATTGTGGGAGTGGAGGACAGGACATACATGTCAGAAGATTATAATAACTTTGAAGAAATTACACCCTTTAGAATGAAAACTGACCCAAGCATCGCGTTAAATAAGGAAGATGCTCCATGGTTACGACAGAAAAGTAAACAATGGCGGCAATAGTTGGTGATAACGTATTAAACCTTCATGGTTCATGTAATATTGCTAGACTATTTTGTAATAATGTATCAAACATTGCAGATTAAACCATTCATAAACTAGTTTTTTTTTTAAATGTTTGATTTTTCAAAAATTGTTACTAGTTTAAATAGTTAGAATAATTATTTTATAAAACAGAAAATGTATTTGAAATGTTTACGCAATTTTGAACACTTTTCATACACAAAGTTTCTCAAATTCTAAACCATTCATAAAATAGGTTTTTTAAAATGTTTGAAAATTCAAAAATTGTTACTAGTTTAGATAGTTAGAATAATTATTTTATAAAACAGAAAATGTATTTGAAATGTTTACGCAATTTCAAATACTTTTCATATTGAAAGTTTCTCCAAATTCTAAACTATTTGAAATGTATTTGAAAAAGTATTTGAAATGTGGCAAAGGAAAAATTTGGCGGCAGAAAAAAAAACTGAAATCTTGGGCCTTTTGCCCCGGTTCGTGTTACCAACCGGGGCAAAGGGGGGGGGGGGAGGTGGGCCCTTTTGCCCCGGTTCGTGTTACCAAGCGCGGCAAAAGGCCCCCGACTATATAACCCCGGGCGGAGCAGCCGCCCGGGGCAACAAAGGAGTTTCGCAGTTTCGCTAAGTCCCCCGGCGCCGAAATCCAGAGCGACGCTGTGAGGCTGCCCGATTTCGACGCCGGGGATCCTCGCCGCCGCCGCTCCTCTACGCCTCCTCTTGTGCCGCCCGTCTTCTCCTCCCGCGCCGCCCGTCCTCTTCTCCGCACCGCCCGTCCTCTCCTCCTCGCCTCCCCGCGCCGCCCGTCCTCGCGCCGCCCGTCCTTGCGCCGCGCGAGATCGCCGCCGGCGGCCTCACCCGCGCCCAAGCCTTCCTCCTCGCCGCCGTGCCGTCCTCCTCAGGTGAGATCGCCTCCTCGCCGCGCCCTCATCCTCCTCAACTTAGAAAAAATTTAGGTATTGGATTAGTATTAGTGTGTTAGATTAGTATTAGTGTTAGATTAGTATTAGGTATTGGATTAGTATTAGTGTTAGATTAGTATTAGGTATTACGTATTGGAGACTTAGAAAAAATTTAGTTATTGGAAACTTAGAAAAAATTTAGGTCTTCGAGACTTAGAAAAAATTAGTTAGAGGTTTAGAGGAAAAAATTTAGGTCTTCGAGACTTAGAAAAAATTAGTTAGAGGTTTAGAGGAAAAAATTTAGGTATTGGAGACTTAGAACAAATAAGTTAGAGGTTTAGAGGAAAAAAATTAGGTATTGGAGACTTAGAAAAAATTTAGGTCTTGGACACTTAGAAAAAATAAGTTAGAGGTTTAGAGGAAAAAATTTAGGTACTGGAGACTTAAAAAAAATTAAGGTTTTCTACTTACCTATTTTTTTCTTAGTAAATGTTTAGTTTAGAAGTGAATTATGTTTTTCTTAGTACTATTAGATGAATTTTATAATATAGTAATTTTAGTTTAGAAATTTACTTAGTGAATGTTTATAATTAGTAAAAAAAATACTTAGTGAATTTTTATTTACTTAATGAATGTTTATAATTAGTAGCCCTATTAGGAGGTCCAACTTCACATCAAGGCCCGATGACCATCTTGTTCCTGTTAAGAGGTACTACATGCGGTGGTGATCCGGGGAAAGGAAGGAATGCGAGGGTTTCTGGATTTCTTTGGAACTAAATAATGTCACATATGTAATATGGTTCGTGAGATCCGGATGAAGTTGAACCCTTTAGTGCACATTCGTAGTGGTGACATTCCTTAGAAATCCCTTCCGGGTTATGAAGAATGTCCCCATTATGTACGTGTACAAAAGGGTCTAGTTTTTTCCGGATTTCACTATTACATATATGATTTTGTTTAGTTTCAGAGAACTCCAGAAACCCTTCCTTCCCCGCATCGCCATCACGTATACTTACCTCGTAACAAGCACAAAATGTGAAGGTCCAACTTCACATCAAGGCCCGATGACCATCTTGTTCCTGTTAAGAGGTACTACATGTGGTGGTGATCGGGGGAAAGGATGACGATGATGGTTTCGGTTGGAACTAAGGAACGTTGCATATTGTTAGTGAGATCAGAACTGAGTTGCACCGTTTGGTACATATACGTAATGGGGATATTTTTCATAGCCCCGGACGAGGCTATGGAGAATATCCCCATTATGTATGTGCACGAAATGGTCCAACTTTGTTCGAATCTCACAAACACTTACGTGTGTGATTTTGTTTAGTTTCAACGAATTTCAGAAACCCTTGCCTTCATCCTTCTCTGGATCACCATCACGTATACTACATCGTAACAAGCACAAGATATGAGAAGGGCCAATTTGATTATTTGTGTTTAACTTTCATCTTATTTATGTCATATTTCTCCATTTACTATTGTTTACTAAGTTAGAAACACTAAGCTATTTTACTTAATTATGGAATATTTACTTAGTCCGGATCTGTTTTTAGTTTATGTCTCTGTTGGACCCGCCGGGCGATGTCCGGGACTGGGCCCCACCGGGCTGGCACAGGGAGGTCCTTAGTACCGGGACACGCGGCTTGGTGAGACATCCAGGTGACGTGGTCGACCCGTATATTCTTTCGTGGCCATTGCGTCGGCCACGGTCGGTGCGGGGAGAGCCGGCCCCTGAGGAGGTGGTACAAAAGCGTATCAGGGAGGAGGACGAGCACGTACGTCGCTACATGTACTTGCTCGATAGGGAGTATAGCGGTGGTTGGTCGATTATTCGGAGGGTTCCTTACCAAATGAGCTATGACCCTGTGAGGGTTCCTTACCCATGGATGCGTAGCACCCGCGACTCAGCACCCCGCGGCTTAGGACCCGGTCGGAGTTAATTACTTTGAGAGATGTTTCATGAATATGTATAAGTGATATTATTACATCGTGATGTATTAGGGTTAAATAAAATGAACCCGAGCTATGTAACTCTTGGTGTGTATTGATACGTTTAAATATTTCATCAATGTTGCTTTTATAATTGAAATGAGGATCTGGAACATATAGTTACTCTTTTTTCTAACTTGTTTAGCTATTAGTACCATTAGCTATTATCTATAACCAATTTTGATTAAATGGCTGCTATTAGCTATATTTTTATTAGATTATATGCAATTGTTGCAAACTGATGAAATTGATGCTATTATTAGTTAGTGCGACTATGACAATTACTTATGATGTTATACATTTTTTTAGCCATGGCGAGACGTCCCCGACGCGGTTCGCGTGCAACCGGTGGGCGCGGCGTCGTCCCCGTCAAAGAAATCCCTATACAACGTGGTGGCGGTGGACGACGACCTGGACGTCCACGTGGATCGCGTGCAAGTGGATCGCGTGCATCGAATTCATGTGGTGGTGGTGTCATAGTCATCAAGGAGGAGGAAGCGATGCCTCCTACTCGTGGACGTGGCCGCGGAGCACGGGGGGCAGCAATCGCTGTACAGGGGGCAAAACGCTGTGCAAAGGGGTCAACACGCCGTAAATGGGGCGGCGTTGTTGCTGAGGCGGAGGAGGAGGAGGAGGCTGCGGCGGCGGCGGCGGCGGAGGAGGAGGAGGACGGTCTCCAGCTACCGGAGTTCTACGTCAACCTGTTCCACCCACAGGAGAACAGGCTCCATCTTTCAGAGAAGATATCGACGATCCTCCTCGAGCGCAAGGGGCCCTATAGTTTTAGCCTCCGGTTGGAGGGCTGCTACAACGGGCCCGTGCACATTGTCCTACAACGACGTGACGATGACCTCTACCTGCGCTATGGGTGGGGGCAATTCGCGCGCATGCACAACCTAAGTGCGGGCAACATGCTCACATTCAGGTACTTCAAGGACGAGGAGGTGGACGTGCTGGAGGTGAAGATCTTCGACGACACCTTAGTCCGCCCCCCTTGCTGCCAGGATAGCTCGTCTGACAGCAGCTCCGCCTCCGAGTCTGTCTCCGGCGAGTCTAGCCCGGGCAAGGCTGCCTCTGACGCCGAGGTCCCGGGCAAGGCTGCCTCCGACGCCGAGGCGTAGTATATATGTCTGTGCCGCTCTTTGCGTAATTATGTCGCTCTATATTTATATGTCGTACTATGTCTATGTCGAACTACTTTTTGTGTCAAACTGTGTTTAATTATGTCATTGTGTCAAACTATATTTGTATTTGTGGCAGACTATATGTTTATGTTATTGTTCGTTTTCATCTGTGTTTTTGTTCGATAATTTTTGATCTTTCTTACTATAAATCTTTAGTGCAGAGAATGGGAAAACAGAAAAGAAAATAGAATTTCTAATCTACATCAGAGAACACGAAAACAGCTAAAAAAAAGAGAAAACACACCTTTTTGATTGGATTTTAGATATTTTCACCTAATGTTTATTTACTTTCAATTGGACTTCTTCCCTCCCTAATTGTAATCCCTTTGTAAACTCCCTCTCACCCTCCCCTCTTTTGTAAGCTCCTGGCTTTCATCATATATATAAAATCTACACCGTAGGGTCCTTGCCCTACGGTAAAATGTTCAATAAAAAAGGGCGCCGGCCTGCTCGCTGAGCAGAGCTCATGTGGGAACGCCTTTTACCCCGGTTGGTACGCCCACCGGGGCATATGGGGGGTATTTAGCCCGGGTTTGGCAAACCCGGTTGGAAAGCCGGGGCATAAGGCCCTTCCCAACCGGGGATAATGCCACGTTCTCTACTAGTGATATCTATATTCAGACAGTAGTGCGCCCTAACAGAACTTTGTTGGCTTTATGCAACTTTCACATTTACTAGTTGTTGAGGAAATTTAAGTTAGATCATTTAGTTTGGTTTTCCTAAAGAGATGGACTTTCTTAAGCATGTGTATACCTACCTGCTCACTTATTTGAGACACTTTCGGTGTACCAAAAATTGAAAAAAATGTAAACATTGTAGTATAAACGTTATACTGATTTGTGAAGTTGGAGATTAATAATTTCTGATATTATTGAGAAACTAAAAAGATAATTCTGAATTTTATATTCATATATATTAGCTACCGCTTGTTTTTGTGTAAGCTAATACTATTAAGTTTTTTGTTTGAATACTTTTGTGTTGCATATCATAATCTTGTACTACACTCATCGTCTTTTGTAGATCTTTTGTTGTTGTTGTGATTTAGTATAGAAAAGCAGAATTTATTGTGGGTGTAGGTTTCATGGTGCTCACTCACAACTTTTCATGATAAAATCTATTGTCCTCGTCGCCTAGCAGACACCAATCAACTTTACCCCTATGTCTAGCGGCCAAAACACCGAGATTGAATTCAGATGTATGAAGTTTTTGGGTTTCATTGTCGCTCCTGCATCATGGCCAAAATGGTTCCTTCTGTGCGAGGATTGAGAGAGTTATGCCGGATTTTTGTAAAGGCGGATTCGGCGTAATATTATTTGAATAAAAGATTCAAGACCAAGAACCGTCTTTTCTAGGTTTGTCGGATTGTGAAATGACGGAAGTTGAGAGTCTTAATTCTTCTCGGGGGCTACTATCGGGGATATGCCGGATTAAGGGTATTTACCAACATTGGCTAGAAGTCGGCCTGCCAGGGTGGCCCATCAGTGGTGAAGCAGAAGGCTTCACCGGGCGGGGCAGTAGGCCGACACATGGGAAGGTGAAGTTTAGAAGACCCGGACTACGGCCCAATACGTAGTCCGGCTTGGAGAAGAAGACAAACGCCTTGATGTTCATGATTAAAGATAGTTTCCTAATATGAATAGTTTCCTTTCCTGTAAGGCCTAATCCGACTCTTTATATAAAGCCGTACAAGAGCCGCCCTAGGGGGCAGAAGAAGAGAGATCATACTCACACATTGTACCTTGTACCTCAGGCTTTAGACCTGATATAATGAGATTGTAGTAGTAGGGAGGCGTCATTGCCGCGACGTATTGAACCTGGGTAAACCAAGTCTTCACCAGTTAAAACTTCCCTACGTCTAGTACCCACGTTCTACCTCCGGGTTATGGCACCCTAATGACCCACAAGTATAGGGGATCGCAACAGTCTTCGAGGGAAGTAAAACCCAAATTTATTGATTCGACACAAGGGGAGCCAAAGAATATTTATTAGCCTTAACAACTGAGTTGTCAATTCAGCTGCACCTGAAAGTAGACTTGCTCGCAACAATTTATCAGTGGTAACAGTTTTATAGCAGAAGTAGAAATAAAATAACATCAGTAGCAAAATAATAACAACAGTAGCAATCGTGGGAAACAACAGTATGGGAAGTACCGTAGGCATGGAGAGAATGGATGGACGAGCGTTGCATGGATACCATAGGTCATGTAATAATAATAACATGGGCATTGCAGATAATAATAATAAAGCATCAAACATGTAGGCAAACCATAGGCATGTGTTCCAATATAGTCATACGTGCTCGCAATGAGAAACTTGCACAAGATCTTTTGTCCTACCAGCCCGTGGCAGCGGGGGCTCTAGGGAAACTACTGGTAAATAAGGTGCTCCTTTTAATAAAGCACCAGAGCAAAGCATTAACACTCCGTGAACACATGCGATCCTCACATCACAGCCATCCCCTCCGGTTGTCCCAATTTCTGTCACTACTAACCCGCTGGTTCCGGACAATGACATGTGCAAAACAACTTGCAGGTATGATCAAGAAACATAATTATACTCATGAAACAATAACATGTTCAGATCTGAAATCATGGCACTCGGGCCCTAGTTACAAGCATTTAGCATAACAAGTTGCAACAACGGTAGAAAATACTAACAATGGATACTAGGCACTATGCCCTAACAATCTGGCATTATTACATGATCAATCTCATCCAATCCCTTCCACCCCTCTCATCCTACAGCAGCGTTTACTCGCACATGGACATGGATGGTTGATGGAGAAGAGGTGGCAGTGTCGATGGTGATGATCTCCTTCGAATCCCCATCCCGGCAGGGCGCCAAAGCGGGGACTTCTGATCCCTGAATCGAGGTACGGGGTGGCGGCGGCACTCTGTTGTGTTTCTTTGGAATATGACGAACCCCCTCGCGTTTTAGGGTTGAAGGCAATATGTAGTCGAAAGGGGAGTCCGAGGGGGTGTGGGAGTGGCCCACACCACCAGGCGGCGCGACCAGAGGCGCCAGGGGTGGTGTGGCCCCTTATTGGCCCCTCTCCTGGCCCTCTTCTGGCTTCCCGAGTCTTTTGGTGTTTTAAGACCAACGAGGCCTTTTCTGGGCATTTTCCGGAAAGTTGATTTTTCTGCACAAAAACGAGACACCAAGGTAATTCTGCTGAAAACAACGTTAGTCCGTGTTAATGGTATCCAAAACTCACAAGTTTAGAGGAAAACAATAAGAAAAGTGTTCGCAAAAGGAGATACGTTTTGGACGTATCAACTCCCCCAAGCTTAGCTTATTGCTTGTCCTCAAGCAATTCAGTGACAAGTGAGTGCGATAAAAAACTTTTACGAACATATTTGTTTCATATGATGTAAATATATTCACTACATAATCAAGTGCTGAGGCAATTCATAATAAAATGTATGGAAAATAATCACCCAACAGTTATGCAAACCATGAAGAGATGCCAACAAACTAATAATAGAGAACATGAAGTACTTCAATCTACAAGATTGCAATGCTCATAATATGGTATGATAAAGTGTACTCGCCTGCCCTTAATAGTGGAGCAAAACATAAATGCCAGGGCACCTCTGAAGTTCAAATGAAGACTAGAAATATAGGTATCAAATATACAAGCATCAAAGTTATACCACTATCAATCGTGTTTTGGGACAAGCACATTACACTAAGAATAACAACCATGCTCTCAAGAAGGTGCATAAAGTGAGAAGGTGAAGACTCAACATAAAAATAAAAGAAAGGCCCTTCGCAGAGGGAATCGGGGATTAACTCATGTGCTAGAAATTTTTATTTTATTAAACAGAGGTATTGAAAACATTTTTGAGAGAGGTGTATGCTTATGTCAATGAATGGTAAACAGACAATACAGTACGTCACAAGCCAACTAGACTTCACAAGAGAGACTACCATAGAAGGACGCATCTGGGTAGAAGGTCATCCCTGTTTCTCTTTTATTTACACAATTATACTTTGACTGATAAATCAGGGGCAAAAAGAGTGAAGAGAATTTGTTGTATTAATTTGGGGCTGGGCACCCCGCTGCCGGCTCTTTTATCATTGGATAAGCGGATGAAGCCACTAGTCTAGGGTGTGAAATCCAATCAACAAGTGAGATAAAGATTCTCTATTTACTTCCTCATGATCTAAAACAGGGGCAAACAAATGGAATACTTTTTTTTAGCAAGTTTTAAAGGTTGCACACGAGAAATTTACTTGGAGTGGCAGTTAAATACCACATATATAGGTAGGTATGGTGGACATATTTTGAAAAAATTGGTTTTTGGGAGTTGGATGCACGAGTAGAGCTCAGACTCAGTACAAGTGGAGGCTAGCAATAGATGGGGAGCGACAATCAAGAGAGCAACAACTGTCATAATCATTCTTGCGACAAAACAAAATTAACAGGGGCATAAAAATGATACAAATATTCTGAGGCAAAATTAATCATCCAGGCTTAAGAGACTTTTTGTTTTTAGTCATAGCATGCATGAGCATGTGGCAAGTCAATCCAAGCGAAACAATCAGAGGTAGATACCACAATGTCATACCCTTCTATGAATAAAACAATGCAAGCAAACATTCATACGATATGCTATCTTATATTAATAAGTTGGAACTAACACGTGAGAGCACGGACTACCAAGCATCAATTAAATAACATACACCTTACATGAACGGACTAAGCATGTCCATACGATGAGTATATGTACAAAAATAAAAACAAATAGAGTTCATACCGGCCTCTCAACACAACTCGGATTGTCGTAAATCATCATTACTGCTCTTCGCTTGTGGATTGAATAATATAGAATGATAATCAAGCTCCAATGGAGACACACAAGTCCGGTGAACTCTGCAACAAACTTTACAAAACCAAATAAGAACAACAAATATTTTTGGATTTTCGATTTAAAACAAGAACAGAAAGAAACAAGCAAATAAAGCAAAATATTTTTGGATTTTTGAATACTAAACCACAGTGAGTAAAGAAAGCAAAACAAATAAAGAAACTAAAGAAGCAAACAAAGAGAAACAACAGAAATATTTTTGGTCTTTTTGCATTTTGGAAAACAAGAACAAAACAATCATACAAAGAGAAACGAAAGAAGCAAAATAAAACGAAAACAAACAAAAATATGGATATACAAAGAACCGACCGAACATGATATATAAATGAGTGTGATGTCGGTATACCTTCCCCCAAGCTTAGGCTTTTGGCCTAAGTGGAGATCAATCACGGCGCGGGAAATATCCCCACTGATGCGGGTCGTCCCTCGCGTGGTCGTACTCGGGCGCCCAAGAGGAAGATGAAGCAGCGGGCGCATAGTCATAACTGGGGTGCTGATATGGGACCCCCGTGGCATCATAGGGCTGGACGAAATCACCATCGTCCCCCTCTCTGGCATCCTCCCCTTGCTGGGGGTGATGCGCAAGTTATGTGTCCAGCTCACTCTCAGAAAGCATCCATCCTTGCCTCCTATTAAGATTAAACAAAATAGGTGCAGGAAAAAGTACTTTCCTAACAGTTTTAGCAACTCTCCACCTGGATTGTTTGGAGAAAGTTATTTCAAAAGATAAGTTGTGCAAGTGAGCTTGGGTAGAAAGAAACTTATGTTGAACCATAGAAACAAGATCAAGCCTCTCTATAGGAAACTACAGGTCTAGAGGGTGTGGCTCCAAATCATGGAAAGCTAGCAAGCGCGAGGCAATAAGACCTCCACAAACTCCGCCCTTCTCACGGTTAAGCGAGAGACGGTAAGCAATTAAAGTGCCAAAGTTATAAGACCTATCACATTTTAAGGCAGCTACAATAAACGCCAAATCATATATAGATAGCTTGTTGGCATTTTTTCTAGCTAATACACATTTAGAAATAAAATAGGCAAAGTATCGAATCCTAGGGAGTTGAATTTATCGAATTTTACCACTCTCCGATGTGAAGCTTCTTTCTTGGCAAATCTCCTCATATAATTCCAGAAGTGGTTTAGGATGCCCTCTTATCTTCTCACAAGAACCCCACTTCGGTACCTTGATAGCTGTACAAAAATCACTAAAAGGCAGGTTTACAGCTTTATTGTAAATTTTATAGTGGACCATTGGGTTAGTTGAGGACCATTTAAAACGAAAATCCTGCACCACCGACATAGTTAGTTTCACATGTTGGATAGGTTCATCCTCAATGAAACGGTCCAAGCCTGCATTATGCACAAGAGTGTTGAAATCCTGCGAAATTCCCGTAATGCTCATGAATTCCTGACACAGATAAATTGATGGGAACACTCTCTCTTCGCGGTGCACGGGCCTGACCTCATGCAACTCTAGCTCATGATGGTTTAGTTGATGAACATTGTGCTCCATCTCTGAAATTTTTCAACAATCATCACAAAAATTAATTTCAAACAACTATAAGGTGGAAACTGCCATTGGGACTTATATGAGAGCTAAATATACATCAATACTCCATTATATCTACTCAAATAAAGCATGCAATATCACATAAGCTGTCACCTACAGTACCAAAATACTCAAGAAATACTTCACCGAATAAATTTCTACTTGGATCATCGGAGGAGTCACATACCTGAGAGCAAATGCACCAGATTTCTGCACAAAAGATGGGCTGAGCAAAGAGATCGAAAAATTTCGAGGAAGAATAGCAAGAACTCGGGTTCTAGGAAATGTGTTGAGTTTGGTGGGTGAGAGAGAAGAATTTGGCAGGGGAGAGAGTTAGTGGGGAGCCAGGAGGCCCCACACCATGTGCTGGCGCCACCAGGGGGCAGGCCGTGCCACCCCATGGTGTGCCTGACTGGTGGGTCCCCCTGGGGCCTCCCAGGTGGCTCTCTGCCTCATTTTTGACGTCAAAATTTATTATAATTTTTCTAGAATTTTTCGAGAAACTTTATTTTTGAGATATTTCCAGAATTTTAGTAATTAATAAAAACCAGGAAAACAAAAGTGAAAAGGTGGAAAACTAAACCAACACCAGCATTACAGAGGTTCTATGACACTCCAATGGAAAAATATCCAAATAAAACAAAAGTGATAGTGGTGAAAACAAAATTATGGGTGGTGAAAACATGCATAACCATAGTAATCAGGGTGAAAACATCAAGAAAACATGCATAAGGATGGTGGAAAACATGATTGTACTCAAGTAGTAATGTGATAACAGAGGTAAACATGGTGAAAACATAATGGGGAAGGTTAAAACATAGTGAAAACATTGTCCTCTTCATACAAAACCATTTTGTTAACAAGGGTGATCAAGTCTTGTTACCAGAACAATTTTCATACGAAGCAAAACTTTGCTAATCACTAAATAGTTATGTTACCTCAACCTTGATAGACATAGTTCCAATCGTAATAATTTCATATTCTTTTGGTGGTACTAGAATGGGACAATAATATTCTCCAATCTTGATGGTCTCAACATTTTCAATTGAATTTAAGCCATATCTTCTATCAATCTTCTTGGGAAAATAAACAATATGCTCTTTGTCATTGACATAAAAGTTACTTTTCCTTGATTGCAATCAATAACAACCCCTGTAGTATAAAGAAAAGGTCTCCCAAGGATAATAGACATATTATCATCTTCAGGCATTGCCAACACAACAAAGTCAGTTAATATCAAACAATTAGTGGCAACTTTCACATGTACATTCTCACATATACCAACAGGAATAGCAGTGGAATTATCACCCATTTGCAAAGATATATCAGTGTGTATCAATTTTTCAAGAGAGAGTCTCTTATAAAGAGAGAAAGGCATAACACTAACTCCAGCTCCCAAGTCACATAAAGCAGTTCTAACATAATTATTTTTAATAGAACAAGGGATAGTAGGAATACTAGGATCTCCAAGCTTCTTTGGAACATTGCCATTGAAAGAACAATTAGCAAGAATAGTGGAAATTTCCTCATTAGGAATTTTCCTTTTGTCAGAGACAATATATTTCATATATTTAGAATAAGGAGGCAGTTTAATAGCATTAGTCAAAGGGATTTGCAAAAATAGAGGTTTCATCCATTCAAAAAACTTGTTATAATGTTCTTCTTCCTTTGATTTATGTTTCTTATTGGGAAAAGGCATTGCTTTTTGTACCCAAGGCTCTCTTTCATTACCATATTTATTAGCAATGAAATCCTCCTTAGTATACTTTGCAGTTTTAATTTTCTTTTCAGGTTCAGCTACAGGTTCTTCTTTATCAGAAGCATCATTTTTATCATTACCGCTTTCAGTTTCACCATCAGAAATAGATATACTATTATGATCTTTAGCAGGTTCAGGAGATTCTACAACATTTTTATGTCTTTTCTTCTTTTTCGTAGAAGGAGAACTATTGTTTTTAGGTTGATGAGAATCTTGTTCAATTCTTTTAGTATGTCCTTAAGGATACAAGGGGTCCTGAGTAGAAACACCACTTCTAGTAATTATTTCACAAACATGTTTATCTCTAGAAGCATAAGCTAGCATGTATTTTTGCACTTTACTAAGTTGATCAATTTGAGTTTGAACCATTTGAAAATGTTTAACAAGCATTTTAACATCATTAGAGGTTCTCTCAATAATACCATGCAAATTATCAATAGTTCTAGAGTTTTCCATAAGGTGATTTTGCACTCTCCTATTAAAGTTGTCTTGCTTAACAACATAATTATCAAATTCATCTAAGAATTGATCAGGTGGTTTAGAGTAAGGAATATCTCTATTGTCAAAATATTGGAGAGAGTGTACCTCAACAGTTGATGGATGAGGAATAGGCTTACATAATGCTTCTATAGGAGGTAAATTCTTCACATCTTCGGATTTAATACCCCTCTCTTTAAGAGATTTCTTGGCTTCCTTCATCAATTCATCATTTAATTCAATCACCCCTCTCTTCTTGGGTGTTGGTATTGGTGTTGGTTCTAGTATAGGTGTAGGCTCAGGTACATTCCGATCATCATTATTTTTTTGGCTATTTTAGCCATTAATTCCTCAGCTTCTTCTGGAGTTCTTTTCCTGAAAACACAACCAGCACAACTATCCATGTATGTCCTAGATTCAATAGTTAGTCCGTTATAAAATATATCTAGGAGCTCATATTTAGGTAATGGGTATCCAGGGCTATCTCGTATCAAAGAACAAAACCTTGTCCAAGATTCAGGCAATTTTTCTCCTTCAATTTTCTTAAAGTTAAAGATGTCCTGCACAGCAGCATGTTGGGCACTAGTAGGAAAATATTTTTGAAAGAAAGCATCAACTATATCCATAGGATCAGTAATACACCCAGGTGACAGATTGTTAAACCAAAATTTAGCTTCATCTTTCAATGAGAAAGGGAAGATCTTGGTAACAAAATAAGTACGCAACTTAGTATCATCAGAAAATAAACTACTCAAAGATGAAACCTCATTCATGTGTTCCATAGTACTTTTACTTTTAGTTCAACAAAAAGGTTCCTTCTCAACAATAGATATATAAGATAAATCTAAAGGGAAATCATAATCCTTATCTATAATGTGTATGGGAGATGTGGCAAACTTAACATCAAGAGAAGATTTATATTTCACAACATGTCTTGCAAGAAGGATCTTAAGAGCACTTGCACCAGTATTAGCACGATCTTCTTCAATAAAATCATCACTTAGTTCAATATAGGTTTCATCACAATCATCAATAAGCTCATTTGAATTAACAGGTGTACTGATACGTCATAAACGTATCCTTAATTTCTGATGTTCCATGCTGTTTTCATGTTGTTTCCCACATGTTTGCTATACACTTTATGTCATTTTTATTGATTTCCCGGGACTAACCTATTGACAAGATGCCATAGAGCCATTTCCCGTTTTCTGCTGTTTTTAGTTTCAGAAAAGTTGTTCTGGAAATATTCTCGGAATTGGACGATTCAAAAGCCAGAAGTCTTAGATGTCTCGGAGGGTCCAGGAAGTCCCAAAGAGACCCGGAGGGGGGCCACAGGTGGCCACACCATAGGGTGGAGCGGGTCCCCTGGCCGCTCCACTAGGTAGCATAGTGAAGCGAGATATTTATGCATTCAATTATGTTATCATTGTTCACAGTGTTCACCAGTGAAAGTATGATCCCTAGGCCTTGTTTCTAAGCATTGAAACACCATCTACAACTTGTTCTGCTACATGTTTGCTTGCTTCCATTTTTATTTCAGATTGCTATTATCACTTATTATCATCCATATTACTGGCATTTTACTCTCTATTCGTCGAACTAGTGCACCTATACAACTGACAATTGTATTAGGTGTGTTGGGGACACAAGAGACTTCTTGTATCGTAATTGCAGGGTTTCTTGAGAGGGATACCTTATACCTCTTCCTCCCTGAGTTCGATAAACCTTGGGTAATCCATTTAAGGCAAACTTGCCGCTGTTCTACAAACCTCTGCACTTGGAGGTCCAACACTGTCTACAAGAATAAAAGCGTGCGTAGACATCAAGCTCTTTTCTGGCGCCGTTGCCGAGGAGGCTAGGTAAAAGGTACTCACATCCTTTGTGAGTGCTCGAAGTTATTTCCGTTAGATTCTGCAATTATATCTTTTTGTTTCTTGTTTTCACTAGTTAGGCTTACTTTTACTTGTTGCTTATTTTTATTTTTACTACTTAGGCTTAATGGAAAACAACAAAAATATGAGAGAGCTTTATAATCTTTATCTTGAATTAGGACATGAAGTGTTTGAAGACAAAATTTAAAAACCTATGGAGCTTTATTTTCATGCTAGTAGCAATGTTATTAGTATAAATTCTTTTAACACCATTATTCCTAATTCTATGGAAAAGTCTAAGCTTGGGGAAGCTGGTCTTGATGAATATGACATTTTTAGTCCCCCAAATCTTGAGGAGGAATTTTTTTTTGATGATACTTTGCCTCATATATATGATGATTACAATGATGAATATGTTATTTTTCAGTCCACCTACTATTGAGGAGAAAACTAATTATGATTACAATATGCCTCCTATATTTTATGATTATGGTTATGAGAATAATAATGATAGCTATTTTGTTGAATTTGCTCCCACTATTATTAATGAGAATAACTATGCTTATGTGGAGAGTAATAATTCTTTTATGCATCTGGCTCATGATAAGAATGTTTTATGTGATATTTATATTGTTAATTTCATTCATGATGCTACTGAAAGTTATTATGAAAGAGAGAAACATGGTTCTAGGTATCTCAACAATATCACGTTTCCCCTATTTATGTCAATTTTTTTGAAGTTGCACTTGTTTTGCCTTCCTATGCTAGCCACTTTGTGCTTTATTGACTTGTTTTTCTACAAGATTTTTCTTCATAGGAAGTGGGTTAGACTTTAATTTGTTTTACATTTGCTTCTTGAGGCTCTCTTTTGCTTCAATTCATAATTCTTATGTGAGCATCTTCTTGGGTTAGACTTAAATTATCATGCCTAGCTGAGAAGGCTTTAAAGAAAAGCACTTCTTGGGAGATAACCCATGTTTTTATTTTTTGCTTTGTTTTTCTCTGTTTTCTTTGAGTCAAGGGGTTGTATACATATGTAGAAAATTCTTTGTATCTTTATTTTCATGTTTTAGTAGTGCCGAGTAGGTTTATGACGAGAGTTACAATTGGTTTTCGGATTTCTACGCAGGAAATAGATTTATGATGTCCACCGTAAAAAATTGTTTACAATCCTGGAAGATTAGAATGATCTGAAATGTTTTGTGCTTATTCCTCAGCTAATTCCGAAACTTTTTTGTTAGTTAAGTTTTTCGATCTGAGCAACGTAAGTGCCTCGAAATAATTCGTCTTTACAGATAGTTCTGGTTTTGATAGATTCTGCCATTTTTCTTGAATTTGCTCTTTTGCGATGTCAAGTGGAATACTTTGATTCAAAAAACATCAGTGGCCGTAGCTAATGTTTAAAAGTATCAACATCACTTGTTCCATACAGAACCAATGGATTTTTAATTGTTGCACTAACCCTCTAATGTGAATCAATGTTTGAGTGTGGTGTGATGGAAGTTTTCAAGGGTCAAGAGAAGACGTGGTATATGTGATCAGGAAGAGTGCAAGGTCGCTTGGGGATGCCCCCTTGGTTCATCCAAGCATATTTTTAGCAGACTCAAGCATCTAAGATTGGGGATGCCCAAGGCATCCCCTTCTTCATCCACTATCTATCAGGTCACTTCTCATGAATCTATATTTTTATTCGGTCACATAATATGAAGTTTACTTGGATCGCCCGTTTGTTTTTCTTTTGTTTTCTTTTGATTTCCTTTGTTTTCTTTTGTTTTCCTTGCTGCAATAATATAGTTGGACCCTAGCATTCCTTGTTTGGGAGAGAGACACGCTCCTCTTTTTCGTTTGAATACTTGCTATGCTAGTATTCTTAGTTTGTATTCTAGGTGCTGCAAAATTCCTGTTTAGCTCTTGTTTTCATTGCATCTCTTGTTCAGAGCTGTTAGTTTTAGTAGTGTGATGGTGCAGATCTTGCACTCGTTGGGATACCCCAAGAGGAGGGTGTGATGAGCACATCGGTAGGAAGTTTTCCCCTTAGTTAAGAGCCAGGGTTATCAATCCAGTAGGAGAAAGAGGACCGTCGGAAGGTTAATGCCACTGACGGTGGTGCTGGCGCTTCACCGGTGCCAGCAACAACATGGAACCTGCACACAACACAACCAAAATACTTTTCCCCAATGGTACAGTGAGGTTGTCAATCTCACCGGTCTTGCTGAAAACAAAGATTATAGTGTGGAAAAAACAGTGTATGCTTGCAGAAAGTGAAGAAGGCAGGAAATTGTTGTGGTTTGTTTAACAGTGTGGAGAAATGGACCGGGGTTCATAGTTTCACTAGTGGTGTCTCTCCATAAAAGATAGCATGCTGGGTGAACAAATTATAGCTGGGCAATTGACAAATAGAGGTTGTACCGTGGTGCATAATATGACATGAAGATTACTATGTTATTTAGTGCGGGCATTACAACAAGATACATAGACGGACATCCATCTGCATCTATGACTAATAATCCACCCTCAGGTTATCATCCGAACCCCCTTAGGTATTAAGTTGCAAGCAACACATAATTGCATTAAACAAAGTGTGTAATGTAAGCAATGATTATGCACGCGGGCACTCTCACCGCTGTTTTTCCCCAATGGCAACAACACATCCTCCCCCTTCACGTTTCTGTCACTCGAGCAAGGTAACAAGGAGGCATGAACCCACTATCGAGCATAAATACTCCCTCTTGGAGTCACCAGCAACTACTTGGCCAGAATAACCACTAGCAACGAAGAGCATGTAATATCACAAATAACATATGCAAATAAAGACTATAATCAACTTGGCATAAGGTCAATATTCATCGGATCCCAGTAAACACAGCATACAGAATTACATAATATCAATCTCAATCATGATAGGCAGCTCACGGGATCTAAACATGGAGGCATATGAGGAGAAGACAACCATCTAGCTACAACTACGAATCCGTAGTCCAAGGATGAACTACTCACGCATCACTCCGGAGGCAGGCATGGTGATGAAGAGGCCTCCGATGATGATCTTCTCTCTGGCAGGGTGCCAGAAACAGCTTCAGAAGACCCCCGATCTGGGGTTGACGGTGACAGCGGCTGCGGAACATTTTCGGGGATTTTGATCAGGTGTCTAGGGTTTTCCATCCGGGGGTTAAATAGGCGAAAGGGCAAAGGCGGTGGAATCTAGGGGGCCCCACACCCATAGCTGGCGCGGCCGGGGGGGGGGGGGGTGCGCCACCCTATGGTGTGGCCCCCCTGCTGCCCCTCTTTGACTCCTCTTCGGTCTTCTGGATGCTTCCGAGGAAAATAGAACTTTCGGGCTTCGAATTTTTCAATTCCGAGAATATTTCCAGAACAACTTTTCTGAAACTAAAAACAGCAGAAAACAGGGAACTGGCTCTGTGGCATCTTGGCAATAGGTTAGTCCGGAAACTCGATAAAAATGTCATAAATAAGGGAGAAAACATGTAGCAATTGGCATAATATCCTCATGGAGCATCAGAAATTAGGGATACGTTTATGACGTATCAAGCATCCCCAAGCTTAGTTCCTACTCGTCCTCGAGTAGGTAAACGATAAAACAATAATTTCTGAGGTGACATGCTACTAACATACTTGATCAATCTAATGTAAAAGCATATGCACGCTGAGATCATAAAACTTTAAACACAAGCATGATAAATAAAACTTTAATAATAAAGCATAGCAATTACTTTCAATCACGAAGAGTACCTCAAATAAAGGATCATGAATAATAATGGAAAGAAAGGTAGACGTTTGTTTCAGGTATAGAGAAATCATGGCAAAGTGATATTTCGATAGTCCTTAAGAGTGGGGTAAAACATAAATGCCAGGACACCTTCAAAGTTCAAGAGGAAGACTAGAACAAATAATTTAAAAACAAATAATATCACATCATGAAGTAATTATTGATGCTTATGGGACAAATGCACATAGAACTCAGAATGGCAAAAATGCTCTGTCAACTGTGCATAAAGTTATAAGATGGAGACTAAACATAAAAGTAAAAGAAAGGCCCTTCGCAGAGGGAAGCAGGGATCACTCATGTGCTAGAGCTTTTATTTTATTAAACAAAGGTATTAAAAGTTTGACATTTGTGGAGGAATATCTATATTTTGGGAGATGTATGCTAATGTCAACGAATGGTAAACAGAAAATACAGTACGTCACAAGTCAACTGGATTCACAAGAGCGGCTCCCTTGCCGAAGGACGCATCTGGTGTAGAAGGTCATCCCTGTTTCTCTTTTGTTTACACAATTATGCTTTGACCGATAAATCAGGAGCAAAAATAGTGAAGAGAATTTTCTTGTATTAATTTGGGGCTGGGCACCCCACTGCCAGCTCCTCTATCATTTGGATAAGCGGATGAAGCCACTAGTCCAGGGTCTGAAATCCAATCAACAAGTGAGATAAAGATTCTCTATTGACGTCCTCATGAGCAAAAACAGGAACATAAATCATGAGTAATTTTGAAGGTTTTAAAGGTAACACATGAGCAATTTACTTTGGAATGTGAGTTAAATACCACATGTAGGTAGGTATGGTGGACAAAATGGGAAAAACTTTGGTTTAAAGGAGTTTGGATGCACGATTAGAGCTCATACTCAGTACAGGTGGAGGCTAGCAAAAGACGGGGAGCGACAAATCAAGAGAGCATAAGAGCCATAATCATGCATAGCGACATAAGCATCATTAATTAAAACATAAGAAATACCACAAGTTCAAAAACTAAGTGGTCATGGAGGCTATTCGTGACTGGTTTGTAGTCATAAACATGGTGTAAGCATGCGCCAAGTCAACCAAATAAAACATTCGAAAGAGAATACCATATAGTGATGCTTTACTATGACAAGAACAACTCATGAATCTTTCAATACATATTAAACACTCTCAGCTTTTTGAGGCTAATCATGCTACTCAATAACCACAAGGATTTAAAACTAAAATAGCATTTAGCATGGCATGAAAAGTCCTAGCCATAGTCTATACAAGCTTCTACTAGCACTGTTATAAATTCTACTTCAAGCAACAATTTTCTTGTTTCTCCCAACAAGCACCATACAAAACATGCTTTAACAAAAAAATCTTTATGATACAACAAGCAAATATGAGATTAATAAAATAATATTACTAAAGCTAACAGCTCTAATAAGAGATGCATGCAAAACGGGAGCTGAATAAATGCAACAGCTAGATAGAGATTAAGAATACAAAGTATTCTCATGAAAAAGCGGAGCGTGTCACTCTCCAATAAAATAATGATGGGGTCCAACCAAGATTATTGAAAAATATAAAAACAAACTAAAAGCAAACGCAAAATCAAACTGAAAAAAATACGCTCCAAGCAAAGCACATAAGATGCGACCGAATAAAAATATAGTTTCACTAGAAGTGACCTGATAATTTGTTGATGAAGAAGGGGATGCCTTGGGCATCCCCAAGCTTAGACGCTTGAGTATTCTTGGAATTTGCTTGGATGTACCACCGGGGCATCCCCAAGCTTAGACTTTTCACTCTTCTTGATCACATCATATCATCCTCTTCTCTTGACCTTTGAAAACTTCCTTCACATCAAACTTCTCACAATCTTCATTAGCAACGTTAGTGCAATCGAAATAATAAATTCACATGGTTAAGTTTCAACACAATTCTAACACTCAAAAACACATTTGCTACTGTCACAACTTCTTTCAAAACTCTTTTTCTCAAAAGAACACCAAAAGAAAGAGATTAAGATGCAAATGCGATAAATGGCAGAAATCTGTCAAAAACAGAACAACAGGTAAAGATTGATTTTTTCAAACATCTTCTGTTGCTCAAATAAAAAAGGGGTCTTCTAAGAAAAGTTGCGTATATAAGTCAAGCTTAAGCACAAAAAAGCTCAGGTCATTTTGATTGTTCTGTGATTTTTAACAGAATTAACAGTGGACAGCAGAAATCTGTTTTATGCGCAGAAATCCGAAATATAGGCTCAACTTTCCACTAGAGGCTTTACTTGGCTCAAAAAAAGCACAAAAGAAAAGATACAACAGGGTTGCTAAGGAAGTAGAAAAAACCCAGTTTCAAAGCACACCCAAGAATACAAAGGAAAACTGAAAGAAAATAGAGAAATAAAACGGGTTGTCTCCTGGGAGCGCTTTTCTTTAACGCCTTTCAGCTAGGCATAAAAAATCAACTCAAGTATTTTAAAGTAAAGAAGAATCAACATCATTATGGGGCTTATTATTTTTTGGGAACTTATGGTCCACGCATGATTTGGGAGTGAAAGTCATGTTACCTTTTCCCATATCAATAGTTGCTCCTAAGAGCTTCAATAGAGATCTTCCAAGGGTAATTTGTCTTCCTTCTGCACATTCAATAACAAGATAATCAGTGGAGACTGTTTTTCCTAGGAGTTTCGTAAACACTCCCTCAGCTATCCCAATGGGAAATATAGTGGTGTTATTAATGAGAGTAATTTCTTTTCCTCCATCAGCTAGCCCCCAAAGGTTCAAAGATTCATAAATTTCCTTAGGCATAAGACAAGATTAAGACATGATATCACAACGAGCATGAAATGTTTCACCATTTATAACAACTTTAACCAAAGGGATCATATTTGTTGACTCAAAATTTATTGGGACATGATCAAGATGTTCACGAATTTGGCTATATCCCTCTTTTAAGATAGAAATACGTGATTAAAGAGCATTTAATCTAGCATAAATATCTGCAAAGGCTTTATCAGAACTACTGGGTAAGCTGTAGGTTGCAATTAATTTTTCTTATAGCATTGAAATCTTGATCTGTATCACAATTAAGGAAATCACCTCCTACCATAGTATCCAAAGCATATCTATAACAAAGAACAAGACCAAAGTAAAAGCTACGAAGAAACAGATTTAGAGTCACTTTAGGTTCAAGTTTGCAATAGTAATCAAAAGCTCTAGACCAAGATTCGTTGAAGTTCTCATCATTCCCTTGTTTGAAAGTAAAGATTGTTTCTTCTGGTGACATAATGACAGGAAGAAAACTAGACATAAAAGCAAGCAAATAAATAACAGCTATGAAGTAAACTATTTTTTTTGTGTTTTTGATATAGAGAAATAAAAACAAGACAAAAATAAAAACAAGACAATAAACAAAATAAAGAGATTGAGAGTGAGAGACTCCCCTTGCCAGAAGACTTCCTTCTCCCCGGCAACGGCGCCAGAAACAGTCCTTGATGGTGCAGATCTTGCACTCGTTGGGATACCCCAAGAGGAGGGTGTGATGAGCACAACGGTAGGAAGTTTTCCCCTTAATTAAGAACCAGGGTTATCAATCCAATAAGAGAAAGACGACCTTCAGAAGGTTGATGCCACTGATGATGGTGCTGGCGCTTCACCGGTGTCAGCAACAACGTGGAACCTGCACACAACCCAAAAAAATACTTTGCCCCAACGGAACAGTGAGGTTGTCAATCTCACCGGTCTTTCTGAAAACAAAGATTAGACATATAGTGTGGGAAAAATAGTGTATGCTTGCAGAAAGTAAAGAAAGTAGGAAATTTTCGTGGTTTGTTTAACAGTGTGGAAAAATGGACTGGGGTTCATAGTTTCACTAGTGGTGTCTCTCCATAAAAGATAGCATGCTGGGTGAACAAATTACAGCTGGGCAATTGACAAATAGAGGCTGCACCGTGGTGCACAATATGACCGGAAGATTACTATGCTATTTAGCGCGGGCATTACAACAAGATACATAGACCGACATCCATCTGCATCTATGACTAATAATCCACCCTTAGGTTATCATCCGAACCCCCTTAGGTATTAAGTTGCAAGCAGCAGATAATTGCATTAAACAAAGTGTGTAATGTAAGCAATGATTATGCACGCGGGCACTCTCACCACTATTTTCTCCCTAATGGCAATAGCACATCCTCCCCCTTCACGTTTCTGTCAGTCGAGCAAGGCAACAAGGAGGCATGAACCCACTATCGAGCATAAATACTCCCTCTTGGAGTCACTAGCAACTACTTGGCCAGAATAACCACTAGCAACAGAGAGCATGCAAGATCACAAATAACATATGGAAATAAAGACTATAATCAACTTGGCATAAGGTCAATATTCACCGGATCCCAGCAAACACATCATAGAGAATTACATAAGATCAATCTCGATCATGATAGGCACCACACGAGATTTAAACATGGAGGCATATGACGAGAAGACATCCATCTAGCTACAGCTACGAACCCGTAGTCGAAGGATGTACTACTCACGCATCACTCTAGAGGCAGGCATGGTGATGAAGAGGCCTCCGGTGATGATCTCCTCTCCGGCAGGGTGCCGGAAACAGCTTCAGAACCCCGTGGTCTGGGGTTGACGGTGACGTTGGCTGCGGAACTTTTTCGGGGATTTTGATCAGGTGTCTAGGGTTTTCCATCCTGGGGGCTTAAATAGGCGAAAGGGAAAAGGCGGTGGAGGCCCGGGGGCTCCACACCCATAGCTGGCGCGGCCAGGGGGCACCCTATGGTGTGGCCCCCTGCTGCCCCTCTTCGACTCCTCTTCGGTCTTCTGGATGCTTCTGAGGAAAATATGACTTCCGGGCTTCGAATTTTCAAATTCCGAGAATATTTCCAGAACAACTTTTCTGAAACTAAAAACAACAGAAAACAGGGAACTGGCTCTGTGACATCTTGTCAATAGGTTAGTCCAGAAAATCGATAAAAATGTCATAAATAAGGGAGAAAACATGTAGCAATTGGCATAATATCATCATGGAGCATCAGAAATTAGAAATATGTTTATGACGTATCATAGTGTTATGTGATTACTCTCATGTTTTCTTGCTGGAGCATTTAGAGAGTTTTTGTTAAAGCATGTTTTGTATGGTGCTTGTTGGGAAAAGAAACTAATGCTTGAGGTAGAATTTTTAACGGTGCAAGTAGAAGCTTGTATAGACCATGGCTAGACTTTTTTTATATCATGCTAGATGTTATTTTAGTTCTAAAGCCTTGTGGTTATTTAGTAGCATGATTAGACTCAAATAGCTGAGAGTGTTTAATGTGCCATGGAAAGAATCATGAGTTCTTCTTCTCATACTGAAGCATAAATTTGTGGTGTTCTCCTTTGAATGTTTTATTTGGTTGAATTGGCGCATGCTCACACCATGTTTATGACTATGAACCAGTCACTAATAGCCTCCATGATAATTTAGTTTTTGAACTTGTGGTACCACTTATTCTTTGATTAATGATGTTTATGTCGCTATGCATGATTATGGCTCTTATGCTCTCTTGATTTGTCGCTACCAGTCTTTTGCTAGCCTCCACCTGTACTGAGTATGAGCTCTACTCGTGCATTCAACTCCCCAAAACCAAAGTTTGCCAAATGTGTCCACCATACCCACCTACATGTGGTAATTAACCGCCACTCCAAAGTAAATTGCTCATGTGTTACCTTTAAAACCTTCAAAATTACTCATGTTTTGTGCTCCTATTTTAGCTCATGAGGACGTAAATGGAGAATCGTTATCTCAGTTGTTGATTGTACTTTCACACTCTGGACTAGTGGCTACATCCTCTTATCCAATGATAGAAGAGCTGGCAGCGGGGTGCCCAGCCCCAAACTAATAACAACAAATTCTCTTCACTATTTTTCCACTGATTTATCAGTCAAAGCATAATTGTGTAAACAAAAGAGAAAGAGGGATGACCTTCTACCCAGATGCGTCCTTCTATGGGCCCGCTCTTGTGAAGTCTAGTTGGCTTGTGACATACTATATTTTCTATTTACCAGCGGTTGACATAAGCATACACCTCTCTTAAAAAAATGTTTTCAATACCTCTGTTTAATAAAATGAAAGCTCTAGCACATGAGTGATCCATGCTTCCCTCTGCGAAGGGCCTTTCTTTTACTTTTATGTTGAGTCTCCATCTTCTAACTTTATGCACGGTTGAGAGAGCATAGTTGCCATTCTGAGTTTTATGTGCATTTGTCCCAGAAACATTATTAATTGATTCATGATGTGTTATTGCTTGTTCTCTAACTATTTGGTCTAGTCTTCCTCATGAACTTTGAAGGTGTCCTTGCATTTATGTTTTGCCCCACTCTTAAGGACTATCGAAATATCATTTTGCCATGTTTTCTCTATACTTGAAACCAACGTATATCTTTTGTTGCATTGTTATTCATGATCTTTTACTTGTGTTACTTCTCAAGATGCAAGGTAATTGCTATGCTTTATTATTAAAATTCTATTTATCATGCTTGTGTTAAAGTTCTATTATCTCAGCTTACTTATGCTTTTACATTATTGATGATCAAGTTTATGTTGGTAGCATGTCACCTCAGAAATTATGTGTTTTTATCGTTTACCTACTCGAGGACGAGTAGGAACTAAGCTTGGGGATGTTTATTGATGTTGTGTGTTGGGATACCCCAAGAGGAGGGTGTGATGAGCACAGCGGTAGGAAATTCCCCTTAGTTATGAACCAAGGTTATCAATCCAGTAGGAGGAAGAGGATCTCGGGAAGGTTGATGCCACCGACGGTGGTGCCGGAGCTTCACCGGTGTCAGAAACAACGTGGAACCTGCACACAACACAACCAAAATACTTTGTACCAACAGTACAGTGAGGTTGTCAATCTCACCGGTCTTGCTAAAAACAAAGATTAGACATATAGTGTGGAAAATGATGTATGCTTGCAGTATGTAAAGAAAGCAGGAAATTGTTGTGGTTTGTTTAACAATGTTGAAAATGGACCGGGGTTCATAGGTTCATTAGTGGTGTCTCTCCATAAAAGATAGCATGCTGGGTGAACAAATTACAGCTGGGCAATTGACAAATAGAGGGTAGTGCACATATAACATGATGATTACTATGATATTTAGTCCGAGCATTACAACAATATACATAGACCGAAATCCATCTGCATCTATGACTAATAATCCACCATCAGGTTATCATCCAAACCCCCTTAGGTATTAAGTTGCAAGCAACAGATAACTGCATTAAACAAAGTGTGTAATGTAAGCAATGATTATGCACGCGGGCACTCTCACCGCTGTTTTCTCCCTAATGGCAACATCACATCATCCCCCTTCACGTTTCTGTCACTCGAGCAAGGCGGTGAGGAGGCATGAACCCACTACTAGCAACTACTTGGCCAGAGCAACCACTAGCAATGGAAAACATGCAATATCACAAATAGCATATGCAATTAAAGAATAAAATGAACTTGGCATATGTTCAATATTCATCGGATCCCAGCAAACACAACATATAGAATTACATAAGATCAATCTCTATCATGATAGGCAGCTCACGAGATCTAAACATGGAGGCATATGAGGAGAAGACAACCATCTAGCTACAGCTACGAACCCATAGTCTAGGGATGAACTACTCACACATCACTCCGGAGGCAGGCATGGTGATGTAGAAGCCTCTGGTGATGATCTCCTCTCCGGGAGGGTGCCAGAAACAGCTTCAGAACCACCCTGATCTAGGGTTGACGATGACAGCGGCTGCGAAACTTTTCGGGGATTTTTGATCACGTGTCTAGGTTTTTCCGTCCGGAGGGATTAAATAGGCGAAAGGGCCAAGGCGGTGGAGCTCCAGGGGCCCCACACCCATAGCTGGCGCGGCCAAGGGGTGGGGAGAGGGGGCGCGCCACCCTATGGTGTGGCCCCCCTGGTGCCCGTCTTCGACTCTTCTTCGGTGTTCAGGATGCTTCTGGGGAAAATAGGCACTTCGGGCGTTGTGGGGTCCAATTACGAGAATGTTTCCAAAACAACTTTGCTTAAACCAAAAACAGCAGAAAACAGGGAACTGACACTTGGCATCTTGTAAATAGGTTAGTCCCGGAAAAAACATATAAAAATGCTATAAATAAGGGAGAAAACAAGTAGCAATTGGCATAATATGATCATGGAGCATCAGAAATTATAGATACGTTGGAGACGTATCAAGCATCCCCAAGCTTAGTTCCTACTCGTCCTCGAGTAGGTAAATGATAAAACAATAATGTCTGAGGTGACATGCTACTAACATAAACTTGATCAATCTAATGTAAACGCATATGCACGCTGAGATCATAGAACTTCAAACACAAACATGATAAATAGAACTTTAATAATAAAGCATAGCTATTGCTTTGCATCACGAAGAGTATCTCAAATAAAGGATCATGAATAATAATGCAAAGAAAGGTAGACGTTTGTTTCAGGTATAGAGAAAGCATGGCAAAGTGATATTTCACTAGTCCTTAAGAGTGGGGCAAAATATAAATGCCAGGACACCTTCAAAGTTCATGAGGAAGACTAGAACACATAATTTAAGAACAAATAATATCACATTATGAAGTAACCATTGATGTTTATGGGACAAATGCACATAGAACTCATAATGGCAAAAATGCTCTCCCAACTGTGCATAAAGTTAGAAGATGGAGACTCATCATAAAAGTAAAAGAAAGGCCCTTTGCAGAGGGAAGCATGGATCACTCATGTGTTAGAGATTTTATTTTATTAAACAGAGGTATTAAAAGTTTGACACTCCTCCCATCCATCTTTCACAAACCATGGCTAACCGAATCCTTGGGTGCCTGCCAACAATCACATACCGTGGATGAGTGTCTATATTTTGGGAGATGTATGTTAATGTCAGCGAATGGTAAACAGAAAATACAGTACGTCACAATCCAACTGGATTCACAAGATCAGCTCCCATGGTGAAGGACGCAACTGGTGTAGAAGGTCATCCCTCTTTCTCTTTTGTTTACACAATTATGCTTTCACTGATAAATCAGGGGGAAAAATAGTGAAGAGAATATGTTTGTATTAATTTGGGGCTGGGAACCCCGTTGCCGGCTCTTCTATCATTTGGATAAGTGGATGAAGCCACTAGTCCAGGGTGTGAAATCCAATCAACAAGTGAGATAAAGATTCCCTACTGACGTCCTCATGAGCAAAAACAGGAATATAAAGCAAGAGTAATTTTGAAGGTTTTAAAGGTAACACATGATTAATTTACTTGGAGTGGCAGTTAAATACCACATGTAGGTAGGTATGGTGTACACAATGGGGAAAACTTTGGTTTAAGAGAGTTTGGATGCACGAGTAGATCTCATACTCAGTACAGGTGGAGGCTAGCAAAAGACTGGGAGCGACAAATCAAGAGAGCATAAGAGCCATAATCATGCATAGCGACATAAGTATCATTAATTAAAACATAAGAAGTATCACAAGTTCAAAAACTAAGTGGTCATGGAGGCTATTCATGACTGGTTTGTAGTCATAAACATGGTGTGAGCATGCGCCAACTCAACCAAATAAAACATTCAAAAGAGAATACCATATATTGATGCTGTACTATGACAAGAACACCGCATGAATCTTTCAAAACATATTAAACACTCTCAGATATTTGAGGCTAATCATGATACTCAATAACCACAAGGCTTTAAAACTAAAATAATATTTAGCATGGCATGAAAAAGTTCTACCCACAGTCTATACAAGCTTCTACAAGTACTGTTATAAATTCTACTTCCAGCAACAATTTTCTTCTCCCAACAAGCACCATACAAAACATGCTTTAACAAAAATACTCTCTATGATACAGCAAGAAAACATGAGAGTACTCACATAACACTACTAAAACTAATAGCTCTAATAAGAGATGCATGCAGAACATGAGCTAAATAAATGCAACAACTAGACAGAGATTAAGAATACAATGTATTCTCATGAAAAAGCAGAGTGTGTCACTCTCCAATAAAAGAATGCTGGGGTCCAACCAAGATTATTGAAAAATTTAAAACAAAATGAAAGCAAAAACAAAAACAAACCGAAAACAAAAATAAAAGACGCTCCAAGTAAAACACATAAGATGCGACTGAATAAAAATATAGTTTCACTAGAAGTGACCTGATAATTTTTTGATGAAGAAGGGGATGCCTTGGGCATCCCCAAGCTTAGACGCTTGAGTCTTCTTGGAATTTGCTGGGATGTACCACCGGGGCATCCCCAAGCTTAGGATTTTCAATCTTCTTGATCACATCGTATCATCCTCTTCTCTTGACCCTTGAAAACTTCCTTCACACCAAACTTCTCACAATCTTCATTAGCAACGTTAGTGCAATAGAAATAATAAATTCACATGGTTCAGTTTCAACACAAGTCTAACACTGAAAAACACATTAGCTACTGTCACAACTTATTTTAAAACCCCTTTTCTCAAAATAACACTAAAATAAAGAGATTACGATGCAAATGCAATAAATGGCAGAAATCTGTCAAAACAGAACAACAGGTAAAGATTGATTTTTTAGAAAATCTTTTGTTGCTCAAATCAAAAGGTGTTAAACTAAGAAAAGTTTTGTATATAACTCATAATTAAGCACAAAAAAACGCAGGTCATTTTTAATTTTCTGTGATGTTTAACGGAATTAACAGTGGACAGCAGAAATCTGTTTCCTGCGCAGAAATGCGAAATATAGCCTCAACTTTCCACTAGTGGATTTACTTGGCTCAACAAAAACACAAAAGAAAAGATACAGATGGGTTACTAAGGAAATATACAACACCCAGGTGCAAAGCACAACAAATAAAACGAAAGAAAACAGGTTGAAAACAACAAAATAAAACGGGTTGTCTCCCGGTAGCGCTTTTCTTTAACGCCTTTCAGCTAGGCATAAAAGGGAAACTCAAGTATTTTCAAATGAAGAAGCATCAACATCATATATTTCTATAATAATAGATTCAGAAGGTAGCTTCATCTTCTTTCTAGGAAAGTTTTCCAAGCCCTTCTTGAGGGGGAATTGATATTTAATACTCCCCTCTTTCATATCAATAATAGCACCAACGGTTCTAAGAAAAGGTATTCCCAGAACAATAGGACAAGAAGCATTGCATTCAATGTGTATAAGAACAAAATCAACAGGGGAAAGGTTATTGTTAACCATCATAAGAACATCATCAATTCTACCAAGAGGTTTATTCTTAGCATTATCAGCAAGATGAACATCCAAATAACAGTGTTCCAACGGTGATAGATCAATCATATCATAAAGCTTTTGAGGCGTAACAGAGATACTAGAACCAAGATAACACAAAGCATTGCAATCAAAATCATTTACTTTTATCTTAATGATAGGCACCCAACCATCATCTAATTTCCTAGGGATAGATGTTTCAAGTTTCAACTTTTCTTCCCTAACTTTCATGAGAGCATTGGTACTATGTTTAGTAAAGGCCATATTCATGGCACTAGCATTGGGACTTCTAGCAAGCTTTTGTAGAAACATAATAACTTCAGAGATATTGCAACCATCAAAATCAAAATTATTATCAGCAAAAGTAATGGGACCATTATCTCGCATACCTCTAAAAATTTCAGCACTTCTATCAGGAGCAATTTCAGCAGTTTGAGGCAATTTAGCACGTTTCTCCAAAGGAGTAGGGACTTTATTAACACCAATTTCTTTACCATTGATAGTAGGAGGTTTACTAGCACTTGGATCTTCAGTTTTACTAGTGGTTGTGATAGTGCAAACTCTAGAAATATTATTCTTTCTAGCCAATTCATCTTCTCTTTCCCACCTAGAACGTAATTCAGCCATCAACCTAACATTATCATCAATTCGAACTTGGATGGCATTCAAAGTTTTACTTTCTTTCTTCTTGTGTAAAAACCTTTAGTTTTAGAAAATCAACATCAATAGCAAGGCTATCTACTTTAGAGGCAAGAACATCTATTTTACCAAGCTTTTCCTCAACAGATTTATTAAAAGCAGTTTGTGTGCTAATAAATTCTCTAAGCATGTTTTCAAGATCACAGGTAGGGATTTTATTATTATTGTAGGAATTGCCATAAGAATTACCATAACCATTATTAGGAGGATAGGGCTTATAATTGTTTCCACCAAAATTATTTCTATAAGCATTGTTGTTAAAATTATTATTTCTAATAAAGTTTACATCAACATGCTCTTATTGAGCAACCAAAGAGGTTAAAGGAACATTATTAGGATCAATTTGAGCCTTACCATTAACAAGCATAGACATAATAACATCAAGCCTTTCACTCAAAGAGGAGGTTTCCTCAACAGAATTTACCTTCTTACCTTGTGGAGCTCTCTCAGTGTGCCACTCTGAATAATTTATCATCATATCATCAAGAAGATTTGTTGCATTGCCCAAAGTGATGGACATAAAGGTACCTCCAGCAGCTGAATCCAATAAGTTCCTTGAGGAGAAATTCAGTCCTACACAAAAAGTTTGTATAATCATCCAAGTAGTCAGTCCATGAGTGGGACAATTCTTCACCATAGTTTTCATTCTTTCCCAATCTTTAGCAACATGTTCATTATCAAATTGTTTAAAATTCATTATGTCACTTCTCAGGGATATAATCTTAGCAGGAGGATAATATTTTCCAATGAAAGCATCTTTACACTTAGTCCATGAATCAATACTATTTCTAGGCAAAGATAGCAACCATTCTTTAGCTCTTCCTCTCAAAGAGAAAGGAAATAATTTCAGTTTAATAATATCTCCATCCACATCTTTATATTTTTGCATCTCACATAGTTCAAGAAAATTCTTAAGGTGGGCAACAACATCATCGGTACTAATACCAGAAAAATGCTCTTTCATCACAAGATTTAATAAAGCAGATTTAATCTCATAAAAAGCAGCAGTAGGAGCAGGTGGAGCAATATGTGTACAAATAAAATCATTGTTGTTTGTGCTAGTGAAGTCACACAACTTAGTATTATCAGAGGAACTCATTTTAGTAGAATAAAAGAAAGCAAATAAATAACAACTATTAAGTAAACTATTTTTTTTTGTGTTTTTGATGTAGAGAAGAAAAACAAGTCAAAAATGAAAACAAGACAATAAACAAAATAAAGAGGTTGAGAGTGAGAGACTCCCCTTGCCAGAAGACTTCTTCCTCCCCGGCAACAGCGCTAGAAATTTCCTTGATGTTGTGTGTTGGGATAACCCAACAGGAGGGTGTGATGAGCACAACGGTAGGAAATTCCCCTTAGTTAAGAACCAAGGTTATCAATCCAGTAAGAGGAAGAGGATCTCAGGAAGGTTGATGCCACTGACGGTGGTGCTGGCGCTTCACCGGTGTCAGCAACAACGTGGAATCTGCACACAACACAACTAAAATACTTAGTCCCAACAGTACAGTGAGGTTTTCAATCTCACCGGTCTTGCTAAAAACAAAGATTAGACGTATAGTGTGGAAAATGATGTATGCTGGCAGTAAGTAAAGAAAGCAGCAAATTGTTGTGGTTTGTTTAACAGTGTGGAAAATGCATCGGGGTTCATAGGTTCACTAGTGGTGTCTCTCCATAAAAGATAGCATGCTGGGTGAACAAATTACAGCTGGGCAATTGACAAATAGAGGTTGCACCGTAGTGCACATATAACATGATGATTACTATGATATTTAGTGCGGGCATTACAACAATATACATAGACCGAAATCCATCTGCATCTATGAATAATAATCCACCCTCAGGTTATCATCCTAACCCCCTTAGGTATTAAGTTGCAAGACCAGATAACCGCATTAAAGAAAGTGTGTAATGTAAGCAATGATTATGCACGTGGGCACTCTCAGCGCTGTTTTCTCCCTAATGGAAACATCACATCGTCCCCCTTCACGTTTTTGGCACTCGAGCAAGGCGGTGAGGAGGCATGAACCCACTATCGAGCATAAATGCTCCCTCTTGGAGTCACTAGCAACTACTTGGCCAGAGCAACTACTAGCAACGGAAAGCATGCAAGATCACAAATAGCATATGCAAATAAAGACTATAATAAACTTTGCATAAGTTCAATATTCATCGGATCCCAGCAAAAATAACATATGGAATTACATAAGATCAATCTCGATCATGATAGGCAGGTCACGAGATCTAAACATGGAGGCATATGAGAAGAAGACAACCATCTAGCTACAACTACGAACCCGTAGTACAAGGATGAACTACTCACGCATCACTCCGGAGGCAGGCATGGTGATGTAGAAGCCTCCGGTGATGATCTCCTCTCCGGTAGGGTGCCGGGAACAGCTTCAGAACCCCCCTAATCTAGGGTTGACGGTGACGGCAGCTGCAGAACTATTCGGAGATTTTTGATCATGTTCTAGGGTTTTACATCCGGGGGGATTAAATAGGCGAAAGGGCAAAGGCGGTTGAGCTCTAGGGGACCCACACCCGTAGCTGGCGTGGTCGGGGGGGGGGGGGCAACCCTATGGTATGCCCCTGGTCCCCGTCTTCAACTCTTCTTCGGTGTTCTGGATACTTCCGGGGAAAATAGGCACTTCGGGATTTGTGGGGTCCAATTCTGAGAATGTTTCCAGAACAACTTTTCTAAAACAAAAAACAACAGAAAACAGGGAACTAGCACTTGACATCTTGTTAATAGGTTAGTCCCAGAAAACGTATAAAAATGCTATAAATAAGGGAGAAAACAAGTAGCAATTGGCATAATATGATCATGGAGAATCAGAAATTATAGATACGTTGGAGACGTATCATTGATACGTCATAAACATATCCTTAATTTCTGATGTTCAATGTTGTTTTCATGTTGTTTCCCACATGTTTGCTGTAAACTCTATGCGTTTTTATCGATTTCCCGGGACTAACCTATTGACAAGATGCCACAGAGCCAGTTCCTGTTTCCTGCTATTTTTAGTTTCAAAAAAGTTGTTCTGGAAATATTCTCGGAATTGGATGATTCAAAATCCAGAAGTCTTAGAAGCCCGGAGGGTCCAGGAAGTCCCGAAGAGATCCGGATGGGGGCCACAGGGTGGTCACACCATAGGGTGGCATGGGTCCCCCCTGGCCCTTTCACCTATATATGCCCATGATGCATCAACCCTAAAAAAATCGACCTTTTCCACCAAAACATCCATAGCTCCTACGCCGCCGCCCACAAGTTTCGGGGGACAGAAATCTCTATTCCGGAACCCTGCCGGGACGGGGAAGTGCCGCCGGAGCCATCTCCATCGACTCCACCGCCATCTTCATCGCCATTGCTGTCTCCTATGATGAGAAGGGAGTAGTTCTCCCCCGGGGCCGAGGGCTGTACTGGTAGCTATGTGTTTCATCTCTCTCTCCCATGGTGTGATCTTTATGTGACCGCGAGCTTTGTAATCTAGTTGAATTAGTAGATCTTACTCTTCATCTCTTATGCTACTTAAGTGGTTTTGTTATGAGATCTCCGTAAACACTTTGATCATGGTGTAAAGGTGACAGTGTGTGCACCGTGTGGTTTAGCATGATATTTACATCTCGTGTTGGATGACCCTATGAAATTGTGGTGTTTTTCTAGTACCTTCTAGGGCGCTCATAGTGACAGCGTGGGGTTAACTAGACATGGGAATGCAACTTTAAGGAGTGCTTTTTGCAGCCCTACGCAATGAATTGGTGTTTGTTATTCGACCAGAGAGTGGTTCGTAGTAGCATAGTGAAGAGAGATATTTATGCATTCAATTATGTTATCATTGTTCAGAGTGTTCACTAGTGAAAGTATAATCCCTAGGCCTTGTTTCTAAGCATTGAAACACCGTTTACTACCTGTTCTGCTACATGTTAGCTTGCTGCCATTTTTGTTTCTGATTGCTATTATCACTTATTATCATCCATATTACTGTCATTTTACTCTCTCTTCACCGAACTAGTGCACCTATACAAATCACAATTTTATTAGGTGTGTTCGGGACACAAGAAACTTCTTGTATCGTAATTGCAGGGTTGCTTGAGAGGGATACCTTTGACCTCTTCCTCCCTGAGTTCGATAAACCTTGGGTAATCCACTTAAGGGAAACTTGCTTCTGTTCTACAAACCTCTGCACTTGGAGGCCCAACACTGTCTACAAGAATAGATGCGTGCGTAGACATCATGTACCAATATTTTCAACCGAAATTTCAGCATGTTTAATTTGTTTGGATCTAGCAATAGTAGCATCTAGTAAAGGACCTAGAGAAACAATATCATCAAGCACAGTAGAAGCATCATCAAATGTAACGGAAACATTCTCAGACTCAGCAGAAGTAACAGTACATGTAGCATGTGGTGGAGTAAGAAGCTTACTCATAACAGACGGTGAATCAAGAGCAGCAGAGGTGTTCAAAGTTGTACCTCTTCTTGTAGTGGATGGTAATATAGGAACTTTTCCATCATGAGTCTTGCCCATGATGAATGGCTTGCAGCAAACAATATCATGATCAAGTGAGCAAATAAATAAAGCTATGCTCCCCGGCAACAGCGCTAGAAAATAGTTGATGACCCACAAGTATAGGGGATCGCAACCGTCTTTGAGGGAAGTAAAACCCAAATTTATTGATTCGACACAAGGGGAGCTAAAGAATATTTATTAGCCTTAACAACTGAGTTCTCAATTCAGCTGCACATGAAAGTAGACTTGCTCACAAAAATTTATCAGTGGTAACAGTTTTATAGCAGTAGTAGAAATAAAATAACAACAGTAGCAAAATAGTAACAAGAGTAGCAATCACGGAAAACAACAGTATGGGAAGTACCGTAGGCATAGAGGGAATGGATGGATGGGCGTTGAATGGATAACATTGGTCATGTAATAATAATAACGTGGGCATTGCAGATAATAATAATAAAGTATCAAACATGTAGGCAAACCATAGGCATGTGTTCCAATATAGTCATACATGCTCGCAATGAGAAACTTGCACAATATCTTTTGTCCTACCAGCCAGTGGCAGCTGGGCCTCTAGGGAAACTACTGGTAATTACGGTGCTCCTTTTAATAAAGCACCAGAGAAAAGCATTAACACTCCATGAACACATGTGATCCTCACATCATAGCCATCCCCTCCGTTGTCCCAATTTTTGTCACCTTGGGCCTCGGGTTCCGGACAATGACATGTGTAAAACAACTTGCAGGTATGATCAAGAAAAGTAATTATACTCATGAAACAATAACATGTTAAGATCTAAAATCATGGCACTCAGGCCCTAGTGACAAGCATTAAGCATAACAAGTTGAAACAACGCTAGTAAACACTAACAATGGACACTAGGCACTATGCCCTAACAATCTGGCATTATTACATGATCACTCTCATCCAAACCCTTCCATCCCTCTCAGCCTACAGCGGTATTTACTCACACATGGACGGAGGAAACATGGATTGTTGATGGAGAAGAGGTGGCGGTGTCGACGGTGATGATCTCCTTCGAATCCCCGTCCCGGCAGAGCGCCAGAACGGGAACTTCTGATCCCCGAATCGAGGTTCGGGGTGGCGGCAGCGCTCTGTTGTGTTTCTGTGGAATATGACGAACCCCCTCATGTTTTAGGGTTGAAGGCAATATGTAGTCGAAAGGGGAGTCCGAGGGGGTGTGGGAGTGGCCCACACCACCAGGCAGCGCGACCAACGGGGCAGGGGCGCCCGAGGGGGGGGGGGTGGTGTGGCCCCCTCCTGGCCCCTCTCCTGGCCCCCTTCTGGCTCCCGGAGTCTTCTGGTGTTTTAAGACCAATGAGGTATTTTCTGGGCATTTTGCCTAAAGTTGATTTTTCTGCACAAAAACGAGACACGAAGGTAATTCTGCTGAAAAAAGCGTTAGTCCGTGTTAGTGGTATCCAAAACCCACAAGTTTAGAGGAAAACAATAAGAAAAGTGTTCAGAAAAGGAGATACGTTTTGGACGTATCACCCCTTCCATGAATCCTACTATGAACACTCGACACCGTCTTCAAAGAAGATGAAACACCACACCACCATCAGACCCCCTCCAGGCAGCCTATGTTCCAAAGAAGATTCCCCAAAGGGGTACACGACACCGAAGGTGCCTCCATCATCCAATCTAGCAAAACAATATCTAGGGTTTCCCCCAGAACACAGCGCATAAGATGGGTGATTAGCGGCGGTGAGTCCTTCAACAAGATAATGACACCCACGAGTGCCATAGTAGACGGCCTGAGCCCGGTGATGAACCACAAGTATAGCGGGTGTATCGTAATACTTTCGATAAATAAGAGCGTCAAACACAACGTGGAGCAGAAGGTGTTGACAACCAGGTTGGATAGAGAATTCACTGTAAACACCAGCAAACATGTTTTTGGTGGGTTTTGATATAGCAGATAAATAAAGTGCGAGTAAGTACAAGAAAGTAAATATAATTGCAGTGAGTGGACCAATACTTTTTAGAGCAAAGGACAAGCCGGTTGTTCTACTTATGATTACCAAACGTTCTCGAGGACACATGGGAATTTTGTTAAGTGCTTTCGCTTCAGACGGTTGATTAATATTTATTGGTTCGTTAAGTGTTGTGTGGGTGAACCTATGCTAATGCACCTTCCAACTAGGACTAATGCATACTTGTGATTATACTCCTCCTAAGCATCCGCAAACACAAGAAAGTAATTAAGATAAATCTAACCACAACCTTAAAACTCCGGGATCCTACACTCCCTCGTGCATCGGTTTCCTAACGAGGGTTTAGGTTTCTGTCACTCCGGCAACCCCACAATTAGTAGCAAAATACACAATGCATCCTCCTAGGACCATAAAGGTGAAGTATCATGTAGTCGACGTTCACATCACACCACTAGAAGAATAGCACCACAACTTAAATACCAAATAATTCCACTACTAACATCATGACTTCTCCCATGTCCTCAAGAACTAAACAAGCTACTCAAAAAACATCATATGGATCATAATCAGAGGTGATATAATGGATAATAACAATCTGGTCATAAAGTGTAAACACCTATAAATCTCACAAGCATCAACTACTAACAAGTAATCCACACCGGGAGAGAGATCTAATGTAGAACAATGATAGAGACCCTAATTGTTACAACGGGATGAAGGTGGCTGATGAGCGTGATTTTGCTGGCGGTGATGATGATGATGATGATGATGACAATCTTGATCATGCCCGGAGTGATGACGGTGACGATGATTCCCCCTCTCCGAGGAGGAATTTCCCCGGCATATTTCTCCCTACCAGAGAGATTTTCACTCTCTGTTGTTTTCCGCCCCGAGGCGGCTGCGAAATATTTCTTCCATGATGTTCTAGGGCTTAGGGTTCCCTCCGGATCAAGTACGCGAAAGGGGGTGCCCAAAAGTGGGCCCGGGGGCCAGAACACCCCCAGGCGCGACCAAGGGGGGTCGCCGCCTGGTGGTGTGGGCCCCAGGTGGTCCCCCTCCGGGTGCCCTTCTGGCTAGCTTCCTGCTCGGGAGATCTAAGACTCCTCCGGTATCCCCCTCTTCTTCTGATCTTCTGAAATAGTGTATCTCGACGATGCTTTTTTCCATCAAATTTCTGGTCCCGGTGTTTCTTGTCCAAAAATTATGAAACATGAAAAATAAGATAAAATAACATAAGTAATGCATCATAACATGAAATATAGCGATGAATAACAGAAAATAAGAATATAAAATATTGATGCAAAATGGACGTATCACCCGACATGCACTAGCCGCTCTCCTAACATCATGAGGCATAACCTTTATTTTCAGAAGATCAACATCAAGAGCAAGGCTATTAACTTGAGAAGCAAGAACATCAATTTTACCAAACTTTTCGTCAACATAATTATTAAAAGCAGTTTGTGTACTATAAAGTCCTTAAGCATGTTTTCAAGATTAGAGAGTGCACTTCTATTGTTGTTATAGGAATTACCATAGGAATTAACATAACCATTACCATTATTACAAGGATATGGCCTATAGTTGTTCCTACCAAAATTATTCATGTAAGCATTGTTCTTGAAATTATTGTTTTTAATGAAGTTCACATCAACATGCTCTTCTTGAGCAACCAAAGAAGCTTAAGGAACATTATTTGGATCAATATGAGTTTCACCATTCACAAGCATAGACATAATAGCATCAAGTCTATCACTCAAGGAAGATGTTTCTTCAACAGAATTTACCTTCTTACCTTGTGGAGCTCTCTTAGTGTGCCATTAAGAATAATTTATAATCATATCAGCAAGAAGCTTTGTTGCAGCACCCAAAGTGATGGACATAAAGGTTCCTCCAGAAGCTGAATCGAGAAGGTTTCTTGAAGAAAAATTCAGACCCGCATAAAAGGTTTGGATGATCATCCAAATAGTCAGTCCATGAGCAGGACAATTCTTTACCAGAGATTTCATACTTTCCCAAGCTTTAGCAACATGATCATTATCAAATTATTTAAAATTCATAATGCTGCTTCTTAGAGATATAATGTTACCCAGGAGGATAATATTTTCCAATGAAAGCATCTTTACATTTAGTCCAAGAATCAATACTATTTCTAGGAAAATATAGAAACCATTATTTAGCTCTTCCTCTCAAAGAGAAATGATACAATTTCAGTTTAATAATATCTCCATTTATATCCTTATACTTTTGCATCTCAAAAAGTTCAAAATTATTAAGGTGGACAACAGCATCATGAGTACTAACACCATAAAGTTTCTCTCTCATAACAAGATTTAACATGGAAGGCTTAATTTCATAAAACTCAGCATTAGGAGCAGGTGGAGCAATAGGTGTGCAAATAAAATCATTGTTATTTGTGATAGTAAAGTCACATAAGTTAGTGTTCTCAAAAGAACTAATTTAGCAAGATTAAAAAAAAAAATAATAATAACTATAGTAAGAACTATTTTGTGTGTGTTGATATAAAGAAGCAAACAAAACAAAATAAACTAAGAAAAACAAAAACAAAGTAAAGAGATTGGAGGTGAGAGACCGCCCTTACAGAAATCCTCTTCCTCACCGACAACGGCGCCAGAAAAAAGGCTTGATGTGCGTAAACGTACGCTCGTTGGGAGAACCCAAGAGGAAGAAGAGCACAACATCAAGTTTCCCCCAGAAAGAAACCAAGGTTTAATCGACCAGTAGGAGAAAGAAATCACTTTTGAAGGTTGTTGGTAGCTAATTTTGGCAGAGCGCACTACCGGGCTCAACATCAACGTGGAATCTGCACACAACACAACCAAGATACCTTGCCCCAACGAAACAGTGAGGTTGTCAATCTCACGGGTTTTGCTGAAAACAAAGGATTAGACGTATAGTGTGGAAAATGGTATTTGTTTGCAGTAAAAGAAATGAGAACAATGATTGCAGCAAAAAGAACTATGCTTGCAGTAGGTTGTATTATCAGTGTAAAAGAATGGACCAGGGTCCACAGTTCACTAGTGGCGTCTCTCCATAAAAGATAGATAACATGTCGGGTAAACAAATTACAGCTCGACAATTGACTGAATTAAAGGCTACACCCGTAGTGCATATGCAAGACATGATGATTACTATGATATTTATGCGGGATTATAACATGATACATATACCATAATCCAACTACATCTGACTAATAATCCACCCGCAGAACGTAATCCAAGCAGACTTTGGGTATTAAGTTGCAAGAAACAGATTATTGCATTAAGTAAAGTGCGTAATGTAAACAATAAAATTTATCCTTAGACAAAGCATTGTTGTTTTCTCCCTAATGGCAACAGCACATCCCCCATCCATCACGTTTCTGTCACTCGAGAACAGATGAAAGGGAGGAATGAACCCACTATTGAGCATAAATACTCCCTCTTAGAGTTACAAGCATCAACTTGGCGAGAGCATCTACTAGTTACGGAGAGCATGCAAGATCACAAATAACATAAACATGATAGAGATATAATGAGCATCGGTGCAACTAGATGAGCAACCTATGTGATACAAAATACAATACGCAACGGAAGCAATATGTAAGGTAACAAGATAAACCACAAGCGTAAACAAGGAGACAAGGATATGTTTCCCGTAGTTCTTTATCAAGAGAAGTACGTCTATGTTGGAGAGGTGGGGAGCCACCTAGGTACTCCTTAATGGCACGGATGTGCACATCTTATTCTCCTTGAGCTTCTCCGGTGAGGGAGATTCTCGTTTCCACCATGAGGTCGACTTGAAGGCGTTGACCAAACCTTTACACAAGGTTGAGGACACTCCATAAGATGGATGGAGGCTATCAATCAATCCGAAGCTTCTTGCAACAAGGTGGAAGCTCCAAGCACAAGATCTACTAAGGTTTGTTGGCCTCAAGTAGGATTCTAGATCTACTAGGATGTGGTGGATGGATTTGCAATTCCTTTGGTGGAATCATGGATCTAGGTCTCCTCTAGCTCTCCACAAAGTTACGGAGTGTTTGGGTGGTTGGAGAGGGAGATCTAGGAGCTTAAGCTCGCATTAATGGCTAAGGGAGAGAGAGTGTAAAGATTTTTCATTTATGATGAAGGGGGATGGCTTTAAATACCCCTTCCCAAATCTGGCCGTTGGGACGTTTCCCGCAGCAGCGGTAGTACCGGTGTTTCCACCGGTACTAGTGATATGTCATAAACGTATCCTTAATTTCTTATGTTCCATGTTGTTTTCCTGCCATATGCTACATGTTTTCCTTACACTTTATGTCATTTTTATCGATTTCCCGGGGCTAACCTATTGACAAGATGCCACAGAGCCAGTTCCTGTTTTCTACCGTTTTTAGTTTCAAAAAGTTGTTCTGGAAATATACTCGGAATTGGAAAATTCGAAGCCCGGAAGTCTTAGAATTCCTGAAGGTTCCACGGAATCCCGAAGAGGCCTGGAGGGGGACCACACAATAGGGCGGCGCGCCCCTCCTTGCCACGCCTGGAGATGGTGTGGGCCCCTCGCGCGCCCACCGCCATCGCCCTTTCGCCCATATATTCCCCCTGATGCGTGAACCCTAAAGATCGGGAGGGTTCTGGAGTTCTCCCCGGCACCCTACCGGGAGGGAAAATCATCACCGGAGGGCTCTACACAACCATGCCCGCCTCCGGAGCGTTGCGTGAGTAGTTCATCCCTGGACTACGGGTCCATAGCATTAGCTAGATGGTTTCCCTCTCCTCTTTATGGCTCATGTTTAGATCTCGTGAGCTGCCTCACATGATCGAGATCATCTTATTTTAATGCTACATGTTGAGTTTGCTGGGATCCGATGATTATTGAATGCTATGTCTCTTGATTATCAATCTATCATGTTGTCTTCATGTGTATGTTATTTACGATCTTGCATGATCTCCGCTGTTAGTAGATGCTCTGGCCAAGTAGATTCCATTACGGTGTTGCCTTTTGATTCCATTATTCGAAAAATTACAATTTGGATGCTTGTTCACTTGGAAACACTTGATTCCACTTTTCTGGGCCTAGCTAAAAGGCGTTAAAGAAAAGCACTTCTTGGGAGATAACCCATGGTTTTAGTTTTTATTTATTTTTCTCTATTTTATTTGAGTCAAGGGATTTTATACCTCTGTAGAAAATCCTTTGTATGTTTTTCTTTCATGTTTTAGTTGTGCCAAGTAATGTTTCTAGCGAAAGTTGGAGTTGGTTTTGGATTTCTGCGGAGGAAACAGATTTCTGTTGTCCACCGTCAAAAATCGTATAAATTCCAGAAAGATCAAAATGATCTGAAACTTTTTGTGCTTATTTCCCAGATAATTCCAAAACTTTTTTGTTCTTTATGTTTTTCGATCTGAGAAACATAAGCGCCCTGAAAAAATTCATTTTTACAGACTACTCTGGTTTTGACATATTCTGCCATTTTTCTTGAATTTGTTGTTTTACTATGTCAAGTGGATTTGTTTGCTTCATGAAACATCAGCAGCTGTAGCTAATGTTTAAAAGTATCAATAGAACTTGTGCCCATGCAGAAACCATGGATTTTTTTTATTATTTCACTAACCCTCTAATGCGAATTACTTAGAGTACGGTGTCAAGGAAGTTTTCAAGGGTTAACAGAAGAGGGTGATATAATGTGATCAAGAAGAGTGCAAGGTCAAAGCTTGGGGATTCCCCCGTGGTTCATCCTAGAAAATTCTAAGAATACTCAAGCATCTAATGCTGGCAGTGGGTCACCATTAGGGTACCCTCTATCCTCTCTAGTTAAAAAAATTGAACTAAGTTTTGTAAAATGATGATGTCATCACAAAATTAGTTCATTTTTTTGAACTAGAGAAATTAGAGGGTAACCTAATGGTAACCAAAATTCCATCACTACAAGCATCTAATCTTGGGGATGCCCAAGGCATGCCCTTCTTCATCAACAGTTTATCAGGTCACTTCTAGTGAAACTATATTTTTATTTGGTCACATCATATGAAGTTTACTTGGAGCGTCTGTTTTTTTTTTTGATTTCCTTGCCGAAATAATATAGTTGTAACCTAGCATTGTTTGTGTGGGAGAGTTACACGCTCCGCTTTTTCGTTTGAATACTCGTTATGCTTGTATTCTTAGTTTTTCTTCTAGCTGCTGCAAAATTCCTGTTTAGCTCCTGTTTTTCTTGCATCTCTTATTCATAGATATTAGTTTTAGTAGAGTTGTGTTAGTAATCTCTTGTTTCATTGCTTTATCTCTTGGAGATTTTTTGTTTAGTATGAAATTCTTGGTGTTGGAAAACAGTAGTACAATTTTCGTGCTTATAACGGTGCAATTAGAAGCTTGTATAGACGGTGGCTAGACTTTTTCATGTCATGCTAGATGTTATTTTAATTCTAAAGGCTAGTGGTTTTTGTAGCATGACTTGTCTCAAATAGCTGAGAGTGTTTAGTGTGCCTTTGAAAGAATCATGAGTTGTTCTTGTGATATTGAAGCATAAATTTGTGGTGTTCTCCTTTGAAGGTTTTATTTGGTTGGCTTGGCGCATGATTACACCATGTTTATGACTATAAACCAGTCACTTATAGCCTCTATGATCATATAGATTTTGAACTTGTAGTACCACTTATGCTTTCATTAATTATGTTTTTATCCCTATGCATGATTATGGCCATTATTGCTCTCTCGATTTGTCGCTCCCAGTCTTCTGCTAGCCTCCACTTGTACTGAGTATGAGCTCTGCTCGTGCATCCAACTCCCAAAAACTAAAGTTTGCCAAATGTGTCCACCATACCTACCTACATGTGGTATTTAACTGCCACTCCAAAGTAAATTGCTCATGTGTTACCTTTAAAACCTTCAAAATTACTCCTGTTTTGTGCTCCTGTTTTAGCTCATCAGGACGTAAATAGAGAATATTTATCTCACTTGTTGATTGGACTTTCACACCCTCAACTAGTGGCTTCATCCACTTATCCAATTGATAGAAGAGCTGGCAGCGGGGTTCCCAACCCCAATATTTACAACAAATTCTCTTCACTATTTTTGTCCCTGATTTAGCAGCCAAAGCATAATTGTGTAAACAAAGGAGAATGAGGGATGACATTCTACCCAGATGCGTCCTTCTATGGGAGCCGCTCTTGTGAAGTCTAGTTGGCTTCTGACGTACTGTATTTTCTGTTTACCATTCGTTGACATAAGCATACACCTCTCTAAAAAATGTTTTCAATACCTCTGTTTAATAAAATAAAAGCACCCGCACATGAGTGATCCCTGCTTCCCTCTGCGAAGGGCCTTTCTTTTACTTTCATGTTGAGTCTCCATCTTCTAACTTTATGCACAGCTGAGAGAGCATAGTTGCCATACCGAGTATAATGTGCATTTGTCCAAAAAACATTATTAATTAATTAATGATGTGTTATTGTTTGTTCTCAAATTATTTGTTCTAGTATTCCTCTTAGGCTTTGAAGGTGTCCTGGCATTTATGTTTTTCCCCACTTTTAAGGACAAACGAAATATCGCTTTGCTATGTTATCTCTATGCTTGAAACAAACGTATAACTTTCGAGTGCATTATTGTTCATGATCTTTTGTTTGTGTTAATTTTCATGATGCAAGGTGATTTCTATGTTTTATTGTTAGAATTATATCTATGATACTTGTGTTAAAGTTCTATGATCTTAGCTATGCTTACGCTTTTACAATTTAGATGATCAAGTTTATGTTGGTAGCATGTCACCTCAGAAATTATGTGTTTTTATTGTTTACCTACTCGAGGACGAGTAGGAACTAAGCTTGGGGATGTTGATACGTCATAAACATATCCTTAATTTCTGATGTTCCATGTTGTTTTGATGCCATATGCTATATGTTTTTCCTTACACTTTATGTAATTTTTATCGATTTCCCGGGACTAACCTATTGACAAGATGCCACAGAGCCGGTTCCTATTTTCTGCTGCTTTTAGTTTCATAAAAGTTGTTCTGGAAATATTCTTGGAATTGGAAAATTCGAAGCCCGGAAGTCTTAGAATTCCCGAAAGTTCCACGGAGTCCCGAAGAGGCCCAGAGGGGGCCACAGGGGGCCACACCATAGGGCTGGGCGCCCCTGGCCGCGCCTGGGGGTTGTGTGGGTCCCTCGGGCACCCACCGCCATCGCCCTTTCGCCCATATATTCCCCCTATGCGTGAACCCTAAATATATACCACTTTTCCACGGAAAACACCCGAGGCCGCCGTCATCGTCAACCCGAGATCGGGAGGGTTCTAGAGTTCTCCACGGAACCCTGTCGGGAGGGAAAATCATCACCGTAGGGCTCTACACCACCATGCCCGCCTCCGGAGTGATGCATGAGTATTTCATCCCTAGACTACGGGTCCATAACAGTAGCTAGATGGTTGTCTGTAACATCCCAAGTATGAAAATACCCCTAGAATGCTTTGTTCCTTGTTTTATTTCAAGCAATGCATCATGTCATCATGTTTACTTATTGTTTGCATTTGTTTTCCATCTGTCTTATTCTGTTTTTCACAATTCAAATTCAAACCTTTTTCAAACATGGTTTCATACTTGCTCTGTTACAACTTTTGGAACCAAAATAACAAATAAAAACAACCCTTTTATTCCTTGTTTTCACTTATAAAATTGTTGCTTTAAATCCAACCAATAATTCAATCAATAATTCTCAAATCACCTTTTAAATTCCCAAACCAAGTTCTCAATCAGTACCTTTTGGGAACCATAAAAATCACCAAACATTTCTTCCCTCTAAATCATTCTAAAACCCTAGGGGTAACCCTATTTTTATTCATGTTTTATCAAGATTTTACTAAACTCAAATCCCCTATTTTGAATTCAAACACAAACCATAGTTTTAAATTTCAATTTTTGAAATCCAAGTTTACAATGTGGTTACTAATTGTTTAAAAAGCTTAACTTAATTTTTCTATAATTTTTCTCAAATAAAACCTTAACAGTTTTCTCCCAAAAGCAAAAGTACAAAAAAAAAAAAAAACAGAAAAGAATAAAAAGGAAAACGAGCAGCAGCACCTAATCTACCGCTTGGCCCAAGCCCATCTAGCCCTAGCGCGCAGCAACCCAGCCCGCGCAGCGCCAACTTACCGCTTCGAGCGCGCGGAGATTCGTGCGCGCGCTCTCCTTCGTCTTCTTCCCGTACGGCGCCCATCGGAGGCCTCCACGGCGACCGCGAGCGACCACGGCGGCCACCGCAGCGCCTCCGCCCTATATAAGCTAGCCTAGGGCACCCCTGTACCCCCCTAAGCTCTAGGGTTTCCGCCTCCACCTCTCCAGCGCCGTCAATCGCCTTCCTCCTCGAGCTGTTCCCCTCTCTGCAACTACCCCGACGGCGAGCTTCTGAAGATCTTCATGGCGCCGCCGCGTCCAGCTCCCACCTAGCCATCCACCAACTGAAATCGACGCGCCTCTCCTCCCTCCTTCCATTGGACACCTGCAAGAGCCACAGTGAGTCCTCGTTCGACGCCGCCGTCCCGTTCTTCTTTCCGGCCACCGTGGCTCGTTTTTCTGAACCCGACCTTCGCGTCGCCGTTGCAGGCCACCTCCGCACCCACCGTCTCCTGGAACAGCACCGCCACCTCGCCCTCGACGCGTTGAGCACCAGAGCGCGCACGGGGGAGCACCACATCGACGGCGCCGTCCACATCGTCTCCGCGGCCACCGTCGTCACCCCGGCGTCATCAGTTCGTCATCGTCGCCTCTCTGCTCCCCTGCAACCACGGTGAGCGTCCACCGTCTACTTCCCTCTCTCCCTCTGTTGTTTCCGAGCGCATCCAGCGTCACAGCAGCCCCGCAGAACGAGCACATCGACGTTGATCGCCGCCGTTGAGTTTCTGTCAGGCGAGCACGCGCGCGTTCTTCAGTTTCGTCAGTGTAACGTGTTTCTGAAACATATCCTCCCTGCGCGTCTGTATCTGACAAACGCAGCGCGACAGCGCAGTTGGTTCAGTCGAGCGCGCGCGAGGGAGAGGTGCTGGGTTCGAACCCCAGCACCCGCAAAAATCCCACCTTTTTTCTCCCGAGTGCTGACAGGGAGGGCCCCCTGTCAGTCACTCATGTGGCCACGTAGGCACAGCAACACTCGGGCCCCCCTGGCAGTGGCTGGGTGTGTGTTTCTGTGCGTATAAAAAGATTAAAACAATTTCTGTTTTTGTTTTCTAATTAATTAAAATAGCAGATTAAGGAATAAACTTTAAAATGCAATATCTTTTGTTTTATAAACCCAACAAATACAAACTTTATATGAAACTTGATCTAAATTTCATAATCTTTCCAAATATGCAATTTGTGTTCTGTTTTGAAATTTCAAAATGCAATCTAAATTCAAATTCAAATAATTCAAATGCAATTTGAAATAATTCATAACTAATTCATACTGTTTTCAAATAATTCAAATAAAATATGTTTTTCACACCTTTTTGAATGTTCTTTTCAAATATAAAATTTGTTTTCTGGTTTGAACAATTTAAATTGTCTAAACTATTTAAATCTTGTTTAATTCAATTAAAAATTGTTTAATATTGTTTAATTCATAACTAATTAATCCAAAGTCCAATTTCAAATTGTGAAACATGTAATCCAACTAAAATTTGATAAACTTTTCAAATATAAAATTTGTAAATTGTTTTGCACACTTTAACTTGATGATAACAACATCTACTTGTGTGCCATGTTTAAGTAACAAAATTCCAAATTTGATAAATGCCTTTCTAAATTGTTAACTATTATTCCAATTGCATCTAATGTTGTTATCTTATTGTTCCTCATCATGCATGCCTCATACTAATTCAACCACACCTAATGCTTAGTGATAGAACAATTAATTCAACTCCAAGCATGGGCTTCCATATGCACCCTTTTGCATATGGAATCCATTTAAATTTGTGTTTCATGTCAAGCAAGTTATTTTGGTGCATCTATTAAACATGACATGCATCATCCAATGTTTGTGCACTTATGCCATGTATTGATTGCCCGTCTTCCTTTGTGTTGTTTTGCTTCTTCTCGATTAGACGACGACGTTGGTACCGACGAGCCTTACGACACCACTACTCAGGACCTAGCCCAGTACGAGGCTGAGCTGCCAGGCAAGTTATCACTCACATGAATCATTGAGTTCCTTTCCACACTAGTTGTCGATACTATCTTTTGTCTACTATTGCTAGCCCTATGTATCGTTGCTTGTTCTCCGAACCCATCACATGATACCTTGAGCCATGATATTGCCACCACCTCCATACCTACAGCCATTGCTTGAGCCTGTTATTATCTAGCATGCTTAGGGTTGCTTTTACTCGAGTCTGTTGTCGGTTACTACTGTTACTATCTTATTATCTTGTACCGGGGCTCGTTATTAATCAATCAATCCTGTTAATTGCTAATGGTAATAATAATTTGATGATAAGGCACCGGCAGGAGGCCCATGAGTGGTTTTGGAGCCTGCTAGTGTCGACCCTAATAGGAAAAGGGTCTTGTCTACTGATCCATGATGAGCGCACTACCCGCATTTGGGAAGCGAGTATGGGCGCCCCCCTCAACTTGACCTGATTCGCATCTCGTCCAAATCGCCTCATCTAGTTCGTGTTTTCCATTTGCCGCATGCATGTTTTTGCGAGCCCAGCGCAGGGTGGAACTTTCGTAGTCGGCATATAGGGGGACACGTTCTTAGAGTGCTATGAGGGTCCATTTTCTTCTGGGCTCGATTAGCCGTGCGCCCAAGGTGCTTTGGGCTTGATGCGGAGAATGGTTGGTTGTGTAGAGTACCCCGCTTGGTGGAAGTGCATTTCCATCTGGCGGGTTATTCTTGAGTGTACGGCCAAATTGGTGCAACCCTGCAGGGATAATCTTCTCGAGAAGCCGTGTTTTCCGCGGTTATGGATTACTTGGTGAAAGTACTGGCTAACAAGTACTCAGGACAACTTCAACATAATGATCAATCATGTTTCACCCAATGATTAATAACATGACTAGTAATAGGTTATTCACACAATAACTTGATTCACCTTATCACAACTGTGTGAGTTATCCTCGGATCGCTTCTTTGGATAAGGGGCGAGATCCAGGATGGGTTTGTTTGAAGTTATCTTTCAGTTGGTTACAATCCTCGATCTTATCTTTTCTGTTAGCCGGAACTTGTAGCTATATTCTGTAGTTGTTTAGAGCAGCCAGCAGCAACTTTTATATCACCCCTTTCTTCCGTTGATCCCAAGCATCTATGCTTGTGTTGACGGGTAACTCCTTGATGAACTGTGAGTCTTGCTTGCCAGTACTTGGATGTACTGACCCCGTTGGGGCTGTGGTTTACGCAGAGTACTACTACGACTACGATGCTTCCCAGGATGGCTACTTTGTGGAGTTCGATGACGCTGCAGACGAGTAGTTAGCTGGACCAGGGCAGGATCCAGACCTTCGTGGATGGGCTTCGCTTTTCTTTATGTTCTCAGGCTTCTTAAGCCATGGATTTGTCTGTACTCAGACCCCTTTGATTGCTTCCGCTGTTGTAATGGATGATATGTTGGGACATGTGTCCTCTGGATGACTGTATTCGATATTTTCTGCCTTAGTGAAGGCCAGTTGCCCTTATTTCATTTCTTTGTGTCTTAGAGACATTCTGTGCTATCATTCGTACCAAACTGTTGACGTACCGTGCGTGTTTGATTATGAAGTACGTCGACAGTAGTGCCTTTAGGTTCCTAGCGGATAGTTTACTTCGACGGTGGAAGCAGGGCTTGTGTTGTCGCGCATAAGCGCAGGCCTACCAGGAAGCTGGGACGTGGGAGCATGTATGCCCCATAATCCAAGCCCCTGACTTCCAGTTCGTGCGGAGAGTATCCTCTAGAAACCCAGGGTGCGACAAATGGTATCAGAGCCTGTCTGCCTGTAGGATCCCTTTTTACTGGTCGCAGTTGAGTCTAGAAACTATTTTGTAGCTATATAGGAAAAATGAAACGTGAGAGTAGGAATTCTGCCATTTTTCTTCTTTCCCCACCCACCCACCCTTTTCTGGTAAGGGAGTGCAACGTTGTTTTCTGTTCTCACCTAAACTTTCAAGTTAGGATTTCACGTGTTTTGGGTTCTCTGTAGTACCTCAGGACTTTTGGTCTCGTTTTCCCGATGTTGCTTCGATATCATGTTCTTTTCAACATCCTTTTCGTCCATTGAACCTTGTTGTTGCTTTCCACATCCTTTTTCATCTACCGGAGTCTAATCAAACCTTCCAAATCATCTGCAGATGGGTCTCAACTACTATCCGCAGGTGGTTCGCATGACTCGCTGTGAGAGCACCGCCGGTTTTCCAGAGTTGCTGAGAGACATGGTTACCTATCTGGGGTTCCATTGGGCACCAGAGTACCAGGTCTACGAGCACCAGCGAGAGTGTGACCAGACTTGCTACCGGGCTATCGTCTACATTCTGTCGGATGATGGCAGGAGCATTGCACACCAGTACGAGGCAGTAGGGTCCACAGTGGATATGGCAGTGCAGCAGGCAGCGTACGTGAGTGTCACCGTTCTCCGTGCTGACTACTGGGGGTTTGATAAGTCCAGTTTTCGTCACATCCCCCGTGGTTACATCACGGCAGCAGGAGCTCACTTCACTATCCACCGTGACATGGATACCTACGAGACTGATAGCTCCAGGCTCCAGGTCACTGCCCAGTTCGCTAGTCACAGTGATGCCGTTGCTTCCGCACTTTCTCAGGAGTTAGCCTCAGTCAGGGAGCAGCTCCACCTTGCTCTCACTCGTCTGGCGACGTACACCACAGACTTTGTTGGAGACGAGCGCTTCGCACGTGTCGTTCAGCCAGCTGGTCTTCCGTTGCCAGATGCTGGAGGTTACGAGCCGATCAGAGGCCCACTTCTCGACCTCGGAGCTGGTTACACAGGGATTCCCCGCTATGGAGCACAGGGATACGACGCTTTCCACTTCACCACACCGAGAGTTGCTCTCAGAGCAGTTCCTATCTACATGGATCGTCGTGATACCTACTTCCGTGGGATTCCTCCTCACCGTATCTCTCGTCGTACTACTCACCGCCGTCCTGCGTGATGAGCATGGGAGTACCGTTGTATCCATTACTAGCTGTGTCTAGTTTATCCTTTAGTTTTCGAACCATGTTTTTGGTCTGTTGGATATTCTGATGTATTTGAACATGTGATGATGTACCTGTTGGTTATCTATTCATGCGTCGGAATAATCTATCTTTCGGTTACCAAGTCTATCCTTTTCTGTTGTTGTGCTAAAATGAATTTCTGTTCAGGATGCCTCCAACCAGGAACAACCCGCCACCGCCACCACCAATGGGGGAGCTGTTGGCTCAGATGACCCAAGTGGTGACACAGATGGCCCAGATCCAGGCTAACCAGCAACACAACCAGAATGCTCCAAGGGTCACCATCAAGGACTTCCTCAGCTTGGGCCCAAAAGCCTTCGTGGCAACACGTGAGCCCCTGGATGCTGATGACTGGATCCGTGACGTAGCAAGAGCTCTGGAGATAGCTCATGTTGCTGAAGAGGATAAGGTCAAGTACGCCACCTACCTACTGAAGGGTCAGGCAGCTACTTGGTGGGAGAACTACCAGGCCATGAGGGCTGGCTTTCCTATCAACTGGGGATGTTTCAGAGATGCCTTCCTGAAGCACCACATCCCGGATGGTCTCATGGAAAAGATGCGTGAGGAATTCTGCTCTCTCAGACAGGGCAAGCTGGACGTTCTCGGCTACCAGAACGAGTTCAATCGTCTCGCTCGGTATGCTGGTGACGAAGTGTCCACCGAAGCCAAGAAGATGGCAAGGTTCCGCCGAGGTTTTAACCCGGAACTGAAGTACGCTCTCACAAACATCAAGTGCAAGGACTTCGTGGAGCTCGTGAACACCGCGCTCAATGAGGAGAATGGGCGCAAGGCGTTCGAAGAGTCGCGCAAGCACTCGCGTGAGGGTGGTTCCTCCTCCAACATGACCACCCCTCCGCAGAAGCGCCGCATCTGGGTGCCAAATGGTGCTGTCACTCGGGCTCCAAATGCCCAAGCTTCTCCAGGCTTTGGTCCCCGCCCACCCAACCCATCTCAGATGCAGGGTCAGAGGTTCCCGATGGGGCAGCCAAGGCCAGGTCCTTCTCGTATCGTCACTTGCTACAAGTGCAAGGATACTGGACATTATGCTGATAAGTGCACTCAGAAGCAGCTACCCCTACCTCCTCGCCCCAACACCAACCAGGCTATGGTTCGTGCTCCTCCGGCTAAAGCCTTCAACTCCAACAATAGGCCTGTCGGGAGGAACGCGAGGGTGAACCATATCAAGGCCGACAAAGCCGAAGAGGCTGCTGACGTCGTTCTCGGTATATTACCCGTAAACTCTATTCCAGCTAAAGTGTTGTTTGATACTGGAGCATCGCATTCATTTGTGTCAAAGATTTTTGCAAAAGCATACAACCTAGTTCTGGTTCCGCTAAGCAATCAAATGACTGTTCACTCTCCGGGACCGCAAATGTTGACTTCCAAGATAAGCATGGACAATGAGATCCTAATTGGAGGTCGCATATTCCTTGCTTCACTCATGTTGCTGGGAAATTCTGACATTGATGTCATTCTGGGTATGGATTGGTTGAAGACCCACAAAGCTAAAATTGACTGTGCTCAAAAGTCAATAACTCTCTCCCACACTTCAGGCCAGATAGTCTATTCTCCATATGGATCAACTTCTGCTCAGCTGTTCAGCCTCGATGCCAAACCCCTTCCGGCAATTGAAAATGTTCCGGTGGTTTGTGAATTCCCTGACGTCTTTCCAGAAGAGTTGCCAGGGATGCCTCCGGACAGAGCAGTTGAGTTCGTGATCGAGCTTGAGCCAGGTACTGCTCCAATCTCTAAGCATCCATATAAGATAGCTCCTCCTGAACTGAAATTGTTGAAGGAGCAAATCGATATGTATATGGACAAAGGTTTCATTCAACCTAGTTCCTCCGCTTGGGGTTGCCCAACTCTGTTTGTTGCCAAGAAGGATCAAACTAAGAGACTCGTGGTTGACTATCGTCCTCTCAACGAGAAAACCATCAAGAACAAGTATCCACTTCCTCGTATCGATGATCTTTTTGATCAACTTGCTGGAGCCTCAATATTCTCAAAGTTGGACTTGAGGATGGGTTACCATCAGATAAAGATCAGAAAGGAAGATATTCCTAAGACAGCTTTCACCACTCGGTACGGTCTATATGAGTACACCGTCATGTCCTTTGGTCTCACCAATGCACCGGCGACCTTCTCAAGACTCATGAATTCTGTCTTCCATGAATACCTCGACAAGTTCGTTGTGGTATATCTTGATGACATTCTAGTCTACTCAAAATCCGAGGAAGAGCATGGAGAACACCTTCGTCTCACTCTCATGAAACTTCGCGAGCATCGTCTGTATGCCAAGTTTTCCAAATGTGAGTTCTGGATTCCAGAAGTTGCATATCTTGGTCATATCATCTCTGCCAAAGGCATAGCCATTGACCCGGAAAAGGTTAAGGCAATTGTTGACTGGAAACCCCCTAAGACGGTGAAGCAAGTTAGAAGCTTTCTTGGCTTGGCTAGCTATTGCCGTCGTTTCGTCCAAAACTTTTCCAAGATTGCTAAACCTCTCACTGATCTCACAAAGAAGGACAAAAAGTTCGTTTGGACTCCACAATGTGATGAGAGTTTCAACCTCCTGAAGACTAAACTCACTTCCACACCTGTTCTAGTTGGCCCAGATACCACCAAACCTTTCCAGATATTCTGTGATGCATCTCTCCAAGGCCTAGGAGCAGTTCTTATGCAAGAACGTCAAGTTGTCGCTTATGCTTCACGTCAGTTGAACCCACATGAGCAAAACTATCCCACTCATGATCTTGAACTTGCAGCAGTTGTGTTTGCCCTCAAGAAATGGAGACAATACTTGTTGGGTAACAAAACTGAAATCTTTTCCGATCACAAGAGTCTGAAATACATCTTCACTCAGCCAGATCTGAACCTCAGGCAAAGGAGATGGATTGAGAAGATTAAAGACTTTGATCTCACTATTTCTTACACTCCAGGCAAGGCTAATGTTATGGCCGATGCTCTCAGTCGCAAATCCTATTGCAATAATCTCATGATCATGGAAAGCCAACCTCCACTTCATGAAGAATTCCAGAAGCTGAACCTTGGTCTTGTTCCTGAAGGATACCTTGCTAGCTTGACAGCCAGCCCAACTCTCGAGGACAAGATTCGTTCTGAACAACTTCGTGATAATGAAATCAAGAAGATTGTGGATCACATCAAGGAGGGCAATGATAAATTCAAGTCCTTCTCAATTGATGACAAGGGAACTGTGTTCTTCGAAGGACGCATTGCAGTCCCTCAGATTCAAAGTCTCAAGGATATCATTCTCAAGGAGGCTCATGAAACTCCTCTATCCATTCACCCTGGAAGTACAAAGATGTACCAGGATCTCAAGACTCTGTATTGGTGGCCTGGCATGAAACGTGAAATTGCTCAATACGTTTCTGAATGCGACGTTTGTCAACGTGTTAAGGCAGTCCATCAGAAGACAGCAGGTCTACTCCAACCTCTGAAAATTCCTGAGTGGAAGTGGGACATGATTGAAATGGACTTCGTTACTGGGTTTCCAAAGTCCAAAAAGGGCAACGATGCAATCTTCGTTGTTATTGATCGTCTCACTAAGGTTGCTCACTTCTATGCTGTAAAGGAAACTATCTCAGCTAGCCAGTTAGCAGAGCTCTACACAGCAAAGGTTGTTCCCCTACATGGTGTTCCATTGGAAATAAGCTCAGACCGTGGAAGTATTTTCACTTCTCATTTCTGGAAAAGCTTTCAAGAAGCATTGGGCACTAAACTTCTGTTCAGCACAGCTTACCACCCTCAGTCTCAGGGGCAAGTCGAAAGAGTCAATCAGATTCTCGAGGATATGCTCAGAGCATGTGGTCTCTCCTTTGGCATGAAATGGGAGGATTGCCTTCCATATGCTGAATTCTCCTACAACAACAGCTACCAGGCAAGCCTAGGCATGGCACCATTTGAGGCACTGTATGGTCGCAGATGCAGGAGTCCAATCAATTGGTCTGGAGCTGGTGAACGTTCACTTTTAGGCCCTGACATTGTTAAGGAAGCCGAGGAGAAAGTTCGTATCATTCGTGACAATCTCAGGATTGCTCAATCTCGTCAGAAGAGCTATTATGATAGCAAGCACAGGGATATGGTCTATGCACCTGGTGATAAGGCATATCTCCGTGTAACTCCCCTCAGAGGCACTCATCGTTTTGGTGTGAAAGGAAAGCTTGCACCAAGATACATTGGCCCTTTCAACATCCTCTCAAGACGTGCAGAGAATGCGTATCGTCTTGAACTTCCAGAAAAACTATCCAAAGTGCACGATGTGTTCCACGTGTCACAACTCAAGAAGTGTTTCAAAGATCCAGATCGTGCAGTTGATCATGATTCCATTGAGCTGCAAGATGATCTATCTTATGAGGAGCACCCTATTCGTATTCTCGATGAGACCGAGCGTAAGACTCGCAACAAGAGCACCAAGTTCTTGAAAGTCCAATGGTCGCATCATTCCGATAAAGAGGCAACGTGGGAGACCGAAGAGGATCTTCGCAAGAAGTATCCGGACCTGTTCATTTCTCAGTAGGGAATCTCGGGGCGCGATTCCTTCAAGGGGGGGCGTTTTGTAACATCCCAAGTATGAAAATACCCCTAGAATGCTTTGTTCCTTGTTTTATTTCAAGCAATGCATCATGTCATCATGTTTACTTATTGTTTGCATTTGTTTTCCATCTGTCTTATTCTGTTTTTCACAATTCAAATTCAAACCTTTTTCAAACATGGTTTCATACTTGCTCTGTTACAACTTTTGGAACCAAAATAACAAATAAAAACAACCCTTTTATTCCTTGTTTTCACTTATAAAATTGTTGCTTTAAATCCAACCAATAATTCAATCAATAATTCTCAAATCACCTTTTAAATTCCCAAACCAAGTTCTCAATCAGTACCTTTTGGGAACCATAAAAATCACCAAACATTTCTTCCCTCTAAATCATTCTAAAACCCTAGGGGTAACCCTATTTTTATTCATGTTTTATCAAGATTTTACTAAACTCAAATCCCCTATTTTGAATTCAAACACAAACCATAGTTTTAAATTTCAATTTTTGAAATCCAAGTTTACAATGTGGTTACTAATTGTTTAAAAAGCTTAACTTAATTTTTCTATAATTTTTCTCAAATAAAACCTTAACAGTTTTCTCCCAAAAGCAAAAGTACAAAAAAAAAATAAAAACAGAAAAGAATAAAAAGGAAAACGAGCAGCAGCACCTAATCTACCGCTTGGCCCAAGCCCATCTAGCCCTAGCGCGCAGCAACCCAGCCCGCGCAGCGCCAACTTACCGCTTCGAGCGCGCGGAGATTCGTGCGCGCGCTCTCCTTCGTCTTCTTCCCGTACGGCGCCCATCGGAGGCCTCCACGGCGACCGCGAGCGACCACGGCGGCCACCGCAGCGCCTCCGCCCTATATAAGCTAGCCTAGGGCACCCCTGTACCCCCCTAAGCTCTAGGGTTTCCGCCTCCACCTCTCCAGCGCCGTCAATCGCCTTCCTCCTCGAGCTGTTCCCCTCTCTGCAACTACCCCGACGGCGAGCTTCTGAAGATCTTCATGGCGCCGCCGCGTCCAGCTCCCACCTAGCCATCCACCAACTGAAATCGACGCGCCTCTCCTCCCTCCTTCCATTGGACACCTGCAAGAGCCACAGTGAGTCCTCGTTCGACGCCGCCGTCCCGTTCTTCTTTCCGGCCACCGTGGCTCGTTTTTCTGAACCCGACCTTCGCGTCGCCGTTGCAGGCCACCTCCGCACCCACCGTCTCCTGGAACAGCACCGCCACCTCGCCCTCGACGCGTTGAGCACCAGAGCGCGCACGGGGGAGCACCACATCGACGGCGCCGTCCACATCGTCTCCGCGGCCACCGTCGTCACCCCGGCGTCATCAGTTCGTCATCGTCGCCTCTCTGCTCCCCTGCAACCACGGTGAGCGTCCACCGTCTACTTCCCTCTCTCCCTCTGTTGTTTCCGAGCGCATCCAGCGTCACAGCAGCCCCGCAGAACGAGCACATCGACGTTGATCGCCGCCGTTGAGTTTCTGTCAGGCGAGCACGCGCGCGTTCTTCAGTTTCGTCAGTGTAACGTGTTTCTGAAACATATCCTCCCTGCGCGTCTGTATCTGACAAACGCAGCGCGACAGCGCAGTTGGTTCAGTCGAGCGCGCGCGAGGGAGAGGTGCTGGGTTCGAACCCCAGCACCCGCAAAAATCCCACCTTTTTTCTCCCGAGTGCTGACAGGGAGGGCCCCCTGTCAGTCACTCATGTGGCCACGTAGGCACAGCAACACTCGGGCCCCCCTGGCAGTGGCTGGGTGTGTGTTTCTGTGCGTATAAAAAGATTAAAACAATTTCTGTTTTTGTTTTCTAATTAATTAAAATAGCAGATTAAGGAATAAACTTTAAAATGCAATATCTTTTGTTTTATAAACCCAACAAATACAAACTTTATATGAAACTTGATCTAAATTTCATAATCTTTCCAAATATGCAATTTGTGTTCTGTTTTGAAATTTCAAAATGCAATCTAAATTCAAATTCAAATAATTCAAATGCAATTTGAAATAATTCATAACTAATTCATACTGTTTTCAAATAATTCAAATAAAATATGTTTTTCACACCTTTTTGAATGTTCTTTTCAAATATAAAATTTGTTTTCTGGTTTGAACAATTTAAATTGTCTAAACTATTTAAATCTTGTTTAATTCAATTAAAAATTGTTTAATATTGTTTAATTCATAACTAATTAATCCAAAGTCCAATTTCAAATTGTGAAACATGTAATCCAACTAAAATTTGATAAACTTTTCAAATATAAAATTTGTAAATTGTTTTGCACACTTTAACTTGATGATAACAACATCTACTTGTGTGCCATGTTTAAGTAACAAAATTCCAAATTTGATAAATGCCTTTCTAAATTGTTAACTATTATTCCAATTGCATCTAATGTTGTTATCTTATTGTTCCTCATCATGCATGCCTCATAATAATTCAACCACACCTAATGCTTAGTGATAGAACAATTAATTCAACTCCAAGCATGGGCTTCCATATGCACCCTTTTGCATATGGAATCCATTTAAATTTGTGTTTCATGTCAAGCAAGTTATTTTGGTGCATCTATTAAACATGACATGCATCATCCAATGTTTGTGCACTTATGCCATGTATTGATTGCCCGTCTTCCTTTGTGTTGTTTTGCTTCTTCTCGATTAGACGACGACGTTGGTACCGACGAGCCTTACGACACCACTACTCAGGACCTAGCCCAGTACGAGGCTGAGCTGCCAGGCAAGTTATCACTCACATGAATCATTGAGTTCCTTTCCACACTAGTTGTCGATACTATCTTTTGTCTACTATTGCTAGCCCTATGTATCGTTGCTTGTTCTCCGAACCCATCACATGATACCTTGAGCCATGATATTGCCACCACCTCCATACCTACAGCCATTGCTTGAGCCTGTTATTATCTAGCATGCTTAGGGTTGCTTTTACTCGAGTCTGTTGTCGGTTACTACTGTTACTATCTTATTATCTTGTACCGGGGCTCGTTATTAATCAATCAATCCTGTTAATTGCTAATGGTAATAATAATTTGATGATAAGGCACCGGCAGGAGGCCCATGAGTGGTTTTGGAGCCTGCTAGTGTCGACCCTAATAGGAAAAGGGTCTTGTCTACTGATCCATGATGAGCGCACTACCCGCATTTGGGAAGCGAGTATGGGCGCCCCCCTCAACTTGACCTGATTCGCATCTCGTCCAAATCGCCTCATCTAGTTCGTGTTTTCCATTTGCCGCATGCATGTTTTTGCGAGCCCAGCGCAGGGTGGAACTTTCGTAGTCGGCATATAGGGGGACACGTTCTTAGAGTGCTATGAGGGTCCATTTTCTTCTGGGCTCGATTAGCCGTGCGCCCAAGGTGCTTTGGGCTTGATGCGGAGAATGGTTGGTTGTGTAGAGTACCCCGCTTGGTGGAAGTGCATTTCCATCTGGCGGGTTATTCTTGAGTGTACGGCCAAATTGGTGCAACCCTGCAGGGATAATCTTCTCGAGAAGCCGTGTTTTCCGCGGTTATGGATTACTTGGTGAAAGTACTGGCTAACAAGTACTCAGGACAACTTCAACATAATGATCAATCATGTTTCACCCAATGATTAATAACATGACTAGTAATAGGTTATTCACACAATAACTTGATTCACCTTATCACAACTGTGTGAGTTATCCTCGGATCGCTTCTTTGGATAAGGGGCGAGATCCAGGATGGGTTTGTTTGAAGTTATCTTTCAGTTGGTTACAATCCTCGATCTTATCTTTTCTGTTAGCCGGAACTTGTAGCTATATTCTGTAGTTGTTTAGAGCAGCCAGCAGCAACTTTTATATCACCCCTTTCTTCCGTTGATCCCAAGCATCTATGCTTGTGTTGACGGGTAACTCCTTGATGAACTGTGAGTCTTGCTTGCCAGTACTTGGATGTACTGACCCCGTTGGGGCTGTGGTTTACACAGAGTACTACTACGACTACGATGCTTCCCAGGATGGCTACTTTGTGGAGTTCGATGACGCTGCAGACGAGTAGTTAGCTGGACCAGGGCAGGATCCAGACCTTCGTGGATGGGCTTCGCTTTTCTTTATGTTCTCAGGCTTCTTAAGCCATGGATTTGTCTGTACTCAGACCCCTTTGATTGCTTCCGCTGTTGTAATGGATGATATGTTGGGACATGTGTCCTCTGGATGACTGTATTCGATATTTTCTGCCTTAGTGAAGGCCAGTTGCCCTTATTTCATTTCTTTGTGTCTTAGAGACATTCTGTGCTATCATTCGTACCAAACTGTTGACGTACCGTGCGTGTTTGATTATGAAGTACGTCGACAGTAGTGCCTTTAGGTTCCTAGCGGATAGTTTACTTCGACGGTGGAAGCAGGGCTTGTGTTGTCGCGCATAAGCGCAGGCCTACCAGGAAGCTGGGACGTGGGAGCATGTATGCCCCATAATCCAAGCCCCTGACTTCCAGTTCGTGCGGAGAGTATCCTCTAGAAACCCAGGGTGCGACATTGTCCTCTCCTCTTTATGCCTCATGTTTAGATGTCGTGAGCTGTGTCACATGATCGAGATCATCTTATTGTAATGCTACATGTTGTGTTCGCTGGGATCCGATGTTTATTGAATGCTATGTCTCTTGATTATCAATCTATCATGTTGTCTTCATGTGTATGCTATTTATAATCTTGCATGATCTCCGTTGTTAGTGGATGCTCGCGCCAAGTAGATGCTAGTGACTCCAAGAGGGAGTATTTATGCTCGATAGTGGGTTCATGCCTCCTTTGCACATATGCTCGAGTGACAGAAACATGACGAATGAAGGATGTTTTGTTGCCATTAGGGAGAAAACAACTATGTTTAATTCGTTTACATTGTTTACATTACACACTTTGCTTACTGCGATAATCTGTTGCTTGCAACTTAATACCCAACGTTTGTTCGGATGCTATTCAGAGGGTGGATTATTAGTCATGGACGCAGTTGGATGATGGACTATGTATCTTTTTGTAATGTTCGCATGAATCTCATAGTAATCATTATGTAATGCATGTTTCATTATCTATCAATTGCCCAACTGTAATTTGTTCACCACGCATGTTAGCTATCTTTTATGGACAGACACCTCTAGTGAACTGTAGACCCCGGTCCATTTTCTCATACTGATAATACACACACTGATTCCACTGTTTTCACACTTGTACTGTTGTTGGGGCAAAGTGAATTAATTGTGTTGTGTAGATTCCACGTTGCCGCTGAACCGGTGTAGTGCGCCCTGCCACCTCAGCTGCATCAACCTTCAGAAATTGCTTGTCCTCCTACTGGTCGATTCAACCTTGGTTTCTTTTCTGAGGGAAAACTTGCCGCTGCACTCTTCAGAACCTTTCTCTTGGGGTTTACCAACGTCAAGGCACAATCAACTACCGGTGCTTCCCTTCCTCCAGCGCCTGAGTAGCTTTTCCCTTCACTGCTGGTTCTGAAGTACCGGAGGTATCGATGCTTTCACCCGAGGTACCGCCCACCGGTACTGCCGTTGGCCTCCGCCCTGGCCTCCGCGGTGTGCCAACATAACACCTTTTTGGCGGAGCCACCACCGATGGCAATTTGCTCGCTGGGATCCCGCCAAAAGAGCAGAGGTACCGGTGGAAACACCGGATGTTCCGCCCACCGGTACTACCGGTGGCCAACCGAATGGCATTTTGGCGGAGGTACCGCCGGTACCACCACCAGATGCCCCCACCTGGGGATGTGCCGGGGAGCACCAGGGAGCGGTACTAGAGGTGGTTTCACTGGTACTACCGCCACGTCGAAAAACTGCTTCCTAGACTTTGCCTTTTGAGTTTTCTTTCTCTGGAAAATTGCCGCGATGCCCCTAAGGATATTTTAGGGAACATGGGACACTTCGCGAGTGGTGCAAATGGATCCTGAATATATTTAAATAACGATTAGTCCTTAAGTTGTGTTGTCATCAATTGTCAAAACGAAAGATGATCTTTCAGATGGGGCTGGAGCAAGACTGGGATTCGACCGTCTACTCGTCTGTCTGCTCAGTCGCGAACATGTATGAGCCTCGTGGGATTGCGAATACGGAGAGATGTCGAGGCTTGCCCCTCAATATTCGGTGGGCACTGTTTTTGTCGTTCAAAGCTATCCCTCATATAGAGTTATAATTCTCAGCTTCAATACGTAGGCCCGCCAAACAACTAGAATCATGGCATTCGGGGTTGGAACCACCCGAATATCCAATACCTATTGGCCCAATGCAAACATCCAACCGAGCTGTTAGCGATGTGGCACACACATTTTTTTTGTCAGCGTGCTTGCACAATATCAAGGATGAGACACGAGACATAGGACATCCGATAAAATATTATAGATTAGATGAAATTCATCTCTGCTATCAATGTTTAAATATTGTTTTTGTCTGTATCCGTCTAATCTAGGATCGTTGAGCTGTATCATATATGGATATAATTTGCAAAAAAAATGGGAAAACCTAGAGGAGAATCCCATCGGCGGGCCGAGCGTGTGGAGGGCATTGAGCATGCATTGTACAAATGCTGGGTAGGGTGACTATTCTGCAGATATCTCCCGAAACTAAACAGTCTATCTAAAGCTTACTGTTCTAGATGTGTTAGGTCCGGTCCAGACCTGGTACTAGACCACCAAACCTACTGAAAAAATGACAGTTTCAGGTTAGCCCCGCACCTCCCATTTCAGGTTTAGGGGTAATCCAAGGTTCGGCCCTCATTTCTGGGAAAGATTGTCAGTGCATGGTTTTGCTCTTTCATCTACAACGTATTTTTCAGTATATAACAGCACAAGTGCACAAACCAGTGCAGAAATAAGCCCCGGTAAATTCTATGTAGAAATCAAATAGAGCTCAACTTTAAACAACCTTTTAGCTCTTCTAAGAAGTCAAAGAAAATGTTCCGTCAAGCCAAATAGGAGCACTAAACAAAGTATATTCATGGCCATAATGCTGAAATCAGTACAAAACAAGGATGGCATGAAATACAGTATCAAACAAGGATGTCTGATATAACTTTTGGCACTCTGAAGGAGGACCAAACAGAGAGTAAAGTGCCATGTTACAGTACATGTGTACATTCCAGGAAAACAAAATAAACATGAAGGTGAATAATAAAAGAGGGGCCTAAAGAAGATCTTCGATGGAGAAATCACCAATCTGACAATGACTCTGCAATGATAAAGGAACTAGTTAAACAAAGCAGTATTAATTAAGTAATCAATCAACTTGGACTAGAAAATAACAATTGCAAGGTCAACATACTCCTAGCCAAGAACCGTAGTTGATTCTTGAAAATACACCTTTCTCAAAAATAAATAAATAATTGAAAACTCTATGCTGTACACCTAACTGAACATACATGAAAGTACTTACCTACATAATCTGGTTAATTTCAAACAAAGGGATATACGGAAGAATCTAGTTAATTTGAAACAAAGGGATATTCTGGAAAACTATGCATCAGACACAAGCAATTGGTCTTTTCAGAACTAGTGAATGAATTTATATATCTGTTCCAAATAAATAAATAAACCAGCATATTCAACCCATAGTTTCTCAAGATTAATTGTCCCACTGTTAACACATTGAACCTACTAAAACACCATACGTACTCCAGCAGTGAGTCAGCTTCAGCATCTTCTAGGTCAACTAGATCGGTGATTGCGCTCATGCGCGAGTCAAAAGCCGAAATAAAGAAATAAAACATATTAGTGCCAATCAGATAGAATTACATCGAACCATGAAGCTGAGTGGGTTAGATTACCAGATCCTCGATACCAATCCTGCGAACAAACAAGGGCTTCAACACTCTCGACGTTTAACCTGCTACGAAAGTCGGTCAAGGTTCTTGTTCCCATGCTGAAAGCAGATTCAGAAGCAACCGTAGATGCAGGCACTGCTCATCACGTGCGATGGCAGCAAGTGTGGGATATGTAGAATAATTAGCACTCCACCATTTTACTGTGATCCACACCATTCTTACGTAAGCCGCGGTCGCTTGGTCTAATTTTTTTTACTTCGGAACCCACTAAAAAAATATTCAGCGCAGATCATGCCCTGTGTAGGAATGTGAACCTTCTCCGTAAACGTTCTCATACGGTCACTTTTGTCATGCGTGCTTGAACAGTATCAAGGACGGACGAGACACAAAGAAAATTTCTCAGTGGACATTTATATATTTTTCTCTTACAAGAAAAGCCAAGGAGGAAACATGATTATAAATTAGATGAAATTATTTTCCTCAGTCAGCATTCTAATTATATAGATTCTTTCTTCTCAGCCGTCTAATCTAGAACCGTTGAGCTGCATCAAATCTACAGGATTGGGGAAACATGGAGGAGAATCCCATCGACGACTCCTAAACAGGTGTGTGTGGAGGGCACTAAGCATGTCATGCATGTACAAATGGAGGGGACGGTAGTTTGTCCATGGATATCTCACGTGACAGAGTTATTTATCTAAAAATTAGAATTGTGGCCTACAAAAGGTAGACTATGTAGAATACGATTCAGGCGCCTTCATGTGGCATCATCTATAAGGCACACCTACAATGAGCCTTTTACTATAACCATTACTAGGCCAAATATTGTTTTCATCCAATATTCTAGACTAGGGGTTGCTAGACTAATTTTACATCTTTAAATCGCAAGTCTTGAAATGAGAGTGGAACTGGCGTATTTATACAATAGACATCAATGAACTTCTCATGGTTCTTCATGCAGTTGTCATAACATCCATGTACCTCTCACTATTCTTCATGAAATTTTACATTCACCTACCCATCTCATGATGATTCCACAATTCTTTTTTTCAGCGGGAAACAAAACATGGACACATGATGATCACATGATTTTGTAGTGCATAATCGCATGATAAAAGGGAAGGATTTTTTTATTTCTGAATAACTTGTTCAAAACACATCCCTTCTTAGCAAACCAATGCTATATATATGATCACACTTATACTTAATTACCCGCCTTGGATGAGGATGTGAAATGTACAATGATAAATTATTTCTTCAACCGTAGTTTGAATCTTTGGAGTACTTTGAAACATTGGAGGGAAACAAAAGTTCATGATTTTCTTCCACATTGTAAACTTTTATTTCATTGTGCCGAATCGTAAGCACTAGAACATGTATATCTTGAATATGGCACAAGCTTGTAGTAAAATCCCCATATATGTGTATTTAGTATAGTTACTTCCTCTCCATTACGTGCTATACGGACTAGTTTGTCTAGCACCTCTAGCCAATTATGCATTCTAGCTAGGGTAAGAAAATAGTGAAGCTTATCCTGCATGTTCTTTAGCACAAGATAATTCGTGTTGGAGCACTCAGTTTGGTTCGCTTAGCACAGGAGTATGGAAGAGATGGATATGTTTAAGCATGGGTACACCTACATCTCACCTGTTTAGACACTTTTGGTGTACCCGAAAATTGAAAAGATATATCTAAACATTCTATTACACAGTTTACATTGATCTGTGAACTTTGAGATTAATAATTGTGCTAGTTGAACAAATAATTTGATGAATTTTAAATTCACATCGTTGTTTTGTATAAGACACACGCTCTAAGTTTTTTTTTTCTCATGTTTTATAGCATAATCTTGTACCCCCTCCGTCTCAAATTAATTGTCACAACGATGAACAAAAGTTGATGTATCAAACACTAAATTATGTCTAGATACGTCCATTTTTGTCCATCTTTGTTATAATTAATTTGAGAAGAAAGGAGTACTATATTCATCCCTTTTTGATTAATCATGTGGTTGCCGATCCATGCTCTATGCCTAGACATCCCCAAACGAGTAATATTTGGGTTTACCAGACCAAAACAAGGGGCGTTCCACTAAAGATGCTCTTACCATCGATTTTGGTTGCTCGGGAAAACAGGTCGGCTGATTTAAACAGGGTACGCGGGGGTCGTAGCACCGGGGCACAACTTGGATGCCTACCTTCCAGTGAGCCAGCAGTTCGATTTTTTCCCCCATAAAAGGATATTTGGGTTATAATACTCGTAGTGCTTTCTTTCAGCCGAGAGTGTGGATTAAGCTAGTTGTTACACATGGTGTCTTTTTCTTAGTGTTTACTCCCTTCGTCCCAAATTAGGTGTCATGGGTTAAAATATAGATGTACCTATACACTAAAATACATTTAGATACATCCATATTTTGACAAATCTGTGACTACTAATTTGGGACGAAGGGAGTACATGTTAGCAAAAACTAAACTAATATGACCGTGTATGCTGAAGTAAACTACCTTTTTAACGAACTAGCAAGGTGACCCTCGCAAATGCGAGGGTATCTTCTTCTAGACTATCCCAGAACTCCTATTGATGTTTTCTCCCATTTATTCCCTTTGTTGCATAATAAAAGATTGTTTAGGCCCGGTATAGTTTGACCTTTCTGTTGTATTTGAATCTTTTTGGTACTTGTTATATAAATTTTCATATGCTTGTTAGCGTATGTTGTAGCTTTGTGCATGGCTAATGATCATTCTATTTTTATCTAGAAAAAGATGTACTAACTATTTTTGTTACTTCTTAGGAATATAGTCACACATAAAAATAAATTCAATTTACACCATAGGACTTACAATCCTCGTATAAGAATGTTCATGGACATATATAGTTTGCAGATCTTGATTATGATGAAAGTTGTTCAATACATTCTGTTGTTTTCAGTGTCACCATCGACTATCCGCTTCTCAATAGGCTTGCTTTGTTATTACTTTTAAATCACACCATAGAAAGATGTTTACTCATTACAATTTGCTTTTCTTTGTAACATGAAAACACCATATGCTAAGCTTCAAGAAGCTCAATGGATTGGGCAGATAAAATCATAGTACAATGTAACCAAAGAAATGATTATGCAACATCATTTATGGGACACAGCAAATCAGAGTATCACTTTGTTATTTCATATGTTAAAGTTGGTATTTTTTTATTGTCAAGCCAACTTAGATGGTAAACATCTTTACTTGCTTGACAAAATAATATCTGAATACTTCTCGAACAGGTGAATATTAAAGAGGCTATTTCATTTCCACTTTATCATGCTCAGGAGAGGCATCATCATCTTGTACTTTTTTTTGCAAACTGTGAAAAAATGGGAGGAACTCCTTCACCACGCCAATCATAGATGACCAAAATACATGGAAAGTAAGTCTCAAATTTGTATTGGTTAAAAACTTAAACAAAATCATTAAACTGATGGTTTCACTAATTCTCAATCTCAGACTACTTTCGCGTCGTTGGGTTGCATTGTGATTCTTGATATCCCGGTTCATATGGGTTGAAACTGGAATTTCTCAATTGGGCGCTAGATTGTATTAATCAAATAATACGGTGGGTACATTAACCAAAGATACATTACCAAAAAAATTCATAGAAAAACATGAAACCAAGAAATTCATGTCTGATGTGTCTGTTAAACCGGTTCGATATTAGCTGAGAGTACGTTAACTGAAATCGACAGACTACGCGTTTGCAAACTAAGCATATATTGAGTAATAATGGGAGGAGAAGATATGTTGCAGCTGACCATGCACCTAATCTGCTTCATGATCATCGTGATCGTCTCGTTCTCGTGAGTGGGTTGAAAGGCGCATGTCCGCGCACGTCACTGCAGTATGCCAATATATGTAAATTATAATTGTGGAGCCGGAGGATGCTGCATCTGATCAAAAATCTAATCTGCTACACGCCCATGGTAATCGGATCGTGTTCTGTGCTAATCGAGGACTCATGGTATATTACTTATAATGGAGGGAGTGGATGCTGCAAGTGATCACCGACATAATCTTCTCCAAGCTCATGGCGATCGCTTCGTTCTCCTGAGTGGATCAAGGATGTGCAGGTCCGCGGACGGCAGTTCATGTGACGCAACGATCATTGTAGCATCATCGAACTTGAGCTTTTGTGGGTCATGTTTGGGCGTTGAGACAAAGGAAGAAGGCACCGACGCTGCGGGGATCGGTGCTTGACGGAAGAATCGCAGGGCTGTGGATGGTCTGACTTATGAGTTCGAGGACAAAGATTTTATTTCATTGACAACGATTGAGACCTATGGTCTGCTCTTCGCGGCATCACAACCAACTCGCCGAAGCTGCTAGCCTGCTTTCCTGTTTGCGTGTCAAATCGCTTCCAACCCGCTATTCTTATTCATTGGAAAGAGTAACATGATAGATAGATTTTGTTACTGTACCAATTTTCATCCGCATGCTTGTCGTAAAAATCTTTTACATACCTGGATCCACCAAGATGTTGTATGTATATTTTAGAGAAGCTAGCAAACTGACTTTGCTGTTCATACAGGTCTCTTTTCCGGAGAGTCCACGTATAAGAGGAAACAACTATTGACACGTTTTCAAGCTACCAAACCATCTTTCTCAACAATTTTTTTTCCCCAAAACTATTCATACGGGACGTATTTCCTAGAGAGTCCATGTATAAAAGAAAAAACTGTTTAGACGTATGTGACTTGCTGGAGAGTCCACGTATGGAAGGAAAACCACTGTTGACACGTATATAACCGGCTAGACATGTATCGTGTCAAATGGAACCACACAGTTACGCAATTAATTATCTTTACTAAATCTTAAACCATTAATTTCTGATCTAAGTGCTAAAAATAATTTAGGTGATGTGGATTAATGTGGTGTCTCCGTTATAGTTCCGTATATTGCTTTTAGTATATAATAGAATAGAATAGATCTGCACTACAATGCTGCACTAGACCATGACACCCACGCGCCGGCCACACGTAAGATGGTGATACCCAGGGTCAGTGTCATCAGTCGGTACCTATGCAGAAACTTAAATTTGGCTCACATACAAACCATGAACCATCGACCATGCTGGCTGACAGAAAATTTCAGAAATTGCTTGTTTTTTTTGTTTTGTTTTGAGAAAACAGAAATTGCTTGCTTAAACAATATACTTCATGACGCCGGTTTGGGCTTGTGTTGCTGATGAGTCCAGTCACGGAATGGTAGGCCCAAAACAGAGCATCCATATTAAGAATTCATATGCTTTGTACCGGGATGTGAACCTTTTTTTTGAGAAACACAGTATAACGCAACTGCTCATATACACGCGCAAACACTCACCCCTATGAACGCACACACGTACAAACTACCCCTATGAGCATCTCCGGAAGACTGAGCCGACGGGTCTTGAGATTGACGAAGTTATCACAGGCGCTTCCTGTCGACGGTAACGTCGCCTCCCACTAAAAGAATATTCCGCCTAAATGCAACACACAGACGTCAAATCTGAGGTTTGAACTCTGATGGGCTAAGGGTACAACCACCCTCCTAACCATCCAACCACAGGTTGGTTTGCGGAATGTGAATCTTTCTTTTTCAAACAGTCTGATACATATGTTTGTTTCGTGCACGATATCAGGGATGAGCACACGAGACACGTTCTCCAAATACATTTAGATCCTTCCTATAAGAAGGCTATGGGGGAACATTACAAATCAGATGAAATTCTTCTCTGCTATCAACGTTTTAACATGATCTTTTCCATACATGTTTAATCTAGAACCGTTGAGTCGGATCATATCGATCCGCTTTGAAAAGAACTGGGCAAACGAGTAGGAGAATCGCATCGACGGCTACCGAACAAGAGTGTGTGGAGGGCATTGAGCAAGCCATGTAAAAATATCGTGGCTCGCCATGATTCCTCCGATACAACCCGCACCCGAGTCGCGTATCCGAAGATTAGAAATGTGGTCTACGTACGGTAGCCTATGTAAAATACGCTTCATGCTCGCCGAGTGGAGTCGTCTATCTAGCATACTTGCCTAACCCTTTTGCTAGAACCACTGCTTGGTCGCACATTGTTTTCCTCCAATATTCCGGACTACATATGATCAGCAGATTTAATTTATGTTTGCTAATCACGAGACTTTAATAAGGACGGAAGAGAGTATTTATACAATGGATATATCTGAACTTCTCACTATTCTCTCATGAAGTTTCCACCATTCTTATCTCTTATCTTTTTCAAGAGGAAACAAACCATGGACACCCAATGATACGTGATTTCACAGTGCGTGTTCGCATACTAAAATTGAAGATAAAAATTTCATGAATGACTTGCTCAACACTTATCCATGTCTAGCTAACCAAAGCTATATATACATTTCCACATATACTTACCTGCCCCAGGGCCATCTTTGAGGGTGAGCCAAGTGCAGAGCCACTTTTCTAACCTTAGTGTAGAGCCCAAGTCTGGTTCCAACCAAACCGGCCAGCTTTTGGGCTAATCGTGCGGTCCAAATTATCTCCACGCGCAACTTTTTCTAGGCGATTATATTGTTGATGGATCCTTCGATAGTTCCAGCTCCTAGCGTGCTGCACGTCTCTGCATATTACAATCCATTGCTGAAAAAATCTAACTAGCTACACATAATGATATTTTTTCAAGGTGATTACTAAATATACTAATTATGCCATTCGCACTGCAGCAGTAATTAGGGATTGGAAATTTTGAGACCGCGTCGCAAGAGACATATAATCCCAGTGATCGAGGTGAGTCTGCGAAGTGATCGAGGGGGTATTATCAATAAAGCTAGTGTGACATGAAGAGGTCGACTTAAGATAGAAAGTAAATAGCCCGAAAATTTCTTACCAAGGTCATGTGTGAGACGGACAAAACATTGCTCCAAATTTCATCTAGACTGCCATGACAGAAAAAAACAGAAATGAATAAAAAAGAGGTCCCACCGAGACTTGAACTCGGGTTACCAGATTCAGAGTCTGGTGTCCTAACCACTAGACCATGGGACCGTTTGTTGCCAAAAAATGCGTTCTTCTCTTTTTATCTGAGGACGTTGTACGTGTGTTTGTTTGCACCTCATGGTCGCCCGTTGTTTCTAGTGAGTAGTGAGGCCAGACAAGAACGATAGGCCCACCCCCTCGTATGTCAACGACCTAGGAAACTAGGGTTTCTGGCTCCCCTGGCGATTCCACTGGGGTGAGATCGCTGCGAAGATTTTTACGGGGGATCGAGTTCAGATCGGACTCGGCTCAGGGCTGAGACTACAAGGAACGGAGTTCTCCCTGGGGATCAACTCGTTTTCTCCACGACGGTTAGGGTTCAAGGAAGGCTCTGTTACGACCTTGACCTCTCGGCGGCGGACATGGATCCGGCGACTGAGGGATCGGGAAACGGCAGGGGCAGGGAGAAGAAGATGCAGCGCTGGCAAGAGCTATGGAGAACTTAGAATTACGTCTTCATCGGAGATGATGATCTAAGGGATTTGCAAAAACAATCCAGATGGCTTGCGGTAGCAAGAGTGAATACGAGCAAACCGGTCAATGCAGCAGGGTTTTCGAAACCCTAAGAGGGGTGTGGGGTCTTGCACACGAACCAGAATTGAGGGAGGTAGACGACAATCTGTTTACGTTCAAATTCTTCTGTCTTGGGGACTGGAATAAAGTGATGCATCAAGGCCCTTGGCTCTTCAAAAAGCTAGTAGTGGTGATAGCGGATTATGATGGCTTATCAAATCCAAAGGACGTGAAACTAGAGCGCACGAACATATGGGCTCAGATACATGCAATACCAGAGGTGTATAGAGTAAGCAAGGTAGTTGATGAGCTCGCCAGGAGGATCAGTAAGGTCCAAAGTGTCGAGATGAAGCCAGCCCGTTATTTTGAAGGGTATTATGTGCGAGTGCGTGCAAGCATCGATATAAGGATGCCTCTGATTAGGTTTGTTCCCTTCAATGTGGGAGGGAAGAGAGAACTGCTACACGTCAAATATGAGAAGATCGGATATTTCTGTGATGTTTGTGGTGTGATGGGACACGATTTGGAAGAGTGTGGAGATGGGGTGCATGATCAGAAGGCCCTCCAATATGGGAAGTGGCTGATTGCCAAACGAACAATTCAGCCTAGCCAGCTATATTTCCGTGGAAGCTTTCCGGGAAGAATGAGTGCGAGGGGAAGAGGCAGAAACTTTGAGAACTTCGGCCGAAAACGAGGTTCTGCAGAATTTGAAGACGAGGAGGACATAAGCGACACGGCCTCGAGCCCCTTGAAGAATATGGGGACTCCCATGTCTGTTGATGGGGAGGTAGGAAGGGCCAGCGCTCACAATACAACAAAAAAGTTGAATTTTTGATACAGAGAAGGAAGGAGTAGATATCTCGGAAAAAGTGGTAGCTGCGGAGGGCTCGGTGAAGGCACTGGTACCACCACCACCACCGGGATATACAAAGGTGTGAATTTCGAAAAGAGCAAACAAAGTAGGGGAAGAGAGTACATCAGCATCAAATGATAGTGGATCGGCGGCTCCCTGCGAGGGAGACCACCGGGAGCAATGAATCTATTCAGCATGAACTGTCGGGGGTGTGGGCTCCTCGAGACAGTTCAAGAAATCGGCAACTTAATTAAGTTGCATCGACCTAGTTTGGTATTTCTCTCGGAGACCAAACTATCAGAAACGAGAGCGAAAGACTTGAGATTTCGATTTGGTTTTCAAAATGCGTTTGGGTGAAAAGTGAGGGTTTAAGTGGTGGATTGGTTTTGTTCTGGAGTAAGGAATCGAGGGTGAGTCTGAAATCATACAGTAGGACTCATATCGATGTTTTGATTCAGAATGACACGCTGGGTCCTATGGAGTGGAGGTTCACGGGGTTCTACGGGAATCCGGTGAGATGGAGAAGGAAACAAAGCTGGGAATTGTTGGAATTTCTGAGGAGTGAATATGATAACCCGTGGCTGTGTGCGGGTGACTTCAACGAACTGCTAAATGAGAGGGAGCAGTTTGGTGGCAATCCAAGACAAGAATGGTTCATGGAGGGTTTTAGAGATGTCGTCGATTACTGCAGATTTATAGACCTGGGTTTTTTGGGGCTCCCCTACACTTGGGACAACCGTCAATAGGGAAGGAGAAATATTAAGGTGAGACTGGATAGGGGCCTTGGTGACGACCTTTTTATGGATGTGTTCGGCAAATCAAAGGTGTCACATATTCAGACTACAGAGTCGGATCACTGCGCACTTTTAATACCAGTGAAACTATCAAACAACGAGGAGGAGAGAGGTGGTTCTAGACCTTTTAGGTTTGAGAACGCATGGACCAGACACGCAAATTATGTTGATACGGTAGAGGAGGCATGGGTCCCTACCTCCGGGGACTTCGCTGATGTTTCTCTGGCTCTGGTAGGTGTGAAAAAGAGGCTTCAAAAGTGGAACCAATGTGAGTTTGGGAATGTTCATAGACAGTTAAAGGATATGCGGCAGAGACTAGAAAAGGTTCGTGCTAGATCAATTGGGGAAGGACCATCAAAGGCGGAGAAATCCTTGATGAACAGGATTTCGGAACTATTGACTCGGGAGGAGATCATGGCTAAGCAAAGACCAAGAGTGCAGTGGTTGAGGGAAGGGGATCGTAACACTTCCTTTTTCCACGCCAAGGCAAAGCAACGACATAGGAAAAATAAGATCAAATCGTTACGACGTTCTGATGGCACTACGGTTACTAGACAAAGTGATTTGGAGGGGGAAGCAAAGGAATTCTATAAGAACCTATTTTCGGCTGAGGTTAATATTAATCCTAATTTGATTATAGATTTTGTGGAGGCTAAAGTGGATAGAGGGATGAATGAGTTGCTATGCAAACCGGTGCAAGACTCGGAGATTGAAGAGGCGTTATTTATGATGAATCCGAGCAAATCTCCGGGACCCGACGGTTTTACAGCAGGTTTTTATGTACAACATTGGAACTTTCTCAAGCAAACAGTATGTACGGTTGTCAAGAGGTTTTTTGACACTGGTGTGATGCCCGAGGAAGTCAACAAAACAGTCTTGGTACTGATTCCTAAGGTGTCGGATCCAAAGGATTTAACTCAATTTAGACCTATTTCGCTTTGCAACGTTCTCTAAAAGATTGTCTCAAAGGTAATGGCTCAGCGACTTAGACCTATGCTGGATGAGATAATATCAGAGGAGCAAAGCGCATTTGTCCCGGGGAGGCTTATTACGGACAATGTGCTTACAGCCTATGAATGTATTCATGACTTAAAACGGAAGAAAGGTAAAACAAGTGACTGTGCGATTAAACTCGATATGGCTAAAGCATACGATAGAGTGGACTGGAAGTATTTAAGAAAGATAATGGAGAAGCTGGGCTTCGCTGACGTGTGGATCCAGAGGATCATGGCCTGCGTGGAATCGGCGATTTTTTTCGGTCAGAGTGAATGGGGTCTTCTCGGAGGATTTTAAACCCTCAAGGGGTATTCGACAGGGAGATCCTATTAGCCCATATTTATTTCTATTGTGTTCTGAGGGACTAACATGTTTGCTAAAACGTGTTGGTACAGGGTTTTTGGCTAGGGGAATTCGAGTTGGTATTCATGCTCCATGGATCTCGCATTTATTATTTGTTGATGACCGTATTGTGTTTACGCAAGCAAGCACGGAGGGAGCACAACGACTTACTGAAATTTTGGAAAGATACCACTCAGGTTCGGGTCAATTGGTGAACAAAGCTAAATCCGCAATATTTTTCAGTGGTAATTGTCCAGTTGAGAGGAAGCAAGATGTGCTGTTAGCGTCTGATATTGCTACTGAAGCACTGGTGGAAAAGTACCTTGGCCTCCCAACTGCTCTAGGCCGTTCAACTGATGCTGAGTTTGAAGGTATCCTATCTAAAATTAAAAGGCTTGTGAACGGATGGGTACCTCAACATTTAAACAGTGCGGGGAGGGAGGTTTTGATTAAGGCGATTTGTCAAGCCATACCTACATATTCTATGAGCTGTTTTAAGTTATCAAAGAAGCTACTGAAGAAGATTACAGCTATTATAGCCAGATTTTGGTGGGGTGGTGATAAAATCAAGAGGAACATGCATTGGTGCAAATGGCAAGATTTGGCTAGGCCAAAATGTGAGGGAGGTTTGGGTTTTAGAGACCTCGAGCTCTTCAATCAGGCTATGTTAGCCAAGCAAGGATGGAGGTTAATATCAAATCCTAATTCTTTATGTGCTCGTGTACTCAAAGGCAAATACTTTCATAACAAGGAATTTATGACGGCGACCAAGAAAAAAGGCTCATCTCACACTTGGCAGGCCATATTACATGGCAGAGAGGCTTTATAACTTGGTATGATTAAGAGGATAGGGGATGGATCTACGATTAACGTATGGGATGACCCATGGATCCCGGATAATCCCTCTCGAAAGCCTATGAGAAGAGAGGGAAACAGTGACATCACACGGGTAGAGGAGTTGCTGTGTCCGTTTTCTTATGATTGGTTAATTGATAAAGTGAGTGTCGGATATATACCAAATAGGGGTATATAAGATGGTAGATAAAGTGCCGGATTACCAGGGTGGCCTAAGTGGTAGTGGGCTCAGGTCCATTAGGCGGCCCAGTAACCCGATGCACAGAAGCTGGATTCTAGAAGAACCCGGATCACGGCCCAGGTGATCTGGCTTGGAGGAGAAGACGGATTCCTTGCTTTCCAAGTTACGAGTTACCGTAGTCCTCTAGGTTTCCTATTCTGTAAGCCCTAATCCGGCTATTATATAAAGCCGGACGGGAGATAGATTAAACAAGGAACGAATAACAGAGAAGCTCTACGCCAACTCGCCGAGAAGCACATCCTCGTCGAGTAGCTTAGATCTAGACCCTCACATTATAACCCTGTTTACGGGCTTTAGTCCCGATTAGTGAGAAGTGCAGGAGTAGGCACGTCGTACGGTCGCGACGTACCGAACCTGGGTAAATCCTGTGTTCTGTGTTCACTACGCGATCCCGTTACCCCACGTCTCTACCGTAGTCTCATGGCACCCCCGTCTATGAAAACTACTAAGATGTCTCGACAGTTGGCGCCCACCGTGGGGCCGACGACGTCAGGCGTAAAGTTCCGATCTGGGATACTTGGCGGAATCGGAAGATCAATCACTGTCGGAAGCTTGGAGTTCGACAACGACGTTGGGCGCTTCCTCGACAACGGATCCTACATACCGGCGCAAAACCACCTGGTAAGTGCCAGCGTGTTACCGATAGGATCTGCTAACATCTTTATCGGACTAACTGCAGAAGCAATGGGGTTTTGCGGTGGAAGGAAATTTATCCCACCCGCCCTATACCCAGTCGAAGATGACTATGATACCGGATTCTGCTCAGATCGCCGACAAAAAAGTGACCTACACTTCATCGGCATGGTGCAGTCCGCAGTCGCCGAAAACACGGATGACGGAAATCCCGTGCAAGAGGCAGACAACAATACACCCGTCGCAGAGACGGAAGATCCGACATCCGTAAACAAGACGACGAACTCGGAAGCTGACTCAGTTTTAGCCGCTAACGAGGCAAGATTAGAGTCGGAAACCGGATCGGACGATTTCGATTCCGAAGATGAGGACGACTTCGAAAAGAAAGTTAAGTCCTTTCAAGAGGGATTCCATGAAGTTCTAATGGCAAAACCGGCTGATACCACGGACGCCGGCAGCCAGGAAAGCCCTAAAACCCCTCCGCCAGAGGAAGAGAGAGAAGACGGAGAAACTTCTCCGGTATTCCCCAATGTCAAGGATATGACAGAAGATGAACCTGTCAAAAAACCTCCCTCTTCCAAGAAAAAGCACCGTGCTGCTAAGAAACTCCAATACAAAATCCGGAAGAAAAAATCAGCCGATCTCGCTGATGAAAACCTGGAAGTAGGAGATGCTAGCAGAACGAAGCCGGCGGAGAAGAAATCCAAAGAAATCACTGCTCCGCCAATGACGGAACAGGAAGAGCAAGAGCTATTGCAAACACCAGTGGGACCAGATGAACCCCCTGAGATGCTGGAAGCCAGGAGACAAGCTTTCCAACGGCAACAGCAACATCTACTCAGATCTCGGCAACATCTCCAACAAACCCATAATGACATCAAGGTCATGAAGGAAGAAATAGAGGAGTACGAGAGAAAGAATAGATCCGCGTTAAAACCTACTAGGTTACCCGGAATCGCAAGACCGGAAGAACAGCCGCCAAAAGAAAGGTTCCATAACCCATCTTGGCAAAACCAGGTAAACGGCAAAGATGCCAAGGGAGAACCAATATACAAGACCGCAGCAGAAAACGCGGAAGCAGCGTTCGCGATTCTTAACAACGATCTGTACTCCAACGGGGAAAAACTCCAAGGGGTGTATGCTTTCCTAGGAAAAGCATTGCAACAACAACAGCGCGCCCAAGAGCGATCAGGGAGGCTGCACGATAACTCCGCCCTATGCAAAACAGCTACTTGCGCTGCTGGAGCACCTAGACCGGAAGAACCCGGGGATTCAGACAACTCAAAAGATAAAAAAGAGGATCCGAGAAAAGACAAGAAAAACCCCGACAACCGGGATGCAGCGTCTAGGACCGGATCCCATCTCCCGAAAGATGGACATAAACCCCATGACCGGGAAGGCAAAAACCGAAACGACGGCAAAATAATGCCACCTCCGAGAAACCCAGCTGAGAAAGCTGGAAGATACGATATACCTCACAGGCGTGAGAGATCCCGGACACCTCCTAAGGACAAAGAAAGGCACAGGAGCAGAACTCCGCCTAATCCAAAAGGGCGTGACCACGGAAGAGACAGAAATAACCCCGGAAAAGCACGTTCGCGCAACAATGGAAGAGAAAGGAGCAGATCCCCTTCTGTCCATTCAGCCGGAAGATATTCTGCACACATTGACAGAGCAGAAAAGGATGCTCTATACTTTGGTCCTAAGTGTTTTACTGACAGGATCCGAAGAATAACGCTGCATTCTGGCTTTGCCAAGGTCGGTCCAACGTACCAGAAATACACCGGCAGCAAAAACCCGGATACCTGGCTCTCGGATTACTATACAGCCGTCCAGATCAACAATGGGACAGACTTGGAAGCTGTCAAGTTTCTTCCCCTAATGTTGCTGGACGGAGCCAGAGATTGGATCAATGGATTACCATCAAGAACTGTCGACAGCTGGGACGATATGGCTAGAGTATTCACTCAGCATTTCCGGGGAACGTACAAACGCCCGAACAGCATCAACCAGCTAAACCGTTGCACGCAATTCGAGGATGAACCATACGTGGATTTCATCTCCAGATGGACAGCAATGAAGAATAGTTGCTCTGGAGTAACTGACGTACAAGCAATGCATGCTTTCGTCAATGGCCTAAAACCCGGACTCGTACCGTTCATGGTTGGTTCCAAAAAGCACAAAGATCTCGGATCTATGCTTACAACCGCCAATGAGCACGCTGCAGCCGAAGATGACATCAGAGCAAGAGGAGGCAATATCGAATCACTGATACTTGCCAAGAAAACCCCTCGTTCTGACAAAAAAGGAACTCCAGAAACAACGACGAAACCCAAAGATGTCAACATAGCCTTTGGAGGAGAAAAGGGAAACAAGTGGAAAGGACGCAACCCAGATCCAATCAACTACACTCCAGAGGAGTGGGAGAGGATTAAGTCGGAACCTTGTGTTCACCACTCGCAATTTGGGAAACCCACCCATACAAACGCGCAATGCCGGCTGAATAAGCACATGAAAGGCATTGCAGGAGCCGTAAGTAAGGGGAAGGGTTCCAAAAGGAAACCCGCCAAACAAAAGACAGAAGCTGACAAAGAAGACAGTGAATCGGACACTGACGAAAAAATCCAGGAACAAGAACGAAAGGGCGAACCCAAATTTCCGAGAGTTGATGGAGAAGCAATGCTAACTTTCTTAGCAACTCCGTCAGCAAAGGTGGCCAAAAGAATACTTCGAGAAATTAACGCGGTTGTTCCGGCAACCCCGAAATTCTTGAAGTACTCTAGCACACCGATAATCTGGGATCAGTCTGATCATCCCGGAAATATCCCTGAACCCGGCACACAAGCTCTTGTTGTAAGACCTATTGTTCAAAACACTAGGCTAAGAAGAGTGCTGATGGATGGAGGATCCAGCATTAATATAATGTACCTGGATACACTGAAGCATCTGAAGATTTCCGAGTCTCAGCTCAACTACAGCAACATACGCTTCCATGGCATTGTTCCTGGCAGGCAAGTACGATCCCTAGGAGAAATTTCCCTAGATGTCACCTTCGGAGATAAAGATCACTTCCGGCAGGAAAAAGTATCCTTCGAAGTAGTGCCGTTCGAAAGCGTGTATCACGCAATACTCGGACGTCCAGCTTTCGCCAAATTCATGGCAAGATCTTGTTATATCTATAACAAGCTGAAGATGCCAGGACCCAAGGGAGGAGTAATCACTATAGCCGGTGATTTCAAGCTGGCAAACGAGTTGGAGAAAGAAAACGCCCTTTGCGCTCAGAGAGTCATAGCAAAGGAAGAACTAAAGGAATTAGCCAAGGAGGTATCGCCGTAAGAAATGCCGGCAGGAAAAGAAACCCGGAAGCCAACAGACAGCTTCAAGGCGTCCGAGAATACAAGACAGGTAATCCTAGATCCCAAAGATCCGACAAAATTTGTCGTCGTAGGGACTGGGATGACTGACAAATAGGAAGGCGAGCTCATCAAGTTCCTCCGTGAGAACTGGGATATTTTTGCCTGGTGTCCAGCTGACATGCCAGGTGTACCCAGGGAACTTGCTGAGCACCAACTCAAGGTTATTTCTGGATCAAAACCCGTCAAACAAGGTCTCCGTCGATTTGACGGAAGAAGACGGAAGGCTATTGGCAAGGAAATTATCCGGCTTTTAGCAGCGGATTTCATCAAGGAAGTAATCCATACTGACTGGTCCGTAAATCCGGTATTAGTACCGAAGAAAGACACTACTGCTCTTAGAATGTGTATAGATTACACAGGTTTGAACATGTTGTGTCCGAAAGATAGGTTCGCGCTACCGCGAATCGATCAAATAATAGACGCCACTGCAGGTTCCGAACTTTTATGCTTTTTGGATGCATACTCCGGGTACCACCAAATACGCATGAAAAAGGAAGATCAAATCAAGACTTCTTTTATAACCCCGTACGGGACGTACTATTATGTAACCATGCCATTTGGCCTGAAGAACGCAGGTGCAACCTACCAGCGCTGCATGCAACGTTGTCTGCATAGCCAGATTGGCAAAAATGTCCATGTTTACGTGGACGATATTGCTGTCGTAACCAAGGAAAAAGATACACTCCTTGAGGATTTGCGAGAAACTTTCGAAAACTTGCGCACCTACAAGATAAAGTTGAATCCATCTAAGTGCGTATTCGGGGTTCCCTCAGGAAAACTTCTGGGTTTCATCGTTTCTCATAGAGGAATAGAAGTTAACCCGGAAAAGATCAAGGCAATCTTGAACATCACGAAACCTACCTGCGTCAAAGATGTCCAAAGATTGACGGGTTCTGCCGCAGCCGTCAGCAGATTTATTAGTCGGCTAGGGGATAAAACCTTACCACTCTACAAGCTGCTGAAAAAATCCGACAACGTCAAGTGGATTGCGAAAGCCTGGAAACGTCTAGCAAGTTATGTCCCTTTCCGTACTAAGTTCAATTCTATGTAAACATCTTTTGAGATCATGAAATAAAGTTGTTGGAATTCTGGTATCCATGTTTTTACAAGTTTATTACAGTACAAAGCATGGTTCCACCTTCTCTATTTCCCAATGATCTTGCAAAACATTCAATGTTAACCCGAATTGTGCCTGCGTGCTCGGTGTTTAAAAGCTGAATGATTTTTCAGCCTGTTAACGGCTAAAGGAAACTTGAATTGCCAGCGTGCCCAGGTTTCGTTCAAAAAATTCCTTGTTTCTCTAAGTACTATCTGATCGCATATGTGTTGGGTTACTGGAGCTAGTTAGTAAAAATGCCTTTAGCATGATCCATGTTTCCGAGTCTAAACTGATTGGTTACACCCAGTTACTCGGCATGATGATTCATATTGCTACTTGAGCCATTTCAAACACTAAGGACAGTTAAAACATATAAGCCAGAGAACTTAGAAGATAAAGGAATAATAAAATCCGAAAAACTTGCAAAGAATTTTATAATTAAGACTGCAAAAGGCAGAGTTTTCATTATACAAATAGAAGCATTACAATTCGAATTACATTATAAAAGCGCAGTAATGCTCCTATTGTCTATTTTTGCTATCCAGGTTTTAAGGAAACCCTTCAAGCATCCGATTCCTCCTCGCTGCTGTCGTCCTGGGGGGCTTCAGGAACTTCTTCCTCCGGGTAATTAATGGAGAGATTCACCATGGAAGCAACCTGGGTAGCGTGGCCTTTGATTGCATCAAAGATCGCATTTCGTTGGGCTTCCGTGTATCCTTGAGGGACACCGGTGGCCACGCGCCAGGATTTTGCACCAGGGTAGTGCATACGCATTAAGCCAAGTGCCATGCGTGCACCACCCCGTGCAGCGGAGCGAAGGAAGGATTCCCTGGACTCCGCCACCTCCATGATAGAACCCGGAAGTTTTTCAACTTCCGAGAACTCCCCAGTCTTGGAGGGAAGAAACTTGTTGATCAGTTGCATGCAAGCAACCCTGATCGAAGTCCAGGTCTTTTCAAAAACTCGGATTCTTTCAATCCGAGAAAGATCTGCATTATCTCCTGTTTGGTAGCAAAAAACCAACCAAAAAGGTTAAGTACCAAAAAGGAAGAAAAAATACAAACTGAGTGGTAAACGTTTACTTAAACTTACCAACAAGTTTGTCGATCTCGGAAGTTTCCTCCTCACGCAGGCTCAGAGCAGCTTCCAGGCGTTCAATGGTAGCCCGGTCTTTCTCCGCTTGGGCGGAAGCCTGGGATTGAGAAACCCCAAGTGCTAAGTTGCTGGCTTCCAGATTTTCTTGTGCTTTCACAAGATCCTTGTGAAGCTCAACATTCTCCTTGCGGAGATATTCGGCATTGCCAGAATCTTCAGCTGCTTGCTTAGCCTGAACCAAAGCAGCTGAAAAGAAAGGAAAAATCCGAGTTAATAATATTCCCGGAAAAAGTACTTAGACAAATGCCTGAATCGGAGAGTTCGGAGGAAAAATGGTTACCTGTTGCTTCCGACAGTGCGAGCTGAGATGAGGCCAACTCTGCCTCTCTCTCCTCAAGAATGGAAAGAAGATTCCTAACTTCTTTGTTCTTGATCGAGAGCTTGTTGAAAACCGCCACGTTAATGGCTTCGGCAGTTTGCTAGAACACGGCAAGGAAAAGAATATTTAGAAAGCATTAAGGTAAAAAGCATGCATTTTATTTAATGCTTGGGAGCTAGAGATACATACCTGGCTCATGCATTGCAAACCTGCCAAGTTCTCAGTGAACTCCTTTGCGTACTCCGCAAAGAGAGTTCCGGCCATACTTAGACCGTCATTGATGTGCTTGAAGTCCTTGTCAAACTTGGGAATTTCTTCGTCGACAGACCGAGAAGATTTTCCCGCATCCGGCGCCGCCCTTTCCCTCGTGTCAGATTCCGACACAACGGGATGGCTGGTCTCCAGTGGTTCGGTGGGGGGGGGGGTGGCAGTGCGCTCTTCCGCCATTGAGGACGATGAGTCCAGAGGAATGGCAGAAGAAGGATTGGCGCCTCGGCTGGACACGGCCTTGTGTCTTTTCAGCTTCTTTGGCTTCAGGCTGAAAGGAGCTAGGCTAAAAAACCAGAAACCCGGAAAATATTAACTTTCCGAAGACGACAGAAAAACTTCGACAAGTAATAAAGTAACCCGGATGAACTAACCTGGAAGTGACGACGGGAACTCCGTCAAGGTTGATAACTTCCTCAGAGGAAGGAATCTTCTTTCGCTTACGCCCACCTGCAGCAGCGGTGCGAAGCGCGTCCAGTTCAGCCTCGGAGGTCAACTCCGAGTCTGGAAGTTCATTGATCTATTAAAAAGAAAAATCAGAGTTATGAGCAAGAAAATCCGAGAAAGAATAATAAAATTCTACCCAAATGACGGAAACATACCTTGGGAGCCGGATTATCGGCCGTATACATTGGCCGACTCGCTTCGTATTGGTCGCGTGATGCGACCAACTGATTGATACGCCGTCGGAGCTCCTTTGCGGGCCAATCTTTGGTGGTTGTCCGCATTGGGTCCTTGGCTCCCGTGTAGTCGCAGAGAAGGCGACCACCGTGGTTGGCCAACGGCTGAATCCTTCTATTTAACCAGCAAAAGACCGTGTCCATGCCGGTCAAAGGTGGAGTGGAGGAGGTGAGCTTAGTGATGCGCCGCTTGATCCTTAGAAGGTCAGGCGGCAGAACCTGGACGGCTTCCGTTCCCCAGTTGTCTTGGGGAACAGCCGCAGAGTTCGAGAAAGGAGGAACCCCGATAGCCTTTGTCGGAAAAGGCACATCGGGGTGGTAAAAGAAGGAACCCGTCCAAAATTTGACGGATTCCGACGTCTTGATCTTGGGGAACCAATCTTCTCTGAATCTCCGAAGAGTAAAAGAGATGGTTCCGCAAGTCGGGAGTGCGCCCTCCGAAGAGTTCCGCTTAACCCCGAAACAATACGTCCAAAAGTCTAACCTAGGTTCTAAGCCTAAGTATCCCTCAAACAAAGCCTGGAAGCCGGCCATGTAGGATGGAATTGGGTGGAAGGTTATGGGGCTGGATGTTGTAATGGGAGAGAATTTGGAGGAAGAAGGCGGAAGGTGGAATGCCCATACCTCGAAGGAGATGGGAGGAGAGAAGAACTCTTTCGCCGTCTTTCGGCGTTGGTTCATTCTCGTCCTCAGGAAGACGCCATTTCCCCTGAAGCACCAGGCCCTCCTTTTCCATGTTTGGAAGGAGAGCCGGTGGAATGCTGCAGGCAATCCAATTGCCTGCAGATTCCGCCTCTTCGTCCGCTCCGGTGGCGGCGGAGGCGGCAGCTTCCGCGGCGGCGAGTTCGTCGCCGAGGAGCTGGATCTTTTCCTCCACCGTTTCAGGGGCAAACGGCGGGGAAGCGGCGGAGCTCGCGCCCGCAACGTCCGCGGCGGCGGAAAGGTTCTCTCCGCCCGCCGCGAAACCCGCGGTTTTCTCCGGCTCGTCGCCGGTGTGCTTGGGTGACCCCAACTGTGGATCCAGGTCGCCGATGAGGTCGTCGATGGCGGCGCGAGTGGGCGAGGACGGAGAGGATGCCATTTCTGGGCGGCGCGTTGCGTTCCGGCGTGCTTTGAGGCTAGGTGCGCTCGGGGCAGTGCTTCGCTCGAGGAGCTCGTTCGCGTCAATGGCGTGGACAGTGAGGAGTGCGGAAGATTTTCGATGAGGACGAGGATGGCTATTTATAGCTAGAAATCCGTCAAGATACGTGCCAACGGCTATTTGACCGTTGGATGTTTAACGCGTGTCGCTCGCCGGAAAATCCGGGAAATAAAACGACAGGGGAATAATGGCTATCTCCTCGTTTCCCGTGAGAATCTGTCAGAGATACGTTGCAGGGTTTCCCGCGTGAAACCCAAACGTCCCTTGCGTCAGCATGATTTAGGCGCTGACGTAAGGAGTTCCTTTTCCGCTTGTGTAAAGCCGGATTTTCGGGATTCCGAGTTTCATGTTACCATCTCTTTCAAAAGAAGAATAAGAAGAATCAAGACTGCTGACTCGATATTTCTCGGACAAAGTATATTTGGCGAAAGACGGAGAATCAGAGTTTTAATCCTTCTTGGGTGCTACTGTCGGATATATACCAAATAGGGGTATATAAGATGGTAGATAAAGTGCCGGATTACCAGGGTGGCCTAAGTGGTAGTGGGCTCAGGTCCATTAGGCGGCCCAGTAACCCGACGCACAGAAGCTGGATTCTAGAAGAACCCGGATCACGGCCCAGGTGATCTGGCTTGGAGGAGAAGACGGATTCCTTGCTTTCCAAGTTACGAGTTACCGTAGTCCTCTAGGTTTCCTATTCTGTAAGCCCTAATCCGGCTATTATATAAAGTCGGACGGGAGATAGATTAAACAAGGAACGAATAACAGAGAAGCTCTACGCCAACTCGCCGAGAAGCTCATCCTCGTCGAGTAGCTTAGATCTAGACCCTCACATTGTAACCCTGTTTACGGGCTTTAGTCCCGATTAGTGAGAAGTGCAGGAGTAGACACGTCGTACTGTCGCGACGTACCGAACCTGGGTAAATCCTGTGTTCTGTGTTCACTACGCGATCCCGTTACCCCACGTCTCTACCGTAGTCTCATGGCACCCCCGTCTATGAAAACTACTACGATGTCTCGACAGTGAGAATGAATTTCATACACTCAGACGCAGAAGCAATACTTCGAATTCCTGTAGGGGCATTCATGGAGGATACCTGGGCCTGGCAACCGGAGAGGCTCGGTTTTTTCTCTGTTCGTTCTGCATAAAAGTGCTTGCTGCATCAGGTACGGGTTAATCAAGTGGAACCTTCGATCGGTAATAAGTCTGAGGAGTGGAAAAAACTTTGGAGAGTACCGGTCCCTCCTAAGGTTCGGAACTTTTGGTGGAGAGTGACGAATGGTTTTATTCCGTCAAAAGAAGTGATGTGCAAAAGACATATTGAAAGACTGAATCTTTGCGACGAGTGTGGGCAGTCAGAAACAATTTACCACGCACTCTTTAAGTGTGCATGGGCAAAGAATTTCTGGGCTGAGATTCGGTCCATCACTAGTACTAAGGTACCTGATCTACTCCCGTTGTCTTGGGCTAGCGATATGGTTAATGAAGCTTTGGTACCTGCGAAGGTAGGCACTATTATTTTATGTGGATCCTGGGCCGTTTGGTCGGAAAGAAACGCTAGAAGACACGGCGAGTCATCGAGGACTGTCACTCAGTCGGTTAAATAGACGTGTGACTTAGCTAATGATCTTGTGGAGACGGGTAAGCGACAACAAAAGATTGGTAAGCCTTAAGTACGGTGGGAACCACCAAAGCAAGGTACCGTTAAGATCAATGTAGATGCTTCTTTCTCGGAAGTTAACAATAATGGTGGTACAGGGGTAGTCGTGCGAGATCATCTTGGCAAGTTGATCGCTGCGCAGGCGTGCTGGTATGAAAGAGGGGCGTCCCCGCTGATTATGGAGGCCTACGCAATCCGTGACGGGATAAAATTTGCGATGGAGAGAGGGGTAAGAGATGTGGAGGTAGAATCGGATTCTTCACAAATCGTTGATATGTGGAAAGCAACAACGTATGGAAGATCTTCGGTGGCTGCTATTCTTTTGGAGGCAAATGATCTGGTAGGGAACTTCGATAATCTTAGTGTGAGTTTTATTCCTAGACTAGCAAATGAATTGGCGCATCTGTGTGCTCAGTACCCTAGTCAGGAGAGGAGTAGATGTCTTTGGATCAATTATATCCCAACCTTTCTTGATACTTGTATCAGAAAGGACTGTAGCCCTGGATAATTTGTGCTCGTGGCTGCAAGTTTCAGACGCGCTCTTTTCCTTACCAGGGTACCTGCGGGGACTGGAAGGTTTTTAATGAGGCGGCTTGCATGCTTTATATATGGAGGTTTAAAATTCAAAAAAAGAACGATAGGCCCAAAACTCAACGTCCATTCTAAGTCGTTCTCTCCTCTGCCAATTTCAACCCTTCAAGTTCAGATTTTCTGCCTATGTGGAACTTGCTGTTAACTATCTGCTACACATTTTTTTTTGACAGACGTGCTTGCACGATATCAAGGATGAGACACGAGACACGTTATCCATGGACATTTAGATTTTTCTTATAAGAAGTATAAGGAGGAAACATTATAGATTAGATCAAAGTCGTCTCTGCTGTATCAACGTTTAAATTTTTTGTTCCCATATCCATCTAATCTACAATCGTTGAGCTGCATCATATATATGGATCTACTATGCAAATACTGGAAAAACAGAAAGGAGAATCCCATCAGCTAGCGGCTGAGCGTGTGGAGAGCATTGAGCGTGCCTTGTACAAATGATGGGGACAGTGACTATACTGCAGATATCTCCTGAAATCGAATCCTCTCTGTAAAGATTAGAATTGCGGCCTATGTAAGGTAGACTATGTAAAATACGGTTCTTGATGGTTCGCATGGCATCATCTATCCGACATACGTACAATAAACCTTTTACTAAAACCGTTGCTAGGTCAAACTTTGTTTTCCTCTAATATTTTAGACTACGCCGTCAGTAGATTGATTTTACATTCATGAATGGCAAGTCTTGAATGGGGGCAGAACTGGAGTGTATTTATATAATGGACATCACTGAACTTCCCACAGTTTTCATGCGATTGTCATGGCATCCATGGAGCTCCCAATGTTCTTCATGCGATGGCCATTCACCTACTCATCTAATAATGTTTCCATCATTATTTTCTCTTCTATTTTCAATGAGAAAAAAACATGGACACGCGGTGACCACATGATTTTGTAGTCCATAAACATATGATAAAAGAGAGATAAACATTTCCAAATGATTTTTTTCAAATACTGATCCCATGTTTAGCTAACCAATGATGTGTATACGGTCATACATATTCCGGCCCATCTTAAGGATTAGGATACGAAGGGTACAACATTATATGAGTATAGAAATGATTTATTCAAAAGTAGTTTGGTTCTTTGGAATAATCTAAAACATAACGTTTATGATTTTATTCTGCAGTAGTTTAAATCTAAGTTTCCCAGAGGTTTCATTGAAGCATTCATTTTAATGTGCCGGCTGGTAACTATTAGAACACTGACGTTGTCAATGCAGTGCAAGCTCTGAAATGTATGCTGTATATTTTTAGCACAATTTTATTTGTATTGCCACTGTATTGCTCCATGACAGAACTTTGCTGGCTTCACGCAGCTTCCACATTTACTGTTTATTGATGCAACTCAAGCTAGAGCATTCAATTTGATTTTCCTAGCACAAGAGTGATTAAAGAGATGGACTTTTCTAAGCATGTGTACAGAACATGGATAGACTTTTCTAAGCTTTCAGCGGTAAACAAAACATGGACAGACGATGATCACACGATTTTGTAGTGCATAATCGCATGACAAAAGGGAAGACAATTTTTTTCCTGAATAACTTGTTCAGAACACATCCCTTCTTAGCAAACCAATGCTATATATACGATCACACTTATACTTAATTACCGACCTTGGATGAGGATGTGAAATGTACAATGTTAAATTATTTCTTCAACCGTAGTTAGAATCTTTGGAATACTTTGAAACATTGGAGGGAAACAAAAGTTCATGATTTTCTCCCGCATTGTAAACTTTCATTTCATTGTGTCGAATCGTAGCCACTAGAAAATGGATATCATGAATATGACACAAGCTTGTAGTACAATCCCAATATATGTGTATTTAGTATAGTTACTTCCTCTCCACTACGTACTATACGGACTAGTTCATCTAGCACCTCCAACCAGTTGATGCATTCTAGCAAGGCTAAGAAATTACACAGAAGCTTATCCTGCATGTTTTTCAGCACAATGCTACTATATTTGTTCAATGACATATATCAGATGTTCAAACCAAAGGACAACTTAATAACTTTATGAATACATTGGGAATTACATCATCCATGATTGCCTCTAGGGCATATTCCCAACACACTGATAATATACAGGAAAACAAAAGGTTCACATATGCTAGATTCGCGTTGCCATTACTTTAAGCAGGAAAGTGGTTTTACATGAGAAATCTTACCCTAGCATATGTATTGGCACACTCAATGCTCTCAACACACTCTTGTTCTCCAGCCACCTTCGATTCTTCTCTTTGTTGTCTTTCACTTGGGAGATATGTCACATTCATGTGATAAGAGTAATCACTTAAGAGTTCGCACAGAAAATAGATATATACGGCCATTAGCTATCATTTTATGTGACGTTGCGCCGCCACACATCTCGTTGTAATGATTGTAGATAGATAGATCCTATGAATTTATGTGTAGTCCTGTCTTCGCGGTTGACCGTTCTGGGTGAAAGTCGAACATATGGAGTTTATCTTCTAATCTTCCGGGGTTTCCTTTTTATTTCCCCGGGCAAGAAAGGCACATGGGAGGAAGCTCTATCCATGGGCCTTTAACAAGAAGATCGTCTTGTAATCGTAAGTCCAACGCTCAAATTATAATTCATCTCGCTTATTGGGGACCCTCCTTGTTAAAAACACAGGAATAATCTTATGCACCAAGATCATGGAAGATCTAGAGAGCCGAGTTCGAGGACGTGTCGCATAACCCAGCCACTAGTAGAAACAGGGCCATACGATTTTAGCTATAGTACCTAATCAATTACAAACCGGTAGAAATGAGTGTCTTGTTCCGGTTCGAACGGGGAGGGGCGCTGGGCAAGGCTAATACCGGTTCGCCACACACCTTTGGTACCGGTTTGTGGCTAAAACCGGTACCAAAAGGGTGTGGCAACCGTGTGACGCCCCGAGATCGGGCACTATGCAGATTTCAGCATTTCCGCCAAAATCCACATAATAACCGATTCCAGGTTGCCACTTATGATAACATTACAACAGTTCACGAATAATCCACAACAACAACAGAAAGGATATATACAAGACGACTCAAACGAGTCAAGAACACAACTGATATAATACAAAGATCCAAATAACAGCGGAAGAACAACATAGCGTCCGACTACGGACAAGATACAAATTGGACTAAGAGTCCTGAAGATAACTGATGGCGTCCAATCCCTGCCCAGGCCATGCCGGAGGGATTCCCAAGCTAACGTCGTCAGACTTCAAACCTATTGACTGCAATGTGGAATATGCAGCCACGAAAAGGATTCGTGGGTCAGTATGGTGAAGTACTGGCAAGTGGATAAACCCATACTCACAAGGTACCAGCGTAACCAATCATCACAAGGTACAAATACTTTGGGTACAACGGAAAGGAAGGGATTATTGCAAGGAAGCGGCAGCGGGCTGCACCAACTAACTACAGAGACGCGCTACAACATCCGGCTAAAAGAAAGGGATAAGATAGCGTATCAGAACCAACTACAACTACTCACCAAACAATACCCATCCAATGTTACCCCCTACTAAGGAAGCAACCCAAGGAAACTCACACTGTTGATTAAGGTGACATTCATTCTTATGGTGGAGGTAATCTACATTACTAGTCAAGTTATCATCGTTAGGTGTAAGTTGTCTGAGTACTTGTTAGCCAGCACTTTCACCAAGTCATCCATAACCGCAGACAACACGGCTTCTCGAGAAGATTTAACCCTGCAAGGATGCACCAATTTGGGCCGTACACGTAAGAATAACCCGCCAGACGGGGGATCAACCCGCCAAGCGAGGTACTCAACACAACCCAACTCTTCTTCGCATCAAGCCCAAAGAACCCCGTGCAGTTGAGCGCACGGCTAATCAAGCCCCACGAAGAAAAGGGGACCCTCATAGCACTCTAAGAACGTGTCTCCCTAAATGCCGATTACAAAAGTTCCACCCTGGCGCCAAGGGTTCGCACCTGCATATGCATGCGGCAAATGGAAAACCCGAACTAAATGAGGCGATTTGGACGAGATGCGAATCGAATCAGAATTGCGGGGGGCGCTCATACTCGCTTCCCACATGCGGTTAGTGCACTCATCATGGATCAATGGACAAGACCCTTTTCCTAATTAGGGTCGACACTAGCAGGCCTCAAAACCACGCCGGGCCTCCTGCCGGTGCCTTATCATCAAATTATTATTACCCAAAACATTAACATGTTGTTGATTGAATTGAAACCCAACTATCAAACTAAACAGGTGATAAGACGGACAACAAGACTTGAGCGCAAACAACACTAAGCATGCAACTACGACACGAGGGCCAACAAGGTAAACAAACAATAGGTAATAGGAAGTGGAAGGAAGGCTATATCATGGTGGCAAGGTAAACATATGATAGGATCGAGACACAAGCATCGAATCATAAGGCTAGAATAAAGTCAACGGAAAGAATCGGTAACAAGTGATGAAAGGCAGCCATAGGCAGCAAGTGAGTATACTTGCCTGGATTCCAGCAAGTAGAGGTACATCCGAAGAACTTGTCGTTGCTCACACCATCTCAACGTCCTATCCGCGAAGAAGCAACGAACTAGAACAAACACCGGATGCAACAATTACTACTACGGCAAAAGATCCAGCATGATCCTATTTTATATGCATGATAATTAATTGGTGCATCAAAGTAAACCAGTTGACATGGTAAACATATTTAAATGGGCCCATATGCAATTTGGATTGCATATGGAAAAGCCCATGAATTAGGGTTGAATTAAATGATCTACAAATAACCATCATGTGAAAGTTGATTAGAATGATGCATGGATGAGGAAAACAATGAGAAAACAACAATAGCTTCAATTTGAAAAGGTGTTTACCAAGTTTGGAATTTTATTTATTAAGTTATGAAATTTGGCTTCTTAAATGAGTTACACAAGCATTTGTTGTTTTTACCCATTTTAATTGTTCAAAATAGATAACAAAATTCATATTTGGAAAGAAACCAAATTTTAGATGGAATACATATTTCATTTGTTGAAAATGGATTTAAAATGAGCAAGTTATTAATTTGACAATTTTAAATGCATTAATTAAGAAATAGTTGTTTTCAGCAATTAAAATTGTTCAAAACAGAAAACAAAGTTGATATTCAGCAAGGTGGTTTCATTTTGAGTGGAAAACATATTTTATTTGTTGAAATTGGAATTTAATTGAGCAAGTTATGAATTTCACCATTTAAATGATTTAATTAAAGCATTAAGTAATTGTATTAATTTATTTATCCAAAACAGAAAACAAATGTTATATTTGCAAAGTATAGAGAATTTTGATTGGAAAACATATTTTACTTTTCAAATTTGGAGTTAGAATGAATTAGTTATGATTTATGCAATTAAATCAATTTAAATTGAGCCGGAAGCCCAACATCTAATTTAGGAGGTTCGAGTTATTGATCTACCCATCAAGATTAAATGTTGTTTAACATGTATAACAAGATATCGATGAGCTACACAAGTTTAAATGGAACCGGGACTAGATATATAACATCCCAACACATCCCATATTTAATTATTAGGTGACATTACTATTACCCGCACCCACAAGATGCAATGCAACACATGAATGATTTAATATGCACGATATAGATGACATTTAGAAAATAGGCCTATAGGTATAGGGTTGGGGTTTGGGTTCGCACGTTGGAGAGATGATCTTCGTGGTTAACGCCGGAAACTTCGGAACGTGGAGGAAGTAGGCGTCCGTAGAGGAAGTAGTCGACGTCGAGGAAGTAGTGGTTCATAGTGGACGTAGTCGTTCACTTCCGAAGGTCGAGGTAGTCGTGGCCCAACCGCGCATTATTACCGTCTTCGGGGTCGATGGCGAACTTGGCGGTTCCGGTCTTCGGGGTTCACGACATCATCTCCCGGACACGCACGAAGGCGGCCCACGCAAAACAGACACGGTGGAGATAGTGGTCGTTCACGGTTCGATGTAGCTCGATGTAGCGGTACTTGTTGGAGAAGATCTTGTCGACGAGGTACGGGTCGGGGGAGAACTTGGCGTTCCAATGTTCGGGCTTGTCGCCGGGAATTTTTTTTGTCGGGGTCACATGGACGCGCCCAAAAGCGGCCACCACAAAGCCGAAGCGACAACGGGCATGGACACAGACATACGTGTACGGCGAAGAGATGCACATAGTCGGAAAACGCACATCGACGATAATGGAAAGAAGCGCACGGGCGCCCACAAAGCATCAGCATGGCGGGTGGACGAACATGGCCGACCACATGGTCACGAACCCTTGCAGACATTTCCTCGAGCACGTGGTGGTCAACGTGGATGGAAGGCTGACGCACGTACGGGACGAGGTCGAGGACGACTGCGGCAGGGGCTCGGCCGTGAAGCTTGGGCGGAGGAGGACATGCGGTGATGCAGGAGGTCAAGGACGTCGACGCGTGGAGGTGCCATGGCCGACTACGGCGCGACGGAAGAACGAGCGGAGCGGGCGGCGGCCAGCCGTGGCAGTGAGCAGAGAGAGGAGGGCGACGGGGTCACGCGAGAAGGAAGGAGCCTGCGGCGCTGCTGGTGTCGGTTCCGGCCGGAAACAGAGAAGAGGGCGGCCGGGGTGGAGCTGGACGAAATCGTGGCAGGTGGGAGGGGCTCCTGGGCGTCGACGGCGCGCCGCTCGCCGGCGGGAGGCGGGTGGCCGGGACGGAGAGGCGTGGCGGAGGAGGTGGGGAAGGAGGGCGCCGGAGGACAGCGAGGAAGAGGGAAGGGGCGGCGCTCGGCAGGGAAGGAGGACGAGGGGAGAGGGCGACGGGAGGAGGGAGACGAGGGGGGCAGGGAGGCGGCGGAGCTCGAGAGGGGCGCGGCCAGGTAATCGCCGGCGGGTGCGGGTGGAGGCGGAGGTGCGGAGGGGAACCGGGGGGGGCAGCGAGCAGGGCTCGGGAGGAGGAGGACGAGGGGATCGAAGGGATCCCCTCCTGGCGGCGGTGTGCGTGCGTGGTTCGGTGTGTGTGCGTGCGTGTGTTGAGTGTGTGGGTACGGGGTGGGCTTAGGGTTAGGTGTGCTAACAGGCCGGTTGGCCTGTGGGCTGGCCGGCCCTCAACCAAAATTCTTTTTTTTTATAAATAGAAATGCTAATAAAAAAGGTTTTATGCACCAAATAATCTCCAGAAAATTGTAGAAAAAATAGGGTTTGATTAATTTCAAACATATGCACGGTTTAAATGCGAGAGAATGCGTGATGCCACGATGCCATGCGATGCGAAAAAATAAAAAAACAACAAGCAACAAAATTCTAATTGGGGCAGTAACACCCCGGGTGTTACAGACGACACCACTAACAAGGGATTGCGCCCTCGCAATCCACCCAAAGGCAAGGGGAAGAGAGGTTTCAACTACGGAGTCTTCGTGCTGCGGTTGATTTCCCGGGTCACAGGGTGGATCTCTTCTTCTCGACACCACTAACAAGGGATTCTTGCTCGGATTGATGACGATGTTCTTCCACCAGGAATTTTCCGATGATCGAACCTATTAGGTTAAAGGCTCAGAAAACGTCCACCCACGTAGGATCCTAACACTTTGAAAGATAGAAAGGGGGGAGACTCCAAAACAAATAAGATGGGAGGGGAAATAGATTAGAAATAAGGAGAAAACAAGAATCCTATTGAGATGTTTCCAAAACAGTTTTAGCACAAATAGTTTTTGACACTCTAAAACAACGACCGTTAGCGAGGTTATCCTACAGGCTTTGCGGACCCGTTGCTTCGATAACCATTCGTATCGAAACAATATCGGGAATCGGAAACCATGCTCTGATACCATTTGTGACGCCCCGAGATCGGGCACTATGCAGATTTCAGCATTTCCGCCAAAATCCACATAATAACCGATTCCAGGTTGCCACTTGTGATAACATTACAACAGTTCACGAATAATCCAGAACAACAATAGAAAGGATATATACAAGACGACTCAAACGAGTCAAGAACACAACTGATACAATACAAAGATCCAAATAACAGCGGAAGAAACAACATAGCGTCCGACTACGGACAAGATACAAATTGGACTAAGAGTCCTGAAGATAACTGATGGCGTCCAATCCCTGCCCAGGCCAAGCCGGAGGGATTCCCAAGCTAACGTCGTCAGACTTCAAACCTGTTGACTGCAATGTGGAATATGCAGCCACGAAAAGGATTCATGGGTCAGTACGGTTAAGTACTGGCAAGTGGATAAACCCATACTCACAAGGTACCAGCGTAACCAATCATCACAAGGTACAAATACTTTGGGTACAACGGAAAGGAAGGGATTATTGCAAGGAAGCGGCAGCGGGCTGCACCAACTAACTATAGAGACGCGCTACAACATCCGGCTAAAAGAAAGGGATAAGATAGCGTATCAGAACCAACTACAACTACTCACCAAACAATACCCATCCAATGTTACCCCCTACTAAGGAAGCAACCCAAGGAAACTCACACTGTTGATTAAGGTGACATTCATTCTTATGGTGGAGGTAATCTACATTACTAGTCAAGTTATCATCGTTAGGTGTAAGTTGTCTGAGTACTTGTTAGCCAGCACTTTCACCAAGTCATCCATAACCGCAGACAACACGGCTTCTCGAGAAGATTTAACCCTGCAAGGATGCACCAATTTGGGCCGTACACGTAAGAATAACCCGCCAGACGGGGGATCAACCCGCCAAGCGAGGTACTCAACACAACCCAACTCTTCTTCGCATCAAGCCCAAAGAACCCCGTGCAGTTGAGCGCACGGCTAATCAAGCCCCACGAAGAAAAGGGGACCCTCATAGCACTCTAAGAACGTGTCTCCCTAAATGCCGACTACAAAAGTTCCACCCTGGCGCCAAGGGTTCGCACCTGCATATGCATGCGGCAAATGGAAAACCCGAACTAAATGAGGAGATTTGGACGAGATGCGAATCGAATCAGAATTGCGGAGGGCGCCCATACTCGCTTCCCACATGCAGTTAGTGCGCTCATCATGGATCAGTGGACAAGACCCTTTTCCTAATTAGGGTCGACACTAGCAGGCCTCAAAACCACGCCGGGCCTCCTGCCGGTGCCTTATCATCAAATTATTATTACCCAAAACATTAACATGTTGTTGATTGAATTGAAACCCAACTATCAAACTAAACAGGTGATAAGACGGACAACAAGACTTGAGCGCAAACAACACTAAGCATGGAACTACAACACGAGGGGCAACAAGGTAAACAAACAACATGTAATAGGCAGTGGAAGGAAGGCTATATCATGGTGGCAAGGTAAACATATGATAGGATCGAGACACAAGCATCGAATCATAAGGCTAGAATAAAGTCAACGGAAAGAATCGGTAACAAGTGATGAAAGGCAAACATAGGCAGCAAGTGAGTATACTTGCCTGGAATCCAGCAAGTAGAGGTACATCCGAAGAACTTGTCGTTGCTCACACCATCTCAACGTCCTATCCGCGAAGAAGCAACGAACTAGAACAAACACCGGATGCAACAATTACTACTACGACAAAAGATCCAGCATGATCCTATTTTATATGCATGATAATTAATTGGTGCATCAAAGTAAACCAGTTGACATGGTAAACATATTTAAATGGGCCCATATGCAATTTGGATTGCATATGGAAAAGCCCATGAATTAGGGTTGAATTAAATGATCTACAAATAACCATCATGTGAAACTTGATTAGAATGATGCATGGATGAGGAAAACAATGAGAAAACAACAATAGCTTCAATTTGAAAAGGTGTTTACCAAGTTTGGAATTTTATTTATTAAGTTATGAAATTTGGCTTCTTAAATGAGTTACACAAGCATTTGTTGTTTTTACCCATTTTAATTGTTCAAAATAGATAACAAAATTCATATTTGGAAAGAACACCAAATTTTAGATGGAATACATATTTCATTTGTTGAAAATGGATTTAAAATGAGCAAGTTATTAATTTGACAATTTTAAATGCATTAATTAAGAAATAGTTGTTTTCATCAAATAAATTTTTTCGAAACAGAAAACAAAGTTGATATTCAGCAAGGTGGTTTCATTTTGAGTGGAAAACATATTTTATTTGTTGAAATTGGAATTTAATTGAGCAAGTTATGAATTTCACCATTTAAATGATTTAATTAAAGCATTAAGTAATTTTATTAATTTTATTTATCCAAAACAGAAAACAAATGTTATATTTGCAAAGTTTAGAGAATTTTTATTGGAAAACATATTTTACTTTTCAAATTTGGAGTTAGAATGAATTAGTTATGATTTATGCAATTAAATCAATTTAAATTGAGCCGGAAGCCCAACATCTAATTTAGGAGGTTCAAGTTATTGATCTACCCATCAAGATTAAATGTTGTTTAATATGTATAACAAGATATCGATGAGCTAAACAAGTTTAAATGGAACCGGGACTAGATATATAACATCCCAACACATCCCATATTTAATTATTAGGTGACATTACTATTACCCGCACCCACAAGATGCAATGCAACACATGAATGATTTAATATGCACGATATAGATGACATTTATAAAATAGGCCTATAGGTATAGGGTTGGGGTTTGGGTTCGCACGTTGGAGAGATGATCTTCGAGGTTAACGCCGGAAACTTCGGAACGTGGAGGAAGTAGTCGACGTCGAGGAAGTAGTGGTTCATAGTGGACGTAGTCGTTCACTTCCGGAGGTCGAGGTAGTCGTGGCCCAACCGCGCATTATTACCGTCTTCGGGGTCGATGGCGAACTTGGCGGTTCCGGTCTTCGGGGTTCACGACATCATCTCCCGGACACGCACGAAGGCGGCCCACGCAAAACGGACACGGTGGAGATAGTAGTCGTTCACGGTTCGATGTAGCTCGATGTAGCGGTACTTGTCGGAGAAGATCTTGTCGACGAGGTACGGGTCGGGGGAGAACTTGGCGTTCCAATGTTCGGGCTTGTCGCCGGGAATTTTTTTTGTCGGGGTCACATGGACGCGCCCAAAAGCGGCCACCACAAAGCCGAAGCGACAACGGGCATGGACACAGACATGCGTGTATGGCGAAGAGATGCACATAGTCGGAAAACGCACATCGACGATAATGGAAAGAAGCGCACGGGCGCCCACAAAGCATCAGCATGGCGGGTGGACGAACATGGCCGACCACATGGTCACGAACCCTTGCAGACATTTCCTCGAGCACGTGGTGGTCAACGTGGATGGAAGGCTGCCGCACGTACGGGACGAGGTCGAGGACGACTGCGGCAGGGGCCCGGCCGTGAAGCTTGGGCGGAGGAGGACATGCGGTGATGCAGGAGGTCAAGGACGTCAACGCGTGGAGGTGTCACGGCCGACTACGGCGGGACGGAAGAACGAGCGGAGCGGGCGGCGGCCAGCCGTGGCAGTGAGCAGAGAGAGGAGGGCGATGTCGCACCCTGATTTCTAGGGGATACTCACCGTACGAACTGGATAGCAGATGCTTGGATTATGGGGCATAACTGCTCCCACGTCCCAGCTTCCTGGTAGGCCTGCGCTTATGCGCGACAACACAAGCCCTGTTATTCCATCGTCGATGTAAACTATCCACTAGAGATCAAAGGCACTTCCGTCGATGTACTTCAAACCATACACACATGGTACGTCAACGGCGTTTAACAAGTGATATCACAACAGATCTCTACGACACAAAAGATTGAAATAAGTTGCAAATGGCTCTCATTAGAGCAGAGATAGCAAATACAATCATTCAGAGGGCACATGCCCCAACAATACATCATTACAATACAACGGAAGCATTCAACATGTCTGAGTACAGACAAGAACCAAATAGGCCTAAGAGGCCGGAAACAAACAGACGGAGCCCATCCACGAAGTCTCGGATCCTGCCCGGGTCCGCTATCTACTCGTCAGCAGTCTCGTCATGATCCACGTAGTAGCCACCATGTAGATCCTCAGAAATGTAGGTCTGCGGAAACCACAGCCCCAAAGGGGTCAGTACATAAACGTACTGGCAAGCAAGACTCACAGTTCACCAAAGTGTAACCCGTCAACACCAAGCACAGATGCCTTGGGTTCAACGGAAGAGAGGGGATATAAAAGATGCTGCAACTGGCTGCTCTAACCAACAACAGAGATTCTACCACTTCCGGCTAACAGAAAGGAGATAAGATCGAGGATTGTAACCAACTGAAAGATAACTTCAAACAAACCCACCCTGGATCTCGCCCCTTATCCAAAGAAGCGATCCGAGGATAACTCACACAGTTGTATTAAAGGTGAATCAAGTTATTGTGTCATCAACCTTTTACTAGTCAAGTTATTAATCATTGGGTGTAACATGTTTGAACATTATGTTTAAGTTGTCCTGAGTACTTGTTAGCCAGTACTTTCACCAAGTAATCCATAACCGCGGAAAACACGGCTTCTCGAGAAGATTATCCCTGCAGGGTTGCACCAATTTGGCCGTACACTCATGAATAACCCGCCAGATGGAAAGGCCCTTCCACCAAGCGGGGTACTCAACACAACCAACCATTCTTCGCATCAAGCCCAAAGAATCTTGGGCGCACGGCTAATCGAGCCCAGAAGAAAATGGACCCTCATAGCACTCTAAGAACGTGTCCCCCTATATGCCGACTACAAAAGTTCCACCCTGCGCTGGGCTCGCAAAAACATGCATGCGGCAAATGGAAAACACGAACTAAATGAGGCGATTTGGACGAGATGCGAATCAGGTCAAGTTGAGGGGGGCGCCCATACTCGCTTCCCAAATACGGGTAGTGCGCTCATCATGGATCAGTAGACAAGACCCTTTTCCTATTAGGGTCGACACTAGCAGGCCTCAAAACCACACAGGGCCTCCTGCCGGTGCCTTATCATCAAATTTATTATTAATAGTAACATTAGCATGATTGATTGATTAAACATCGAGCCCCCACAACGTAAATGATATAGTAACAGAAAGTAACGGATAACAGACTCGAGCAAAAGCAACCTAAGCATGCTAGTAAGACACTGGCTCAAACAATGGGTTGTAGGAAGGGAGATGAGGCAATATCAGGTTTAAGTGATTCATGTGATGGGTTCGTAACAGAACAACTACTACTAAGGCTAGCAGAAAAGAACAACGGAAAGTATCGGTAACCAATGTTGAAAGGAACACAGTGGTTCATGTGAGTGATAACTTGCCTGCAAAACCCAGTAGCCTGGTACTGAGCTAACTCCTTAGAAGGGGTGTCGTAAGTATCGTCGGTCTCAACGTCGTCGTGTATCCGAGAAGAAGCAATCAAACATTGCAGAAAGATAAACAATCAATATAATGGCATAGGTGCACAAACATGGGATGATGCATGTCATGTTAATAGATGCATCAAAGTAACTTGCTTGATATGAAACACAAGTTTAAATGGATTCCATATGCAAAGATTGCATATGGCAAACCCATGCATTAGAGTTGAATTAATTGTTCTACCACTAAGCATTAGGTGTAGTTGAGTTAGCATGATGCATGCATGATGAGGAACAAGAAGATAACAATATTAAATGCTCTTGAAATGATAGTTAACCATTTTAGAAAACATTAATAAGGTTTGGCAATTATTGTTACTTAATGGTGTTAAACAAGTAGTGGTTGTTTTCATCAAGTTAAAATGCTCAAAACAATTATCAAAGTTTATAGTTGAAAAGGTTATCAAATTTTAGTTGGATTACATGTTTCACATTTTGAAATTGGACTTTGGATTATTTAATTAGGAATTAAACAATATTAAACAAGTTTTAATTGAATTAAACAAGATTTAAATTGTTTAGGCAATTTAAATTATTCAAACCAGGAAACAAATTTTATATTTGAATCGGATATTCAAAAAGGGGTGAAAAACATATTTTATTTGCATTTATTGGATTTATAAATAATTAGTTATGGAATTTACAAATTAACATTTGAATTATTTAAACTTGCATTTTAAATGCATTTGAAGTTTCCAAAACAGTGCACAAATTGGATATTTGGAAAGTTTAGGAAATTTGGGTCAGAATTCATATAAAGTTTGTAGTTGTTGGAAGTATAGAATGAAAGTTATTTAATTTTAAAGTTTGGTTTTATTTCTGCTAATTAAAAATTGAATTTGTACTTTTGGAATTCGCAGTAAAACTTTTTGTACCGCACTGGGGTGATACACACACGCTGCAAGGGGGGGGGCCCGTGGCCAGCGTGGCGAGAGCACGCACGCGTGGCAGTGGAGTCACTGCTGCGTGGCCCCTACCTGTCAGGCAGCAGGGCAAAAGAAATTGGGGGAACCCCGTGCGAGGGGCAGGATTCGATCCCTGCCCCTCTCGCTAGACTGCGTTCTGTCTGAACCGCTGCGGTGATTCACTTCGTTTGACAGACAAACAAACGCGGACAAGATATAGTTAAACGCCTGGCTTAACTGAACTTTGCTGACGACGGATTCCTTCCTCGACTGAACATGAACAAGGATGCTCGCCGGCGGGGAGAGGTCCGTGGCCGTGCTCGCTGCGATTGATTGTGTGCGTGTGCGGTAACGTGCTTGGATGCCGCAGAGTGGAGAGGAGGAGGGGAACACGGGCGCTCACCGGGAGGAGATCGAGGTGGCGGTGGTTGCTGACGAGGCCGTGACGGAGGCGCCGGCGGAGATGTCGTGGACGGTGGCGACAAGATAGAACCCCGCGAGCTCGACGGGGATGTCCAGGAGGTCGACGGTAGTGCGTTGAACGCGTTCCCGCGGTCAGCGAAGGAGGTGGGGCACGGGAACGGCTGCTGCTCTCGAAGGTTCAGAGGTGAAGATCGTCGACGGGGTGGATGCCGCGGCGGAGGCGAGGATGGCGGCGACAAATCTCGACGTGCACTGGCCCGCTGCGGTGCCCAACCGGAAGAGGAGAAGGTGGGTCACTGGTTTCGGAAGCTAGGTGAGATGGAGGTGGAGCTGCAGCGCCGGTGATCAACGAAGTTCAGAGAGCGGGCTCCGGCGAGGTTCAGAGCAGAGGAGGGAATTGGACGGAGAAGGTGGCGATCGGCGGCGGGCGAGGGGAAGAGGGAGTGCAGGCTAGGTCTAGGGTTTTTCTGCGGGGCTAGGAGTCCTTATAGGCGCCTGCACTCGCCCCTGGCCGTCGTGATCAGGCGCTGCTGCCGTGGCGCGGCTGGATGCAGCGCCGTACCGAAGGTAGGCGACGGGGGCGGCTGAGCGAAGCGTTACGCGGGGTAGCGGGCTGGGCTGGCTGCGCGCGAGAGATAGGATGCGGGCTGGGCCGCGCGGTAGCTAGGTTAGGTGCTGCCGTTTCCTTTTTATTATTTTGTTTTGTTTTATTTTTTGTAGTTTTGCTTTTGGAAGAAAATGATGGGTTTAAATTAATGAAAAATTTGGAGAAAATTTGGAGGAGTTCCTTAGGCCAAAAACAACCAGTTGGTACTTTTTATTTTCAAAAAGTTAAAGGTTTGAATGCTTTTTGAAATTTGAACCAATTTTGGGTGAAATGGTTAATATTAATAATCTTTATTAAAACCAATATTGAACATAGGGTAACCCCTAGGTAAAAATAGGCAAATTGAGTTGGTTTGATTTGGTAACAACATGATTTCAAAATGGTTCTGTTTTGGGTGCTTTGATTTGAATTTTTAATTGTGTTTGGAAAACGAATAATTGATTTAAACCCATTATTTTCCCAAGTGATCACTATGGAAAAAAATGGAACCAATTGGTTGTTATTATTTGTGATTTTTATTCCAAAAGTTGTAACAGAACAAGTATGAAAACAGTGTTTGAGTAAGGTTTGAATTTGAGTTGTGAAAACAGTGGAAAACAAATGCAACAATTTAGAAACAAAAGCAAACAACATGATGACATGATGCAATACTTAAATAAACAAGAAATCAAACATTCTAAATGGTAGGTTTTCATACTTGGGCTGTTACAGGCGACGGGGTCACGCGAGAAGGAAGGAGCCGGCGGCGCTGCTGGTGTCGGTTCCGGCCGGAAACAGAGAAGAGGGCGGCCGGGGTGGAGCTGGACGAAATCGTGGCAGGTGGGAGGGGCTCCTGGGCGTCGACGGCGCACCGCTCGCCGGCGGGAGGCGGGTGGCCGGGATGGAGAGGCGTGGCGGAGGAGGTGGGGAAGGAGGGCGCCGGAGGACAGCGTAGAAGAGGGAAGGGGCGGCGCTCGGCAGGGAAGGAGGACGAGGGGAGAGGGCGACGGGAGGAGGGAGACGAGGGGGGCAGGGAGGCGGCGGAGCTCGAGAGGGGCGCGGCCAGGTAGTCGCCGGCGGGTGCGGGTGGAGGCGGAGGTGCGGAGGGGAACCGGGGGGGCAACGATCAGGGCTCGGGAGGAGGAGGACGAGGGGATCGAAGGGATCCCCTCCTGGCGGCGGTGTGCGTGCGTGGTTCGGTGTGTGTGCGTGCGTGTGTTGAGTGTGTGGGTACGGGGTGGGCTTAGGGTTAGGTGTGCTAACAGGCCGGTTGGCCTGTGGGCTGGCCGGCCCTCAACCAATTTTTTTTTTATAAATAGAAATGCTAATAAAATAGGTTTTATGCACCAAATAATCTCCATAAAATTTTAGAAAAAATAGGGTTTGATTAATTTCAAACATATGCACGTTTTAAATGCGAGAGAATGCGTGATGCCACGATGCCATGCGATGCGAAAAAATAAAAAAACAACAAGCAACAAAATTCTAATTGGGGCAGTAACACCCCGGGTGTTACAAACCGTCCGCCTGGTGCGAGCACATTTGGTACCGGTTGTAGCCACCAACCGGTACCAAAGGTGTGTGGCAAAGGGACGCGTGGCAATCGTTCGCCTAGCCGAGCCCCTTTAGTACCGGTTGGTGGCTACAACCGGTAGCAAATAGTCGAACCGTTTTGCCTCCCGCGCCTATGTGGCCGGTTGGTGGTCGTCGGCGTAGCCAAAAAAAAAATAGGCCGACGGGGTTGCCGTCGTCGTAGACTAATTTTTTTTTCATTTTCCGTTACCATGTCGGGTACATACGCCGACGGCCCCGATATTTGGCCGTCGGCGTATAAAACGGCCGTCGGCGTATGATCGCTCTCCCGTAGTGACAATGGCACATGTGTTTAGATATGTTTTCCTCAACGTTCGGTTGAATCGTTCATGCCCATGCCTTTTTCCTTGTTGTTCCTTTGTGCACTGTCCGGTGGTGCGCCCAGGTCCTCCATACAAATTCGAGAGGCGTGCGTCGCCTCCTTATAGGTTGTTAGCGCCACGGTGGCTTGCCGCTCGTCGCCATGGACTCATGAGCGATGGGCTCCCTTGTTGCAGTGACGAGGGATATTTGCATTACGCGATGCTCGATGTGCTAGTTGGTCTCCTAGGTGACCACTGCCCTTTGGCCTTAGCTGGCACTCGCTCCTCTAGTCTTCCGTACCCATAACTATCTCCTCCTCATCGTCGTCGTCAGCATCTAAAGCGTAGGATCTGCGTGCATCGGTGGCGATGTACGCGAAGCTGTAGTCAGGGTGTCCTATGTGGTGGCGGGGTGACGAACCATTTTCTTTACGAAGGCAAGAGCACGATGGGACATGGGGGCACAAAGAACCATCTTATAAGGGTTTAGAGTTCCGGAGAGAAACAATAACGCGGCCCGTGCGGGAGGTGGCGAGTGGTTTACCGCCGCCTTGTCAGCTTGAATGTCTGCGATGCGTGGGGAGCCGTACCACCATCGTGTCGGCAGTGGAAGCGCTGCCCGGATACTGAGAAAAGCTAAGAGGCACCATTAAAACTAACTCTGACCGGCTTCAATGTCGATTGTTGCCGATGACAAGGATTGGCCTTTGAACAACACATGCTGCATTTTCTGGCATACACATCACTGATGTGTCTTGGTGTTGAGCTTGAGGTCGAATTAAGATGAAAATACTGTTGTGTGGGTGCATGCTCGAATATTTCTGACCACCGCACATGTGAGACCGGCAAGACCTGCCTCCATATATCATTTTATTCTTTTGAGAATGGTCCTATTTTTAGCCACGTACGTATTTCATGTAAACCGTGAGTCAACATTCCAAAGTACGACCATCAAAAAGACTTTCAAAAGTACAGTGATATCCTCATCGGACACATCGCATGCAAGTTAATCGATGTTCAGGCTGAATGTCAGAGGGGCGGATACTTCAACAACGCCCCGCAGACTGAATGATAGAGGTTAAGATGTTCAGTCTGTTATGAAATTCTGCAAACTGCAATGTCGTGGACACACGAAAAATATTGGCGTGGCGGCCGTGCCCGGTGCGACCATACCACCCTCTACTCTGATATCGATCGATATGTATCATCACCCAGTCCTGGTGAGCCAGCCTTTACAATGTCCATCATCGGTTCGCTCTCTCTCCTCTTTTTGATTTTTTTTCCAATTGGGCTACTCCCCTTTCCGTCACTCAAATAACGGAAATACAAGATTTACTACGCCCGAAGATTATTAAGAGTGGAATTCAGAAGAATGCAAAAATGGTGATATTAGTAAAACAATCAACTTCAAAGTATGACACCATGGGTGATTATATATGACTAGCACACCAAGGAGATGTGTTAGTTCGGCCGATATTGTTTGATATTGAATGATTCTTCTATAAAAGAAAGAGAATAGTGAAAAATAGAATTGCAAAAGTATATGATATAAAAGAAAAGACTAGAAATGTCCAGCTCACGAGTATATGTTTGATGTCCAAGTTAAGAGATGATTTGCTAACAGGGTGGTACATACGCAACCTAGCATTATACAATGATGTAAACTATATATCACTATTTGACCGTCTTTACATAGTAGAGAACGGGTTTTTGGTGTTTAAAACTAGTTTCAGAATTTCGATTTTTTTTTTGTTGTCGTCATTTTTTTAGGGTCGACTATTTAGTTGATTTTGTGGTCAATTTTTTAAAATAATCACAACGGTCGGAATATAACTTGATTTTATTCTCAAAATACCCTAGGATATAATCCTATCAACTCTAATGATAACATCTGCCATGCCCCATGCGTACATACTGTTGGATGCAGGACTAGGAGACAATAATATAATCTATTTTATAATTAAAATATTATGTTTTAATGATATAATTTTTATGACCGTTGAATATGAGATACACACGTGTAGAAACATAAACAAACTGTTATACCGTTTGTTATGTATGAGAGACAAACCTGTTAATATTAGATAAACACACTGTTATACTATTTCTCATGTGGACATCTTCTATAAAAAAACGCCATCAGTTGCTAGTGGCTGGGATGGTCCTATCTTTTTTTCTACTATTTCTCATGTCTCAAACCCCGCGTCGCCACTCTTTCTCTCTCCCTTAGCTCCCTCTCTCTCAGCTCACCAACATGCACGCACGCCACACAACCCGACAAGCTCCACCGCCCTCTCTCCTTCTGCGGGCAAGAAGCGCCGCCGCCTGGTTCGCGTACGGGTGCGTCCGAGACCACCTCCGGCCAATCCTACCTGCCTCCCCCTGTCCTCCCCTTCCTCGCCTGGCTCTGACCGCGACCTCCCGCTGGCCGGCAACGCAGGGGCCATGTCTGGTCTTCCACGACCTCCCCCCCGCCCCGCGGGAAAGCGCTTCGACGATGTGGTCCTCGTCCACGAGCTCGGGCCGTCCGCGTCGTTGGCTCCTCCTCTGGTTCGACCGACGGCTCTCCCCGTCGCCCGTTCGCTGCGCCTCGGCTCTAAGGCGGCCTCCTCCGTGGCTGCAGCAAGCCGTCCTCACCAAGGACCGGCCATCACCATGCCTCTGTCTCGGGTTCCCCGTTCCCAGATCGATCCTCCTTGTGGACTGGCCAGCCACGACGAAGCTCCACGGTGGCTCCTCTCCGACCAGGCTGTGGCCGCCTCCGCTTGCTCCTCCTCGAACTGGCGCTGCTCCTGACGTCCGCGCTGAGCCCTCATTGGCGCTATGTTCGCTTTGCGCACAACTTGTTCGACACGGTGCTTGGAAGAGGCTCGATGCCCCTTCGCTCATCCGTGACCATGAATGACACCGCTGAACCGCACCACTACTCCTCCCCAACACCGTCCGTGCGAAGTACATCATCGACAAGATCTTCGACCACTCTGGATTCGTCAAGAACCGCAACATGAACGCCTAGAATGCCGCCGTGTCGCCTTTGTTCGTTTTGCGTTGGCCGGGGCCTTCGTGCCCCGTGCATCCCGTGTATGTGTTCGTGTCGGTGTTGTTGAGCCAAGGCCTACAAGACCGCTCCGTGAATCCAGTCCCCGATGCCAAGTTTGCCATCAACCCCAAAGACGGTAACGTTGTGGTTCCGCCACAACTACTTCGACCACGGAGCGAGAACGACTACTTCCACTACTTCGTTTACTTCCTCGACGTCTACTACTTTCTCTACGTCCCGAAGTTTCCGGCGTTGAACCCCGAGATCCTCTTTCCAACGTGCGAACCCAAACCCTAAACCTTATACCCTATATGCCCTATTTTCTATATAATTTCATCTATGTTGTTCATATGAATTTTTTCATCATGTTTTCATCGCATCTCTTGTGGGTTATGGGTAATTTGCAATCACCTAACAATTAAATATGGAATGTCTTGTGATGTTATTTATATATTGTCCCTGCTCCCTTTAAATTGGCGTAGCTCATCTATATCTTGTCTTGCCATGTTAATCAACATTTAAATTGATGGGTAGATAAATAACTTGACCCTCCTAAATTAAACGTTGGGCTTCTGGCTCAACTTAAATTGACTAAGTTGCATCTTCTTGTGCATCTCGCATGTCATGCATATATAATAGGGTCATGCTGGATCTTTTACCGTATTAGTAATGGTCCCATCTTGTGTTTCTTCTAGCACTTGCTTTTTCCCGAATAGCACGTTCAGATGATGTGAGCAACAACAAGTTCTGCTTCCTCTACAAGCTAGATAACAGGCAAGCTTTACTCACTTGCTATTGATGTTTGAAGATTCCTCATTTGCTCCCTACGCTTACCGTTGTCTATTATGCTAGCCTTGTATTACGATTCTTTGTTGCGATCACATCCATATATTTATCTTGCAGCCACGATATAACCTTCCCTCCACATCCTTGTTTTTTAACTTGTTGGACTTGCGAGTCGTAGTGCCTTCTTAGCTTCTTTGGCGAGTTTGGTTCTTTGTCACCTGACTAGTATGATAGATTGGTTCAACTTAATAAAATGATCTTAATGTTTGGGGAAGTAATAAAATTTGAATTCGAGTTAAGGCACCGGTGGGAGGCCCTTAAAGGTTTTTGGTCCATCTGGTGTCGACTTAGGAAAAGGTTATTGTCCACTGATCCATGAATGATCGCGCTAACCATATTGTGGGAGGTAATGAGACTCCCCACAACCTATTATCCCACTGCACTCTTGTTCAGGATGCTACAACGTAGTTCGGTCTTTCCATTTGGTGTACGCACATCACCAGTTCTATGGGTACGATGGGAACGATGTTGAGGATGATGATGGTATGTTACCGATGTGCGTACAATTATATAGGTTTTTGCGGTATGACGTGAAACGGACAGTTCCGGTTTGGTTTGATACGTTTCGCCCGTAGGCACAAACGGCTAGGTCCGCTTCATAGCATCGGTCGGACTCTTGATGCGGTTCCAACCTAACTAGGTGGCTCCCTGGATTTGTTTTTGGTGAGGTGAAGTGTTATACCGGCAGTCTCGCGACAGTTTGGTGCGTGTGGCTATAGTAGTGCATCCCTGCAGGGTTAAATCTTTTTGAAAAGGCATATGTCCGCACTTATGTGATGATCTTGGAGAAAGTGATGGCTAACAAGTCAGATAACGTACACCTAAATGATATTTGTTAACCTGTGTGATAATGAGATCACTATTTCAACTATTTCAACATGTGTGAGTTTTCCTCGGGTTACCTCCTGGCAATTGGTTGAAGGGGGTAAATCCTGGATGGGTTCTGTTGTTGGTGAGTAGTTGTAGTTCTAGTTGGTTTCAGTGCGCTCTTTCATCCCTTTCTAATAGACGGAACTTAGTGTGTCTCTATAAATTGTTAGTGATGCTTGCCGCTACTAACCCCTTCTCCCAGAATTTAAAGCATTGATAGATTGTGAAGTGTTTGGCATACTTAATAGTATTGCATATCTTGCCAGTACTTTACCTTAATGATCCCTTCGGGGCTGCATATTCCAAAATAGAGTCAACAGGTTTGAAGTTTGACGATGTTAGCTTGGGAATCCTTCTGTCTTGGCCTGGCAGGGATTGGGCACCATCGCTTCTCTTATGGACTCTTAGTCCAATTCGTAGTCGGATACTCTTACGTTTTCCACTGTTCTTTGGATCTATGTATTGTATAAGTTGTATTCTTGACTCGTTGGAGTCGTGTTGTATATATTTGTTTTCTTGATGTTCCGGATTATTCGTGAACTGTTGTAATGATCACCAAAAGTTGACAACCCGGGATCAGTATTATGTGGATTCTGGCAGGAATGCTGAAATCACCATAATATCATGATTCAGGGGCTTCACACTTAACAAACCAACAGGTTCAAGAATTTTCTTTGTATGACTTGTTGGATTCAATATGGACTTCCACGATCCCGATGTTGATTATTGATTAGGAAAATGGTTTCCGAATCATGTCTAATTGTTATCGAACCTGTAGGGATCACATAGTTAAGACGTCATACTTATTTGTTCATATTGGATGGTCCAGAGAAAGTGTGGTTATCATCCGGATGTTTCCGACGTGATAGCATTATTACTCAGAGAGATTATGGGGGACATAAGATAGCCTGGGATGATGGGAATATGTTTCTGACATTGTTAGATAAGTTCGATGATTTTATCTACAGGGGTCACAACGTGCCGGAGATGTTTCAGGGGACTTTCCATATAGGGGGTGAGTACCAGAGGGGGCGGATTTCCCCCTCATGTCCGAACCCTAATTTTGGGGGCTGCTAGGTGGGGTCTCAGTGGGTTCACAAGTTGATGTTCATCGTACCGGTATTTTTCTTAATTTTATTAGAGAAATAAAGAAGAAAACAAAAGAGAAAAAGAAAATAGGAATGTGAGGGAGGTGGAGATGGACTCCACCTCACCAATCCGAATTGTTCTAGCAAGGGAGGTGCAACCACCTTTGATGATGCGGCCACCACTTCCCAGGACAACTAGGACTCCTCCCTCCCTCTTGGAAAGGACCCCAAGGCTCAAGGAAAAATACACAATTGGCTCTGAAGCCTCTCTCTAGAAAACTAGAGGGTCTAATTAGGGTTCTAATTAGGGCCCCTATAATTGAATTAGAGATTCCTCGAATTGGGTTTTGAGGTGTCCTCTCATGATTAGATCAAGATCTAATCTCTCTCTCATCAGGCATAAATGGCATCATCATCGGCAGATGTTCTGTGCTCCATGTCGATAACGCTAAGATCTAACCTCGCTCGTACCTCGATAGTATTTGTTTTCTTCTACTATGTACACCAAATTTTTTATCAGAGTGGTCTATGCGTAGGTAGATGCATGATACGTCGCAAACATATCTACTTTTCCAAACACTTTTCTTGATGTTTCTCCTCTCATATGCATAATTTGGATCAAACTAACACAGACTAACGTTGTTTTCAGCAGAATTACTCTTGGTGTCTAGTTTTATGCAGAAAATCAATTTCGTCGGAAACTTGCAGAAAAAATCAAAAAATTCTATTTCCATGGAAGATTCCCGGAGCACGAAGGACAGCTGGAGGGGGGCCACCAGCCCTCAGGGGCTGGCAGCCGCAGCCTCCCCCTTGGCTGCACCTGGTGAGCTCCTCGGGACCTGGAACCACCCGAGGGCCCCCTTTGGTATTCAGACTCCATCGTCCCCGAAACAAGGAACCGGTAAAGTATTTTATTGAAAACGATATTGTTAGGGCTTAATGCATATTATCCACTATTGTTTTTTATTATCGTAGTTGCAACTTGGAGTGCTTAGGGCCCAAGTGCCATGATTTCAAATCTGAACATGTTATATTTTTACGAGCATAATTTTTGTTTTGGATCATATTGGCTAGTTGTATACAGTTATTATTTTATTTAACCCGAGACCCCAAGGTGACAGGTTGGGATATCAGAGGGGGTGTATTTTAGTTCCAGGATTAATGTTTCCATCGTATGTTAATGTTTTGCTCCGATACTTGGTATAATATATGTCTTAATTGCAATTAGTTCCTTTTTGGCCCCGTAGCAACGGGATGGTAGGAAAAAAACGCCGTGCAATTTCTTATTTCAAGCACGTACGACAATTTCTGGGAAACATGCGTATGATAGTTTGTGACTTGGATGCCCTCTTATATATTTGTGTTACCCTTTGTTATCTGTACTACATGGTCAATCTCATTCATGCAACACCCGTACATCCATCCCTAAACCTACGGTGTTTTTCATACTGCTGCTCACTCTATTTACTACTAATAAAAGGTTGCACATTTTGAAATCTGAACCATTTTGAAAAGTTGTCCATCTTGAAAAATTGATCATCTAAAATTTTTTTCATATTAAAAATTGTTCTTTTTCAAAAAAAAATTAATATTGCACGTCCTTTTAAAAAATTATTCCATTTTAGAAAACTGTTCAGATTATATTAGAAGAGCTTCATCTTGTCTTAGTTTTAATATCCCTAATTCGAAGTCGGATGATGTGTCGGTTGGTCTCCTCGGTGGCACTGCTCTCAGCCACCGCTAGCTAGCGCATCTTCCGTCCCGCGGTGTCGTATGATTCCTGTAGGGCGTCCTTCTATCGGAAAGCCGGCATGTCATCTCATCCTTTGTCCCCTCGTCCTTCCCATGGAGGTGACAATGAGATATGGCGGAACCATTTTATTTACGAATGCAAAGCACTATGGGATATGGCGGAACAAAGGACCATTTTATAAGGTTTTAGAGCTGACGTGTGGTTTACGGTCGCCTCGTCGGTTTGAATGTGGGCGATGCGTGGGGAGCCGTACGGCCATCGTGTCGGCAGTGGAAGCGCTGCCCGGAAACATAAAAAAGCTGAGTGGCACCATTAAAACTTACTCTGACCTGCTTCTACGTCGATTGTTGTCGATGACAAAGATTGGCATGCGAACATCCCATGGGTGCATGCTCGAATATTTCTGACCACGGCACATGTGAGCCAGGCAAGACCTCACCTACCTCCATATCTCATTTGATTCTTTTGATAATGCTCTTTCTTTCTCGATCGGGGAAACAGATGTCCTAACCGCGAGGCAAGTTCAGAAAGTACGGCTTAGGCCGTTCTTGTCGTTTGTTTTCTCCTTCTATATCAATATAAAGGCAAAGCTTTTCCCTCGTTTCAAATAAAAAGTTCCGAAAGTAAGCACAGTCTGATGGTTCTTCTTCATGCATGGCGGTGCAAAGTTTTATGATGACCAGGACCTCACCCTCTGCATGCACACCATCCTTTATGTTTTATGAGTGCCATAAAGTACCGTTTCAGGCCCCGCTTGGATTCCTGGGTTTTAGTTAAATCTCTTGCCTCGTTTTTTTTTAAAAAAAATCAAGGACATGAGGGCTGGAAAATGTGCAGAAAACTATCTTCCTGGAACTGGGTTTAACCATTCTCTGCCCTCAGAACATTTCAGAAACTAGAAGAATACCCCGCGTGTTGCTGCGGGGATCGCTTTAGAAACTACATTATATTGTAAACAAAAGTTTATAAGAGACATGACACATTATGTTTTCTAAGTGAATACACAAAATTAAATTGATCATAGACTGGTGGAAACAGGGGTATTCACACCGGTTTGTAAGGGCCTTTGGGCCCAGATACAAATCCGGTGCTACGTATCCGGGACTAAAGACCCCCCCCCCCCCGCCCTTTATAACCGGTCTGTCACAAACCGGTGATAAAGGCCTCCATGTGGGCGCCGAGGAGTGCGCGCAGGCGGAGGACCTTTAGAACCGGTTGGTAACACCAACCGGTCCTAATGATTTTTTTTTCCTTTTTCTTTTCAGGGTTTCCGATTCCGTATTTAGGGTTTAGAGTTTAGGGCGTGTTCTGTATTTTCAGGGTTTCCGTTTACGTGTTTCCGTTTACGTCTTTCCGATTCCGTGTGTCCGTGTTTCGTTTTTTACGAACACGGAATCGGAAACACGTAATCGGAAATATGTATCCGGAAACACCGATTCCGTGTTTGCGGTTAAGTGTTTCCGATTCCGTGTTTGCGGTTAAATGTTGATGCATCAAATAAAAGTACATATATATATACATGTAACACGAAGTACTCGACCGAGCATTACATAATCTGAAGTTCGTTTCCAAATAGCTGTATACTTGCATAGAGAAGGGAGCTGCCTATTGGTTCATAGGATGGAAAAATTCTCCGCCTTCATCTATGACTTGCGTGAGGAGAAATCCTGCCAATTCCTCTGCAACTGCCTTGCAACGTTCGATTGGTTTGAGCATCGCCCGATTTCGTTGCATCTTTAAAAGAAGTAGATGAAAACAATTTAGTTATGAACAAAACTAAACATAATTGATGGCAACATAAATAAAGTTGTGAAGATCCGGTTACGTACCTCTAGATTTCTGGAAGTACGGGATTTCTCATTGATAATCTTGTGAATGAACGCGCAAACGTAGTATCCACAATAATCAGTGCCCTGTGGTGGTTGCGGGACTTTCTATATACGAGAACATAATTCAGTCAAATTAATAATAATCAAGATAATGGTAATGGTATTGAAACCAGGGTACGTAGTACTGCTTACTTTGTTAATCTGAAAGAGGAGCTTGTCTGCCCATGTACCGGGTTCTTCCTTGATGAACATTTGCCAAACCCTGGCCGACAAAAAAAAAATGAATACAAGAGTTAATTATTACTTACTTGATATCAGGAAATGAACGAAAAAGAGGCCGATGAACGAAAGAGGCCGATATATATACCTTTAAAACATCTGACGCGCGCTCTTCCATGTGTCAGCGTCCCAGGTTAACGAGTCCCATACTTCAACTTGTCCTTGATCGATTCTAATGATGAACAATATGAAGTGGGACCTGCGCACGTGTACACACGCAGTCATGCATACTCATCAATTACACTTAACATCAGGTAAGCAAAATGGAATGTCTACAAGACAGTAACACTCACTTGAATCCGTAGGGCCAAAGTATTTCTTTTTTGGTACTTTGTCGCTTCAAAAACCTTAGCAAATCATCCGGTGTATCCTTGTTGAACTTTTCTATTGTGTCTTGATGATACGAATACGGGTCAATGAACCCAAAGTCCCTGATTCCTGCCGGCCTGCATTCACGAATCTTCATTCTGCGTAGTAGCGTACAAAAAGAATGTCGTGAGTGATAATTATACGGGCAATGAACGCAAGCTTAACTAAATAATTAAATTACACAAATAAATCACTTACAAACAGTAGCAGCTGAGGATAGACTTGTCGAGGGCACGTTGATTGTACATCTGGAAGAAATCATCGAACCCAAGCTCCACACCGTACTCTCCGAAGTAGTGTTGATCCTGAACTGCCGCCATGATACAGTCTCTCTTTTGCCTTGCGGCCTCCAAGTACCAATCATGTAAATTCCGTAGTTGGGTTGTTAGAGCAGTAGGATTTTCGACCAGAGGGTGCTTGGGCTTGTATTGATATACCACATCAGCAATAGCGTAACCTACGTCGCCCATGCGTGGACCGGACACTGAAGCCTGGTCAGATAACACCTTGAGCGGGGCAATTGACCGTGCTTCTTGTTGTCCGAGCTGGGGAACTTGTTCCCCGCATTTCGTCTGGTCCGCCTGCTTCATCTGCTCCGTCAGGTTCATGTGTGCGGTGTGCATCTTCTCAATGTACCGTTCATAGTCTGAAAGGGGCGGCGGTGGCGGCGGTGCAGGATAATATAAGTTGTCGATGGTGCGCTCAATTTTCCACTTTGGGATGCCCTTCAGAGTTTCCTTCCAGATGTCTGGAGGGGGCTTCAGGGGAAACCGAGCGAACCATGCTTTGTTTTTGGCTTTCACGGCCTCGGCTAGTTCCTCCGGATTCATCAGGCCTGGTAACTTCGGGGGAGTCTCGACTTTCTTGGGTTTCCTTGGTCTCTTCTTGGGAGGAGTCCCGTTTCTTCTGAACTGCAGCTTCCGCTTTGCCATACCCGTAGTGGGCGTATCCGTCGGCTCACGGGAGTGCACGGGCGATGGACCCTCGGCCTCGGGCTCCCAATCTTCGTTGTGGGGTGGACTTGGATGTGCGTTGGGGGCTGGACTTGGAGGTCGTGCATTCTCTGTACGAAAGTGAAAAAACTATTAAAAATAGGCTTACATGTGGTGCAACATTCAGTAATTGATGGAGGTGGTGCATTTGTACCTGGAGGAGTCGGTGTTCTTGGGGCCGCGTTAGGAAACACGATGTGTTTCTTACTCCACAAGATGATACCAAGCTCCATTTCTCCCAGTGTCTTCTCGCCTTCACCTCCAGGAATATGGAGCTCAATTGAATGGCATCCCGGCGTAATTGTTGACAACCCGACACGAGCATGGGATGCTGGAATCTGACCACCATGGTAGGTTGCTCCAGGTTGATTCGGTAAAGCCTAGCCTGATGTCACCCTGAAGGATATGTTCCCCATTGGCATATGTATCTCACAGTTTGTCTTCTCCGTGATATCATCCACGGGGTAGTGAGGCACCGACGGTTCGACTGCACGACCGTCTTCTAGCTGCAGCTGCGTGGAACCCACGCTGCTTCTATGCTGAGATGGGACAGCATCTGCTATAGGATCGTCTCCTATTTGCAGCTGATCAGGTGCAGGATGTTCTACCTCCTCTTCATTAGGTACAGGGTGTCCCCCTTTCTTCAAGAGAAACACCACCTTTTCTTCTAATGTCGATATCCGTTCCATCGCCCTTTTCTTGCTTCTATCACGGCTTATGTAAGTGCCAATGTCCGCTGCAAACCCTTGGCTCCACGGGGTAGTGGCTCCAAAGCCTCGTGTTCGTCCCCACTTTTCGGGGTTCCCGAGTGCCTTCGTCAGCTCATCGTTCTCTCTATCGGGAACAAAAGTTTCTTTTCGAACATCTTCTATTGCCTGCTCTAAATCTGATACAACTTTTGTTATTTTTGCCGACCATAGTCCCTCCGCAACAATCCTCTCAGTCTCAGCGTGCAACGTTGCCCCATGCGCGAACAACCAGAACTTGGACCTATCGGGCCAGTCATGTGTCTGTAGAATGATACCTCTTTTCAGAAGCGCATCTTCATAGCGTCGCCACCTAGGCAGCGCAGTCATGTAGCCACCTGACCCCAAAATATGGTGATATTTCTTCTTCTTCGCATTCTCCGTATTTGTGGCTGATCGGGATGTAAAGACACCCGATTTCTTGTACGCCTTAAAATCATCCCAAGCGTCTCTTATCTTCACTAGTTGCCCAGTGAAAACTGGATCTTCGTCCTTATATTTCTTCCACAGGTCTTTCTTCCACCTCTGGAATTGTGTGGCCATCTTCTTCAAAGCCCACTCCTCGACTTTCTTCTTCTTATCTTCCGCTACGCTGAAATTTAGCCATACCGTGTCGCAAAGCAGTTTTTTCAATCTGTCATCGACATAAGTAGCTCCAACGTTGGCGCCTATTCCATTCTATTAAGTTGATCGGGACCAGGTCTCTTACAACAACTCCGCACTGATTTACGAATTTGCGATAAGTTTCTGGGGGGCTCCAGTGGTTTGCCATCAGCAGCAACTGTATCGATCGAGAACCTTGCGGTATCTTTCAACCTTGCGGCCGGGCCTCGTTTCGACTTTGTCTCAGTACTTGCGCTAGCTGTTCCGGAGGGCGCCTAAACGGGAAAATAATGATTCGTTAGTAAGTGCAATACAAATTAATTGTTGCGTCAACAATTAATTGTTGCATTGTATCCCTTGTTTGTATGACCGGAAATGTTACTAAGAGCTGGCCAATCATTGATGGTCACGAAAAGCAACGCCCGTAGGTCAAATGGCTTTTGTTCGTTCTCATCCCACACACGTACACCTGGTTTGCCCCACAGTTCTAAGAGTTCTTCCACTAATGGCCTTAGATACACATCAATGTCGTTGCCAGGTTGCCTCGGGCCTTGGATGAGAACTGGCATCATAATGAACTTGCGCTTCATGCACAACCAAGGAGGAAGGTTGTACATACATAGAGTTACAGGCCAAGTGCTATGACTGGAGCTCTGCTCCCCAAAAGGATTAAAGCCATCTGTACATAGACCAAACCATAAGTTTCTCGCCTCTCCTGCAAAGTCTGGAAAGTCTCTCTCGATCTTTCTCCACTGCGATACATCGGCGGGGTGCCTCAACTTTCCATCTTTCTTACGGTCTTCTTTGTGCCATCGCAACAACCTAGCATGCTCTTTGTTTCTAAACAGACGTTTCAGCCATGGTATTATAGGAGCATACCACATCACCTTAGCAGGAACCCTCTTACGGGGGGGCTCGCCGTCAACATCACCAGGATCATCTGCTCTGATCTTATACCGCAGTGCAGTGCATATCGGACATTCATCCAAATTCTCGTACTTCTCACCGCGGAAGAGAATGCAGTCATTAATGCATGCATGTATCTTCTGCACATCTAATCCTAGAGGGCAGAGAGCTTTCTTTGCTTCGTACGTACTCTCAGGCAATTCGTTATCCTTTGGAAGTTTTGGCTTCATTAGTTGAAGTAAACTCTCAAATGCCTTGTCAGTCACACCGTTTTGTGCCTTCCATTTCAGAAACTCCAGTGTGGTACCGAGCTTTGTGCTACCATCTTCGCAATTTGGGTACAACAATTTTTTGTGATCCCGTAACATGTTGTCCAGCTTCAACCTCTCCAATTTATTTTCACAGTCTTCCCTTGCATCAGCAATAACTCGGCCAAGATCATCATCGGGCTCTTCTGATGCCTGTTCTTGATCACCTCCTTCTTCTGCATTCTCTTCCATTGCAGTATCGTCGTATTCAGGGAACAAAGGATCTTCTTCTTCTTCTTCATCGTCTTCCATCACAACCCCTCTTTCTCCATGCTTGGTCCAGCAATTATAGCTGGGCATGAAACCTCTCCGAAGTAGATGGCCGTGAAGGATTCTTTCGGAAGAATGTTCTCTGACGTTCCGACAATCAACACATGGGCAACACATGAAGCCATTATCTTTGTTCGCCTGAGCTACAGCAAGAAATGCATTCAGGCCTGCCATATACTCGGAAGTGCGTCGGTCACCGTACATCCATCGCTGCCGTGCATCCATCTGCATCATATAATTAAGTTTATCAAAATACATATTAATACAGAGATGACCACAGTACATCGACAAATAATACTTTTTTATGTATCAGTTACAGATGAAAAAGATAATTTGTTAACCTCGGTCGAAGATACCATTTTCAGTGAGCTTGTGTGCGTCTCGGGAATTTCGTCGAACACCTCGTGTGCATAGTAAAAAACACACTATAACACCACACTCTCTCACACCCCCAAGGAAAAAAAAAGATGGAAGGAGGGGGGGGGGCTGGGGCACTATATATAGGGGAAGGGGGCATTGGTCCCGGTTCATTTACTGAACCGGGACAACAGGTCATGCGCGTGCCACGTGGCCTGTGGCTAGGCATTGGTCCCGGTCCGTGGCAAGAGCCGGGACCGATATGCCCCCCACGAACCGGGACCAATGCGCCCAGGCGATTCCTGTTGCCCCGGGCGCACGAACCGGGACCAATGCAGGGCATTTGTCCCGGATTTGGTTGCAACCGGGACAGCTGCCCCCCGGCCCCCTGGACGAGAGGGGTTGTTTCCACTAGTGATGGCGATCGCTATTGTGACAGCGGTTACCGTGGCGGCGATGGCGACAGCGGCGACAATGGCAACAGGGACGATGGTGACAGCGGTGACGACAGCAGCGGTGATAACAGGCCAGTAACAGGCAAGTAACTTATCCGTGATCCGCCTTTTCTCCACGGATTTCCCTTTTCAAGGTACGGCCAAGTAACAAGCAAAGTTAGTAGTAATGGATGCACATATCATCTCATAAAAATTCCTTTGCTCCATGTCACCAACTTAGCACAGAACCCCTTAGCTTATTACTAATGCAACTCTAATACTCCACGGAAACAATGTCATGCAAAAAAAAAATGATCTAATGACATGGATAACAAGGTTACCCTCCAACAGATACCGCCCCCCTGTCGACAGCGGCCACAGTTATGACGGTAGGGATTGTGGTGAAGACAGCAATGGAGATGACAACAGTAGTGGTGACGACGACCCCTATCGTCACGGCGGTCGCGTGATGCGCATAGACAAAAGCGGCGATTTCGCCGGCTACAGCTCCGAGGACGTGTGAGTGCAGGAGCAGAGCTCACACGGTGGTTATAGTTATCTCGTCTTCGTCAAGTTAATCCCTAGCTTCATAGTTACACATCTTTCGTACGTGTGTGGTTGGTGGTTTCTATTATCTATGTGTGACATCATTCTGATGTTCCCATGCATTGTTAACAATAAAGCAATCAATGGAGTGAGTATTCTTGCTTTACTTACGGAGTTCAAAGTCAGTACTCAGTTTAGGGTCGAGTGGAGTGGTGTGTAGGCGACAGCTTTGTCGAGAGCGATGTTAGGTATCGTAAATCCTTTGTAATTTAACCCTCTCTTCTATAAAAATCTGATATGCAATTGCATAACCACTACGGGAGAAAACCTCTTTGCCGTGTGCCAACTGCACACCGCAAAGACTACAAAACACACGGCAAAGCCTTTGTCGTGTGCTTTTCATTGGGGCACACGGCAAAGAGTACACGGTAGCGATTTGCACGGTGAAGATCTCTTTGCCGTGTGCATATCACCGTGGCACACAGCAAAGACCTCAAGTGGGCCCCACCACCAATTGGGCGCATAACAAACGGAAAACCCGGTGGGGCCCACCTGTCAGTCTTTGCCGTGTGCTAGCACATGGCAAAGTATTGACACATTGGGGTCCACCGACTGGTTTCTTGGTTGTGTTAGATTAGCCCAAGGGGACACAAAACATAAAGGTAGAACCCAGCTCTTCAGAAAATTCACGATGTTTCGTCCCATACGGGAGTTTCAGCGTATAAGCGCATGTAAACTCACGAGAGAGAAGTGGATGCCGGTGAAGCGGGTCACACCCCGGAGTGAAATCTTTTCCATCCAAAACACACAACACACATATACCTACATGGTACGGTACCCCCTAACTTGTGTTGGGATCCAGATGCTCCGGAGCCCACCTCTGGTGAAACCCTAGACGCGCTGGAGAAATACCGGACTTATACGGATACACGCGGTAACGGCGTCGCAAGGGGTAGCAATGTGGAACTACTTGTTTGGTTGTGTTAGGATAGCCCATTGGAACACAAAACAATAAGGTAGAATCCAGCTCTTCGGAAGATTCCCGTTGTTTCCTCTGATACGGGAATTTCACCATATAAACGCGTGTAAACTCCATAGAGAGAACTGGATGCTGGTGAAGCGCGCCACGCTTTGCCTGGTCGATCCCTGCTGGCGGCGGCGAAGCTTTAGGTTTCCCCCCTCGGCCGCCGTGCGGGGGCGGACGCGAGAGGGACGCGATCTGCCTACTTACTACTCGTCTGGTTGGTATTGTCCACCTGGCTTCTGGTTGAAGATACATATCGATCGATATCAGAGCAGAGGGTGATGCGCTCGCACTAAAAAATTATAGTGAACCGAAAATACCACTTAAAAATTATAGTGAACAGAAAATGAACTAAAATTCTGATAAAATGAGAAAATAATAGTGAACAAACATCGATGAACAAAAATAATACTGAATAGAAAAATAATTGTGAACCAAAAATGTCGGTGAACAAAAAAGATAGTCAACCGAATAATAGTAAACCAAAAAAGAACTAAAATTTGGTTGAGCTGAAAATAATTGTGAATTGAAACAGTAGATTGATGGGTTAAAAAATTGTTCATAGGTTCACAAAAATATTTAAAGACATTTAAGAAAATGTTCAGTGTTCAAGAAAATATATTACCAAAAATGGAAAATGAAAAATGAGAAAAATAAAAAACAAAAATAAAAAGGAAACCAAAAATAAAAAAAACTTCTAAACTAGAAATGCTTCAATTTATAAAAACCGGGAGAGTCCGAATAAGGACTTGCTATAGGCGACAGATAGTGCCCGCGCACGGCCGCCGCTCCTCCGGCTACAAGTAAGCAGCACTGCCCATGCAGCCAATCCGTATCCTATCATGGCCGCACCGATGCCGCCCTTCACCGTCCCTGTTGTATCTCCGTTGTGCGCCATCGAAGTGGAAGAATTAAGGTTCCCAGCCGCCGTGGCGCACGCACTCCGGTGATCAATTCCTGTCAGACCAGCACCTCTTCGGCCACGATGAGCCACACCGAGTTTCTTCGAAGCCCGACCCGAGCCTCCATTCCCATCTCAGCAGTGCAACGAGCCGAGCTAGGCTCGGCCCGATAATGGTGAGCTTATTGCAGGCTCGGGGCGAGCCCAGACCAAGCCGGCTCGCGTCCAGCAAGATGCACCAGCATGAGCATGAACACCACGGCCCCTGCGAACCAGCGAGCCCGGCGACGACGGGAGCCTTCTGACGGCTTGAGGCCGACTACGCCGACTACAACCGCGCACCACGGAAACATGTGCGAGCCTTGTGATGGCGACCCGTTGTGACCTGGCTGTTGATGCGAACGGAATAAAGCTCGACCAAAGAAGCACGGTGGCCTCTCCGGCGATCTCCACGGGCGTGTATGAGCATTGCAGGGCGCTTCTTTGCCTCGGTGCAACTATCTATTATGTGCGTTGCAGGCTTGCAGCCTCGCCCGTCATCGACGTGCGCCTCGCCACGCGCGTTGCAGTGTTGTTCGTGGCCCACGTGTAAGAAAACGGCGTGCCTTTTCCCGCCGTACGCCTCGCCGACATGCGCTTTGCAGCCTGCTTGCGTAGTCGCGGTCGACGCGCACCTCTCCGGCGTTCTCTTAGCCAAGGTACTACTCTCCCGTATGCCTGAAGCAGCCTTGTCCGCGGTTCACGTGGGATTCGCTGTCGCGTATGCTCCGCCGGCGTGAACGTTGCAGACTGCTCACGAAGTCGCGGTCGATGTGCACCTCGTCGGCGTTCTGTTGGCCAAGGTACAACGCGCCGACATTCCCGCTGAAGCCTTTGCCGACAGTCCACGTGGGATTCGCCGTCGTTTGCCTTGTGGCCCTGGTTGCGGAGGCAGTGGTCGACACGCTCCTCGCTGGCGTTCTCTGGACGACGTACAACTCGGTGGCATGCACGCTGCAGCCCCGTTCGCCAAGATACTCATGTACGGTTGTAATTGTATTTGATCATCTAATATATATACACACGTGCGGAGTTTGTGTTCCCCACGGAACCCTAATTTCAACTTGGTATCAGAGCCAGAAGTCTCGAGTTCAAATCCTGGCCAACGCAGTATTTAATTAAATATCTGCGGACACCCCAAAATCGACGCTCTAGACGCGTGAATTAAAACCACGTCCTATGCCTGTGAAGATAATGTCCACCGGCATAGACGTGAGGGGAAGTGTTGGAATATAAATATATTGCATAGCTCTTTCTATCAGTTCGGACTTTTGGGGTTTTGCTGTGTTTATTGGGCCAAACCTTGTGAGTTTGAAGAAGCAGTTCACCGTCTCGAGATCTAGCACCGAGCCTGAGTACAAAGCATTGGTGAATGGCTTTGCCGAGGCCATGTGGGTTGAGTCGGTTCTACGGGAACTCGGCGTCTCACGGCAGCGTGCACCTATTTTGTGGTGTGATAATTTAGGTGCTACCTATCTGGCTGCTAATCCAGTGTTTCATGCTCGTACCAAGCACATTAAGATCAATTTCCACTTTGTGCGTGAACGAGTTGCTGCAGGCGCACTGGAGGTTAAGTTTATTTTGATAGATGATCAGTTGGAAGATGTGTTCACTAAACCCGACACTCGACAGATGCTAGACCGGTTCAAAATCAATCTGAATCTTGTGCAGAGTTCAGATTGAGGGGGCATGTTAAATATATGGTCTACGTTATATTGTAGAGTTGTATTCGTACTCATGTATAATTATAGTTGTGTCTGATCATCTAATACATATACACACGTGCGGAAGCTGTGACCCCTACGGAACCCTAATTTCAACTAGGGCAGTGGCCACCAAGGAGACCAACTAGCACATCGAGCATCGCGTAATGCAAATCTCCCTCATCAGTGCAACAAGGGAGGCTGTCACTCACGAGTCCATGGCGACGAGCGGCAAGCCACCATGGCGATAAAATCCTAGAAGGAGGCGGCGCACGCCTCTCGCTTATGTATGGAAGAGCTTGGAGCACCACCGGACAGTGCACAAAGGAACAGCGAGGAAGAGGGCATATGCATGACCGATTCAACCTAACGTTGAGGAAAACATATCTAAACACTTGTGCCATTGTACGGTTGTACCTCTCATGCACATCCCAATCCTTAGGGCAGATAAGTGTATGTGGAAGTGTATATATAGCTTTGCTTAGCTATACATAAATAAGTGCTGGCCAAGTCATTCATGAAAGGTTTATCTTAAGTTTTAATATGCAATCACGCAATGCGAAATCATGTGATCGTTGTGTGTCCATGGTTTGTTTCATGTTAAAAAATAAGAAGAGAAAATCATGGTGGAAACATCATGAAATAAGTAGGTGAATGACAATCGCATGAAGATTAGTGAGAGGTTCATGGGTGTCGTGACAATCGCATGAAGAATAGTGAGAAGTTCACATATATCCATTGTATAAATACTCTCTTACCGTCCTTATTATAGTCTTGTGATTCGCAAATGTAAAATAAATCTTCTGACCATACGTATTCCGTAATATTGGAGGAAAACAATGTTTGACCAAGCAATGGTTCTAGCAAAAGGGTTATGGTCCGTATGAAACATAGATGATTCTACTCAATCCAGAAAGAAGCACATTTTCCATAGGCTACCATAGGTAGGACACAAATATAATGTTCCGATACACGATTCAAGTGTGGTTCGTATCGATGGAATCATAGCGAGCCTCGACATTCTAACATGACATGCTCAATGCCCTTTGCACACTCTTGTTCTATAGCGGACGGCATGATTCCCCAACCGGTTTTCCCAGTTCTTCTTCAAGACGGATAAATAAGATCTGACTCAATGTTTCTAGATTCGACAGATAAGAAAAAAAAGATCGTGTTAAAACGATGAAAGCGGAAAAGAATCTCATCTGATTTCTAATGTTTCCTCCTTAATTAGCCCTTATAATACGAAGAATCTAAATGTGTCATGGGATAACGTGTCGCTTGTCCTATCCTTGATATCGCGCAAGGACGCAGGAAAGAAAATATGTGTACCAGATTGCTTAAAAACAAGGTTCACATTCCGATACAAATGCATGGATTCTGAAAAAAATACATTAGCACATGAATTCTGAATATGGACTTTGAGTTTTGGGCCTACCAATCCATGGCTGGGCTCATTAATAACACGGGAGTCCAAGCCCACTGCAACGTCAAAGAGATTTTAAGAAAGCCATCTATACTTCTTATAAAGCAAAACCCCACTAACATGCATTAATAATTTTTCTATCTCAACATGCAACCTATCCACATCATCGATCCATCCTCCTAGCCAATCAATTGTCCATGTCATCTTCATTAATATTTATGAATTAGTACATGCAAACTACACATCATCCATTCCTATATATATATATATATATATATATATATATATATATATATATATATATATATATATATATATATATATATACACTATCACTAGTAGAAAACAGGGCATTGAGCCAAGCACATTGGAACCGGATGTGATACAAACCGGTTCTAAAGGGTCTGTTGTCGCACCCTGGCTTCTAAGGGATACTCATCGGGCCGAACTAGATAGCAGATGCTTGGATTATGGGGCATAACTGCTCCCACGTCCCAGCTTCCTGGTAGGCCTGCGCTTATGCGCGACAACACAAGACCTGCTATTCCATCGTCGATGTAAACTATCCACTAGAAGTCATAGGCACTACTGTCGATGTACTTCATATCAATCACGCACGGTACGTCAACAGCTTTGAACGAATGATAATCACAACTTATCTCTAAGACACAAAAGATTGAAATAAGGTAGCAACTGGCCTTCACTAAGGCAGAAATATCAAATACAATCATCCAGAGGACACATGTCCCAACATAGCATTCATTACATCAGCGGAAGCAAACAAAGGTGTCTGGGTACAGACAAATCCAACAGGCTTAAGAAGCCGGAGAAAATAAAGAAGACGAAGCCCATCCACGTAGGTCCTGGATCCAGCCCTGGTCCAGCTAACTACTCGTCTGCAGTCTCGTCAAACTCCACGAAGTAGCCATCCTGGTGGTCATCGTAGCCGTAGTCGTAGTCTGCGTAAACCACAGCCTCAAAGGGGTCAGTACATCCAAGTACTGGCAAGCAAGACTCACAGTTCACCAAAGTATAGCCCGTCAACACAAGCACAGATGACTTGGGCTCAACGGAAAGAAGGGGATGTATAAGATGCTGCAACTGGCTGCACTAACCAACTACAGAGATTCTATCAATTCCAACTATCAGAAAGGGGATAAGATCGAGGGTTGTAACCAACTGAAAGATAACGTCAACAAACCCATCCTGGATCTCGCCCCTTATCCAAAGAAGCAATCCGAGGATAACTCACACGGTTGGATTAGGATGAAACAAGTTATTGTGACACTAATCCTATTACTAGTCAAATTGTAATCATGGGGTGTGAGATTGTGTATCATTAGGTTTAAGTTGTCCTGAGTACTTGTTAGCCAGTACTTTCACCAAGTAGTCCATAACCGCGGAAAACACGGCTTCTCGAGAAGATTATCCCTGCAGGGTTGCACCAATTTGGCCGTACACGTATGAATAACCCGCCAGATGGGATGCCTCCCACCAAGCGGGGCACTCAACACAACTCAACTCTTCTCCGCATCAAGCCCAAAGCACCTTGGGCGCACGGCTAATCGAGCCCAGAAGAAAATGGACCCTCATAGCACTCTAAGAACGTGTCCCCCTATATGCCGACTACAAAAGTTCCACCCTGCGCTGGGCTCGCAAAAACATGCATGCGGCAAATAGAAAGCACGAACTAAATGAGATGATTTGGACGAGATGCGAATCGAATCAAATTGAGGGGGGCGCCCATACTCGCTTCCCACATGCGGGTAGTGCGCTCATCATGGATCAGTAGACAAGACCCTTTTCCTATTAGGGTCGACACTAGCAGGCCTCAAAACCACACAGGGCCTCCTGCCGGTGCCTTATCATCAAATTATTATTAAAAGTAATAACATTAGCATGATTGATTGATTGATTAAACATCGAGCCCCCAGAACATAATGAAATAGTAACTGAAAATAACGGGTAACAGACTCGAGCAAAACAACCTAAGCATGCTAGTAAGACACTGGCTCAATCAACAGGGTTGTAGGAGGGGTGGTGAGGCAATATCAGGGTTCAGGGAATCATGTGATAGGTTCGTAACAGAAACAACTACCACTAAGGCTAGCAGGAATAGACAACGGAAAGTGTCGGTAACCAGGGTTGAAAGGAACACAATGGTTCATGTGAGTGATAACTTGCCTGCAAACTCAACAGCCGGGTACTGAGCTAGATCCTCAGAAGGGGTGCTGTAAAGGTCGTCTGCCTCAACGTCGTCGTCTATTCGAGAAGAAGCAAACAAACAAAACAGGAATGTAAACAATCATTGCCATGGCATTGTGCACAATCAAGATGATGCATGACAGTTAATGGTTGCATCAAAATAAACTAGCTAACCTGATAATACAATTTAAATGGACCACTAAGCTATTTTGAGTGGCATATGGGAAAAGGTCCATAATTAAGTGGAACAAATGATTTACACTTAATTATTATGTGATAGTTGTTATCATGATGCATGCATGATGATGATAACAAGAAATCAACAAATAACAATAATAGATGCAAGGGAAAAGGAATAAACAAGTTTGGAAATTATTTATTAATTTTGGAAATTTTTTGGTTACTTAAACATGTCACACAAACAATTATTGTTTTCATCAATTTAAAGTGTGCAAAACAATAAACAAAATTTATATTTGAAAAGAACATCAAATTTTAGGTGGATTACATGTTTCACATGTTGAAATAGGAGTTAGGATAATTTAATGATGAATTAAACAATATTAAACAAGTTTTATTTGAATTTAAAACAAGTTTGAATATTAATTGAATTTTATTTAGTCAAAACATAATTTCAAATTCACATTTGCAAAGTTCACTCTTTGGTGGTTTGAAAACATATTTTGCATGTTCAAAATTATTTTATATTAAGCAAGTTATGATTTTATCAATTTTAATTGAATTAAACAAGTATTAAATTATTTAGGCAATTTCAATTATTCAAACAATGAAACAAATTTTATATTTGAATAGGATATTCAAAATGGTGTGAAAAACATATTTTATTTGCCTTATTTGGAATTAGTATGAATTACTTATGCATTATTACAAATTACATTTGAATTATTCAAATTTGAATTTTAAATATATTTTGAAAACTCAAAACAGAACACAAATGGAACAATTGTAAATATCGTGTAATTTTGAACAGAAAACATGTACAAGTTTTATTTATTAGACTTATAGATTAAAAGTTATTGATTTTTAAAGTTTAGGGCTTTATTCTGCCAATTAAAAAGAAATAGAAATTAAACATATTCGTTTTAAACCTTTTGTTACCGCACTGGAAACGTACCCACACGCTGTCAGGGGGGCCCGTGGGCACTGTGTGTGTGCGTGGCAGCGTGAGAGGCTGACAGGGGGCCCTCCCTGTCAGCGAAAAGGAGCAAAAAGGTGGGATTTTTCTCCCGGGGCAGCGAGGGATCGAACCCGCGACCCCCCACTGTTGCGCGCGAGCCTGAACCAGCTGCGCTGCTGTTCGTTTGTTATCAGTAACAGGTGCGCAGCGAGGTTGAGGTTCAGAAACGCGCTACTGAAATTTTAACTGACGAAGGCACGCACTGAAACTCTGTCAGTAAACAGATGCTCGTCGGCGGCGAGGTGATCGTGGACGGCGGCGCTACTGTGGTTGTGCTGGATGCGAACGGTGCGCGTGTGCAGAAGGTAACGGAGAGGGAAGGAGGGAGGAGTTGGTGGACGCTCACCCCGGGGCGTCGAGGTTGCAGAAGATGGAGGTGGCGCGGCCGGCGACGATGACGGAGACGACGGCACGGCTCTGGCTGCTTCCCGTGGCTGCTCAGGGGTGCAAAACGAAGAGGAGAGGGTGGCGGTGTGATCCCAGCGAGCAAACAGCGGCGAGGGACTCTGCAAGGAACACGACGTCCACGGGTTCAGTTAATCGGCGCCACGGTGGCCGGAGATGGAGAGGATCGCGGCGTCGAACGGAGGCTCACCGGGGTTGCCTCTGGTGTCCAAGGGGGAGAGGAAGGAGCGGGATTGCGATTCCTGGGCTCAGCGAAGGGAGAGGGCGGCTACTGCGACGGTGGCTTGACCGGATTCAGACATGGCGGCTCCGGCGAGGTGGCAGCAGAGGAGAGAAACGACGGGAAGGTGGCGATTGGCGGCGGCGGAGAGGGGAACAGGGGCCTAGGGGGGTCTAGGGTTGCCGCGGAGCCCTAGGCGTGCTCTTATAGACCCCCACGAGCTCGGATCGCCGTCGGACGGTGACAGTGTCGCGGTGGCACACTCGGATGTGCTGCCGTACACGGGGGAGACGATGACGTCGTCTAACCGAAGCGGTAAGTGGGGAAAACGGGCTGGGCTTTGCGCGCGCGTAGGCTAGGTTGGGCTGGGCTGCGTTATCTGCCGCGCGCGCGCGCTGGTTTTGCTCCTTTTTTAATTTTCTGTTTTTTTTTTGTAGCTTTTGCTTTTGGAAGAAATAGGTAGGTTTTAGCTTATAGAAAAATTTGAAAAAAATTGGGGAGTTTTATTAGACCAAAAGCAAACACTTGGTGGCTTTTGTTTTCAAAATTTTAAATATTTGCTTACTGTTTTAAAATTCAACCAAATTGATGGAAATTTCCAATATTACTTAATATTAGAAAAACAAAGCAATTTCAATAGGGTTTCCCCTAGGGTTTTAAAGTGATTTAAAGAATACAATGTTGTGGTGAACTTCATGGATTCAAAAAGGTACTGATTTTGAGAATTGGTTTGAATTTGAAAATGTTTTAGAAATAATTGCTTGAATTAATGGTTTGATTAAACCAACAACTTAAAGAGTGATTAACAAGGAATAAAATGGTTGTTTTTATTTGTTATTTTTATTCCAAAAGTTGTAACAGATCAAGTATGAAAATAACCATTTGAAATAGTTTGAGTTTGATTATGAAAACAAGATAAAACAGATGCAAAACAAATAGTAACAATTGCAAACAAAAATAAAACAAATGCAATGAGATGATGACATGATGCATTGCTTGATTTAAAACAAGAAACAAAACATTCTAAGGGATATTTCATACTTGGGATGTTACAAAACGCCCCCCCTTGAAGGAATCGCGCCCCGAGATTCCTTACTGAGAGATGAAAAGGTCCGGATACTTCTTGCGAAGATCCTCTTCGGTCTCCCACGTTGCCTCTTTATCGGAATGATGCGACCATTGGACTTTCAAGAACTTGGTGCTCTTGTTGCGAGTCTTACGCTCAGTCTCATTGAGAATACGAATAGGGTGCTCCTCATAAGATAGATCATCTTGCAGTTCAATAGAATCATGATCAACTGCACGATCTGGATCTTTGAAACACTTCTTGAGTTGTGACACGTGGAACACATCGTGCACTTTGGATAGTTTTTCTGGAAGTTCAAGACGATAAGCATTTTCTGCACGCCTTGAGAGGATGTTGAAAGGACCAATGTATCTTGGTGCAAGCTTTCCTTTCACACCAAAACGATGAGTGCCTCTGAGGGGAGTTACACGGAGATATGCCTTATCACCAGGTGCATAGATCATATCCCTGTGCTTGCTATCATAATAGCTCTTCTGACGAGACTGAGCAATCCTGAGATTGTCACGAATGATACGAACTTTCTCCTCGGCTTCCTTAACAATGTCAAGGCCTAAGAGTGAACGTTCACCAGCTCCAGACCAATTGATTGGACTCCTGCATCTGCGACCATACAGTGCCTCAAATGGTGCCATGCCTAGGCTTGCCTGGTAGCTGTTGTTGTAGGAGAATTCAGCATATGGAAGGCAATCCTCCCATTTCATGCCAAAGGAGAGACCACATGCTCTGAGCATATCCTCGAGAATCTGATTGACTCTTTCGACTTGCCCCTGAGACTGAGGGTGATAAGCAGTGCTGAACAGAAGTTTAGTGCCCAATGCTTCTTGAAAGCTCTTCCAGAAATGAGAAGTGAAGATACTTCCACGGTCTGAGCTTATTTCCAATGGAACACCATGAAGGGGAACAACCTTTGCTGTGTAGAGCTCTGCTAACTGGCTAGCTGAGATAGTTTCCTTTACAGCAAAGAAGTGAGCGACCTTAGTGAGACGATCAATAACAACGAAGATTGCATCGTTGCCCTTTTTGGACTTTGGAAACCCAGTAACGAAGTCCATTTCAATCATGTCCCACTTCCACTCAGGAATTTTCAGAGGTTGGAGTAGACCGGCTGTTTTCTGATGGACTGCTTTAACACGTTGACAAACGTCGCATTCAGAAACGTATTGAGCAATTTCACGTTTCATGCCAGGCCACCAATACAGAGTCTTGAGATCCTGGTACATCTTTGTACTTCCAGGGTGGATGGAGAGAGGAGTTTCATGAGCCTCCTTGAGAATGATATCCTTGAGACTTTGAATCTGAGGAACTGCAATGCGTCCTTCGAAGAACACAGTTCCCTTGTCATCAATTGAGAAGGACTCGAATTTATCACTGCCCTCCTTGATGTGCTCTACAATCTTCTTGATTTCAGTATCACGAAGTTGTTCAGAACGAATCTTGTCCTCGAGAGTTGGACTGGCTGTCAAGCTAGCAAGGTATCCTTCAGAAAACAAGACCAAGGTTCAGCTTCTGGAATTCTTCATGAAGTGGAGGTTGGCTTTCCATGATCATGAGATTATTGCAATAGGATTTGCGACTGAGAGCGTCGGCCATAACATTAGCCTTGCCTGGAGTGTAAGAAATGGTGAGATCAAAGTCTTTAATCTTCTCAATCCATCTCCTTTGCCTGAGGTTCAGATCTGGCTGAGTGAAGATGTATTTCAGACTCTTATGATCGGAAAAGATTTCAGTTTTGTTACCCAACAAGTATTGTCTCCATTTCTTGAGGGCAAACACAACTGCTGCAAGTTCAAGATCATGTGTGGGATAGTTTTGCTCATGTGGGTTCAACTGACGTGAAGCATAAGCCACAACTTGACGTTCTTGCATAAGAACTGCTCCTAGGCCTTGGAGAGATGCATCACAGAATATCTGGAAAGGTTTGGTAGTATCTGGGCCAACCAGAACTGGGGTGGAAGTGAGTTTAGTCTTGAGGAGATTGAAACTGTCATCACACTGTGGAGTCCAAATGAACTTTTTGTCCTTCTTTGTGAGATCAGTGAGAGGTTTGGCAATCTTGGAAAAGTTTTGGACGAAACGACGGCAATAGCTAGCCAAGCCAAAAAACTTCTGACTTGCTTCACCGTGTTAGGGGGTTTCCAATCAACAATTGCCTTAACCTTTTCAGGATCAATGGCTATGCCTTTGGCAGAGATGATATGACCAAGATATGCAACTTCTGGAATCCAGAACTCACATTTGGAAAACTTGGCATACAAACGATGCTCGCGAAGTTTCATGAGAGTGAGACGAAGGTGTTCTCCATGCTCTTCCTCGGATTTGGAGTAGACTAGAATATCATCGAGATATACCACAACGAACTTGTCGAGGTATTCATGGAAGACAGAATTCATAAGTCTTGAGAACGTTGCCGGTGCATTGGTGTGACCAAATGACATGACGGTGTATTCATATAGACCGTAACGAGTGGTGAAAGCTGTCTTAGGAATATCTTCCTTTCTGATCTTCATTTGATGGTACCCCATCCTCAAGTCCAACTTTGAGAATATTGAGGCTCCAGCAAGTTGATCAAAAAGATCATCGATACGAGGAATTGGATACTTGTTCTTGATGGTTTTCTCGTTGAGAGGACGATAGTCAACCACGAGTCTTTTTGTTTGATCCTTCTTGGCAACAAACAGAGTTGGGCAACCCCAAGCGGAGGAACTAGGCTGAATGTAACCTTTCTCCATGTACATATCGATTTGCTCCTTCAACAATTTCAGTTCAGGAGGAGCTATCTTATATGGATGCTTAGAGATTGGAGCAGTACCTGGCTCAAGCTCGATCACGAACTCAACTGCTCTGTCCGGGGGCATCCCTGGCAACTCTTCTGGAAAGACGTCAGGGAATTCACAAACCACCGGAACATTTTCAATTGCAGGAAGGGGTTTAGCATCGAGGTTGAACAGCTGAACAGAACTTGATCCATACGGAGAATAGACTATCTGGCCTGAAGTGTGAGAGAGAGTTATTGACTTTTGAGCACAGTCAATTTTAGCTTTGTGGGTCTTCAACCAATCCATACTCAGAATGACATCAATGTCAGAGTTTCCCAGCAACATGAGTGAAGCAAGGAATATGCGACCTCCAATTAGGATCTCATTGTCCATGCTTATCTTGGATGTCAACATTTGCGGTCCCGGAGAGTGAACAGTCATTTGATTGCTTAGCAGAACCAGAACTAGGTTGTATGCTTTTGCAAAAATCTTTGACACAAAAGAATGCGATGCTCCGGTAACAAACAACACTTTAGCTGGAATAGAGTTTACGGGTAATATACCGAGAACGACGTCAGCAGCTTCCTCAGCTTTGTCGGCCTTGATATGATTCACCCTCGCGGTCCTCCCGACAGGCCTGTTGTTGGAGTTGAAGGCTTTAGCCGGGGGAGCACGAACCATTGCCTGGTTGGTGTTGGGGCGAGGAGGTGGAGGTAGCTGCCTCTGAGTGCACTTATCAGCGTAGTGTCCAGTCTCCTTGCACTTGTAGCAAGTGACGACACGAGGAGGACCTGGCCTTGGCTGCCCCATTGGAATCCTCTGACCCTGCATCTGAGATGGGTTGGGTGGGCAGGGACCAAAGCCTGGAGAAGCTTGGGCATTTGGAGCCCGAGTGACAGCACCATTTGGCACCCAGATGCGGCGCTTCTGCGGAGGGGTGGTCATGTTGGAGGAGGAACCACCCTCACGCGAGTGCTTACGGGACTCTTCGAACGCCTTGCGCCCATTCTCCTCATTGAGCGCGGTGTTCACGAGCTCCACGAAGTCCTTGCACTTGATGTTGGTGAGAGCGTACTTCAGTTCCGGGTTAAAACCTCGGCGGAACCTTGCCATCTTCTTGGCTTCAGTGGATACCTCGTCACCAGCGTATCGAGCAAGACGATTGAACTCGTTCTGGTAGCCGAGGACGTCCAGCTTGCCCTGTCTGAGAGAGCAGAATTCCTCACGCATCCTTTCCATGAGACCATCCGGGATGTGGTGCTTCAGGAAGGCATCCTTGAAACATCCCCAGGTGATAGGATAGCCAGCTCTCATGGTCTGGTAGTTCTCCCACCAGGTAGCTGCCTGACCCTTCAGTAGGTAGGTGGCATACTTGACCTTATCTTCCTCAGCAACATGAGCTATCTCCAGAGCCCTGTTGATCTCCCTGATCCAGTCATCAGCATCCAGAGGCTCACGTGTTGCCACGAAAGCCCTCGGCCCCATGCTCAGAAACTCCTTGATGCTGACTCGCGGAGCATTCTGGTTGGTGTGCTGGTTAGCCTGGATCTGGGCCATCTGTGTCACCACTTGGGTCATCTGAGCTAACAGTTCCCCCATTGGTGGTGGCGGAGGCGGGTTGTTCCTGGTTGGAGGCATCCTGAACAGAAATTCATTTTAGCACAACAACAGAGAAGGATAGACTTGGTAACCGAAAGATAGATTATTCCGACGCATGAATAGATAACCAACAGGTACATCATCACATGTTCAAATACATCAGAATATCCAACAGACCAATACATGGTTCGAATGCCAAAGGATAACTAAACATAGCTAGGAATGGATACATCGGTACTCCCATGCTCATCACGCAGGACGGCGGTGAGTAGTACGACGAGAGATACGGTGAGGAGGAATCCCACGGAAGTAAGTATGACGACGATCCACGTAGAGCGGGACTGCTCTGAGAGCAACTCTCGGTGTGGTGAAGTAGAAAGCGTCGTCTCCCTGTGCTCCAAAGAGTGGAATCCCAGTGTAACCAGCTCCGAGGTCGAGAAGTGGGCCTCTGATCGGCTCGTAACCTCCAGCATCTGGCAGCGGTAACCCAGCTGTCTGAACGATACGTGCAAAGCGCTCGTCTCCAACAAAGTCTGTGGTGTACGTCGCCAGACGGGTGAGAGCAAGGTGGAGCTGCTCCCTGACTGAGGCTAACTCCTGAGAAAGTGTGGAAGCAACTGCATCACTGTGCCTCACGAACTGAGCAGTGGTGTGCAGCCTGGAGCTATCAGACTTGTAGGTATCCAGGTTGCTGTGGAGGGTGAAGTGAACTCCCGCTGCCGTGATGTAACCACGGGGGATGTGACGATAGATGGAATCATCAAACCCCCAGTAGTCAGCACGGAGAACGGTGAGACTCACGTACGCTGCCTGCTGCACGGCCATATCCACTGTGGAACCTACTGCCTCGTAGCGGTGGACAATGCTCCTGCCATCATCTGACAGAATGTAGACGATAGCCCGGTAGCAGGTCTGGTCAAACTCTCGCTGCTGCTCGTAAACCTGGTACTCTGGTGCCCAATGGAACCCCAGATAGGTAACCATGTCTCTCAGCATCTCCGGATAACCGGCGGTGCTCTCACAGCGAGTCATCCGAACCACCTGCGGGTAGAACCTGAGATCCATCTGCAGATGATCGGGGAAGTTTTGATTAGACTCCGGTAGATAACTGATGTGGAAAGTAACAACAAGGTTCAACGGACGAAAAGGATGTTGAAAAGAACATGATATTGAAGCAACATCGGGAAACTCTAGACCAAAAAGTCCTGAGGTACTAAGGAGAACCCAAAACACGTGAAATCCTAACTTGAAAGTTTAGGTGAGAACAGAAAACAACGTTGCACTTCCTTACCAGAAAAGGGTGGGTGGGTGGGGAAAGAAGAAAAATGGCAGAATTCCTACTCTCACGTTTCATTTTTCCTATATAGCTACAAAATAGTTTCTAGACTCAACTGCGACCAGTAAAAAGGGATCCTACAGGCAGACAGGCTCTGATACCATTTGTCGCACCCTGGCTTCTAAGGGATACTCATCGGGCCGAACTGGATAACAGATGCTTGGATTATGGGGCATAACTGCTCCCACGTCCCAGCTTCCTGGTAGGCCTGCGCTTATGCGCGACAACACAAGCCCTGCTATTCCATCGTCGATGTAAACTATCCACTAGAAGTCATAGGCACTACTGTCGACGTACTTCATATCAATCACGCACGGTACGTCAACAGCTTTGAACGAATGATAATCACAACTTATCTCTAAGACACAAAAGATTGAAATAAGGTAGCAACTGGCCTTCACTAAGGCAGAAATAGCAAATACAATCATCCAGAGGACACATGTCCCAACATAGCATTCATTACATCAGCGGAAGCAAACAAAGGTGTCTGGGTACAGACAAATCCAACAGGCTTAAGAAGCCGGAGAAAATAAAGAAGACGAAGCCCATCCACGTAGGTCCTAGATCCAGCCCTGGTCCAGCTAACTACTCGTCTGCAGTCTCGTCAAACTCCACGAAGTAGCCATCCTGGTGGTCATCGTAGCCGTAGTCGTAGTCTGCGTAAACCACAGCCCCAAAGGGGTCAGTACATCCAAGTACTGGCAAGCAAGACTCACAGTTCACCAAAGTATAGCCCGTCAACACAAGCACAGATGACTTGGGCTCAACGGAAGAAGGGGATGTATAAGATGCTGCAACTGGCTGCACTAACCAACTACAGAGATTCTATCAATTCCAACTATCAGAAAGGGGATAAGATCGAGGGTTGTAACCAACTGAAAGATAACGTCAACAAACCCATCCTGGATCTCGCCCCTTATCCAAAGAAGCAATCCGAGGATAACTCACACGGTTGGATTAGGATGAAACAAGTTATTGTGACACTAATCCTATTACTAGTCAAATTGTAATCATGGGGTGTGAGATTGTGTATCATTAGGTTTAAGTTGTCCTGAGTACTTGTTAGCCAGTACTTTCACCAAGTAGTCCATAACCGCGGAAAACACGGCTTCTCGAGAAGATTATCCCTGCAGGGTTGCACCAATTTGGCCGTACACGTATGAATAACCCGCCAGATGGGATGCCTCCCACCAAGCGGGGCACTCAACACAACTCAACTCTTCTCCGCATCAAGCCCAAAGCACCTTGGGCGCACGGCTAATCGAGCCCAGAAGAAAATGGACCCTCATAGCACTCTAAGAACGTGTCCCCCTATATGCCGACTACAAAAGTTCCACCCTGCGCTGGGCTCGCAAAAACATGCATGCGGCAAATAGAAAGCACGAACTAAATGAGATGATTTCGACGAGATGTGAATCGAATCAAATTGAGGGGGCGCCCATACTCGCTTCCCACATGCGGGTAGTGCGGTCATCATGGATCAGTAGACAAGACCCTTTTCCTATTAGGGTCGACACTAGCAGGCCTCAAAACCACACAGGGCCTCCTGCCGGTGCCTTATCATCAAATTATTATTAAAAGTAATAACATTAGCATGATCGATTGATTGATTAAACATCGAGCCCCCAAAACATAATGAAATAGTAACTGAAAATAACGGGTAACAGACTCGAGCAAAACAACCTAAGCATGCTAGTAAGACACTGGCTCAATCAACAGGGTTGTAGGAGGGGTGGTGAGGCAATATCAGGGTTCAGGGAATCATGTGATAGGTTCGTAACAGAAACAACTACCACTAAGGCTAGCAGGAATTGACAACGGAAAGTGTCGGTAACCAGGGTTGAAAGGAACACAATGGTTCATGTGAGTGATAACTTGCCTGCAAACTCAACAGCCGGGTACTGAGCTAGATCCTCAGAAGGGGTGCTGTAAAGGTCGTCTGCCTCAACGTCGTCGTCTATTCGAGAAGAAGCAAACAAACAAAACAGGAATGTAAACAATCATTGCCATGGCATTGTGCACAATCAAGATGATGCATGACAGTTAATGGTTGCATCAAAATAAACTAGCTAACCTGATAATACAATTTAAATGGACCACTAAGCTATTTTGAGTGGCATATGGGAAAAGGTCCATAATTAAGTGGAACAAATGATTTACACTTAATTATTATGTGATAGTTGTTATCATGATGCATGCATGATGATGATAACAAGAAATCAACAAATAACAATAATAGATGCAAGGGAAAAGGAATAAACAAGTTTGGAAATTATTTATTAATTTTGGAAATTTTTTGGTTACTTAAACATGTCACACAAACAATTATTGTTTTCATCAATTTAAAGTGTGCAAAACAATTAACAAAATTTATATTTGAAAAGAACATCAAATTTTAGGTGGATTACATGTTTCACATGTTGAAATAGGAGTTAGGATAATTTAATTATGAATTAAACAATATTAAACAAGTTTTATTTGAATTTAAAACAAGTTTGAATATTAATTGAATTTTATTTAGTCAACACATAATTTCAAATTCACATTTGCAAAGTTCACTCTTTGGTGGTTTGAAAACATATTTTGCATGTTCAAAATTATTTTATATTAAGCAAGTTATGATTTTATCAATTTTAATTGAATTAAACAAGTATTAAATTATTTAGGCAATTTAAATTATTCAAACAATGAAACAAATTTTATATTTGAATAGGATATTCAAAATGGTGTGAAAAACATATTTTATTTGCCTTATTTGGAATTAGTATGAATTACTTATGCATTATTACAAATTACATTTGAATTATTCAAATTTGAATTTTAAATGTATTTTGAAAACTCAAAACAGAACACAAATGGAACAATTGTAAAGATCATGTAATTTTGAACAGAAAACATATACAAGTTTTATTTATTAGACTTATAGATTAAAAGTTATTGATTTTTAAAGTTTAGGGCTTTATTCTGCCAATTAAAAAGAAATAGAAATTAAACATATTCGTTTTAAACCTTTTGTTACCGCACTGGAAACGTACCCACACGCTGTCAGGGGGGGCCCGTGGGCACTGTGTGTGTGCGTGGCAGCGTGAGAGGCTGACAGGGGGCCCTCCCTGTCAGCGAAAAGGAGCAAAAAGGTGGGATTTTTCTCCCGGGGCAGCGAGGGATCGAACCCGCGACCCCCCACTGTTGCGCGCGAGCCTGAACCAGCTGCGCTGATGTTCGTTTGTTATCAGTAACAGGTGCGCAGCGAGGTTGAGGTTCAGAAACGCGCTACTGAAATTTTAACTGACGAAGGCACGCACTGAAACTCTGTCAGTAAACAGATGCTCGTCGGCGGCGAGGTGATAGTGGACGGCGGCGCTGCTGTGGTTGTGCTGGATGCGAACGGTGCGCGTGTGCAGAAGGTAACAGAGAGGGAAGGAGGGAGGAGTTGGTGGACGCTCACCCCGGGGCGTCGAGGTTGGAGAAGATGGAGGTGGCGCGGCCGGCGACGATGACGGAGACGGCGGCGCGGCTCTGGCTGCTTCCCGTGGCTGCTCAGGGGTGCAAAACGAAGAGGAGAGGGTGGCGGTGTGATCCCAGCGAGCAAACAGCGGCGAGGGACTCTGCAAGGAACACGACGTCCACGGGTTCAGTTAATCGGCGCCACGGTGGCCGGAGATGGAGAGGATCGCGGCGTCGAACGGAGGCTCACCGGGGTTTCCTCTGGTGTCCAACGGGGAGAGGAAGGAGCGGGGTTGCGATTCCTGGGCTCAGCGAAGGGAGAGGGCGGCTACTGCGACGGTGGCTTGACCGGATTCAGACATGGCGGCTCCAGCGAGGTGGCAGCAGAGGAGAGAAACGACGGGAAGGTGGCGATTGGCGGCGGCGGAGAGGGGAACAGGGGCCTAGGGGGGTCTAGGGTTGCCGCGGAGCCCTAGGCGTGCTCTTATAGACCCCCACGAGCTCGGATCGCCGTCGGACGGCGACAGTGTCGCGGTGGCACACTCGGATGTGCTGCCGTACACGGGGGAGACGATGACGTCGTCTAACCGAAGCGGTAAGTGGGGAAAACGGGCTGGGCTTTGCGCGCGCGTAGGCTAGGTTGGGCTGGGCTGCGTTATCTGCCGCGCGCGCGCGCTGGTTTTGCTCCTTTTTTAATTTTCTGTTTTTTTTTTGTAGCTTTTGCTTTTCGAAGAAATAGGTAGGTTTTAGCTTATAGAAAAATTTGAAAAAAATTGGGGAGTTTTATTAGACCAAAAGCAAACACTTGGTGGCTTTTGTTTTCAAAATTTTAAATATTTGCTTGCTGTTTTAAAATTCAACCAAATTGATTGAAATTTCCAATATTACTTAATATTAGAAAAACAAAGCAATTTCAATAGGGTTTCCCCTAGGGTTTTAAAGTGATTTAAAGAATACAATGTTGTGGTGAACTTCATGGATTCAAAAAGGTACTGATTTCGAGAATTGGTTTGAATTTGAAAATGTTTTAGAAATAATTGCTTGAATTAATGGTTTGATTAAACCAACAACTTAAAGAGTGATTAACAAGGAATAAAATGGTTGTTTTTATTTGTTATTTTTATTCCAAAAGTTGTAACAGATCAAGTATGAAAATAACCATTTGAAATAGTTTGAGTTTGATTATGAAAACAAGATAAAACAGATGCAAAACAAATAGTAACAATGCAAACAAAAATAAAACAAATGCAATGAGATGATGACATGATGCATTGCTTGAATTAAAACAAGAAACAAAACATTCTAAGGGATATTTCATACTTGGGATGTTACATCTGTCCCCTGGGCCCCCCCTCCCAGCAGCAAATGGCCGCAAGGCCTTTAGGACCGGTTCGGCCATTTGCTACTGGGAGGGGGGGCCCAGGGGACAGACCCTTTAGATACAAACCGGTTCTAAAGGTTTTCTCATTTTTTTGCAGCAACTGCGGGACCTGCTGTCAGACCCTTTAGAACTGGTTTTTAATACAAACCGGTCCTAAAGCCCTCCCCTAAACCCTACATTCCACCCCGAGTTCAGCTCCATTTTTTCCAGCTCGAGCTCAACTCCATTTTTGCTCTCTCCTTCCTCTTGTGAGCTCTAATCCATCCCCATTTTTCTCCACCATTTGTCAAGATTGTTGGTACCCATCGGTTCTACGGTTAGCATCAACATTCCCTCTTCCGGCATTGCATGTTTTGCTCGTTTTCTTGCTCATTTCATTTTTGTTGTGCTAGCTAGGTGTTTGATGAAATGCCTAAGCTAGAATTTGTTATTCATTTGTTATGTATACAATTTGATGCAATTTGAGCTCAAATTTAATTATGATTTGTGGTTTTTTTAATGTCGCGCGCCTTGTCCCCTTCCTCACAGCCGTCGATCGCCCCGTCACCGACAAGACCTTGGTGAGCCTATTGTTTTTATTTACCAAAACAAATTTTGATTTGTATGATTTACATATTTACTTGTATATAATTTTCTTATTGTGTAAGATTTTTTATATATATATAGCGCCATGGTTTTGATATCCGTCCCCGTTGGCCCTCGTCCAGTCTATGATTCGGATGTGGTATAGTATCTTTTATAACTACATATTTTCATTTCCTGATTATACGACAATTAATTACGCCGACCAACTTGACATAGATATTTTTATCTAGGAGGTAGTGGAACCGGAAATGCCAATCGACCCTATTGTTGAGAAGTTATACTTAGTTGAACAAGAAAATGTTGGCTTGAAAGAAAGATTGAAAAAAACTGAAGAAAGGTTGGAAAAAACTGAAAGAGAGAAGATGACCTTGGAAAAGGTTCTTGCCGGTGTCGTCGATGGTCACAAGAGCGAGATGGACGCAATGCGCCCGAAGATTAGAAAGATTAGAAAATATGCAATTAGTAAAGAGGCTTGGTATCATTATGCCGTCGGGTCAATTGTTACCTTTGTTGCGATTTTGATCGCATTTGTTGTTGTTTTTAAATGCATTAATTAGAGAGAGTTTTTATGGATGGTTTCAGTGTGTATTTTTATGAGAACTATATATGTATGGTCACTACGCTAGTTTGGTTTTAACGTGTGATGAACTTTTTGTATTAATTAATTAATTTAGTCATGATGATTTAGCATAATGGTTCTTGATAAATTTATATAATGCAGATGAACCGGCAATGGATGTACAGTGATCGACGTCGTCCCGAATTCCTTAATGGCATGCATAGTTTTCTCAATGTGGTTGAGAAAAACAGGCATAATGGATTTATTTTTTGTCCATGTAAAAAATGCCAGAATAAGAGGAATTTCCCTAGCTCAAGAACCATACACACCCACCTGTTGCAAGAAAACTTCATGCCCAGTTATTTTTGTTGGACCAAGCACGGAGAAAGAGGGGTTGTAAAGGAAGACAATGAAGAAGAAGAGGATAATGATAATTATCCTATGTTCGGTGAACACGGTGATACTGAAATGGGGGAAGACGAGTCTGAACTTGAGGACATTGTTGATGAGTCTGATGATGATCTTCGTCAGGTCATTCGTGAAGAACAGATAAACTGCGCAAGTGAAAACGAGAGGTTGAAGTTGGAGCGCATGGTAGAAGACCACAAAAAATTGTTGTACCCAAATTGCGAAGATGGCCAGAAAAAGCTGGGCACCACCCTGGAATTGCTGCAATGGAAGGCAGAGAATGGATTATCTGACAAGGGATTTGAAAAACTGCTGAAAATAATGAAGAAGATGCTTCCAAGAGATAACGTGCTGCCCTGCAGTACATACGAAGCAAAGAAGGTTGTCTGCCCTCTAGGATTGGAAGTACATAAGATACATGCATGCATCAATGACTGCATCCTCTACCGCGGCCAGCACGAGAATTTAAATGCCTGCCCGATATGCGGTGCATTTCGGTATAAGATCAGGCGAGATGACCCTGGTGATGTTGAGGGCGACGATCGCCCCAGGAAGAGGGTTCCTGCCAAGGTGATGTGGCATGCTCCTATAATACCACGGTTGAAACGTTTGTTCCGAAAAAAAGAGCATGCCAAGTTGCTGCGATGGCACAAAGAAGACCGTAAGGAAGACGATATGCTGAGACACCCCGCTGATGGGTCGCAGTGGAGAAACATCGATGATGAGTACGAGGACTTTGCACGTGACGCAAGAAACTTAAGGTTTGGTCTGAGTACAGATGGCCTGAATCCGTTTGGGGAGCAGAGTAGCAGTCATAGCACCTGGCCCGTGACTCTATGTATCTATAACATTCCTCCTTGGTTATGCATGAAGCGTAAGTTCATTATGATGCCAGTGCTTATCCCAGACCCGTCGCAACCCGGCGACAACATTGATGTGTACTGAGGCCACTGGTTGATGAACTTTTAGAGTTGTGGGCTGACGAAGGTGTACGTGTGTGGGACGAGTACAAACAAGAGGAATTTGACCTACGAGGGTTGCTGTTTGTAACCATCAATGATTGGCCCGCTCTTAGTAACATCTCAGGACAGTCAAACAAGGTATACAGCGCATGCACACACTGTTTAGACGAGACTGAAAGTATACATATAGGCAAGAATGTGTACCCGGGGCATCGTCGATTTCTTCCAGACAGGCATCCCGTAAGAAAGAAAGGAAAGCAATTCAAAGGCGAGGCAGATACACGGACGAAGCCAACCCTCCCTAAAGGTACTGATATATATGACATGGTCAAAGATATAAAAGTAATCTTTGGTAAGGGTCCTGACGCACAATCTGTTCCAAATGACGCCGACAACCACGTAGCCATGTGGAAGAAGAAATCTATATTCTGGGAACTACCCTATTAGAAATTCCTAGAGGTTCGCTCTGCGATCGACGTGATGCACGTGACGAAAAATATTTGCGTCAACCTGCTAAACTTATTGGGTGTGCATGGGAAGAAGTCGAGAGATACACCAAAAGCATGGCTGCACCACCAACGTATGCACGAACAAGACGACCTGATGAATCCAGAGAATTTCAAAGGTCCTGCCAGCTACGCTCTTACCAAGGAAGAGAAGGAGATCTTTTTCCAAGTCCTGAGTAGTATCAAGGTCCCGTCTGGCTACTCGTCGAACATAAAAGGAATACTAAAGCTGGAAGAGAAAAAGTTACTTCCGTCTGGCTACTCATCTGGCTACTCGTCCAAAACCTTAAGTCTCATGACTGCCACGTGATCATGACCCAGTTACTTCCGATTGCATTGAGGGGGCTTCTGCCAGAAAACGTGCGAGTACCCATTGTGAAGCTATGTGCATTCCTCAACACAATTTCTCAGAAGGCAATCGATCCAGCAACTCTACCGAGTTTACAGAAGGACGTGGTCCAATGTCTTGTCAGCTTCGAGTTGGTGTTCCCACCAACATTCTTCAATATTATGACGCACCTCATAGTTCACCTAGTCCATGAGATTTCCGTTCTCGGTCCTGTATTCTTACACAATATGTTCCCCTTTGAGAGGTTCATGGGAGTCTTGAAGAATTATGTTAAAAACCGTGCTAGGCCAGAAGGAAGCATGGTCAAGGGCTATGGAACAGAGGAGGTCATTGAGTTTTGTGTTGACTTTATTCCTGACCTGAACCCGATCGGTGTTCCTCAGTCGCGCCATGAGGGGAGACTGCGTGGAAAAGGCACGCTAGGAAAGAAATCAACAACATGTATGGACGAGCAATCTTTCACTCAAGCACACTGCACAGTTCTAGTTAATTCCAGCTTGGCGGCTCCATATATCCAGGAACACAAGGACATTTTACGCTCGGAATACCCGGAGCAACCTGAATATTTCATTGCTAAAGAACACGCGAAGACTTTCGGCGGTTCCTTGCAAAGACGTCTCATTAATGACAACATTGTTGAAGATGAGCTATACTTGTTGGCCAAGCAACCATCTTCAACTATATTGACCTTTAAAGGGTACGAGATAAATGGTAACATATTTTACACGGCAGACCAAGATAAAAAGAGCACCAACCAAAACAGTGGCGTCCGGTTTGATGCAAAAGACGACAACGGGCAAAGGGTCACATACTATGGTTACATAGAGAAGATATGGGAACTTGACTACGGACCTTCCTTTAAGGTCCCTTTGTTCTGGTGCAAATGGTTCAACCTGTCAGGCGTGAAGGTAGACCCGAAGTACGGAATGACAACAGTGGATCAGAAGAATCTTGGGTACGGCAATGATCAATTCGTCCTAGCCAATGATGTGGCTCAGGTTTTCTATGTGAAGGACATGTCTAGCAGACCGAGAAAAAGAAAAGATAAGGAAGCGAATACATCAGACGATGAGCCAAGGCGCCACATAGTTCTTTCAGGGAAAAGAAACATCGTGGGAGTCGAGGACAAGACAGACATGTCAGAAGATTACAATAAATTTGATGAAATTCCTCCCTTCGAAGTCAAAGATGATCCAAGCATTCAGTTAAATGATGAAGATGTTCCATGGTTACGGCGCAATCAGAAGAAAAGGCAAGAAGAAAAATAGAAACGGATCATCCCTTTAGTCCCGGTTGGGAACACCAACCGGGACTAAATGGGTTAGGGTTTCGTTTGGACCAATCAGATAGAATCACACGGATCGTGTGTTTCTTTCAAGCGCTTGTGAGTCGTTGGATCCGGGGTGTGTTTCTTTCGAGTTGTTGTGAGCCGTTCGATCAGGGCTACGGTGTGTTTCTTTCGAGCTGTTGTGAGCCGTTCGATGAGGTGTTTCTTAACCGTTGGATCAAAAACCTAGCTCAACACTTTGTGAGCCAGAGGACCCTATATATAGCCCAGCTTCATACACCGGTCAGTTCATCTCCCAGATACAAAACATCCGGATTCGCCAGCATACGTCCTGCCGTGCATTTGGTATGCATATATGCACTCAGTAGCCACGGTAGGGTTGTATGCTGGCGATACCGATTGTTTTGTTCTACACCCCCTTTAAAGTTTGATACATCATATATTCAGTTCATCGAGCAAATACAAAACATTCGGATTCGCCAGCATACGTCCAGCCGTGCATTTGGTATGCATATATGCACCCAGTAGCCACGGTTGGGTTGTATGTTGGCGATACCGTTTGTTTTGTTCTACACCCCCCTTTAAGGTTTGATACATCATATATTCAGTTCATCGAGCAAATACAAAACATCCGGATTCTCCATCATACGTCATGCCGTGCATTTGGTCTGCATATATGCACCCAGTAGCCACGGCAGGGTTGTATGACGGCTATACCGTTTGTTTTGTTCTACACCCCCCTTTAAGGTTTGATACATCATATATTCAGTTCATCGAGCAAATACAAAACATCCGGATTCGCCATCATACGTCCTGCCGTGCAATTGGTATGCATATATGCACCCAGTAGCCACGGTTGGGCTGTATGATGGCGATACCGTTTGTTTTGTTCTACACCCCCCTTTAAGGTTTGATACATCATATATTCAGTTCATCGAGAAAATACAAAACATCCGGATTCGCCATCATACGTCCTGCCGTGCATTTGGAAACAGAAAAAAGAAAAAAAGAAATGCGCGCCCCCCTGTACAGGCCTTTAGTACCGGTTGCTGTTAACAACCGGTGCTAAAGACCCTTTAGTACCGGTTGCTGTTAACAACCGGTGCTAAAGACCCTTTAGCACCGGTTGTTAACAGCAACCGGTACCAAGAAAGGCAAGAGTAACATTGTGACGACCGGTTGTCACAGAGGCAGACAAAAGAAGTCAAGGTATGGCAGTCACGTATTCAACATCGACCAAGAAAGGCAAGAGTAAGATTGTGACGAAAGGTAGCAGCGGGCTAGTATACCAATCGCTAAATCAATCTACATGTATGGTATCTCGCTAAATCAATCTATATATATTTATCCACGATATATATGCTCGATGTATCACTTGCGCTCCCACTACTCGTTGCCTTACTCATTACCCACCCTAACAAACACAGAAACTTACCACAGGCGCATAAACTCCAAAATGCGCCTGGGGTAACTTTACCGCAGGCGCACAATGATCAAATGCGCCTGGGATAAGAGCAGTACCGCAGGCGCATACGGTGTAGTGTGCGCCTGGGGTAAGTGATCGAATTTTTCCCATTTTCCACCACATTTTATATTTTGTTTATGATTTTAGAAATCAACGACCAAGTTATAGGATGTATTCCCATATTGTTTGTTGACTAAAATGTTCTTTGTTCTACCTTCCAAATTGCTATGATACAATATTATGCCATGGGGAGAAATTCTACATTCCAAATGTTCTTCGTTCTACCTTCCATAGTATGAGATGAGCTCTTATACAAATGAGCTATGCCATTTGGAGAGATAGATAGTGTACACAACACAATAAAAATAAATAACATATGATCCTAGCTATCAGATTCAGACAACTTATGTGTCTTCAGCTGATTATCACCTCGGTATCAAAGGCTGCATAAAAAATTTCATCAAACTAGTGAGATATATACAATTTTTTAAATCATTCCTAAGCAAGCAAGAAATGGGATATGTTTGATACTAATAAACTGGTGATGTATCAATCATGTTCAAAATACATTAGCTAGCAAATCGAACACCATTTTAGAAATCAACTACCAAGTTATGTACCAGATTTCTTTATATTTTCAAATTAGTTTGATAAATGCCTTATTTTTTATTTTTTAATTGTTTTAAAAGACATTTAGACAATTTTTAAAATCTTGAAAATAGAAATATATAGAAACAGTAGTTTTTGGTGAATAGATATATAGAAACGGTAGTTTTTCTGTTTTGTTTTCTTGATGTATTTTTTGTTTGTTTTCTTGATGTGTTTTTCTTTGTTTGTTTTGAAATGTGTGTTTGAGATAATATAGAAATAATATAGCTAGGAATTAATATAGAAATAATATCCATTACATAATAATATATCCATTACATACTAATATATCCATTACATGCATATATCGAACGCAAGATGCGATACACAAACAACATCTACTCGAGCTCCGTAGAGTAGATGCGGAACAACTCGTAGGCAACGTATGCATCTATGGCTGCATAGTTGAGGTTGATCCGGTCCGGTGGGTTCTTCCCCCAATACATGTGATTCTTGGAGGGGAAACGAGACTTCATGGTTTTGTAGTCGTCGTGGATGAAATCAGTTGCCATCGGAGCCATCCCGGTCTTGTGACCGTACAACTCATCAAAATGGATAAGGTCCTGAAGATCAATGTAGTGATCTTCAGGTATCACAATACCCAAGCGCATCAACTTCTGACTGTCTTGAGTGATGTCAACGCTGCAGAAGTCATACCCCTCGTTGACAAGAAAATCAACAAGTGCCGGAGAATGCTTTGAACTACTGCAACAACACAAATAGAACACGTGTTAGATATGTTGCAACACATGTATTCTTCCAATGCAACAAACAAATCGAAAATGCAAGATTGTATACGTGTGCGTTACCTTGACCATTGGAAGACCAAAACGATCTCCTTGAAGGCAATCTGGATGACGGCAACATCCTGTTGATCCGCCGTATACTCTAGATCAAGCCCGAAAAACCTATGGTGTTCATCGGCTTCTTCATAGAGATCCCTCAAATTGTTAAGAAGACCGGGGAGCTTCTCGCACATATTGGTGTAGACCACGTCGAGACTCTTGCGGCATGGTGTGGCCACACGGAGAGTGTTCCAAACTTGAGCCATGGGTGATTGGTGGAGGACGATCGAAGAGAGGAAGAAGAGAAGAGAGAAGAAGAAACAGAGAGACTCTCGATCGGGTGCGCACTGTAGCAATAAAACCGCCGCGCGGGAGGCGAGCAGTTTGTAACTAGACCCTTTCGCACCGTTTGTTAACACAAACCGGTGCTAAAGGTCTGTACAGGGGCGCGCAGTCTGAAAGTGGCCCCAGTACAGACCCTTTAGAACCGGTTTGTGTTAACAACCGGTGCGAAAGTTCTGTACAGGGCGCGTAGTCTGAAAGTGGCCCCAGTACAGACCCTTTAGAACCGGTTTGTGTTAACAACCGGTGCGAAAGGGTCTTTAGCACCGGTTGTTAACACAAACCGGTGCTAAAGTTCTGTACAGGGGAAGTTATCAAACATTTAGCGAAATTTTCACTTCATTTTCATTCGCGCGCGTCCTCTCTTCTTCTACGGCGAAGCCCTGCTCCGGCCGCGCGTCGCCGTCCGCCTCGCCGTCATCTGCTCGTCGCCGTCCACCTCGCCGCCCCGGGCGCGCCCCGACGTCGCGCCGCCTCCCTCTGCCTCCCACCACCGACCCGAGGCCGCGCGCGCGCCTCCCCACCACGGCCCCGCCTCCGTCGCCGTCGCCGTCCGCCTCCGCCGCCCCGCCTCCTGCCCCGTCGCCGCCCATACGCGGCCCCGACGCCGCCGCGGCCTCTGCCTCCCCACCGCGCGCCGCGCCGTCGCCCCTGTGGACCCTCGCCGTCGCCTCTCGCCCCTCGCCGTAGCCCCGTCGCCCTCTCTAGGTAAGGAAAACAGAGAACGATTTTTTTAGTGCTTTAATTTGTTTTTACAATTTTGTTTAGTGTTAGAAATTTAGTGTTAAAATTTTTGTGTTAGAATTTAGTGTTAGAAATTTTTAGAGTTATAATTTAGTGTAAGAAATTTTTTAGTGTTAGAATTTAGTGCTAGAAGTTAGGAATTTTTAGAAAAAAATAGTGTTAGGAATTTTTACATAGGAATTTTTAGTGTTAGGAATTTCTACTTAGGAATTTTTACTTAAGAATTTTACTTAGTAATATCAACTTAGGAATTTCACTAAAGAATTTTTAGAAAATTTCACTAAGTTAGTGTTAGAAAAGTTCACTAAGTTACACAAATTTCACTAAGTTAGTGTTAGAAATTTCACTAAGTTAGAAAATTTCACTAAGTTAGAAAAATTCCAGGAAGTTAGAAAATTTCTCTAAGTTAGAAAATTTCACTAAGTTAGTGTGTTAGAAAATTTCACTATGTTAGTGTCTTAGAAAATTTCACTAAGTTAGTGTTAGAAAATTTCAGAAAGTTGGAATAATTTCACTAAGTTAGAAAATTTCACTAAGTTACCATCTTGTTCCTGTTTAACTTTCATCTTATTTTTGTCATATTTCTCAATTTACTATTTTTTACTAAGTTAGAAACACTAAGATATTTTACTTAATTACGGAATATTTAGTTAGTCCGGGCTTGTTTTTAGTTCATGTATATGTTGGACCCGCCGGGCGATGTCCGGGACTGGGTCCCGCCAGGCTGGCACTGGGAGCTCCTTAGTACCGGGGCACGCGGCTTGGTGAGAAATCCGAGTGACGTGGTCGACCCTGATATTCTTTGGTGGCCATCGCGTGGGCCACGCTCGGTGCGGAGAGAGCCGGCCCCTGAGGAGGTGGTACAACAGCGTATCAGGGAGGAGGACGAGCACGTCCGTCGCTACATGTACATGCTCGATAGGCAGTATAGCAGCAGTTAGTCGATTATTCGGAGGGTTTCTTACCACGTGAGCTATGACCCTATGATGGTTCCTTATCTATGGATGCATAGCACCCGTGACTCAGCACCCGCGGCTTAGGACCCGATCGAAGTTAATTATTTTGAGAGATGTCACGAGACTATGTATAAGTGATATTATTCGATCGTGATGTATTAGGGTTAAAAAAATTAACCCGAGCTATGTAACTCTTGGTGTGTATTATCATACGTTTAAATATTTCATTAATATGTCTATAACTATTATTATTAGAATTATTATTTGTAGTTAGAATTATTATTAGAATTACATTTAGAATTAGAATTAGAATTAGAATTAGATTGAGAATTAGAATTATCTAGAAGTAGAATTTTTAAAATTAGAATGATATTTGGACATATAAATTTAAAATATATTAGCTAGAATTAGAATTTTTAGTAATTATAATTAGCTAGACTTGGAGAATTTTTTCTGTTTAAATTTTGCCAAGTGTCCGATGAAATAATTTGGCTAAGTGTCCGATGAAATAATTTCGCTAAGTGTCCGATGAAATAATTTCGCTAAGTGTTCTTCATTTTATAAATTTTACTAGCAGGTGTTGAGCTATGGATCCCCAAGAAACTGCACATGATCCGCACGCCGATCAGCTCGCGGGAATGGGTGAGGCGGAGAAGGAAAGAATAATGTGCCAGATGATTTTTGATGATGCAACGGCCATTTATATCATGATCACGACGGTGGACAGGCGTTTAGCAATCAACTTTTGAACGACTCCGGTGACGGATCTGAGAATATAGAAGATGTAGTAGATGATGACGACGACAACGTCGAGGATGCGGAAGTGCCCTCCAGAACAAACTCTGCCAATGTATATCTCAAGTCACTTGCAAAGAATTTCATAATTAAAATTGCAAAAGGCGGAATTCTCATTCATACAAAAGAAATAGAAGCATTACATTTTGAATTACATTGTAAAAGAACAGTAATGCTCCTATTGTCTACTTTCACTATCCAGGTTCAAGGCAGCCCTTCAAGCATCCGACTCTTCCTCGCTGCTATCGTCCTCGGGGGCTGCATGGACCTCCTCTTCTGGATAAGTGACGGAGATATTCACCATAGAAGCAATCTGGGTGGCGTGGCCTTTGATTTCATCAAAGATTGTATTTCGCTGAGTTTCCGTGTATCCTTGAGGGACATCGGACGCCACGCGCCAAGATTTTGCACTAGGGTAGTGCATACGCATAAGGCCGAGAGCCATGCGTGCACCACCCCGTGCAGCGGAGCGAAGGATGGATTCCCTGGACTCCGCCACCTCCATGATAGCACCCGGAAGTTTTTCAACTTCCGAGAACTCCCCAGTCCTTGAGGGAATGAACCTGTTGACCAGCTGCATGCTAGCAGCTCTGATCGAAGTCCAGGTCTTCCCAAAAGCTCGGATTCTATCAATCCGAGAAAGATCTGGGCTATCTCCAGTTTTTCAGCAAAAACAACCAAGAAGGTTAAGTAAAAAAGCAGAGAAACACAACAATACTGGGAAGAATGGTAAATGCAGAAATAACTTACCGACAATTTTGTCAATTTCGGAGCCTTCCTCCAGGCGCAGGTTCAAAGCAGCCTTCAAGTCCCGGATGGTGGACTGGTCCTTCTCTGCCTGTGCGGAAGCCTTGGATTGAGAAATTCCAAGGGCCAGATTGCTAGCTTCCAGGTCTTTTTGAGCCTTCACAAGATCCTTGTGAAGGTCCAAATTCTCCTTTCGGAGAAACTCGGCATTGCCGGCGTCTTCAGCTATTTGCTTGGCCTTAGCCAACGCAGCTGAAAAGCAAGGAAAATTCCGAGTTTAGAAAACTTCCGGAATAAGTACTTAGACAAAAAAAGTTGAATCGAAAACTTCAGAGGAAAAACCCTTACCTGTTGTTTCCGACAGCGCCAGCTGAGACGATGCCAGCTCTGTCTCTCTTTCCTCAAGAACAGAAAGAAGATTTCTAACTTCTTTATTCTTGATGGAGAGTTTGTTGAAAATTTCCATGTTAATGGCTTCAGCGGTTTGCTGGAACATGGCAAGGAAAAGAATGAATATAAAGTATCAAGACAAAAAAGCATACATTTTGTTTAATGCTTGGGGGCTAGAGTTATATACCTGGCTCATTCGTTGCAAACCCGCCAAGATTTCATTGAACCCTTTTGCGTATTCCGCAAAAAGAGTTCCGACTGCGCTTAGGCCGTCATTGATAATCTTGAAGTCCTTGTCAAAGGTGGGAATCTCCTCGTCGAATGTCCGAGAAGATTTTCCCACCTCCGGAGCCGCCCTTTCCCTCGTGTCCGTGTTCGACACAACGGGCTGGCTGGGCTCTTGCAGCTTGGTGGTGGGGGCTGCAGCATGCTCTTCCGCCATCGTGGACGGTGTGTCCGGGGCGATGACGGGAGAAGGTTGAGCGCCTCGGCTGGACACAACTTTGTGTTTCTTCAGCTTCTTCGGCTTTAGGTTGGAGGGAGGCAGGCTAAAAACAAAAAACCCGGAAACATTAAAACTCCGAATGCGAAAGAAAAACTTTGACAAAAGATAACCCGGATGGTCTAACCTGGAGGTGGCGACGGGAATTCCGTCAAGGTCGATAACTTCCTCAGAGGAAGGAATCTTCTTGCGCTTGCGCCCACCTGTAGAGGCGGTGCGCAATGCATCCAGCTCAGCTTCGGAGGCTAGCTCCGAGTCTGGAAGTTCGGCAATCTGTTGAAAATAAAAATCAGGGTTAGAAGCGAAAAAATCCGAGAAAGAATGTTAAAATCTACCCAAATGACGGAAAAAGTACCTTGGGAGCCGGATTGTCGGTCGTATACATAGGCCGACTCGCTTCGTATTGGTCGCATGCGACCAACTGGTTCACGCGCCGTCGAAGATCCCTCGCGGACCAGTCTTTGCTGGTTGTCCGCATTGGGTCGTTGGCACCCGTGTAGTCGCAAAGAAGACGGCCACCGTGATTGGCCAACGGCTGGATCCGCCTATCTAACCAGCAAAGGACCGTGTCCATGACGGTTAGAGGTGGATCGGAGGAAGTGAGCTTGGCGATGCGCCGCTTGATCCTTAGAAGATCAGGCGGCAGAACCTGGACGGCTTCTGTTCCCCAATTGTCTTGGGGAACAGCGGCAGTGTTTGAAAAAGGTGGAACCCCGATGGCCTTTTTCGGGAAAGGCACATCGGGATGGTAGAAGAAAGAACCCGTCCAAAATTTGACGGATTCTGATGTCTTGATCTTGGGGAACCAATCTTCCCTAAACCTCCGAAGAGTAAAGGAGATGGTTCCGCAAGTCGGGAGTGCACCCTCCGAGGAGTTCCGCTTAACCCCGAAACAGTACATCCAAAAATCTAACCTAGGTTCTAAGCCTAAGTAACCCTCAAATAGGGCCTGGAACCCGGCCATATAAAGAATGGAGTTGGGTGGCAGGTTATGAGGTTGGATGTTATAGTGGGAGAGGATTTGGAGGAAGAAAGCGGAAGGTGGTAGTCCCATACCTCTTAAGAGATGGGAGGAGAGAAGAACCCTTTCGCCATCGTTCGGCATAGGTTCGTTCTCGTCTTCTCCACCTCTTCGTCCGCTCCGGCGGCGGCGGATGCGGCAGCTTCCACGGCGGCGAGCTCGTCGCCGAGAAGCTGGATCTTTTCCTCCGCCGTCTCGGGAGCGAACGGCGGGGAAGGCACGGAGCTCGAGCACGTGAGGTTCGCGGCGGCGGAAAGGTCACCACCGCCCGCTGAAGAGGCCGCAGTCTTTTCCGGCTCGTCGCCGGCGTGCTTCGGGGATCCTAGCTGCGGATCCAAGTCGTTGATGATGTCGTCGACGGTGAGCGCGGCGGAGCGAGTGGGGGACGACGGCGAGGATGCCATTTGGTGGCGGCGCGTTGCGTTTCCGGTGGTGCTCTGGGTGCGATTCATGCTCGAGAACTGTTCTTCGCTCGAGGGCTCGTGCGCGGCAATGGCGTGGAGAGTGAGAGTGCGGAAGGATTTCAGCGAGGACGAAGACGGCTATTTATAGCCGGAAATCCGTCAAGATACGTGCCAACGGCTATTTTGGCCGTTGGATGATCAACGCGTGTCACTCGCCGGAAAATCCGGGAAATGAAACGACAGGGTAATGATAGCTATCTCCTCGTTTCCCGTGAGAATCTGTCAGAGATACGTTACTGGGTTTCCCGCGTGAAACCCAAGCGTCCCTTACGTCAGCACGTCTCAAGCGCTGACGTAGGAAGTTCCTTCTCCGCGAAGAATCGCGAGAGAAAAGCCGGATTTTCAGGATTCCGAATTTCACGTTACCATCTTTTTCAAAAAGAAGAATAAGAAGAATCAAGACTGTTGATTGCAATTTCTCGGACAAAGCACACTTGGCGAAAGACGGAGAATCAGAGTTTTAATCCTTCTTGGGGGCTACTGTCGGATATATACCAACTAGGGGTATATCAGATGGTAGTCAAAGTGCCGGATTACCAGGGTGGCCCAAGTGGTAGTGGGCTAAGGTTCATTGGGCGGCCCAGTAACTCGACGCACAGAAGCCGGATTCTAGAAGGACCCGGATCACGGCCCACGTGATCTGGCTTGGAGGAGAAGACGGGTTCCTTACTTTCCAAGTTATAGTTACCGTAGTCTTTTAGGTTTCCTATTCTGTAAGCCCCAATCCGGCTATTATATAAAGCCGGACGGGAGATAAGTTTGATAACTAACAACAGAGGAGAAGCTATAGGCTAACTCGCCGGGAAGTTGATCCTCTGCGAATAGCTAGATCTAAACCTCACATTGTAATTTTGTATCCAGGCTTTAGTCCTGATTAGTGAGAAGTGCAGGAGTAGGCACGTCGTACTGTCGCGACGTACTGAACCTGGGTAAATCCTGTGTTCACTGTCCACCAAGCGATCCCGTTACCCCACGTCTCTACCGTAGTCTCATGGCACCCCCGTCTATGAAAACTACTACGATGTCTCGACAATGGGTATCCTGCCCTATTGGCGAAAAATTTGACGTTCGCTTTTTACTAAGTCATGTGACTCGCAACTGACCAAGTAGTGCGTATTATATTGTCAATCGACTCTGATACATATAGAATCCTTTGTCGACCCTGAACATATTGTATTGTATGAAAAAGTCGACGCGGAAGCTTACTTAGTCAAATCGAACGAACACTGTCCGTGCTTCTAATATGCATTTTTGTGTGGAATATAGGCACATTTAAACAAACTATGTCATGGATTTGGCCATTACACCCGTCATTTGGCCCTAAACGCTAGAATGTTCGTAGGAGATAGCTCATTTATGTGAACATATTTTCAACACAACTGCCGTATTCCAAGTTTATTATATTTGGTGGATACTAGGACATATATAATGACACCACGCGAAAATTTTGCATCATTTTGGGGTTTTTTAAATTTTATGGAATTTTCTAAGTCGGTTTCATGAAAAAGTCAAGACGACGGGCATGACCGTTTGTAGCTAGGGCTTGAATATTGAGAAACTCTTGGTGTATCTCTGATGAAATAGGTAGTTGTGTACCTAAAAATGATTTTTTCCAAAAATCATGAGCAAACTACGAGGCACCTGTGGTTCAAATTTGACCCGTTTCAAGCTGAATCGGCATAAACTTGTGTTTTTCAAAAGAGGTGGATGGAAACCTTTTCAGAGGCAACAAATTGGTTAATTATGCATATAACATGGTCTAGTATTTTCAAAAAATGCAGCTCCCAAGTTTTGCAACATATTTGTGGTTGGTGCTTCACAAAAAAAGACATTTTTCATACTCGAAAAATGGAAAATGGTTTTTTTATTCAATAAAAAGGAAAATTTTCTCTGTGAACATTGTCCGTGCTTACAATATGCATGTTTTTGTGGAATATGAGAACATTTAAACAAACTATGCCATGGATTTGGCCAGCTTCACAAAAAAAGACATTTTTCACACTCGGAAAATGGAAAATGGTTTTTTTATTAAATGAAAAGGAAAATTTTCTCCGTGAACATTGTCCGTGCTTCCAATATGCATGTTTGTGTGGAATATGGGAACATTTAAACAAATTATGCCATGGATTTGGCCATTACACCCGTCATTTGGCCCGTTTCCAGTTGAATCAGCAGAAACTGTCAAAATGGCCACCATGACTATTCATCAAAAGAGTTCAAATTTTTTAAAAATATCGTTGTTTCTATGATATGGATGTCATATTTGAATTTCTCTAATTTTTCTAATTGATTTAGACATTTTATTAGTCAAATTTCGATTTACGGATTTAAAGATATAAATTATTCTATATTAAATAATTTATTAAAAAAATAAAGTAAATTCTAACATTATATTGTTATTTATTCAAGAAAGATAATTATATAATCATTGTTATTTGTTCAAATATTTTTTAAAATTTAATCAATAGAAAAGTTTAACATCATTCCCTATAGGTTAATATGATTGATATGATAGTAATATCAGTAAGTTCTAACATCTCATATGGAAAGTAGTTTGGAAGGAACTCTAAGATTAAGCGTGCTTGGGCTGGAGGAATTTTAGGATGGGTGACCGAACGGAAAGTTTGACTAAGTTAAGTATGTTGACTATATTAATTGTGTAATTAAAGATTAGAGATTAAATATGTGGCTAAGTGCAAAATTCTGGAATAGAATTTCAAAAAAATCCGAATTTTTTCTTGAATTTTTTTTTTCAATTATTTTGGAAATATTATGCCGACGGTTTTTAGTGTGCCAAAGTTATTTGGCCTATGCGTACACGGCCTGGAGTCGACGGTAATGTGCCGATGGCAGCCGTCGGCACAGGCTCGGCTTCTTCACAGATTCCTGTAGTGACAGAAATGGAACTTGAACAACAAGATCGAGCACGCTCTCCGGCGACGTACGTACAAACACGCGGCACCGCGCGGTGGACGGACGGACGGACGAAGGAAGTAGTCGTAGAAAAATCAATCGATCCATAAACCGAGCAGAAGAACAACGCAACAAGTTACAGCCTGCATACGGTCAGCATAAACCGATCCAGCATAGATGACAAGAGGAGGTCAGCCGGGAGGCAAGCCGTCGTAGGAGGACGCACACACCTGCGTACGGTTGCCGCCTCTGCCTCCCTCCAAACGGACGGTCGCCGGCCGCCACTGCCACCGTCTCTGGCTCCGTCTCTGGCGTCTCTGGCTCCTCTGCTGGTTTGGTACCGTAGCCAGTGGGAAGGGGTGGGTTTAAAAGGAGGTCCAAGCCAGGAAAGGGCAGCCCTCCCGAGACGAGCAGCCTTCCCTGCCACCCTGACATAGGGAAACAGAAGAAGATTTGGATGGCTCATTCTCGCCAAAACTAACTTTTCACCACTAATTAATTTGCTAATGACACCTTTTTGCTATCGATGATCCGGTAAAACAAAATACTAGTGCTTGAATGAATCTACCCGGCCACATAAAAAAAAGATAAGCTTTTTTAGGCGCGGTAGTGCAGTGCAGCGTATATGCTTTAGTGCATGTGGTACATACATGCTTTAAACTCCCATGATTTGACTGTTAATCGCTACCACTATATATTCTACCGTTTATTTTTTTTGGTAATATGAGAGCCAGGGCCGGTCCAAACAAATTCCGGACCCGGAGCAAGTTAAGCCAATATATTTATATCAAACTCTTATAATTTAATATAACTTATCTATACTAAAATGCATTTATGATTTTTCTATCTCAACATGCAAGCTATCCACATCACACACCATTTTAGCCAATCAATTAGCCATGTCATCTCCACTAATAATTGTGACATTACATATTTCCATGCCACATAACCATGCCATTTTTTTAAACCATATAATTATCCATGTAACTAATATTTATTTCTCAAAATATTCTATAATTTCACGTCAATTAAATTTACTATATCGATTATGTGATCAACTGAATCTTGATAATGATATATTTCATACACCTTATACCCATTTCGTTTATAGAATATTTTTTTAAAGAGATACCCGCTGCAACGCGCGGGGTATTCTTCTAGTTTTTATTATATTACAATCTTATAAGTGTATCTTCTCAATATAGTTAACACATTTATATACTAAAATTGCACATACATTTATATCTTATAAGTGTATATTATAAGTTGCACATAGACTAAAATAGTAAAACAAATTGGGCACCTCTTTATTTTTTGAAGTTGAATCTATACTATCTATAACATTTTGAGAGACATATCTATTGAATCTATTCTAACAAATATCTTAATAGCAGTTTCAAGTGTATCGTTAGATCATAACATTTATGAAAACTTCTAGAGGTTAAATTGAAGTGTTAGATTGATGGACGGGTGTCACAACGGCGCCCCTAAACAAAAAAAGCCAAAAAAATAACACGAAAATATTTTGATAATTTGCAAATTACATTCAAATTTAAAACCGTTTTACATAATTTGAATGTAATTTCCCCTTGGACGCGGCTAAACCCTTAACTTAGCTACTCGTCGTCGCCGCTCCTGTCGCATGAACCGTCATCGTCGTCGCTTTCATCGAGAACGACGACTTTGGAGGAGGAGAAGGCGCTGTCGTGGCTGGAGGAGGGGCCCGCGCGAGTGGTGCGGGTGCTGGAGGTGGCCGTGGCGACGCTGCTGCAACCGTCGCGCCTCCTCCTCCAACCTGGCCACCGAAGGCCATGCCAGCGAGGAGGCTGGGGCACTCGCCGTCCAACAGACCGCGCAGCGGCGACATGATGTTGTACAGGTCGTCGACATGCGGCTCCTCCGTGACGGTTGCGCGGCTCTGCGACTCCTCCTAGAAGGTGGCGTGCGGCTGCGGCTCCTCCTTGACGGTGGCGCGTGGCTGCGAAGCGAACCGGCGGGGGCGGAGGAACATGCGGCCCCGAGGTGGGTACAGAGGTGGGGCTCGTCGCGGATGGGGCGTGGCGGCAGCAGCGGAAAATTGTTTATAATCCAAGCCGGATCACGTCTTGCCTCGGCATCCCAACTTCTTGATGATCTAGTTGATGTCGATGTCATGCACATCTTCTTCACTCATGCTGGTATCCTCGTCATGGGCATCGCTATAAGCTTGGCCACCATCACCATGCCCGAATTGATCGACGCCATATTAGTCGGTGGAGTTGCGGATAATGGCATGCACCGCGTTCTATCAAACACTTGGAAATCAACACATAATTCACCTAGTCAGCCAGCCTCTCACACACGCATAATGGTAGCAATAAATTCAAGCAACAACTAATGCACCCAAACATAATTCAGACAACAATTAATGCACCTCGCCCGACTGCGTTGTTTGGTCGATCATGTTGGCGCCTTTTTCGCCAAAGAATTCGTCCTGGGATGTCGTCTGGTTGCTTCTTGTGGCTCCACTCTAACATAGCACTGGCGACTCAAAGACGGCCTCCTTGTTGAGATCGATGCTGCCTGACTGCGTCAGCTTGTCGGTCCAAATGAAAAAATATGATTGTTGTGTGGTAGGCACCTGGCTTGGGTTGGCGTAGTAGCGCGGGGAAGACGGCGACGAGCTACCTTGGGGCGATGAATATGCCAGTTTGTCTCAAGGCCACCAGCACATTGGGGGTGTTGTCCGCTGCCTTATCCTTCGACCATAGGCACCGGTTTTCACAACGAGCAGATGCGATGGTATGCCGTTGCGCTTCCGACAGGTCCACCGTCAGATCTGGCAGCTCCCGCTATGACGAGTGGCCCCCTGTCAGGTGGGCTGACCAGACAATATTTGGCGCCCCGAGGAAGTCTCCAAGTTTGGCGTGTGGGCTCGGGGTGCTGGACACAAATTTGACGGGTGAACATGCTTTCGGGGGAGGGGTGGTGCCTTTGTTGGCGGTTTTTGGGACCGGAGACCCTATGGGGCATTTGGGGGTTGTTTGTGATGCCCGTGGAGATGCTCTAAAGTAACATTTATCATTCATTTAAGCGTAGGTGCTTTACACCCCCATGATTTGACTCTTAATGGCTACCCCTTAGTTCATTAGACTAGTCACAATGGGAAGTATCATATACTAGTATCATGTATATGATAATAGTCTATGTTACCACCTCCATAATGCGTGGTACCATATTTGTGATACCATATACTAGTATATTTATTAAGCTATAGATTAATCTGGTCTTGGAAAACGTTATGTTACGGTATCTACCTATGATATCACTAGCATCTCTCTACTCATTAAATAATTGCCACATCGTCTTTTTTCCGACGTGTGACACTTATGATACCACCTATGTTACTCTCATTTTGACTGTTAGGATATAATTAATATGTAATTAGGATAATCCTCTTCTCTAAATAACCGAACGTGCGGTTGCCTCTATCGCAACCGACGCGGTGGTTCCTCAAACCCCCACAATCGGACGCGTCTGTTAGTCACGTCCCTTCCTCTCTGTATATATATCTTGATCATCAATGGAAAAGGTAGTGTTGAGAGACAATTCGATTCATTTGTCTCTCAACACGTTATCAGCACCTCGCTCTACAGAGAGAGCAAATTAGCCGGAGTCGCTGGTGATCTATGGTGATCTAGACGGCACACTTGTCGGGAAAAGACAAGGAACAAGAAAGGAAAGAAAAAAAAGGAGAAGCACTTCGACTATACCCGGAAGCGAATCAGGAAACTCACTGACGAACTCACCGAAGAAAGAAATAGAGAAAGAAACAACAAGAACCGTAAGAAAATTGCCGAATTTCTTTTGCCTGTTCTTTCGATTCCTTCAGGAAATAGACTTTCTCGTACTCTGAATCGGTAATGGAGACGGAGCACTGGGACGTGCTCCTCCATGGCGTCAAACCGTCCAGAGGAGACAGCGGCCGACGCGGCCCCAACATGCATCCTCACGATGTGGTGGCGTCGTTTACTGCGGCTCCTGGCAGCTTCCAGCGCGCAGCCCGCGATGGCGCGCTCGGTCTTCGCGACCGGCGGCAGCCTAGTGCGGCTCCTCGCGCTGGCCTTCGTGCAGTCTCCGGCTTCAACGCCGCAGCTTCCGACGGCGGCGCCTCACGCGCAAGCCGCAAAAGGGCATCCAAGGAGCGGATGTTCCATTGGACAGAGACGTTTACGTCTCCTACTTTATTCAGATCGGAAAAGCGGCAGCGGGCTGGGCCGAAAGGCATCTGTACGAGCAAGAAAAAAAAAAGATCAAAACGAAAAGAAATATAAAAGAGGTGGCACAAGCCACGATGGTGGGATGCCTCAGTTTGGCCTATTGCCATTTTTTTTTCTCTCGTTCCGATTAGCTTTCACACTTTTCAGTTTTTGTTAATAATTGTTTATTAGTAACTTCTAACAATGGTACTATGCAATGTCTGAAATTTTATGTCAACATTTTAATTGCCGGATGTTGACGATGCTTGAAAGTAATATAAGTGTTTTTTTTTGCACAACTTTGTATGCAACTGAGCGGTCTACACCATAATGTGGTGATTATCTCAAATGTGTTTTAATCAACACACGGTTGTGTAAAGTAACACAGGGGAAGGTCTACACTATTAAGTAGTGACTACCTCCATGTGTTTAATGCAAAAAAAAAGAAAAAGAATTGGGTCGTTTAGGAATTTCCTAGACCTTTTGATTTTGATCAAACATGTTCTTATCCACACAATTAATTTACTATCAAGTAAATTAATGTGCATGATATTTCATGCAGGATATGAGTGACATATCTAAGAAAAAATTCGCTGAGCTTGCCATTGATGGCAGAAATTACCTGACATGGGCCATGGATCTGAAGATTAACCTGGCGTCTAGGAATCTGATCGGCACTATAATCACACCTGCTCAGGGTGCTCCTGCTATACCAGATGCGGCAAAATATGCTGCTTTGCACTTTATTCGGCACCACCTTGACCCTACTCTGAAAGAAGAGTACATGATGGAGGAAAATCCTAAGAATCTTTAGGGCTCCTTAAAGGAACGTTATGATCAACAAAGGTCGGTGATGTTGCCTGAAGCGCAAAGAGAATGGGCACTAATCCGTTTTCAGGATTTTAAGTCTGTTGCGGCATACAATTCCGCTGTGCATCAAATCAACTCCAAGTTGAGATTCTGCAATAGTGCAATTTCGGATGCGGATCTCATTGAAAAGACGCTCTCCACTTTTAATCCTAATATGAGGATACTTGCTGAACAACATCGTCAGCAGAAATATACGAAGTATTCTGAGTTGATTTATGCGCTTCTTCAGGCAGAAAAGCATAGTGAAATTCTTTATAAGAATAATCTATCTCGTCCAACGGGGACACCGCCACTTCCGGAAGCACATTTCAATTCTCAGAATACCCGTAAATCTCGTAGTTTCAAAAAGAACTACGGGAAGTTTAAAGGAAAGTGGAGACGTGATGAGAATCAGAATAGCAATGGAGTTCAAAAGAGCAAGAATCATTTCAAGAAAAATGACAAAGGTAGCACCTCTCAGGGTTGCTATAGGTGTGGCTGTACTAATCATCTTGCAAGGAAGTGTACAACTTCAAAGCATTTGGTGACGTTGTATCAGTATTCAGTTAAGGGCAAGAAGGTTCAAGCGAACCAGTTTGAAACTCACTTCACTGGTCCGATGATCGAGAGTTCCCAAGGCGTTCATGAGAACATGGAGGACCAGGATCTCGCTCAGCAGAAGGAAGGATCTTCACTTCATGTTGAAGACATGCTTGTGGATTTCACTTCTACTAGTGACATATATGGAGATCAACTTTGAATATGTTGATTATGTCATAAGTATTGTGATAATGTTCTTAGATATATTGTGTGTTGTAAAATTATTATGTCATAAGACATGTGGTATTGTAATAATTATGTGAGCAAACATAATGTATTATAATATGTAAGCAGACATGCATATTATGTAATGTATGTGTTAATTCTATATGAGTTGAGATATATGATAATATTTTATTCTTTTACTCTATAGAAATCTTCAAGGAACGTTCCAATGGAGGAGGAAATTTGTTTAGTGGATAGTGGTTCCACTAACACAATATTACGGGAAGTGAAATACTTCCAAACTCTCAAGAAAAGTAAAGGTACTGTCATGACAATTGGTGGTCGTGACACGGTAATTGTTAATTCTGGTCAGGCCACATTTACACTCCCAAATGGTACAAAACTTGTAATCCATGAGGCATTACTGTATCCAGATTCGACCCGTACCTTGCTGAGTTTTAAGGATATCCGTATGAATGGCTACCACATTGAAACTCATGAAGAGAATGAGGTTGAAATCCTACTCATAAGTCAGCAAAAGGGAACTAAAAGGAAATCCTTGAGAGACTTCCTGCTCTATCTTCTGGACTGTATTTCACATACATAAAGTCAGAGCCACATTTGGCATATAAAATAATTTTTCAGAATCTTGACAAGTTCAAGATATGGCATGATCGCCTGGGTCATCCTGGTGTGGGGATGATGGGAAAAATTATTGATGGTTCAATTGGACACAACATAAATGTTGCCAATTTCCCCAAATCTTCGGATTTCGTCTGCACGGCATGTGCAACTGGGAAGTTAATTACAAGACCTTCATATCTAAAGATCAAGAGTGAGCCACATAATTTTCTTGAACGCATTCAAGGAGATATTTGTGGTCCTATTCAACCGTTATCGGGACCATTTCGATATTTTATGGTGCTTATTGATGCATCCACAAGATGGTCCAATGTATGTCTTATATCAACAAGGAACCATGCTTTTGCAAAGCTGATCACTCAAATCATAAATCTGAGAGCAAATCATCCTGAACAAAGGATTAAATCCATCAGAATGGATAATGCTGCTGAATTTAGTTCACGAGCATTCAATGATTACTGCCTAGCTTTGGGCATAACTGTGGAGCATTCTGTACCGTATGTACACACACAAAATGGTCTTGCAGAATCACTTATCAAGAGGGTTAAATTGATAGCAAGACCACTCCCACAGAATTGTAATCTACCAACATCTTGTTGGGGAAATGCGGTGTTACATGCCGCGGAATTGATACAAATTCGACCAACTGCTGAGCATTTCCCATCTTCGAAGATTCGGTTGCGCTGTGTACGTACCGATATCACCACCTCAGCGTACATCGATGGGTCCACATAGAAAATTGGGGATCTATGTGGGGTACAATTCTCCGTCGATTATAAAGTACCTGGAGCCCCTAACAGGGAATCTATTTACAGCCCGGTACACTGATTGTATCTTCGATGAGGACAATTTCCCGGCATTATGGGGAGAAAAGAACTACAAAGAATGCCGAGAAATAGATTGGAATGTCCAAGGAATTCAGTCCTTAGATCCACGTACGAATGAGTCTGAACTGGAAGTTCAAAGGATTATAAATTTGCAAAATGTTGCAAATAATTTGCCAGATGCATTTATTGACTATAAAGGTGTCACTAAATCTCATGTTCCCGCCATGATTGTTCCAGAGAGGATTAAGATAACTCAAAAGACCACTCAACCGCCCAAGAGGGGGAGAAAACTGGACAAAAGGGAGAATGCTTCTCAGAAGCGTCCACGGGGAATGAGAAACCCTCAGACAGTAAATGTAGGTCAACCGCAAGTTGACATTCAACCTAGTGTTGAAGGACGCCTGAAGGATGTTCATCATCTAGAGCCCAGCACAAATGTGCACACAGGTGCTAGGGCATCAGAATGCATTGACTCGATTGTTGTGGGAAATCACGATGAGTCGGAAGGTATTGAAGAAATTTCCACAAACTATGTTGAATCAGGAGAATCATTCAACCGAAAGACTACTAATGTAGACATATTTTTCTCCTCAAAGATTGCAAAGGACCTAACATTGGATCGTGAACCAAAGTCCATGGCAGAGTGTATGAAACGCTCAGACTGGTCCAAATGGAAGGTCGCAATAGAGGATGAATTGCGCTCGCTTGCCAAGAGGGGGTATTTACTGCAGTAATACCTACTCCTAAGCATGTTTTCCCCGTGGGGGAGAAATGGGATTTTGTTCGTAAGAGGAACGAAAACAATGAGGTGGTGAGGTACAAGGCGAGGCTGGTAGCATAAGGGTTTACACAGAAACCCGACATTGATTACGATGAGACAATATTCTCCTGTGATGAGTGGAATCACGTTTCGATACTTGATATCGCTGGCAGTGCAAATGAATTTGTATATCCAATTGCTGGATGTGGTGACCGCATATTTGTATGGGTCACTAGATACGGATATGTATATGAAAGTTCCAGAGGGACTAAAGATTCCGGATCCGAAGGCTAATCGCAACATGTATTGCGTGAAGCTACAGAAGTCGTTATATGGCTTGAAGCAGTCGGGTAGAATGTGGTACAACCGACTGAGTGAGTTCCTTGTGCAGAAAGGTTACTCAAACAATGATGATTGCCCATGTGTGTTTATCAAGAAGTCTACTGATGGATTTTGTATAATTTCTGTGTATGTTGATGACTTAAACATCATTGGAACTACACATGAAATACATGAGGCGAGCAATCATTTGAAGACGGAATTCGGGATGAAAGATTTGGGTAAAACCAAATTTTGTCTTGGTCTGCAACTTGAACATGTGTCTTCAGCAATACTTGTTCATCAGTCTGCTTATACCGAAAAGATATTGGAGAAATTCAGTATGGATAAAGCACACCCATCTAAAACACCTATGGTTGTGCGATCTCTTGAAAGAGACAAAGACCCATTTAGGCCAAAAGATGACGATGAAGAGATATTGGACCAAAGTTTCCATATCTTAGTGCTATTGGTGCACTAATGTATCTAGCGAACTGCACAAGACCTGACATATCATTTGCAGTTAATTTGTTGGCTAGATATAGCGCATCGCCAACTAAAAGGCATTGGGTTGGTGTGAAGAATATTCTTAGATATCTTCAAGGCACCAAAGATCTTGGTTTGTTCTATCCAAAAAATCAAGAGAGAACATTGGTGGGGTATTGCGATGCTGGATACATGTCAGATCCACATAATGCTAGATCGCAGACTGGTTTTGTCTTCTTACATGGAGGCACGGCCTTCTCTTGGAAGTCGACAAAACAAACCTTAGTGGCTACATCTACTAACCATTCTGAGATAATTGCTTTGTACGAAGCATCACGTGAATGTGTATGGCTTCGAAGGTTGATGAACTTTGTCCAAAGTTCAAGTGGGATCGGTTCACTGAAATCACTCACCATTATCTACGAGGATAATGCTGCTTGTATTGTACAAATGCAGACATGTTATATTAAGAGAAATATTACAAAGCATATTGCTCCTAAGCTATTTTATCCCCATGAACTACAAAAGAATGGGGAAATAAGTATCTTGCAAACGAAGTCGTGCGATAACCTTGCTGATTTGTTTACCAAGTCCTTACCAAGTTCTTTGTTCGAGAAATATGTGAAGGAAATTGGTATGAGGAGACTTCGTGACTTGCAAAATTCAGGGGGAGAAATCTCCTAGGTTATAACCTGTTGAAGATCAAAAGATTTTTCAGTATTGCACTCTTTTCCTTTGTGAGTTTTTCTTGAGGTTTCTCATGTAAGGTTTTTAATGAGGCAATAATTGTACAAGAATGGACGATATATGTCGATTTCTCCTTATTTTCCCACGAGGTTTTTAGAAGGAGTTTTTCATGGCATATCGTATATTTCTCCTCAATTTTTCCCACAGGGTTTTTGGAGGAGATGATTCCAAAAGATGATCAGTCGACAGGACAAGCGAGGGTTAGGGGGAGTGTTAGGATATAATTAATATGTAATTAGGATAATCCTCTTCTGTAAATAACCGAACGTGCGGTTGCCTCTACCGCAACCGACGCGGTGGTTCCTCACACCCCCACAATCGGACGCGTCTGTTAGTCGCGTCCCTTCCTCTCTGTATATATATCTTGATCATCAATGGAAAAGGTAGTGTTCGATTCATTTGTCTCTCAGCAGTGACTAGTCTTAGGAATTTTCGCTCGTCAGACCCTACCGTGGTCAATTGGTCAGGACATGTCAGGGGACAAATGTCGTCATGCAAGGCCGGACCGGACCAAGCCAACTCCATGGTGGAAAAGCCGAGCCTGCCCGCGCATGCCTTGTGCTGCAAATTCAAAAGAAAAAAAAATGAAATGCTCAACTGCGACGTGCCAACAAAACAGCTAATCGTTACTCCGTTTCAAAATGTAGAGAAGGCTTACATTTTAAAACGGAGGAAGGATTTTGCAGCGTATCGACGTTTAATCAAGACCGAGGAGCATACAACGAAACACGTCACAACGTTTTGCATTCTGCTAGTACTACGTAGCATCTGATAACTAACTTACTGTCATGCAAAAAAAAATCAAACTTAGTTAAGAGAAATTAAGAGAGAGGAAATTAAATGGCAATTCACTAGGCGGTACGTGTACATGACGATGCATCATGCATGGCTTCTCCCGCAAGTTGTATCCGTGGCCAGCAATGCATACGGACGGGCCGCAAGGCGTGCTCCTCTCCACCGGTCCCACCACATCCCGGGCCCGCCTTTTATTTAGGCTGGCCACAGTGGGAGTAACTAAGGTAGTAACATCACATATTTTAAGACAATTTTGCTTATGTGGCACATATTTAATGAAGAGAGAAGTGTTTGTGGTAATTAGCTATGTTACTAGTAACATCACACATACCAAGAAAAAACGTGTCTATCGCCCTAATAAATGTAGTCATGCATGACACCACAAATATGTTACTACCCACTGTGGAGGTAGTAACTTAGACTAGTAACATCACGATGTTACCACTCTTAGTTACTCCCCATTGTGACCCGCCTTAGGTGTAGAAGAACCCTGCTTCCTCCGGTCCGTACGGCAGGTCGTCATACCAATCCTCGTCTCGTATGGCTCATTGGTCTTTATTATCACAACATCGGAAAGGTCTCCAAGGACCTAGATGCCATTAATAATAACGTACATTTATATCAGGTACACTAAATAAGGAAATTACAGACCCCGCGCGTTGCAGCGGGATCCTTTTGCGTCTTGGCGACTATATCATGTAAGCAAAATTAGGATACAACTGCTGGTGTGGGAACATGTAGCTCCATTAATTCGTATTTTTGTTCTTCAATTTTTATAATAAAAATCCTAGAAGCAGACAAAGTCGATATCTAAAGCTATGTAAATTTTCATGTCAAGATTCAAAATATTCTACGTTACATAAAAATAAAAAATGTGGGAAGATTTGGAATTTTCAGCAGATCTAGATCTGATATTTTTTCATTTTTCCAGCCCAGATTTTTTTTATTCACTTAATATGCACACACTGTTTAGATAAGACTGACAGTGTTTTTTTGGATAAATGTAAAAAGGTTGTATACCTGGGGCATCGTAGATTTCTTCCGATCAAGCATCCCTTAAGGAAAAAAGGAGGGAAGCATTTCAGAGGTGAGGCAGATAATCGAAAGAAACCTGAGCTCCGTAGTGGTAATGATATATTCGATATGGTCAAGGACCTAGAAGTAATCTTTGGTAAGGCTGCTGGCAGCCAACCAGTTCCGTACGGCCCTGATAAGCGGGCACCCATGTGGAAGAAGAAATCTATATTTTGGGAGCTACCCTATTGGAAAGTTTTAGATGTCCGGTCTTCGATCGACGTGATGCACGTGACAAAGAATCTATGTGTCAATCTGCTATGCTTCCTGGGCGTGTATGGGAAGTCAAAAGATACGCCTGAAGCACGGGAGGACCAGCAACGTATGAAAGACCCAAGCAACAAGCACACAGATACAGGGCGCCATTCCTTAAGCAGCTACGCTCTTACTAAAGCAGAGAAGGAAATATTCTTTGAAGTCCTTTACAGTATCAAGGTTCCGTCTGGCTTCTCGTCGAATATAAAGGGGATAATAAACATGGCAGAGAAAAAATTTCAAAACCTGAAGTCTCATGACTGCCACGTGATTATGACGCAGTTGCTTCCGATTGCATTGAGGGGGCTTCTACCGGAAAATGTTCGAGTACCCATTGTGAAGCTATGTGCATTCATGAACGCAATATCTCAGAAGGTAAACGATCCAGAAATTCTGACAAGATTACAGAGGGATGTGGTTCAGTGTCTTGTTAGTTTTGAGTTGGTGTTCCCACCATCCTTCTTCAACATTATGACTCATCTCCTTGTTCACCTATGTGAAGAGATTCATATTCTCGGTCCGGTATTTCTACACAATATGTTCCCCTTTGAGAGGTTCATGGGAGTCTTGAAGAAATATGTTCATAACCGTGCTAGGCCAGAAGGAAGCATCTCGAAGGGCTATGGAACAGAGGAGGTCATTGGGTTCTGTGTTGACTTTATTCCTGACCTTAAGACAATTGGTGTTCCTGAATCGCGGCATGAGGGGAGACTGAGGGGAAAAGGAACGCTGGGAATGAAAACAATGATACCTAGGGACGGGCATTCTTTGACCAAAACACACTACACAGTTCTACAAAATTCTATGTTCATGGCTACGTATGTCGAGGAACACAAGAATATTGTACGGTCTGCAAACCCGGGGAAGGATGACTCATGGATTAAACGCGAACACATGGAGACTTTCGGAAGTTGGTTGAAAACACGTCTTATAAATGACACCACTGTTGAAGATCAGCTATACATGTTGGCAAGGTCACCATCTTCGACTATTGGGAGTTTTCAAGGGTACGAGATAAATGGGAATACATTTTACACGAGCTCCCAAGATAAGAAGAGCACCAACCAAAACAGTGGTGTCCACTTTGATACAACAAACAAGAATGGAAAAACTGACACATACTATGGTTACATAGAGGAGATATGGGAACTTGACTATGGACCTTCTTTTAAGGTCCCTTTGTTCAAGTGCAAATGGGTCAACCTGAATGGAGAAGGGGTAAAGGTAGACCCGCTTTATGGAATGACAACAGTGGATCTCAACTGTATTGGTTACAATGACGAACCATTCGTTCTAGCCAATGATGTGGCTCAGGTCTTCTATGTGAAGGACATGTCTTCCAGACCGAAGAAAAGAAAAAATAAGGGAACAATTTCATCATACGATGAGCCGAAGCGTCACATAGTTCTCTCAGGGAAAAGAAACATCGTGGGAATCGAGGACACGACAGGCATGTCAGAAGATTATAATAAGTTTGTTGAAATTCCACCCTTCACAGTGAAAGCTGACCCCACCATCCCGTTAAATAATGAAGATGCTCCATGGTTACGGCCGAAGCGATCATAAGCACTACAACATACTAGGCACGTAAAGACGTTAAATTTGCAGGCTAGAGACGTGATATTTCATCATTAGAGGAATATAGAGTCGCTACCATAAAGCGTCGTTAAAACGTCTCCTTATGCACCGTCTCAAATGACATAAAGACGACTTGCTAAGCGTGTCTACATATGTAAAGACGCTTGAGGGAGACGCTCCAAAGCATGTCTATACATCTAAAGACGTTTTAATAGATACGCATTTGTAACGTCTCTACTAATATAGACACGCAATATTTGTGTCGTAACAAAGGGTTGAGATGTTTTTTCATGTACAGAGTATAGTCTTATATACGTGATTTTTTATACACATTATGTACAATACTATTCACATGACTATATGTACATACGTCCTTTTAGTTGTCCTTCTGATAAGGCGTCTCATGATAGGTGCCAGTATAATTCGTTTTTATTCAGAAATTTAAGTGGAAACAATTTTTTTTTTTTAATATTTTTAGACTCATCCACCTACTTATCGTACAAGGCTGGACCATGATAAGAAGTGAAAACTGTAGACTGAATTACAATAATCTCAATATAGCAAACTGGAACTTGATCAAATATTATAATAATGATGTGCACATACACCAAGACATATGGTGAACAAGAAAAATCATAAAAGATCCTATACATCATCTATTATCTTTCTAAACTAGCTGTAAAGGACTCGTAGTTTTGCCAAGGTAGAACTAATGTTTCATCCCCTCCATCTTCATTGAGTTCAGTCTGGTTTAGCTTCACAATTAACCTGAAAAGGAAGTCACGACAAATGTGAGAAATTCCCTAGAATAATCCTACATGACAGGTTCATTAGATAAAGTACAAAATATGGATCTAAGACCAATCCTGCATTACAAAGATTTGTTATCGCCAGCTAAAACTTGCATCCTTTGGCCTCTTGGCATCAAATGTGCTGAACCAAATGTTGTCTGACTTACCACTCTATTTATTGGCAGAATCAGCAAAATCACAAGTTGTATTTAAAGATGCCCCATGTACTTGTGTGTACAGGGTAGCAATTCCATGCTCAACCTTCGCACTTAAAAGTAGCTATCTACTCTCAGTCCCACTTGCGGAATCAGTGTTGACCAAAGTTCTAGTTTAATCTTTTAATGTGCAGGAGGACATGTACCAAAATATGTTGGAGGCATATATAAGAAAGATAGAAAGAACACCGACACAAGCTTCCCAACTAGCTGCAACAGCCTGAGATGAATGCAGAAAGATGATTTGCAGATCTCCCTAGTCTTCCCCTTAAGAAGAAAAATCAAACAATAGACTGCTAAACTATAAAAGTACAACGAATTGGTATACTATCAGCAAATGATAGATTGGTGTATATACTGTCAGCAAACAATATCACAGTTCAAGTTGTGGAAGTGAACTACAAGGCAGTCATTAATATTTGGGTTGCATGCCATCATATGTTAATAAAAGAGGGTATTTTTCAATCATTCTACCATAAAAAGTGCAGTATTAGCCATCGAAGACAAGAAGTCATTTATCAAAGATGTGAAGTGGTGGGACTGGTTATTGTATTGGGCTTTGAGTAGAGACCAAAATAGGACAAATGTAAAGAAAGAAGTGTAAGAGATAAGATAAAAACATTGTTGACGGGTGTTGGTGACAGAAAAAGAGGTCACGTGCAACTGATTATAAAGTATGATGCTTCAATATATTATGTCTTGGTAATCGGAATCGCTGTAACCTAGACCTGAAAATAAGTACAGTTAGAAAACTCAGCCTAAGGTTTAGTCTGATAACAAGAGACAAGATAAAGATTTAATATAGTACTCATAAGAAAAAATACACAATAATTAATAATTAGTTGTGAAACTGGAATATACTGAATTTTGACACTGGGCAATTGCCATAGGAAATCCACAATCAGATCCTGGAGGAGATGCGTTCTTGGTGTGTTGCAGTCTGTATCATCGCTTCTTAACCTGGGGTAGCAATGTGCTATTGCTCTTGCGGGTAGCCTAAGTGGAAAATAGGTTCATATTTCCATCCAGCTTTAACTTGCTGAATTACAAAAGATCAGATAGCAGTTGACAAAAAGGAATATGGGTCAATTTTGGCTTTCTGAAGCAGCAATAAAACTATAATATTTCATATGCAATGTCGAAATGACTTGAATCATGTTACAGTATGTATAGACATGGATTCTTTTTCTGAACATCACTATTCATTTAAGCATGTGTTAATATGAGTGAGCAAATATTAGTCCTACAAATGATAATTAGTTTTCTACTTTTCTCCAAGAATATTTCCTTAGATATCTTACACCAAAAAAGAAAAGAAAAACCCATAAAATGTTAGTAACAAAATGATCTGGAGATTATGTTTCTTAGTAAAATAAAAACATGAGATCGCTTGTCTTGGGATGGATCTTTACGGTATACACAGAAAAAAAAAACATTTGCAGGCTCAAAAGGGTAAGTAAATACGTAACCAGTAAGACAATGAAAAATCCCAGTCAATATAAAAATGGCTTCAAATCTGAAGTACCTTATAACAGTCCAGTTGATCAGATCAATTAATGTTGATTTAAAGCTTCGATAAAACTTCTTGGCCACATTTCACATAGCTCGCAGAAATCCCAATGATGCAGACTTCGGAAACACTTGCCACATACAGTTTAGACTTCAGAGGTAAACTGACATAGAAGATTGGTGACGACTAGGAGGCTGTTACGTTCTGCAATAGTTGGATTCACCGGAGAACGGACACCCTGCACCTAGCACCCCCACCCCACAGACGCGCGCACCTCACCGCATCGCCCGCAGGGCACAGCAACCCCTACTGCTTCGCCGTCGTCCGTGACGGCAATGGGGGCGCCTTCAACGGCAGGCCCTAGATTGATACAATAGTGCAAATTATACCATCTAAAGTATATGGATCTGAGCAGGGGTCATCTAAAGAAGCACGAACCTGGGTGGCGATCTCAAGGAGCACCAACCTTGGCGGCGATCTGAGGGTGCGCCGACCTGGGCGGCGGCACATGGCTGTGGATCCGATCTTTGATGAGCGATTCGAAAAATGTGCGGCGGCTGGAGAGATGGAGGAGAGGGTTTCTACCTTCTCGTCTAAAAAACGATGGAGGATATGGGAAAATGTAGTCAACGATATATATTACTACGTACGGAATATATTTTTTTCTCAAAAATATGCGGGAATATTTTCATAAGCGGTAAAACTATGAAAGTTAGCACCCAAACGGAAAAAATAAACTTTATCCATTCTTTGTGAAAATAATTTTTCATAGTATTTTGAAAGATATTTTTTTACATCCAAATAATTGGGCAATAAATCCCAATAAAGCGACCCGACTAGGCCTTAAATTTGGGCAGAAGCGAGTCGGCTTGGCTTGATTAAGGTCGTTAAGATAGTTAGCAAGTTGTTTAGGTAGCAAGTTAAAACTGGAACTCGGGTTGACTCGCAAAACTTGCGAGTTTGCTCGTTATGCTCGTCAAAATCACTATGTTGTTGTTGTTCTCTTGGCAGCTAGTATCGTGAGAAACAAATATGGATTTGCAATAGTTCATAACTTGCATGCTCTCTATTTTACTCCGGCGTGTATTTTACCATTAATAGGCTTTCTTTTTTCTTATCGAACTTTGTATTTCAACTATGGTTATTTTTCCTCAACAAAAAATAATTCATCCTTCAGAATTATAGACGCATTCGAAAACGTCTTAAAATTCGTCCCTAGTATCCACAAATTATAAAATTTATTTATTTAGCTTGTTGATAAATAAAAAATTGAGACATTTTGTGGAACGTCTTAAGAAACGTCCATACGTTGAGCTTCTCACATATCCTAGGGACGAAAACAACTGCGTCTCACACACAACGTCTCTACGTGATGATTTTGTTGTAGTGAAGCAAGGGACACGAAGAAAATTCAGAAGACTAGATAGGGATGTTGTTGGTGATGTGTAATAATAAACGTGGAATACATGATCATAGTTCTTATAACGTAGTATGAACGAGATTTTGTTAGCCAAAATGATATTTATACATATTATGTGATTATGAATGGAGTAGGTGCAAGTTTGACCAATAATTTGTATTGATCGGTCAAAAGCTGGCAAGCATTGAGTGCTTGACAACTATGACCAGTCTGACTTCATTATTATTCCAACCAGCGGCACACACCCACCCACTTTTCTGTTTCTCTCTCCTCCGTATGTTGGTGATGTGTAATAATAAGCGTGGAATACATGATCATATAGTTCTGTTTGATCAGTATTTTGTATTGACCGGTAAAAATCTGACAACTATGACCCATATCCGAGTATGAGATAACTGTAGGCAGATATTGCAGGAACATTTCGAAGTGATAGTACGGATACCATCCTGACAGATATTGCAGGATTATAACTACTTTCGAGATGTAGTATGTGTTGACACACGGTATAGAACAAGTGATTATGGCAGGCCTCTATTGTTATTCATTGGAGTTAACCACCATAAACAACCCAAACTAGGCAGAGGAGAAGTAGAATCAGGTAGAGAAACATTAGAGCCGATGAGAAGTACAAATAGCATATGGAGAGAAACAAGGTTTAAAAGATATTGCTAGGTGCTTCCGGCCAAAAGATTATGAAATCAAAGTTTTGAAATTCTCAAATCAAACCATAAGTTCACAAAGCATACGCAAACATGGACCGTTACCAACCTGAGCCGCAAGGAGCAGTAGAGCAGAGCAGAGCAGACTCTAGAGGATGGACAAGCAGCCAGGACTGACATCGACTCTAGAGGATGAACAAGCCACCCTACTTCTACTATGAAAATGAGGCCCTAGCTCCAAAAAGTGTATGGGTGGAAAATTCCAGAAATTTGTATGACATAGAGCCGGAGTTTGTGGATTCTAAGCACTTCTGTGCAGCTGCTCAAGAAAGAGGCTACATCCATAATTTGCCAATTGAGAATAGGTCACGTCTCCTTCCTCTCGCTCCAAAGACCATATTTGAGGCATTCCCTCATTATGAGAACTGGTGGCCTTCCTGGGATCCTAGAAAGCAGCTCGATTACTTGCAAACCCGTGTGGCAAGTCCAATTCTGATAAAACAGATCGAACGTACTCTTGCAGGCTCAAGTAATCCACCACCTCTAACTGTTCAGAGGTATGTTATGGACGAGTGCAGAAGATGGAACCTTGTTTGGGTTGGAAAGAACAAGGTTGCCCCTCTAGAGCCAGATGAGATGGAATTTTTACTCGGTCTCCCAAGAAACCACACAAGGGGAGTCGCGAAGAGAGAGAGGTACAAATCTTTTGGCAATTCATTCCAAATTGATACTGTGTGTTGCCACTTGTCGGTGTTGAAGAACATGTTTCCCAATGGTGTTAATGTGGTGTCCTTATTCTCCGGTATTGGAGGAGGAGAGATAGCTTTGCACAGGCTTGGCATCCACATGAAGACAGTGATTTCAGTTGAGATAGGTGAAGTTAATAGGAGGATTTTGAGGGGTTGGTGGGATCAGACACAAACTGGCCCTTTAATTGAGATTGCCGACGTGAAGTCTCTCACTAATGATAGCGTACACGGAAGTTACTATGTTTTCAAGCGGGGGTCGAGATAAAGGGAAAACGTGTGGATGCGCAGAGTAAAACTTCGAAGAAAAACTATGGTTTTTCTGTTGTAGACGAAGATCTCAAATTCACCGTGTCAATAAGGTACAACTCGCTTTGAATTAGGAAGATCACGAGAGAAATCAAAAATTGTAACATTTTTATATTCAAATTATATACAAATGAAAAAATAATTAATAGTTTCAATAGTTAGAATAATTATTTAGTTAAACGAAAAATGGATTTAAATTAGTTTTGCAAATTCTAGCATTTTTCATGTTGGAATTTTTGTCAAATTTGAAAGTATATAGAAGTTGTTAATGTGCAAACTTAACCCTTTTCAAATTTTGGCGCTAAAAAATTTTGGGCGCGCAGGGGTGCCACCGAAATTCGAAATTTGTTTTTGGTCCCGGGCCGTGGTACCAACCGGGACCAAAGGGGCTCTAGTTCCGGTTGGTGGCACGGGCCGGGACTAGAGGCCCAGGTGTATAAAAATCGCGGCGCTCTCTCCAGGCCGAACGAACACCCCAGAGACAGGTACGAGTGGACATGGCTGGGCGAAGCCCTGCCGGCGGCGGGAACGAGTAGACAGATCCCGCCGGCGGACCGCCGGCGGGTATGGGCTAGGGACACGGTAGACTAGGGGGGCACACAACTTATATTAAAAAAAGGCCAGGGGCCTTACTTACATAGATAGGGGGCGGCGCGGCCACAGGCGGCCGGCCGTACTTGCATAAAGGGGCGGCGGCGCGGCCACAGGCGGCCGGCCGTTTTCTTGGGGGGTAGCTAGGGGCCTTGCTTACATAGAATAGGGGGCGGCGGCGCGGCCACAGGCGACCGGCGCCGATCTAGTTGTCCTCCTCGTCGTCGGAGATGCAATGGTAGGCGGGTGGCTGCCACAGGTGGGCAGGCGGCTGGGCCGGGGGTGCAGGCATCGGGGGCATCGGAGGCGCGTACGGCGGTGGCGGGGGCAGCGGCGGTGGCGGGGGCAGCACCTCCTGCGGCGGAGGCGGCGGAGGGGGCAGCTCCTCCTGCTCCGGCGACTCCGGCGCCCAAACGCCGCCGGTCCAGGCCCAGGACATGCCGTACTCCAGCCCGGGGGGGAGCGGCTGCGGCGGCGGCTGGTCCTCGGACGCCTCATACTCGGCGTAGAGCGCGTGCCACCAGGGGGTAGGCTCGGGGGGCGGCGGCGGCGGCGGCGGCCACGACCCGCTCCCACCGCTTGATTTCGTCCTCGACGAGTGAGCGGCGGGAGGCCTCGCAGGCCTCCTCCATGGCGGCCCGGAGCACGGGGTCCTCCTCCCCGGAGAAGTCCTCTGGGATGTCCTCGAGGAGCCACAGCTCCCTCTCCCGGCCGGGCGGTGGCGGCGGGTAGTCCGCGACGTCCACCTCGTGGGGGCGGGGATGTAGGAGCGCCGGCGCTGCTCGTGCTCCTGCTCGAGCTAGGCGCCCCAGTAGGGGGAGCTGCGCGCGTACGCGCGCTCCCTGCGGACGGGAGCCGGCAGGAGCTCGCGGCGGCGGTCGATCTCCTCGAGCAGCGCCTGGCCGGTCGGGACCGGCGGCACAGGGATCCGCTGGGGGTTCAGGTGCCAGCCGTCCGGGAGGTGGATGTCAACATAGAACACCGGCGTGGCGTTGTTCCAGTGCCACTCGGCCTCGTCCACCCGGACGTACCGGCTGAACCTCTTGCCCTTGGGCGCGGCGCTGGGCGGCGGGCGTGCAGCCGGAGGTGGCGCGGGGACGCGCGGACACCTCCAGGGCCGTAGCCGAAGGCCTCCGCCGGCGGTGGTGGGACGCGGCTGGCGCCGCTCGAGGAGGCTTCGTGGTCGTTCCTGGGGCGCTTGCCGGAGCCGCTGCCAGAGCCGCTGCCGAACCAGCGGGACATGGTGGCTATGGTTGCTCTGCCTTGGGCGCGGCCGGGGTGGATGGGTTGTACGGGCGGCGGGGGGCCTTTAAAAAGGACCCGGGGTGGGCTGGCATGCCAACCGGCGGCCTGGACGTGGCGGCGGTTGCAGGCGGCCATGAATGCGGGCAGGAGCCGAGGCGTGGGCGGCGGTTGCAGCTGTGGCACGCGCGCGTGGGGAAGTGGGGGCGTGGGAAGCCGAGGCGGGGCGGGAAGACGAGGCGACAGTGGCCCTTTGACCGTCCTGTAGTCTTAATTTAAGGGACCAGGCGAGCCAGCCAACGGCCGCTGGCCATTGGCCCCTTCGAACCGTTGACTGACCATAATAAAAGACGCTGGCCAGTGGGCCCTTCGAACCGTTGACTGACCCATAATAAAAGACGCGGGCCAGTGGGCCCTTTTGACAAAAAAATGTGACCAGTGGGCTTAATAAAAGACGTGGGCCTGGACGCGGTTGGGGAAGGGGAGGCCGGCTCGGGATTGGGAGACAGGAGCCCAAAAGACGTGGGCCTGGACGCGGAAACTGAACGAACCGGGACGAACTCCCTGGCCCAGGTTCGCCACGTGGCCTATCCTTACCATCCCGGGTCCTGGCACAACCGGGACCAATGGGACGGGCCATTTGTCCCGGCCAGCCCATCCCGGTTGCACAACCGGGACAACTGGCCCTTACGACCCGGGACAAAAGGCCCTGTTTCCACTAGTGCATGGTCGCAGATGTCGCCATCGTAGTTGCGGCGCGGGACTACCCTGCCAGGCTTGCGGGACAGCCCCTCGTTGACGGTGATTTTGCGGCCATCGAGGTACTGGCCGTTCATCTCCTCGATGGCGTGGCGCATCGACTGCTCGTTGTCTAACGCGACGATGGCGAAGCCGCGAGACCTGCCGGTCTCGCGGTCCTTTATGATCTGCACCACGATCGAATCACGACGATGAATGCTGTCAGACGTGAACACAGATAAACCTTGCCGAACGGGCTGAAGGCTTGCTCAATGGTGCGGGGCGCGGTGTCCAAGGCAAGCCGTCTCAGGTAGCACCGTGACTCCTGGACGTCGTCCGCCATATTTCCCACTCACACTAGCTAGCTCGCTACTCTCTCTCTCTCTGTGTGTCACGATGGAAGCCGAAGCAGAAGGACAACGATGAGAATAAGGGCGCTGCCATGTGTTGGGTTTTATAGCGGTGGGTGGGCTATAGAGGCTCTCATACGGGTGGGTGGGCGTTGGAGGTTGAAGGTTTTATGATGGGGGGTGCATGTCCTCGTCGTCTTCACACATTTGAGGAGCCTATATATATCCATGGTTTTTATATATAAGTCCTCATCGTTGTGGTCTCCTATGTTCACACTTGAGCAGTTTTGTAGCAAGAAATAGGATTGGTCAAGACAGATTAAACCTGATCTACAAAGAAAAAAGTTTTTCTTCCAGCAAGCCTTGGAGCAGCCAGGTTGTACGATAGGCCTGCGAACCATAAGGGAAGATACCCTGGGCCCACTATGGAAGATACCCTGGGCCCACTATGGCCCCCCTTGGCGGCGCCACCACGTGGTGTGGGCCCCTCGGGCGCCCACCGACATCGCCCTTTCACCTATATATACTCCTTCTCTGAAAAACCCTAAAAAAATGAGCCTCCATCCACGAAAATTTCTGTAGCCGCCGTCATCGTCAACCCTAGTTCGGGAGGGTTCTGAAGCTTTCCCTGCCACCCTATAGGGAGGGGAAATCATCACCGGATAGCTCTACATCACCATGTCTGCCTTCGGAGTGATGCGTGACTAGTTTATCCTTGGACTACGGGTTCATAGCAGTAGCTAGATGGTTGTCTTCTCCTTTTTATGACACCATGTTTAGATCTTGTGAGCTGCCTAACATGATCAAGATCATCTATCTGTAATGCTACATGTTGTGTTTGCTGGGATTCGATGAATATTGAATGCTATGTCAAGTTGATTATATATCTGTCATGTTTATGTTTTTTATGATCTTGCATGCTCTCCGTTACTAGTAGATGCTCTGGCCAAGTTGATGCTTGTAACTTCAAGAGGGAGTATTTATGCTCGATAGTGGGTTCATGGCTCCATTAGGGAGAAAACAACAATGCTTTGTCTAAGGATAATTTTATTGTTTACATTACGCACTTTACTTAATGCAATAATAGGTAGCTTGCAACTTAATACCCAAAGTCTGTTGGATTACGTTTCGAGGGTGGATTATTAGTCATAGATGCAGTTGGATTACGGTCTATGTATCATGTTGTAATGCCTGCATAAATATCATAGTAATCATCATGTCTTACATATGCACTACGGTGCATGATTTATTTCTGTCAATTGTCCAGCTGTAATTTGGTTACCCAACATGTTATCTATCTTCTATGGAGAGGCACCACTAGTGAACTGTGGACTCCGGTCTATTTTTTTTACACCGATAGTACAACCTATTGCAATCGCCGTTTTTTTACTGCAATCATTGTTCTCATTTCATTCACAGCAAACAAATATCATTTTCCACACTATACGTCTAATCCTTTGTTTTTAGCAAAATCGGTGAGATTGACAACCTCACTGTTTCGTTGGAGCAAATTATCTTGGTTGTGTTGTGTGCAACTTCCACGTTGCTGCTGATCCTGGTAGTGTGCCCTGCCAACATCAGCTATCAACATCCTTTAACTGATTTTCTTTCTCCTACTGGTCGATTAAATCTTGATTTTTTTCTGAGGGAAAACATGCTCCTATGCTCTTCATACCTTGCACTTGGGGTCTCCAACAGGCTCATGTCACAGCCATCAAGGGGTCCGTGGCTTGTCCATGGATATTTCACATAACAGACTTGTTTATCTAATGATTAGAATTGTGGCCCACAAAAGGTAGACTATGTAAAATAGGGTTCCCGCTCCTGCGTGTGGCATCCTCTATCAGGCGTACATATAATAAGTATTTTACTATAACCATTGTTAAGCCAAATATTGTTTTCCTCCATCATTCTAGACTATGGGGTTGGTAGCTAATTTTACATCCATGAATCGCAAGTCTTGAATAAGGGTGGAACGTGATTATTTATACAATGGACATCAATAAACTTCTCATGGTTCTTCATGCGGTCGTCATAACATCCATGAACTTCTCACTATTCTTCATGCGATTTTCATTCACCTACTCATCTCATGATGTTTCCACCATTCTTTTCTCTTTTTTTAACAGGAAACAAAATACGGTCACATGATTTTGTAGTGCGTAATTGCATGATAAAATGGAAGATAAATATTTCTTGAATAATTTGTTAAATACTCGTCCTTGCTTAATTATCTAACCAATGCTATATATACTGTCACATTTAACTACTTACCTTGGATTAGGATGTGAAATGTACGGTGTTAAAATATTTCTTCAACCATAGTTTGAATCTTTTGAATACATTGAAACATAGAAGGAAAAAAATTCATGATTTTCTTGCGCATTAAATTGAATGCAAGTTTTCAAGTAGCTTCATTGCAATTCATTTCATTGCGACGGCTTGTATCCGGTAAAACATGGATATCTTGCATATGGTGTACGCATGGAAATAGAATCCCCATATATATGCATGTAATATGGACTAGTTCTTCTAGCACCTCCAAACAATTAATGCATTCTAGCTACGCTAAGAATACACCAAAGCTAATCATGCGTGTTTTTTTAGCACAATGTTACGATATTTCTCTTGAGAGCGCAATGAAACATGAAAATGTATTGTCGGCTCCCACAACATCATCCTTAGCAATCTGTTGAGGCAATTCATGTTGGATTATTCAGTTTGGTTCGCCTAGCACAAGAGTGATGAAAGATATGGATGTTTTTAAGCATGTGTACACCTACCGCTCACCTATTTAGAAAGTTTTGCTGTACCAAAAATTTGAAAAGATATATTTGAACATTGTAGTCTAAAATTTATGTTTATTTGTGAATTTTGAGATTAACAATTTTGGCTTTTTTTAAAAAATCCAAAAAGATATAATTTGGTGAATTTTATATTCAAATCGTTATTATAAGCCACATGCTATAAGTTTATTTTTTTATTGTTCTTATGTTTAGCATAATCTTGTACTATACTTATCATTTTTTGATCATTCATGCGATTGTCGATCCGAACTTTGTGTCCGCACATCCTCAAACGAGTCAAATTTGGGTTTACCGGAGCAAAACAAGGGGCGTTTACTAGAGATGCTCTTACCATTGATTTTGGTTGCTCGAGAAAACATGTCACCTGATTTAAATAGGGTATGTGGGAGACGTAGCACTGGGTTTAACTTGGACGCTTTCCTTCCGGTGAGCCAGCAATTTGATTTTTTTTCCCGTAAATAGATATTTGGGTTAAAATACTAGTAGTGGTTCCTTTCAACCGAGAGTGTGGATTAAACTAGTGAGGTGTCACATGGTGTCTTTTTCTTAGTTTTCCTTTTTAATGGATATAAAGATGGTCAATGATGGATGAGGACCTGCACTAGATCTAGATGTCATTGTGACTGTGGCCTTAGGTGGCTTGGTCGGTGGTGGGTGGAGGATGGGGGTCACCGGAGTTGGTGGAGGAGTAGAAGCTCGCCGGAGGTGGTGGAGGAGGAGGAGGAGGAGCTCGCCGCAGGTGGTGGTGGGGAAGGTCACCGGAGTTGGTGGAGGAGGAGAACCTCGCCGGAGGTGGTGCTGGGGGAGGTCAACGGAGTTGGTGGAGGAGGAGAGGCTCGATGGAGGTGGTGGTGGAGGAGGAGGAGGAGCTCGCCGGAGGTGGTGGTGGTGGAGGAGGAGGAGGAGGAGAGGTGGTGGTGGAGGAAGAGAAGGAGGAGAAGGAGAGGTGGTGGTGGAGTAGGAGGTGGAGGAGAGAAGTGGAGAGGTAGAGGGGATAAGTAGGAGGTGAAGATGAGAAGTGGAGAAATGAAATTAGAGAAAGGAGAGAAGGAGAAAGAAGAGGGAGAAAAGAAGGGTTGGTGGGCAGGATTCAAATTTCGAATCCTGCCTAACAATTCTATAGCGCACCAAGTAGGGGTGCGCCACAGAATTTGTTTTTCAATTTTTTTTTATTTTGTAAAAAAAGAAATCTTCAAACGGCCGTAACTTTTTTCCTTTTGGAATTGGGCGATTCTAAAAAAAGCTCACAGGCCGAAGGCAAGTGAGGTTGGGTTACTTTTTCTCTCTAGTTTTTTTGATATCGTGATCATTTTTTTCCGACATCATATGCAAAAGTTATGCCCATCGTAACAAACTTTTGCTCACGAGTCGAAATTCATATTTCAAAATTTGATAAAAAAGTAGACCTTAAACTCTACGTGCATCTATAAAGGATTTATTTTTTGATACTTTTTAGACCTGCAACTATTCCGTGAAAAACTAGAAAGGCGTTCTGGGGGTGGTGTGTGGAGAGAAAAAAAATTCTGTGTCTGCATGTGTGGTTGGTGCGCCACAGAAATGTTGGATTCTGTGGCGCACCAATGCCCGTCCGCCATAGAATACGACATTTTTGTGGCGCACCAGATTAGGTGCGCCATAAAAATGTTCGCCTGCAATGATTGAGGAGGGCCCCATCCAGTTTCTGTGGCGCAACCTTCTCCTGTGCGCCACAGAAACCAACATTTCTGTGGCGCATATTTTGGCGTGTGCCACAAAATTAAATTTCTATGACGCACCAATCTCTGGTGCACCACAGAAAGCCTTCTATACAAAGACAGTTTCCTAAAAGTGTAGGTCCTCTCAACGAGCGCGAATCACCTCGCTCAGGCCCAGCTCGCGAGCGGCGCCTGGCTCACGCTATACGCGACTCCAGCTTGCTTGTACCAAAAATCCTGAAAAATAAACAATTTAAAGAAATAGTGATATTTTTGAAAAGTAAATATTTTTTTACAATTTGTGAACGAAATTTGTAAATGAACAAAATTTAAAAATGCTGATTTCTTCACAATGTTTTTTTAAAGAAACGAAGAAAAAACGAATTTTCTTGTTCATTTTAGAAAAGTGTTCATTTCAAAAATTTGTTCATTTTAGAAATTGGTTTTATTTTCAAAATTTTGTTGTATTCAAAATTTGTTCATAATAATTTGATTTTTCAGATTTTAAATTATTCTTTTTAAAAACTTTCAGATTTTTTAAAATGTTCATTTTCTAAAATGGTGTAGAAAAACAAATGAAAAAAGAAACAGAAAAAAATTAGAAGAAAGAAAATAAAGGAAAGAATACACAAACCTGGGCAGATGGGTCGGCCCACAAGGGAGATCGCTGCGAGCGCTGCGGGCTATATAAAGCGCTCGCGTTCTGGCTGGCAGAAAATTTCAGAAATCGCTTGATATAGAATAAATTTCACGACGCGGTGGGCTTTGGCCGAAAGCACAACATCCATATTGAGAATTCATATGCTTTGTACCGGGATGTGAACCTTTGTTTTCAAACAGTACAGATGTTTGTTTCGTGCGTGCTTGGACGATATCAGGGATGAGCACACTAGACACGTTCTCCAAAGACATTTAGACTCTTCCTATAACAAGACTAGGGGGGAACATTACAAATTAGATGAAATTCTTCTTCGCTATCAACGTTTTAGCATGATCATTTTCTTATCTGTCTAATCATATTGATCCGCTTTGAAAAGAACTGGGAAAACAGGTAGGAGAATCGCATCGATGGCTACAGAACAAGAGTGTGTGGAGGGCATTGAGCCTGTCATGTGCAAATATGGTGGCTCGCCATAATTCCACAAATACAACCCGCACCAGAGTCGCGTATCCGAAGATTAGAATTGTGGTATATGTACGGTAGCCTATGTAAAGTACGCTTCTTGCTCGTTGAGTGGTCTATCTGGCGTCTGTACCATTGCGAGAACCACAGCTTGGTCAAACATTATTTTCCTCCAATATTTTAGACTATGTATGGTCGGTAGATTTAGTTTACATTTGCGAATCACAAGACTCAATAAGGACAGTAAGGGGCTATTTATACAACGGATATCTATGAACTTCTCGCTATTCTTCATACGATTGTCACGACACCTATGGACCTCTCACTAATCTTCATGCGATTGTCATTCACCTGCTCATTTCATGAAGTTTCCACCATTCTTATCTCTTCTTTTTCAACAGGAAACAAATCATGGACACACAATGATCACATGATTTCGCAGTGCGTGATCGCATATTAAAACTAAAGATAAACATTTCTTGAATGACTTGCTCAACAACCAAAGCTATATATACAGTCCCACATATACTTACCTGCACTAAGGAATCGGATGTGCATGAGAGGTAGAATGGCACACGAGTTTAGATATGATTTCCTCAACATTAGCTTGAATCGTTAATGTGTGTGCCCTCTTCCCCTCTTAGGCGCAGCTCGCACCTCTCTTAGCGCACGGTGTCATATGACTCCAGCAAGGGCAGCATCCTCTCGGAAGGCCGACATCTAATCTTCCGCACATGTACACTTCTCTTCGGCGTTGTCGTCATTTGAAGCGTAGGACCCGGGTGCAGCGGTGGCGACATACGCGAGGCCCATGTGGTGGCGGGGTGACGAACCACTTTGTTATGAAGGCGAACGCACGGCGGACCATTTTCTAAGGGATTAAAACTTGAGAGGGAAACAATGACAAAAAACCGGCGCGTGCAAGAACAGGCGATTGGTTAAAATGTCGGTTTAAATGTTCACGACGCGCGGGGATCCGTACCGCCTCCGCGTCAGCAATGGAAACGTCACGTGGGAACCAAAAATGCTGAGCGGCGATCAACCCACCCAAAACAGACACCACATCTTCTCGTATGATACGACCACGTACGAGACACGTACGAGACGGACAAGACAAGACATTCCTCCAAATGTCATCTAGACTGCCATGACAAAAAAAAAGAAACGAAAATAGAAAAAAGAGGTCCCACCGAGACTTGAATGCGGGTTACCAGATTCAGTGTCTGATGTCCTAACCACCATGGGACCATCGATTGCAAATCATTGCTGTTGGAATATGTGTCGAATATGTGTACGAGTAGGGCTACACTAGGACTTGTAATTAAACGGAAGGTTAGGTGTTTGAGTCGGACACGTGTAAACTAGCCTAGTATATAAAGGCACCGAGGGTAGCCCAAATAGACTAGACGAAAGCTGGTAGGCTACACACAAGATCACGAGGGGACGGTACGGCGCCCGTGGCAGGGGCGGCCGGACCGGCGTGGCGTTGAGATCTGGTGCGTCAGTATTGCCTCGGCGGGCTTGTCGTCGGTGGTACTTTTATTAGTACATGGGGAGGAGCGCCCATAGTCGAGCCCCGCAGATGTAGGCGTTGAGCGCCGAACTGCGTTACCAAATCTCAGTATCGTGTTTCTTGTGATTGCTTGGCCTCGGTAGATCGGTTTTGCGCCTTTTATAACAAGTAGTATCAGAGCATGTTTTGAGGCTGCGAATTGTCGATCAAAGAAAATTGCATAGAGCATCGTCAAGAAATTTGGTTTGATTTGGAAGTAAGATTGGAAGGATCTGCACTTGGCGAGATCGGGATTTCTGATGTCGGCGACGGAAGCAGTTAACGATACGTGACGAAGGCACGCAGGGCCCAGCGAATCGTTTGATCCGGTCATACGACGTGCAGGATTACGGCAAAAGGAGCAGCAGTTGCGTGCGTGCGGCCCGCGGCCCAAGGGATGGTCTTGCTGACCCGGGAAAGGCTGTCTGGCAGCGGCTCCAAGGTCATACAACATTGCCCGCAAGTGTGGCACAGTATAGCAGCACGCGACGAGATTTGGTATACAAAAAGGAGCACGGTATCAGATGTGCAGAGTAGTACATGCATGCCATTAGGGAGTTGGAGAAAAGAAAGGAAGAAATGAGATTAATCAAGGAGCTTTGGAGTGCACGTGAGCACAAGGATGGTGCATGGAGGCATGCAATTCTTTGGAACGTGCACACCGGAAAGTACCAAGTATTTTTCTTTTGGGAAATTTCTTTGCTCGGTGCACTCGTGGTATACAGGATGGCTACGTTACGTACAAGTGATGCGGAGTGCGAAAGTCCGTGACGGACTGACGCGGCGAGGATGATCATGCATATACGGGCGTCGAACGGTGCACGGTAATTTGGCGGGTGTACTAGGCGCAAGGTGGAGCATGGTTGCAATCGGATGCGTTCGGCCGGGTTGGACTGGACAGTCCGACGGATCGACGGGAGGTCGGTCAGAGCAGAATACGGTGAAGATCGGCGATGACGACATAGGAGCGTGAGGGCTGATGGTGTCCGAATTCTGTGGCGTGGCAACACGTGGCGCATTGGTATGCGCGCTTCGACATGCGGCGGCGCGGGGTTGATTCAAGATGGTGTACACATGATATCTTGAGGTCGACGTGGCGCGGGGTGGACAGATCATCTACCATGGAGACATGTCGAACGTGGAGTTGGAATCTGCGGAAGATTCCACTCGGCTGATGGAGGGGCTACGGCGTAAGAGTTCGGAGAGTCGAAGCCTATTTCAGCGGCAATGCGAGAAGCACATTGTTTTGGACCGGAGCTCAGGGTTCGAAGAGATGCGTGGAACTCGGCATTGGTCGATGCTAAGATTGCGGATGCTCGACGCGGTAATAGCGGCGAGGCGTGCGGTAAGCACGGGACACAGCGACAGACCAGAGCACTGGCGGTCAGACATATGGGCAGACATGAGTGCAAGAGGTGCTGAAACAGTGTTGACGAGTAACAGGTTCATGATGGTAACTATCTATCGAGACCATGGAGATGGATGAGTGTTGGCCATGGAGGATCTGCGAAAGCGGTGATGAGGCAATTGTGAATTTGACTGGAGATGACTTAAGTCAACGGCGAAATTTCTTCAAACTTTCAGTGATGCAGTCAACAATAGCGAGAATGATGAGTTCAGGTAACTCTTATTTGTGACTTCTAATATGTGAGTTGTTTACTTTCACATAGATCAAGGACGAGGCTATCAAGGTGACGATGCAACAGCGTTGTCGATATGGTGAGTTTATGATCGTTGCGTGATCGTGGTGGACGGATACTCCGGAGATTTGGGAGCACAAGACAATAGTGCGGAAGAACTTAATTTTCGTGGGAGCATTGACCTGTGGTGAAACAAGAAAATGACTACGGTTGCAGGTGGAGTTATATGGAATCAATGGAGTAGCAGCGGAGTTCATGATTAATGGTTCAAGTCCAGATATACAGAGATTCGGCATGACAATTTCAAGATGGCGAATGGCATATTCGCCATCTTGTTGGAATATGTGTCGAATATGTGTACGAGTAGAGCTACACTAGGACTTATAATTAAACAGAAGGTTAGGTGTTTGAGTCGGACACGTGTAACCTGGCCTAATATATAAAGGCACCGGGGGTAGCCCAAATAGACTAGACGAAATCTGGTAGGTAAGACACAAGATCACGAGGGGACGGTACGGCGCCCGTGGCAGGGGCGGCCGGACCAGCGTGGCGCTGAGATCTGGTGCGTCAGTATTGTCTCGGCGGGCTTGTCATCGGTGGTACTTTTATTAGTACATGGGGAGGAGCGCCCATAGTCGAGCCCCGCAGATGTAGGCGTTGAGCGCCGAACTGCGTTACCAAATCTTGGTGTCATCTTTTCTATGATTGTTTGGCCTCGGTAGATCGGTTTTGCGCCTCGGATTTGTAACAATTGCATTGCCTAATACATAGTTATTTATCTGGGCCGCAGTCGTTTGGTGAGCATGTCATTGATATCAAGATGCCCCTTCAGTACGTTTCTATCTGGCGATGCGGTCTGTATTTCTCTGCTACTCACTGTACGTTGCCAACATGGTGACAAAGGTTGATGTGTGTATTGCGCCCTAAACATTGTTCATCCACGCGATGGTGATACCCTCGGTCACTGTCCTTGTCATCTGTAATACACACATCAATCTGTGTCACCATCGCGGGTATTACATATGACAATGTTTACCTACCTGTCATTGACCATTGTGGCTGTCAAAAAACTAGAGTTTTTGTTTTTGTTTTTTGATGGAGTCAGAAAATTAGATGAAAGAACATCTCATGGCGCAATGAGCTTGGAATCCCCGGCCGTTGCTACTTGCTAGTGAGGCCAGCCAAGGAACGATAGGCTACTTGCTAGTAAGTTGCTCTCCTGCCTGCCCGTTCACTACTTGGCAATTGCAACCCTTGAAGATCATCAGTCCAGACTTCATTCAAAAAAAAAGGGAACCTTATCATATACTAGATGACATTCTTCTTCGTGGTGAACATTTTATTTATATAGATTATTATTTCATCTTATCTGTCTAATCTAGAACCGTTCAGCTGCATCACATCTGCGGAATTGGGAAAACAGAGGAGAGAATCGCATCGACAGCTCCTGAGCAAGTGTGCGTGGAGGGCGATGACCATGTCATGCATGTACAAATGGAGGGGTATGTGGTTTGTCTATGCATATCTCACATAACAGACGTGTTTATCTAAAGTTTAGAATCGTGTCCCACAAAAGGTAGCCTATGTAGAATACGAGTCTTGATCCTTCCTGTGGCATTGTCTATCAGGCATACCTACAATGAGCCTTTTGGTTGGAGAGCTAGATTTTTGCCGTATGACCCCGCGCATTGACTAGAGTGAGGATGTGCCTCACGCGCCACTTCCGCGCGACCGAGGGCGACAACCGGGGCGATAGGGTCCGCCCTGCGCCGGAGAGCTGGCCGGAGGAGAAGAGAGCTCCTGGAGGCGCTGGTGGAGGGCCGCTCGCCCAGATGCAGATCCCCCTCGCCGTGTTCAGAAACGGAGCCGCCGCCTCCCTTCGTGGCCCAGCCTGGCGGGGTGCCTGCGCTGGGTACCTACCTGGCGGAGCTCTTGGTGGCGTCTCCTCCGGCGCGACGGCGAGGTGCGCCATCTCCCGCGCGCGCGTTGGGGGCAACGGTGTCGAGCGGGACGCCGCGTGGTTCCTCCCCGGCCGGCGTTGCTGTGGAGGACGGTGCTGCGCCGCTAGGTCCACCGTGGGAGGTGGAGGCCTTCCCTCCGTTGGCCGCATCTCCGCGGGTTCCGGGGGCGTCCGCAGCACGCGATCTCGCCGGTCCGAGCCTCATGGTGGGGTCCATGCTGGTTCCAGTGGGCGCTTCGCCGCTGGTGGAACCACCGTCCCCTCCCTGCTCGGCGGCGGCGGGGTCGCCTGAGCTAGGGTTTCCCTCCGAGGACGGGGAGGGCCCCTGGATCTTGGTTGAGCCGCGGCCCAGCAGTCTGCGTGCGGCTCGGGTGGTGGGCCGCTGCTGGACTGCTCCTTCACCCGTGGTGTCCCCACCTGTCTGTGACCCCCCCTTTAGGCCTGTCTCGTACCGTTTCGTCCATCCAGCTGGTGCAGCCCAAGCCCACCCTGGGGGTGGCTTATAACTGGCGTTGGCTTCACCCCCTCAACCTAGATCCCATTTTAGGTTTCCCCGTCACCTTCTCAGAATTACGCCGCCACCGCTCTCGAGCCCGTCGCCTTGTCCCTACCACCTCCCCCCTTCCTCGTCTAGCGCCCCATCCTTCTCCCTTGCGCCGATGGACCGAGACCAGCGCTCAGGGGAGCGGCGCGGGAAGCGCTCCCTGGACGCTCGTGAAGCTGGGCGTGGCGGGGGCCACCTCGATCCAGATCTCCGCCTCCGCTTGGACCGCGACCGGGAGCGGGAGGCTGCCCGGCGCGCGCAGCGCAGCCGTGAAGAGGCTGCCCGCCGCCAGGCCGCAGACCGCCTCGAGGAATCAAGGCTGTGGGACCAACTCAACTTGCGTGGCTCAGATCCGGGGCGAGCAGGGGCTCGCCCCCCTCCAAGACTCTCTGGTTCCAACAACACGCCGGTGGGGGGGGGGCCTGCCGGTGTTCAATGAGATGGCCAAGGCCATTTGCTTCAAGTGTGGAGAAGCCGGCCACTACCAAGCCAACTGCCAAGGAGACCCCTTTAGCGTCAAGTGCGAGACCAAAGGGCACTGGTCCGCCATGTGCCCCGGTGCTTCCGACTGCAAGCTGATCTGGATCAGAGGGAGCTCGGAAGACAGGGGTTTCTTCCATCTCTCCACCCCGCCGGAGAAAATGCCCATGGCCACCCCCAACTCTGCGACGGTGGTCATCGATAGAGGAAACTTCAACGTGGACGAGGTTGAACAGGAATTTAAGGAATTAGCCGATGAAAACTGGAACTGGCAAGTCCGACAGCTTGGGCCCACAGAATTTTCATTAGTTTTTCCCTCCAAGGAATTACTGCGCATGGCCACCCGCGGGGGCGGGTTGGTGTTGCCAATCACCGAGTTCCGAGCCGTCGTCTCCGAAGCGGTGGGTGACCCGCGTGCAACTGAAGCCCTAGAGTCGGTGTGGGTGCGCCTCCTCGACGTTCTGCCACCTCTCAGGGTGGAGAAATACCTGATGGGTGAAACTTTGGAACTGGGAGTTCCCCTGGAGGTTGATCGGGACTCCCTGCGCACAGACTGGGCACCCATCCGCATGAAGATTGCATGCCGCTCTCCGGTGCTACTGAAGCCATTCATCACGCTGTTCGTAAATCTGCAGGGGTACCGCATCCCGGTGGAGCGTGAAGGAGACAGGGATAAGTCTCCAACGCCCTCCCCCTGCTCACCCCCGGCCAGACAACCATGAAGACCACGAGGAGGATGACCCCTCTTCGGAGGAAGATGACGACGATTGGGACTCACGGCGGTCGCGCGAACGGGGACGCGCCCGTGCCAACTCCCTCCCCTCCAAGACGGCCACGGAGGCGGGGGAAGGTTCGGCCAAACCCCCGGGCGGGGCGACTGTGGCGTAGATCCCGCCGGTAGCACCACCTACCCTCCCGGCTACGACCTTCTCTCAGTATGGATCAAACTTGACGGAAGATGGGGACATCTTCAAATCCCTCGGAGCCATCGTATCCGCTGCTCAGTTGGAGCTCTCATCGGAGGCCCCGGCTTGGTCCCTGGCCAGCGAGGCCACGCTGCTGTCCCCGGCTGCTCTCGGCGACGTCTCCTCTTCCCGGGCGGAGCAGGACGACCTCGCCCAATCCAAGGTCCGGCGACTGGACTTCTCGCTCCTCTCTGGGCCACTAGGGACGGGCGAGAGCATCGCCAAGGAAAGACGTAGCAAGGCCAACCACGACCGCCCCTCTCGGACCCTCCCGGCGATCCTCGACACCGGGGTCGAGCGGTGGTGGTGGATTCGCAAGAAATCAGCCGCTCCGCCCCGTCCAGCGCTTCGCTCTTGGGCCCGCTCCGCTCACCCGCGGCCATCCCGGCCCTCTGCGCCCCGGTGCACAAAGGGCTGCGCTCCAAAGCCGCCGTGGGGGAGCCGACCAAGCTTAGACTTCGGACTGGGGGGTCCTCGGCCACCCCGATCCTGGAGAAGTCCATCTCCCTGACCGCCGGCAAGCACTCCAGCGGCCCCGCCAAGCAGACCACAGGTACCCCGTCGGACCCCCTCTTCGCTATTCTTCAAAACATCCCCGACGGGCACTTGCTCTCCGGTGCCGCAGATTGTGGGATTGAATTCCAGTCTGCGTCTGACCCGCCAGCAGAGACTTTGTCCCTTATTAGAGCGAATGAGCTTGCTCAGGCAAGACTGGCCCAAGCTAGAGTGATAGCTGCCATGGAGGCGTCGGCGAGGAAAGAGGTGACGGCTTCGTTAGGAGACGTGGAGACGGGCTCGCTGATCCCATCTTCGGCAGGGGCCGAAGAGGGTCAGACTGCCACTCGCACGGAGTTAGAGAGGTTGAGCTCGGACCTGGAGCTGACCATCGCCAATATTGCCGCGGGCAATGACTCGATTACGCAACCCCCTAGAGAGGAGGATACCGACCTACCTGCTGGGGCAGGATCTGCGGCCCTCCCCTCTGCTTCGCTGGTGACTGCCCCAGCTCCAAACCCTCCAAAGCGGAGATCAAAGTCTGCGGCGCCGCTAGGACGGCGCCCAGTAACCCGCCAAGCACGGGCACAAGGCATAGCGTTTTAATGCGTGTCCTGTTCTGGAACATCCGCGGGTTCGGGCGCAAGGGGCGCTGGACCCTGATTAGAGATCTCTTAAGGAGACATAGAATCGACATTTTAGTTCTCCAAGAAACCATGAAACAAGACTTGACTGATTTCGAACTCCTTAACCTAGAGGTCGGCGAGAAATTCTTCTGGTGTTGGCTCCCAGCCTCGGGACGTTCAGGAGGTATCCTATTAGGTCTTCGAGATAGTGCGTTCGACGTGGAGAGCATTGACAGGGGTCGATCCTTCATCAGCGTAAATTTCCTAATCCGGGCCCACAATACCATTATGACCTTCATAGGCATCTACGCCCCGGCCAATCACGCGGAGTCTTTGGCCTTTCTTGCGGAGATCTCAGCTAAAGTAGCCTCTTGCCGACATCCCATTCTGATGGGCGGGGACTTTAATCTGATTAGGAGCGTGGAAGATAAGAACAATGACCTCATTAACTGGCCACGCGTTGAATTGTTCAATAATAATATTGCGGACTGGGCGCTTACAGAAATACCACGCTCGGGTGCGAGGTATACTTGGACCAACAGGCTGCGAGACCCGGTGCGCTGCGTCCTCGACCGGGTCTTCATAGCACCTGTGCTCGACGCACTCTTCCTCCTTTCCTCGCTATCGGCGGACCCGATCTTAGGTTCAGACCATACACCGCTTATTTTGGACACGGGAGGGGGCTCTCCGGTCCGGTCCAACATATTCTTTTTTGAGCTGGGTTGGTTCGAGCTAGCAGAATTCCCTTCCATGCTCCAGAACCAATGGACGAGGCTTATGTCGATCGCCGTTGGGCGTGACATTGTAGACTGGTGGAAACACATGGCCGGGGGGTTGCGACGCTACTTGAGGGGATGGAGTGGTAACATGGTCAGGGATACCTGTACTCGCAAGGCCAATCTGCTTAACCAGATCAAGCTCCTGGACGACAAGGCTGACGGAGTGGGACTGGACGAGGAGGAATGGGCCTTCCGATATCACTTGGAGGATCAGCTACTGGACATCTATCGCATAGAGGAGGAGTATTGGCGGCAACGGGGAAGAGTGAGGTGGGCTTTGCAAGGGGATGCAAACACCGCCTATTTCCATGCCGTGGCGAATGGAAAACGTAGAAGGTGCAACATTACGACCCTTATCTCCCCAGCGGGTCCTATCAGCGACCCGCAGCTTATTCAGGAACATGTGTATGACTTCTACCGGGACCTTCTGGGTTCAGACGCCCCCCGCCACCTAGGCCTCCTACCATCCATCTGGCCAACTGAGGGTAGGGTCCTCGCGACAGAAAATGAGAGTCTCCTTTTGACCTTTTCGGAGGCAGAACTGGAGGCAGTGGTACATGACATGAAGACCAACACCGCGCCAGGCCCGGATGGGTACCCGGTGGCCTTCTTCAAACGGTGTTGGCCCCTTTGCAAACTCGGGGTCCTACACATCCTCAATGACTTTATGCTGGGCCGGGTGGATGTGTCTCGCCTTAACTTTGGGATTATCTCGCTGATCCCGAAGGTCCAGGGGGCTGATATGATTACTCAATTCAGACCTATCGCGCTGATCAATGTCATCTTCAAGATCATCTCCAAGGCCATTGCCTCTAGACTGGACCCAGTGGCTAACCGGATCATTAGCCAGACCCAGACGACGTTCCTTAAGGGAAGGTTTATTCTTGATGGGGCCCTAGCCCTACATGAGATTGTTCACGAGCTGAGAATCAAGAAACTGGGAGGGATCCTCCTCAAGCTAGATTTCGAAAAAGCATACGATCGGGTAAACTGGTCTTTCCTCCTTGAGGTCCTGCGCCGAAAGGGGTTTGACGCAGGTTTCATTCATCGAGTGGAGCAGTTGGTCTCGGCAGGACAAACAGCAATATCTATCAACGGACAGGTTGGTTCTTTCTTCCGCAATAAACGATGGGTGCGTCAAGGGGACCCACTCTCTCCACTTCTCTTCAACTTTATCGCCGAGGCCCTCTCGGCCATCCTTTCAGCGGCCTGTGCGTCAGGCCATATTTCAGGAGTTGTTCCTCATCTTGTCCCCGGAGGCATCTCCCATCTCCAATACGCGGACGACACCATCATCCTGATCCAGAACAACGACCTCTCCATTACCAACCTCAAGTTTCTTCTGCTCTGCTTTGAAGACATGTCCGGGCTGAGGATTAACTTCCAAAAGTCCGAGGTCTTCGTGCTGGACCAGCCAGCGCTGGAGCAGACCCGCATTGCCAACATGCTGAACTGCAAACTTGGTTCCTTCCCGTTCCTATACCTGGGACTACCTATCTCTGACAGGAAGCTAACCATAGAACAATGGCACTTCCTCATAAATAAACTGGGGGCCAGGGTCGAGGTCTGGATGGGAAAACTGCTTTCCTCGGGTGGAAGGTTGATCCTATCCAATGCCTGCCTAGATGCGCTTCCTACCTACGCCATGGGGATGTTCCTGCTGCAGGATGGAATCCATGAGAAGTTCGACTCCATTCGCGCGAGGTTCTTTTTGGAGGGCGCGGGACCTAAACGGAAGTGCCACTTGGTGAATTGGCCCGCGGTATGCCGCCCCAAGGATTGTGGGGGGCTGAGCCTCACCAACACCAAACTAATGAACAAAGCCCTTCTACTCAAGTGGATCTGGCGGTTTTTTCACACAGATTCCTCAATCTGGCATCAGCTGATTAGTGCCAAATACCCGGAGGCGAGCAACATATTTGCGGCAGACCCTAGGGGGGCTCCCAATTCTGGAACAACTTACACAAAATTAAGCATCTCTTGAAGCTAGGAACGAAATACATGGTCCATGACGGGGTGCGCACCCTCTTTTGGTGCGACTGGTGGAGCGGAGAGGGCCCGCTGCGGGCCCGCTTTCCGCTTCTTTTCGCTAGCTGCGAGCTACCCTCCATCTCTGTTGCGGCTGCCTTTGAGGAGGATGGTCTACGCTTTCTCCGCTCCTTCTCCCCGGCTGCCCTTTCGGAATGGGAGGCGCTGGTTACGGAGCTGGCTGATGTAGGTTTGTCGGGTGGTCAGGACTCTGTCTCGTGGTCCCTTGAACCTTCAGGAAGGTTCTCGGTGGCCTCGATGTACAAAAAGCTCTCCCAAGGGGCCAGTATTGCAGTGTGCAAAGAGATGTGGGAGGCCAAGCTCCCACTCAAAGTAAAAATCTTCACTTGGCAAATTTCGTTCGATAGGCTACCCACGCGTGAGAGGCTGTTTGGTCAGTTGGACGCGGCAAGAGAGTGGTGTGCGTTGTGCGGAATCAAGGAAGACCCCGCCCATATTTTCTTCCACTGTTCGCTAGCTAAATTGGGTTGGAGTGCGATCCGACAGCTACTAGGGTGTGGCTGGTGTCCCGCCTCATTCCCACAGTTTTTCGCTATCCACCAGTCCCTGCTGGGACAGCAGCGCCGCACCAGCTGGGTGCTGTTTGCGGCCCTAAGTTGGTCGTTGTGGCTTATTCGTAACAAACTCGCCATAGAAGCAATCGTGCCTAAACGTCCAGCTGACATTATTTTCAAAATGCTTCTATTTGTGCAGGCTTGGGCAAATCTCGCAAAGGCATGTGATAAGGAGGCACTACTTTCGATGGCTACGGGGCTAAAGGCCATGTATCGCTCGCTGGCGCAGGAGCCACAACCTCACTAGTTGCCCTCCGGTCTGTTTTTGGGGTGGCCGGCCCTTTGCTTTCTGTTCTATTTTCGGCTAAGCTGTAGACCTCAGCATGTAATACCGTCTTAACCGTGAACTGCTTGCTTTATTAAGTTAAAGTAGGGCATAATAAAGTTGCCTGGTTTCTAAAAAACAATGATCCTTTTATTACTAGTATACGTGCACGTGCACGCACGTCTATACAATAACTCGGTATTACCAGTTCACCACATCTCATGCTTTTCACCGATGTGCACTATCCCAGCATCCCTCTCTTGTACCCCTGATCACATGAATTCCAAAGATTTTTCTTATTCGGTGATGATCAGTCTGTCAGTCCGAAAGCAAGCAGTGAAACCATTGCCGATTGAAATAGTGAAGAGATCTCTGTCAGTATCGTCACAATTCATAGCCATCCCCTTCCATGGCTATCAGATTGTACCCAGTTATACCATAAATACTTGATCTTGCAGAACATAATAGTTCATGTAAACTGCATCACCTCTTAGTTGAAGCAAAACTAATACAAACCTCAATCATATTACTGTATAAAATTTCATATTAGGTTGCACTTTTGAAGAATATTCACACTAGTGGAAACAACCCCTTTCGTCCAGGTGGCCGAGGGCATCTGTCCCGGGTGCACAAAAATCCGGGACAAATTCTATGCATCGGTCCCGGTTCGTGTGCCCGAGACAGCAGAAACCACATGGGGGCATCTGTCCCGGTTCATGGGGAGGCAATGGTTCCGGTTTGTGGCACGACCCGGGACCAATCCCTAGCCACAGCCCACGTGGCACGCGCATGGGCATTGGTCCCGGTTCATTCCCCAAACCGGAACCAATGCCCCTTCCCCTACATATGCGGCCTCACAGCCCCCTTCCCTCTTTTTTTTGGCTTGGGGGAGTGAGAGAGGTGGGTGTTAGTGTGTGTTGTGCCTCGTGGCGTGGGAGTCCTGCCGCGTGGCGCGGGAGTTGTGACGCGTAACCACGAATGCGCGGTATAAACTGTCGCGCCTCGAGCGTCTTCTCCTCTCCACGCACTGTCGCGCCGCCACCATGCCTCCGAGGAGGAACAACACCACCGGTTTCCGCGGCGTCCGAGCACGGCAGAACGGAATTTTCACCGTGCATATCCGCTGCGGGGACGACCGCATCCCCCTAGGCTCCTTTGCGACGGCGGCGGAGGCCGCCCGCGCCTGGGACGCGGCGGCCTGGCGCCTCAACCGCCCGCGGTCGCTGATGAACTTCAACGACTGCCACACCCTCTGGGAAGCGGAGGCCAGGGCGCCGACGCCGCAGATCGTCACTGCCGCCGACCACCGCCACCTCAGGCACCGCGCGTTTCAGGGCGAAGTCGACGCCAGGGACGACCGCATGGTCCGCGAGTATTACTGGAACAATCCGGGGGAGGAGAGCGCCGACGAGGAGCTTTGGCAGACCCGCGCGGCTGAGCGGGCGGAGCGGCGCCTCGAACGCCACCTCGAGTTAGATGCCGCTCGGGAGGCGAGGCGAAGTCTGGGCCTCCGACGATCCGAGGTGGGGGCCTATGTCGGACATACCATCATGCACCTCCGACGACGACGAGGAGGTCACCGACGACGACAACCAGACGAGGAGTAGTGTTCGTCTGATTTCTGTTTTTAATAAAAGAATTTGTTGTATTCCGAGAAATTGCGGCGTGCTAACACGTCTGTTTTCTGTTTTCCGTGTGATTCTTCCTGATTTGTTGGATTCAGACGACTCATGTTAAGGAGAGGGGAAAATGCATTTCGATAGATAAACAAGGCACGGTACACATAATGGCAAGATTGGATCTAAATCTAAACGGAGAGCATAGATCTAAATAAACAAGGCATTACATAATGGCCAGAGTGCATCGATCTACTAGCTAGTCATACTCCTGCCTAGGCCTATAATACTCCGACTCGTAGTCGTCGTAGTCGCCTCCGTCGTCGTCACTATCGTCGGACGGTGCTCTGGACTCCCTAGGAGGATCACGACTCCAGGACTGGGCGTGAGGGTAGCACAGGCGGGGGTTATCGCTAGCCCTGATGTAGTTCATGACGCTCTGAAGAGTCCGTCCGCCACCCCACCACAGCCGACGACCGGCCTCGTTGAAGTTCGAAGGAGGTGGGCCGTTCTCCTCGTACCTGGCGAGTGCACTCTCACGCCGATTAATGAAGAAGGCGTCCCAAGTAGGGCGGTAGTCAGGATTCCAACTAGGATTTCTCCGCTCCTCCGGCGTGAGCTCGTGGTAGTAGTGGTTCGTGATGGCCGCCCGACGCTCCACACCTTGAGGAAGAGGAGGGACCGGCACTCCTCCGGCGCTCAGCATCCAACCAGCGGGAACGCTGTAGCCGGGCGGGCAGGGGTAGTTCAAGGCGGAAAGAGCCTCCACTTGGATGAAGGTTAGAGTGGGCACGGTAGAAGCCATGAGAGAGTGGTGAGTTTGTATGTGTTTATGCCAATGGCGTGGCAATGCATACATATATATAGTGAAAAGAAAACATATCCCTTTAGTGCCAGCATGTTTTACCAACCGGGACGAAATGGTTCGGCTTTCGTTGGGAAAGGGATCGTCCCTTTAATTAGTCCCGACCTGTTTTTACCAACCGGGACGAAATGGTTAGGGTTTCGTTTGGACCAATCAGATAGAATCACACGGATCGTGTGTTTCTTTGAAGCGCTTGTGAGTCGTTGGATCAGGGGTGTGTTTCTTTCGAGCTGTTGTGAGCCGTTCGATCAGGGCTACACTGTGTTTCTTTTGAGCGGTTGTGAGCCGTTGGATCAGGGTGTTTCTTAACCGTTGGATCTAACACTTTGTGAGCCAGAGGACCCTATATATAGCCCACCTTCATACACCGGTCAGTTCATCGACCAAATACAAAACAAGAGAATTCGCTAGCATACGTCATGCCGTGCATTTGGTATGCATATATGCACTCAGTAGCCAGAAAACGGATTTGAATGTAAATAGTAAAATAGTTAATAGTTTGAATAGTTAGGATAATTATTTAGGTAAACAGAAATGGATTTGATTTAGTTATGCAAATTCAAGCAATTTTCATGTTGAAATTTTTTCAAATTCGAAATTATATAGAATTTATTTATGTGCATGCTCAAACAATATTCAAATTTTGGCGCTAAAACATTTGGCACGCCCGGCCCAAAAATACATCTGGTCCTGGCCCGTGCGACCAGCCGGGACGGAAGCGTCTTTTCGTCCCGGTTGCTGCCACCAACCGGGACTAAAGGGCCTTTCGTCCCGGTTGCTGCCACCAACCGGGACGGATGACCGTGAATATATACATGTCACCTTCCCCTCCCTAATTTCAGAACCGCGCGCAGGGACGAACCGACGCAGCCAGGCTACCCAAATTTTCCGTCGCCGCACTCCGCCGCCGCGCCGCCACTGCCCCCTCGCGCCGCCCCTACCCCGTCGCCGCACTCCTCTACCGCCGCGCCGCCACTGCCCCGCGTTCCGTCCCGCTGCCCACGAGCGCCGCCCTCGATCCCGTCGCACCGCCGCCAGCCCGCGAGCGCCGCCCTCGATCCCGTCGCGCCGCCGCCAGCCCGCGAGCTGCCCTCGATCCCGTCGCGTCGCCGGTAGCCCGCGAGCCGCCCTCGATCCCGTCGCGCCGCCGCCAGCCCGCGAGCCGCCCTCGATCTCGTCGCGCCGCCGCGAGCGCCTCGACTGCCCCGCACCGCCACTGCCCCGCGCCGGCCGCCGCCCTAGAGGAGGTAAGGCCTGCCTCCATCTCGCCCTAACCAGGGGGCTTTTTTCATTTTTTTCCTTTTTATACTTAATTACTGTTTTTGTTTTTAGTTATTTATTAGTGTTAGAAATGTTAGAATCATTAGTTACGAATGTTAGAAATTTTAGATTAGACTTAGGAATTTTAGATTTGTTAGATTGACATAGGAAATGTTAGAAATGTTAGGAAATTTAAGAATGTTAGAAAATTTAACTAAATTAGTGTTAGAAATTTAAGAATGTTAGGAATGTTAGAAAATTTAACCACGTGAGCTATGACTACCATATGAGGTTTCCTTATCTATGGATGCGTATTATCATACGTTTAAATATTTCATGAATATGTTGCTCTTTTTGTGTATTATCTATAAGCAATTTTGATGTAAATAATTGATCATTAGTTATTATCTATAAGCAATTTTGATGAAATGGATCTGAAACATATAGTTACTCTTTTTCTGTAGTATGGAGCCAAGAGACGAAGATGCCGAAAACTTGCTCGAGGGTTTCATCCGCGGGCCCGACGTAGAGACCGATCTGAGCCAGTGGATAAACAACTCTGGTGAGGGAGATCCGGAGCTGACCCAGGGAGACGACTCCGGTGAGGGAGAAGCCGACGGCTCCAATATGGGAGCAGCCGACGGCTCCGGTGGAGCCGTACAAATTACAAACACCGGATCCGAGGTGCATATATAGATATGTTAATTATTGAAACATCCGTTGTGTATATACATGTATTAACAGTCTTTATATTTTTAGCCATCCGGTTCAAGCATATCAACCGGGAAAAAAAACTAAACGAGGCGCAACAAAGAAGTTGAAAGATACAGAAAGATATAGGATCGACACGATCACAACAGACGGCGCACCCAAGCTTCCCGCTGATGTTGCCCAAAAATTTGTGAAGCAATGCGGAGTACTAGTTAGGGATCACATCCCGATCACTGTTCATGAGTGGAATCAGCCAAAAGATCGGCGGAAACAAGGAATTTCATATGTCAGCAAAATAGCCAAAGAACATCTTTTCTCGAAGATCATGTCTAATTTCAACTTACCCTTGCCGGAGGTGGACGAGAATGAAGCGGTTGTGAATGAGGCCGATGTTACTAAAATGAAAAAAGAGATACGGGAAAAGGTCAAGGCGTGGACCCTGAAAAAGATGGCCGAGCAATTCAAAAACTGGAAGAAAAGATTGAACCTTGACTATGTTAAGAAGAACAAGACTCCAGATTTCACTCAAGGGTATGAGAAAATAAAACCCATATGGACAGATTTCGTGAAGTACAAGCTGTCAGAGAATGAACTGGAAAGGAGAAAAACAAATGAGAAAAACGCCGCCAAAAAGGTATATCACCATGTTATGGGGCAAGGTGGCTACAATGGTTCCAGTCCCAACTGGGATAAATGAACGACCTGCTTAAGCTGGGGATCACTCTAGAGCCGTTCTTGTGGGTCGAGCGGACAATGTCATGGTTCTACGGGCATGGGGGCACGTCGGACGCCGAAGGAAATGCAATCTATAACCTAAGGCATAAACAGAGTCCTCTACCCATAGAGAGTCTGAGAACCGCAATACAGGACGTTAAAGAGGGGAAGTTCGTGCCAGATAGAGAGAACGACGAGCTCACACGCGCCCTCGGGAATAAGGAACACGTAGGGCGTACACGAGCCGTAAAAGGCAATCCTCCGTGGAATACTTGGTTCGACGACACCAGAGAGAGATACCCCGATAGAAGCCGTCAACGTAAAAAGGACGCGGAGGCAGCTGGAGTAAAGAATCAGGCAAACTGGAGGTGTCAACCTGAAGAACAGATAAAGCTGACGCAGGATGAAGCAAAGAAGCAGCAGGACCAAATTAACACACTTAGCCAGCAGATAGTGTCTACTGGCGTATCACACATGGTAGAAGGTGAAGTCGAGGCTACCAACGCCGCACATTCTCATCACAAAAGCAGCGTTGCATCCACGCAGCTACCGGGTGATGATGCATCACCGATGATTCACCCGGTGGATGATACCACAGAGATGACAACCTGTGAGCTCCACGTGAAGGTCGTCAATATAACCATCAAGGCGGCGGCCGGCTATGTCTTACCAATTGGCAACGAACCAACTCACCATAGTCTTCCGGTTCCACGGGGCTACGCTGTTGTTGGGGTCGATGAAGTTCTCAACAGATTCGAGCGGGTAAAGCTTGATTTCCCTAAAGGTGAAGACGAAGAGTTGACTGAACTCGGAGAAGCCAAGAACTTGACCGTTCTATGGCTAAAGGAATGCATTGTGCTCCCAAATCAGACGGCAAAGCAATCGAATCCTCGCCATTCTCCAGCGCAAAAGTCTCCAGCCCGGTCGTCTTCGCCATGCATGCCGTCTCCAGTGCGGTCGCCTACGCCGTGCACGTCTCCACCGCGGTCGCCTACGCCGCCGCGTCAGCCTTCTCCACCACGTTCGCCTACGCCGCCGCGTCAACCTTCTCCACCCACTAAGTTTCTGCCGAAACGTAAAATATCACCCAAACGTCAACGATCACCCTTCCCGAAGGTACCAAACGAGGTACCCAAGTTACCTTACGACTATACTCCATAGGAAACCCAAAAAATCGCAAGGGCGAATACGAGGCGTGAAAATCGAAGCGGAAGGAGAAGAAAAAGGCAGATTTCCCCGAGACCGAAGAAGATATAGAACGAGCTTGGAAAATGGTGAAGACTCTTCATCAACCCGAGCCGAGTCTGTCATCTGACTATGACCGCTCTATTCTGAAGTCACACCAGGAAATGGAGCGGTCGACGAAGAGTAGTAGCGCAAGCGGGAAAAGGGGAAAATCAGTTGTCCAGCTCGGAGAGCAGAAAAAACAATCCACGTCTCCGTTCAAAGTGATTTCCAATACCCAGGTGGGGCCGAGCACTAATATTGCTGACGAGCAAATTGATCCGGAGTTTATAACACTGTACGCAGACAAGGCAGCTGATGCGGGTTTGTCCATTGCTCAGTATATGCAAACAGTAGACTACTTCCCCGAACCTGAATGTGCGTACAAATACGGGTACGGGAATCCTCTCGTCAAACCCGAGGAGATAAAGGATCTACCAACGAAAATGCGAAGAGTGCATAGCTGGTATATGGAAGCCGTTGAGAAATCTCAGGACCGGATATGTCTCAGTGTTAAGGACGAGCACTATGGGTATGAAGATGGATTGGTTATGATTCAATTTGACGAATTGTTTCTGTTATACCAGCAGCAGGCCCTCGACAAAGCTGTCCTTAGTGCCTATTATATGTAAGTACTTATTTCTCTAGCTCACCTCATTTATTTGCATATTCATATATATATAGTACACTCATATATTATAATTGCAGAATGAAGATTCTCGAATGCAAAAGAGGTAGAATCTATGATATTGGGTTCATTGATCCAAATTTTGTTTATGGAAAGACTCTTTAGCTATCTGCCAAGGATACAGAAAATAATATTCTGAGGGCAATAATGTTTCACCAACACCGACGGGAAATACTATTTCCTTACAACTTCGGGTTAGTGTTACTCTGTTGTAAACATTCTGTTTTCCTTACTCGATGTTCACTGTATAATTGATGAGTTCTGCGTGCGCAACTTCCTCTATATTCTGCTAATCTTCCAAGTTGACAAAGGAAAAGTAATGGTAATGGACCCAAAACGTAAACCCCTAGCGATGTGGGCTGACATGCAGGAAATGATCCAGCGGTAATTTCAATATTTATTAATTTCAGTATTTATATATGGCACTATATCGACTACTTTGTTTCATTTTCGGATATCAAGTAATTACTAACTCTTTTTATTCTTTTTCTTTCTCGGGTAGCGTTTGGAAGAGGTTCATAAAAAAGGCTAGGGGTGAATGGAAATCAGAGCTTATATTTGATGTTGTGCAAATAAGTACTATCTAGATCCGCGCGCATCTCCTTGATTCTAGTGTCGATACCATTATCATGGCTGGTTGACTATTATTTTGATTGAAATCATGTTCTCGTAAAGTGCTTGCAACAAGGAGACGGGAATCACTTGTGTGCATACTACGTTTGCGAGCTCATTCGTCAGACGACATGTCCGAATGGCAGAAATTTAAAGCAACTTCATGTACGTTAGTCGTCAGTTCTTCTTATTACCATCTATTTTAGTTACTTAGTTTTATTAATATATATTGACCACTCTTCTTTATATTAGATCGAACGGTTTCGGGACGGTCTTCTACCAAGGGACCGCATACGTGCAATTCAGGAAGAAATTGCGGGCTTCTTAGATGCAGAGGTCCTAAACGTAAATGGAGAGTACTATAGCCCCAGTTGGAACTGAATTTGATTTTGTAATACACTCCATCCGTCATGTAATATGCTCGATATACTTTGCTTCCGTAATATAAGTGTTCCTTATTCTGCTTTATATATGTATTACTTATTCATTCGTGTGATCCGGGAGCTCCGGGGAGGGTCCACCGAGGCTCCTCTCTTCTCGTGGGATCCGGGAGGTCCGGGGAAGGGCCACCGGGGCACCTCTCTTCTCATGGGATCTGGGAGGTCCGGGGAGGGGCCACCGGGAGGTCTGGGGGTCACAAAACACAAATCATAAAAATTCTGCCGCGGCAGAAGGGGCATGCATCCCGGGTCGTATTGAGGACCGGGACTAATAGCCCTGGCCAGGTTCCAGCTAACGAGCCACGTGGTCAGCCCCATTTGTCCCGGGTCCTGGCACATCCGGGACCAATGGGGGAGGGGTATTTGTCCCGGATGCCCCATCCCGGTTGCACAACCGGGACAAATGGGGCTTACGAACCGGGACTAATGCCCCTGTTTCCACTAGTGTCACATGCAGAACAGTAGAGATAGCATGTTCAAAGTTAACAACCGAACATTAATTGTTTTAGCAGATAGCATTGTTTTAGCTTGATAGGAAATCTGGAAGGTATTGCAAAAACATAAGCCTGAAAGGGATACATTCACAACACTAAGTTAGAGGTTCGCTCAATATTACATGATTGTTCCATGCCTCATGAGAACAAGTTAAAGCACTATAAATAAAATTATAAGTTTGCATACACTCGGGAGAATTCCTTGGTGCCAAATTGCCAATTCAAATCACCTGTAGGTAAATGTAGAAAGGAAGTGGTACTGAATCATGAAAACACACTCTTGGTTAATTCGATATTATACAATAACCATATACTAAAAGGGAAAAAATTAGCAAGCACACATGTAAAATTCACATTATAAAATACCTGAAGGTAGATGCGCTTATTTCAAGATTGCCCCAAGAAGCTAGAGAACAGAAGCACTTACACATTCCTCTCGACATAAAGCATAGTCCAGCATTACTCTTGTTGCTAACCTACAGTGCACAATTTTTAATACATGAGTCAAAGGTATTTTATGATCTTATTCACTGATTCTTCCTACCCAAAACAAATAAATCACTTGGCAGGCATATCAGACACTGTAATATCAGGCTATTGATAGTTTACAATTATAGAATATAAAAGGAGCATTCCAAATGAATGCAATCCATAAAATCGCTCTGAATTCACTATTTTCATACCTGATAATCAACTTTTTAAATACAATATTGCATCAACCATATCTTTCACTTAAACTGGGCAGCGGTACTCATCATTAAAAAACCAACTGATTGGCCTTTGGAAAGGACAACACCCATCCAGTACAGCCAAAGAATATGAAGTCTCTAATTAGACACTACATTATGCAAATGTTGGGAAGTCGGTATATTTTATTTTAAGTTAAACTTGAAAGGATGTTTAGAATTCTACCTTGCTTTCAGGAGATTTGTTATCTTACCAGAATAGGGAGATACTTTTCCATTGGATAGGTAGTTTGTGGCCAAAAATACTACTGCTGCTCAAGATTGAATAGTTTGAGCGTTTCTCAGTAATTAATTTCATTGCAGAATGTTGTACTTAGGGAAGAAAATGTTTACCAGAATAGGGAGATGCGCTTCCATAGGATAGGTAGTTTGTGGCCACAAAACTATGCTGCTGCTCAAGTTTGAATAGTTTGAGCGTTTCTCAGTAATTAATTTCATTACAACATCTTTTCATTTTCCGTATACATGTTCACTGTCAATGTCTCATCCTCCACTTTTTTATAATCCCACTTGCTATAAGACATAAGAACATCAATGTTTATTGCCACACATGCACAATGTCCTCTTAGCTCGTATTTTCGCTGATACCTAAAATCGGAAGAAAATTTATGCAATATCGACAAATAGGATATGATGTCAGTTTTTCATAAATCAAGGGGCTAAAAAAATGAGCTTTATGACGACTTTTCAATTTCAGCATTTCAGCCTTTTAGATCTGAATCACTCCACTGAAATCATGAACAGACTAATACATTTTTTACAGAAATTCTATGGCTAGGAAAGAAGAAATATAATGGCACTGTTAAGTCTGAAAGATGTTGTTCAACAGATCTTTCAACCAATGTTATACAATTTTTAAATCAGTGTTTCCTGCAGGAAGGATACATACGGCCAATCGAGGAACGCGGAATTGGGGCCAAGCGGGCGAAGTTAGTACCTTGGTGTGATATGGAAACTTTGATTGGCAGGCTGCACGAATCAGTGCGTACCCCATTGAAGGTGGTGGGGTTCCTCGTCGGTGTCGTATCTAGAAGAAGGGCAGCAACAGTAACCAAGGAAGGTGGACGACCTGACCACCCGCAACCATGGGATGGGCAGGCAGTCCTCCGTTGGCGCCCTCTTGCGTGAGATCGCCTCGTGGCAACAACGCCTCCACCTCTGGTGTCGTTGGTGCCGGCGGCGAGCGAGGAAGTCGGTTGTGGCCTCGCCGGGAGCTGCGCCGTCGGATGATGGCTAGCGAAGTAGGGATGGTAAGGGGTGCGGGGATGGGAGACGGACATGTTTATCTCCGTTAATTGTGGCCTTTTTTTTCTTGCTGAACAGTCAAGTCCTGGACGGAGGCAGTCATGCAGAGTTTTCGTCCGCCGATGAAATTGCTAGAGGTAGTTTTGGTGAGGGATAGTTTTGATTTGGGCGGTTAGATCTAATTATACGTGGCTGATCGTGAGGTTACAGTTGGTTTGTAGGGGTCTGTGTACGTTCAGTGGGGTGTACTTAGCGAAGAATATGTTTGCTCTTTTAATAGTAGTAGAGATAACCATTGCTAGGTCAAATAGTGTTTTCCTCCAATATTCTACACTAGGGGTTGATAGATTAATTTTACATACGTGAATCACAAGTCTTGAAATGAGAGTGGAACGGAAGTATTTATACAATGGATATCAGTGAACTCCTCATGGTTCTTCACACGGTTGTCATAACATCCATGAGCCTCTCACTATTCTTCATGAGATTTAGATTCACCTACCCATCTTATGATGTTATCGATGTATGACGGAAGCGATGCCCCTGTTGAGGGGATCGTGCACGTGTTATATAGGCAGTATTATAGCATCTGCATGCGTGTGTGCAAGAGGTATTGGATCGGTATACAACCCATACCGTAACCAAGAACAATACGACTCAACACAACCCAATACACATGTAAATACATTTAACATCCTCCCTTAATCTAAACTCTGGACAGATTTAGATTACGCTTAAATTCATTAAGATTCCTAACAGGAAGAACCTTAGTAAAGCCATCTGCAACTTGATCCTTACTGAAAATAAATTTGATCTCCAGCTTTTTGCTTGCAACTCTTTCTCCGACAAAGTGATAGTCTATCTCAATATGCTTTGTACGTGCATGAAATATGGGGTTTGCTGACAAGTAAGTCGCAGCAAGATTGTCGCACCATAAACAAGGCCTTTCAGTCATTTTTATACCAAGTTCATCAAGAAGTGCTTCAACCCAAATAAGTTCTGCTGTGGCATTTGCTAAGGATTTATATTCTGCTTCAGTACTAGACCTTGATACTGTAGCTTGCTTACGAGCACTCCAGGAGACATGGTTTGATCCATCAAATATAGCAAACCCACCAGTGGAACGTCTGTCATCAACACAACCTGCCCAATCTGCATCTGAGAAAGCACTGAGCAGAGTAGAAGAAGAGTTTGTAAAGGTCAAACCAATATCCACTGTATGCTTCACATATCTGAGAATTCTTTTAACGGATGTCCAATGAACAGTGGTTGGTGCATGAAGATATTGACACACTTTATTAACCGAGAAAGCAAGATCTGGACGAGTCAATGTCAAATATTGCAATGCACCAACAATGCTCCTATGTTGTGTACTATCCTCAGGGCCAAGAGGATTACCTTCATCAAGAGACAATTTTTCAGATGTTGACAGAGGTGTAGGTGCTGGTTTGCACTTCATCATATTTACCTTCTCAAGAAGTTCATTTGCATATTTTTCTTGAGTTAGACAAAGACCATTTGATCCTTGTTTTACCTCTATTCCCAAAAAGAAGTGAAGATTACCAAGATCTTGATAGCAAAACTGTCATTTAAATCTTTCACCAAGATAGAGATTGCAGCATTGGAGGAGCTTGTCACTATTATATCATCCACATATACCAAAACAAAGATCATCACATCATTCTTGTTGTAAAGAAACAAAGAAGTGTCAGTCTCAGTCCATATAAAGCTTTGTCAAGCCTGCAAACATGATTAGGAGCTAGAGTATTCTCAAAACCTGGGGGTTTCTTCATAAAAACCTCCTCTTCCAGAACACCATGCAAAAACGCGTTCTTGACATCTAGTTGCCGTACATTCTGTTGAATCTGTAACTCGGCAAATCCCTCGGGTGATCCCATAGGGTATCAAATAGGAGAACCCATGAGCGCTGGTGACGATCGTCGGCTAGACAGGGGGCACGATTTACCCAGGTTCGGGGCCCTCGTAGAGGTAAAACCCTTACTCATGCCTCTATCGATCTGTATTACCGAGTAGATTGGTTACAATGATGGTTGCTCAAGTCGATTGAGAGTCCGAGCTCGAGCTCAAGGCTTTGGTGGTGTGATATTGCTTGGCCCCATCCCGGTGGCTCTCCTGGCCTTAAATAGATGGCCAGGTCTCAAACCATACCCGGGAGGGATTCGAACTCTAACCCTATGTCGGTTACAAGTTTCCTATCTTAGCCCACAAGGCATTGCGGGTGGGCTTCAAGTGGGCCTTCCAGCATACTCCAAGGGCCTCTCTTCTTGGGCTTTAGCCTTGGGCCTAAGACGGGGTATCCTTACTCGCAGGGTCCAAGGTCCATCCCTTCGTCAGTAGCCCCCGAGCGTTTGCTCGATTGGGATTTTCCAGTCGAGTAGACGGTCAGATTGTTTGTCGTGCCTTTCTTCGGATAACCATTATGGTTGTTTTCCGCTTGGAGGGTGTATACCCTGTGTGATGAGCTTTTATACCCGAGTATCGAGCAAGTGAAAGTGCCCGTGCTTTAGGGCTGTTTTTCGCAGAAGGATGTGGCGCAGCAACTTGGCTCTCCCGAAAGATCAGGGCCAATTAATTGCAACTAGGGAAAAAACAGTTCTGGCCTACACAGATTCGAGACCTCCGACTCGAACCCGGTGAGGTGATCATTGCGACTGAGCCGTGGAGGTCTTACTGAGTCGAACTTAACTTATGGGGGTACCCGGCGCGTCCGCTAGGATTTTTCTTCGTGTTGTTGACACAGAACTTTACCGGAGGACGCCGCTTGAGTGCGATTCCAGGCCCTCAAGAGAGATCTTTTGGGTCTTACCTTCATATTCGAAAGAATACGGCATCCGGATGTACCTAGTCGGCTGAACAATCCAGATCTATGATGTGAAAACATCGTGCGAATGAGTGGCAGGACCTGCCTACTCGCGTAGTTTTGAGTTTGTGGTTTCCTAGATATGAAAACCAAGCTATTTTCATGTTTGGAGTTTCATGCCCGTACGAAAGAGTTTTCGTGTTTTAGGGTCTTTTTTCCCGTGAAAGAGATTTTACGCCATAATTTGTCCATACGAAGTTATTTTCGTGTTTGGACTTTTCATTCGAAATATTCTCCAGCTTGATGATGCACGCTATGACGTCATGGCGAACTTTTATCCTCCCGATGGGACGTGACAGAACGAGAGCATAAGTGTTGGCCCACCATGTCAGCTTTTTGACCAGAAACGAGACGTCGTTCCCGGTTTTTACGCGAAATGCGCGCAGTAAATGCGCACGATCCACTGTTAGGATCGTGGCACGAAACAGCATCCGCCGCTCTTTCGTTTCGCCTTCGCACGAGGCGGCCGCGATGGATGCCACGTGGCTCAGTGAGTGGTCAGGATCGACTAGGTCTGCTAGGTCTGTGTATAAATGCAGGCCTTGGGTGAAACGGTGAAAATTTCCCCTGCCTTCGTCTTCTTCGTTCTTCGTCTTCCTTGCTCTCCACCTCCTTTCTCCTCGAGCTCGTACTAGTGCCAATGGCAGAAGGCAAGAAACACGGCGCCGCCGTTTCTTCAGCGAAGGCGCCAGAGGAAGTTCCTCCGCCACCCGAACCGCACTCGGGCGACTGGCGCTCGCCCAATACCACGATGAAGAGCGTTAGGGAGATGCAGAGGGAGGGATTGCTGCCTCCGGAAGCCGACAAGCGGGTGCGCCTCGGCAAGAAGGAGGAGGTACCTAATCTCCACGCGAACGAACGAGTGGTTTTCGCGGACCACGTATCGCGCGGGCTTTCTTTTCCTCTTCATCCCTTTCTCGTGGCGCTGTTGTATGTTTACGGCATACAGCTCCACGATCTACCTCCGAATGCAGTGTAGCACATATCGTGCTTCATTGTGTTCTGCGAGTGCTTCTTGGGCATTCACCCACATTGGGGCCTCTAGAAGGCCCTCTTCAAGGTTCGAGTCTTCCGCGAGAAATCGCGAGCAGAGAACGAGCTTGGGGAGCCACTGCGCACCGGCGGTTTCGGAATCCAGGCGAAATCGGACACCATCTACTTCGGGATGCACTTCATCGATTCCGCTCAAGGGTGGAGAAAGAAGTGGTTTTACGTCAACGACAACAGCTCATGTGGAATTCAGGAATTCCACCCATTCGCTGTCCTGAAGAGGCGGAAGTCCTGGGCGCATAAACTCAACTGAAGAGAACCAGGTTGTTACGCCGCTACTCGCAAAGGTGGCCGCCCTTCGAGACCAAGTTGCTGGAGTTGTGCTGAACGGGCTGCACCTGGCGAGCATCTTCCTCAGGCGCAGGATTCAGCCCCTGCAAGACAGGCCTTCCGCGATGTAGGAGTATCGGGGTGCTGAAGATCCCAGTCGCGTGAGCCGCGAAGAGCTTTCGAACGTGGAGTTTGAGAAGAAGATCGCGGCCATTACTAGCTTGAAGGTGGGCGAAACCTTCCCCGACTGCACCGTCGCAGCTTTCGAGGCGTCAAGGCCTCCACCACCCGAAGTAAGTTTGTGTCGCCTTTTGAATTCATTTCTTTTCTTGTTTTCAAATTTGGTCGACTGAGATTTTATCTCCCTTTTCTTCTGTCTTCTTTTGTAGAGCCTAGCCATGGCCACCTGCTACCCGCCAATGTCTGGGGAGGAGGCTTCAGATTTGTCGGCGAGTAACTTGGACGGCCCTGCCGACACCAGCGTTGCTAACGCCTCGTCAAGTTCCGAGCACAACTACGCAGATGGCGCGGAGGAGTCGGACAATGATCTTCTTCATCGGAAACGCCGTCGAGTGGAGAATGATGAGGCCACTTCCAAGGATAACTCTTTGGATAAGGAATCGCCCGGGAAGGGACCCCTCATCGTGACCCCGCTACGCACGCGCGCTCCTTCTCCCTCATTTCCAAATATCCAGACCGCCTGAAATGCGGATATGTTGGATGACGAAGATGACACCGAGTAAGTTTCTCTTCTTGTTCTTAGTCGAACATTTTCCTTTCGCGTCTTTTGACATACTGTCGTCATTGTAGTCTGCAAGCTATCAGCCCCGAAGGTTCGTCTCTTCCCTTCCTCTCGAAAAGAGGAAGAAGGTTGAAACCGCGGGTGGGACCCCTACCGCTGACACCATGCAGAATTCGCCGAGTGTAGCCCCCACCGCGGCGACTACGGAATACAGAATTCCTAGTTTTGCTGCTGGGGGCTCGACTCCGAAGGAGGTGTCGGGTAGCTCAGCGGATCCCCTTTCCTTCGCCCAAGGCCAGGTAAACTTTGCTGCTTGCTTCTTTAGTGCTTTGTCAGTTTGGATCTGTTTTGTATCGGGTGCACGGTAGTGCTCCCGATGGGAGTAGCCCCCGAGGTTGTAGTTGATCGCATGCGATTGGCTACAGGCTCAAAGACGTAGAGCTTGTCCTTTCTTCCTGCTTTATCGGGTGCACGACAGTGCTCCCGATGGGAGTAGCCCCCGAGGCTATACTCGAATGTTTTCAATTGTGTATAGGCTCAAATTTATCTTTTCTGATTCTACTATCTTCATGTTCTTCGCAGTCCCTCATCGACTCCCTTGCGGCCGTTGGTCGCCGTGTCGTTCTTGCCGAAGCGGAATGCAGTACCCTTCGGTCGGATCGTGATCGACTCGCCAGCGAAAATGAGCTCCTTCGAAGTAAGTTTATCGCTTTCCCTCATCTTTATCTCTTTATTTCTACCAATTTCTTTGTTTCTGATAACCATTGCTGCGCAGCTCAAGTTGAGTTTATGAAGGCTGAGAAGGCGGATGCCTCCACTCGGGCAATTGCTCAAGAGGCTCAGTTGGCAGCTACTCGACAGGAAATTGTGTCCTCCCGCATGCTGTCGGCTGGCCTTGAAGGAAAGCTTGCGGCCGCCTCGGATGCTCTGAAGAATCTGGAGGAGGCTGGCACCAAGGCGGACTCCGACCTTGTCGACTTCCTTCGTCCTCTGGCCGAACGTTTTGCGGGTAAGTTGCTTTTGGTCTATTGTCATCTTTTGGTTGTCTGATAGGTCCTTGGATTTTAATATTTTCCTTTGTAGGTCTTCTGGGCGTCCCACTGGAGCTTCCTGGGGTCCAACGGGTGGATGCGCTGACCGATTCCTGCGCCCAGCTCAGGAGGCACGCCGAAGGGATTTGCACCCTGATTGGCGATGTCGTTCGAGTGCTGATGCAGCTTCACGGTCGCCTTCTAGTGAACGCCGTGTATCCACCTGCACTGGGTGATCTTTTGAAGATTTTCTTGGAGAGCAATCTTCTTGGCACCTACGCAGTTGCGCAGTCGGAGTCTGGGGCGAAGACCGCCATCCAGTTCGCGCTGGCGCATGGAGTCACCGGTTTGGAAGAGGCGTACTCGGACCTTCCCGTCGATCCTTCTACGGGCAAAAAGGTAGGGCTTCGTCATTTTGGCGAGCCAGCCGGAGTCCTTGCTCGGAAGTTATCCGAGTTGTTCGCCCGTGCTAGGGAGGCACCATCGCGAGCGGCAGCACAACTGCAGCTCCTTAGTATATTTTCTTTGTATTTTGCTCTTTCGATTGTAATGAACCTTGGGATGCATTCCCGTATTTTCATCGTTTAATAGAGATGTTTTTCTGAGATGCTTACTGTGACTGATTTGCTGTGTGTTTCCTCCCGATGGGAGTAGCCCCCGAGCACTTGTCGAATAGGTTATTGTTATATCTCGAATGGGGGCATCTTATTCCTTCAATTTCTATGTATTATTCCAGGTAGCCGGGGTTGCTGCGGAGTCTTCAGGTGGACTTGTTACCCCAGAAAATCCTCTTGTTGCCGCTGTTGGGACGTTTGCAAGCCTCCGTGATCGTGTTGCGGATGGTGAACGCAAGCTAAAAGCATTGTGTGGGGTAGCGGATGTAGCCAAGTCCAAACAAAAGATGGCGATTGAACGCGAGCAGTTTGTGATGGATGAGTTGGCGTATGTTGCCAATGATTTGCTCTGTAAGTAGTTCAGCCCCCTAGTCTTCTTTGTCATGTATCTTTCTTTGATCATATACCTTTGTTTTTCAATTGTTCAGCCGGATGATAGGAGTGCGAAACAGTGGGTGGAGAACCACATCCTTCAGGAAGCTAGCAGCTCAAAGCCCCATGCGAGTAATTTTTGGTCCGATCGTAGTCGAGGCTTTGTGCTTGCTACCTTGAAGTTCCGGGTCATCCAGGCGAAGATACTCGTGAGTTCCTTTCACGAAGTTTTGATTGCCATGAACGCTGCTTTCTATCCGTTGGAGAGGGGTCCTGAGGATTGGAGCCATCTTCTCAGGGTGTTCGGGCGAGAAGGAGAAATTCGCGGGTGTGTTCGCAATCAGATGATTTGCGGCTCGGTAGTGGCCCTCTCTTTCGTCCGGTTGTGGCTGAAGGGTTCGTTGCATAGAAAACAAAAAATTTCCTACGCGAGAGACACCCGAAAGGCCAAGATCTAATCTAGGAGACGAAGTGCAACGGGAAAAGAGAGGGTCAAGGAGAACACATACCCTCGAAGACTCAAAGTGGTACGAGATCAAATCTCGTTGTTGGCGTAGTCGTACTCACACCGATCCCGATAGCGAGAAGATGGGCACCGCAATCCGGCGGTGCATCCGTGATCGGTCACACGTACGGTTGATGACGACCTCCGTTCCCTTGTTCCAGCGGGGCGCGGAAGTAGAGGATCCCTCGGAACTCCAGCAGCACGACGACGTGGTGGTGGTGGAGAATCCCACGGTCAGGGCTTCGCCAAGCCGGAGACCATGAAATGGAGCAGCGGGTGGAGGGAAAGGGAAGTGGCCAAGTGTGTGAAGGAGGGAGAGCTCTCACCCTCCTTTTATAGGAGAGGGGGGAGGCAGCCCAAGGGGGGTGCGGCCAGCCCATGGGTGTGCCCCCACCTCTTCCCTCATCATGTGAGTGGACACTTCACTCACCTCCACTCACTTTCCCATTATTTCCCACTTGGAAAATCCAAAGGTTTTCTTTTAATAAATAAATAAAACATTTTTATTTCTTTATTTATATTTGTTAATTCCATTAACAAACATTTGCATATAGCACCTCGAATCATTTGTTAATTCTATTAACAACCATTCGACGAAAAACCCCTTGAACTATTTCAATTTTCCCCGAAACAATTTTGGTGCTGCCCAAAATATTCTTCGATATTCCGTATCCTCTCAAACGCGTCATCGAACCTTAAGTGTGTCACGCTACGGTTCACGAATAAGATAGACATGATCGAGACTCCTCTCCGATCAATAATCAACAGCGGGATCTGGAGATCCGTGATGACTCCTATATATTCAACGATGACTCTCGTGATCGTGTGAACCAACAACGCTGTGAACTATTCCCTTTGTTCTCGCGATATTTTACTTGTCCGAGATTCGATCATTGGTATCAACCATACCTTGTTCAATCTCGTTACCGACAAGTACTCTTTTCTCGTTCCCGTGATATAACATCCTTTGTGATCATATCACGTGCTTGCAAGCGGTTTCGATGTGATATCACCGAGAGGGCCCAGAGTATATCTCTCTGTCATTTGGATGGACAAATCCCACTCTTGATACATGATCCTCAACTAATACTTTCCGAATACTTAACGACACCTTTATAGTCACCCTGTTACGGTGTGACGTTTGATGCCATCAAAGCACTCTTCCGGTATCAGCGATTGACATGATCTCATGGTCTAAGGAATAAGTTACTTCGTATGTTTGATATAACAATGTAAACTAAATGACTTGATCGCATTGCTATATTCTCTTTGGGTATATGTTCATCACATCATTCTTCTAATGACATGACCCCGTTATTAATAACATTCAATGTTCATGATCAGGAAACCTTGATCATCTATTAATCAACGAGCTAGTTAAAAGAGAGGCTTTACTAGGAACCATTGTTTGTTTATTAAGCACACATGTATCAACGTTTCCGGTTAACACAATTCTAGCATGAGAAATAAACATTCATCATAAACAAGGAATAAGATAATAACCATTTTATTATTGCCTCTCGGGCATATTCCCTTCAGTCTCCCACTTGCACTAGAGTCAATAATCTAGTCTGTAAGCACTTTAACACATATGACGTACCAGTGTTATTACCATGCTTCGCATGCGGTAAACATCATCAAAAAGATCTGAACTGTTCAGGTCCTATTGTATTTGCATGTTCTTTGCGTCTACACACATCACTCATTCTCTAATGAGATGGCTTTGTATATATATGGTCAATTGGTGAAAAACTTAATTCCTCAGCTTAAACTGATGTCACTAACATTGTGAAAATGTAGCTTCATAGTGTTAGCATTCTTGGAAACTCACCAAGTTCCGGTGATACCTTAATTCCTCAGCTTAAACTGATGTTACTAACATTGTGAAAATGTAGCTTCATAGTTTCAGCATTCTTGGAAATTCACCAAGTTCAATAAAGAACTCCTTGACACAAAATACGCTTATAATCAGTTGTTAACACAACAATATACTTTAGCCTTTGTTGTAGTATCTGTCACAATATTTTAATTTTCAAACTCTTTCAAATCCAGCATGGAACTTTCTTCCATCCTATTGTGCTACCCTTCATCACATATTTTAATTGAGATAAAATTACTTGAATAAATGACAAGACTATTAGTGTAACATATTACAACTAATATTTTGTCATTACTATATAGGAAAACATATCCTTAGCATTTCTAAAATGACACAAGGATCTCTCCCACTGTTGTCTAATCATCATATGAATTATCCTACTATAACATTTTATAGCATAGGACTCATCTGGTCGTGTACATAGCATGCAAACATGACTTAGAAATCTCAATTTCAATGATGCTCATCATGTGTTAAAACACATGAATCTTGCTCAATTATTTTCCATGTGACAAGAACTCCTTCTTGTCATTTTGATATTGACTTACTTCAATATTTCATCTATGTAATTTGGCTTCAATCATATCAGGTGCTTCAATCCATGTTTTATAGATATCGACGCCCAATATCTTCTAAGCCTTTCATCAATATGAAAATCTTAACTATGTTAATTTAAAATACATATTTTCCAATCAACCATATGTCATCTACATAAAGTATTGGAAATATGTCATAGCGCTCCCACTTAATTTTTTGTAACTCTACAAGCATCTTTATCATTCATGATGGAATCAAACTCTTTTGTAAACTTCATTAAGCTAAAGATTTCAACTTCGCTATGCTCACTTCAACCATTGAAGTGTGCATACCTTTCTAGCAACCTTTTGAATTTTACAAAACTCTCAGATTGTGTCAAGTACACATCCTTGATCAAACTTCCTCGAGAGGAGAGTTGGTTTTGTTATTCAACTGCCATATCATAATATGTAACCTTTTGCTAGAACTATCCACAAAGACTAAAGCATCACTACGGAAGATCAAAATCTTGTAGTAGTCAACTCTTTGAACTTCGTCGAAAACAACTTTTCGATAAGTACAACTTTCAAAAGATGTAAAATCCATGTCTTTGTCGCTATATAGACCCTTTTGCTATCGTTAGGCATCATGCCTATCGAAAAGACTACCAAGTCACATACTTGATATTCATACAAGGATACTATGGCGGATATAATGAATCATAGTCAATTTTACGAAGTCAGGGCCCATCATTTGATTCCTTTATAAGGTCCAAGTCCTTTTGTTGTCAAAACAACACTTCACACTTAAACCACAAGTTGTTCTAAGTACAAAGTTTTTGGACTTTTCTGGTACAGTTCGCAAACTCATTTGAAGTATCTACAACATTTGTAGTGTCTTCCACTTAGTCAAAATAGTAAACCCCGGAACAACTTCCAGTGTTGCGCTACTCTTGACATGATAACGAAGATTCTCCAATCTCGTTGAGTTTGTACTGTGCTCCCACTCACTTGTTTCGCAAGAACTACTTTCTCGAGAAATCAACACTTTCTGACAAACAACATTTGTCTTTTGGTTCGGTGATAGGAGAAATACCCAATGTTTTATTTGGGATAACCTTATAAACATATATTTATCCTATTTTGGTTGTAAACATTTTACACATGCTACACATACCAAAACTTAAGAAAAATGACAATTCGGGTCATTACCCAAACCATATCTTATATGTTGTCAATTTCAACGGATCATGATGGTGCTCTTTTCAGTGTAAAAGCGGTTGTCCTTAATGTATAAACTACAAAATTATAATGGCAATTTTATTAATCTTACCATGTCAAACAGGGTTTGATTTTGTCTTTTGAATACTCCAATCTAATGTGGGGTATTCGAGAAGTATAAGTTGTAGAACAATTCTGCAACTTCTCAGATGTTTTGCTAAACTTGTAACTCAAACTTTATCCTTTATGATCCAATCATAAATACTTGATTATCTTGTTACATTGATTTTAACTTCATATTAACAACCTTTTGAACCAATTCAAAATGTCAAACTCCGTTCTCTTTAAATAGATATACTCACATATCTACTTAAATCATCGACATAATTTTATGAAGGAAAACTTAATCCACCATACATGACTATACATAATGGACTATATACATCAATATGTATAATCTCCACTAAATTAGTCGTCCATTCTACTTTGGCCTATGAACGGAATTCTAGTCATCTTTTGGAAGAGGTCTCACAAGCGTCAATTTATTCAAAACAAAATGACTCCGGAAGTCCATCAATATGGAGTTCCTTCATGTTTTTCTTTCCGATATGAACTAAAATGGTGGTGTCACAATTTAATTGAAAATCTTTGACGTCTTGCAACATTTAGCATTCAGTCTTATAGATGTTTACTTTACCAACATGATTTATATTAACATATCCATCAATTACGGAATATGGTCATCGTTTGAACAATCTCATTTGTTCTCACAAAAGACTAGAACAAAATAACAACTTATTAAGTTCTTAAAATAAATCTGGAATGTTTGGTTCGATACTACAATGAACACAATAACACTTTATTTATGTTCTTGTCATAATCGATTCCACATCTATTACTAGTTCCTTTTAGGCCCTTGTATTTCTTGCATTGCGTTGCTTTGTATGACAACTCATACCAACCAATGTGGTATCAAAAATACCCAAAAATACTTTGTTAACTAGTAATACATCTATAACTTGTATATCAAGCATATACTCCTGAGCTGGACTTTTCCAGTTATCTTCTTTTCTGCCATATATCTATTTGCAATTCTATTTTCAATATTCCCTTTCCTTTACAGAAGAATTAATCAACATCAAACAATGCTAGCCGTACTAGCTCATTTTCTTTGGCGTGTTAGTCATATACTATCACCCATTGAGTCATACTTTGAGTTTGATTGTTCTACTAATATCACCATATTAATAGTATTCTTCTAGATTCCACTCTTAGCAATCTCCAAGTAAGGTAAACTACTTTACCCATACTTCTAATCCATCCCATCATAACAATTTTATGATTAAGCTACTATAGCTCGAAGGAAGAGATCTAGAGGATAATTTTCAGCGCCCAACTTCTTGGAATATTCAAACGCCTAGTGTCATCAATCATTGCATATATTCAGATAATATAAGCAAACATTGTCACGCTAAATTTGCATATATTCAGATAATATAAGCAAACATTGTCACGCTAAATTATACTCAGTCATGTTGCCACAAATAAGTTTCTAGATATCAATATATCTTTCACTTGATTGTTTCTAAAAACAACTCTTTTCAGTTCCTAAATCACCTTGATCAACAAAACATTCTTTTGAAGATAAAGTAATACGGAAGCAACCATGACTCTGGATTCAAAGTAGGAATTATTTGCTCTCTAGATCAATCAATCATTAACCATATGGAGCTAGGTAGGAAATAGCAAAAATCTACAATAGGACTCAATTTTAAATTTCACTAATACGGTACCAATCTTAAATGGTATTTACCAGATCATAACAGTTATATCTCAATTAACAATCTAAGTGTAAGGTAGTTATGTGGATGCCAATGAATACTACAATTTGTGCAAATTCACTTTGATTTGTTGTTCATGATAAATAAGTTCAAGTTAATTCAAAAATTAAACCACGAACTCCCACTCAAAAACAACATCCCTCTTAGTCGTCTTTAGTGATTACACGAACCAAATTCACTACACCAAAACCGATCATCACGTGAGATGATGTAGTTTCAAAGGCGAACATCGACATGTTCATCATATCATCCATATGACTCATGCTTTACCTTTCGGTTACGTGTTCCGAGGCCATGTCTGTACATGCTAGGCTCGCCAAGTAGAACCGTAGTATTGCGTGTGTTTCAAGGCCATGTCTGTACATGCTAGGCTTGAAAACACCCGTTGTATGCGAACGTTGAGTCTGTCACACCCGATCATCACGTGGTGTCTCGAAACGACGAACTTTCTTAACGGTGCATACTTTAAGGAAGAACACATTATTATCTTGATATTAAGTGAGAGGGATCATCTTATAATGCTACCATCGTTATCTAAGTAAAACAAGATGCATAAAAAGGATTAACATCACAGACATCACATGAAAGGATAACGTGATATGATATGGTCCTTCTTGCACTTGATCTCCATCATGTGCATTATGGTATGATCTCAATCATTCCACCGGCGTGGTACCAAGTACCACGGTACCCCAAACTTGATTGTCCATCAATAAGAAGATAACCATATGGATACCTTCCGGTATAACAATAATTTACAAAATAGATCATCTCATAATCAAATTTGTAATATTGACAATATCACATCACATGCCCAGCAAAAACTAGTTAGACGCTTCTAATTTATTTTTGCATATTTTACGTGGCTTAGGGCTTTCGATGATAGAACCGTTCATACCTACGAACATAAACCACAACGTTGATAAACACATTTTTAACAACCCTTCGTAGATTAGATCTTAATTATAGTAGGAGAAACGGACACCCCTTAGCCACAAGTGAGACAACTCTCGCGTACATAGTACACGTAAACTTAGTATGGGGCAGCTTCATCCTACTATGCCACTAAGATCATAAAATACTCAAGGAGGCAATAACATGATCATCAACGCCCACATACTCATATGTGTTCTACCCGTACAAAACATCTACGCATAGATCCGGCTCTGGTACCACTGAAGGGTTCGTTGCATAGAAAACAAAAAATTTCCTACGCGAGAGACACCCGAAAGGCCAAGATCTAATCTAGGAGACGAAGTGCAACGGGAAAAGAGAGGGTCAAGGAGAACACATACCCTCGAAGACTCAAAGTGGTACGAGATCAAATCTCGTTGTTGGCGTAGTCGTACTCACACCGATCCCGATAGCGAGAAGATGGGCACCGCAATCCGGCGGTGCATCCGTGATCGGTCACACGTACGGTTGATGACGACCTCCGTTCCCTCGTTCCAGCGGGGCGCGGAAGTAGAGGATCCCTCGGAACTCCAGCAGCACGACGATGTGGTGGTGGTGGAGAATCCCACGGTCAAGGCTTCGCCAAGCCGGAGACCATGAAATGGAGCAGCGGGTGGAGGGAAAGGGAAGTGGCCAAGTGTGTGAAGGAGGGAGAGCTCTCACCCTCCTTTTATAGGAGAGGGGGGAGGCAGCCCAAGGGGGGTGCGGCCAGCCCATGGGTGTGCCCCCACCTCTTCCCTCATCATGTGAGTGGACACTTCACTCACCTCCACTCACTTTCCCATTATTTCCCACTTGGAAAATCCAAAGGTTTTCTTTTAATAAATAAATAAAACATTTTTATTTCTTTATTTATATTTGTTAATTCCATTAACAAACATTTGCATATAGCACCTCGAATCATTTGTTAATTCTATTAACAACCATTCGACGAAAAACCCCTTGAACTATTTCAATTTTCCCCGAAACAATTTTGGTGCTGCCCAAAATATTCTTCGATATTCCGTATCCTCTCAAACGCGTCATCGAACCTTAAGTGTGTCACCCTACGGTTCGCGAATAAGATAGACATGATCGAGACTCCTCTCTGATCAATAATCAACAGCGGGATCTGGAGATCCGTGATGACTCCTATATATTCAACGATGACTCTCGTGATCGTGTGAACCAACAACGCTGTGAACTATTCCCTTTGTTCTCGCGATATTTTACTTGTCCGAGATTCGATCATTGGTATCAACCATACCTTGTTCAATCTCGTTACCGACAAGTACTCTTTTCTCGTTCCCGTGATATAACATCCTTTGTGATCATATCACGTGCTTGCAAGCGGTTTCGATGTGATATCACCGAGAGGGCCCAGAGTATATCTCTCTGTCATTTGGATGGACAAATCCCACTCTTGATACATGATCCTCAACTAATACTTTCCGAATACTTAACGACACCTTTATAGTCACCCTGTTACGGTGTGACGTTTGATGCCATCAAAGCACTCTTCCGGTATCAGCGATTGACATGATCTCATGGTCTAAGGAATAAGTTACTTCGTATGTTTGATATAACAATGTAAACTAAATGACTTGATCGCATTGCTATATTCTCTTTGGGTATATGTTCATCACATCATTCTTCTAATGACATGACCCCGTTATTAATAACATTCAATGTTCATGATCAGGAAACCTTGATCATCTATTAATCAACGAGCTAGTTAAAAGAGAGGCTTTACTAGGAACCATTGTTTGTTTATTAAGCACACATGTATCAACGTTTCCGGTTAATACAATTCTAGCATGAGAAATAAACATTCATCATAAACAAGGAATAAGATAATAACCATTTTATTATTGCCTCTCGGGCATATTCCCTTCAGTGGCATCCTGAGGTAAATTTCAACTCCGTAGCTAGACTTCCTGATGGTCCAATCGTCGACATTTCTCCTCATTATAGGGTTGTTCGACCTGCGGCAGAGGAAACCATTCGATTGACCTCGGCTGAGGTAGATCGGGTTTTGGCGGCTGAGAATGCTCATCGCCATGTGTGATTGTAGGATGTACGTATCATGTTGTGCTGTGTAGTTGTAAAAAACTTTTGTAAGGTGTTTACCTTGTATACAAAATTCTTCCTGTGATGCTGTGTTAGGTGTAGCCCCCGTGTGTTTGTGGGGTGTATACCTGTTGCCTTTAGCATGTAAGGATGGAGAACTCGAGTATCTATGGTTGAGAAACCATGTATTTTATTGCAATGACTGATAAGTCATGTGTAATTCTTTCGAGCTACAAGATGGCTAATACAGCCTTATTATGACGAGTAAAAATGAATCTAGGGATAAAATTTGCGGAGTTGTGCATCATCCCAAGGGTTGGAATAGATGCCTCCAGTCGTCGGATTCTTCAGTCGATAGGCGCCATCTGGGATAACTTCGTGTATTATGAAGGGTCCTTCCCATGGTGGTTTGAGCTTGTGTCCTTCCTTCTGCTTGAGCCGTAGCACCAGATCTCCTACTATGAAGGCTCTGTGGCGTATGCGGCGACTGTGATAGTTTCGCAGCGACTGCTGGTATACTGCGGATCTTGCGAGTGCAATATCGCGCATTTCGTCGAGTGCGTCCATATCATCCGCGAGTGCCCTGTTGGAGGTTTCTTCACTGTAAGCAACAACCCGTGGGGCGCTGAATCTGATGTCCTCGGGAAGGACTGCTTCGGCCCCGTATACCATGAAAAATGGTGTGTAGTTTGTGGATCGATTTGGAGTTGTGCGGAGGCTCCATAGCACAGAGGGTAGCTCTTCTGCCCAATGTCCCGCTGCCGGGTGTAGGCGATCGAGTAGACGTTTCTTGATGCCAGCCGAAACTAATCCGTTGGATCTTTCGACTTGGCCGTTGGTTTGCGGATGGGCAACTGAAGCGAATTTGAAGGTGATGCCCTTTTCTTCGCAGAACTGCTGTGTTTCCTTTGCCGTGAAGTTGCTACCATTGTCAGTAATGATGTCATGTGGTACTCCAAATCTGCATACGATAGAATTGAGGAATTTGACGGCGCATTGGGCGCTGGCTGAGGTTACTGGCATGGCTTCGATCCATTTGGTAAATTTATCGACTACGACTAGCAAGTGTGTATATCCACCTGGTGTGGACTTGCGTAATGGTCTGACCATGTCTAGCCCCCAGTGTGCAAAGGGCCAGGCGATGGGTATCATATGCAGTTCCGTAGCGGGTGCGTGTGGTTTTGGTGCGAATTGCTGGCAAGCGTTGCACCTGTCGACCAGTTCCTTGGCGTCTCTGGCTGCTGTAAGCCAGTAAAATCCTGCTCGGAAGGCTTTTCCCATGATTGCTTTCTAGCTAGCATGATGTCCACAGTCTCCTTGGTGGATGACTTGCAGTAATTCCTTGCCATCTTCGGGTGCTATGCATCGTTGCAGTATGCCTGAGATGCTCTGTTTGTATAGCTCGCCGTTGAGCACCCGAAAGGATTTGCTGCGTCTGATTATCTGTCGAGCCTCGCGAGGGTCTGCTGGGAGCTGTTTGGTGGACAAGTAGTAGAGGTATTTCTGCGTCCAGACTGGCTCGACCAGAAAAACTTGTCGCGAAATATTATGGATGAGCTTGATGATAGCAATTTGCGTGCTGACCTCTGTTTCCAATGTCGCGGGTGTTCCTGCAGTTTTCTTGACTTTCACCGATCGCCTAGTCATCTGCTCGAAATATATCTCTGGCGGTATGGGTGTGTTTGTGGAACCCATGTTCGCCAACCTATCTGCTTCTTCGTTGCTAGATCTTGCAATGTGCTTCAGCTCGCACCCTTTGAAACTTCCTTCGAGTAAGTTGTACATGTCACAATAGGCTACCATGTTCTCAGCGATAGCGTCGCACTCTTTCATTGTCTGTTGCACGATGAGATTAGAATTGCCGTAGATCATTAGTCGGGTGGCTCCGCACGCAATTGCCATCTTCATCCCATGCAACATGGCCTCATATTCTGCGTCGTTGTTTGATGTTGGATCGTCGGGTGGGAAATCCAGTCGTAGGACGTATTGCAGCATGTCACCTCTAGGTGATATGAGGACAATCCCAACTCCTGCTCCTTCGTTTCTCTTGGATCCGTCAAAGTACATGATCCAGTTACTCGTGTATTCCGGCGGCCCGGGTGTTTGTAGTTCTGTCCACTCGCTTAGGAATTCCACGAGTACCTGGGATTTCACGGAATTGAGCCCTGTATAGATGATGTCCCAAGCGCCCAGCTCGATGCTCCACTTTGCTATTCTTCCAGATGCCATTGGATTGTTCATGATTGTACCGAGTGATGCATCATTAACCACTGTTATGGTATGTTCCTGGAAGTAGTGCTTCTTGGGCATTCACCCACATTGGGGCCTCTAGAAGGCCCTCTTCAAGGTTCGAGTCTTCCGCGAGAAATCGCGAGCAGAGAACGAGCTTGGGGAGCCACTACGCACCGGCGGTTTCGGAATCCAGGCGAAATCGGATACCATCTACTTCGGGATGCACTTCATCGACTCCGCTCAAGGGTGGAGAAAGAAGTGGTTTTACGTCAACGACAACAGCTCATGTGGAATTCAGGAATTCCACCCATTCGCTGTCCTGAAGAGGCGGAAGTCCTGGGCGCATAAACTCAACTGAAGAGAACCAGGTTGTTACGCCGCTACTCGCAAAGGTGGCCGCCCTTCGAGACCAAGTTGCTGGAGTTGTGCTGAACGGGCTGCACCTGGCGAGCATCTTCCTCAGGCGCAGGATTCAGCCCCTGCAAGACAGGCCTTCCGCGATGTAGGAGTATCGGGGTGCTGAAGATCCCAGTCGCGTGAGCCGCGAAGAGCTTTCGAACGTGGAGTTTGAGAAGAAGATCGCGGCCATTACTAGCTTGAAGGTGGGCGAAACCTTCCCCGACTGCACCGTCGCAGCTTTCGAGGCGTCAAGGCCTCCACCACCCGAAGTAAGTTTGTGTCGCCTTTTGAATTCATTTCTTTTCTTGTTTTCAAATTTGGTCGACTGAGATTTTATCTCCCTTTTCTTCTGTCTTCTTTTGTAGAGCCTAGCCATGGCCACCTGCTACCCGCCAATGTCTGGGGAGGAGGCTTCAGATTTGTCGGCGAGTAACTTGGACGGCCCTGCCGACACCAGCGTTGCTAACGCCTCGTCAAGTTCCGAGCACAACTACGCAGATGGCGCGGAGGAGTCGGACAATGATCTTCTTCATCGGAAACGCCGTCAAGTGGAGAATGATGAGGCCACTTCCAAGGATAACTCTTTGGATAAGGAATCGCCCGGGAAGGGACCCCTCATCGTGACCCCGCTACGCACGCGCGCTCCTTCTCCCTCATTTCCAAATATCCAGACCGCCTGAAATGCGGATATGTTGGATGACGAAGATGACACCGAGTAAGTTTCTCTTCTTGTTCTTAGTCGAACATTTTCCTTTCGCGTCTTTTGACATACTGTCGTCATTGTAGTCTGCAAGCTATCAGCCCCGAAGGTTCGTCTCTTCCCTTCCTCTCGAAAAGAGGAAGAAGGTTGAAACCGCGGGTGGGACCCCTACCGCTGACACCGTGCAGAATTCGCCGAGTGTAGCCCCCACCGCGGCGACTACGGAATACAGAATTCCTAGTTTTGCTGCTGGGGGCTCGACTCCGAAGGAGGTGTCGGGTAGCTCAGCGGATCCCCTTTCCTTCGCCCAAGGCCAGGTAAACTTTGCTGCTTGCTTCTTTAGTGCTTTGTCAGTTTGGATCTGTTTTGTATCGGGTGCACGGTAGTGCTCCCGATAGGAGTAGCCCCCGAGGTTGTAGTTGATCGCATGCGATTGGCTACAGGCTCAAAGACGTAGAGCTTGTCCTTTCTTCCTGCTTTATCGGGTGCACGACAGTGCTCCCGATGGGAGTAGCCCCCGAGGCTATACTCGAATGTTTTCAATTGTGTATAGGCTCAAATTTATCTTTTCTGATTCTACTATCTTCATGTTCTTCGCAGTCCCTCATCGACTCCCTTGCGGCCGTTGGTCGCCGTGTCGTTCTTGCCGAAGCGGAATGCAGTACCCTTCGGTCGGATCGTGATCGACTCGCCAGCGAAAATGAGCTCCTTCGAAGTAAGTTTATCGCTTTCCCTCATCTTTATCTCTTTATTTCTACCAATTTCTTTGTTTCTGATAACCATTGCTGCGCAGCTCAAGTTGAGTTTATGAAGGCTGAGAAGGCGGATGCCTCCACTCGGGCAATTGCTCAAGAGGCTCAGTTGGCAGCTACTCGACAGGAAATTGTGTCCTCCCGCATGCTGTCGGCTGGCCTTGAAGGAAAGCTTGCGGCCGCCTCGGATGCTCTGAAGAATCTGGAGGAGGCTGGCACCAAGGCGGTCTCCGACCTTGTCGACTTCCTTCGTCCTCTGGCCGAACGTTTTGCGGGTAAGTTGCTTTTGGTCTATTGTCATCTTCTGGTTGTCTGATAGGTCCTTGGATTTTAATATTTTCCTTTGTAGGTCTTCTGGGCGTCCCACTGGAGCTTCCTGGGGTCCAACGGGTGGATGCGCTGACCGATTCCTGCGCCCAGCTCAGGAGGCACGCCGAAGGGATTTGCACCCTGATTGGCGATGTCGTTCGAGTGCTGATGCAGCTTCACGGTCGCCTTCTAGTGAACGTCGTGTCTCCACCTGCACTGGGTGATCTTTTGAAGATTTTCTTGGAGAGCAATCTTCTTGGCACCTACGCGGTTGCGCAGTCGGAGTCTGGGGCGAAGACCGCCATCCAGTTCGCGCTGGCGCATGGAGTCACCGGTTTGGAAGAGGCGTACTCGGACCTTCCCGTCGATCCTTCTACGGGCAAAAAGGTAGGGCTTCGTCATTTTGGCGAGCCAGCCGGAGTCCTTGCTCGGAAGTTATCCGAGTTGTTTGCCCGTGCTAGGGAGGCACCATCGCGAGCGGCAGCACAACTGCAGCTCCTTAGTATATTTTCTTTGTATTTTGCTCTTTCGATTGTAATGAACCTTGGGATGCATTCCCGTATTTTCATCGTTTAATAGAGATGTTTTTCTGAGATGCTTACTGTGACTGATTTGCTGTGTGTTTCCTCCCGATGGGAGTAGCCCCCGAGCACTTGTCGAATAGGTTATTGTTATATCTCGAATGGGGGCATCTTATTCCTTCAATTTCTATGTATTATTCCAGGTAGCCGGGGTTGCTGCGGAGTCTTCAGGTGGACTTGTTACCCCAGAAAATCCTCTTGTTGCCGCTGTTGGGATGTTTGCAAGCCTCCGTGATCGTGTTGCGGATGGTGAACGCAAGCTAAAAGCATTGTGTGGGGTAGCGGATGTAGCCAAGTCCAAACAAAAGATGGCGATTGAACGCGAGCAGTTTGTGATGGATGAATTGGCGTATGTTGCCAATGATTTGCTCTGTAAGTAGTTCAGCCCCCTAGTCTTCTTTGTCATGTATCTTTCTTTGATCATATACCTTTGTTTTTCAGTTGTTCAGCCGGATGATAGGAGTGCGAAACAGTGGGTGGAGAACCACATCCTTCAGGAAGCTAGCAGCTCAAAGCCCCATGCGAGTAATTTTTGGTCCGATCGTAGTCGAGGCTTTGTGCTTGCTACCTTGAAGTTCCGGGTCATCCAGGCGAAGATACTCGTGAGTTCCTTTCACGAAGTTTTGATTGCCATGAACGCTGCTTTCTATCCGTTGGAGAGGGGTCCTGAGGATTGGAGCCATCTTCTCAGGGTGTTCGGGCGAGAAGGAGAAATTCGCGGGTGTGTTCGCAATCAGATGATTTGCGGCTCGGTAGTGGCCCTCTCTTTCGTCCGGTTGTGGCTGAAGGGTTCGTTGCATAGAAAACAAAAAATTTCCTACGCGAGAGACACCCGAAAGGCCAAGATCTAATCTAGGAGACGAAGTGCAACGGGAAAAGAGAGGGTCAAGGAGAACACATACCCTCGAAGACTCAAAGTGGTACGAGATCAAATCTCGTTGTTGGCGTAGTCGTACTCACACCGATCCCGATAGCGAGAAGATGGGCACCGCAATCCGGCGGTGCATCCGTGATCGGTCACACGTACGGTTGATGACGACCTCCGTTCCCTTGTTCCAGCGGGGCGCGGAAGTAGAGGATCCCTCGGAACTCCAGCAGCACGACGACGTGGTGGTGGTGGAGAATCCCACGGTCAGGGCTTCGCCAAGCCGGAGACCATGAAATGGAGCAGCGGGTGGAGGGAAAGGGAAGTGGCCAAGTGTGTGAAGGAGGGAGAGCTCTCACCCTCCTTTTATAGGAGAGGGGGGAGGCAGCCCAAGGGGGGTGCGGCCAGCCCATGGGTGTGCCCCCACCTCTTCCCTCATCATGTGAGTGGACACTTCACTCACCTCCACTCACTTTCCCATTATTTCCCACTTGGAAAATCCAAAGGTTTTCTTTTAATAAATAAATAAAACATTTTTATTTCTTTATTTATATTTGTTAATTCCATTAACAAACATTTGCATATAGCACCTCGAATCATTTTTTAATTCTATTAACAACCATTCGACGAAAAACCCCTTGAACTATTTCAATTTTCCCCGAAACAATTTTGGTGCTGCCCAAAATATTCTTCGATATTCCGTATCCTCTCAAACGCGTCATCGAACCTTAAGTGTGTCACCCTACGGTTCACGAATAAGATAGACATGATCGAGACTCCTCTCCGATCAATAATCAACAGCGGGATCTGGAGATCCGTGATGACTCCTATATATTCAACGATGACTCTCGTGATCGTGTGAACCAACAACGCTGTGAACTATTCCCTTTGTTCTCGCGATATTTTACTTGTCCGAGATTCGATCATTGGTATCAACCATACCTTGTTCAATCTCGTTACCGACAAGTACTCTTTTCTCGTTCCCGTGATATAACATCCTTTGTGATCATATCACGTGCTTGCAAGCGGTTTCGATGTGATATCACCGAGAGGGCCCAGAGTATATCTCTCTGTCATTTGGATGGACAAATCCCACTCTTGATACATGATCCTCAACTAATACTTTCCGAATACTTAACGACACCTTTATAGTCACCCTGTTACGGTGTGACGTTTGATGCCATCAAAGCACTCTTCCGGTATCAGCGATTGACATGATCTCATGGTCTAAGGAATAAGTTACTTCGTATGTTTGATATAACAATGTAAACTAAATGACTTGATCGCATTGCTATATTCTCTTTGGGTATATGTTCATCACATCATTCTTCTAATGACATGACCCCGTTATTAATAACATTCAATGTTCATGATCAGGAAACCTTGATCATCTATTAATCAACGAGCTAGTTAAAAGAGAGGCTTTACTAGGAACCATTGTTTGTTTATTAAGCACACATGTATCAACGTTTCCGGTTAACACAATTCTAGCATGAGAAATAAACATTCATCATAAACAAGGAATAAGATAATAACCATTTTATTATTGCCTCTCGGGCATATTCCCTTCAGTCTCCCACTTGCACTAGAGTCAATAATCTAGTCTGTAAGCACTTTAACACATATGACGTACCAGTGTTATTACCATGCTTCGCATGCGGTAAACATCATCAAAAAGATCTGAACTGTTCAGGTCCTATTGTATTTGCATGTTCTTTGCGTCTACACACATCACTCATTCTCTAATGAGATGGCTTTGTATATATATGGTCAATTGGTGAAAAACTTAATTCCTCAGCTTAAACTGATGTCACTAACATTGTGAAAATGTAGCTTCATAGTGTTAGCATTCTTGGAAACTCACCAAGTTCCGGTGATACCTTAATTCCTCAGCTTAAACTGATGTTACTAACATTGTGAAAATGTAGCTTCATAGTTTCAGCATTCTTGGAAATTCACCAAGTTCAATAAAGAACTCCTTGACACAAAATACGCTTATAATCAGTTGTTAACACAACAATATACTTTAGCCTTTGTTGTAGTATCTGTCACAATATTTTAATTTTCAAACTCTTTCAAATCCAGCATGGAACTTTCTTCCATCCTATTGTGCTACCCTTCATCACATATTTTAATTGAGATAAAATTACTTGAATAAATGACAAGACTATTAGTGTAACATATTACAACTAATATTTTGTCATTACTATATAGGAAAACATATCCTTAGCATTTCTAAAATGACACAAGGATCTCTCCCACTGTTGTCTAATCATCATATGAATTATCCTACTATAACATTTTATAGCATAGGACTCATCTGGTCGTGTACATAGCATGCAAACATGACTTAGAAATCTCAATTTCAATGATGCTCATCATGTGTTAAAACACATGAATCTTGCTCAATTATTTTCCATGTGACAAGAACTCCTTCTTGTCATTTTGATATTGACTTACTTCAATATTTCATCTATGTAATTTGGCTTCAATCATATCAGGTGCTTCAATCCATGTTTTATAGATATCGACGCCCAATATCTTCTAAGCCTTTCATCAATATGAAAATCTTAACTATGTTAATTTAAAATACATATTTTCCAATCAACCATATGTCATCTACATAAAGTATTGGAAATATGTCATAGCGCTCCCACTTAATTTTTTGTAACTCTACAAGCATCTTTATCATTCATGATGGAATCAAACTCTTTTGTAAACTTCATTAAGCTAAAGATTTCAACTTCGCTATGCTCACTTCAACCATTGAAGTGTGCATACCTTTCTAGCAACCTTTTGAATTTTACAAAACTCTCAGATTGTGTCAAGTACACATCCTTGATCAAACTTCCTCGAGAGGAGAGTTGGTTTTGTTATTCAACTGCCATATCATAATATGTAACCTTTTGCTAGAACTATCCACAAAGACTAAAGCATCACTACGGAAGATCAAAATCTTGTAGTAGTCAACTCTTTGAACTTCGTCGAAAACAACTTTTCGATAAGTACAACTTTCAAAAGATGTAAAATCCATGTCTTTGTCGCTATATAGACCCTTTTGCTATCGTTAGGCATCATGCCTATCGAAAAGACTACCAAGTCACATACTTGATATTCATACAAGGATACTATGGCGGATATAATGAATCATAGTCAATTTTACGAAGTCAGGGCCCATCATTTGATTCCTTTATAAGGTCCAGGTCCTTTTGTTGTCAAAACAACACTTCACACTTAAACCACAAGTTGTTCTAAGTACAAAGTTTTTGGACTTTTCTGGTACAGTTCGCAAACTCATTTGAAGTATCTACAACATTTGTAGTGTCTTCCACTTAGTCAAAATAGTAAACCCCGGAACAACTTCCAGTGTTGCGCTACTCTTGACATGATAACGAAGATTCTCCAATCTCGTTGAGTTTGTACTGTGCTCCCACTCACTTGTTTCGCAAGAACTACTTTCTCGAGAAATCAACACTTTCTGACAAACAACATTTGTCTTTTGGTTCGGTGATAGGAGAAATACCCAATGTTTTATTTGGGATAACCTTATAAACATATATTTATCCTATTTTGGTTGTAAACATTTTACACATGCTACACATACCAAAACTTAAGAAAAATGACAATTCGGGTCATTACCCAAACCATATCTTATATGTTGTCAATTTCAACGGATCATGATGGTGCTCTTTTCAGTGTAAAAGCGGTTGTCCTTAATGTATAAACTAAAAAATTATAATGGCAATTTTATTAATCTTACCATGTCAAACAGGGTTTGATTTTGTCTTTTGAATACTCCAATCTAATGTGGGGTATTCGAGAAGTATAAGTTGTAGAACAATTCTGCAACTTCTCAGATGTTTTGCTAAACTTGTAACTCAAACTTTATCCTTTATGATCCAATCATAAATACTTGATTATCTTGTTACATTGATTTTAACTTCATATTAACAACCTTTTGAACCAATTCAAAATGTCAAACTCCGTTCTCTTTAAATAGATATACTCACATATCTACTTAAATCATCGACATAATTTATGAAGGAAAACTTAATCCACCATACATGACTATACATAATGGACTATATACATCAATATGTATAATCTCCACTAAATTAGTCGTCCATTCTACTTTGGCCTATGAACGGAATTCTAGTCATCTTTTGGAAGAGGTCTCACAAGCGTCAATTTATTCAAAACAAAATGACTCCGGAAGTCCATCAATATGGAGTTCCTTCATGTTTTTCTTTCCGATATGAACTAAAATGGTGGTGTCACAATTTAATTGAAAATCTTTGACGTCTTGCAACATTTAGCATTCAGTCTTATAGATGTTTACTTTACCAACATGATTTATATTAACATATCCATCAATTACGGAATATGGTCATCGTTTGAACAATCTCATTTGTTCTCACAAAAGACTAGAACAAAATAACAACTTATTAAGTTCTTAAAATAAATCTGGAATGTTTGGTTCGATACTACAATGAACACAATAACACTTTATTTATGTTCTTGTCATAATCGATTCCACATCTATTACTAGTTCCTTTTAGGCCCTTGTATTTCTTGCATTGCGTTGCTTTGTATGACAACTCATACCAACCAATGTGGTATCAAAAATACCCAAAAATACTTTGTTAACTAGTAATACATCTATAACTTGTATATCAAGCATATACTCCTGAGCTGGACTTTTCCAGTTATCTTCTTTTCTGCCATATATCTATTTGCAATTCTATTTTCAATATTCCCTTTCCTTTACAGAAGAATTAATCAACATCAAACAATGCTAGCCGTACTAGCTCATTTTCTTTGGCGTGTTAGTCATATACTATCACCCATTGAGTCATACTTTGAGTTTGATTGTTCTACTAATATCACCATATTAATAGTATTCTTCTAGATTCCACTCTTAGCAATCTCCAAGTAAGGTAAACTACTTTACCCATACTTCTAATCCATCCCATCATAACAATTTTATGATTAAGCTACTATAGCTCGAAGGAAGAGATCTAGAGGATAATTTTCAGCGCCCAACTTCTTGGAATATTCAAACGCCTAGTGTCATCAATCATTGCATATATTCAGATAATATAAGCAAACATTGTCACGCTAAATTTGCATATATTCAGATAATATAAGCAAACATTGTCACGCTAAATTATACTCAGTCATGTTGCCACAAATAAGTTTCTAGATATCAATATATCTTTCACTTGATTGTTTCTAAAAACAACTCTTTTCAGTTCCTAAATCACCTTGATCAACAAAACATTCTTTTGAAGATAAAGTAATACGGAAGCAACCATGACTCTGGATTCAAAGTAGGAATTATTTGCTCTCTAGATCAATCAATCATTAACCATATGGAGCTAGGTAGGAAATACCAAAAATCTACAATAGGACTCAATTTTAAATTTCACTAATACGGTACCAATCTTAAATGGTATTTACCAGATCATAACAGTTATATCTCAATTAACAATCTAAGTGTAAGGTAGTTATGTGGATGCCAATGAATACTACAATTTGTGCAAATTCACTTTGATTTGTTGTTCATGATAAATAAGTTCAAGTTAATTCAAAAATTAAACCACGAACTCCCACTCAAAAACAACATCCCTCTTAGTCGTCTTTAGTGATTACACGAACCAAATTCACTACACCAAAACCGATCATCACGTGAGATGATGTAGTTTCAAAGGCGAACATCGACATGTTCATCATATCATCCATATGACTCATGCTTTACCTTTCGGTTACGTGTTCCGAGGCCATGTCTGTACATGCTAGGCTCGCCAAGTAGAACCGTAGTATTGCGTGTGTTTCAAGGCCATGTCTGTACATGCTAGGCTTGAAAACACCCGTTGTATGCGAACGTTGAGTCTGTCACACCCGATCATCACGTGGTGTCTCGAAACGACGAACTTTCTTAACGGTGCATACTTTAAGGAAGAACACATTATTATCTTGATATTAAGTGAGAGGGATCATCTTATAATGCTACCATCGTTATCTAAGTAAAACAAGATGCATAAAAAGGATTAACATCACAGACATCACATGAAAGGATAACGTGATATGATATGGTCCTTCTTGCACTTGATCTCCATCATGTGCATTATGGTATGATCTCAATCATTCCACCGGCGTGGTACCAAGTACCACGGTACCCCAAACTTGATTGTCCATCAATAAGAAGATAACCATATGGATACCTTCCGGTATAACAATAATTTACAAAATAGATCATCTCATAATCAAATTTGTAATATTGACCATATCACATCACATGCCCAGCAAAAACTAGTTAGACGCTTCTAATTTATTTTTGCATATTTTACGTGGCTTAGGGCTTTCGATGATAGAACCGTTCATACCTACGAACATAAACCACAACGTTGATAAACACATTTTTAACAACCCTTCGTAGATTAGATCTTAATTATAGTAGGAGAAACGGACACCCCCTTAGCCACAAGTGAGACAACTCTCGCGTACATAGTACACGTAAACTTAGTATGGGGCAGCTTCATCCTACTATGCCACTAAGATCATAAAATACTCAAGGAGGCAATAACATGATCATCAACGCCCACATACTCATATGTGTTCTACCCGTACAAAACATCTACGCATAGATCCGGCTCTGATACCACTGAAGGGTTCGTTGCATAGAAAACAAAAAATTTCCTACGCGAGAGACACCCGAAAGGCCAAGATCTAATCTAGGAGACGAAGTGCAACGGGAAAAGAGAGGGTCAAGGAGAACACATACCCTCGAAGACTCAAAGTGGTACGAGATCAAATCTCGTTGTTGGCGTAGTCGTACTCACACCGATCCCGATAGCGAGAAGATGGGCACCGCAATCCGGCGGTGCATCCGTGATCGGTCACACGTACGGTTGATGACGACCTCCGTTCCCTCGTTCCAGCGGGGCGCGTAAGTAGAGGATCCCTCGGAACTCCAGCAGCACGACGATGTGGTGGTGGTGGAGAATCCCACGGTCAAGGCTTCGCCAAGCCGGAGACCATGAAATGGAGCAGCGGGTGGAGGGAAAGGGAAGTGGCCAAGTGTGTGAAGGAGGGAGAGCTCTCACCCTCCTTTTATAGGAGAGGGGGGAGGCAGCCCAAGGGGGGTGCGGCCAGCCCATGGGTGTGCCCCCACCTCTTCCCTCATCATGTGAGTGGACACTTCACTCACCTCCACTCACTTTCCCATTATTTCCCACTTGGAAAATCCAAAGGTTTTCTTTTAATAAATAAATAAAACATTTTTATTTCTTTATTTATATTTGTTAATTCCATTAACAAACATTTGCATATAGCACCTCGAATCATTTGTTAATTCTATTAACAACCATTCGACGAAAAACCCCTTGAACTATTTCAATTTTCCCCGAAACAATTTTGGTGCTGCCCAAAATATTCTTCGATATTCCGTATCCTCTCAAACGCGTCATCGAACCTTAAGTGTGTCACCCTACGGTTCGCGAATAAGATAGACATGATCGAGACTCCTCTCTGATCAATAATCAACAGCGGGATCTGGAGATCCGTGATGACTCCTATATATTCAACGATGACTCTCGTGATCGTGTGAACCAACAACGCTGTGAACTATTCCCTTTGTTCTCGCGATATTTTACTTGTCCGAGATTCGATCATTGGTATCAACCATACCTTGTTCAATCTCGTTACCGACAAGTACTCTTTTCTCGTTCCCGTGATATAACATCCTTTGTGATCATATCACGTGCTTGCAAGCGGTTTCGATGTGATATCACCGAGAGGGCCCAGAGTATATCTCTCTGTCATTTGGATGGACAAATCCCACTCTTGATACATGATCCTCAACTAATACTTTCCGAATACTTAACGACACCTTTATAGTCACCCTGTTACGGTGTGACGTTTGATGCCATCAAAGCACTCTTCCGGTATCAGCGATTGACATGATCTCATGGTCTAAGGAATAAGTTACTTCGTATGTTTGATATAACAATGTAAACTAAATGACTTGATCGCATTGCTATATTCTCTTTGGGTATATGTTCATCACATCATTCTTCTAATGACATGACCCCGTTATTAATAACATTCAATGTTCATGATCAGGAAACCTTGATCATCTATTAATCAACGAGCTAGTTAAAAGAGAGGCTTTACTAGGAACCATTGTTTGTTTATTAAGCACACATGTATCAACGTTTCCGGTTAATACAATTCTAGCATGAGAAATAAACATTCATCATAAACAAGGAATAAGATAATAACCATTTTATTATTGCCTCTCGGGCATATTCCCTTCAGTGGCATCCTGAGGTAAATTTCAACTCCGTAGCTAGACTTCCTGATGGTCCAATCGTCGACATTTCTCCTCATTATAGGGTTGTTCGACCTGCGGCAGAGGAAACCATTCGATTGACCTCGGCTGAGGTAGATCGGGTTTTGGCGGCTGAGAATGCTCATCGCCATGTGTGATTGTAGGATGTACGTATCATGTTGTGCTGTGTAGTTGTAAAAAACTTTTGTAAGGTGTTTACCTTGTATACAAAATTCTTCCTGTGATGCTGTGTTAGGTGTAGCCCCCGTGTGTTTGTGGGGTGTATACCTGTTGCCTTTAGCATGTAAGGATGGAGAACTCGAGTATCTATGGTTGAGAAACCATGTATTTTATTGCAATGACTGATAAGTCATGTGTAATTCTTTCGAGCTACAAGATGGCTAATACAGCCTTATTATGACGAGTAAAAATGAATCTAGGGATAAAATTTGCGGAGTTGTGCATCATCCCAAGGGTTGGAATAGATGCCTCCAGTCGTCGGATTCTTCAGTCGATAGGCGCCATCTGGGATAACTTCGTGTATTATGAAGGGTCCTTCCCATGGTGGTTTGAGCTTGTGTCCTTCCTTCTGCTTGAGCCGTAGCACCAGATCTCCTACTATGAAGGCTCTGTGGCGTATGCGGCGACTGTGATAGTTTCGCAGCGACTGCTGGTATACTGCGGATCTTGCGAGTGCAATATCGCGCATTTCGTCGAGTGCGTCCATATCATCCGCGAGTGCCCTGTTGGAGGTTTCTTCACTGTAAGCAACAACCCGTGGGGCGCTGAATCTGATGTCCTCGGGAAGGACTGCTTCGGCCCCGTATACCATGAAAAATGGTGTGTAGTTTGTGGATCGATTTGGAGTTGTGCGGAGGCTCCATAGCACAGAGGGTAGCTCTTCTGCCCAATGTCCCGCTGCCGGGTGTAGGCGATCGAGTAGACGTTTCTTGATGCCAGCCGAAACTAATCCGTTGGATCTTTCGACTTGGCCGTTGGTTTGCGGATGGGCAACTGAAGCGAATTTGAAGGTGATGCCCTTTTCTTCGCAGAACTGCTGTGTTTCCTTTGCCGTGAAGTTGCTACCATTGTCAGTAATGATGTCATGTGGTACTCCAAATCTGCATACGATAGAATTGAGGAATTTGACGGCGCATTGGGCGCTGGCTGAGGTTACTGGCATGACTTCGATCCATTTGGTAAATTTATCGACTACGACTAGCAAGTGTGTATATCCACCTGGTGTGGACTTGCGTAATGGTCTGACCATGTCTAGCCCCCAGTGTGCAAAGGGCCAGGCGATGGGTATCATATGCAGTTCCGTAGCGGGTGCGTGTGGTTTTGGTGCGAATCGCTGGCAAGCGTTGCACCTGTCGACCAGTTCCTTGGCGTCTCTGGCTGCTGTAAGCCAGTAAAATCCTGCTCGGAAGGCTTTTCCCATGATTGCTTTACAGCTAGCATGATGTCCACAGTCTCCTTGGTGGATGACTTGCAGTAATTCCTTGCCATCTTCGGGTGCTATGCATCGTTGCAGTATGCCTGAGATGCTCTGTTTGTATAGCTCGCCGTTGAGCACCCGAAAGGATTTGCTGCGTCTGATTATCTGTCGAGCCTCGCGAGGGTCTGCTGGGAGCTGTTTGGTGGACAAGTAGTTGAGGTATTTCTGCGTCCAGACTGGCTCGACCAGAAAAACTTGTCGCGAAATATTATGGATGAGCTTGATGATAGCAATTTGCGTGCTGACCTCTGTTTCCAATGTCGCGGGTGTTCCTGCAGTTTTCTTGACTTTCACCGATCGCCTAGTCATCTGCTCGAAATATATCTCTGGCGGTATGGGTGTGTTTGTGGAACCCATGTTCGCCAACCTATCTGCTTCTTCGTTGCTAGATCTTGCAATGTGCTTCAGCTCGCACCCTTTGAAACTTCCTTCGAGTAAGTTGTACATGTCACAATAGGCTACCATGTTCTCAGCGATAGCGTCGCACTCTTTCATTGTCTGTTGCACGATGAGATTGGAATTGCCGTAGATCATTAGTCGGGTGGCTCCGCACGCAATTGCCATCTTCATCCCATGCAACATGGCCTCATATTCTGCGTCGTTGTTTGATGTTGGATCGTCGGGTGGGAAATCCAGTCGTAGGACGTATTGCAGCATGTCACCTCTAGGTGATATGAGGACAATCCCAACTCCTGCTCCTTCGTTTCTCTTGGATCCGTCAAAGTACATGATCCAGTTACTCGTGTATTCCGGCGTCCCGGGTGTTTGTAGTTCTGTCCACTCGCTTAGGAATTCCACGAGTACCTGGGATTTCACGGAATTGAGCCCTGTATAGATGATGTCCCAAGCGCCCAGCTCGATGCTCCACTTTGCTATTCTTCCAGATGCCATTGGATTGTTCATGATTGTACCGAGTGATGCATCATTAACCACTGTTATGGTATGTTCCTGGAAGTAGTGCTTGAGTTTTCGAGTTGTGAGAACAACTCCATATGCGAGCTTTTGGTAGTGAGGATATCATTGTTTGCACGGCGATAGCACCTCGCTGATGTAGTAGATTGGTCTTTGAACTCCATATGCCTTGCCCTCCTTAGGTCGTTCGACCACGATGACCGTGTTGATGACCTGATTTGTTGTGGCTAGGTATAGGTACAGTGGCTCCCTCTCTTGTGGTGTTGCCAGAATGCGCCTGCTCTGCAAGGATCGCTTCAGGTCTGCGAATCCCTACTTAGCTTCCGGTGTCCATTTGAACTTGTCCGTCTTCTTCAGCAGTTTATAGAAGGGTAACGCCTGCTCACCCAATCGTGCGATAAATCTGCTCAAGGCGGCTAGTCGCCTTGCGAGTTGTCGGACTCCGCGTAGATTGGTTGGCTCCTTCATTGTCAAGATTGCTTGTATCTTCTCTGGGTTGGCTTCGATGCCTCTGGCGGAAACCAGGTACCCGAGAAGTTTTCTTGCTAGGACGCCGAAGACGCATTTTGTCGGGTTGAGCTTAATCTTGTATGCGTTTAGAGCGTCAAATGTTTCTCTAATATCCTCGAGGAGTGCATCCTCTACTCGAGTCTTGATGACGATGTCGTCAACGTATACTTGTACGTTCTTGCCAATGAGCTTGGCGAGGCATTTTTGCATGCAGCGCTGATATGTTGCGCCTGCGTTTTTGAGCCCAAAGGGCATTGTCGTGTAGCAGTACACACCGTGGGGTGTGATGAATGCTGTCTTTTCCTCGTCTTCCTGCTTCATCCGGATCTGATTATATCCCGAGTAGGCGTCCAGGAAGGAGAGGCGTTGACAGCCTGCGGTGGAGTCCACGATCTTGTCGATTCGCGGGAGGGGAAAGTTATCCTTGGGGCAGTGCTTATTCAACGACGTGTAGTCTATGCACACTCGAAGGATGTTGGTGTTCTTCTTTGGGACCAGCACTGGGTTTGCTAACCAAGTGGATATCTTGATCTCTCTGATGAATTTTGCTGCTAGCAATCTGTTTACTTCTTCTCCAAGCGCTTTCTGCTTGGGTTCTGAGAACCATCGAGTGGTCTGCTTGACGGGTTTTGCATCTTTGAAGACTTCGAGTGAGTGCTCGGCGAACTCCCTGGGTATTCCTGGCATATCTGAGGGCTGCCAGGCGAAAATTTCCCAGTACTCACGGAGGAGTTCGACGAGCGCGCTTTCCTATGCTGGCGAGAGGGTAGTTGAAACCATCGCCGTCTTCGCAGAGTCTCTCGGGTGCGCCTGATGTTTTCGAGTGTCGCTATTGGCATCGAATTCCAATTCTGGCGCGTTTTTCTTTGTGAGGGGCATCACGGAGTGGTCCGTGGTCTTTGCTATCTCCTCCAGTTCTTCTTGCATCCCGAAAGATTTTGCGATCTCGTTGAACTCGATGTCGCACTTGTTGGACTTCTGGAAATCTCCGTCGATGGTGATTACACCATATTCCCCGGGTAGCTTGAGCTTCAGGTACGCGTAATGTGGTACTGCCATGAATCTGGTGAACACAGTTCGACCAAGAATGGCGTGGTACTGTGAGGGCCAGTCGACTACTTCAAAGTCGAGGAATTCTATTCTGTAATTGCGTCGATTGCCCAACACAACCTCTAGGTTGATTTTTCCGAGTAGACGGATCGCCTTTCCTGGAACTATCCCGTAGAAGGATGTTTCTGATTCCGCAAGTCCATCCAGGTTCCTGTTCATCCGGCGGAGCGTATCCGCGTAGATAATGTTGATGCCGCTGCCTCCGTCCATAAATACGCGAGCCAGTTTGTAATTACCAATTTGCGCTTGGATTACCAAGGCGGCGTGTCCTGGTCGATAGACTCGTGGTGGGTGGTCTTCCATCGAGAAGGTGATCGATTGGTCCACCATCTTCAGGTACTCGGGCCTTGTTGGCGGGGTTTGCACAGCTATGCATAGTTGCCGCGTGTTTGTCTTCTGAGCTCTGCGGGATGGGCAGACTTTTTGTATCATCCCTAACTGTCCAGCCGGGTTCGGGTACGCGTTAGCTCCGGCGTCTGGTGCGGGTGGCGCATGTAGTGCGGCTAGCGCCATGTTTGGATTTCCTGGTGGAGGTAGGGGTTGTGGCGGCTGGAATCCTTGGTGTTCTCCTCCTGGAAGTGGAGGGTAATTTTGACTAGCTGCTGATCTACTTTTCTTCGAGAAGGCCTCGTGGATGTCGATGAACTTTCGGCAATCCTTGAGGAGGTGTGTTTCCTTAGTTTTTCCCGTGCGCTTATCTGTAAATAGATGTAGCGAGCAGTACGCGTTAAGGTCCTCCTCGGGACTTTTGTCTTCAGCTTTTGGTTTCCGCTCGCGACTTCCGCGGCGTCCATTATCGCGGTTTCGCGTGAATTCCGCCGCTACCATCTCTTCCCGATCGTCGTGATCGTAGTATTTCCTCCTTTTCTTTCGACCATGGCGGTCTTCCTCGGGCGCGGGCGATGATGTTCTCTCGTTGCGCACCATGTCTTCTCCATTAGCCCATTCGTCGGCTATGATCATCAGTTTCCCAATAGTTTTGGGTGCGGCTCGGCCCAGCTCTTCTCTGAACGCAGTTCGTCGGGCGCCTTTCGCGAAGGCCTCAACCGCTACTTCCTCTGAGATATTTCCTGCGGTGTTCCTGAGCGTGGTCCATCGCTGAATATACTCGCGGGTGGACTCGCCGCTCTTCTGTTTGCAGGCCCGCAGTTCTTCAATGGTTGCTGGTCTCTTGTAGGTGGCCGGGAAGTTCTTGCAAAAGTCGTAGTGCAGGTCGTCCCACGATGCGTAACAGGATTTTGGCCTCGCTTCCAGCCAGCTACCTGCCGCGCCAACCAAGTGTAGATTGAGGTACTGCATAGCCGTGTTCTTGTTCCCATGTTGGCATTTTACTGCCATGAGGTAGTCGTTTAGCCACGACGAAGGTTCGAGTGAACCATCGTATTTGGTTACTTCTGTGCTGAGCTTGAATCTCAGGGTAGGGGTGCCTCGCGGATGCTGCGGGTGAAACACAGCGCGCCGCAGGTCTCGTCGTCCGAAGAACTGGACGAGGAGCGCGCGCGATTCCTTGCCGCTAAGACAACTCGAATGGTTGCTGCTTTAACAACTGGACTGAAATTTTCTTCATAATCAATACCATACCTTTGCTTAAACCCCTTTGCAACAAGTCTGGCTTTATATCTGTCAACTGTACCATCTGCATGCTTCTTTATACGGTAAACCCATTTGCAGTCAGTTATGTTTTTGCCTTTGCCAGGAGGCACAAGATGCCAGGTACCATTTTTTTATCAAAGCATCATATTCTTTCTTCATAGCAGTGTGCGAACGATCATCATCAATTGCTTCTGATAGTCTGCTTGGTTCACCTGTAGAAGTAAACATGCCATGTCTAGAGGTATTTCTCTTATATATGCTCGGTTGCTTACCATACCGTATAGTGCCATCTTCATATTTCTTTGGTTTTACCACCCCTTGCTGCAACCGTGTAGGAGCGGGAGCAGCAGAGATATCCGGCACAGAGGATCCAGTAGGAGCACCACCGGATCCAGCAGAAGAAGCACCACCGGCCACAGCACTGGCATGCACAGTGGATCCAGCGGAGGCAGAGAGCAGGTCTGTTGTCGCTGTCGGCTGGGAGGGAGACCCGGTGCTCGACGTGGCAGTCCCGGGGTCGTTGCCGTCCTTCACGTGAAGGGAAGAAGCGGGAGACGAGGTGGTGTCCCGTGGGGCTGTGTCAGATGCTGCAGAATCATCAGATTCCGCATCCGCTTCGGGATCCGGCGTTGTCTGAGCATCGACCTCGGGATCGGTTTCTGCACCCGAATCTGCATTGTTGTCAGCATCAGGTGCGTCAGAATCAGCATCGTTTTCAGCGCCAGATTCGTCATTTTCTGTATTTTCTACTCCTTCACTTTGAGAGCTTGTTTCTTCAGCATTTTGAGTGGGATTTTCAACAGCATCTTCTATAACCCGTGGCGCATCAACAATGGGCACAATAGTATTCATATGATCATCAATAATTGCGTCCCCATGATTTATGTGAGTCGAGGGAAGCATAAGGATTTCACGTTGGAGACGTGCACCGGCATTGGGATGCAATGAAGCAAACGGAAAGACATGTTCATCAAAGACTACATCCCGGGATATGTAGACACGACTAGTAGATATATCTAGACATTTGACCCATTTGTGTCGTGGACTATAACCCAAAAAGGCACACATCTTCGAACGAAAAGAGAGTTTTTGTTTGTTATAGGGTCTAAGGTTGGGCCAACAGGCACAACCAAACACTCGAAGGGCATCATAATTGGGTGTGACATTGAGAAGACGTTGTGTAGGGGTTTCAAAATTCAACACCTTAGTAGGAAGTAAATTTATCAGAAAGGTGGCAGTGAAAAAAGCCTCATCCCAAAACATGAGAGGCATGGAGGCATTAGCAAGCATGGCAAGACCAACCTAAACAATATGCCTATGTTTACGTTCAGCTGAGCCATTATGTTGATGAGCATGAGGACAAGAGACATGATGAGTGATGCCAACTTTTTGAAAGAAGCTATTGAGTTTTTCATATTCTCCACCCCAATCAGTTTGCATTGTGATGATTTTTCTATCAAATTTGCGTTCAACAAGTTGCTGGAAATTAAGGAAAACTTGATAAACTTCAGATCGATTCTTGAGTAAATATATCCAAGTGAATTTACTAAAATCATCGATAAAGCTTACATAATAGGAGTGTTTGCCAACAGAGGTAGGTGTAGGACCCCATACATCAGAGAATACTTGTTCCAATGGAACAGTAGAAACACTAGTGGAAATAGGGTATGGCAACTGATGACTCTTAGCTAACTGACAAGAATCACACACATGAGGGTTTATGTCAGGAGTATGATCTATTTTTTTCCTCAGAACTTGTTGAACGACAAATGATGAAGGATGTCCTAGACGCCGATGCCACGTGGAGGATGATGGCTTTATTGTGATGAAGGCTTGCTTGGATGTCCTAGTAGAACAAGGTACATAAGGGTAGAGACCACCATGACAAGGCCCTCTAAACAGTGTTCTTCTTGTTTCCTGATCCTTAATCAAAAATAAGAAGGGGTGAAACTCAAGAAATACATTGTTATCAAGGGCAAGTTTATGAACATATATCAGATTTTTTGATGCACTAGGAACGTGAAGGATATTATTAAGATGCAAGAATTATGTGGGGTAGGCAATATTGAATGACCAATGTGGCTGATTTCCATACCTTTACCCACAGCTTTTTGGACACAGTCACGCCCCTGGTACTTGTCTTGGGTGGAGAGTTTGCTTAGTTCAGCTGTGATGTGGTCGGTGGCACCTGTATCGGAGTACCAATTGGTGTCAACTCTGTAGGATGCCACATTAGCTCTCTTTTCTCCCTTGTCACCATGATCATCATCACCATGACTGTCTTCTCGGCGCCACCAACAGTCCGAAGCCGAGTGCCTGTGTATCTTGCAAATTTGGTAAGTTACATCGACATACGGAGTGGGGGCACGGCTGCGGTACCCCTTTGAGCGTCCCTGGGTTTTGTCACGACGCCCTCCCTTGTCATCAGAACGCCGATCTTCACGCCGATCTTCTCGCCGATCGTCACACCGATCGTAACCATCGTCTCGAGAGTAGCTACGGTCAGTGCGGCGGTCATCACGCCGATCCCTGGAGCGTGCACGTTCAGGGCTGGCACGACGCCCTTGAGTGTGGTCACTATGTCCTCGGCGAGCGATGTTGGCAGACGAGGTGAAGCTGGCCTCGGTTGTATCTTCGTTGCGCATGTCATAGGAAGACAACAGCCCAAAAAAATCATCGACCTTCGTGCCTGGATTGCTATCAACTGTAGTAACGAGAGCATTGTAGGAGCTATCTAGCCCATGTAGGAGGTAGCCGATGAGTTCATCGTCCTCAAGGGGTTTGCCCGCAGCAGCCAACTCAGATGCGAACCCCTTCATCTTCGTGAAGTATTCTGCAGCTGTGAGATTGGACTTCTTGGTGTCATTGAGAGCTGATCGCAGATGTTGCACCTTTGATCGAGAGGCCGAAGAAAACATAGTAGTGATGGCTGACCACACCTCAGTTGTGGATTCCATCCCTAAAACATGAGAGAGGATGTCGGGGGACAGCGAGTTCAGCAGGAATCGGAGAACCTGTTGATCACGGGCTATCCAGGCAGCATAAGCTGGATTCTCTATGGTGGTTTTCTTCTCAGCATCTTCTTTCTCTATCATCTCTGCTGGCGCGGGAAGGCGAGGGCTTTCCACATAAGGAAATTTCCGCGTTTCAGTAGCTGTGTCGGAGGCGATCCCAGTGCAGCAGCCAAGGAGGTCGTAGGTGCAGACGAGCTCATGTCGACGACGGCAGTGGAGATCTGAGTATTTTTGGGTATGGGGTATTGGCAACGACGGCGGCTGATCTAAGCGGCGGCGGCTGCAATGTGTATCTGGATATTGGGTGTGTCGGTATTAGGTTATGGCGGCGGCGACAAAGGAGGTCACGGCGGCAAGGGTTTATGGGATATTCGGCGGCGGCAGCTAAGTCATGGAGAGGATAGGCTCTGATACCATATCGATGTATGACGGAAGCGATGCCCCTGTTGAGGGGATCGTGTACGTGTTATATAGGCAATATTATAGCATCTGCATGAGTGTGTACAAGAGGTATTGGATCAGTATACACCCCATACCGTAACCAAGATCAATACGACACAACACAACCCAATACACGTGTAAATACATTTAACAGATGTTTCCACAATTCCTTTTTTCAACGGGAAACAAAACATGGACACACGATTATCACATGATTTTGCAGTGCATAATCCCATGATAAAAGGGAAGATATTTTTTTTCCTAAATAACTTGTCCAAAACACATCCCTTCTTAGCTAATCAATGCTATATATATACAATCACGCTTATACTTAATTACCCGCCTTAGATGTAGATGTGAAATGTACAATGTTAAATTATTTCTTCAACCGTAGTTTGAATCTTTGGAAAACTTTGAAACATTAGAGGGAAACAAAAGTTCATGATTTTCTTCCGCATTAATTGTAAACTTTCATTTCATTGTGCTGAATCGTGACCACTAGAACATGGATATCTTGATATGCCACAATCTTGTAGTAAAATCCCCATATATGTATATTTAGTATTGTTACTTCCTCTCCACTACGTGTTATAGGGACTAGTTCGTCTAGCACCTCCAACCAATTGATGCATTCTAGCTAGGCTAAGAAAACGCTGAAGCATATCCTGCATGTTATTTCGCACAATGTTACTATATTTGTCTTGAGAGCGTAAGGCGCCATGAAAATTTATCGTCGGCTCATACAACTTCATCCTTTTCAATTCGTTGATGTAATTCGTGTTGGAGCATTCAGTTTGGTTTGCTTAGAGCATCTCTAGCGTAGCCCGGGCCAAACCCGCAAAATTCCGGCGTGTTTAGTGTTCGGGTCCGGCTTCGAGGCCCTAGCAGCACCCGTATATGCGACCCGGCCTGAGAATGCGACTCTTGGGCCGACAATTCCCCCCTCCAGCCGCTATATGTACGGGTTCCCAAGTCGTTCTCAGTTCAAGACCCTTTCAAACCCTAGCCGCATCCGCCGCAATCCCTCACCGCCTCGTGTAGCTCCGGCGAGCGATTAAGTAGCCCTCCTCCCCCCGCCGCCCTCTTTCCGCGATGGAGCCCCACTGCAACCCGTTCGCCGGAGCCAACGGCTGGAACACAGCCTCTCCCCCTCTCCTCCCCACACCACCGTCGTCGACCGAGGTCGTTCCTCGCATCGACCAACACGGCCTCATCCACGAAGTCCTGGTCGGCAACCGTGTACCCGCTCCGCCGCTTTGTGAGTGCCTGGACTCGGTCGTGGCCAGAGTAGTGGCCCCGCGGTCACCGGCGACGGTGCTGGGGTCCTCATATAGGACAACTCCGAAGACGAGGATCCAGAGGAGGATGGGCCCATGGAGACAGAGGAGGACCTCCTCCAGTTTGGGATCCAGAGGAGCCTCCGCCACGAGCGGAGGCAGGCGATCGGCGCCGCCGCTACCAACGCCACGTCGATGACTACAACGAGCGCCAGTTGCAGCGCTTCCTCCATGAGGACGAGGAGCTGCAGGACAAGAAGCAGGAGTGGGACGCCATTGCAGCGTTCCAGTTCGTGTAGCAGCCCCCCTCCTCGAGCTGCTCCTCCTCCCTCGAAGACGACGACTACAACTCCGATTGAAGACGACGCGGCAAAGGGAGAAGAACAAGCCCCGGCGAAGAAGAAGACGCCATGCAATTTGGCCCTAGTAGTGTAGGTTGCAGTGATGAACCCTAGTTCATCGCCACTATGTGTATTATATTTTTAATTTGCATAATCAGCGAGGAGCAGCGAGTTCATCCATCTGTACTTCCGCCTAAATCAATGAAAATTTCAATTTCCAGTTGTTGTTAAGGGTTCTGCTATGATCCCCACCTACGCGACCCGTAGAATCAGGCAAAACGCGAACCGAAAAACGTGTTTATATGTTTTATTTTGGGGGCTCCGCTAGACATGCTCTTAGCACATGAGTAATGGAAGAGATGCATATGTTTAAGCATGCGTACACCTACCGGTCACCTATTTAGACACTTTTGGTGTACCAGAAAATCGAAAAGATATATCTAAACATTGTAGTACACAGATTATATTGATCCGTGAACTTTGAGATTAATAATTCTGCTAGTTGAACCAATAAGTTGATGAATTTTATATTCATATTGTTATTTTCTATAAGACACATGATATAAGTTTTATTTTTTATTTTTCTCATGTTTTATGACATAATCTGGTAATACATTCATCCTTTTTTGATTAATCATGCCATTGTCGATCCAAACTCTATGTCCGGACATCCCCAAACGAATAATATTTGGGTTTACCGGACCAAAACAAAAGGCGTCCACTAGAGATGCTCTTACCATTGATTTTGGTTGCTCGAAAAACAGGTCGCCTGATTTAAACATGGTACGCGGGGGACGTAGGACTGGGGCTCAACTTGCACTGGTAGAAAATAGGCCTTCCATACGCCCCCATTAGTCCCCAAAAGTTTCGACCCGCGACTATAGGGGTCTCTAGTCGCGGTTCGGGAGGACACCCGCGACCAACAGTCTGGGCCCAGCGCGCTCGGTCCACAGCTGGCGGACGGGAGGGGCTTTAGTCCCGGTTGGCCAGACCAACCGGGACTAATAGGTCCCCAAGGCCTTTAGTCGCGGTTGTCCAGGCCAACCGGGACTAAAGGCCCATCCCTATATATAGGGCTCAGGTGGCTGCACTTAGCCACATTTGGTGTCACTTCTACTCATTCACAAGGGGTGGTGGGTTTGCTTTTTGTTCCTTCTATGCACACAAGGTGTTTGATGAAATGCCCGAGAGCATGAAACACACATGATATGAAGTGTCCGAGCCGCACTTGAGCGTTTTCATTTATTTTACCTCCGCGATCGCGGTTAGCAACTTGAACCTTTCATGATTTGTATTATTTCCAGCTAGTTAGTTTAACAAATGCATGATGGTTAATTAATTATAAAGTTTATATAATAATAATGCAGATGAATCGGCAATGGATGTACGGTAACCGACTCTCCGGCGAGTTCACAACGGGTTTGAAAGATTTCCTCGTAGTGGCAAATGCGAACAAGCAGCGAGGTTTTATTATCTGTCCATGTGCTGAATGTAAGAATGAGAAGGGTCACTCCTCCTCAAAAGTCGTTCACATGCACCTGCTTCGGCACGGTTTCATGCGAAGCTATAATTGTTGGACCAAGCATGGAAAAAAAGGGGTTAGAATGGATGAAGGTGGGGAAGGGTTTGGTGAAGGTGAAGAAGAGGCACATGATGAGCCCGCTGATGATCTTGGTCGGACCATTGCTGATGCCCGGAAACGCTGCGATACTGACAAGGAGAGGGAGAATTTGGATCGCATGTTAGAGGATCACACGAAGTCGCTGTACCCAGGATGCGACAATAGTCTGAAAAAGCTGGGCTGCACACTGGATTTGCTGAAATGGAAGGCACGGGAAGGTGTAGCTGACTCATCATTTGAAAATTTGCTGAAAATGTTGAAGAATATGTTTCCGAAGAATAACGAGTTGCCCGCCAGTACGTACGAAGCAAAGAAGGTTGTCTGCCCTCTAGGTTTAGAGGTTCTGAAGATACATGCATGCATTAACGGCTGCATCCTCTACCGTGGTGCATACGAGAATTTGGATGAATGCCCTGTATGCACTACATTGCGTTATAAGATCAGAGGCGATGACCCTGGTGGCGATGTGTAGGGCGAGAAACCGAGGAAGAGGGTTCCCGCCAAGGTGATGTGGTATGCTCCTATAATACCTCGGCTGAAACGCCTGTTCATGAACAAAGAGCATGCCAAGTTGTTGCGATGGCACAAAGAGGACCGTAAGTCCGACGGGGAGTTGAGACACCCCGCTGATGGAACACAATGGAGAAAGATCGACAGAGAGTTCAAAGATTTTGCAGCTGACGCAAGGAACATAAGATTTGGTTTAAGTACTGATGGCATGAATCTTTTTGGCGAGCAGAGCTCCAGCCATAGCACCTGGCCCGTGACTCTATGCATCTACAACCTTCCTCCTTGGTTGTGCATGAAGCGGAAGTTCATTATGATGCCAGTGCTCATCCAAGGTCCGAAGCAACCCGGCAACGACATCGATGTGTACCTAAGGCCATTAGTTGATGAACTTTTACAGTTGTGAGGCAGACCTGGTGTACCTGTGTGGGATGAGCTTAAAGAATAGGAATTTAACCTACGAGCGTTGCTTTTTGTAACCATCAACAATTGGCCTGCTCTCAGTAACCTTTCGGGACAGTCAAATAAGGGATACAAAGCATGCACGCACTTCTTACATGAGACTGAAAGTGTATTTTTGGATAATTGTAGGAAGAACGTGTACCTGGGTCATCGTCGATTTCTTCCCCGAAATCATAACGTAAGAAAGAAAGGCAAGCATTTCAACGGCAAGGCAGATCACCGGCTGAAGTCTGCGGAACGTACTGGAGCTGAGATATTTGATATGGTCAAGGATTTGAAAGTCATCTTTGGAAAGTGTCCTGGCGGGCAATCATTTCCGCTGGGAGTTGACGGGCACGTACCCATGTGGAAAAAGAAATCGATATTTTGGGAGCTACAGTATTGGAAAGTCCTAGATGTCAGCTCTGCAATCGACGTGATGCATGTTACGAAGAATATTTGCGTGAACCTGCTAAGCTTCTTGGGCGTGTATGGGAAGACAAATGATACAAAGGAAGCACGGCAGGACCAGCAACTTTTGAAAGACCCAGGTGACCGGCATCCGGAATGGTTTCAAGGTCGTGCCAGCTACGCTCTTACCAAAGAAGAGAAGGTCATTTTTTTTGAATGCCTGAGCAGTATGAAGGTCTCGTCTGGCTTCTCGTCCAATATAAAGGGAATAATAAACATGGCGGACAAAAAGTTCCAAAACCTGAAGTCTCACGACCGCCACGTGATTATGACGCAATTGCTTCCGATTGCTTTGAGGGGGCTCCTACCGGAAAATGTTCGAGTAGCCATTGTGAAGCTATGTGCATTCCTCAATGCAATCTCTCAGAAGGTAATCAGTCCAGAAGATCTACCACGGTTACAGAACAATGTGGTCCAATGTATTGTCAGTTTCGAGTTGGTGTTTCCACCATCCTTCTTCAATATCATGACGCACCTCCTGGTCCACCTAGTCGAAGAGATTTCCATTCTCGGTCCTGTATTTCTACACAATATGTTCCCCTTCGAGAGGTTTATGGGAGTATTAAAGAAATATGTTCGTAACCGTGCTAGGCCAGAAGGAAGCATCGTAAAGGGCTATGGAAATGAGGAGGTAATTGAGTTCTGCATTGACTATGTTCCTGACCTTAAGCCGATTGGTATTCCTCAATCGTGGCACGAGGGGAGACTAAGTGGAAAAGGCACGATCGGAAGGAAATCAACGATATGTATGGACGGTCATTCTATGACTGAAGCACACCACACAGTTCTGCAAAATTCGAGCTTGGTGGCTCCGTACTTCGAGCAACACAAGAATATTTTACGCTCGGACAACCCGGGGAAGCCTGAATCATGGATTAGAAAGGCCCACATGGAGACTTTCGGCAGTTGGTTGCGAAAACATTTAATGAATGACAATGATGTTGGAGATCAGCTGTACATGTTGGCCAAGACACCATCTTCGACTATAACGACTTACCAAGGGTACGAGATTAATGGGAATACATTTTACACGATCTCCCAAGATAAAAAGAGCACCAACCAAAACAGTGGTGTCCGCTTTGATGCAGCAACCAAGATTTGGCAAAAGGTCACATATTATGGTTACATAGAGGAGATATGGGAACTTGACTATGGACCCTCCTTTAAGGTCCCTTTGTTCCGGTGCAAATGGTTCAAGCTAACAGGAGGTGGGGTAAAGGTGGACGAGCAATACGGAATGACAATGGTGGATTTCGACAATCTTGGTTACCTTGACGAACCATTCATCCTAGCCAAAGATGTCGCTCAGGTTTTCTATTTGAAGGACATGAGTAGCAAACCGAGGAAACGGAAAGATAAGAAAACGATCAGTACATCATGCGATGATCCAAAGCGCCACATTGTTCTTTCAGGGAAAAGAAACTTCGTGGGAGTGGAGGACAAGACAGACATGTCAGAAGATTATAATATGTTTGGTGAAATTACGCCCTTCAAAGTCAACACTGACCCAAGCATTAAGTTAAATGATGAGGATGATCCATGGATACGGACAAATCGTAAGAAAGCAGGGACACAAGGGAAGAATTGATGTGTAATAATTTATTGTGTACCAAACTTTTTTGAATGGATCATGTGAATTATATTATCTCTGATGTGTTTAAGACTAACTCCTTTGCAAAATATTTGGGAAAACGAGTGGAAAGCATGGAAAACAGAAGGTTACTTAAATGTCTCAAAACCTTGTGAGATAAAATATCTGATTTCATAACTTTTATTAAAAACAGAAAACAGACGCGCTAGCGCGCCGCAGTGTCGCCGGAATACAAATTCTTTTATTAAAAAGAGAGAACATACGAACACTACTCCTCGTCGTCGTCGTCGGGGAACTCGTCGGTGACCTCCTCCGGGTCATCGTCGTCGGCGAACTCGTCGGTGACCTCCTCGTCGTCGTCGGAGGTGCATGATGGTATGTCCGAGATAGGCCCTCACCTCGGATCATCGGAGGTCCAAACTTCGCCGGCGCGGTCGGCCCGACGAAGCTCTTGCAGCGCCCTCGTCCTCGCCTCCCGAGCGGCATCTAACGTGAGGTGGCGTTCGAGGCGGCGCTCCGCCCGCTCAGCCGCGCGGGTCTGCCAGAGCTCCTCGTCGGCGCTCTCCTCCCCTGGGTTGTTCCGGTAATACTCGCGGACGACGCATTCTTCCCTGGCGTCGACTAGGCCCTGAAACGTGCGGCTTCGGTGCCCTGGCCTCCGCTTCCCAGACGGTGTGGCAGTCGTTGAAGTTCATCAGCGACCGCGGGCGGTTGAGGCGCCAGGCCGCCGCGTCCCAGGCGCGGGCGGCCTCCGCCGCCGTCGCAAAGGAGCCGAGGGGGATGCGGTCGTCCCCCCAGCGGATATCTGCGCTGAACATTCCGTTCTGCCGTGCTCGGACGACGCGGAAGCCGGTGGTGCTGTTCCTCCTCGGAGGCATGGTGGAAGCGCGACGGTGCGTGGAGAGGAGAAGACGCGCTCGAGGCGCGACAGTTTATACCGCGCCCTCCTGGCCACGCGTCACAACTCCCGTGCCACGCATCGCAACTCCCGCGCCACGCGTCACAACTCCCGCGCCACGCGCCACCCTAACACAACCAAGTAAATAGCTAGTTGCACATTACTACTCGAGCTCAAAGTGAACACTAACCCAAGCATGGATGGATGTGTTAAAGGGGGGGGGGGTGTAGAACAAAACAATCGGTATCACCATCATACAACCCTACCGTGGCTACTCGGTGCAATATGCATACCAAATGCACGGTAGGACGTATGATGGCGAATCCGGATGTTTTGTATTTGGTCGATAAACTGAATATATGATATATCAAACCTTAAAGGGGCATGTAGAACAAAACAATCGGTATCGCCATCATACAGCCCCACCGTGGCTACTGGGTGCAATATGCATACCAAATGCACGGCAGGACGTATGATGGCGAATCCGGATGTTTTGTATTTGCTCGATGAACTGACCGGTGTATGAAGGTGGGCTATATATAGGGTCCTCTGGCTCACAAAGTGTTGTGCTAGGGTTTTGATCCAATGGTTAAGAAACCACCTCATCCAACGGCTCACAACAGTTCGAAAGAAACACACTGTAGCCCTGATCGAACGGCTCACAACAGCTCGAAAGAAACACACCCCGGATCCAACGACTCACAAGTGCTTTAAAGAAACACATGATCCGTGTGATTGTATCTGATTGGTCCAAACGAAACCCTAACCCATTTAGTCCCGGTTGGTGTCCCCAACCGGGACTAAAGGGATGTTTTCTTCTCGCTATATATATGTATGCATTGCCACACCATTGGCATAAACACATACAAACTCACCACTCTCTCATGGTTTCTACCGTACCCACTCTCACATTCATCCAGGCGGAGGCACTTTCCGCCTCGAACTACCCCTGCCCGTGCGGCTACAACGTTCCCGCCGGTTGGATGCTGAGCGTCGGAGGAGTGCCGGTCCCTCCTCTTCCTCAAGGTGTGGCGCGTCGGGCGGCCATCACGAACCACTACTATCACGAGCTCACGCCGAAGCAGCGGAGGAATCCCAGTTGGCATCCCGATAACCAGCATACTTGGGATGCCTTCTTCATCAATCGGCGTGAGAGGGCGCTCTCCAGGTATGAGGAGGACGGCCTGCCTCCTGGGAACTTTCACGAGGCCGGTCGTCGGCTATGGTGGTCCGGCCGGACTCTACAGAGCGTCATGGACTACATCAGGGCCGGCGATATCCCTCGCCTGTGGTACTCTCAGGCCCAGTCCTGGAGTCGTGATCCTCCGAGGGAGTGCAGAGCACCGTCATACGATAGTGACGACGGCGGCGGCGACTACGACGACTACGAGTACATGTACTATAGGCCTAGGCAGGAGTATGACTATCAGATATCAGATCATGCATCTATGCTCTCCGTTTAGGTTTAGATCCACTCTAGCCATTATGTACTGCCTGTTTTATCTATATATATATTCAAGATGTGTGTGAATCTTTCTGATTGGATGGAACAAAACCATAACCATTTCGTCTCGGTTGGTAAAACATGCCGGGACTAAAGGGGTTTTTTTTTCTGATATATTATTTGTATTTTTCAGATTTTAAAAAGAATTAGTTTTATTTTTCTGAATTTTCTGATATATTATTTGTATTTTTAAGATTTTAAAAAGAATTAGTTTTATTTTTCTGAATTTTCTGATATATTATTTGTATTTTTTAGATTTTAAAAAGAATTAGTTTTATTTTTCTGAATTTTCTGATATATTATTTGTATTTTTTGGATTGGAAAAAGAATTAGTTCTTTTTTCTAAATTTTTTGATATATTATTTGTATTTTTAAGATTTTAAAAAGAATTAGTTTTATTTTTCTGAATTTTCTGATATATTATTTGTATTTTTAGGATTGGAAAAAGAATTAGTTCTTTTTTCTGAATTTTTTGATATATTATTTGTATTTTTAAGATTTTAAAAAGAATTAGTTTTATTTTTCTGAATTTTCTGATATATTATTTGTATTTTTTAAAAGGAAAAGTATTTGAGTAACCACCTTTAGTCGCGGTTCATATCACGAACCGGGACTAAAGCCTCGTTCTGCGCGGGAACGAAAACGCCGCGAAAAATTGCACCTTTAGTCCCGATTCGTGACACCAACCGGGACTAAAGGCCCGCGGAGGGTACCCCGGGGGACCTTTAGTCCCGGTTGGTGACACCAACCGGGACTAAAGGCTGGACCTATATATGCGCGATGTCTTCCTGCCCCAAAATTTTCTAAGTCCAAACCCTCGTCTTCCTCGCGCCGGCGCTCGCTCGTCTTCTGCCCCGTCGCCGTCGCTGTCGCCCGCTCGTCTTCTGCCCCGTCGCCGTCGCCGTCGCCCGCGAGAGGACCGCGCCGTCGCCGTCGTCGCGCCCTTCTCTCCACCGCCTCCACCCTGCTCCGCCCCGCCCCGTCGCCGTCCGGTAGGTTCCCCGCGGGCCTCGCGCCGCCCTCGAACGCCCTCGAACCAACGCCCTCGAACGCGCCGCCCTCGAACCAACCCCCGCGGGTCAGATTCGCCGCCGGCGAGACCACAGTGGCAGTGGCCGTGTGACGCCAGGGGTGACGTCACCCTGCCACGTGTTGGCGAGAAATTTTTTTTTGATGACGTCATCGTGACACGTGGGGCCCACTTTTTATGGAATTACATAACATAATTAATCTTCTAAATTAAATAACTTTTAATTTATAATTCCAAAAATTATGGAAAAATATGCAAAATGTTCACAAAAATGTAAGCTATCTGTTTATATCATTTTCAATCATGGTTGACAAAGTTCTAAATGAGACCATATTTGAATTTTTATTAAATTCATTAAAATAATGAAAATAAGTTTAATTCAATAAATTCAGAATATTAAGTGTAATATACCAAAATGACCAGGAAAGCAAATGCAACCTAGCTATGGGGTTCTCCAAGTCATTTGAGAAACTAATCTTGGACACACCTCTAAAGTATGGTTTTCCCCCTCCGGTGGTTATCGTTCTTCCACCCAAAACCCTAGCAATCTGTTTTCCCTCCTTCTACGACAATATTTGCTAAGTCTCCTATATACTTAATTAATTTTTACTACATGCATCTCTGCAGGAGTGACATATGGCGGACAATAGAGACCTGACGGCGGAACAGGAGGCTGAAGGTTATATATATGAAATTATAGCCGGAGAACATGATGTAATCTCTTCTTATCTGAACCTTGAGGATCAAGAAGGTGAAGGAACGGACATTGTCGATGATCAAGGAGGTGAAGAAGGAACAGACATTGTGGATGATCAAGGAGGTGAAGGAATGGACATTGATGACGGAGGTCAACCGTCGACAAACGACGATCTCCAATTGCAAAGAACAACCACCTCCGGCGAGGTCTGTATATATATATATATATATATATATATATATATATATATATATATATATATATATATATATATATATATATATATACACACATTGAGCCTCTCGTGATACAAACTTACTGAAATGTGAATACATATGCACTAACGCGCGCGACTCTCTTTCTTATTTTAGCCTTCGGCCGGATCGAGTACGACAACGCGTGGCAAATCCAAGGCGATGAAAGATTCCGAAATATATACCATCGAATCAGTCGGTGTAACCGGCAAGCCCCTACAGCACACCACAAAGTTTATCAACCAATGCGGATTCATTGTTAGAGACACTGTCCCGATCACCGTACAGGAATGGAAGGAGCCAAAGAAAGCACGTCTTGGTTTCAGTTATGTCCACAAGAGAACAAAAAAGGAGATGTTCAGAAAGCTCATGGTACATTTCATTCTACCTCCGGAATACCACAAAAAAGATGAATTCGGTGAGGAGGTTCCAGGTGGACGTCAGAGGAGGAGGCTAGTCAAAGAGTTCGCTCTTCAGAACATGGCCGAAGCATTCCGGAACTTCAAGAAAAAATTGTTCCGTGAATATGTCAGCAAGGGCAAGACTCCGCTTTTCACTGGACAACATGAGAAACTGAGAGATGATTGGACAGAATTTGTGACGCAGAAGAAATCGGAGCATTTCAAGGAAATGTCGAAAAAAAATAAGGCTAATGCGGATAAGAAACAGTACCATCATGTTATGGGGCCAGGAGGATACCGCGTTTCGGCGCCTAAGTGGCAGGCGATGGAGGACGGCCTGAGGGCAAGAGGAATCCCTCAAGGTACAGAGGGATGGGACGAAAGAGCCAAAATGTGGTGGTACGGGCATGGGGGATCGCTAGACCCGGAGACAGGGGCGTGTGTTCATCGGCAGAAAACGTTTGCTCCCACAAAAAACCTTGTTGACGCAATGACCAAAGCTCAACAGGGCTGGATCACGTTCAACAGAGAGAGAGAGAGAGACCAACTGACCCATGCCCTCGGGAATCCTGAACACGGAGGACATATACGAGGCAAAGGCAGATTGCCGTGGAAAGTAGGGTTTTCCCAGGAGGGTGACCCGTACTGTTACAGAAGCCGTAAGAGAAATATGGACAGGGCTGCTGTCGAAGCTGCAGATCTTCTGTCGAAGCTTGCAACGGAATTTAGTGAGTTGAAGCAGACCGTGGCGGGAATAGTTGAGAAAGAAACAGCGGCGGCTGCAGGGCCGCATGAAGAACATGCAGCGGATCAGCGGAGAAGTAGCGTGGCTTCCACGGAGGCCCCGCCTGCAGGTGGTAATGCACCGATGACCGAGAGTCGTGCACCGGAGCCTCACTACCCCGTGGATGATGTAAAGGAGATGAAAGAATATGATCTGCATTATCCCGTGGGGAACATTTCCATGAAGGTAGCTACAGGCAGTGCTTTACCCTATACACCTAGAGCACTCCATCACAACAACCCCATTCCATATGGCTATGCTCGTGTCACGGTGGAAGACATAGTCCAAGGGTTTGAGGACCTGGAGATTGACATAGCTACACCCGAAGGGGAGAGAAGACTTGGAGATGTCAAGCGCCAGTTCATTCTATGGAAAAAAAAGTACATAGTGTTTCCAGGCGAGACGCCAAGGCTAACAAGTCCACCCCCCTCCGATGGTGCAGGTGCTGGTGGTGGTGGTGGTGTTGGTGCTGGTTCACCTACGCCTCCTTCACGCCATTCGACGCCGTCCCCCGATCCACAATCTCCGGCGGGTAAGCAGTCGTCGCCCCCCATTCCTCCTCCGGCGGTTAAGCAGCCGTCGCCCCCCATTCCTCCTCCGGAGGATAAGCATTCGTCGCCCCCCCATTCCTCCCCCGGAGGATAAGCAGACGTCGCCCCCCGTTCCTCCTCCAGCGAAGAAACAGAAGCAGGCGGACAGCAAGGGAACCTGCTCTTGGACTATTAACCCGAAGCCTTATGGACCTAAGACCACACGGGTACCGGAGCCATCACTGAAGCCTATCCCCCCAAGGCCTTGGGAACTTAGTGATGCTGAAACCAAATTGGCCGTGAAGGCTGACGTTGAGAAATGGAAGGCCTGTCAGAAGGCGCTAAAGGAGCCTGAGCCCAAGGAAGTATTCCCTCCGATTGTAGACAAGTGGGCTACGGGTTTTTTGTCGACACCGTCCCAAGCCGAGAAGAATTTGCCTAAAGACTATGATATTGAACTTCGTAAGCAAGCAAAAATATTGGAGGAGGAGAAAGCAAAAGGAAAAAAAAGCGGGAAACAAGTTGACCAGCTCGGGATGCAGAGTAAACAATCGATCCCCCCGCTCATAGTGAAAGCCGGTCCGGAAAAGGACCCCGAGGTCATAAGAGCTGTGGCAGCAATGGGATTGACTGTAGCTACTGCCATGGAAAATGCGTCCGAGGCCGGTATGTCTCTTCGTCTCTTTTTAGGCCTGGACGATGCGCCAATGGCTGAGGTAGCATTACAATATCAGAAGAAAGGGCCTCTCGTCGAGCCTACGCAGGAAAAGGATCTACCATCACTAATGCAAAGTCTGCTACGTTGGTACAAACAATTCATATCATGGACCGACAAAGAATTTGTGTATGTGGATGTTACAGAGGAGCATCACACCAAAAAGTACTCTGTACAAGTTGAGATGAGTGAATTGTTCCAGCTGTTCAATCTGCGCGAGCTCAACAAATCTATCCTGAGTTGCTACGTTCTGTAAGTGATTTATTTATACCTCATCTCGTTCTTAATTGCCTACACTATATATATATATATATATATATATATATATATATATATATATATATATATATATATATATATGTATATATATTGTCCTAACTATTTTGTTGCGTACGCTATTATGCAGATTGAAGATTTGGAAATGCAAAATAAGACTCATCCATGATGTTGGGTTCATTGACCCACAAATCATTAATGGAACTATGTTAGAGCATCACCCCAAAGACGTGGAGAAAACCTTGTACAATTTTCTTAAAAAGCATGAATTCAAAAGTCAGATTCTATTTCCTTACCATTTTGGGTGAGTGTTTCTCTCTTCTGCCCATTCTCTTTTGTTTACTCCATGCATGGTATGTCTAATCGATAAGTTATGCCTGTGCAGGTAACGTGTCCGCAGGTTCCACTGGATTCTGCTAAAAATTGAACTTGACAGCTCCACAGTTTTTATCATCGACTCTATGAATTCATATACAAATCTTTGGATCGACAGGAGAAAAATGATGCAAAGGTAATTATTTTCAATCATTTGCACTCTATATCGATCAGTCTCTTTTGTTCATTTCCTAATAACTCCCTTGTTCATTTAATTTTATTTGCAATGTAGAGTTTGGAAACAGTTCTCACATGAACATGTCGGTGGATTCAAACATCAGCTAGAATTTAAAAATGTGGTTCGTGGTGTGGATAAGCAGCCACCGGGGACTGGTCTATGTGGATACTATGTCTCTGAGAACATACGGAAAGAAATCTCTGAGAGGAAGAAGGACGAGACCACGCGGAGGAGTCTCAATAACTTGCGGAGGGCGCTTACTCCAGAAGCTCGCTTCCGACCAATTCAAGAGGAAATAGCAGGATTTTTCCTTAGGCATGTCATCGATTCCAAAGGAGAACACCATGCGTCCACCGACGATGACTATTATACGCATCAGCCCCGAGTACTTTGAAACTTGTTCGAATTTGTGTATGGTCATCCATCTTAATTGTGTAATATGGGAACTTGTTCGAGGTTGTATATGGTCACCCGATATTGAATATATATTATATATTCCTATTGAATTCTCCTTGTTTGAAATTTCATATATATATATATATGCATGTATATAGTAGCGCAAAATATATATATATATATGTGTACTGAAACTTCATCAAAATTAAAATAAAACACAAAATAAAATATAAAAGAAATAAAACAAAATAAATTAAAAAGAAACCAGGTTTAGGGGGCCTAAAACCCTAAACCTGCGCCGGTTTTCAGTCCCGGTTAGCCACAAGAACCGGGACTAAAGGTCCTCCGCCGCGACGGACTACTGGCGCCCACGTGGACGGGCCTTTAGTCCCGGTTCGTAAGCAGCGCGACTATAGGGGGGTCTTTAGTCGCGTATAGCTAGTCCCGGTTGCGCGGCCGGGACTACTGGCCCTGGCGAACCGGGACTATAGCCCTATTTTCTACCAGTGTTGGATGCCTACCTTCCGGTGAGCCAGCATTTCGATCCCCCCTCCCCCCGCGTAAATGGATATTTGGGTTATAATACTAGTAGTGGTCCTTCCAGCCGAGAGTGTGGATTAAGCTAGTGAGGCGTCACAACTCACATGATGTCTTTTTCTTAGTGTTTACATGTTAGCAAAAATGAAATGAAAATGATCGTGTTTTCCGAAGTAGGCTACCCATTTTAACGGTTTTAAAGGTGGTGAAGGATGGATCATGATGTGCACTAGAACGCTGCATTAGACCATGGGACCCAAGCGCTGGCCACACCGAAGATGGTGATACCCAAGGTCACATGCGTAGCTTCCTTGTGACCATACCGGGCCGTGGACCAGTCGAAAATTTAAGTCTCTAGTGTATTTAAGCCGGTTTTAGGCCCATCATTTAGCATTTGGCCCAGTCAACACATACTGGCCCGCCTATGTTCATCCGTCGGTACCTATGCAGAAACTTATCTTACCGGAATTGGGCTCACCTATAACCATGAACCATCGACCATTCTGGCTGGCAGCAATTTTCAAAAATCACTTGCTAAAACAATATATTTCACGACGCAATGGGCTTGGGCTTCCTGTTGCTGATGAGTCCAATCATGGAATGGTAGGCCCAAACCACAACATCCATATTGAGAATTCATATGCTTTGGACCGGAGTGTGAACCTCTGCTAGCGTTTTTTTTGCATATAAAAGATAACTTAAGCATTAGCAGTATTACAATCATCACTAGCCGCGCTAGTGACTTCACTCGGTATGTTGGTATACCAGACCTCCGATCTCCTTGGAACTCTAGCGATTTTAGCCAATTCATGGCTAACCCGATTTCCTTCTCTGCTAATGCTCACTATCCCAATATCTCTCTCTTTTAGTAACTCACGGATCGAGCTAACTCGGAAGGCATGGATGGAGGTATTCGGGGTCTTGGGGTTTAGCAGATATGCCGCTTCCCTACAATCAGTTTCCACTGTAAACATGCTGTTTGTCCATACCAGAGAGAGACGGGTACCTTCCTCGATCGCCCTAATCTCCGAGTCCAGGGCGCCATGGCAGCTTGTGAGGTAGACACATGCCGCAACCAGTATGTCTCTGAACTCATTCCTCAAGACTACTCCTGCTCCAGCTTCACCATCTTGAGTAAAAGCACCATCCACATTGATTTTTGTCTCACCTGGTTTTGGAGGAATCCATTTTCTCGGTTGCTTTGTGCAATTTCGGCCTTTAGCTTTTGAACTGCCGGTTCCCATGGTCTGATCAACCACCATTTTACCTTTTACAAAATCAGCATCCGGGTTTTGTTTAATAATCTGCAGGGATTCCTTGTAACTGATGAGAAAACGACATGATCCCTCAATCGAAGGACACGGTTTCTCATGTGTGAGTTCATTGTGGGCATGCCATATGCGCCAGAGGGTCAACAGTACAGGGGCATGGTTCTCAACTTGTATATCCGATAGCAAACCGAGGAGCCATTCGTGTCCTCTTTCTTGTCAACCATCTACATTGAAGGAGAATGCTGAGTTCGGGGCTCAACTTGAGTTGCTAACTAGAAATTATGGGAAATTGGAAGAAAGTCATGAAAATCTCTCAAGCTCTCATGAGGATCTTTTAGTCTCATATGATAAGCTAAAGTGAGATCATTAGGCTATTATTGCCAAGTTGATATCTTATGAGCCCCATATGGACATTCGCACTGATTATACTCGAAATTCTATTTTGCCTCGTGCTAGTCCTATTAATTCAGCCACTCACAATATTGCTACATCTTGTGATGAATTACTTTCCATGCCTTGTTAATCTAACAATGAATCATCTACTTCCTATAGTACTTGTGTTGTCACTAACCATGTAGAGGAAATAAAAGAGCTCAAGGCCCAAGTCACTTACTTAAAGAAAGACATGGAAAAGCGTTATGGGTAGTCCACACTTGCAATATGTTTAGTGTGCAAAGATTTCCCAATAACAAGCGTGGACTTGGATTCAACTCCAACAATAACAACAAGTCTAAAGTGGACCGGTTTGCAAAAGCTTCTCCTATGCGGCTTGCGCTGCCATCACCGGGGGATTACTATCCAAAGTGGCATCAGGGCGAACCCTCATGGTAAAATGTGCGAAAATCAACGGAACCAGGTTGGGCCGGGGGGGGGGGGGCAGTGGCCCCCTTCCTAAAAAAAGTAAAGATAATGTAAACATTACTTTTTCTTAAATGAACAATAGTGCTAAATGGTTGGCCTTAATGTTTTGTCTTGTTTTGTGATATTTGCATCCTTTAGTTCTATGCAGTTGTTGGTGTTATATAGAGCCATTTGCCCACATGTGACGGCTTGACCCTACCGAGCTCTATATTGACGTAGAGACCCCGTTGAGTTATGTGTGGCACGGCTTTGAAGTCCTGATATCCTGGGTGTGCTAGCCTCCATCTCGACGAAGACAACATCGTCCCAAAGTGAAGTGACGGGAGATGCTGCGGGCAGCAAGTGTTTGGTGGAGGTGCGCCCGTGAGATTATGGAAGAGGGGTAAGTGTGTGTTAGTAATTTATAGTTCTCTGGCGGAAAGTGGGGGACACCCCCCCCCCACCCACTATGTTACAAATTTTGAGCTAAAATTTTCAGTTTGCCGCCAAGTATTCACTATCCGGACCGTCCGGACATTCAATCACTCTGGGAATTACCATAATGAATAAAAAATACAAATTATTCAAAACATATTTGGAAATAAAGATGTATATATAGACATATTAGGTCACTCCTCCAGCAATGACCACAAGAACAAGGAGTACGACAAAGACTAGTTTTCCGACTCCGATGAGGACTTGGAGATGCTCGCACCGTCAGCAACCAGGCATGCAGCTCTCCATCTCCGGCTCTGCCGTCAATATCATTGCTAACAACGAGGAGTTCTAGTGCTAGATCTAAAGGATTTGGAGTTAATAATCTACGTTGTTTCCAAATAGATTACCATAGATTTTTCTATTTTATATATATCAATCCGTGAGCTAGGCGACTCCGAGCTTTCCGCCGTTTGGCCACTCCGGCCACGGCGTCCACCTCTACACGAGTCTACCGCCGGTGGCCACTCCGGTCTTGGCGTCCACTCCTGCACTAGATTGCCTCTGATCACTTCGATCGGGGCAGACAACACACGATCAACCACCTTTCTCTTTTCTCATCTTTGTGACTACAATGGCTCTCTCCGATCTCAAGTTTGAAGAAGGTATGGAATTCCAGAAGCTGATCCACGAAAAGTTTGGTACTGGTATCAATTTTATTCCAGGTAAAGGTCTATGGGAATTTTATCTTGTGGTTGATTTCTCAAGATCAAGGATCCGTCTCAATGAGGATTCTGTGGGACTAATATTGCAATCAAGCTTTGGTGGAGATGCAAAACTTTTCAGAGTTAAGTGTCTTCAAAATTGGTCATTCCGATTCTCTGTTGCGTCCAAAGAAGTGGGCTTCTACATTTTCAAAGGAGGTAACATCTTCAACAACAACTTCTGCATGAGTTTTTGGTTATGGGGTCGTGGTGGTCCAGATTCAAAAAAAGAATACGATCTCTATCTCAAAGAACAAGATGATTCTTGGACTACAGTCTCTATGGAAAGATCAGCAAATCATATTCCCAAGCTACACAAACTCCTAGATTTTTCGAAGATCAGCGTCGTGTTCTTGCGACTAGCGGAAATTCTGCCCAACCATTAAGTGGAGTTAAGAAGCAGGTAACCGCTCAGGTAATTTCCAATAAAAGCTATTCAAGACAGCAGTTTAATACGTTGAATACACATGGGCCGAGTTATTATCATTGTCTCTCTGAGGGACACACCAGGCCCAACTGCCAGAACAAAATTCGTTGCCACGCATGTAAGAGATGGGGTCACATTAGAGATAACTGCCGCTATGTTATAGATGTTGATGGACGGCCCATTCAAGGAAAGAAACCAGCGGAAGTTGGGGGTTTTTCCTTGGCAACTCCTCGTTCTACGCGCGCGAGATTAGACGTATCAGGAAAAAATTTGGTAAGAGACAGAGTGGAGTTAATTTTGGCACAGAACCGAGCGATACAGTCTAGACTAATTGGCCCACGAATCAGTGACCCTATTGCGAAAGATACGCCGATTGCCTCCTCATCTTCTTCCTCCCCTGCTCAAACAGTAAGGGTATTCTCCACTACTCTGGTTCGAGACGAGCATACTCCAAATCCGATGGTGAACTTTCCATTCGATCCTACTCCTTTCCTCCCAACCAATCGGCAAGCACTAGTGATTGAAGGGCGTCCTGCAAGAGTGCGTGTCATTCATGGTGAGCATCGTCTGACCAATGAGGACCTGGCGATTGTCACTATCATACCCATGCCACAAGGTGAAGTTGCTTTTCAGAATGTCCACGAGATCTTAGGTGAGTTCTTTGTTGAGAAAAGAGTCGAAATCAGAACTATATCTGAGTGCCCTTTTGGTCAAGCATTTGTCAGATTTGTCAGCATCGAGGATAGAGACTAGTTTGTTTCGCATGGTCCACATGCATGTGATGATGTCCAACTAGTCTTTCAGAAACACAATGAGGGGCTCAACTGGAGAAGATTCAATCTGAACAGAGAGGTTTGGATTCAGATTATAGGCTTTCCTGCTGATCTTAGATGCATGCATGAACTGGCAAATTCTGTTAAGAGTTTTGGGAAGCTGCTAGTTTGGGATAGATCAAAATCCACTGATGCATATGTGCTGCTTAAGATCAGTGTTGTGTCACTTGCAGATATCCCTATCAGTTCTGTTGTTTCAGGTGCTGACAGGTTCAATGGTGAATCTTGGACATGTCCTATTATTATACTGCAAGATCACTTGATCAATGATGGGCCACCTGCAGAAGAGGAGGTGCCTGTTAATGGGGACCCCCATCCTATCCCTCCTGAAGAATTTCATCATCCCAACCAGGACAACATTTTTATTGGCCCATTGCCTCAGCATGCAGCAGAGGACCCTGCCCCACAAGCTGCTAATCAGATAGTTAATCATCCTGTGCAAATGGCAATTGAAAATCAGATTGCAGCTGATGCAGTTGACTGGGATATATGGGCCATGCCACCTGCTCAAGACATTGTGGACATGGAAATACAAGCTGGAGAATTCCTAGAACTAAATGACCTTATGGGGCCATCAATTGAAGGACAAGGACATGTCAATGATGATGCAGATATGGGTAGTGATCTCACCTTGACAATCCAATCTGAAGAGGAAAATACAGAATCAGACAATTCCATTCATGGGCCCCTTCAATTACAGAATGTTAATCCACATGCATTCCTGGACCTCAACTTTCCTGCTCAAGATATGGGCCCAGTGCACAATGAGATGGCCCAGGAGCAACAATTTGATGTCCCTGCATTACCACTCTTTCCAGCACAGGATATTATACATCCACTGAATCAGGAGGAAGAGATTGATTTCCTAGCTATTCCCAACATACCAGACCAAAATGTATCTTCAGATATGGCAAATCTGGTTTTGGATGCACAAACTGCTGCATCTATACAAGGCCAATCATATGCTACTGAAGAAAACATAGTTTCTAAGATTCATAATGCCCCAATCACTAAGCAGACTGTTAACAGACATATATCTGAGAATGATATGCAGATTGTTATCAGAAGCCAAACCCCTCCTGCACTACAGGACGAACTAAATGCACCTATGGTTCAGAATGAGAATGCAACAACTCTTCAGAAGGATAAGCAGAGTGGAAACTGCAGTGATGAAGACTCAGGTACATCACAGCATGGAGCACCACCTGGATTTCCCATTTCACTATTTAAACATCATAATGTATTTGTGGAAAATACAGATAAGAAAGACCATATGTCTCAGATCATGCTTGAAACCTGCCTTTTTTCAGAAGCTAAATCTCTAGGGGAAGAAGGTGCTGCTCTTTGGAACAAACATTTTGCTCCAAAGGACTCACATGATAAGATTACTCAGGTACCTATTGAATGGATGAATTTCTTCACAGTTGCATTATTATCTCAAGATAAATTCCTTTGGGCCAAAAACTTTCTAGCCACACAACTTTGCAATTTCATTGTGGAAAGCACAGATCCAATTTCACTTAGACCTTTTGTTATTCCTGACAAATGCCCAATCTCTGATGATAGGGCATGCCATGATCTTATTTTGGGACAGAATCAGGCTTTAGGTACTCCAGAAGGGACTGGATGTGCAGCCAAAGGAAATGCTACTACATCAGCTCTACATGCTAACAAGAAAGGAAAGGAAAAAGCACCTCTAGTGGAGACTGAGGTAAGGAGAAGCACTAGATTGCAACAGAACAACAATGGTTTTCGGGCTAGGACTTGCAAAAATAAGCAATGTGTCAGTTGTGCTGCCAAACCACCTATCATTCCATCTAAGGTTGTGAGAAATCTTTCTGTCACTTTTTGCAAGGTGGATCCATCATCTTGTTCAGAAGAGGAACTGCAAAAGAAGGATAGGAAGAAGAAGAAGACCCAGATTGACACTCCTTCATGTGATTTGGAGGAAGAAGACTTTGCTTAGTGCTATAAGATATCTGTTGCAGACTCTAGTCCACCTAATATATCAATGACTGTCATGAGATGTACTTTTGCTTCCTATGTGACAGCTGTCCACTTAGAATATTTGAAATCTCAGTATTATTATGTAACAGAAATAAATCATTATGGTTGTACTACTTTATCTAGCTATAAGTATCTTTTGGTTGAGATACCAGTGGTTTTTGGGGTTGCTTGCTCAAGTGAATTCCTGTCTATATGGATAGAAGCTGGATTATTCTGAATTGGAATATCAGAGGGATCAATGATCCCAATAAATGGATGGCACTTAACAACAAGATCCTTGAATCTGGATGTCACATTATATGCCTTCAAGAAACTAAGAGAGAAAATTTTGACATTTCATATATCAGAAATTTCCGCCCCAAAAGATTCAACAAATATATATGTTATCCATCTGTGGGAAACTCAGGAGGTATTATTACTATATCGAATGGTGCTCTATTTGAAGGCAATCTTATAGAAAGTAATCCTCAGGCTATTTCAATCAAATTCACCTCAGCTCTTAACCACAAAGAATGGATTTTAACTAACATATATGGACCATGTGAATACTCTGCTAGACTAGACTTTATCAACTGGTTCCAGAACTTGGACTACACTGAAGAAAGCAACTGGTTGGTAGTAGGAGATTTCAATTACATCAGATTCCCTGATAATAGAAGCAGACCAGGAGGAAATACTCAAGATATGCTATATTTTAATGAAGCTATTAGTAAATTAGCTTTGGTGGACATTCCTATCAAAGGAAGAAAATTCACATGGAGCAATATGCAGATTGCCCCTTTGATGGAAAAGTTGGATTGGATCTTTTCTTCTGAAGAATGGACATTAAATTTCCCTGATACTATGGTTCTCCCATTGGCTAAACCTATCTCTGATCACACTCCACTTATGATTAAGATAGGTACTGATATCCCCAAAACAAAGATTTTTAGATTTGAAAATTACTGGCTACATCACCAAGACTTCAAGAACACAGTCAGAAATATTTGGGAACAAGATGTCAATTTGAATGATAGTGCAAAAACCATCACTGCTAAATTCAAGAGATTGAGGAAAGGTATCAAGATATGGGCCAGAAACAAATCAAGACTGGCAGTATTGATAAGAAATTGCAATGAGCTTATTGGTATGTTTGATATGATTGAAGAATTCAGAGAGCTATCATTATGGGAAAGAAATGGTAGAGAAATCATTAAAGAACACCTTTTCCAATTACTAAAGAGTCAGAAGGTTTATTGGAAACAAAGAGCTACTATTAGATGGGCAAATTTTGGAGAGGCAAACACAAAAAAAATTCATATCAAAGCCACAATTAAATATAGAAGAAATTTCATTTCATCCATTCAAGATGAAGCTGGACTTATACATAATGAGCATACAGCAAAAGCAGCAATTTTGGAGAGAGCATTCAAGCAAAGATTGGGTTCTTCCATCATATGCAATGATGATTTTCAATTGCTATCTCTCATTAGAAGAATTGAAGGTCTGGATGAATTAGAATACCCCTTCACTAAGAAAGAGATTGATGATGTTATTAAGCAACTTCCAACTGACAAAACTCCAGGGCCTGATGGATTCAACACAAATTTCATTAAAGCTTGCTGGTCTATTATTGCTGAAGATTTTTATAACCTGATTGAGGAATTTTACCATGGAAGGGTTAACCTGCAAAGCATCAACAGCTCATACATTACACTTATTCCTAAGACTGACAATCCAACACAAGCAGCTCACTTCAGACCCATCTCCCTATTAAACTGCTCTATCAAGATTATTACAAAACTCCTTGCAAACAGACTACAAAAAATCATGCACAGGCTCATACATGAAAATCAGTATGGATTTCTTAAAGCCAAATCTATTCAAGACTGTATGCCATGGATATATGAATACATTCATAGATGCACCCAATTTCCACAAGAATCTATCATATTGAAATTGGACTTTGAGAAAGCTTTTGACTTACTGGACCATAAAGCTATTATTGAAATACTGAAAGCTAAGGGATTTGGCTATAGATGGATCAGATGGATCCATATGATATATTCTTCAGGTTTCTCTTCTGTCCTCCTGAATGGTGTACCTGGTAAACAATTTAGATGCAAGAGAGGTGTTAGACAAGGTGATCCTCTATCTCCATTGATATTTGTTATTGCTGTGGACCTATTGCAAGATGTGCTTAATGAAGCAATGAGTAATCAACTTATCCAACCTGTCTTCCCATCTATGGCATGTCCTGATTTCCCACTGTTACAATATGCTGATGATACTATTATCATCATGAGAGCTGACTCTACTCAGGTGCAACATATTAAAAGTCTGTTATATCATTTTGAATCATTCACTGGTTTGAAGATCAATTATCAGAAATCAAGATTAATTCCACTCAAAGCAAGTGTGGAGATATGCCACCACTTACAGAATATAATGGGATGTTGCATAGAGTATATGCCAATTAACTATCTTGGTCTACCCTTATCCATTGATAGACCCAAAGTGGATGACTACTGGCCTCTGATAAAGAGAGTACATGATAGACTCAATGGTTGTACCTCTTTCCTTTCTTATGGAGAAAAGCTGATTCTGATCAAGGCAGTTTTTACATCACTTCCTATGTTCTACATGAGCACACTGCAATTACCTAAAACTGTTTTAGAGCATATCAACAAGATTATTAAACACTGCTTCTGGAGAAAATATGGTATGGAGGATAAAGGATCTGCACTCATATCATGGAATAAAGTTACCAAACCACAGAAGCAGGGAGGACTTGGTATTATTAATCTTGGTATTCAGAATAAAGTACTGCTTATGAAGCATATCCATAAATTCCTCAACCAAGAAAATCTGCCATGGATCAAGTTAATCACTGAAAACCACTACACAAACAATATGATTGAACATAAAAAGGTGGGATCCTTTTGGTGGAGAAGCATGGTGACACTTATTCCTGAATATAAGAATATTGCAGTATGTAAGATTGGAGATGGTAAGACTATTTCACTTTGGACAGACAAATGGTGTGATTTCCCATGCAATGAGGAGTTCCCACAACTCCATTCATTCTGCACTTCAACAAATCTCTCTGTTAGGGATTTATTAACTGCAACTGATATTACTGATCACTTCCAACTCCCCTTGTCAAACCAAGCACATCAACAACTTATTCAGTTTCAGCAACTTATTCAAGGAATTTAGTTCACTGAAGACTCTGACACATGGTCATTAAAAGGAAATAAGAAATCTTTTTTGGTATCTGCTGCCTATAAGGAACTCAGTAACGGTCCTACTGCACATGCTCTTTTGCTTAGAACATGGAACAGTGCAACTATATTAAGATATAAGATCTTCTTCTGGCTTCTTTTACATGATAGACTCAATTCCAGAAATCTCCTACAAAGAAAAATTTTACATCTCCAGAGTTATGACTGTGAGTGCTGTCAGGAATACATGGAAGAAACTTTATTACATCTATTTTCTGACTGTCCTTTTGCTATCAGTTGTTGGAATACCTTTGGTATAAACAGAAAGAGAGGGATATCAACTTATGATGAAGTCATGCTTCTTACACAAATCATCCCCCAAGAATTTGCACTTGAAGTGATTATTATGGGATGTTGGAACATTTGGAGAATAAGAAATGATAAGATCTTCAGCAATGTTACGCCTTGTCAGAGTAGATGGAAGATTCAGTTGATCCAAGATCTTCAGATTATCAACATTCGGATTAAACCACGATACACGGATTCCTTAAAGAACTGGATTGCTTCAGTTCTTCTTTCTTAAGTTTCTTTTAAGTTTTTTCCTTTTTATTGATGTTAGAGAAAACCGGAATCGGTTGATTTTTAGGGGTTATTGGACACTTGTATATATTTATATTAATACATACCGTAGAACAATTTGTTCTACGGTCCTTTGCCTCTAAAAAAATGTCTACTGAATTTTGCTATGTATGTTATATTTTCGTCTCTCTGAGATGTCCATGTTAAAATATGACCTAATTAGTTTAATTTTAAACCACAACTCTAGTTCAATTGGTGGGTTGTTCGTCAGAATAAACTACATTCGTAGATATAATTTCAACGCGGCCACTATTATCAAGCTGTCTCGAAAATTATAATAGTAGAGATGACTAGAAAATACAGACCATATGGGACATATTTAGAGCTGGTTATTAATATGCACCGGATCTACTATTTGAGGAGAACATTTTTACCTGGCGGACAAAGTATACGAGTCGAAATAAAAAATGACAGTCGTTTGAGTGATTTCTTCCTAGTGGGTGTTTCTTTGTTTCGGATAAACCTGGTCAGGTAACATTTCCTGAAGCTTTAACCATTCTTTTCTCTCCATTTTTCTATACAATAAAATAAAAAATGCATGCACAACAAAGAACACATGATTTTAGATTGCAGTGCGTACATTAATGGTCAAAGAGAAGATAAAACAGCTTTGCAATGAATTGCTCAACACTTATTGCATGATTAGTTAACACAATCTCTTTCTATCTATATATATATATTCCCGCGTTTACTCACTTCCCTTAGGAATTAGTATGACGACGGTCCAGCGTTAATTAGATATGCTTTCTTCCAGAACAGCGTGAACCTTTGGAATACTCTGAAATATTGGAGAAAAACAAAAGATCATGGTAATCTCATTTACTTTACGTACCTGCATCAAGGTTCTAATTAAACTTAGAAGATGAAAATTCTCCAAGGAACTTACCTTGGCAATTAGATAACAGTTTATTAGTATTGTAATTGTTATGAGACTGAAGGGCTTTTTTTTGTTGTTCCGATTAGATTCTTCGACCATCGAGGAGACTGCAGTTGAAACCAGTGGCAGCACGCGGTTTGAGGAAGATGGTTGTGCGGATGTAGGGATATATTGCCATCTTCAATTTCAGAGGACATATCTGCCCAGAATTGTGGATATGGCTAGCAGTCCTACATCTCCAGTGTCATCCTGATTCATTGTGGACAATGGAGTTGCAAATGTTAGCAGTGCTATCTGGTTTACCTTTTCTTAAGGATGGGTACTTCAAGCTAACTTTGCAATGACAAAAAAAATATTTAGTGTTGCCTTCATCTCTAAAGTTCGTCGTACTTGTTCGATGCTTGATCTTCGCTTCCATAGCATGCCGGCCTACCAGCCAGGGCTCTCTTCCTTGCCTATATTGGATTCTGATTTGGAGATATCTCGTGCCTCAAGTTCCTGTAGGTCAGATTCCAGTCTTTCGCGGCCGCGTCGATGAAAGAATACATCTCAGGATACTGGCGACCTTCTTCTAAAAAAAGGCTACCGGCGACCTGCTCGGCCGAGATCTCACGGAGTACGCTGATGGGCAGGATTCAACGGCGGGCTTTGACGTCGGTGTCTGTGGGCTGATGGGTTCCGGGGACTGCCACGAGTCTGTGGTCTCGACATGAATGACGAGAGGACGCATTGCAAATTATGGGTTTGGCACTCTGATTTCCATGAGGTGTACTAGCTCGTAACAGACACCAAGTTGTTGTGAAGGTCTTCAAAATTGTTCTGGAATGGAGTTTCGGATAGAATAATTCGCTTTTCGATGCGATGCCGGCATCGATCAAACGCGCAGAAGCCAAGCCCCGTCTCCTCGTTTCACCTCCTTTACCCGCCTATAAGAGTTCATAGTGGCCGACGCTTCCCTGTGCCATTCCCATTGTCAATTGTCATCCCAACTTGAAGGTTAGCAGCATATTCACTCTTAACAGTATTCAAGGTTTTATTCTATTACCATAAATTGTGTTGAGTTTCCTTCATATATACACACACCACTCAAATATTCATTATGTTCTCCTTCTTTAAAGATGCAAAACATGCGGGAGAACCTTCTACACAGAACCGCATACGAGGAATTCAAAAGGAGTTGGCCGGATTTTTGTTAGAGCATGTCATATCTCTACTGGGAGAGTTCAACTACCAAATACATTAGATCTAGCTCCAACATACCAGAGATTTCTTGTAATACCCGCAACAATAGAGATGATGGCGAGCGATGTAGATCGCTTGTTGATTGTTGAAGAGGTGCAATGTAAATATATATGAATGTTTATAGGAGATATTATATTATATATATGCATCAACACGTACACTACTTGTGTAGTGCTGTGAAAACCATAACCAAACCCTAAACCGGAAAACCCTAAACCCCAAACCCCCCAAACCTAAACTTCTAAACCCCCTAACCCTAAACCTCCAAACCGCAAAATCCTATGGGATATTTAGGGGCCAATAGCTCCTGTGCGACGTGTTTCAGTGGAATTGGAAGGAATGCGACGTTTTTCGACGAAATAGCCTACGTGCGACGGATTGGAGGGAGTAAATAGCTCACGGCCGAACAGGCATTAAAACCTTAGTCAATTAGTTCCATTTGCGTTAAGACATGTCCTAACTAATTTGCCCCCAAATTAATTAGCACCGCATCCCCTCAAACTGCCCGCGCTCGAACTGAACTGTCCTGCCCGCGCTCATTTCTTCAGCTCTGGCGGCGGCGGCGGCGGAGCCCCCTTTCTCGGCGGCAGCGGATCCGCCCCCCTTTCGGCGGCGGCGGCCATGGTGGTGAGTGAATAGTATAGGCAAGCATCTAGTCCCAATTTCCTGTGCCTGTATGTAGATCTGAGCTCTGTTTTGCTTGTTCAAACCGATAGAAGATGAGAGGTGGCGGCGCGGTGAGAGGAGCCCGTGGTCAGGTCGAGAAGGAGCTGCCAGATTCAGCTTCGAACAGGTAATGCGGCCCCTCCCGCCCTTTTGTTCATGCGGTCCTTGCTCTGTCTGACACTGCCGCCTATAATAGAGGGGATGCTGCTGAAACCTTCGAATTTGTAATCAATTTCTTTCCATCGATGGCAAAATTAGTTGATGGTAGCATTCAGAGTATCCAGAGAGACACAACTGTGAAATGGGAGGTTGATTGTGCAGAGATTGATCCCAATGAGCTATGGTCGATGGAAGAGAAGGCAGTTAGGAAATTATTGGAAAAAATTGGGGAAACAGTGCTTTGGGGTCCAGATCAAGAGGTTTCAGTATTGCGGTACGATGATTTCAAAGAAGAGTATGTCAGAATTGAAGATGGTGAAGATATTGTTGATGAAATCGATAGGCAAGAGGGATGGGCAAACCTCAGGGCTGAATTTTTTGCTGAGCTCGTTGATTTGAATGTTGACTCGAAGGTGGGTTATGTGCCGTCACAGTTGGCTATGCAGGATGCAGATGCTGATTGGGCTTCACAGAGGCATATCGTTCCCATTTTTACTGATCTGACAGTAATAAACGATGGGGCTAATGTAGATCCAGAAGAGGGAAATGTTGCTGTTGTTGATTGGAATGCAGTTGAGTTGGAGGAGCCTACTGATTTGGTCATTGCACCAATTGCTGACACTGAGATGGCCAAACTATTTGGCATTCCAGTCGATGACAGAGATGAGGAGGAGAGGGATGAAGCTAATACAAGTGATAATCATGACAGAGAGTTGAGTGATGTAGATGAACAGTTGATGGAAGATGCTGCAGATGATGTAGATGATGCAAATGATGAAGAGCTGGTGCATGTGTATGACAAGGAGAACCCTGTCATTCAAGTGGGGAAGTTGTGGCCAAACATGGAAAAGTTCAGGTTGTCTTTCAAGACTTATGCAGTCAGACATCAGTTTGATGCCAAGACAGTTTGGACTGATCGAAAGAAGTTTTATGCTAAGTGCAGAGGTTTTGATGGTAGTGGTAAGAAGGCTTGCAAGTGGTACATATCTGCTAGACTGCAGCCTAATGGAAGTACTGTTAGGGTTAACCAAATCCCTTATAAGCATACTTGTCTGACAAGTTCACAGAAAAAATCAAGCATGACATCACAGATTTGGGTTGCAGAAAAGATAACTCCAATTTTGGCCAGAACACCCAACAATACTGCCAAAAGACTCCAAGTAGACTTGGAAAAGTTATACCCCATTAAACTGGCTTATACCATAGTGTGGAAGGCTAAACAAAGAGCAATGAAGCATTTGTATGGTGATTGGGCAAACACATTTAGGCTGCTTTACAATTTCAAAGCAGAGGTGGAGAAAAGGTCACCTGGCAGTGTTGTCAAGATAGATACCGAGGTATCAGAGGATGGCAAGGTTTATTTCTCCAAATTCTTTATGGCTTTAAAGCCTTGTATCGATGGCTTCAAAGCAGGATGTCGTCCATATTTGAGCATAGACTCATCATTTTTGACAGGCAAGTGGAATGGTCAGTTAGCAGCATGTAATGCTCTAGATGGACATAACTGGATGTTTCCAGTTGCTGTTGGCTTGTTTCAGTCAGAGACAGAAGCTTCATGGACATGGTTCATGATGCAGTTGAAAAGATGCTTAGGGCCAGTGTCACCTTTGGCAGTACACACAGATGCATGCAAAGGTTTGGAAAATGCAGTTAAAAATGTGTTCCCACATGCTGAGAAAAGGGAGTGCTTCGGCCACTTGTGGATGAATTTGATTAAAAAATTTAGAGGAGATGAATTTGGGAGGATGTGGCCAGCAGCAAGATCTTACACTAAACAGACACATTCATATCATCTTAATAAGGTAATGGCAACATGTGAGGAGTTTGGTACATGGTTGAACACCTACCATTCTTTATTATGGTACAGGTCTGGATTCAACACTGCCATCAAGTGTGATCATATCAACAACAATTTGGCAGAAAGTTTCAACAACAAGGTGAAGCAACTAAAAGATTTGCCTGTGCATGACATGGTTGATCAAATCAGGATCATGCTCATGCGGCTGTGGGAATTGAGAAAAAAGATTGGTGATTGTTTGCAAGGTGATAAACTTCCAGCAGTGGTGCAACATGTGGTCAACAGAAGCAGAGGTCTTACACATTTGTCTGTTGAAAAATCATCGCTGTGGGGTGCTGAAGTTAGAGATAACAAGACTGGAAGAAGGCATGTTGTTTACACAGAATTGCATGATTGCAGTTGTCTAGAGTGGCAGGCCACTGGTAAACCATGTGATCATGCAATTCTTTTCTTAGCTGGCCAGCAGAAGATAAATATGCATCCATATCTGCATGACTATTATTCAGTAGCAAAATTCAAAGCTGCATATGCAACTCCAATTCCACCTCTTACAGATCAGAAGCAGTGGCCAGAAGTGCCTCTTGAATTTTCCATGTGTCCTCCTCTAGTAAAAATAAAGGCAGGCATACCTAAACAGAGTAGATTCAAAGCATGGTTCGAAAAAGGTGGCAGTAGTAAGAAGGGCAAAAAGGACAAGAAAGATGAAAACCCAAAAAGGGCTCAAAAGGGTAACAAAAACAGATGCAAGAGGTGCCAAACACTGGAGCACAGAGAGGTATCTAGGCTATGCATTTTCTCTCCTCCTAAACCCAGAAAGTATGTGCTTGTTTATTTGTGTTTGTTCATATTTTAGTTTTTTTTTCAATTATAAAAATGTGGCATTCTTTGTTGTTTTCAGGAGGAAGTTTCCAAGTCAGCCTATTGTTGTTGAACAGTGTTGGCCAACAAAAAGAGCAAGAGTCAGTGGCAGCAGAAGGAAATCAAGTTAGTGGCTAGAACAGTTTGGTGCTCAAACTGAATTTGAAACTGCTGGTGTCACTGGAACTGAAGAAATTGCAGTAGAGACTGTCGAAACTGCTGTTTCTGAAACTGTTGTCACTGTCGAAACTGAAGCTGAAGCTGCTGTCGAAACTGAACCACAAACTGAAGCTGAAGCTGCTGTTGTCACCGTCGAAACTGAAGTTGTGCACAGTGTCGAAACTGAATCTGCTATCCCCGAGTTTCATGAGGTGGTATCATCGTGGTCCCCGAGTCCAGTGAAAAAAACCAAGATGATGAGTGAACTTGTGTGCGTAGTAGAACCAAAAAATCGAAATGGTAAGGCGAAGAAGGGTACACGTCGTGGTCGGAAGAGATAGAACTGTTGATCATTTGAAATTTATGGCATGTAATAACATTTGTTGGGCACATGTTTCCATCAAAATTTATTTGGTTATAGTTTGGCATGTACCGGGAACTTATTTGGCATGTAATAATATTTGATGACAAATTCAAATTTAGGTTCAAATTCAAATTTCGACTCAAGTTGAACTTTTGACTCGGGTATGATGTTTCAATGCTACCGCAACTCAAATATGATTTTTATCTGATCATTCTGAGCTCTTTTGTTAAGTTAGACTCATAGTCATGAAAAATGTGTTTCAAACGGTCTCATAAGGTAGGGTAAACGCCCCCCTTTCTAAGAGAGTTGTTTTTTGCATCTTCTCTAAATCATCCAAATAAAATTCCCACACCTCTCTCGTACCTATATAGTGTAAATATGAAGTCTCATTATTTTTTGAATTAATTTTGTATTTTATTCTTTTATTTTTTCTGAAATCATTATTTAATAAAAAACACATATTTTTTAATCTTATTTTTATTTATTTTTGGTTCCTACACGACATAATAATACTATGTGCTCAAGTTTCCTTGAAATCCATAATAAAACATATACATATTTACTTATGATCTAAAACACACAACATTTGCTCTTTGAAATCCATAGTACATGTACAAGAATCTCATATTCTCAAAGGCATTTTCATGTAATTGTACATAAACCATGTTTATAATTTTTTTTGGTTGCTATGCAACATCATACGACTATGGGCAAAAGCATTTCTTTTTTTGATTTTTTTTGAATTAGTTATGATCTAGAACACACCAACTTCGATTTTCGAAATCCATACTACTCTGTACAAGTTTCCCATATTCTTGAAGACATTTTTCATGCAATTCTATATAAACCATGGTTATATATTTTTTTGGTTTGTATGCAACATAATAAGACTATGGGCCAAAAGCATTTCTTTTTTTGAATTTTTTAAATTATTTGTGCTCATTTTAAAAAAAGTCAACGTTTTCACAAAAACGTTGACCGACTCAAAATCAAAGTTTTTATTTATTTTTGATTTGTATGCAACATAATAAGACTATGGGCCAAAAGCATTTCTTTTTTTGATTTTTTTTGAATTACTTATGTTCAACCCTAGCTCATTTTGTCAATATCGTCAACGTGTGATTTTTGGTTTTAACATTTGGATGTAACAATTTCGCCATTTTTTATAGCAACTTAGTTGCATAAGTAGACCATGTGCGCTGGCTGTACATAGTTTTGATTTGTTTTGAATTAGTTATGCTCAACCCTAGCTCATTCCATCAATAGCCTGAATTGTATGAATATTTTTCATTGAATCGTGGATCTAACAAGAATACAATTTTTTATAGCAACATAGTTACATAAATAGACAGTGAGCGAAAGCCGTTTATTTTTTTAATTTTTTTTAATTAGTTATGCTAAACCCTAGCTCACTGAAACCCTAAACCCCGGAAACCCCATAACCCCGGAAACCCCAAAACCCCGGAAACCCCAGCTTTCAAGTCGTTGGATCTGACGCCACCGTGTGCACGTGACGCACGCTCCCGATCCGCGTGTGCGCTCGTTCTAGATGCTGATTGGCTCATTGTGCGTGGATGGATTCGTGCGCGCTGAGTGGCTGGGGAGCTGGGGTTTGGATCGGCTCGTCTATTCGATCTAGACCGTTCAACAATATCCGGCGTCTGACGATGGTTTGGTGCATGGAACCGGCGTACGAACGTCTGACTTAGTGTGTTTCTACGTTGCGTGTGTGATCGGGGCCGAGCCTAGCACCCGCCCGCCCGTTGCATGCATGCATGCACGCGTCGCATCTAAGCCATTAACACACTGATCGGGGTGATCCACGCAGTCTGACTAGCGTGCTCCAGTGATCGACGAGACGCACCTCTTGACCCAGTAGGGAAACGCGGGCACGCGAACGAATCGACGCAGCCATTAATGCCTTAGCTTCTATTTAATCCCTCCTCTAACCTTCATCTTCCTCACGCCATTCTCCACTCGCATCACATCCAAGCGAGCCACCGAGCAAAGCACGCACCACATTCAAGCAAGCAAGCATGCAGTTCACCGGCCAGACGTTTCTCGCGCCAAGGACCGTGCGGGAGAGGCAGTACCCCGTAGGGGTCGTCGTCGAGGACCAGCTCCGCGTCTGGGCCATGTCTCGCTGGCGCGGTGCATCGGAGTTGGTGGCGGTCTTCCTTCGCGCCCTCTATCGCCACATGCCTCCGGGCACTCCGCGCATGTTCACCATCGACCAAGCCCGCCCGGGAGGAACGGGCATCCTTGTCCGCTTCCGCAACCCCTACGATGCGTACCACCTCCTTGGCCGTGTCTGGTATGGGGGGTGCGAGTTCATCTTCTTCACGGCGTACAACTTCTACACCGAGCTCGGCAACATCTGGCCTAGCCGCACCGCGATGCACACCCTCCCCTACAACTTGGGGCCGGTCCCCGACGACGATGAGGAGTGAAGACGGTGCTCTCCCCTCCATCTCGATGGTGCTCTCATGTCGGTGATCTAGATGGGTTGTTCGTGGGGCGTGATTGTGTCGTTCGAGTTTCTATCGTTTTTATTTTCTTTTTTTCTTTTAATCTATGTTTAGTTGGTCCCGTGCTCGTGTCGTTCGAGTTTAATCTATGTAACCGTGCTACTACTAGTATATCGTGTCGTTTGCTACCAAAGGTCTCCACCGTTTTACTTGTGTGATCAGAGTGTGTTACTTCGAGCGTCCGTTAATTCATAAAACGAATGCATGCAACTCGTAACAAAAATATTGCGGTGAACAATGCATGCAACTCGTAACAAAATATTTATGCAGTAAATAATACAAAAATGAAAACGAATCCAATTATTTGGGCCTACAAAAATGAAAACGAACCCAACACATGCAAAACAAGTAAAACAATTGTTTTTACAAAATATTTCGGTGAACAATGCATGCAACTCGTAACAAAATATTTATGAAGTAAATAATACAAAAATGAAAACGAATCCAATTATTTGGGCCTACAAAAATGAAAACGAACCTAAGACATGCAAAACAAGTAAAACAATTGTTTTTATAAATTAAAATAAGTCAAATCTAGGCAGGTGGGTTTGTTTTCTCTTTGGTCCTAATTGTTGGCCCAACTACACTCTTTCGGCTTTTCTTCAACTACTCTTACGGCATGAGAACGAATAAGTTTTTTTCTACTGAAACTGAACTTTGGTCACTGCACTGAAACTGAACTTCAACTGAACATCGAAGGGAATATTCAAATTTAACATCAGACACTTCACTGAAACTAGCACGGCACACAGATTTCTACCTCTGCATAGCTAACTCAAGTAAAATCTAGATTAATCTAGTCCATTCTAACGACGGATGAACAAGAGGTAAACAAAAAACAGAGCAATGATACAAGAATAGAATGCTCCTGAAATGAGATTCGCTTGCTTCTGCAAATCCACCATTTGCTTTAAAAACTTCTTGATCTTCTTCAATTCCTTGTTTACTTCGGCCTCCACGGGCAGTCCAGCAATAGGGCGCGTGATCCTCGCTGCCGGCCCTCCTCTACCCGAGCTGACATTGGGAGCAAACCCACCTAGATTTGGATCTTCAATGTGGCCCTCAAAATCAAGCCTAGCAACGTACTGATCGATCCACTCAAAGTGCGAACATTTCTTCAGCATCTGTAACAGTAGACATGAATCTAGATCCCAAAACTGAGGAGAAAAAACCGCGAATTGGAATGCCAAATACTCCTATCATCTCTCTCCTCCTCATCTCAGTTTTAAGATCTTACCTTTCCATCCCGTCCCATCATGGGAATGCTCAAACAGGACACAAAATGGCGCCCGAGATTTCCATTCTCGTCAGTTTTACTGACCCTCCGCTTTAGAGCCTCTGGCCGTGGGCAGTCCGGGCACCTTGTCCTCGGAACTGCACCGTACTCTGGCCATCTCGACTGTGTGGCGGAGGAGCTGGACATCCCGTGCGCCGTCGCCGGAGACGAGGAAGAATGGGGAAAGGGGAAGAAATGGCACAGACACCAGCTCGGGCACGGGCGCAACCCTGTTTTAGATTCAGTGTGGTGGGTCTCGCGCTGCTGAGGTGGATAAGTTGTGGGGCACAGGCGCATCTCTGTTTTAGAATCCGTGAGGTGGTCCCACGCTGCTGAGGTGGATAAGTTGTGGGTCCAAGCGTCGCATAACCCTAACAGCTAACCGATCAGCTCCGCTTAAGAACCATGTTGGCCGTGAGCTATTTTCTCCCTCCAATCCGTCGCACGTAGGCTATTTCATCGAAAAACGTCGCATTCCTTCCAATTCAACTGAAACATGTCGCACAGGAGCTATTGGCCCGGATATTTAGTCCCGGTTTGTAACAGAAACTGGAACAAAAGGTTTCTCCAGTCACGCGATGCGACGCTGACACGTGGGGACCTTTTGTCCCGGGTTGTATTACAAACCGTACCTAAAGGTCCCGCAACCCGAGCACTCAGCCGCGTCTACGTGGAAGGCTTTTAGTGCCGGCTCGTGGTCTGGTGGGACTAGAGGGGGAGGGGGGCTTTAGTCCCAATTTGGAAGTCCTAGTTGGAAAAGCGGGACTAGAAACCTTTACCAACCGGGACCAGACCCCCGTTTCCCACTAGTGATGATTTCTACTGTGAGCTAGATAAGGATTACGGAGATGTGCTACCCAGCACAGCTTGTATTATATTCAAGACTGCATTGTTCTAATGGTTACCAATTATTGAAATGAAAATTTTCAATTAAACTGCTTGAAAACTTTCATTCAAACTAATGCGGAGTAAAGCCACGGTCTTTTGTTTTCCTCCAATGTTTCAGATTATTCCAAAGATTCAAACGAATGTGGGACAAAACGTCTCTGAAGCCATTTGACATTCTAATTTCCATGGAAGGTAAATATATGTGGGACTATATATATATATATATACACACATTCATCATTTGATATGGGTCCACCCTTTGTTTCCAAAAGTAAGGAAATATGAACATAAAATAATGGTGAAAACTTAACGTCATAGATAGTTGAATGTCAATCGCATTATATATATATTGCCATTCCGACCTTATTAAGACATGTGATTTGGAAAGTAAAATCAATCTACCAACCGTGTAGTTTGGGATATTGGAGGAGAACAACAAATGAGCTATCACCGATAATATATAGGAAGACAAAAGGTTCGCATATGCTAGATTCGCATTGCCATTACTTTAAGCAGGAAAGTGGTTTTACATGAGAAATCTTACCCTAGCATATGTATTGGCACGCTCAATGCCCTCCACACACTCTTGTTCTCCAGCCACCTTCGATTCTTCTCTTTGTTGTCTTTCACTTGGGAGATATGTCACATTCATGTGATAAGAGTAATCACTTAAGAGTTCGCACAGAAAATAGATATATATGGCCATTAGCTATTATTTTATGTGACGTTGCGCCGCCACACATCTCGTTGTAATGATTGTAGATAGATAGATCCTATGAATTTATGTGTAGTCCCGTCTTCGCGGTTGACCGTTCTGGGTGAAAGTCGAACATATGGAGTTTATCTTCTAATCTTCCAGGGTTTACTTTTTATTTCCCCGGGCAAGAAAGGCACATGGGAGGCAGCTCTATCCATGGACCTTTGACAAGAAGATGGTCTTGTAATCGTAAGTCCAACGCTCAAATTATAATTCATCTCGCTTATTGGGGACCCTCCTTGTTAAAAACACGGGAAGAATCTTATGTACCAAGATCATGGAAGATCTGGAGAGCCGAGTTCGAGGACGTGTCGCATAACCCAGCTACTAGTAGAAACAGGGCCATAGGATTTTAGCTATAGTACCTAATCAATTACAAACCGGTAGAAATGGGTGTCTTGTTCCGTTTCAAACGGGGAGGGGCGCTGGGCAAGGCTAATATCGGTTCGCCACACACCTTTGGTATCTGTTTGTGGCTAAAACCGGTACCAAAAGAGTGTGGCGACCGTCCGCCTTGTGCAAGCACATTTGGACCGGTTTTAGCCAGCAACCGGTACCAAAGGTGTGTGGCAAAGGGGCGCGTGGCAACCGTTCGCCTGGTCGAGCACCTTTAGTACCGGTTGGTGGCTACCATGTCGGGTATACGCCGACGGCCCCGATATTTGGCCGTCGGCGTATGATGGCTCTCCCGTAGTGACAATGGCACATGTGTTTAGATATGTTTTCCTCAACGTTAGGTTGAATCGTTCATGCCCATGCCTTTTTCCTTGTTGTTCCTTTGCGCACTGTCCGGTGTTGCGCCCAGCTCCTCCATACAAATTCGAGAGGCGTGCGTCGCCTCCTTATAGGTTTTTAGCGCCACGGTGGCTTGCCGCTCGTCTCCATGGACTCATGAGCTATGGGCTCCCTTGTTGCAGTGATGATGGATATTTGCATTACGCGATGCTCGATGTGCTAGTTGGTCTCCTAGGTGGCCACTACCCTTTGGCGTTAGCTGGCACTCGCTCCTCTAGTCTTCCGTACCCATAACTATCTCCTCCTCATCGTCGTCGTCAGCATCTAAAGCGTAGGATCTGCGCGCATCGGTGGCGATGTACGCGAGGCTGTAGTCAGGGTGTCCTATGTGGTGGCGGGGTGACGAACCATTTTCTTTACGAAGGCAAGAGCACGATGGGACATGGGTGCACACACCATCTTATAAGGGTTTAGAGTTCCGGAGAGAAACAATAACGCGGTCCGTGCGGGAGGTGGCGAGTGGTTTACCGCCGCCTTGTCAGCTTGAATGTTTGCGATGCGTGGGGAGCCGTACCACCATCGTCTCGGCGGTGGAAGCGCTGCCCAGATACTGAGAAAATCTAAGCGGCACCATTAAAACTAACTCTGACCGGCTTCAACGTCGATTGTTGCCGATGACAAGGATTAGCCTTTGAACAACACATGCTGCATTTTATGGCATACACATCACCGGTGTGTCTTGGTGTTGAGCTTGAGGTTGACTTAAGATGAAAATACAGTTGTGTGGGTGCATGCTCGAATATTTCTGACCACCGCACATGTGAGACCGGCAAGACCTGCCTCCATATATCATTTGATTCTTTTGAGAATGGTCCTATTTTTAGCCACGTACGTATTTCATGTAAACCGTGAATCAACATTCCAAAGTACGACCATCAAAAAGACTTTCAAAAGTACAGTGATATCCTCATCGGACACATCACATGCAAGTTAATCGATGTTTAGGCTGAATGTCAGAGGGGCGGATACTTCAACAACGCCCCGCAGACTGAATGACAGAGGGTAAGATGTTCAGTCTGTTATGAAATTCTGCAAATTGCAACGTCGTGGACACACGAAAAATATTGGCGTGGCGGCCGTGGCCGATGCGACCACACCACCCTCTACTCTGATATCGATCGATATGTATCATCACCCAGTCCTGGTGAGCCAGCCTTTACAATGTCCATCGTCGGTTCGCTCTCTCTCCTCTTTTTGAATTTTTTTTCCAATTGGGCTACTCCCCTTTCCGTCACTCACATAACGGAAATACAAGATTTACTACGCCCGAAGATTGCTAAGAGTGGAATTCAGAAGAATGCAAAAATGGTGATATTAGTAAAACAATCAACTTCAAAGTATGACACCATGGGTGATTATATATGACTAGCACACCAAGGAGAATGTGTTAGTTCGACCGATATTGTTTGATATTGAATGATTCTTCTATAAAATAAATAGAATAGTGAAAAATAGAATTGCAAAAGTATATGATATAAAAGAAAAGACTGGAAATGTCCAGCTCACGAGTATATGTTCGATATCCAAGTTAAGAGATGATTTGCTAACAGGGTGGTACATACGCAACCTAGCATTATACGGTGATGTAAACTATATATCACTATTTGACCTTCTTTACATAGTAGAGAACGGGTTTTTGGTGTTTAAAACTAGTTTCAGAATTTCGATTTTTTTTTGTTGTCGTCATTTTTAGGGTCGACTATTTAGTTGATTTTGTGGTCAATTTTTTTAAATAATCATAACGGTCGGGATATAACTTGATTTTATTCTCAAAATACCCAAGGATAATCCTATCAACTCTAATGATAACATCTGCCATGCCCCATGTGTACATAGTGTTGGATGCATGACTAGGAGACAATAATATAATCTATTTTATGATTAAAATATTATGTTTTAATGATATAACTTTTATGACCCACTGGTAGAAAATAGGCCTATAGTCCCGGTTCGCAAAGGCCATTAATCCCGGCCGCGCAACCGGGACTAAATAGGCGCGACTAAAGCCCCCCCCCCCCCTTTAGTCGTCCCTCTTACGAACCGCGACTAAAGGCCCGTCCACGTGGGCGGGTGGCGTGCGCCGGGGGCGGAGAACCTTTAGTCCCGGTTGGCAACACGAACCGGGACTACATGCTATTTCATTATTATTTTAATTCATTTGGGTTTCTAATTATTTTTCACTGTATAGAGTATGGGGACCTGCTCCCACTGCTGTTGGTAGGCATGATTACTATGTAAGCTTAATTGATGATTATAGTAAATTTACATGAATTTATCTTCTCAAAAATAAATCTGATGTGTTTTCTGCCTTTGTCAATTTCCAAAAACTTGTTGAAAGGAAACTTGATAGCAAGATTCTCACCATCCAATCAGATTGGGGAGGATCTTGTATTGACTGTGGCTAGAAGCTTGTATTGACTGTGGCTAGAACTTTTTCATGCCATGCTAAATGTTATTTTAGTTTTAATGCCTTGTGGTTATTGAGTAGCATGAATAGCATCAAATAGCTTAGAGTGTTTAATATGCCATCGAAAGATTCATGAGTTGTTCTTTTCATAGTAAAGCATAAATTTATGGTATTCTCTTTCGAATGCTTTATTTGGTTGACTTGGCGCATGCTCACACCATGTTTATGACTATGAATCAGTCACGAATAGCCTCCATGACCATTTTGTTTTTGAACTTGTGATACCGCTTATGCTTTAATTAATGATGTTTATGTCGCTATGCACAATTATGACTCTTATGCTCTCTTGATTTGTCGCTTCCAGTCTTTTGGTAGCCTCCACCTGTATAGAGTATGGAATTCTACTCGTGCATCCAAACTCCCTTAAACCAAAGTTTTCCCATTGTGCACACCATACCTACCTACATGTGGTGTTTCACTGCCACTCCAAGTAAATTGCTCATGTGTTACCTTTAAAACTTTCAAAATTACTTCTGTTTTGTGTTATTGTTTTTGCTCATGAGGACGTCAACAGATAATATTTATCTTACTTGTTGATTGGATTTCACACCTTAGACTAGTGGCTTCATCCGCTGATCCAAATGATAGAAGAGCTGGCAGCGGGGTGTCCAGTCCCAAATTAATACAAACAAATTCTCTTCACTATTTTTGCCCCAAATTTATCAGTCAAAGCATAATTGTGTAAACAAAAGAGAAAGAGGGATGACCTTCTGCACCAGTTGCGTCCTTCGCAATGGGAGCCGCTCTTTTGAATCCAGTTGGCTTGTGACGTACTGTATTGTCTGTTAAAGCCCTGCGCAATGATTAGTGTTTATTATTCACAATGGGAGCCGCTCTTTTGAGTGGTTTGGAGTAGCATAGTGAAGAGATGATATTTATGCATTCAATTATGTTTTCATTGTTGAGAGTGTCCTCTAGTGAAAGTAGGAGCCCTAGGCCTTGTTTCCAAGCATTGAAACACCGTTTTCTGCCTGTTCTGCTACATGTTTGCTTGCTGCCATTTTTATTTCAGATTGTTATTATCACTTATAATCATCCATACTACTTGTATTTTACTCTGTCTTCGCCGAACTAGTGCACCTATATACCTGACAAGTATATTGGGTGTGTTGAGGACACAAGAGACTTCTTGTATCTTGATTCCAGGGTTGCTTGAGAGGGATATCTTTGACCTCTACCTCCGGGCGTTCGATAAACCTTGGGTGATCCACTAAAGGGAAACTTGCTTTTGTTCTACAAACATCTGCACCTGGAGGCCCAACACTGTCTACAAGAATAGAACCGTGCGTAGACATCAGTACTCGAACATTTTCCGGTAGAAGCCCCCTCAATGCAATCGGAAGCAACTGCGTCATAATCACGTTGCAGTCATGAGACTTCAGGTTTTGGAATTTTTTTCTCTGCCATATTTATTATGCCCTTTAGATTCGACGAGAAGCCAGATGGCACCTTGATACTGTAAAAGACTTCAAAAAATATTTCCTTCTCTGCTTTAGTAAGAGCGTAGCTGCTTAAGTAATGGCACCCTGTATCCGCGTGCTTGTTGCTTGGATCTTTCATACGTTGTTGGTCCTCCCGTGCTTCTGGCGTATCTTTTGACTTCCCATACATGCCCAGGAAACATAGCAGGTTGACGCAGAGATTCTTTGTCACATGCATCATGTCGATTGAAGAGCGCACCTCTAAAACTTTCCAATAGGGTAGCTCCCAAAATATAGATTTCTTTTTCCACATGGGTGCGCGCTTATCAGGGCCGTTCGGAATAGATTGACTTCCATCACCCTTCCCAAAGATTACTTTTAGGTCCTTGACCATATCGAATACATCATTACCACTACGGAGGTCAGTCTTCTTCCGGCTATCTGCCTCACCTCTGAAATGCTTCCCTCCTTTCTTTGTTACGGGATGCTTGATCGGAAGCAATCTACGATGCCCCATATACACTATCAGTCTTATCTAAACAGTATGTGTGAATGCATTGTATCCCTTGTTTGTTTGTCCGGAAATGTTACTAAGAGCAGGCCAATCATTGATGGTTACGAAAAGCAACGCCCGTAGGTCAAATGGCTTTTATTCGTTCTCATCCCACACACGTACACCTGGTTTTCCGTACAATTGTAAGAGTTCTTACACTAATGGCCTTAGATACACATCATAATGAACTTGCGCTTCATGCACAACCAAGGAGGAAGGTTGTAGATATATAGAGTCACGGGCCAGGTGCTATGACTGGATCTCTTCTCCCCAAAAGGATCAAAGCCATCTGTATTTAGACCAAACCATAAGTTTCTTGCCTCTACTGTAAAGTCCGGGAAGTCTCTTTCGATCTTTCTCCACTGCGATCCATCAGTGGGGTGTCTCAACTTTCCGTCTTTCTTACGGTCTTCTTTGTGCCATCGCAACAAGCTAGCATGCTCTTTGTTTCTAAACAGACGTTTCAACTGTGGTATTATAGGAGCATATCACATAACCTTTGAAGGAACCCTCTTACGGAGGACGGGGAGGCTCGCCGTCAACATCACCGGGGTCATCTGGTCTGATCTTATACCGTAGTGCAGTGCATACCGGATATTCATCCAAATTCTCGTACTTCTCACCGCGGTAGAGAATGCAGTAATTAATGCATGCATGTATCTTCTGCACATCTAATCCTAGAGGGCAGCGATCTTTCTTTGCTTCGTACGTACTGTCAGTCAATTCGTTATCCTTTGGAAGCTTTGGCTTCATTATTTTAAGTAAATTCTCAAATGTCTTGTCAGTCACACTATTCGGTGCCTTCCATTTTAGCAACTCCAGTGTGGTACCGAGCTTTGTGCTGCCATCTTCGTAATTTGGGTACAACAACTTTTTGTGATCCTGTAACATATTGTCCAGGTTCAACCTCTCCAATTCACTTTCACGGTCTTCCCTTGCATCAACAATAACTCTGCCAAGATCATCATCGGGCTCATCTGATGCCCGTTCTTGATCACCTCCTTCTTCTGTATTGTCTTCCATTTTAGTATCACCGTATTCAGGGAACAAAGGATCATCTTCTTCTTCATTGTCTTCCATCACAACCCCTCTTTCTCAATGCATGGTCCAGCAATTATAGCTGGGCATGAAACCTCTCCGAAGTAGGTGGCCATGAAGGACTCTCGAGGAAGAGTGCTCCCTGACGTTCCAGCAATCAACACATGGGCAACACATAAAGCCATTATGTTTGTTCGCCTGAGCTACACCAAGAAATTAATTTAGGCCTGCCCTATACTCGGAAGTGCGTCAGTCATTGTACCTCCATCGATGCCGTGCATCCATCTGCATCGTATAATTAAGTTTATAAAAAAATATGCGAAACGGCCACCGTACATCGACAAATATAATATTTGTGTATCATTTATTGATGAAAATGATAAGAATGCTAATCTTGATTGAGGATATCATTTTGTGTGGATCGGATATTTCGTCGAACACCTCGTGTGCATAGCAAAGATGCACAAAGACTAGAACCATCTCTCACACCCTCCTAGCAGAAAAAAACGAGACAAGAGGCTGGGTGGCTGGTATATATAGGGACAGAGCCATTCGTCCCGGTTCGTGGGTAGAACCGGGATCAATTCCCCTACGCTGGCCACGTGGCGTCTGATCGTGCATTTGTCCCGGTTCTAGCCACGAACCGGGACGAATGCTCCCTCCCCAACCGGGATCCATGCTCCACGGGGACTATACACAGCACTGGCTAACCGAACCGGGACGAATGCATAGCATTCCTCCGGGTTCGTAAGAAAACCGGGATGAATGGTCTTTTGGGCCCTGAACGAAAGGTCCTGTTTCTACTAGTGGCCCGAGCCCGACATGCATCGGCCGCTCTTCTCACCTCCAACATCCGTCGACCGAGAGACGGTCAACTCTTTTGAAGGACTAGAGTTACCTTTCAAAAAGTACTTATGAATAGCTCTTTTTTTTAATCAACCAAATTTTTATCCTCTTTTCTCTATTTCCTTTTCTCAACTCTGAATATAGGCTTCATAATAATGCTGATAGAAAAAAAATAGGAACCAAAATTAGGCCATAATAAACTACCAAAAAAAACGAAAGAAGAAAGAATTGTTAAAACTAATCAATCACGTATTTGTGTATGGCGACGCGGCCTGCGGCTCTTGTTCTTGGTCTTGGGTCTCTTGGATGATGGTAAACGAAGCGGGAGACGAATCAGCGCCTCAGCTGCGGTGCGCGGCGCACAGAGAGTCAGGCGCTTGGGCATCGTTGCGTGTGATGTGTGTGCTGTGCAGAGCACACACAGAGCGATGTCGAGGCTTACCCTTCGACATTCGCTGGGCTCTGTTTTTGCCGTTCCGAGCTATCCCTCGATATCGAGTCAGAATTTCTCAGCTTCAGGGCCTCTTTGATTCATAGGAATGGCATAGGATTTTTGTAGGATTAGATCCTATAGAAATTTTTCCTATATTGCTTGTTTGATTCAAAGGATCATATCCTATAGGAAATATTCCTATAGGAATCTTGTAGTACAAATCCTATAGGAAAATAACATGAGGTCCAACCTCATGGAAAAATTCCTTCACACAATCAAAGGAAATTTCTCTTCTCATAGGAATCATTTAGCCATACTATACCAATCCTATAAGTTTCCTATTCCTACACTTTTCCTATCATATGAATCAAAGAAGCCCTCAATATGTAGGCCCGCCAAACAACTAGAATTGTTGCATTCGCGGTTTGAACCACCCGAATATCCAATAGCTAGGCCCGATGCAAACATCCAAACGAGCTGTTAGCGATGTGGCAGACACCTTTTTTTTTGTCAGCGTGCTTGCACAATATCAAGGATGAGACACGAGACAAATATTCTCCATGGACATTTAGATTTTTCTTATAAGAAGGCTAAAGAGGGAACAAATATTATAGATTAGATGAAATTCATCTCCGCTAACAATGTTTAAATATTGTTTTTTCTGCATCCGTCTAATCTTGGATCGTTGAGCTATATCTTATATGGATCTACTTTGCAAAGAATTGGGAAAACAGAGAGGAGAATCCCATCGGCGGCCGAGCGTGTGGAGGGCACTGAGCATGCATTGTAAAAATGCTGGGTATGGTGACTATTCTGCAGATTTCTCCCGAGACTAAATCGTCTATGTAAAGCTTACTGTGATCCACACTATTCTTACGAATCCGCACTCGTTTCGTGAGCATTTTTTTTTCCAGGGTACGCCAAAGGCACACCAGATTTTTATCGAAGGCAGAATTTTGATACAAACGACTACAACTCGCAACACCACGAGTGCATTCGAACTCCACTCCAAGACTATCCTAAGACAGCCAACTGACGGCACTACTACAAAACAAAAATAACGGCGATCGTCGGAAGAAAGCTCCGAAGGACCTCCGTGCTGTGCTCCAACCACGATGCTCCGTAGAGAGGAACGACGTCGAAGACGCCGCCGTCGCGCCGATCTGACACCAAATCTGAGCTTTCGCTCGGAGACAAAAACCAAAACCTTAAGAGAACGAGGCAGTGAAGACACCCCGCAGCGATGCTTCCAAGGAAGTGCACGACACCCGCGGGCGCCGCCGCAGGCCCGACAGAAGTCGAACAGGGTTTTCATCTGTGGTGCCGCACAAACCCACACCTCCAAGGATTAGAACAACACGGTCCAAGAAGCTTCTCCCCGCAACCAACGTGGTTCCTACAAAACATAGTCGCAACGCCTCGAACCACCGGCACCCATCACAGCATGGAGACGAAGACCTCCACCTTCAGCCTGTAGCAGCCTCCAACCTCCCGTAGTGCAACTCATGGACGCATGCCGTGGTCGTCGCCAACTCCAGCGACATCCACACAACAGGGCAACTCCACAGACCCAGATCGGGCCCGAGGAGGCCCAAATCGGGCCCGTGCACCTTCCAAGCGCTCCCCCATGGGCACGCTCCAGCAGAGGAGCACCACACAACCCAGATCGCGGGGCAGCCAGCCTCAGCTCGCCAGGGCTCTCCCTGGCAGAAGCTCTCGCGCCGCCACCTCCGGATCGCAGGTCCGCGAAGACATCTTCTGGCCCCTCCCTCGTGCACCGCCGTCGCTCCTCCTCCGTTGCTTCCTCTCCAGGCTTCCACGCAGCAGGGCCACAGACCCAGATCGGGCCCGAGGAGGCCCAAATTGGGCCCGCGCACCTGCCCTCCTCTCTCCATCGGCGGCGCCAGCAGAGGGATGCCACGCATCCAGGGGCTCGATGCGGCCGACGCAGCTCGCCAGGGCTCTCCCTGGCAGAAACTCGCGCCGCCGCCACCGAGATCTCGGGTCCGCGCCATCTTCTCCTTGCTCCACCGACATGCACCGCCGCCGTTCCTCCTCTGCATCTCGCGCCTCCATCCTCTCTCCATACGCCGGCGCCATCGAGCCGCCATCATCTCCCTCGCTCCCTCGCCTGCGCCGCCCGGGAGACACCCCACCTCCGCGCGAAGGGGGCTCATCTGAGCACGCCACCGGCACCCGCCGCTTTGGACGGCCGGGCGCGGCCGCCACCGCCGGCGCCGGCGGCGGCAGCGGCCAGAGAGAGGAGATTGGCAGGGGCTTTTTTTTAGGGCTGGTGGCCTCTGGAGCGGCCCGCGCGAGCGCCCCGAGAGGAGAGGTCTGACTCTTGATGCTTTTTTCGTGAGCATGTAAAGATGACCCTTCTTACGTTTGTATCTGTTGATGCGGATATTTCTCTGCTACTCACCGTAGCCCCCATGGTGCTACAGATTGGCGTGTCTTTACCCCGTCCGTAAACATTGCTGACAGATGCGCCATCCACAAATAGACGGTGATTGTCGACCCTACGAATCTATCTATGAGTGGTTGGCATTTTTATAAACCGTCCATCCAACCTGATCTAACGGTCGTAAAATAGACGGAACCGGACGGTACCAAAAGCGTGGGAACAGAACCAAAGAAATTGTGGGAACGGTACCAAAAGCGTGGGGACGGTACCAAAAAAATTAAGGGGACAGAACTAATAGCGCGGGGACGGAACCAAAAGTGTGTTACACGCTAATAAATTACTGCACGTTGCACACAGTACCAAATTATTTTTGAGGTTGCACGTACCAAAATTGTGTGACTCAGCAGCCCCGTAGCTCTATCCAAGACTAGCCTTATATAGTCCGCTACCTTGTCTTCCTCCTTGAACCCTGTCATCACCAACAACTTCAAGTTCTGTACTAAATTGGATAGATAGGTAAATAGGTAAGTTTGACTCGAGATGATCCCACCTGCCAGTCTGCTACTCTCTCATCTGAGTGCCTCGCTAGCCAAATTCCTCTCGCACGAGGCCGTACCATGGAGCAACAGAAGCAGACGCGGAAGCAGCACCGGCCGCGGGTGCTGCCGCCACACATGAATTTGGCTTTTGGCTTTGTCGGTGGGCAGGTATCATAGCCGATCCAAGGGATTGGCATTCGTCGCCTCGTTGTCATACTCGGCGGAGCGTGAGCACGACGGCGGCGTCCTCTTCGCTCGGCGTCGCTGGGTACTGGTCCTGCTCAAGCTCTAGGAAGAAACCGCAGCACGGAGCCGCCATCCACGTAGGTGGTAGGACTCCGCGGAAAAAGGCAGGGGGCTCGTGTTTGACGACGGCGAAGGACCGTCGGCAGACAGGCGGAGAAGAAGGCGTAGCAGAGCGCACCGTAGTAGAAGACCATGTCGCCGGAGTCGTCGGCGCGTAACGGGGTCGGCCACGAGCTGAGGATCCCAAACCTCGTGCTACGGGCTCCGGCGGTACCCCGTCTTTTTTTCTTTCCCCTCTGGCGCAATAACTTCGCCACCAACCCAGTAGCACGTGTGTTCTTTGTAAGGTGATTCATGATTTTGTACAGCACCACGATGCACGCTCAGCCATTAGCTTCACAGAATTGTAGGGCGCCCTCGCTTTGGCAGCGTTGGCGAGGGTGCAGCGGTAGAGGGCTTGGGGGACATTAGCAATATGGCAGCGCGGAGACCTTCGACAACATTACCGAGGATGCAGCGACGGAGAAATTCGATGGCACAGATTTTTTTTTTTTGATAAAGGACTTTATTACTCAAAAAGTTCAAGCATTACACCCGGCCTCTGCATCGTGAGATGCACACAGCCGAAATCCAAAACTAAAAAATAAACAGAGCGACAATGCTACAAAACATCCGCTGTAGACTGTCGATGCTATGGAGCTGTTATCCGTAGATCAAGCGGCCATCCATGTGGGATAAAAATATCCCTCGCCACCTGCTCCAGTCGTGCACATGCCTCCGTAAAAAGGCCTCGTAACTCCCCTCGCTGTAATGTGGACCACGAACGGAGAATACCTGTGCTCCTGAATAGAACCTGCATACGAGAAAAGTTTTTATCATTGAAAATCTTGTCATTTCTACATAGCCAGAGCGACCAAATAACGGCAAGCGCTCCTACCCTAATAATAGTCTTAAATCGTTTATCAACCCCATTTAACCAATTGCCGAATATATTCGCAACGGAAGTAGGCTGATAGAGATTCGAAGCCATTTGGATAGCGGACCATATAGAACGCGCAAATGTGCAATCAAAGAATAAGTGTTTAATTGTCTCATCATGAGAACAAGAAACACACTTAGAGCTCCCATGCCAATTACGTTTGACAAGATTATCCTTGGTGAGTATGACCCCCTTACGAAGGTACCACGCGAAAATCTTAATCTTCAGCGGCACTTTCATACGCCATACATTTTTGAAGATATCGACTGGCATATCCGATTGGATCAGAGCCCTGTACATAGAATCCACCGAAAACATACCATTCTTGGTGATCTTCCATCGAAATTCATCAGCGCCTGGTGTAAGAGTAACCCTCGTTAATCTATCAACCAGGTTTTGCCAAGACACAAGTTGAGGCCCGAGTAAATCTCGTCGGAACGTAACATTAGGAGGTGATGTTTGCATGACCTTAGCCAGCGTATCATCCTTATGTCGCGCTATCGTGTACAAGGCCGGATACTGTTCTCTGAGTGTGGTATTACCTAACCACTTATCCTCCCAGAACCGTATCTGTGATCCATCCTTAATCTTAAATACCCCATAGCGAAAAAACTTATTTTTATTCGCCATGAGTCCAGCCCAAAAGTGTGAATCACCTGGTTTCCACATAACCTGTGATATTGCTTTCGAACCTATGTATTTACGTTTCAGGAGGGTCTGCCATACGCCATCTTCGGTTAGTAGTTTAAAAATCCATTTACCAAGTAGGGCTGAATTCTTGACTTGCAGGTCATGAATACCAAGCCCTCCTTGATCTCGTGGACGACAAACTACATCCCATCTAGCCAGTCGATATTTCTTTTTCTCGTTGTCACCCTGCCAAAAGAATCTTGATCGGAAGTACAGATAGCAGCATAAGACCATGGCTGTGTCCGAGGGTCACACGGTGTCAGCCAACGGCAGCGCACTGGCGCTGATGTTAATGTGCCGACGGTCAGTAAGGGCGAGGTAGTGCTTGCGGCCGGTCTGGAGGCATACGTGGGCCAGCGCGGGGCAGAAAGCGACGACGGCGGAGAGAACGTTGCGGAGCATGCCGGAGTTGACCTCCCGGTTCCCGGCTTCTGTCGGGCGGCTGGACCACGCTGCGTAGAAGACATGGGTGATGTCCGTGAGAGGATGGAGGGCACAAGCTAGCTTTGCGGGGCAGAGTCCGGCAGGGACCTCTTGTCGCGGTTTATGGGCTCCATCAGCGACGACAAGTACTTCAGGGACATCGTCGTCAGCTTCATGCTCGCCGGCCGCGACACCGTCGCCTCGGCGCTGACCGCTTTCTTCCTGCTCCTCTCCGATCACCCGGAGGTGGCAGACGCGATACGGGACAACGTCTCACGCGTCCACGGTAATGACGACGACGACCAACCGGCCGTACCCCATATCAAGGACATGCACTACGTGCACGCCGAGCTGTATGAGAGCATGCATGCGGCTATTCCCGACAGTGCAGTTCGACTCCAAGTTCGCGGCGGGCGACGACAAGCTCCCGGACGGCACGCTGGTGACGAAGGGCACACGGGTCAGCTACCATGCCTACGCCATGGAGATGAAGGCCGTCATCGTCGCCGTCGACCAGAGCTTCGACTTGGAGACGATCGGGCGAAGTTCGCCCAAAATTGCTGCGGGTTGCATGGTACCAAATTATTTTTTGAGGCTGCACACTTGCATTTGCACGTACCAAAATTAGGGGCAGCACGTTGCACGGTACCAAGTTATTTTTTAAGGTTGCACACTTGACTTGCACGTACCAAAATTGGGGGTAATTTTGTAATTGCATGAAACTTACCTACATCATTTTTAAATCGCCGGTTACTAAAAATCATGATATCATCAACGTCTCAAAAAAACATACTCGACGGAACCGGACGGAACCCGTAGTTCCGTCCCAATCACCGTAAAAGAGCTCATGCAGAAAACTATACCATTGACCATTTTGATTCGCAGAAAATCTCAATATTTTTTATGGCGCAGTGGGCTTGTACTACATGTTGCTAATGAGGACAACCAAGAAACGATAGGCCCATAACTCAAGGTCCATGGCTCTCTTGCCTGCCACTTCTCCTTGCCAATTGCAACCCTACAAGATTAGTTCAGAATTGTTCTCTAAAAAAATATTACTTTGGAATTCATTAAAAAACATTCAGCGCAGATCATGCCCTGTGTAGGAATGTGAACCTTGTTCTTAAACGATCTCGAACGGTCACTTTTGTCATGCGTACTTGCACAATATCAAGAACGGACGAGACACACTTTCTCCGTGGACATTTATATATTTTTCTCTTACAAGAAAAGCCAAGGAGGGAACATTATTATAGATTCAATGAAATTCTTTTTCTCTGCCAGCATTCTAATTATATAGACTCTTTCTTCTCATCTCTCTAATCTAGAAGCGTTGAGCTGATCACACCTACATGATTAAGAAAACATAGAGGAGAATCGCATCGACGACACCTGACCAAATGTGTGTGGAGGGCACTGAGCATGCCATGCATGTGCAAATGGAGAGGCCGGGTTTTCCCACGGATATCTCACGTAACGGAGTTGTTTATCCAAAGATAAGAATTGTGGCCCACAAAGGTAGATTATGTAGAATATGATTCAAGCTTCGTCATGTGGCATCGTCTATCAGGCATACGCACAATAAGCATTTTACAATAACCATTGCTAGGCCAAATATTGTTTTCCTCCAATATTCTAGACTAGGGGTTGCTAGATTAATTTTACATCTATAAATCTCAGGTCTTGAAATAAGAGTGGAACTGGAGTATTTATACAGTGGATATCAATGAATTTCTCATGGTTCTTCATGCGGTTGTCATAACAACCATGAACCTCTCACTATTCTTCATGAGATTTACATTCAACTACCCATATCAGGATGTTTCAATGATTCTTTTTTTAAACCGAAAACAAAACATGGACACATGATGATCACATGATTTCTGTAGTGCATAATCACATGATGAAAGGGTAGATAATTTTTTTCTGAATAATTTGTTCAAAACACATCCCTTCTTAGCAAATCAATGCTAAATAGATGATCACACTTATACTTAATTACCCGCCTTGGATGAGGATGTGAAATGTACAATGTTAAATTATTTCGTCAACCGTAATTTCAATCTTTGGAGTACTTTAAAACGTTGGAGGGAAACAAAAGTTCATGATTTTCTTCCACATTGTAAACTTTCATTTCATTGTGTCAAATCGTAGCCACTAGAAAATGGATATCATGAATATGACACAAGCTTGTAGTACAATCCCAATATATGTGTATTTAGTATAGTTACTTCCTCTCCACTACGTACTATACAGACTAGTTCATCTAGCACCTCCAACCAGTTGATTCATTCTAGCAAGCCTATGAAAACACTGAAGCTTATCCTCCATGTTTTTCAGCACAATGCTACTACATTTGTCTTCAGAGCGTAACACGCCATGAAAATTTATTGTCGGCTCCCAGGCCATTAAGCCCGGTCGTGCAACCGGGACTAAATATGCGCGACTAAAGGCTCCCCTCCCCCTTTAGTCGCGCCTCTTATGAACCGCGGCTAAAGGCCCGTCCATGTGGGCGGGTGGCGTGCGCCGGGGACGGAGGACCTTTAGTCCCGGTTTGTAACACTAACCGGGACTAAAACCTATTTCGTTATTTTTTTTAATTCATTTGGGTTTCTAATTATTTTTCACTCCCTTTTTTTTCTTCAGAATTTGTATTATTTGCTTAGTGTCTAACTACAATTATCTCTAGTCAAATTACATACTCGTGGTCATACTTCCCTCTCGGTCACCCATCATCCCACTACTCTAGCACTAGCACGCTTAACTTCCGAGTTCTATCCCGTCCCGCATCCAAGTGTTTCGCACGCATGTATGTGATAGTAGTATCATATCAATCATATTAACATGTTGGTCGATGCCACATTTCTTTATTGTTTGAATTTCAAATAAATCTTTTAATAAAAAAAGTAATAATTTTGAATAAATAAATAAATATTAACTTTTTAATTTGTATTATTTCTAAAAAATTCAGAAAAATAAAACTAATTCATTTTAAAATCTAAAAAAATATCAAAAAATTCAGAAAAATAAAAATAATTCATTTTACAATCTTAAAAATACAAATAACATATCAAAAGATTCATCAAAATAAAACTAATTCATTTTAAAATCTTAAAAATACAAATAATATATCAAAAAATTCAGAAAAATATTTTATCTCACTGTTTTCCAGTCCTTATGAATGCATCTTGATTAAGTGGTCATATCTCTTAATCTTAGGAAATCTTTTGTTTCCACTTTCTTAAATCTCTTCTATTTTCCAGTCCTTATGAATGCATCATGTCCTTTTTAACCTTTGGTTTTATTTTAGCCATTTCATTAGTCTTCTTCTCTCACAAGGTTTTGAGACATTTAAGTAACCTTCTGTTTTCCATGTTTTCCACTCGTTTTCTCAAATATTTTGTAAAGGAGTTAGTCTTAAACACAGCGGTACTTAAACACATACACAATTAATAGAAATAATATAGGACATATAATACATAATAGTAGTACTACATATATAAAGTCTCGAATGCAAACATAGCACATAATAGTAGTACTACATATAGAAAGTCTCGAATAATGCAAACATAGCATCTACTGCTTCATCGAAGAGTAGATGCGGAACAACTCAAACGCAACATATGCATCTATTGCTGCATACTTGAGATTGATCAAGTCAATTGGGTTCTTCCCCCAATTGTTGTGATTTCTCGAGGGGAAACTACTCTTTATCGTTCTGTAGTCGTGGTGGATGAAGGCAGTTGCCATCTGAGCCATCCCGGTCTTGGGCCCCAGCTCATCAAAATGGATCATGTCCTGAAGATCGATGTAGTGGTCTTCAGGTATCTCAATATTCCACGTGCGCATCATCTTCTGCTGGTCATTTGTGATGTCGACGCTACAAAAGTCGAAATCTTTGTTGACAAGAAAATCCATAAGTTATGGACATTTCTTTGCACTACTGCAAAAAAAAAAAGGAACACATGTTAGATATTGTTGGAACACAAGTGTATTCTGTCAATGCAACAACAAAAATGGAACACATGTTATAGATATTGTTGCAACAAGTGTATTCTTTCAATGCAACAACAAAAATGGAACACATGTTAGATATTGTTGGAACAAGTTTATTCTTTCAATGCAACAAAAAAAATGAAACAGATGTTATATATATTGTTGCAACAAGTGTATTCTTTCAATGCAACAACAAAAATGGAACACATGTTACATATTGTTGCAACAAGTTTATTCTTTCAATGAAACAACAAAAATGGAACACATGTTACATATTGTTGCAACAAGTGTATTCTTTCAATGTAATAACAAATCGAAAATGCGATATTGCTACCCTATGCAATTTTCCTCTCTACAAATGTTGCTACCCTATGCAATTTTCTTCTCTACAAATGTTGCTAGCCTATGCAATTTTTCTCTCTACAAATGTTACATATCACTATTGCTATCACCATGACAACAGAATTTTCCTACAAGAGTGATCGTGTGCGTACCTTACCCATTGGAAGACCAGCACGGTTTTCTTGTAAGCAATCTGGATGACGGCCACATCCTTTTGATTGGCCGTGTACTCGAGATAAATCCCGAAGAACTTGTGGTGTTCATCGGCGTCTTCATAGAGTTTGCTCAAACGGTTAAGAGCTTCGGGGAGTTTCTCGCAAATATTGGTATAGGCGACGTGGAGAGTCTTGCCGCATGGTGTGGCCACCTTTAGAATCTTGAAAACGGGAGAATCCATGGTGTGGAGAGGAAGAAGAAGAGAGAGCCGAGCGCGCACTGTAGCAACGAGGCCTTCTGCCTTCGCTCGCGAATAAGAACCGCGCGGGAGCCGAGCAGTTTGGAACTTTAGTCGCGGGAGGCCAGGCCAACCGGGACTAAAGACCGAGAGGCCAGCAGTTCGGACCTTTAGTCGCGGGTGGCCAGGCCAACCGGAATTAAAGCCCTCCGTGCGCTTCCCAAACCTCCACTCATGACCTTCAGTCTGGGTCGCGTCGCGAACCGCGACTAAAACCCATTTTGTCACGGTTCGTATATTTTGGGGACTAAAGGGGGCGTATGAAAGACCTTTTTTCTACCAGTATCCTTTGCAGTTTGTTGAGGCAATTCGTCTTGGAGCATTCAGTTTTGGTTCGCTAAGCACAGAAGTAATGTAAGAGATGGACGTGTTTAAGCATGCGGACACCTACCGCTCACTTGTTTAGCCACTTTTGGTGTGCCAGAAAATTGAAAAGATATATCTAAACATTGTAGTACACAGTTTATATTGATCACACTGGTAGAAAAAAAGGCTTTGCATACGCCCCCATCAGTCCCCAAAAGTTGCGCACCGTGACTAATGAGTCTTTAGTCCCAGGTCGGGAGGAGACCCGCGACAAAAGGTCATGCGTCGCAGGTTGGGAAGCGCGTTGAGACGCGTGGAGGGCATTAATTCCGGTTGGCCTGGCCGCCCGGGACCAATGGTCCTTTAGTCCCGGTTGGCGTGGCCACCCGGGACTAAAGATCAAACTGCTCGCCTCCCGCGCGGCGGTTTTTATTTCGCGAGCGAGGCAGAAGGGCGCCATTGCTACAGTGCGCGTCCGAGTCTCTATTTCTTCCTCTCTTCTCTTCTCTTCCCTCTCTTCGATCTTACTGCACCAAGCACACCATGCCTGAAGTTTGGGAGAGATACACGGGTCCCACACCATGCGGCAAGCGTCTCGACGTGTGCTACACCAACATTTGCGAGAGTCTCCCCGGTGCTCTTGAGCATTTGACCAATCTCTATTTCTCCTCTCCCGATGAACACCGGTTCTTCGGGCTTGATCTGGAGTATACGGCGAATCAACGGGATGTTGCCGTCATCCAGATTGCGTTCAAGGAGGCCGTTTTGGTCTTCCAATGGTCAAGGTAACGCACACGTACAATCTTGCATCTTCGATTTGTTTGTTGCATTTGAAGAATACATGTGTTGCAACATATCTAACACGTATGAAATTTTTGTTGTTGCAGTAGTTCAAAGAATTCTCCGGCACTTGTTGATTTTCTTGTCAACAAGGGGTATGACTTTTGCAGCGTCGACATCACGCAAGACCATCCGAAGTTGATGCGCTTGGGTATTGTGATACCTGAAGATCACTACATTGATCTTCAGGATCTTATCCATTTGAACGGGCCAAAGACCGGGATGGCTCGCATGGCAACTGCCTTAATCCACGAGGGCTACGAAACCATGAAGTCTGGTTTCCACTCGAGGAATCACTTGTATTAGGAGAAGACACCACTGGACTTGATGAACGTCAAGTATGCAGCCATAGATGCATACGTCTCCTACGAGTTGTTCCGCATCTACTCGACGGAGCCATAGATGTATGCGTTCGATATATATGCATGTAATGGGTATCTTAGTATGTAATGGATATCTTAGTATTGTGAGACTTATGTTTGTGTTATGTGTGATCGTAAGACTCTATGTTATGAATGTGATATGATTGTGTTCTATTCATGATTGTGATGTCTCTACTCGTATTTTACTTGTGATTTAATTATCACTTGTCTTTTGTTGTTCATAAAACTATTTTTGTTTCCTAGTTTTAAATGACTTGGAAAAATTTGCAAAGTGTTGCAAAGTGTAATGGATATTATTTCTATATTAATTCCTAGCTATACTATTTCTATATTATGTCAAACACACGTTTCAAAACAAGAAAAAACAAAAACACATCAAGAAAACAAACAAAAACACATCAAGAAAACAAAACAGAAAAACTACAGTTTCTATATATCTGTTCGCCAAAAATTAATCTAAGCCAGGAAAACATATATCTAGTCAATACCAAACTCATCCAGTATTAAAATGAATTAGTATTATTTTTCTTAGTTTTTTGATATATTATTTGTATTTTTAAGATTTTAAAATGAATTAGTATTATTTTTCTTAGTTTTTTGATATATTATTTGTATTTTTAAGATTTTAAAATGAATTAGTATTATTTTTCTTAATTTTTTGATATATTATTTGTATTTTTAAGATTTTAAAATGAATTAGTATTATTGTTCTTAATTTTTTGATATATTATTTGTATTTTTAAGATTTTAAAATGAATTAGTATTATTGTTCTTAATTTTTTGATATATTATTTGTATTTTTTAAGATTTAAAAATGAATTAGTTTTATTTTCTGAATATTTTGATATATTAATAGTATTTTTAGAAATAATACAAATTAAAAAGTTAATGTTTATTTATTTATTCAAAATTATTAATTACATCATTACTTTTGTTTATTAAAAGATCTATTTGAAATTCAAACAATAAAGAAATGTGGCATCGACCAACATGTTAATAAGATTGATATGATACTACTATCACATAAATGCGTGCAAAACACTTGGATGCGGGACGGTATGGAACTCGGAAGTTAAGCGTGCTAGTGGTAGAGTAGTGGGAGGATGGGTGACCGAGAAGGAAGTTTGACCATGAGTAAGTAATTTGACTAGAGATAATTGTAGTTAGACGCTAAGCAAATAATACAAATTCTGAAAAAAAAGGAGTGAAAAAATGGAGTGAAAAAAAGGGAGAGAAAAATTGGTGTGAAAAATAATTAGAAACCCAAATGAATTAAGAAAATAACGAAATAAAGTCTAGTCCCGGTTCAGGTGGCCAACCGGGACTAAAGGTCCTCCGCCCCCCGGCTCCGCCACCCGCCCACGTGGCCGGGCCTTTAGTCCCGGTTCGTAATCGGCGCGACTATAGGGGGGGGTCTTTAGTCGCGCATAGCTAGACCCGGTTGCTCGGTCGGGACTACTGGCCCTGGCGAACCGGGACTATACGCCTATTTTCTACCAGTGTCAGTGAACTTTGAGATTAATAATTCTGCTAGCCGAACAAATAATTTGATGAATTTTATATTCACATCATTATTTTCTAAAAGACACCGGCTATAAGTTTTCTTTTTTCATTTTTCTCATGTTCTATAGCATGATCTTGTACTACATTCATCCTTTTTTGATTAATCATGCGATTCTCGATCCAAATACTATGCCCGGACATCTCCAAACGAGTAATATTTTTTTTACCGGACCAAAACAAAGGGCGTCCACTAGAAATGCTCTTACCGTTGATTTTGGTTGCTCGGGAAAAAAGGTCGCCTGATTGAAACAGGGTACGCGGGGGACATAGCACTGGGGCGCAACTTGGATGCCTACCTTCCGAGGAGCCAGCAATTCGATTTTTTTCGGTAAATGGATATTTGAGTTACAATAATAGTAGTGGTTCCTTTCAGCCGAGAGTGTGGATTAAGCTAGTGAGGTGTCACATGATGTATTTTTCTTAGTGTTTACATGCTAGCAAAAATTAAACGAATATGAGCGTGTATTCTAAAGTAGGCTACCCTTTTTGACGGATTTAAAGGTGACCAAGGATGGATCAGGATTAGGATCTGCATTACAGCGCTGCACTAGACGATGGGACCCACGCGACGGCCACACCTAAGATGGTGATACCCATGGTCATACGACGTCGGTAGCTATGCAGAAACTTGTCTTCCTGGAGTTGGTCTCATAAGTAATGCATCATAGTACGAAATATATCGATGAATAATACAAAATTACAATATAAAACAGTGATGCAAATTAGACGTATCAGTGCACACCGCAATGAGGATGGAGAAGGCTTGATTGGCGGTGCAGTGCTTTGGAACGATGCGAAACCATAAGAAGAAGTGGCTGCTAGGGTTTACTGTATGTGCGTATTTATACTGTGGGATGGGAGAGATGTGAGAGTAACTTTACACTCGAGGCTGTTCGGTTCCACGATCCAAAAGAAGTAGAAACGATTTATGAATTAACGTGTTCATCAATTACCAAATTAATGACTCATTAAATATTCCCAACCGACAAAATAAACGCTCTCGGCTCGGTTCATTCCCGCAACCCGCGACGCATCGCTAGGCGGACGGCGGAGGAGTAGCACGTGTGTAGCACACCTCTCCTCTTGTCTCACCCACTTAAACATGAGGTAGAATGTGTCACCTTATAAGATGGTGTCATCCTATCCAAACTAACAATGCGTGACTAAACAGTAGTCTCACTCTCTCCACTTATTATTCATGAATGAGCCATGACAATTTTCAGATTTAATTGGGCTTAGTTGGCCTTGATGGGTGAAGCTCACATAAATTCGAACAATCCCCCACAAAGTGTCATTAGCATATTTCATAATTTCAGTTCCAAAACATTGTTTATATACCGGTGCTTAGTGGAGACTGTTAAGTTGAACTTCCACTTAGACATTATGCTACACTTAGAACATTATGAACAAGAACTGGGAAAACTGGTTGAGGAATCACGTCGTCCGCTACAGAACAAGAGCGTGCGAAGGGCATTGAGCATGTCAGGTTAGAATGTCGAGCCTCCCTCTGATTCCATCGGTACGAACCACACATGAATCGTGTATGGGAACATTATATTTGTGTCCAACCTATGGTAGCCTATGAAAAATTTGCTTCTTTCTGGCTTGAGTAGAATCATCTATTTTGCGTACAGACCATAACCCTTTTGCTAGAACCATTGCTTCGTCAAACATTGATTTCCTCCAATATTCCGGAATGTGTATGGTTAGTTGATTTATTTTACATTTGCGAATCACAAGACTCTAATAATGATGGTAAGAGAGTATTTATACAATTTATATATGTGAACTTCTCACTATGCTTCATGCGATTGTCATGACACCCATGAACCTCTCACTAATCTTCATGCGATTGTCATTCACCTACTTATTTCATGATGTTTCCACCATTATTTTGTCTTCTTATTTTTCAACAGGAAACAAACCATGGACACACAATGATCACATGATTTCGCATTGGGTGATTGCATATTAAAACTGAAGATAAACATTTCATGAATGACTTGGCCAGCACTTATCCATGTCTAGCTAAGCAAAGCTATATATACACTCCCACATATACTTAATTACCTGCCCTGGAAACTGACCTAAGCAAAGCTATATATACACTCCCACATATACTTAATTATCTGCCCTGGAAACTGACAAAAGCTGAGTGGCACCATTAAAACTAACTCTTACCGGCTTCTACGTCAACTGTTGCCAATGCCAAGAATTGGCCTGCGAACAACACATGTTGTATTTTCTGCCATACACATCACCGGTGTGTCTTGATGTTGAGCTTGAGGTCAACTTAAGATGAAAATACAGTTGCGTGCACTACAGGAATCAAGCTACACTGGTAGAAAATAGGGCTGTAGTCCCGGTTCGTCAGGGCTGTAGTCCCGACCCAGCAACCGGGACTAGCAATGCGCGACTAAAGACCCCCCCCTATAGTCCCGCCATTTACGGACCGGGACTAAAGGCCCGTCCACGTGGGCGCCAGGGATCCGTCGCGGCGGAGGACCTTTAGTCCCGGTTCTTGTGGCCAACCGGGACTGAAAACCTGCGCAGGTTTAGGGTTTTATGCCTCCTAAACCTGGTTCCTTTTTAATTTGTTTTGTTTTATTTCTTTTATATTTTATTTTGTGTTTTATTTTAATTTTGATGAAGTTTCAGTACACATATATATATCTATATATATTTTACGATACTATATACATGCATATATATATATATGAAATTTCAAACAAGGAGAATTCAATAGGAATATATAATATATATTCAATATCGGGTGACCATATATACAATCTCGAACAAGTTTCCATATTACACAATTAAGATGGATGACCATACACAAATTCGAACAATTAAGATAGCTTATGCATATAATAGTCATCGTCGGTGGACGCATGGTACTCTCCTTCCTTATCGATGACATGCCTAAGGAAAAATCCTGCTTTTTCCTCTTGAATTGGTCGGAAGCGAGCTTCTGGAGTAAGCGCCCTCCGCAAGTTATTGAGACCCCTCCGCGTGGCCTCGTCCTTCTTCCTCTCAGAGATTTCTTTCCGTATGCTCTCACAGACATAGTATCCACATAGACCGGTCCCCGGTGGCTGCTTATCCACTCCTTTGACCACATTTTTAAATTTTAGCTCATTTTTTAATCCACCGACATGTCCAAGTGAGAACTGTCTCCAAACTCTACATTGCAAATAAAATTAAATGAACAAGGGAGTTATTAGCTTAGGAAATGAACAAAAGAGACCGATCGATATAGAGCGCAAATGATTGAAAAATAATTACCTTTGCATCATTTTTCTCATGTTGATCCAAAGATCTGTATTTGAATTCATAGAGTCAAAGATCAAAACTATGGAGTTCTGAAGATCAATTTTTAGCAGAATCCAGTGGAACCTGCGGACACGTTAGATGCACAGTCATGCATAACTTATCGATTAGACATACCATGCATGGAGTAAACAAAATAGAATGGGAACATGAGAGAAACAATCACCCAAAAAGGTAAGGAAATAGAATATATCTTTTGGATTCATGCTTTTTAAAAAAATTGTACAAGTCTTTCTCCACTTCTTTGGGGTGACGTTCTAACATAGTTCCATTAATGATTTGTGGGTCAATGAACCCAACATCATGGATGAGTCTTATTTTGCATTCCCAAATCTTCAATCTGCATAATAGCGTAATCAACAATATAGTTAGGACAATATATATATATATATAGTGTAGGCAATGAAGAACGAGATGACGTAGAAATAAATCACTTACAGAACGTAGCAACTCAGGATAGATTTGTCGAGCTCACGCAGATTGAACAGCTGGAACAATTCACTCATCTCAACTGTTACAGAGTACTTTTTAGTGTGATGCTCCTCTGTATAATCCACATACACAAATTCTTTGTCGGTCCATGTTATGAAATGTTTGTACCCACGTAGCAGAGCTTGCATTACTGGTGGTAGATCCTTTTCCTTCGCAGGCTCGACGAGAGGCCCTTTCTTCTCATATTGTAATCCTACCTCAGCCACTGGCGCATCGTCTAGGCCTAAAAAGAGACGAAGAGATATACCGGACTCGGACGCATTTTGCATGGCAGTAGGTACAGTCAATCCCATTTCTGCCACAGCATTTATGACCTCGGGGTCCTGTTCCGGAGCGGCTTTCACTATGAGCGGGGGGATCGATTTTTTACTCTGCATCCCGAGCTGGGCAACTTGTTTCCCGCTTTTTTTCATTTTTCCTTTTCCTTTCTCCTCCTCCACTATTTTTGCTTTCTCTTTCTCCTCCTCCAATATTCCGGCTTGCTTACGAAGTTCATTATCATAGTCTTTAGGCAAATTCTTCTCGGCTTGGGACGGTGTCGACAAAAAACCCGTAGCCCAATAGTCTACAATCGGAGGGAATACTTCCTTGGGCTCAGGCTCCTTTAGCGCCTTCAGTCGGCCCTTCCATTTGTCAACGTCAGCCTTCACGGCCAATTTGGTTTCAGCATCACTAAGTTCCCAAGGCCTTGGGGGGAGAGGCTTCAGTGATGGCTCCGGTACCCGTGTGGTCTTAGCTACATAAGGCTCCGGGTTAATAGACCAAGAGCAGGTTCCCTTGCTGTCCGCCTGCCTCTGTTTCTTCGCTGGAGGAGGAATGGAGGGCGACGTCTTCTTATCCTCCGGAGGAGGAATGGGGGGCGACGTCTGCTTTTCCTCCGGAGGAGGAATGGGGGGAGACGGCTGCTTTTCCTCCGGAGGAGGAATGGGGGGAGACGACTGCTTTTCCTCCGGAGGAGGAATGGGGGGAGACGGCTGCTTTTCCTCCGGAGGAGGAATGGGGGGAGACGGCTGCTTTTCCTCCGGAGTAGGTGAACCAGCACCACCACCACCACCACCACCAGCACCTGCACCATCGGAGGGGGGTGGACTTGTTAGCCTTGGCGTCTCGCCTGGAAACACTATGTACTTCTTTTTCCATAGAATGAACTGGCGCTTGACATCTCCAAGTCTTCTCTCCCCTTCGGGTGTAGCTATGTCAATCTCCAGGTCCTCGAACGCTTGGACTATGTCTTCCACCGTGACACGAGCATAGCCATATGGAATGGGGTTGTTGTGATGGAGTGCTCCAGGTGTATAGGGTAAAGCACTGCCGGTAGCTACCTTCATGGAAATGTTCCCCACGGGATAATGCAGATCACATTCTTTCATCTCCTTTACATCATCCACGGGGTAGTGAGGCTCCGGTGCACGACTCTCGATCATCGGTGCATTAGCACCTGGAGTCGGGGCCTCCGTGGAAGCCACGCTGCTTCTCAGCTGATGCTGGCTTCCGAGATCCGCTGCATCTTCATGCGGCCCTGCAGCCGACGTTTTTTCTTTCTCAAGTATTCCCGCCACGATCTTCTTCAGCTCACTGACTTCCATTGCAAGATGCGACATTTGATCTGCAGCCCGGTCCGTACCTCTCTTACGGCTTCTGTAACAGTACGGGTCACCCTCCTGTGAAAACCCTACTTTCCACGGCAATCTGCCTCTGCCTCGTATATGTCCTCCGTGTTCAGGATTCCCGAGGGCATGGGTCAGTTGGTCTCTCTCTCTATTGAACGTGATCACGCCCTGTTGAGCTTCGGTCATTGCGTCAACAAGGTGTTTTGTGGGAGCAAACTTTTTCTGCCGGTGAACACACTCCCCTGTCTCCGGGTCTAGCGATCCCCCATGCCTGTACCACCACATTTTGGCTCTTTCGTCCCATCCCTCTGTACCTAGACGGATTCCTCTTGCCCTCAGGCCGTCCTCCATTGCCTGCCACTTAGGCGCCGAACCGCGGTATCCTCCTGGCCCCATAACATGATGGTACTGTTTCTTTTTCGCATTAGCCTTATTTTTTGCTGATATTTCCTTGAAATGCTCCGATTTATGTTGCGCCACAAATTCTGTCCAATCATCTCTCAGTTTCTCATGTTGTCCAGTGAAAATCGGAGTCTTGCCCTTGCTGACATATTCACGGAACAATTTTTTCTTGAAGTTCCGGAAAGCTTCGGCCATCTTCTGAAAAGCGAACTCTTTGACTATCCTCCTCCTCTCACGTCCACCCGGAACGTCCTCAACGAATTCATCTTTTCTGTTGTATTCCGGAGGTACAATGAAATGTGCAATAAGCTTTCTAAACATAATCTTTTTCGTTCTCTTGTCGACATAAGTGAAACCAACACGTGCTTTCTTTGGCTCCTTCCATTCCTGGACGGTGATCGGGACGGTGTCTCTAACAATGACTCCGCATTGGTTGATAAACTTTGTGGTGTGCTGTAGGGGCTTGCCGATTACACTGACTGATTCGATGGTATATGTTTCTCCATCTTTCATCGACTTGGATTTGCCACGCTTTGTCATACTAGATCCGGCCGAGGGCTAAAATAAGAAAGAGAGTCGCGCGCGTTAGTGCATATGTATTCACATTTCAGTAAGTTTGTATCACGAGAGTCCCAATGTATATATATATATACCTCGCCGGAGGTGGTTGTTCTTTGCAATTGGAGATCGTCGTTTGTCGACGGTTGACCTCCGTCATCAATGTCCATTCCTTCACCTCCTTGATCATCGACAATGTCCGTTCCTTCACCTGTTTCATCATCATCGACAATGTCCGTTCCTCCATGTTCTTGATCATCAAGGTTCAGATAAGAAGAGACTACATCGTCTTGTTGCTCATCTTCTGGGCCCGGCACATAAGGGTTCTGGTTGGCTATCATGCCGTATATAATACCTTCAGCCTCCTGATACGTATACGGCAAGGCTCCATTGTCCGCCATATGTCACTCCTGCAGACATGCATATAGTAAAAATTAATTAAGTATATAGGAGAATTAGCAAATATATATTACACCCTCTTTCTCAAATTGTCCGCCATATGTCACTCCGGTGGAAGAACGATGACCACCGGAGGGGGAAAACCATACTTTAGAGGTGTGTCCAAGATTAGTTTCTCAAATGACTTGGAGAACCCCATAGCTACGTTGCATTTGCTTTTCTGGTCATTTTGGTATATTACACTTAATATTCTGAATTTATTGAATTAAAACTTATTTTCATTATTTTTTTGACTTAGGAATATTTAGGTTTAGTAGAATTAGCAAATATTAGTACAAATATATTTTTAGGGTTAGTAGACTTAGCGTTAGCACTTTGCAAAAAAAGAGTGCAGCCCAACTTTTGACTTAGGAATTTTTTTGACTTAGGATTTATTTTAACTTAGTAGGAAATTTTTTGACTTAGGAAATTTTTTGACTTAGGATTTATTTTAACTTTGCAAAAAAAGAGTGCAGCCCAACTTTTTTTTTTTTGAGAATCCGAGTGCAGCCCAAGAGCGTTTCTTTTTTCTCTCCCTCAGGCCGTGACGTCAGCGTGACGTCAGCGTCTCTGTTTGTCTTCCTCCGGCGAGGGCCACGGCGCCACTCTCCTCTCTCCCCCGCGAGCACGGCCACGGCCACTCGGCCACGCACCACGGTACGGCCATGGCCACGGCCACGGGCACGGGCACGGCCACAGCCACGCACCACGGCCACGGCCACGGGCACGGGCACGGCCACGGCCACGGCACGGGCATGGCCAAGCACGCACGCACGGGCACGGCCAAACCCTAAACAGATCCTCCGGCGGGGGCCACGGCCGTCGTCGTCGTTTCCGATCGTCGTGCACGGTCCTCCAGAGATCCTCAAGAACGCACGGGCGGGCACCTACCGGAGACAGAATCGGCGAGGGCGGCGGGCAGCAACCGGAGACGGAATCGGTGGGGGCGACGGGCAGCAACCGGCGGAGACGGAATCGGCGAGGGCGGCGCGGAGAAGACGAGATGTGTTTGGGAATTTTTGGGGGCAGAGAATATATAGGGGCAGCCTTTAGTCCCGGTTGGGGACACCAACCGCAACTAAAGGCCCCCCCGCGGACCTTTAGTCGCGGTTCCTGTCCCCAACCGGGACTAAAGGGGTATTTTTTTTCGCGGCGTTTTCGTTCCCGCGCGGAAAGAGCCTTTAGTCCCGGTTCGTGACAGGAACCGCGACTAAAGGTGGTAATTCAAATACTTCTCCTTTTCCGAAACTTAAAAATACAAATAATATGTCAGAAAATTTAGAAAAATAAAACTAATTCTTTTTAAAATCTTAAAATACAAATAATATATCAGAAAAATAAAACTAATCATAAAGATTCACACACATCTTGAATATATATATAGATAAAAAAGGCAGTACATAATGGCTAGAGTGGATCTAAACCTAAACGGAGAGCATAGATGCATGATCTGATATCTGCTAGTCATACTCCTGCCTAGGCCTATAGTACATGTACTCGTAGTCGTCGTAGTCGCCTCCGTCGTCGTCGTCACTATCGTCTGACGGTGCTCTGCACTCCCTCGGAGGATCACGACTCCAGGACTGGGCCTGAGGGTACCGCAGGCGGGGGATATCGCCGGCCCTGATGTAGTCCATGACGCTCTGTAGAGTCCGGCCGGACCACCATAGCCGACGACCGGCCTCGTGAAAATTCCCAGGAGGCAGGCCGTCTTCCTCATACCTGGCGAGCGCCCTCTCACGCCGATTGATGAAGAAGGCATCAAAAGTATGATGGTTATCGAGATGCCAACTGGGATTCCTCCGCTGCTCCGGCGTGAGCTCGTGATAGTAGTGGTTCGTGATGGCCGCCCGACGCGCCACACCTTGAGGAAGAGGAGGGACCGGCACTCCTCCGGCGCTCAGCATCCAACCGGCGGGAACGTTGTAGCCGCACGGGCAGGGGTAGTTCGAGGCCGAAAGTGCCTCCGCCTGGATGAATGTTAGAGTGGGTACGATAGAAGCCATGAGAGAGAGTGGTGAGTTTGTATATGTGTTTATGCCAATAGTGTGGCAATGCATACATATATATAGCGAGAAGAAAATATCCCTTTAGTCCCGGTTGGGGACACCAACCGGGACTAAATGGGTTAGGGTTCGTTTGGACCAATCAGATAGAATCACATGGATCGTGTGTTTTTTTAAAGCGCTTGTGAGTCGTTGGATCCAGGGTGTGTTTCTTTCGAGCTGTTGTGAGCCGTTCGATCAGGGCTACGGTGTGTTTCTTTCGAGCTGTTGTGAGCCGTTGGATGAGGTGGTTTCTTAACCGTTGGATCAAAACCCTAGCACAACACTTTCTGAGCCAGAGGACCCTATATATAGCCCACCTTCATACACCGGTCAGTTCATCAAGCAAATACAAAACATCCGGATTCGCCATCATACGTCCTGCCGTGCATTTGGTATGCATATTGCACCCAGTAGCCACGGTGGAGCTGTATGATGGCGATACCGATTGTTTTGTTCTACATCCCCCTTTAAGGTTTGATACATCATATATTCAGTTTATCGAGCAAGTACAAAACATCCGGTTTCGCCATCATACGTCCTACCATGCATTTGGTATGCATATTGCACCGAGTAGCCACGGTAGGGCTGTATGATGGTGATACCGATTGTTTTGTTCTACACCCCCCCCTTTAACACATCCATCCATGCTATGGGTCAGTGTTCACTTTGATCTCGGTTAGTAATGTGCAACTATTTGCTTGATTTGTTAGGGTGGCGCGTGGCGCGGGAGTTGCGACGCGTGGCGCGGGAGTTGTGACGCGTGGCCAGGAGGGCGCGGTATAAACTGTCGCGCCTCGAGCGCGTCTTCTCCTCCACGCACCGTCGCGCTTCCACCATGCCTCCGAGGAGGAACAGCACCACCGTCTTTCGCGGCGTCCGAGCACGGCAGAACGGAATGTTCAGCGCAGATATCCGCTGGGGGGACGACCGCATCCCCCTCGGCTCCTTTGCGACGGCGGCGGAGGCCGCCCGCGCCTGGGACGCGGCGGCCTGGCGCCTCAACCGCCCGCGTTCGCTGATGAACTTCAACGACTGCCACACCGTCTGGGAAGCGGAGGCCAGGGCGCCGAAGCCGCAGATCGTCACTACCGCCGACCACCTCCACCTCCGTCACCGCGCGTTTCAGGGCCTAGTCGACGCCAGGGAAGAACGCGTCGTCCGCGAGTATTACCGGAACAACCCGGGGGAGGAGAGCGCCGACGAGGAGCTCTGGCAGACCCGCGCGGCTGAGCGGGCGGAGCGCCGCCTCGAACGCCACCTCGCGTTAGATGCCGCTCGGGAGGCGAGGACGAGGGCGCTGCAAGAGCTTCGTCGGGCCGACCGCGCCGGCGAAGTCTGGGCCTCCGACGATCCGAGGTGGGGGCCTATCTCGGACATACCATCATGCACCTCCGACGACGACGAGGAGGTCACCGACGAGTTCGCCGACGTTGATGTCCCGGAGGAGGTCACCGACGAGTTCCCCGACGACGACGACGAGGAGTAGTGTTCGTATGTTCTCTCTTTTTAATAAAAGAATTTGTATTCCGGCGACACTGCGGCGCGCTAGCGCGTCTGTTTTCTGTTTTTAATAAAAGTTATGAAATCAGATATTTTATCTCACAAGGTTTTGAGACATTTAAGTAACTTTCTGTTTTCCATGCTTTCCACTCGTTTTCTCAAATATTTTGCAAAGGAGTTAGTCTTAAACACATCAGAGATAATATAATTCACATGATCCATTCAAAAAAGTTTGGTACACGATAAATTATTACACATCAATTCTTCCCTTGTGTCCCTGCTTTCTTACGATCTGGCCGTATCCATAGAGCATCCTCATCATTTAACTTAATGTTTGGGTCAGTGTTGACTTTGAAGGGCGGAATTTCACCAAACATATTATAATCTTCTGACATGTCTGTCTTGTCCTCCACTCCCACGATGTTTCTTTTCCCTGAAAGAACAATGTGGCGCTTTGGATCATCACATGATGTACTGATCGTTTTCTTATCTTTCCGTTTCCTCGGTTTGCTACTCATGTCCTTCAAATAGAAAACCTGAGCGACATCTTTGGCTAGGACGAATGGTTCGTCAAGGTAACCAAGATTGTCGAAATCCACCATTGTCATTCCGTATTGCTCGTCCACCTTTACCCCACCTCCTGTTAGCTTGAACCATTTGCACCGGAACAAAGGGACCTTAAAGGAGGGTCCATAGTCAAGTTCCCATATCTCCTCTATGTAACCATAATATGTGACCTTTTGCCCAATCTCGGTTGCTGCATCAAAGCGGACACCACTGTTTTGGTTGGTGCTCTTTTTATCTTGGGAGATCGTGTAAAATGTATTCCCATTAATCTCGTGCCCTTGGAAAGTCGTTATAGTCGAAGATGGTGTCTTGGCCAACATGTACAGCTGATCTCCAACATCATTGTCATTCATTAAATGTTTTCGCAACCAACTGCCGAAAGTCTCCATGTGGGCCTTTCTAATCCATGATTCAGGCTTCCCCGGGTTGTTCAAGCGTAAAATATTCTTGTGTTGCTCGAAGTACGGAGCCACCAAGCTCGAATTTTGCAGAACTGTGTAGTGTGCTTCAGTCATAGAATGACCGTCCATACATATCGTTGATTTCCTTCCGATCGTGCCTCTTCCACTTAGTCTCCCCTCGTGCCGCGATTGAGGAATACCAATCGGCTTAAGGTCAGGAACATAGTCAATACATAACTCAATTACCTCCTCATTTCCATAGCCCTTTACGATGCTTCCTTCTGGCCTAGCACGGTTACGAACATATTTCTTTAATACTCCCATAAACCTCTCGAAGGGGAACATATTGTGTAGAAATACAGGACCGAGAATGGAAATCTCTTCGACTAGGTGGACCAGGAGGTGCGTCATAATATTGAAGAAGGATGGTGGAAACAGCAACTCGAAACTGACAAGACATTGGACCACATCGTTCTGTAACCGTGGTAGATCTTCTGGACTGATTACCTTCTGAGAGATTGCATTGAGGAATGCACACAGCTTCACAATGGCTACTCGAAGATTTTCCTGTAGGAGGCCCCTCAAAGCAATCGGAAGCAATTGCGTCATAATCACGTGGCAGTCGTGAGACTTCAGGTTTTGGAACTTTTTGTCCGCCATGTTTATTATTCCCTTTATATTCGACGAGAAGCCATACGGGACCTTCATACTGCTCAGGCATTCAAAAAAAAATGACCTTCTCTTCTTTCGTAAGAGCGTAGCTGGCACGACCTTGAAACCATTCCGGATGCCGGTCATCTGGGTCTTTCAAAAGTTGCTGATCCCGCCGTGCTTCCTTTGTATCGTTTGTCTTCCCATACACGCCCAAGAAGCTTAGCAGGTTCACGCAAACATTCTTCGTAACATGCATCACGTCGATTGCAGAGCGGACATCTAGGACTTTCTAATACTGTAGCTCCCAAAATATCGATTTCTTTTTCCACATGGGTACGTGCCCGTCAACTCCCTGCGGAACTGATTGTCCGCCAGGACCCTTTCCAAAGATGACATTCAAATCCTTGACCATATCAAATATCTCAGCTCCAGTACGTTCCGCAGGCTTCGGCCGGTGATCTGCCTTGCCATTGAAATACTTGCCTTTCTTTCTTACGTTATGATTTCGGGGAAGAAATCGACGATGACCCAGGTACACGTTCTTCCTACAATTATCCAAAAATACACTTTCAGTCTCATGTAAGCAGTGCGTGCATGCTTTGTATCCCTTATTTGACTGTCCCGAAAGGTTACTGAGAGCAGGCCAATCGTTGATGGTTACAAAAAGCAACGCTCGTAGGTTAAATTCCTCTTCTTTGTGCTCATCCCACACAGGTACACCAGGTCTGCCCCACAATTGTAAAAGTTCATCAACTAATGGCCTTAGGTACACATCGATGTCGTTGCCGGGTTGCTTCGGACCTTGGATGAGCACTGGCATCATAATGAACTTCCGCTTCATGCACAACCAAGGAGGAAGGTTGTAGATGCATAGAGTCACGGGCCAGGTGCTATGGCTGGAGCTCTGCTCGCCAAAAGGATTCATGCCATCAGTACTTAGACCAAATCTTATGTTCCTTGCGTCAGCTGCAAAATCTTTGAACTCTCTGTCGATCTTTCTCCATTGCGTTCCATCAGCGGGGTGTCTCAACTCCCCGTCGGACTTACGGTCCTCTTTGTGCCATCGCAACAACTTGGCATGCTCTTTGTTCATGAACAGGCGTTTCAGCCGAGGTATTATAGGAGCATACCACATCACCTTGGCGGGAACCCTCTTCCTGGGTTTCTCGCCCACAACATCGTCACCAGGGTCATCGCCTCTGATCTTATAACGCAATGCAGTGCATACAGGGCATTCATTCAAATCGTCGTATGCACCGCGGTAGAGGACGCAGTCGTTAATGCATGCATGTATCTTCAGAATCTCTAAACCTAGAGGGCACACAACCTTCTTTGCTTCGTACGTACTGGCGGGCAACTCGTTATTCTTCGGAAACATATTCTTCAACATTTTCAGCAAATTTTCAAATGATGAGTCAGCTACACCTTCCGTGCCTTCCATTTCAGCAAATCCAGTGTGCAGCCCAGCTTTTTCAGACTATTGTCGCATCCTGGGTACAGCGACTTCGTACGATCCTCTAACATGCGATCCAAATTCTCCCTCTCCTTGTCAGTTTCGCAGCGTCTCCGTGCATCAGCAATGGTCCGACCAAGATCATCAGCGGGCTCATCATGTGCCTCTTCTTCACCTTCACCAAACCCTTCCCCACCTTCAGCATCATCCTCCATGAAGGTATCACCGAAAGCGTCATGATAGTTGAAATCGATATCATCCTCTTCTTTATCTTCTTCCATTCTAACCCCTCTTTCTCCATGCTTGGTCCAACAATTATAGATTGGCATGAAACCGTGCCGAAGCAGGTGCATGTGAACGACTCTTGAGGAGGAGTGACCCTTCTCATTCTTACATTCAGCACATGGACAGATAATAAAACCTCGCTGCTTGTTCGCATTTGCCACTACGAGGAAATCTTTCAAACCCGTAGTGAACTCGCCGGAGAGTCGGTTACCGTACATCCATTGCCGATTCATCTGCATTATTATTATATAAAGTATATAATTAACCATCATGCATTTGTTAAACTAACTAGCTGGAAATAATACAAATCATGAAAGGGTTCAAGTTGCTAACCGCGACCGCGGAGGTAAAATAAATGAAAACGCTCAAGTGCGGCTCGGACACTTAATATCATGTGTGTTTTCATGCTATCGGGCATTTCATCGAACACCTAGTGTGCATAGTAGGAACCAAAAGCATACCCACCACCCCCTGTGAATGTTGTGAGAGCAGAAGTGACACCAAATGTGGCTAAGTGCAGCGAGCTGAGTTCTATATATAGGGATGGGCCTTTAGTCCCGGTTCACCTGGACAACCGCGGCTAAAGGCCGTGGGGCCAGACAGATGACATATTAGCCCCGGTTGGTCTGGACGACCGGGACTAAAGCCCCTCCCCTCCGACAGCTGTGGACCGAGCGCGCTGGGCCCAGACTATTGGTCGCGGGTCTCGTCCCGAACCGCGACTAAAGACCCCTATGGTCGCGAGCCGATTATTTTGGGGACTAATGGGGGCGTACCGAAGTCCTATTTTCTAACAGTGCTAGTTGCCGACGGCCACAAACCGTCGGCATACACAGGAATCCCGTCGGCAAAGAGGTAAGCCGACGGCGAAAAAAACGACGAAAAATGGCCTGGCGGCGCCGTGGGGGTGAGTGGAGATGCTCTAAGGGATGCAGGGGGAAGGACACATTCGAGAGATCTTTGCTAGAGGGAGTCATAGCTAGGGAGACGAGAGAACATATTTAGGAGATCTTTGCGCCAGACCATCTTGTGTGTCGCAACCCTTTATAACCGAGAGAAACTCGCCGGAATATAAACGCACATACATGAAATAGAGGTTTTTGTTGGAGGTATGCAACACTAAAATTGAGGTGATAGATTAGTGAAGCGCGGTTCCAAAAGAAAAACGATGAGCGAATCGTGGAGTGGATGTTAGCTATTAAGTGCCATATGTTTTTTAGGAATTTCTACGAAATTAAAAGCGACCATCAACTTTGAAAGAGCGGCATCAGACGGATTTTATTAGTAGATGTAGTCCCTAACTTTGAACGTTAAATATCGCTTTATTAGGTGGCTAACGTGGGTGCTACGCTGCATGGCTTGACTTGAGTTCACAGGTTCCGAGTCCCCGTGGTGGGTACAGTTTTTCCCGTCGGGCTGAAGTAAAAAAAAAACATAGCGAAGTCACATCCGTCGGTAGACATTTGACGCCGTAGCCTTCCGTCGGGTGGGCACGCAGGAGCTTCACGTGGCAGGTTATAGGCCGACGGTTACCCTCGGTAAAATATGGTGTACGCCGACGGTTACCCTTTGCCGACGACTTGGTAGAAAGCTCTGGGCATATGTGCTATATGCTGACGGCCCCGATAAAATGCCATCGGCATGTATAAGGCTGTCGGAAACAAGACGATTTCCTGTAGTGTCGTGGGTGCATGCTCGAATATTTCTTACCATGGAACATGTGAGACCGGCAAGACCTGCCTCCATATCTCATTTCATTCTTTTGAGAATGGTCCTTTTTCTATCCACGGACGTATTTCATGTAAACCGTGAGTCAACTTTCCAAAGTACCACCATCAAAAAGACATTCAAAAGTACGGTGATATCCCTGCCATTTAATCGATGTTCAGGCTCAATGTCAGAGGGTAAGATACTTCAACAGCGCCCCACAGCCTGAATCTTACAGGGTAAGATGTTCAGTTTGGTATGAAATTCTGCAAACTGCAACGTCGTAGACACACGAAAAATATTGGCGTGGCGGCCGTGGCCGGTGCGAGCGCATCACCCTCTCCTCTGATATCGATCGATATGTATCTTCAGCCGGAAGCCAGGTGGACAATACCAACCAGGCGAGTAGTAAGTACGCAGATCGCGTCCGTCTCGCGTCCGCCCCCGCACGGCGGCTGAGGGGGAAACCCTAAAGCTTCGCCGCCGCCAGCCCTCCTCCTGCCCCCCCTCCTCCCTCGCCGCCGCCAGCAGGGATCGACCAGGCAAAGCCTGTCCGATCGGCGGCTGCAGGGATTTCTCCTGCCCCTTCGACCTAGGAGGCCGGCGCCGGTTGGCGTCGTGGACCGGTGCGTGCGGCTGCGGCCGGCGGCACGGTGTGGCTTCTCCTGCAGTTGCGTGACGGAAGGCTCCCGGCCTCCTCTAGGAAGATCGGCTTGGCGGCAAGGTCTCCTCTAGCCGACCCTTCTCCTGGCTGATCTACGTCGAGGCGGTGGCGGACTCGCTCTACTACGTCCGTCGCGTGGGATGGAGTGGAGGTTGTTGGCCGGCGAGAGTCGGGCTCTGATGGTCGCAGCTGACGATGGTGGCGTCATCCGATGTCATCCCCTTGCTGAAGGCATCATTGCTGTGTAGCCTCCGCCTACTGCCTACTACTCCTGGGGAAACCCCTGATCTGGTATCCCGGATCGTACGATGACGACGCATTGCGCCTTGCTCCCTCTGGAGGGCATTGTTTTGGAGCAGGTTTGTGATCCGGGGGAAACCCTATATCTAGTTTTAACGGATAGGATGATGGCGGCATCTTCGATGTCGTTTAACCTCTCGAGGGCATGAGCTACCTGGAGGGGGTCTGCTGGTGGTACGGTATGCGTGGGGTGGAGGAGCTGTCTGGCGTCATGGATGCGTCGACGGCCGGTCTCACAGGTGAATGTGTCGATTTCCGTCCCGAAGATGGGTCAAGGAAAGATGGAGGCGACATCTTCTGGAGCGTGTACGTCGGTGTGCGGTGCGGAGTGTTGGACCGGTTGTGCCCCTTGCTCGCTATCGAGTGGCTTGGTGTGGCCTTTGATGTTTTAGACGATGCGCGTTGGTGTGCTGCCAAGGAATGCGGCCTTGTGTACGGCGACCCCCTTCACCAATAGTGTAGGTAGCGAACTGTCTCTAACTTGGTGGTTCCGGATTCTTCATTGATATATTTATTTGTAAAACAACGTGGCTACCGCTTTTTTATTAATAAAAACCTAATGTGTGCACCATTTTTGTGAAGAGGGTGGGGGTAGAACCTCCAATTCTAAAAAAATGTATCACCAGCTAGTCGTGGTGAGCGAGCCTCTACAATGTCCATCATCGATTCGTTCTCTCCTCTTTTTAAATTTGTTCATTATTATGGTAGATATAGTATCGACTTCGTGCTATAGCTTTCTTTTTCGATGCTAGAGTTGTTTTCTAATTCCTTTGTCTTGAATTAATTGTCACAAAATTGGAGAAAAATGAATGTATATAATACTAAATTATGTCTAGATACATCAAATTTTATCCATCTTTGTGACAATTAATTTGAGATGGAGGGAGTAATTAGTATATCGAGATAGAGACAAATGTGATGGACATCATATTTGCACTATTTTGGGACATAATTAGATGTAAATTGTTGTGTTTAAACCTTTAAATCTTTGGAAATACATAATACTTGTGGCATAATATGCAAATATATGCCGAAAAGAACAAGTTACATGTTGTCTATTTCATTTTTGCAGAAAAGTGCGTCAAAGCACTCTAAAATTCGTCACTTATGCACTTTGTAATAAAAGTGACTCAAATGTATGGTGGTCAAGTGGAGCAAGGGTTTGATAAAAAGAAGAGGACTAACCTGTATATCAAGATGAAGCGAAGGGACAAATATGAAAAATAAGCAAAACATACCGGTGCCTCAAATCCCTAGCGCTCCCCAACCCGCGATCCCCCCCCCCGAAGCTTCTCCGCCACCGGCCACCGATCGCCGGCGCGACCAGGCCAGGCTTGGCGACGCGCCGTAGAACCACTACCACTGCTTATCCGTCCGCACCACAACCTTCTGCTCGCCACTAACTTCTGTCACAGGCGGCGTCCTGAAGCTTTCCTTCCTGCATCTCCTGCTGCTACCGCAACGACTCAAAACCCGGCCGTGACCTCCTCCTCGCAGACAATTCATCACTCATTCGGTTTGATCCCCATCTCTCCCCTTTCTCTAAGCTCCTGATTCTCGCTATATTTGTGAACTGCTAGCCCTTGCATGTAATCTGATTGTTTATTTGAGTGCGGGAGTTGCAACTTTTTATGTCTTGTTGTATGTTGATCAGAACGTGGTTCACTGACCCTCGCATCGCCTAACCCTAGGAAGCTCGGGGGAGATTGCCGATGCCGCTCTAAAGCCCTCCCACCCGTCCATCTCCTCCCTTGTCGTCGCCCGAAGCATAAGGGATGTGCAAGTGATCTCGGATGTAGGTCAATGCGAACATGACATCCCTGTTGTTGCTGAGCAGGTACATGCGTCATGGTTAATGTTACAAGGTACAAGGTCTCTCTTTGTACCGCTGACTGCGTATAATCGTGGGAGCAGTGGCTAGGTATGGGAAGGCCATGCCCTGTCCAGGACCGAGACAACACGGAGGACATAGTTGATGACATCAGTTGGACTTTGGTAGCCGTAGTTGGTAGCCGTGTGCTCAACCACAATATACTGTACCAGTGTTCTGGGCACCAGTATATAAGGTGCCCCAACCCCTCCCGTGTGAGGGGCGGACGAGCAGCGATCGAGACAGGCAACAAGAGAGAACCTTGCTCAATTACGAACTTCTTCGTCCTCTTAAAAATACAGCTCTAGGAGCACCTATGTATCCTGGATTCCTATCTATATACACTCAGACAGGCACAAGTAGGGCCTTTACCTCCTCACGGGGACTCTGAACCTCGCTACATCGCGTATTTCACATTGTCTTCCGTGTGCGTTCCTCAACGCGCTATCCCTTTCCAGTTCCAAGAGCATCCATCGGCCTCCCAAATTAATCCATCCTACGACATCTGTCATGACACCACCACGAAAATTGTAGATCCATACTTTGTGTTCGAATATCCCCAAATGTGTAATATTTGGCTTTATCGGACCAAAATAAGGGGCGTCCTTTAGAGATAGGCCCACGTCTCCGTGGTACAGTACATACTACCGACTTTTCCATTTGTCCTGCCAGTTCTCTCCTTGGCAATTTTAACCCTTGCAAATGGATGCCGGTGAAGCGGGTCACACCCCGGAGTGCAATATTTTCCATCCAAAACACACAACACACCTATACTAACATGTTATGGCACCGCCTAGTTTATGTTGGGGTCCCGACGCTCTGGAGCTCCCGTTTGGTGAAACACTAGACCTGCTGGAGAAATACCGGACTTATACAAAAACACGCGATAACAACATCGAAAGGGGGTAGCAATGTTGAACAAGTTGCTTAGTTTTGTTAGGGTTAGGACATAGGAACATAAAATACAAAGGTATAACCCAAATCTTTGGAATATTCCCGATGTTTCATCCGATACGAGAGTTTCAGCCTATAAACACACATGTAAACTCCATAGAGAGAAGTGAATGCTGGTGAAGCGGGTCACACCCCGGAGTGCAATCTTTTCCATTCAAAACACACAACACACCTATACTAACATGGTATGGAACACCCTAGCTTGTGTTGGGATCCAGACACTCCGGAGCCCCCCATCCGGTGAAATCCTAGACCCGTTGGAGAAATGCCGGACTTATACGAATACACACGGTAACGGCGTCGAAATGGGGTAGCAATGTTGGAACTACTTGTTTGGTTGTGTTATGGTAGTCCATAGGAACACAAAACACAAAGGTAGAACCCAACTCTTCGGAAGATTCCCGATGTTTCGTCTGATACAGAGTTTCATCCCATAAGCGCATGTAAACTCACTAGTGAGAAGTGGATGCCGGTGAAGCGTGTCACACCCCGGAGTGCAATATTTGCCATCCAAAACACACAACACGTGTATACTAACATGGTATGGCACCCCCTAACTTGTGTTGGGATCTCGACGCTCCAGAGCCCTCCTCCGTGAAACACTAGACCCGTTGGAGAAATACCGGACATATACAGATACACGTCGCAACAACGTCGAAAGGAGGTAGAAATGTGAAACTAGTTGTTTGGTTGTGTTACGGTAGGCAGTTGGAACAAAAAACACAAAGGTATAACCCAAATCTTCGGAAGATTCCTGATGCTTTGTCCGACGCGGGAGTCCCAACCTATAAGTGCATGTAAATTCACTAGAGAGAAGTGGATGCCGGTGAAGCGGGTCACACCCCGGAGTGCAATCTTTTCCATCCAAAACACAAAACGCACCTATACTAACATGGTATCGCACCCCTAGCTTGTGTTGGAATCCCGACGCTCCAGAGGCCCCCTCCGGTGATGAAACACTAGACCCGCTGGAGAAATACCGAACTTATACGAATACACGCGGTAACGACGTCAAAATGGGGTAGAAATATGGAACTAATTACTTGGTTGTGTTAGGGTAGGCCATAGGAACACAAAACACATCGGTAGAACACAACTATTTGGAAGATTACCGATGTTTCGTCCGACACAGGAGTTTCAGCCTATAAGCGCATGTAAACTCAGTAGATAGAAGTGGATGCTGGTGAAGAGGGTCACACCCCAGAGTCCAATATTTGCCATCCAACACACAAAACCTAGGTCCTTGGTTGTACTATGGTATCACCTAGGGACAAAAAAACAAAGTTAGTCCACAACTATTGCAAATATCCCATGCGTTTGCTCGGATACAGGAGTTTCCACCTACAAATTAACCCATAAAATCACAAGAGAAAAGCATACGTCCGTGAACCCCCCCACATACCAGAGTGGTATGTTGGACATCTAGGACCCGAAACACACTTGGGAACATGTGATATAGAACCACCTGTCATTTGGTGGCATTTCAATTCTCCGGAGCCCCCTCTCCGGTGAAACCCTAGCCCCGTTGGAGAAAACCTAGACTTATACGTATACAGCCGGTAACAACGTCGGGAGGGGCTAGCAAAGTTCAAATAGGTGCTTGGTTGTGTTAGGGTAGACCAAGGGACAACAAAAACAAAGTTACCCCACAACTATTTCAAAGATCCCCTCCGTTTGCTCCGATACGACAGTTTCCACATGTAAACCCACAAAATCATAAGAGAGAAGCATATGTCCGTGAAGGCGCCCACATACCTGAGTGGGATCTTAGAATTCTAGGACTCAAAACACACTTGGGAACATGTTCTATGGAACCACCTATCATTTGTTGGCATTCCGATGCTCCAGAGCTCTCCCTCTCCGATGAAACCCTAGCCCCGCTGGAGAAAACCCAGATTTATACGTCTACAGCCGCTAACAGCGTCAGGAGGGGGTACCAAAGTGCAAATAGGTTGTTTTCTGTGTTAGGGTAGCCCCTATTAACAGCAAAAAACAAGGTTACTCCCACCTATAAACCCATAAAAACACAAGATATAAGCATATGTCCGAGAACCCGTCCACATAGCGGAGTGGGATCTTCGACATATAGGACCCAAAACACACTTGGCAACATGTGACATGGAACCACATGTCATTTGGTGGCATTCCGATGCACCGGAGCACCCTCTCCGGTGAAACCCTAGCCCTGCTGGAGAAAACCCAGAATTATACGTCTACAATCGATAACGGCGTCGGGAGGGCGTAGCAAAGTGCAACTAGGTGCTTGGTTGTATTAGGGTAGCCCCAAGGGATAACAAAAACAAATTTAATCCACAACTCTTGCAAAGATCCCCTCCGTTTGCTCTGATACGGGAGCTTCCACCTATAAACCCATAAAATCGAAAGAGAGAAGCATAAGTCCGTGAACCCGCCCACATACCGGAGTGGGATCTTGGACATCTAGGACCCAAAATACACTTGGTAACATGTGACATGGAACCACCTGTCATTTGGTGGCATTCCGATGCTCCGGAGGCCCCTCTCCGGTGAAACCCTAGGCCCAATGGAGAAAACCTAGACATATACGTCTACAACCGGTAACGGCGCCGGGAGGGGGTAGAAAAGTGAAACTTGGTGCTTGGTTGGGTTAGGGTAGCCCCTAGGGACAACACAAAAACAAAGTTACTTCTCAATGACATACTTTACAATGTCTTGTTCTAGAACACATGACAAATAATCAAGAACTTTGCCCTGTGTATTTTTCAATGACACGGCAAAGAACTTTAGTTATAACGTCTCCGTTAATGACAACTGTGCCGTGCTTGTTTCTTTGCCGTATGTATTCTATTTATTTTGTCCTGTCTTATTCTTTGTCAGTGTGTATTTTATCAACTTTGCCGTGTATTTTTCTTGTTCTTTGTCGTGCTGTGTTTCTTTGTCATGTGTTTTGCAGGCTTCACATTCTTTGCCGTATTCAGCACCGGAGGACACACGACAAAGATGGAAGGACACGTCAATGCCCAGTTTTCCCGTAGTGGAGGGAACAATATAAATTAGATCAAATTCTTCTCCCTCTATCTAAATCTTAACACGATTATTTTTTTGATCCGTCGAATCTAGAACCTTTGAGTCAGATCATATCTACCCGCTTTGAAAATAACTGGGAAAGCGGGTAGGGGAATCACATCGGCGGGTACGGAACAAGAGTGTGTGGAGGGCATTGAGCATGTCCTCTACAAATGTCGGGGCTCACTATGATTCCACCGGTATGAACAACACCCCAATCGTGTCTCCGAAGATTAGATTTGTGGCCTACGTATGGTACCCTCCGTAAAATAAGTTTCTTTCTCGGTAGAGTGGAATCAGCTATCTAGTATTTATACCATAACTGTTTGGGTAGAATCACTGCTTGGTCAAACATTGTTTTCCCCCAATATTTACGATTACATATGTTCAGTAGATTGATTTTACATTTGGGAATCACAAGTGTTGAATAAAGACAGAACATGAGTATTTATACTGTGGATATCTCCATACTTCTCACTTCATGCTATTCTTCATGCGCTTGTCATTCATCTACTCATTTCATGAAGTTTTCACCATTCTTATCTCTTCGTGCTCCTTTTTCAGCAAGAAAGTAATGATGGAAACACAATGATCACATGATTATGTAGTGTGTGGTCGCATATCAAAACAATTAATAGATACACATTTCATGAAGGACAGTGTTCGGCGGAGAAAAAAATCGTGTTATTGTAGCAAAAAATCAATTTCGCCGGAGATATCGCCGGGGACTCGCCAGATATTTTCATAGCAAAAAAAATCTACCAAAATAGCAAAAGTTTAGAATTATTGTAGCAAAAAAAAAATATTGTATGGTAGCAAAAATTTGACATCGCCGGAGATATCGCCGGAGTTCTCGTAGCAAAAAAGTTATACAAAAATAGCAAAAAGAATTACAAGAATGTAGCAAAACAAATGTCTTCAGGACGACCATTGCCGGTCTCGGGAGCACCGCCTCCCAAAAAAAACGTCGTCGTGGCGGCGCTGCGTCCTTGCCCCCGCATGAGGACTGTCTTCTCGGCCCCGGCCTCGAAGCGGCAGCTGGCGACGGCGTCGTACTACATCCCGCGGCGCGGAGCCCGGGAGGGAGTGCCCCGTGAGCGCCATGACCTCGTGGAGCGCGGAGAGTGTCGTGGGATAATCACGGCAGACGTTACCGGGGGTAACTGATCTTGGGGCAAGACGACACAGGCGTTTGGGAGAGGGTTTAGCTCAGAGGAAAACATGATGGTAATCGATCTGGTAGCCGGCAATCAAAGTCGCCGAGTCTCCGATCTTAATATAATAACTCAACTCTCGGGTTACACGGGATGCTCGATATCAAGCGGTATTGCTAAGGTTCTTGGATCTCCCTCAACTAATCCTAGGGGGTCGGTTTATAAAGCACCCGTACCCCCTGGTTTATTCTCCAAGGCGCACCCTGGATCCTACCCGGACACGGCATACGAACCCTAACCTTCCTTTACCGTAACCCACAATCCGGGTTAATGGGCCTACAAACTTGGGACTTCCGCAAGTTCTTTATCCTTAGCCGGATCCCGCGCAGCATCCTTTGGGCCGGGTTATACCTTGGAGTTGGCCTACCGGGTTATTATCCCTCCATCAGTAGTCCCCAGAATAGCTTGGGCTTCACGGATCCTTCCCTGAAGCGCTCGCTATTCCCTGTAAGAATATCAAACACACAAGTATATGGAGGCCGGGTCAAGGTGCTTTGATAGTTAGCCAGGCCTTACTCCATGGTGGCCATATAGTAACCCGGCTTTTTCCCAAACACCTGGCTTAATTCTCCAGGTCTAAGCCCTAATAAAAAATGTCAAGATTCTATACTCGATAATTGACCCTGATATCACGGGGTGAATCTCCTTCTCTTTTTCGTCCAGATACCTTGCTTAATATTTGGAGCATTTCTCGTAGAATCCGCGCGGATAACCATTCCCCCTAATTTCCGGCTTCCGGCCGTTGAGATAAGATCACCCTTGCCTTATAAATAGCGTTCAGGGGATGACCTAGAGCCCAACGCCTCATTCCATCCTCTCCTTTCCTTCTTCGCTCCTTGCACCTTCGTAACACCACCGTAGGAGTTTCGTGCTCGCCGCCGGTGCAAAGCCATCACCGGCCGCATCCGCTTTCAAGCCATCCCGCGCCGTCGCCAAACTTTACCGCTGCGCGCTCACCCCACTCTCCAAGAATCGCAGAAGGACGCTCGAGCCACGCCGTCCACCGTCGTCGCAATAAACTCCAAGATCTCCCAGTAAGTTCCTTGTATTTGTTTAATTTAGCCTCGCAATTTCTCGATTCATCCCAGATTGAATCTAGGTCAACCTGTGGGCCGTTTTCTCCGTCACACCAAATTTAGACGGCTTAGATGCTCACTAACTTCTTCAACAACCTGTTTGATGATCACACATCGCCCTCCTACCATTATTAATCACCAATCTCTTCGAAAAATCGTTCGCAAGTTTTCCAATCTAGATCTATTTCACCTCAATCTTCCGCTCTTAATATTGACACCCGGAAAATCCTCCTTTTCCGGTTATTTTGCTTGCAGTAGATACATGGGCAACCATCCGTCTTCCCAAAACACCTTTCCATACGTAAGTGACCAATAATCTTCATGGTTATACTTAATACCCGGATACCTCGCAATCTCCACTTCATGGTGTGATACCCGGATAGTTCTTAGTTTTCACGCATTCCTAATACCTCAATACTTCCGAGTCTTATTTCCTGTACCTCTTTTTATTGTGTTTTGCAGGTCGATCCCATGGCTCCCAAAAGGCAAGGGAAGCAGCCGGCCCAGGCGAAGACAACCCAATCCATATCCGCCAATTGGGGGCGATCTACCGTTACCAAGGCCAAACTGGAAGAATTGGCCGAGTTAGGGGTTCTTCCCCCTCAGAAGGACATTCACTGGAGAGCGCCGGGTGACGAGACCCGGCCTACTCCCACCGACGGCGAGGTAATCTGCTTTGTAGAGCACGTGACCCAGGGATTCCGCCCTCCGGGTCACCCTTTCTTTCGCGAAGTCCTGAGCCACTACGGCCTCCGGGTATTCGACATAGGGCCTAACTCTATGTTGAATATTACCCACTTGATTGTCCTATCCGAGTCATACTTGTGCACTCCGCCGAGTTTGACTCTCTTCATTGAACTGTTCCAGTGCAAGCCGTGCCGCGAAAGCGGCGACGGAGCACTTCTCACATGCGGCGGGGTATCCATCCAACGCCGTAAAAACTCCCCAATGCCAACCCTCAATCTGAACTCCCATGTCAAGCACTGGCAATTATCCTTCTTCTACTGCCATGACACTTCTCCACCCGGTGAGAAGAGACTGCCGGGTTACTCGGAGGGCCTCCTCGAGCCTTCCGAGTCTTTCAATGCCTTTGCCCCCGACTCAGACAGGGAGGTGATCCTTCCCTTGTTAGCCAAAATAGCCATCCTCTCAGCCCAAGGCCTCCTTGGGCTCAATTTAGTGAAAACATGGGTTGATTTTCGAATCCAACCCAATTCCATCCGCACCAAATTAATGTGCGAGTACTCGGGGCATACCACGGATGCACTCCGATATTCCACCAAGAGCTTCGCGGCCGGCGACACCAACAAGACCATCAAGGGCTTCTTGACAGAGAAGCTAGAGGTGATAAAGAACATCGCCGGGTTGCCCCCATTTACCCGGGAAAACCCGGCTCCAGCGGTAATATCCGATATTCATAACTTTTTTTCACACTTTGACTTGATACAGCTTCTAACCCTTAATTCCATCCTTTTGTCTTAGGCTGATGAGCCCTTCTGGAGAGTGGAACCCTCCCCCCTTCCAGAAACCCGGAAGAGGAGGACGAGTCGGCCAACGATAGTGAAGGTACTTACCCGGAACTTGCATTATTTTCACTTGCATCATTTTCCTCCCATTTAACTTTTTCCCACGGACGCACCCTCGTTTCGCAGGGGTGGAGGACGAAGGTGAGAACAATGAGGATGAGCCAGAGGCTACCGAATCTGACCCAGAGGCAATAGTTGGAGCCAAGAGGAAGACCAGAGGGGCAGTGTCCAAGGTTCCTTTCTCCTCGTTATCCTCTGAACCTTACTCCTTTGACGCCATGCGACGACTTAACCATCAATTATCGAACTCGTTGTACTTGAAGGATTCTCTTCCAGCCAAGCGCAGAGTAACTCGGAGCTCCCCCGGTGAAGATCCCCTTAACCCGGGCATCTCTACCTCCTCCGTCCATCGTGCCAGTGCTCCTCCGTCTCGTCCTTCCGACTCTCCTCGACGCCACCCTTCTCCTAACCATCCACGTGCCGGGCAATTCCGGGTTCCGTTAGTGGTCCCTGTGGCGACTTCGTCTGCTTCCAGCGGCGAGCTCCCGCCAGACTACACCGTGAATGCCGGGTAAGTTTTTTGCTATATGACTTATTTTGATGCCTGACAATTTTCAATCACCACTGCTAACCGCCTCCTCTCATCTTTCTTTTAGCACTCAAGTCACCGTCAGTGACCCGGAGAATGTAGAGACGGATAACCAAGGGACAGAGGGGCCGACTGAAAACGTAGATGCCGCGACTGGTGGTGACACTGAGAATAACCAGGAACAAGGTCCCTTGGGCGATCCACTTCACCGAGCCACCGGGTCTCCTTCCTCGTCGGAACCAGTGGACGAGGAGATCGAGGTTCTGGATACGAGGATGGGTTCTCCCAACCCGGATACTCAAACCATCCGGGTCTCGACCCCACAGGCGGGGAGAGCTCCCCCACCAGGCGATCAGGCTACCGGTTCTTCCGATGCCCAGCCCGAGGACCTTACGTTTACCCAGATGCTCGAAACCCTGCGCACCTTGAGGGCAAATGAAGAAAACATCTTGGGGGCTTTAATAGCCAAACACGAGGTAAATCCGACTAACGCTGCTTGTGTCCTTATCCAGTCCCCAAGTTCCGAGTGAATTGATTCATAATTTGCTTGGGACTTTATGATACAAGCGACTGATAACTTGCCCCTTTATCCGGCTAATCCTTCGTTGCGTCCATGCAGTCCTTCGTGACTCGATCTGAGGAGAAACTGGCAGATGCCACCAAGCTCATTGAAAAGGAGGTGGTTCTGCGTGAAGCAGCCGAGGCTGGGGCCAGGAGGAATAGGATGATAATGAGGAAGTACAGGAAAAGGGCTCACAAAGCAGAAGATGATTTAACAAGCCTTTCTGTCCAAATTGCTGACACGTATCGTGCTTTTCATGGTACGTTTCTTCCTCCGGGTTATCCTTTTGATAAATAGCCAGAATTTTCCCGACTCATGTTTCCATTATTTCAGGCCCGGACGAATTGATGCCGGATGAGGATGACATTGCCAGGCTGAAAACTATCAAGAGCGTTATCCGGCAGCTATGCGCCGGAACCAAATGGATCCTTCAGGAATTACGGTGGCCGGGTAAGGGGCATGTCGATCTGAAGAGAATGCTGGATGCCTTCTCCACTATCCCCGAGTGGATTTGGCACTGGAAACGCTCGTCCTGCCGGGTTGGAGTAACCCGAGGGCTCGCGCTTGCTAAGGCTTATTTCCCTAAGCTCGAGCTAGTGAAGCTTATGGGCGGCTTTCCAGAGTTCAAGCTTGATGGATCCAAGTTCTCGGTGAAGGATTTTCAGGCCGTCCAGAAGGAGGTCCGTTACCCGGCCAGCGTGATTGCTGACGACCTGGATGTTGATTCCCTCGTTCCTGCATATGATGCTGCTGGTGAAGCGGTTAAGTCGGATCTTCCCGAGCCGTATGATATGCTGGCTTGGTGGAAGGAGGAAGCTGCTAAGTTGAGGGCGGAGGCTGCCAAAAAGCAAGCTGAAGCCGGTTCTGCACCCGCTACCTCAACACCAGTCGTTCCACCTCCTGCGCGGGCTGGTACTACTGATCCGGGTGCTGCTGCTACCACCAGTGATGGCAAGGGCAAGGCCAAGATGGACGCCGAGTGATATCTAATATTTAATGCCTCTTCTTATGCGTCAGTCGGCCAATGTGCTGTTTAAACAATTATATTTTGGGTGGTGCGCCTGTGCACCTTTGATATCTTTTCACCGGGATTTTGTAATGTACGCTAAGGTCTTGATATACTCTATGCCTCTTCTGGCCTTTTTAAATTTATCCATTTTTGAACTCATCTGCTCTCGATATCCGGCTTTCTTTATTGTTCCTTTTATGAAACTCGGTTTCCGGGTCTCATGGGTGTTGACAAGCGGACTTGCTGCTAAGTCCCCAAGCCCCCAAGACTCGGATTTCTGGATTTTTGAGCTTTAACAATCAAACAATTTTTCTCGTTTTCGAGATCCCGAGCCCCCAAGACCCGGATTCCGAGTCTAGGAAACGTGATCTTTCAAGGAGAACGCATTTGTTTGTTGCTAGGTCCAAAAAGCCCAGAGCCGTTTCACATAGGTTTTGAAGTTATGCTTAATAATCGTTGAGTTTCCGGCTATCAGCCCTGTACTCTGCATAACTTGTGGTTTAGATGACCCTTTTGACTCTCTGATACTATAAGCCGGCTTTCGCATGGATATCATGTTGTTACATCTGTACGAAACAGGGTCAACCAAGTCCCATTGGGCTTCATGGCTGATTGTAATCGTAAGCGAGCAAATCATGCCATTTTAGTGCGAGTCACATCGAGCTTAAGTAAGAAAAGTCAAGAAAATTTGGCTCCTTTGTCCGGTTATAAGATTGTAGCCGTACTCGTTTGCGAGTAACCAGCCCTTATAACTCATAGGCATCAAGGCCGGGTCTTTGAGTTTTCAACTGTGCTATTCAAGCAATCAGCCCCGAAGACCTATATATGTACGCGACGTGCTGAGAGTGAAGAACATGATAATAACCACCTCTTTACTTGATATGAAAAAGTTAGGTCAGCAAGCCGCCTCATTAAAAACCCATCCAGTCCCCAAGGGTACCCTGGATAGGAAAAGAGTACGTCTGAAACCTGCTGCCTGTTACACCGTGCAATTCCACTTGCCAATATAATCTTTACTAAGTATAATACGGGCGTAGCTGTGCCACGTTCCATGGTCTGTCTCTTTCTTGCATAGATGAAGTGGTATGAGCGGTGTCATTAACTGTAGCCGACTCTTCCCTTGCATCTACCAAGTAATATGATCCGTTATGCAGATTCCGGCTTATGATAAACGGTCCTTCCCATGGTGGTGATAACTTGTGTTTTCCTTCGTTTGACTGTACCAGGCGCAGAACCAGGTCTCCTTCCTGGAAGACCCGGGTTTTCACGCGCCGGCTATGATACCTCCGTAGATCTTGCTGATATATGGCTGATCTTTCCAGGGCTTGTTCCCTTTGTTCTTCTAACATATCTACGGCGTCCTGCCGGGTTTTTTCATTCTCCACTTCGACGTAAGCTGATATTCGTGGTGAGTCGTGAATAATGTCACTCGGTAACACTGCTTCCGCCCCATAGACCATGAAGAAGGGTGTCATGTGAGTGGATCTGTTGGGTGTAGTGTTGATACCCCAAACCACGGAAGGAAGTTCTTCGACCCACGCGCCAGCAGCCCTGATACAGGGGACTCGCAATCGTGGTTTCAACCCGCGGAGCAATTCTTGGTTTGCCCTCTCCACTTGTCCGTTGGCCTGTGGATGAGCCACTGATGCTACATCAAGCCGGATTCCATTGTTGCCGCAGAACTTTTCCATCTCACCAAGGGACATGTTGGTTCCATTGTCGGTAATTATGCTGTGAGGATAGCCAAACCGGTAGATAATTCTTTTCAGGAACTTGACTGCTGTAGCTACTTCACAATTAGAAACTGGGATAACCTCGACCCACTTGGTAAATTTATCAATAGCCACTAAAAGATGTGTCTTCTTGCAAGGTGACATATGAAAAGGGGCCAACCATATCCATCCCCCAGACAGCGAACGGCCAAGTTAACGGGATGGTCCGTAATTCCATAGCCGGCACATGGGTTTGGCGAGCGTACCTTTGACATCCGTCACACCTTGCTACTAATCTTTCTGCATCTGCTAGAGCCGTCAGCCAGAAAAATCCGTGTCGATAAGCCTTGGCCACAAGGGATCTTGTGGATGCATGATGCCCGCAATCGCCTTCATGGATTTCCTTGAGAATCTGTCGGCCTTCTTCTGGTGCTACGCAGCGTAAAAAGACTCCTGCTGCACTTCTCTTGTACAACTCCCCATTAATGATAGAATATCCCTTTGCTCTCCGCAAAATTTGCCTTGCTAACACCTCCTGTTGTGGTAACTCGCCTCGTGATAGGTAGGCCAAAAACGGCTCTGTCCACTCGGGAATAGCGCGTATAGTGGCCACGAGCTCCGTATCCGGGTCTTTACTTGCCAGTTCCTCCTCAGACTCGATTTTAACCGATGGTCGCCATAACTCGTCCAGGAACACGTTAGGTGGAACCGGCTCTCTGCGCGAGCCGAGTCTAGCAAGGGCGTCTGCTGCTTCATTCTTTCTTCTGTCTATATGCTCCACCTCATACCCGGAAAAGCATCCTGCAACCCTATCAACCTCCCTGCGGTATGCCGCCATGGTTGCATCCTTTCTATCCCAAGTTCCTGACACCTGCTGTACCACAAGGTCCGAATCTCCAAAGCATCGTATCCTCTTAATGTTCATCTCCTTGGCTGCCTTTAAGCCATGCAGTAGGGCTTCATACTCGGCCACGTTGTTGGAACAGTCAAAGCGAATTTGTAGTACGTAACTTAATTTATCTCCTTTGGGTGACGTTAGCACCACTCCAGCTCCTGATCCCTCGTATTGCTTAGATCCATCGAAGTGCATGATCCATGACTCGGAGTTTGGAACCGTTGTAGTCATGCCTGTATGTGTCCACTCGTTAACGAAATCAATTAAAGCCTGAGATTTGATTGTTGACCTGGGCTCGTAACTGATGTGATAATCCCCCATTTCTATCGCCCATTTGGCTATTCTTCCAGTCGCATCCGAGTTCCTGATGATATCCGACATCGGTATTGAGCTAACCACCGTTATGGGGTGTTCCTGGAAATACGGCTTCAATTTCCGGCTGGCCATAAAGACCCCGAAAACCAGCTTTTGCCAATGCGGATAGCGCTGCTTTGCTTCCGACAATACCTCACTGACATAATAAACCGGCCTCTGAACTGGATAACCTTTCCCATCCTCTTTACGCTCCACGACCACTACTGCACTGACGGCTCGGGGGCCTGCTGCCACATACAGCAACATAGGCTCTTTAGGACCCGGAGCCGCTAGCACTGGTGCTTCAGATAACTGCTTTTTTAGTGCCTCGAACGCCTCATCCGCCTCCTGATCCCATACGAATTTGTCTGACTTTCTCAAGAGCCGGTACAAGGGTATTGCCTTTTCTCCGAGTCTTGATATGAATCGGCTCAAGGCTGCCACGCAGCCCGTGAGTTTTTGAACGTGCTTCAAATTTTCCGGCTTTTTCAGACTCTGGATAGCTTTGATCTTGTCCGGGTTTGCCTCAATTCCTCTCTCGGACACGATAAAGCCGAGTAATTTCCCGGCTGGAACTCCGAACACGCACTTTGTCAGGTTAAGCTTCATCTGATACCTCCTCAAGTTTTTGAACGTCTCCTTTAGATCATTAATAAACGTCTCCGCCTTCCTGGTTTTGATAACCACATCATCCACGTAGGCATGGACGTTGCGTCCAATTTGGTCCTCGAAGCACTTTTGAATACACCGTTGATAAGTTGCGCCAGCGTTCTTCAATCCAAACGTCATGGTTTATAACAGAAGGCCCCAAAAGGGGTTATAAATGATGTTTTCTCCCAATCCTCCCTCTTGAGCTTAATCTGATGATACCCGGAATATGCGTCCAGAAAGCATAATAGGTCACTTCCAGCTACTGCGTCTATAATCTGATCTATCCTTGGTAGTGCGAACGGATCCTTTGGGCAATGTTTGTTGAGACTCGTAAAATCAATGCACATCCTCCACTCATTGGTCTTTTTCATCAGTAGAACTGGGTTTGCTAACCAATCCGGGTGAAATACTTCCATGATAAAGCCGGCTGCCAATAGCCGAGCGATCTCTTCGCCTATAGCCTTCCTTCTTTCCTCATTCATTTTCCTCAAGCCCTTCTTCACGGGCCTGGACTTGGGATCTACATGCAAACTGTGCTCGGCCAGCTCTGTAGGGATACCCGGCATGTCGCTAGGTGTCCAGGCGAACACGTCTGCATTTGAACGAATAAACTCCACAAGTGCCTTCTCCTGCTCTTTTCCCAAATTAGACCCTATGGTAAATTGCTTAGTGGAATCACCTTCGACAAAATCTATCTTCTTGGTGTCTTGTGCTGCCTTGAATTTTGCTCTCTCGTCCTCAGTATTCGGCTTTTTCAGGGCTGTTCTATCATCCGGATTTACTTGAGACCGGTAATATTCGAGTTCTTCCTTTCTGCACGCTTGCTCGGCCATTACTGAATCTCCTTCGTCACACTCAGCCGCTATATCCCGGTTCCCATGTATGGTGATGGTCCGTTTAGGACCCGGGATCTTTAGCTGCAAATACACATAACACGGCCTAGCCATGAATTTAGCATAAGCCGGCCTTCCGAACAGCGCGTGATAAGGACTGCGCAATTTGACCACCTCGAACGTGAGCCACTCAACTCGATAATTATCCGTCGATTCTCCGAAAGCAACCTCCAAGGTGATCTTTCCCTCGGGGCTCGCCGAGTGACCCGGCACGATCCCATGAAAGACTGTCGAACTTTTCTATAGCTGGGACTCTTTGAGACTCATGCGTAAGAAGGTTTCCCAATAAAGGATGTTGATGCTACTTCCACCGTCCATCAGGACCCTTTTCAGTTCGTAACCATTAACCTGTGGCGCAACCACCAATGCCAAGACTCCTGGGCGCTCTATTCTTTCCGGGTGATCTCTTCTGCTCCACGTTACCTCTTGTTCCGCCCATCTCAGGTATCCCGGCACGGCCGAGGAAACCGAGTTTACCGCTTGCTTTAATGTCTCTTTGTTCCTGCTAGAAGTTCCTGTAGTATGCACATGATATTGTCCCTTTAAGTCAGGCGTACGTACCATACCGATGAAGATGTTGATCTGGCCGATCGTCACAATAGATCCGGACTCGAGGTGATCCGACTCTGGCCCCCAGCCGGAATCGTCCAGCATCTTTTCTCCTTTGGGGCCGATGTAGATCTCGCCGATGACAATATTCTCCATGTTCTTCTGAGCTTCTCCCGTGATGTAAACACCTTTGGACGCAAGCCCCACGGTGGGCGCCAACTGTCGCGGGATAATCACGGCAGACGTTACCGGGGGTAACTGATCTTGGGGCAAGACGACACAGGCGTTTGGGAGAGGGTTTAGCTCAGAGGAAAACATGATGGTAATCGATCTGGTAGCCGGCAATCAAAGTCGCCGAGTCTCCGATCTTAATATAATAACTCAACTCTCGGGTTACACGGGATGCTCGATATCAAGCGGTATTGCTAAGGTTCTTGGATCTCCCTCAACTAATCCTAGGGGGTCGGTTTATAAAGCACCCGTACCCCCTGGTTTATTCTCCAAGGCGCACCCTGGATCCTACCCGGACACGGCATACGAACCCTAACCTTCCTTTACCGTAACCCACAATCCGGGTTAATGGGCCTACAAACTTGGGCCTTCCGCAAGTTCTTTATCCTTAGCCGGATCCCGCGCAACATCCTTTGGGCCGGGTTATACCTTGGAGTTGGCCTACCGGGTTATTATCCCTCTATCAGAGAGGGAGGCGGAGGTGACGACGGTGTTGGCCTCCTCGAAGCGCATGACGTCGAGGAAGGGCCGCATCGTGGCAGCCGGGAGCCATTGACAACATAGTTCACTCGCGGAGCATGGCCTTCAACAAGTTTCTCGAACACAGGGGAACACTGCAACACATTGATGTCATTGTGAGATTCTGCCATGCCGAAGAACGCATGCCAAATCCAAGTCTCGTGATTTGCCACTGCCTCAGGTATCACGCTGCAAACTCCATGATGGCCTCATTTGTACAACCCTTTCCATCCAGATGGACAGTTCTCTCAGCTCCAGTGCATGCAAACAATGCTTGCAAGCATACTAGGAAAACATCTTGCTTTATTTGTTGCTAGGATCCAAGCAGTTTCCTCCTCATTTGGTCCTCTCAAATAGTTTCGGCCAAACACTTCCACTATTGTAGTGCAGAACTTGTACATGGATTTGATAGCCGACAACTCAGACATGCGAAGATAGTCATCCTGGCCATCTTCTGGGGCACCATATGAAAGCATTTTCATAGCAGCAGTGCACTTCTGAATTGAGGAGAAACCTACCATCCCCATGTCAGACCCCGAACCCAGAGATATACATACTGTTATGTGCTCCTAGCCATGGACTCACAAGGGCTTCAGGGTTACCAGCCCCGGCCGCAACAAACAACGACAGGCAGACCAGATTCATCGGCGCGTAGTCCGGATCCCCGGTCTACTACTCCTTGTATCCATGCTAGTCATAACCAATTATGCATACCCAAGCGTCCACGAGTCGGATGAAACTGAAGGAACAGGACCAAAGTTATACAGAGCTGCTATGTGTCCAGAAAGTGCAACAACAATCGAGGGTTACTGGGGTTACCTCGCCCCAGGCCGATCAAATCGACAGGCGAGCTCGGACATGGATCAACGGCTCCACAACCCCTCGACTGCGACAACTATGCAGGCATAGCCAAAACTGTATAACAATGAGCTCAAAACCAACAACTGATCAAAGCAGTACTCTAAACATGAAGCTTTATTAACAGGTGTTACTAGAGTATAGCTTACAAGCAGAGGTCACACGACCCAACATTACATCAGACAACGGAAGGCAAATTATGTTGCTAGTCAACAAGAACCAAAAAGGCCTAAGAGGCCGCAACATAAGGCGACGTCCCAGCCCATAGATTCCAGGCTGCTACCTGGGAACCCCGAACTACTCGTCGATGTCCACGTCGAAACACCACCGAACTGAGGAACTCCACCCTGAACCAAGTTGAAGCAAACATGAGTACGGGAGGTACTCAACAAGACTTAGTTAACCTATTATATATCTGCTATTTCGAAAAGGGTTTCATGAAGGCTGATTTGCGTAAAGCAATCTTTGTTTTGCAAGTTGAGGAAGGAATAGCACGTCTCATGGAGTATTTTGAAAACAGATGAGAAAGCTACTCAACTACTGATATCATTATCTTTTAATCCACCGAAACATATCAGCACCTCGTGCTTCAAAGATCACCTCCTCCAGTTGTTCCACACTACCTCATGCTACAAGGTAACCCCTCTCGGCATCTCCGAGGAGGCATCCTTCATCCGTTATCAACAATTTTTAAGCATTCCGTTTATGTTGTCTATGATCACAGAATCCGTCACCAAGTCGTCTTTAACCGCAGACACGGCTTTTCGAAAAGATTTAACCCTGCAGGGGTGTACAACTTTACCCACACGTACCAACCGACTCTTAGTGCCACCGGGTTGGCACTAGTCCGGGAAGTGCCGGCAGAGGGTGGTCGATTCCCGGCCTTTACCTTGTCGAACCATATCCATGAGTCAACCCAAACAGGGCCACCCCGTCAACAGGGAGTTGGCCACCTCCTGACGACACCTGTTCTGTGAGTCGGGAACAAGATCCGTGTACGTCCATCACTTGTCCCGGTCACGACCTAGTTTTCTCCAAAACATTTTCCGACTCACACGCAGATGGAAATCTCAAACTACGTGGCTCATGGATAAGGTTAAACAAGTTAGTCAGCCGGGCGGGGTTCATCGGCCCACGTGTGGCTATACGCTCAGTCTTGGCTCGAAGGCGAGAACTCGCTCCTAGGGGCATGAACAGGACAAAACGCCACAACCCATTGTGGCCTCACATCCATGTCGTGATTAGTCAAGTTATCAAAGGTAATTCAAACCATAAACACCTGACATAGAAGATTCACGCATTGACCAGATTCATCAACTCGGCATGGCTAAGCAAGACTCACAAGGTTTAGCGAAGCGCGCACAAACAAACCTACAGCTGCTAGGAGCAGTGGATCATGATAACTAGGTTATGCAGTATATAGGAGAACTCTATCTACTGACATCAAATAGTTTGGAACCGAATGCAAAGTACGAGATTCAAATCACTTTGAAATCATATATGAGCAGATAAGAGGTTATGCTTGCCTTGGTTATAAGAAAACCAGATAAAGATCTTGAGGAATAAGTGCTTGACTTGTCGGTTAGGATCAAGTATTCGTCATGGATTCGTTGGCCTTCACTTCGGAGTCACGTTCTACCGAGAGGGAAACAACACCGAAAGAGAAGAAGAATCAACCATGGCATCGATGCAATGCACAATATGTATGCATGAGCAGATTAATGCACTGAAATAAAGCCCTAGACATGATCGTTGGGTTGCCAGGGTTCGTATGTCAGTTAAACATTTTTAGTGGAATTAGTCCGAAATAGACCCCAGAGGGGGTTTCGGACGATTATGAAAGTGAGTGCAATTTTAAAAGTTCAAATGGGCTTGAAAACACCATAAACAGGTTGCAATCGTCATTTTGAGCATTTTGGTATATAACTTTTAATTTTCTAATTTTAGTGAATAAAAACTTATTTTTCCATTTTTAAATGAATAAACAACATTAAATAAATACTCATTTTTGGACTTTGTCAAACATGTGTGAAAATGACATAATTTGGTAGAGAATAATTTTCTGAACATTTTGAACATTTTTCCATATTTTTCTGAGGTGTGAAACATTAGATAATGAATTATTAAAATTAATCATTTTCTGTATTTTTTAAAGGGGTGGGGCCCACTGTCTGACTGTTTTCTTTTCAGTGAAAATTCAAAAAAAAAATCATGGCTGACAGGTGGCCTAGCTGACGCCACGCTGACGTCATGGTGACGTTAGCGGATGGCCGGAATGCCACTGCCGCGGTTCAATCCATCGAGTACGGGCGCAAACCGTGAAATTGGTACCACTACAAGGAAGAGCAGACGACGGCGAGCCAAGGAGTGGTGGCGCCGCCCAAAAAGGGGCGCCGGAAGCTCGCCGGCGAGCTTGAACGACGGCGGCACACGGTGGTCCTCGACGTCACGTCGATTAAGAGCGGGAGGGGGGATGGCGAGAGCACCGAGAGGTGCAGGAGCTCACCGTGATGACGGGAGAGGCCTCGGAGAGCTCGTGGAAGGCCGCACGGAGGAGATCGGGTGACGGCGGCGGTTGACCGGCCGCGGGGAAGAAGACCGAAGCCCGCACGATTCCTTCCCTCCCGGCTTGCACGACTCGAAGAGGAAGGAGAGGGGGACGGTGCGATGGTGTGGGCACCCTCAATTTGCTCCGGTGAGCCTTATAGCGACGGCGCCATGGCGTTGACCCAAGCTAGGGTTTCGGTAGGGCTCGTTTTTCTTCCGGTCGCGATACAGAGAGAGAGGGAGAGAGCTCGAGGTGAGGAGGGAGAGAGAGGAGAGCACGGCGCTCTCTCCTGGGAGGGGTTCACCTGTGCAGGGGAAAGGCGGCAGCAGCACGTGGCGTCGACGGCCACGGAGCTGCTCCTACTGGCACAGGTTGAAGACGGTGGTTTCGTGAAAACCCCCTGGAATTTTTTCGGAATTGCAGAGAAGCCCTTCTCCATTATAAAACAGAACAGAAAACAGGGTTTTGGGGACCTTTTTGTGAACAGAAAATTTAGCAAAAATTATTTTTGGAAAGCTTATGAAATTTCCAACAAAACCAAGTGTTGCTTTGGTGTGTTTGAAATATTTTCCAACACAAATTTTTGCGAACCAAAAGAAGTACATTTTGTGGGATTTTCTGAAACCATTTAAATTCACAACTTGAATTGTTTCAACATGGTTTAAAATTTGTGGTTTTCATGCATGTATGATATGAACACAACACCACACACTTTTGTTAGCAAAATTGGGGTGTTACAAATCTACCCCCCTTACAAGAATCTCGTCCCGAGATTCCCGAAGGAGAAGAAAGAAGGAACACCGGTTTTGAACGATCTTCTCGAACCTTACGGTTCTCTTCTCGAAGAGGTTGATCCGTAGCATCTTGAAGTATTGAACGGATACACCTAGGTAAGAGGGAAGACTCTTAGGAACTGATCTTTACGAAGATCGAGTATCTCATGGCTAACTCATGACAGGATGTTCATAAAGAACTTTTGAGTTATCAGGCATGGAACACATCAAGGTAACAGAGTGAGTAGAAGATGGTTTCAAGTTTGCAGACGATTGGTCTTGAAAGGATTTAGAATATGAGCTTTGCACAAGACTTTAAATCCTTTTGGAAAAGAAAGGTGGAACAACTTGTGACATAGAGGTTTCTTCAAATAGAAAACCAGGATGGAAAGTTTGGTCTTGAATATCACAATGTAATATCCGTAGACGAGGGAGAACACGAGAAAACACTGTAATCGTGCGTCGGAGAAAATTTGATACAAGATCATGTTCACTCTTCGGAGTGGACACGAAAGATATCGGAACTTTCACTCCGTCACAACTTTGTCGAAAACTTTGTCAAGGATCGGAATGTTACTTCACGACAGAAGATGAGTAACCACGGAATGTTTGAACACCGTAATGAAGGAGGTATTCTTGGCCACACCATAAGAATGGATAACCAATGAGGATTGAAACACCGGAAGAAAATGAGGAATCTCTTTTCTATTGTGGTTTGGACGTGACCATACATCGACCACATGGTTAAGATCCCATGGCTGAAGTAACTGACAAATTCACACAATGTATGAGAAAAACAGAACTTCAAGTACAAACAACTTGAAAAAGGAAACTGATCAAAGGCGGTTACAAAGCACCACGAGATGGTTCTCATGATGAACTTGTTTCCACTGGAAGAAAATTTTGGAGGATTGACAAAGATACATTGGAGGAATCAACTTCCAGGTTCTCCTGGATGTTCTGGATACCAATATCGAGCTTATACAAACCTTCTATAGGTAAACAAGTGGAAGTAAAACTCCGGTTTGGAAGAACGGAGATTGAAACTTCTAGAAACCACGCAGAAATTCTCACGGAGAGTGGTTGTGCTTACAGATTCAAGGGGATATGACATTAGGCCTTCCGGCTAATTGTGTCAACCACAACATCAACTATGCCATATTTTCAAATGGACCTAATCCAATACCCTTGAGGAAACACCAACCATCGTTGCTGCTTGAGATTCAGCTTAGGTTAGTGGGTTGATAACTCAGACTCAACATGTTTAATCTAAGAGATTGCACCGGTTACAATTGAGGTACATTTACTAGATTCTCAAGATATGGACTACGATGCCACGCTCAAGAAGATGAGCGAGATTGTAGAACTCATGTATTAGCAACTTGCGAAAGACGGTTGCACCTACATGGACTACTTACAATGAAACACATCAGAGTCCTTGGTGGGATGACGATTACAGAGATAACGAAGTTTTTGGACTTCTTCTCTTTCACGAACGATCAGTCAGTGGTTGGGTGTGGATACAAAACTGGTTCAAGAAATGGAGGTAGCAACCTTCCAACTCAAGAACAGTCCACACAAGCATGACTGACTTGGGGTTATTCCTGAAGGAACAAGAAAAATTTTCTCGAATCCATGGCGACAACTTTCACCATAAGCACATGGACCAGAGAAAGTCACTTCGAACATCGAGAGCACAACTTCGTGATAACACAAAGATGTTTCTCAAAAGTTTCCAACATTGATGCCAAGTGTACAACATGAGCCTCTCGCAACTTGGAGAAAATAGGAATGTCATCGATGGGCTCGAAAACACACTTATCAAAACACTTCCAAGAAGAGGGATTCATATGACATATGAACAAGGCAGAATATTGGTCAAACAAAAGGATATGAAGGTGTACTCGGGGAAACACCATGAGTAAAAGCACCATCAAGGTAAACCTTGAATCTGGACTTGATCTGATGATAGCCCAAATCAATCCAAGGGTGGAACGATAGCATGTCCACTACGGAGATACTATCCTGCTTCAACATGAGGAGAACTAGACATCCCTTAATAGAGGATCAAGTTGGGCAGAGCTTTTGCCTTTCAACTCTCCAAGTTGTTGTTTAAGCTCAACCAACTAGTCCAGGATATCCAACAGAGTTCCTTGGAGGAAGGAGTAGTTCAAAGTACCCCTTGTTTAGAAATCACGGTCAGGTGACAAACCTGGTGATACTCCTAGAAAGACAACCAGAATATCGCAACCTACCGGTATGTCTTCGAGTTAGAAAAGAATCTTGCTTTTCAAAGCAAATGATATGGTCTTGAGAGCTTTGGTACGGACCTATCTCTCTGACCAAAAGTGTGCACCGGATTGAACGGATTTGGTGACTCAGTCAACTTCAAACAGAGTGTCGGATATATACCAAATAGGGGTATAGAAGATGGTAGGCCAAGTGCCGGATTACCAGGGTGGCCTAAGTGGTAGTGGGCTTAGGTCCATTAGGCGGCCCAGTAATCTGACGCGCAGAAGCCGGATTCTAGAAGAACCCGGATCACAGCCCATGTGATCTGGCTTGGAGGAGAAGACGGATTCCTTGCTTTCCAAGTTACAAGTTACCGTAGTTTTCTAGGTTTCCTATTCCGTAAGCCCTAATCCGGCTATTATATAAAGCCGGACGGGAGATAAACAAAACAACCAACGAAGGATAGATAACATAGAAGCTTTACGCCAACTCGCCGAGAAGCTCATCCTCGTCGAGTGGTTTAGATCTAAAACCCTCACATTGTAACCCTGTTTACGGGCTTTAGTCCCAATTAGTGAGAAGTGCAGGAGTAGGCACGTCGTACTGTCGCGACGTACCGAACCTGGGTAAAATCCTGTGTTCTGTGTTACTACGCTATCCCGTTACCCCACGTCTCTACCGTAGTCTCATGCCACCCCCGTCTATGAAAACTACTACGATGTCTCGACAGTTGGCGCCCACCGTGGGGCAAACGACGTCTTGCGTAAGATTCCGATCTGGGATACTTGGCGGAATCGGAAGATCAATCACTGTCGGAAGCTTGGAGTTCGACAACGACGTCGGGCGCTTCCTCGACAACGGATCCTACATACCGGCGCAAAACCACCTGGTAAGTGCCTGCGTGTTACCGATAGGATCTGCTAACATCTTTATCGGGCTAACTGCAGAAGCAATGGGGTTTTGCGGTGGAAGCAAATTTATCCCACCCGCCCTATACCCAGTCGAAGATGACTACGATGCCGGATTCTGCTCAGATCGCCGACAAAAAAGTGATACACACTTTATCGGCATGGTGCAATCCGAAATCGCCGAAAACACGGATGACGGAAATCCCGTGCAAGAGGCAGACAACAATGCACCCGTCATGGAGACGGAAGATCAAACACCCGTCACAGAGGCGGAAGATCCGACATCCGTCAACAAGACGATGAACTCGGAAGCAGAATCCGTGCTTGCCGCCATTGAGGCGAGATTGGAGTCGGAAACCGGATCGGATAATTTCGACTCCGAAGACGAAGATGAGGACGCCTTCGTAAGAAAGGTTAAGTCCTTTCAAGAGGGTTTCCATGAAGTTCTAATGGCGAAACCGGCTGATACCACGGACGCCGGCAGCCAGGAAAGCCCTAAAACCCCTCCGCCAGAGGAAGAGAGAGAAGACGGAGAAACTTCTCCGGTATTCCCCAGTGTCAAGGAGATGACAGAAGACGAACCTGTCAAAAAACCTCCCTCTTCCAAGAAAAAGCACCGTGCTGCTAAAAAACTCCAATACAAAATCCGGAAGAAAAAATCAGCTGATCTCGCTGATGAAAACCTGGAAGTTGGAGATATTAGCGGACCAAAGGCTGCGGAGAAGAAATCCAAAGAAATCACTGCTCCACCAATGACGGAGCAGGAAGAGCAAGAGCTATTGCAAACACCAGTGGGACCAGACGAACCCCCTGAGATGCTGGAAGCCAGGAGACAAGCTTTCCAACGGCAACAACAACATCTACTCAGATCTCGGCAACATCTCCAACAAACCCATAATGACATCAAGGTCATGAAGGAAGAAATAGAGGAGTACGAAAGAAAGAATAGATCCGCGTTAAAACCTACTAGGTTACCCGGAATCGCAAGACCGGAAGAACTGCCGCCAAAAGAAAGGTTCCATAACCCATCTTGGCAAAAGCAGGTAAACGGCAAAGATGCCAAGGGAAAACCAATATACAAGACCGCAGCAGAAAACGCGGAGGCAGCGTTCGCGATTCTTAACAATGATCTGTATTCCAACGGGGAAAAACTCCAAGGGGTGTACGCTTTCCTAGGAAAAGCATTGCAACAACAACAGCGCGCCCAAGAGCGATCAGGGAGGCTGCATGATAACTCCGCCCTATGTAAGACAGCTACTTGCGCTGCTGGAGCACCTGGACCGGAAGAACCCGGGGATTCAGACAACTCAAAAGATAAAAAAGAGGATCCGAGAAAAGACAAGAAAAACCCCGACAACCGGGATGCAGCGTCTAGGACCGGATCCCATGTCCCGAAAGATGGGCATAAACCCCATGATCGGGAAGACAAACACCGGAAGGATGGCAAAATAATGCCACCTCCGAGAAACCCAGCTGAGAAAGCTGGAAGATACGATATACCTTACAGGCATGAGAGATCCCGGACACCGCCTAAGGACAAAGAAAGGCACAGGAGTAGAACTCCGCCTAATCCAAAAGGGCGTGATCACGGAAGAGATAGAAACAATCCCGGAAAAGCGCGTTCGCGCAACAATGGAAGAGAAAGGAGCAGATCCCCTTCTGTCCATTCAGCCGGAAGATATTCTGCACACATTGACAGAGCAGAAAAGGATGATCTATACTTTGGTCCTAAATGTTTTACCGACAGGATCCGAAGAATAACGCTGCATTCTGGCTTTGCCAAGGTCGGTCCAACGTACCAGAAATACACTGGCAGCACAAACCCGGATACCTGGCTCTCGGATTACTATACAGCCGTCCAGATCAACAATGGGACAGACTTAGAAGCTGTCAAGTTTCTTCCCCTAATGCTGCTGGACGGAGCCAGAGATTGGATCAATGGATTACCATCACGAACAGTCGACAGCTGGGACGATATGGCTAGAGTATTTACTCAGCATTTCCGGGGAACATACAAACGCCCGAACAGCATCAACCAGCTAAACTGTTGCACGCAATTTGAGGATGAACCATACGTGGATTTCATCTCCAGATGGACAGCAATGAAGAATAGTTGCTCTGGAGTAACTGACGTACAAGCAATGCATGCTTTCGTCAATGGCCTAAAACCCGGACTCGTACCGTTCATGGTTGGTTCCAAAAAGCACAAGGATCTCGGATCTATGCTTACAACCGCCAATGAGCATGCTGCAGCCGAGGATGACATCAGAGCAAGAGGAGGCAATATTGAATCATTGATACTTGCCAAGAAAACCCCTCGTTCTGACAAAAAAGCCACTCCAGAAACAACGACGAAACCCAAAGAGGTGAACATAGCCTTTGGAGGAGAAAAGGGAAACAAGTGGAAAGGACGCAACCCAGATCCAATCAACTACACTCCAGAGGAGTGGGGAAGGATTAAGTCGGAACCTTGCGTTCACCACTCGCAATTCGGGAAACCCACCCATACAAACGCGCAATGCCGGCTGAATAAGCACATGAAAGGCAGTGCAGGAACCGGAGGCAAGGGGGAGGGTTCCAAAAGGAAACCCGCCAAACAAAAGCCAGAAGCTGACAAAGAAGACAGTGAATCGGACACTGACGAAAAAATCCAGGAACAACAGCGTAAAGGCGAACCCAAGTTTCCGAGAGTTGTGAAGGGAATATGCCCGAGAGGCAATAATAAAATGGTTATTATCTTATTCCTTGTTTATGATGAATGTTTATTTCTCATGCTAGAATTGTATTAACCGGAAACGTTGATACATGTGTGCTTAATAAACAAACAATGGTTCCTAGTAAAGCCTCTCTTTTAACTAGCTCGTTGATTAATAGATGATCAAGGTTTCCTGATCATGAACATTGGATGTTATTAATAACGGGGTCATGTCATTAGAAGAATGATGTGATGAACATATACCCAAAGAGAATATAGCAATGCGATCAAGTCATTTAGTTTACATTGTTATATCAAACATACGAAGTAACTTATTCCTTAGACCTTGAGATCATGTCAATCACTGATACCGGAAGAGTGCTTTGATGGCATCAAACGTCACACCGTAACAGGGTGACTATAAAGGTGTCGTTAAGTATTCGGAAAGTATTAGTTGAGGATCATGGATCAAGAGTGGGATTTGTCCATCCAAATGACGGAGAGATATACTCTGGGCCCTCTCGGTGATATCACATCGAAACCGCTTGCAAGCACGTGATATGATCACAAGGATGTTATATCACGGGAACGAGAAAAGAGTACTTGTCGGTAACGAGATTGAACAAGGTATGGTTGATACCAATGATCGAATCTCGGACAAGTAAAATATCGCGAGACAAAGGGAATAGTTCACGGCGTTGTTGGTTCACACGATCACGAGAGTCATCGTTGAATATATAGGAGTCATCACGGATCTCCAGATCCCGCTGTTGATTATTGATCGGAGAGGAGTCTCGATCATGTCTATCTTATTCGCGAACCGTAGGGTGACACACTTAAGGTTCGATGACGCATTTGAGAGGATACGGAATATCGAAGAATATTTTGGACAGCACCGAAATTGTTTCGGGGAAAATTGAAATAGTTCAAGGGGTTTTTCGTCGAATGGTTGTTAATAGAATTAACAAATGATTCGAGGTGCTATATGCAAAAGTTTGTTAATAGAATTAACAAATGCTGAAATAAAGAAATAAAAAGGTTTTATTTATTTATTAAAAGAAAACCTTTGGATTTTCCAAGTGGGAAATTATGGGAGCATGAGTGGGTGTGAGTGGAGCTTCCACTCACATGAAGAGGGAAGAGGTGGGGGCACACCATGGCTGGCCGCACCCCCCTCTTGGGCTGCCTCCCCCTCCCCTATAAAAGGAGGGTGAGAGCTCCTCTTCTCCACACACTTGGCCACTTCCCTTTCCCTCCACCCGCTGCTCCATTTCATGGTCTCCGGCTTGGCGAAGCCCTGATCGTGGGATTCTTCACCACCACCACGTCGTCGTGCTGCTGGAGTTCCGAGGGATCCTCTACTTCCGCGCCCCGCTGGAACGAGGGAACGGAGGTCGTCATCAACCGTACGTGTGACCGATCACGGATGCACCGCCGGATTGCGGTGCCATCTTCTCGCTATCGGGATCGGTGTGAGTACGACTACGCCAACAACGAGATTTGATCTCGTACAACTTTGAGTCTTCGAGGGTATGTGTTCTCCTTAACCCTCTTGTTGCCCGTTGCACTTCGTCTCCTAGATTAGATCTTGGCCTTTCGGGTATCTCTCGCGTAGGAAATTTTTTGTTTTCTATGCTACGTTCCCCTTCAGTGGTATCAGAGCCGGATCTATGCGTAGATGTTTTGTACGGGTAGAACACATAGGTGTATGTGGGCGTTGATGATCATGTTATTACCTCCTTGATTATTTTATGATCTTAGTGGCATAGTGGGATGAAGCGGCCCGGACTAACCTTACATGTCCACGTACATGAGACTTGTTCCACAACTGACATGCAACTTGTATTGCATAAGTGGCTTGCGGGTGTCTGTTTCTCCTACTATAGTTAAGATCTAATCTATGAAGGGTTGTTAAAAATGTGTTTATCAACGTTGTGGTTGATGTTCGTAGGTATGAACGGTTCTATCCTCGAAAGCCCTAAGCCACGTAAAATATGCAAAAATAAATTAGAAGCGTCTAACTAGTTTTTGCTGGGCATGTGAATTGATATGGTCAATATTACAAATTTGATTATGAGATGATCTATTTTGTAAATTATTGATATACCGGAAGGTATCCATATGGTTGTCTTCTTATTGATGGACAATCAAGTTTGGGGTGCCATGGTACTTGGTACCACGCTGGTGGAATGATTGAGATCATACCATAATGCACTTGATGGAGATCAAGTGCAAGGAGGACCATATCATATCACGTTATCCTTACATGTGATGTATGTGATGTTAATCCTTTTTATGCATCTTGTTTTGCTTAGATAACGTTGGTAGCATTATAAGATGATCCCTCTCACTTAATATCAAGATAATAATGTGTTCTTCCTTAAGTATGCACCGTTAAGAAAGTTCGTCGTTTCGAGACACCACGTGATGATCGGGTGTGACAGACTCAACGTTCGCATACAACGGGTGTTTTCAAGCCTAGCATGTACAGACATGGCCTTGAAACACAAGCAATACTACGGTTCTACTTGGCGAGCCTAGCATGTACAGACATGGCCTCGGAACACGTAACCGAAAGGTAAAGCATGAGTCATATGGATGATATGATGAACATGTCGATGTTCGCCTTTGAAACTACATCATCTCACGTGATGATCGGTTTTGGTGTAGTGAATTTGGTTCGTGTAATCACTAAAGACGACTAAGGGGGATGTTGTTTTTGAGTGGGAGTTCATGGTTTAATTTTTGAATTAACTTGAACTTATTTATCATGAACAACAAATCAAAGTGAATTTGCACAAATTGTAGTATTCATTGGCATCCACATAACTACCTTACACTTAGATTGTTAATTGAGATATAACTGTTATGATCTGGTAAATACCATTTAAGATTGGTACCGTATTAGTGAAATTTAAAATTGAGTCCTATTGTAGATTTTTGGTATTTCCTACCTAGCTCCATGTGGTTAATGATTGATTAATCTAGAGAGCAAATAATTCCTACTTAGAATCCAGAGTCATGGTTGCTTCCGTATTACTTTATCTTCAAAAGAATGTTTTGTTGATCAAGGTGATTTAGGAACTGAAAAGAGTTGTTTTCAGAAACAATCAAGTGAAAGATATATTGATATCTAGAAACTTATTTGTGGCAACATGACTGAGTATAATTTAGCGTGACAATGTTTGCTTATATTATCTGAATATATGCAAATTTAGCGTGACAATGTTTGCTTATATTATCTGAATATATGCAATGATTGAAGACGCTAGGCGTTTGAATATTCCAAGAAGTTGGGCGCTCAAAATTATCCTCTAAATCCCTTCCTTCGAGCTATAGTAACTTAATCATAAAATTGTTATGATGGGATGGATTAGAAGTATGGGTAAAGTATTTTACCTTACTTGGAAACTGTTAAGAGTGGAATCTAGAAGAATGCTATTAATATGGTGATATTAGTAGAACAATCAAACTCAAAGTATGAATCAATGGGTGATAGTATATGACTAACACGCCAAAGAAAATGAGCTAGTAAGACTAGCATTGTTTGATGTTGAATGATTCTTCTATAAAGGAAAGGGAATATTGAAAATAGAATTACAAATAGATATATGGCAGAAAAGAAGATAACTGGAAAAGTCCAGCTCAGGAGTATATACTTGATATACAAGTTATAGATGTATTACTAGTTAACAAAGTATTTTTGGTATTTTGATACCACACTGGTTGGTATGAGTTGTCATACAAAGCAACGCAATGAAAGAAATACAAGGGCCTAAAAGGAACTAGTAATAGATGTGGAATCGATTATGACAAGAACATAAATAAAGTGTTATTGTGTTCATTGTCGTATCGAACCAACCAGTCAAGATTTATTTGAAGAACTTAATAATTTGTTATTTTGTTCTAGTCTTTTGTGAGAACAAATGAGATTGTTCAACCTATGATCATATTCCATAATTGATGGATATGCTAATATAAATCATGTTGGTAAAGTAAACATCTATAAGACTAAATGCTAAACGTTGCAAGACGTTGAAGAGTTTCACTTAAATTGTGACACCACCATTTTAGTTCATATCGGAAAGGAAAACATGAAGGAACTCCATATTGATGGACTTCCGGAGTCATTTTATTGACGCTTGTGAGACCTCTTCCAAAAGATGACTAGAATTCCGTTCTTAGGCCAAAGTAGAATGGACGACTAATTTAGTGGAGATTATACATATTGATGTATATAGTCCATTATGTGTAGTCATGTATGGTGGATTAATTTTTCCTTCATAAAATTCTGTCGATGATTTAAGTAGTATATCTATTTAAAGGGAACAGAGTTTGACATTTTGAATTGGTTCAAAAGGTTCTTAATATGAAGTTAAAATCAATGTAACAAGATAATCAAGTATTTATGATTGGATCATAAAGGATAAAGTTTGAGTTACAAGTTTAGCAAAACATCTGAGAAGTTGCAGAATTGTTCTACGACTTATACTTCTCGAATACCCCACATTAGATTGGAGTATTCAAAAGACAAAATCAAACCCTGTTTGACATGGTAAGATTAATAAAATTGCCATTATAATTTTGTAGTTTATACATTAAGGACAACCGCTTTTACACTGAAAAGAGCACCATCATGATCCGCTGAAATTGACAACATATAAGATATGGTTTGGGTAGTGACCCGAATTGTCACTTTCTTAAGTTTTGGTATGCATAGCATGTGTAAAATGTTTACAACCAAAATAGGATAAATATATATTTATAAGGTTATCCCAAATAAAACATTGGGTATTTCTCCTATCACTGAACCAAAAGACAAATGTTGTTTGTCAGAAAGGGTTGATTTCTCGAGAAAGTAGTTCTTGCGAAACAAGTGAGTGGGAGCACAGTACAAACTCAACGAGGTTAGAGAATCTTCGTTATCATGTCAAGAGTAGCGCAGCACTGGAAGTTTTTCCGGGATTTACTATTTTGACTAAGTAGAAGACACTACAAATGTTGTAGATACTTCAAATGAGTTTGCGAACTGTACCAGAAAAGTCCAAAAACTTTGTACTTAGAACAACTTGTGGTTTAAGTGTAAAGTGTTGTTTTGACAACAAAAGGACCTGGACCTTATAAAGGAAGCAAATGATGGGCCCTGACTTCGTAAAACTGACTATGAGTCATTATATCCGCCATAGTATCCTTGTATGAATATCAAGTATGTGACTTGGTAGTCCTTTCGATAGGCATGATGCCTAACGATAGCAAAAAGGTCTATATAGCGACAAAGACATGGATTTTACATCCTTTGAAAGTTGTACTTATCGAAAAGTTGTTTTCGACGAAGTTCAAAGAGTTAACTACTACAAGATTTTGATCTTCCGTAGTGATGCTTTAGTCTTTGCGGATAGTTCTAGCAAAAAGTTACATATTATGATATGGCAGTTGAATAACAAAACCAACTCTCCTCTCGAGGAAGTTTGATCAAGGATGTGTACTTGACACAGTCTGAGAGTTTTGGAAAATTCAAAAGGTTGCTAGAAAGGTATACACACTTCAATGGTTGAAATGAGCATAACGAAGTTGAAATCTTTACCTTAATGAAGTTATCAAAAGAGTTTGATTCCACCATGAACGATAAAGATGCTTGTAAAGTTACAAGAAATTAAGTGGGAGCGCTATGACATATTTCCAATACTTTATGTAGATGACATATGGTTGATTGGAAAATATGTATTTTAAATTAACACTATTAAGATTTTCATATTGATGAAAGGCTTAGAAGATATTGGGCATCGATATCTATAAAAGATGGATTGAAGCGCCTGATATGATTGAAGCCAAATTACATAGATGAAATATTGAAGTAAGTCAATATGAAAATGACAAGAAGGAGTTCTTGTCACATGGAAAATAATTGAGCAAGATTCATGTGTTTTGACACATGATGAGCATCATTGAAATTGAGATTTCTAAGTCATGTTTCCATGCTATGTACACAACTAGATGAGTCCTATGCTATAAAATGTTATAGCAGGATAATTCATATGATGATTAGACAACAGTGGGAGAGATCCTCGTGTCATTTTAGAAATGCTAAGGATATGTTTTCCTATATAGTAATGACAAAATATTAGTTGTGATATGTTACACTAATAATCTTGTCATTTATTCAAGTAATTTTATCTCAATTAAAATATGTGATGAACGGTAGCACAATAGGATGGAAGAAAGTTCCATGCTGGATTTGAAAGAGTTTCAAAATTAAAATATTGTGACAGATACTACAACAAAGGCTAAAGTATATCGTTGTGTTGACAACTGATTATAAGCGTACTTTGTGTCAAGGAGTTCTTTACTGAACTTGGTGAATTTCCAAGAATGCTGAAACTATGAAGCTACATTTTCACAATGTTAGTAACATCAGTTTAAGCTGAGGAATTAAGGTATCACCGGAACTTGGTGAGTTTCCAAGAATGCTAACACTATGAAGCTACATTTTCACAATGTTAGTGACATCAGTTTAAGATGAGGAATTAAGTTTTCACCAATTGACCATATATATACAAAGCCATCTCATTAGAGAATGAGTGATGCATGTAGACGCAAAGAACATGCAAATACAATAGGACCTGAACAGTTCAGATCTTTTTGATAATGTTTACCACATGCGAAGCATGGTAATAACACTGGTACGCCATATGTGTTAAGTGCTTACAGACTAGATTATTGACTCTAGTGCAAGTGGGAGACTGAAGGGAATATGCCCGAGAGGCAATAATAAAATGGTTATTATCTTATTCCTTGTTTATGATGAATGTTTATTTCTCATGCTAGAATTGTATTAACAGGAAACGTTGATACATGTGTGCTTAATAAACAAACAATGGTTCCTAGTAAAGCCTCTCTTTTAACTAGCTCGTTGATTAATAGATGATCAAGGTTTCCTGATCATGAACATTGGATGTTATTAATAACGGGGTCATGTCATTAGAAGAATGATGTGATGAACATATACCCAAAGAGAATATAGCAATGCGATCAAGTCATTTAGTTTACATTGTTATATCAAACATACGAAGTAACTTATTCCTTAGACCTTGAGATCATGTCAATCACTGATACCGGAAGAGTGCTTTGATGGCATCAAACGTCACACCGTAACAGGGTGACTATAAAGGTGTCGTTAAGTATTCGGAAAGTATTAGTTGAGGATCATGGATCAAGAGTGGGATTTGTCCATCCAAATGACGGAGAGATATACTCTGGGCCCTCTCGGTGATATCACATCGAAACCGCTTGCAAGCACGTGATATGATCACAAGGATGTTATATCACGGGAACGAGAAAAGAGTACTTGTCGGTAACGAGATTGAACAAGGTATGGTTGATACCAATGATCGAATCTCGGACAAGTAAAATATCGCGAGACAAAGGGAATAGTTCACGGCGTTGTTGGTTCACACGATCACGAGAGTCATCGTTGAATATATAGGAGTCATCACGGATCTCCAGATCCCGCTGTTGATTATTGATCGGAGAGGAGTCTCGATCATGTCTATCTTATTCGCGAACCGTAGGGTGACACACTTAAGGTTCGATGACGCATTTGAGAGGATACGGAATATCGAAGAATATTTTGGACAGCACCGAAATTGTTTCGGGGAAAATTGAAATAGTTCAAGGGGTTTTTCGTCGAATGGTTGTTAATAGAATTAACAAATGATTCGAGGTGCTATATGCAAAAGTTTGTTAATAGAATTAACAAATGCTGAAATAAAGAAATAAAAAGGTTTTATTTATTTATTAAAAGAAAACCTTTGGATTTTCCAAGTGGGAAATTATGGGAGCATGAGTGGGTGTGAGTGGAGCTTCCACTCACATGAAGAGGGAAGAGGTGGGGGCACACCATGGCTGGCCGCACCCCCCTCTTGGGCTGCCTCCCCCTCCCCTATAAAAGGAGGGTGAGAGCTCCTCTTCTCCACACACTTGGCCACTTCCCTTTCCCTCCACCCGCTGCTCCATTTCATGGTCTCCGGCTTGGCGAAGCCCTGACCGTGGGATTCTTCACCACCACCACGTCGTCGTGCTGCTGGAGTTCCGAGGGATCCTCTACTTCCGCGCCCCGCTGGAACGAGGGAACGGAGGTCGTCATCAACCGTACGTGTGACCGATCACGGATGCACCGCCGGATTGCGGTGCCATCTTCTCGCTATCGGGATCGGTGTGAGTACGACTACGCCAACAACGAGATTTGATCTCGTACAACTTTGAGTCTTCGAGGGTATGTGTTCTCCTTAACCCTCTTGTTGCCCGTTGCACTTCGTCTCCTAGATTAGATCTTGGCCTTTCGGGTATCTCTCGCGTAGGAAATTTTTTGTTTTCTATGCTACGTTCCCCTTCAAGTTGATGGAGAAGCAATGCTAACTTTCTTAGCAACCCCGTCAGCAAAGGTGGCAAAAAGAACACTTCGAGAAATAAACGCGGTTGTTCCGGCAACCCCGAAATTCTTGAAGTACTCCAACACACCGATAATCTGGGATCAGTCTGATCATCCCGGAAATATCCCTGAACCCGGCACACAAGCTCTTGTTGTAAGCCCTATTGTTCAAAATACTAGGCTAAGAAGAGTGCTGATGGATGGAGGATCCAGCATTAACATAATGTACCTGGATACACTGAAGCATCTTAAGATTTCTGAGTCTCAGCTCAACTACAGCAACATACGCTTCCATGGTATCGTCCCTGGCAGGCAAGCACGATCCCTAGGAGAAATTTCCCTAGATGTCACCTTCGGAGATAAAGATCACTTCCGGCAGGAAAAAGTATCCTTCGAAGTAGTGCCGTTCGAAAGCGTGTATCACGCAATACTCGGACGTCCAGCTTTCGCCAAATTCATGGCAAGATCCTGTTATATTTATAACAAGCTGAAGATGCCAGGACCCAAAGGAGGAGTAATCACTATAGCTGGTGATTTCAAGCTCGCAAACGAGTTGGAGAAAGAAAACGCCCTTTGCGCTCAGAGAGTCATAGCAAAGGAAGAACTGAAGGAATTAGCCAAGGAAGTATCACCGTCAGAAATGCCGGCAGGAAAAGAAACTCGGAAACCAATAGACAGCTTCAAGGCATCCGAGAATACAAGACAGGTAATCCTAGATCCCAAAGATCCGACAAAATTTGTCGTCGTAGGGACTGGGATGACTGACAAATAGGAAGGCGAGCTCATCAAGTTCCTCCGTGAGAACTGGGATATTTTTGCCTGGTGTCCAGCTGACATGCCAGGTGTACCTAGGGAACTTGCTGAGCACCAACTTAAGGTTATTCCTGGATCAAAACCCGTCAAACAAGGTCTCCGTCGATTTGACGGAAGAAGACGGAAGGCTATTGGCAAGGAAATTATCCGGCTTTTAGCAGCGGATTTCATCAAGGAAGTGATCCATACTGACTGGTCCGCAAATCCGGTATTAGTACCGAAGAAAGACACTACTGCTCTTAGAATGTGTATAGATTACACAGGCTTGAACAAATTGTGTCCGAAAGATAGGTTTGCATTACCGCGAATCGATCAAATAATAGATGCCACAGCAGGCTCTGAGCTTTTGTGCTTTTTGGATGCATACTCCGGGTACCACCAAATACGCATGAAAAAGGAAGATCAAATTAAGACTTCTTTCATAACCCCATACGGGACGTATTATTACGTAACCATGCCGTTTGGCCTGAAGAACGCAGGTGCAACCTACCAACGTTGCATGCAACGTTGTTTGCATAGTCAGATTGGAAAAAATGTCCATGTTTATGTGGACGATATTGCTGTCGTAACCAAGGAAAAAGATACACTCCTTGAGGATTTGCGAGAAACTTTCGAAAACTTACGCACCTACAAGATGAAGTTGAATCCATCTAAGTGCGTATTCGGGGTTCCCTCAGGAAAACTTCTGGGTTTCATCGTTTCTCACAGAGGAATAGAAGTTAACCCGGAAAAGATCAGGGCAATCTTGAACATCACAAAACCTACCTGCGTCAAGGATGTCCAAAGATTGACGGGTTCCGCAGCTGCCGTTAGCAGATTTATTAGTCGGCTGGGGGCTAAAATCCTAACACTATACAAGTTGTTGAAGAAATCCGACAAAGTCAAGTGGATAGCAAAGCTTTGGAATACATAGCAGTTATGTCTCTTCTATACTTAGTTCAATATCTATGTAAACATCTTTTGAGATCATGAAATAAAGTTGTTGGATTTCTGGTATCCATGTTTTTTACAAGTTTACTATAGTAAAAGCATGTTTCCACCTTCTCTATTTCCCAATGATCTTACAAAATACTCAATGTTAACCCGAATTGTGCCTACGTACTCGGCGTTAAGAAACTGGATGTTTTTTCAGCCTGCTAACGGCTAAAGGAAACTTGAATTGCCTGCGTGCCCAAGTTTCGGTCAAAAAATTCCTTGTTTCTCTAAGCATTATCTGATTGCGTATGTGTTGGGTTACTGGAGCTAGTTAGTAAAAATGCCTTTAGCATGGTCCATGTTTCCGAGTTTAAACTGATTGGTTACGCCCAGTTACTCGGCATGACGATTCATATTGCTATTTGAGCCATTTCAAATACTAAGGACAGTTAAAACATATATGCCAGAGAACTTAGAAGATAAAGGAATAGTAACATCTGAAAAACCTTGCAAAAAATTTCATAATTAAAAACTGCAAAAGGCGGAATTTTTCATTCATACAGATAGAAGCATTACATTGTAGATTACATTGAAAGTACAGTAATGCTCCTATTGTCTATTTTTGCTATCCAGGTCAAAGGTAGCCCTTCAAGCATCTGATTCCTCCTCGCTGTTGTCGTCCTCGGGGATTGGAGGGATCTCCTCTTCTGGATAATTGACAGAAATATTTACCATAGAGGCAATCTGGGTGGCGTGGCCTTTGATTTCATCAAAGATGGTATTTCGCTGAGTGTCCGTGTATCCTTGAGGGACACCGGACGCCACGCGCCAGGATTTAGCACCGGGGTAGTGCATGCGCATAAGGCCGAGTGCCATACGCGCACCACCCCGTGCAGCGGAACGCAGGATAGAATCCCTGGATTCCGCCACCTCCATGATGGCTCCCGGAAGTTTTTCAACCTCCGAGAACTCCCCAGTCCTTGCGGGAAGAAACTTGTTCACCAGCTGCATTCCAGCAGCACGGATCGAAGTCCACATCTTCCCAAAGGCTTGGATCCCTTCAAGCCGGGTACCATCTGGGATATCCCCTGTTTTTTCCGACAAAACAATCAAAAGTGTTAGGCAAAAAACAGAGAAGAAAAACAAGATAAAAAAGGTAACGGAAAATTACCGATAAGCTTGTCGATCTCGGAGATTTCCTCCAGGCGAAGGTTCAGAGCATTTTCTAAATCCTGAATAGTGGATTTATCCTTCTCCGCCTGCTCAGAAGCCTTGGAGTTGGCAACTCCAAGGGCCAAGTTGCTGGCCTCCAGATCCTTTTGAGCCTTCACAAGATGCTTGTGAAGCTCCAAATTCTCCTTTCGGAGATTCTCGGCATTGCCGGCATCTTCAGCTATTTGCTTGGCCTTAGCCAAAGCAGCTGGAAAGCAAAGAAAATTCCGGGTTTAGAAAATTTCCGGAATAAGTACTTAGACAAAAAATTGAATCGCAAACCTCAGAGGAAAAATGTGTACCTGATGTTTCCGACAAAGCGAGCTGAGACGACGCCAGTTCCGTCTCTCTCTCCTCAAGAATAGAAAGAAGATTTCTAATCTCCTTATTCTTGATGGTGAGTTTGTTGAAAACTTCCATGTTTATGGCTTCGGCGGTTTGCTGCAACGTAGCAAGGAAAAGAATGGTTACAAAAAGCATCAAAGCAAAACAGGCATGCAGTTTTGTTTAATGCTTGGGGGCTAGAGTTACATACCTGGCTCATTCGTTGCAAACCCGCCAAGTTTTCCTTGAACTCCGTTGCGTATTCCGCAAAAGCAGTTCCGGCCGCGCTTAGGCCGTCATTGATAATCTTGAAGTCCTTGTCAAAGGTGGGAATTTCTTCATCGAAAGTCCGAGAAAATTTCTCCGCCTCTGGAGCCGCCCTTTCCCTCGTGTCTGTGTCCGACACAACGGGCTGGCTGGGCTCTGACGGCCTGGTCGTGGGGGCTGCAGCGTGCTCTTCCGCCATCGAGGACGGTGTGTCCGGGGCGACGGCGGGAGAAGGTTGGCTGCCTCGGCTGGAAACAACTTTGTGTTTCTTGAGCTTCTTCGGCTTTAGGCTGGAGGGAGGCAGGCTAAAAAACAAAAAACCCGGAAAAGTTAAAACACGGAAGATGGATGAAAAGTTCTCATGAAAGAAAAAGAACCCAGATGAAAGAACCTGGAAGTGGCGACGGGGATTCCGTCAAGGTCGATAATTTCCTCAGAGGAAGTAATCTTCTTGCGCTTGCGTCCACCTGTAGCAGCGGTGCGCAGCGCGTCCAGCTCAGCCTCGGAGACCAATTCGAATCTGGAAGATCCGCGAACTGTCGGACAAACAAAATCAGAATCAGAAGCTAGAAAATCCGAGAAAAAAATAAAACTATACCCAAATGACTGAAAAATTACCTTGGGAACCGGATTGTCGGCCGTATACATTGGCCGACTCGCTTCGTATTGGTCGCGTGATACGACCAACTGGTTGATGCGCCGTCGAAGCTCCTTTGCGGGCCAATCTTTGGTGGTTGTCCGCATTGGATCCTTGACTCCCGTGTATTCGCACAGGAGACGGCCACTGTGGTTGGCCAATGGCTGAATTCGCCTAGTCAGCCAGCATAGAACCGTGTCCATGCCGGTTAGAGGCGGATCCAAGGAGGTGAGCTTGGCGATGCGCCGCTTGATCCTTAGTAGATCAGGCGGCAGGACTTGGACGGCTTCTGTTCCCCAATTCTCTTGGGGAACAGCAGCGGTGTTGGCGAAAGGTGGAACCCCGATGGCCTTTTTTGGAAAAGGCACATCGGGATGATAAAAGAAAGAACTCGTCCAAAATTTGACGGATTCTGATGTCTTGATCTTGGGGAACCAATCTTCCCTAAACCTCCGAAGAGTAAAGGAGATGGTCCCGCAAGTCGGAAGTGCGCCCTCCGAGGAGTTCCGCTTAACTCCGAAACAATACATCCAGAAATCTAACCTAGGCTCTAAACCTAAGTAACCCTCGAATAGGGCCTGGAACCCGGCCAAATAAAGAATGGAGTTGGGTGGCAGGTTGTGGGGTTGGATGTTGTAGTGATAAAGGACTTGGAGGAAAAAAGCGGAAGGGGGGAGCCCCATGCCTCTTAGAAGGTGGGAAGAAAGGAGAACCCTTTCGCCATCTCTTGGCGCCAGCTCGTTCTCGTCTTCGGGGAGCCGCCATTTCCCTTGGAGGATCAGGCCCTCTTTCTCCAAGTTTGGAAGAAGAGCCGGGGGAATGCTGCAGGCAACCCAGTTGCCTGCAGATTCCGCCTCTTCATCTGCTCCGGTGACGGAGGCGGTGGCCGCTTCTGCGGCGGCGAGCTCGTCACCGACGAGCTGGATCTTCTCCTCCGCCGTTTCAGGGGCGAACGGCGGGGAGGCGGCGGAGCTAGCGCCCGCAACGTCCGCGGCGGCGGAAAGATTTTCCCCGCCCGCCGCGGAGGCCGCGGATTTCTCCGGCTCGTCGCCGGCGTGCTTGGGTGACCCAACTTGGGGATCTAGGTCGCTGCTGAGGTCGTTGATGGCGGCGCGAGTGGGCGAAGACGGTGAGCCTGCCATTTTCGGGCGGCGCAGTTCGTTTCCGGTGCTTGGAGGTGAGGAGTACTCGGGACAGTGCGTCGCTTGGGAGCTTGTGCGCGTCAATGGCGAGAGCGGTGAGAGTGCGGAAGGTTTTCGTTGAGGACGAGGATGGCTATTTATAGCTAGAAATCCGTCAAGATACGCGCCAACGGCTATTTTGACCGTTGGATGTTTGCCGCGTGTCACTCGCCGGAAAATCCGGGAAATGAAACGACGGGGTAATGCTGGTTATCTCCTCGTTTCCCGCGAGAATCTGTCAGAGATATGTTTCTGGGTTTTTTCCGAGTAAATCTCAAACGTCGCTTACGTCAGCATGGTTGAGTGCGCTGACGTAGGAAGTTTCTTCTCCGCGAAGGATCGTGAGAGAAAAGCCGGATTTTCAGGATTCCGAGTTTCATGCCACCATCTTTTTCAAAAGAAGAATAAGAAGAATCAAGACTGCTGAATCAATATTTCTCGGACAAAGAATATTTGGCGAACGACGGAGAATCAGAGTTTCGATCCTTCTTGGGGGCTACTCTCGGATATATACCAAATAGGGGTATAGAAGATGGTAGGCCAAGTGCCGGATTACCAGGGTGGCCTAAGTGGTAGTGGGCTTAGGTCCATTAGGCGGCCCAGTAATCCGACGCGCAGAAGCCGGATTCTAGAAGAACCCGGATCACAGCCCATGTGATCTGGCTTGGAGGAGAAGACGGATTCCTTGCTTTCCAAGTTACAAGTTACCGTAGTTTTCTAGGTTTCCTATTCTGTAAGCCCTAATCCGGCTATTATATAAAGCCGGACGGGAGATAAACAAAACAACCAACGAAGGAGAGATAACATAGAAGCTTTACGCCAACTCGCCGAGAAGCTCATCCTCGTCGAGTGGTTTAGATCTAAAACCCTCACATTGTAACCCTGTTTACGGGCTTTAGTCCCAATTAGTGAGAAGTGCAGGAGTAGGCACGTCGTACTGTCGCGACGTACCGAACCTGGGTAAAATCCTGTGTTCTGTGTTACTACGCTATCCCGTTACCCCACGTCTCTACCGTAGTCTCATGGCACCCCCGTCTATGAAAACTACTACGATGTCTCGACACAGAGGCTGGGTGACCAGTAGTGCTAAGAAGGATACAGATGTATCTTAGTTTTCCAAAGCAATAAGAATTGCTAGGAATAGCAGATACACATGTCGATGAACAGACCCATCATTCTCAAGCATTCAAGCTTCGAGGAAGGGGGAGTGAAAATGTGTAAGAGCATCACTTCATCGGTGAGGCCATGAAACTCAACACGACCTCTTGATATAAAGGAGTGTGATACTCGAAGGTAGAACAGAACAGAAACTAATAAAACTTCTTTATTCTGTGAATTACAAAACTTTGACCTGGTTCTTAGGATGAACGAGGTTCTGGAGTTTGTTTCTCCTGATATTCCAAGGTGGAATGTTTTGACAGAAAACAAAAGCAAATGCATTGGAAGAATCCAACACCATATGTAACTTGGTGTCCAAACGACGGATGGAGTTCGGGAAGAAGCTAAGAGTAGGAACGTGCTCTGAAAAATCCTGAGATCACGTTGGATGCACAAGGTCATACTCATTTGTAGAACCCATTCCAAAAGGTTGGTATAGATGAAATAAGAACAAAGACGTAGATGCCATGATGATCACTCATGTGGTGATCCCTTTTGGTTCCAGAAGAAAGCCTATAGCTATTGGAGTTGAGATTACCTAGCCATCCTGAGGTAGAATAGATTCCTCAGGATCCAAAGAAACAGAACTTGGGTTAAAGGTCAGCATCCTGTACTGATGGCATGAGCATCACCTGGTTATGAAACCACATGACTCAACTCACCGCAATTCAGCACATTCCGGGACCTTCGGTTCAAGTCCAAGATTAAAAACCAAAACAAAGGAGTAACTACTCTCTTAGTGTCTTGAGGAACACTAGGAATAGCAATCACGGAGTATCTTTCCAAAGAACAACGATAGCTCCGGAAGAACTTGAGCAGAGAATAACAGATATATTCGAGATGTAAAGGAAATCTCGAGGTTCTGGATTTTGAAACTTGGAGCATGTAAGAATGTGGAATCCGGACAACTCTGAGAGATTGGGATGGAAAGGAAATCTCCCAGTTTAAGAGATAACGGAACATGGAACACACACGACTCTAGAAACTTTAAAACTAGGTCAACTTGGTTAAAAGACGTCCTTGCCAGAGAAGGCACCTAGGTTTTGAATGACTAGAAGGGATAGCAAAACCTTTTCAAATCAAAACAGGTAAGGTGACCCAGAGTTAGAGCGATACCAGATAAGGAGTAAAAAGAATCCTAAGAAGGTTTTTCACATCTCATTTGAGGTTTCAAAGTAGTTTTCACAATCACTAGACTCGACATCGACCAAGCAATAAGGTTTTCTACAGGCAGTCCTGCTCTGATACCATGACTTGTCAGACCCCGGACCCAGAGATATACATACTGTTATGTGCTCCTAGCCATGGACTCACAAGGGCTTCAGGGTTACCAGCCCCGGCCGCAACAAACAACGGCAGGCAGACCGGATTCATCGGCACGTAGTCCGGATCCCTGGTCTACTACTCCTTGTATCCATGCTAGTCATAACCATTTATGCATACCCAAGCGTCCACGAGTCGGATGAAACTGAAGGAACGGGACCAAAGTTATACAGAGCTGCTATGTGTCCAGAAAGTGCAACAACAATCGAGGGTTACTGGGGTTACCTCGCCCCAGACCGATCAAATCGACAGGCGGGCTCGGACATGGATCATCGGCTCCACAACCCCTCGACTGCGATAACTATGCAGGCATAGCCAAAACTGTATAACAATGAGCTCGAAACCAACAACTGATCAAAGCAGTACTCTAAACATGAAGCTTTATTAACAGGTGTTACTAGAGTATAGCTTACAAGCATAGGTCACACGACCCAACATTACATCAGACAACGGAAGGCAAATTATGTTGCTAGTCAACAAGAACCAAAAAGGCCTAAGAGGCCGCAACATAAGGCGACGTCCCAGCCCATAGATTCCAGGCTGCTACCTGGGAACCCCGAACTACTCGTCGATGTCCACGTCGAAACACCACCGAACTGAGGAACTCCACCCTGAACCAAGTTGAAGCAAACATGAGTACAGGAGGTACTCAACAAGACTTAGTTAACCTATTATATATCTGCTATTTCGAAAAGGGTTTCATGAAGGCTGATTTGCGTAAAGCAATCTTTGTTTTGCAAGTTGAGGAAGGAATAGCACGTCTCATGGAGTATTTTGAAAACAGATGAGAAAGCTACTCAACTACTGATATCATTATATTTTAATCCACCGAAACATATCAGCACCTCGTGCTTCAAAGATCACCTCCTCCAGTTGTTCCACACTACCTCATGCTACAAGGTAACCCCTCTCGGCATCTCCGAGGAGGCATCCTTCATCCGTTATCAACAAGTTTTAAGCATTTCGTTTATGTTGTCTATGATCACAGAATCCGTCACCAAGTCGTCTTTAACCGCAGACACGGCTTTTCGAAAAGATTTAACCCTGCAGGGGTGTACAACTTTACCCACACGTACCAACCGACTCTTAGTGCCACCGGGTTGGCACTAGTCCGGGAAGTGCCGGCAGAGGGTGGTCGATTCCCGGCCTTTACCTTGTCGAACCATATCCATGAGTCAACCCAAACAGGGCCACCCCGTCAACAGGGAGTTGGCCACCTCCTGACGGCACCTGTTCTGTGAGTCGGGAACAAGATCCGTGTACGTCCATCACTTGTCCCGGTCACGACCTAGTTTTCTCCAAAACATTTTCCGACTCACACGCAGATGGAAATCTCAAACTACGTGGCTCATGGATAAGGTTAAACAAGTTAGTCAGCCGGGCGGGGTTCATCGGCCCACGTTTGGCTGTACGCTCAGTCTTGGCTCGAAGGCGAGAACTCGCTCCTAGGGGCATGAACAGGACAAAACGCCACAACCCATTGTGGCCTCACATCCATACCGTGATTAGTCAAGTTATCAAAGGTAATTCAAACCATAAACACCTGACATAGAAGATTCACGCATTGACCAGATTCATCAACTAGGCATGGCTAAGCAAGACTCACAAGGTTTAGCGAAGCGCGCACAAACAAACCTACAGCTGCTAGGAGCAGTGGATCAGGATAACTAGGTTATGCAGTATATAGGAGAACTCTATCTACTGACATCAAATAGTTTGGAACCGAATGCAAAGTACGAAATTCAAATCACTTTGAAATCATATATGAGCAGATAAGAGGTTATGCTTGCCTTGGTTATAAGAAAACCAGATAAAGATCTTGAGGAATAAGTGCTTGACTTGTCGGTTAGGATCAAGTATTCGTCATGGATTCGTTGGCCTTCACTTCGGAGTCACGTTCTTCCGAGAGGGAAACAACACCGAAAGAGAAGAACAATCAACCATGGCATCGATGCAATGCACAATATGTATGCATGAGCAGATTAATGCACTGAAATAAAGCCCTAGACATTATCGTTGGGTTGCTAGGGTTCGTATGTCAGTTAAACATTTTTAGTGGAATTAGTCCGAAATAGACCCCAGAGGGGGTTTCGGACGATTATGAAAGTGAGTGCAATTTTAAAAGCTCAAATGGTCTTGAAAACACCATAAACAGGTTGCAATCGTCATTTTGAGCATTTTGGTATATAACTTTTAATTTTCTAATTTTAGTGAATAAAAACTTATTTTTCCATTTTTAAATGAATAAACAACATTAAATAAATACTCATTTTTGGACTTTGTCAAACATGTGTGAAAATGACATAATTTGGTAGAGAATAATTTTCTGAACATTTTGAACATTTTTCCATATTTTTCTGAGGTGTGAAACATTAGATAATGAATTATTAAAATTAATCATTTTCTGTATTTTTTAAAGGGGTGGGGCCCACTGTCTGACTGTTTTCTTTTCAGTGAAAATTCAAAAATAAAAAAAATCGTGACTGACAGGTGGCCTAGCTGACGCCACGCTGACGTCATGGTGACGTCAGCGGATGGCCGGAATGCCACTGCCGCGGTTCAATCCATCGAGTACGGGCGCAAACCGTGAAATTGGTACCACTACAAGGAAGAGCAGACGACGGCGAGCCAAGGAGTGGTGGCGCCGCCAAAAAGGGGCGCCGGAAGCTCGCCGGCGAGCTTGAACGACGGCGGCACACGGTGGTCCTCGACGTCACGTCGATTCAGAGCGGGAGGGGGGATGGCGAGAGCACCGAGAGGTGCAGGAGCTCACCATGATGACGGGAGAGGCCTCAGAGAGCTCGTGGAAGGCCGCACGGAGGAGATCAGGTGACGGCGGCGGTTGACCGGCCGCGGGGAAGAAGACCGAAGCCCGCACGATTCCTTCCCTCCCGGCTTGCACGACTCGAAGAGGAAGGAGAGGGGGACGGTGCGATGGTGTGGGCACCCTCAATTTGCTCCGGTGAGCCTTATAGCGACGGCGCCATGGCGTTGACCCAAGCTAGGGTTTCGGTAGGGCTCGTTTTTCTTCCGGTCGCGATACAGAGAGAGAGGGAGAGAGCTCGAGGTGAGGAGGGAGAGAGAGGAGAGCACGGCACTCTCTCCTGGGGGGGGGTTCACCTGCGCAGGGGAAAGGCGGCAGCAGCACGTGGCGTCGACGGCCACGGAGCTGCTCCTACTGGCACAGGTTGAAGACGGTGGTTTTGCGAAAACCCCCTGGAATTTTTTCGGAATTGCAGAGAAGCCCTTCTCCATTATAAAACAGAACAGAAAACAGGGTTTTGGGGACCTTTTTGTAAACAGAAAATTTAGCAAAAAATATTTTGGAAAGCTTATGAAATTTCCAACAAAACCAAGTGTTGCTTTGGTGTGTTTGAAATATTTTCCAACACAAAATTTTGGGAACCAAAAGAAGTAGTTTTTGTGGGATTTTCTGAAACCATTTAAATTCACAACTTGAATTGTTTCAACATGGTTTAAAATTTGTGGTTTTCATGCATGTATGATATGAACACAACACCACACACTTTTGTTAGCAAAATTGGGGTGTTACACCCCACGACGTCTTTCTTCATCTTGAACCAGGGGTCGTGCTCCCTCACACTCTGCACCAATGTGTTGAACAACCTTCGGCTCATCCGAAATCTCCATTCTCATCCTCGGTTTCGTCTTTCTCCTACCAAATTTGGATCCTCCTCGCTTTGGTTCACGATTGGCTTCATCATACCGAGAAGTTGTGTCAAACAAGCAAGTTCTCATCTTCCTCCTCGTCGATATCGGCTTCTTCCTCTAAGAGAAAGTTCACCATCATCTGATCGTCACTGTCCATCTATAGAAATGAAAATGGCTTCAAAATATGACAAAAACAACGGCCGCCACCCAGCCAGGCAAATCGTCGAACACCTTGGGGGCGAGGTGGTTACCTCTGCTCGCCGGAGGCGGCGCCTGTAGATCGGAGGCACTAGTGGGTTCGAGGCGCGGCGGAAGAGAGCGGCGGCGCTGCAAGGCCAAGGGAGACGACAGAGGGCGAGGCGGCGTGTGCGGGACGCAAGGGGACGTGGCACAAATGGTCGCTTTGTGTCGCTGGCAGGACGGGCCCGCGGCGCGGAACGACTCGTCCGGCGCCCACGGGAACCCTTGGGGGACGGGGTTGGGCTGAGTTTGCCGGACGGGAATAATGGGGCGTCCGGACAGGAAGGCCCAATGGGGGCCGCGAGTGGAGACGCTCGGGGCCCACTGGTAGAAAAAAGGCCTTCCATACGCCCCCATCAGTCCCCAAATTATGCGCACCGTGACTAAAGGGGTTTTAGTCCCGGTTCGGGAGGCGACCCGCGACTGAAGGTCATGCGTCGCGGCTTGGGAAGCGCGTGGAGGGCTTTAATTCCGGTTGGCCTGGCCACCCGCGACTAATGATCCAGTCTGCTGGCCTCCCTGTCTTTAGTCCTGGTTGGCTTTGGCCACCCGCGACTACAGATACAAACTGCTCGCCTCCCGCCCGGCGGTTTTATTTCACGAGCGAGAGGCAGAAGGCCATTGCTACAGTGCGCACCCGAGAGTCTCTGTTTCTTCTTCCTCTCTTCTCTTCTTCCTCTCTTCTTCCTCCACCAAGCACCCATGGGTTCTCTCGTTTGGAACCTTCTCCGTGTGGCCACACCAAGCCGCAAGAGTCTCGACGTGGCCTACACCAATATGTGCGAGAGGCTCCCCGGTGTTCTTAATCATTTGAGCAATCTCTATGAAGAAGCCGATGAACACCATAAGTTCTTCGGGCTTGATCTAGAGTATACGGCGAATCAACGGGATGTTTCCGTCATCCAGATTGCCTTCAAGGAGATCGTTTTGGTCTTCCAATGGGCAAGGTAACGCACACGTACAATCTCTCTTGTAGGATAGTGTTGCATTTTCGATTTGTTTGTTGCATTGGAAGAATACACATGTTGCAACATGTCTAACACGTGTTCTATTTTTGTTGTTGCAGTAGTTCAAAGCATTCTCCAGAACTTGTTGATTTTCTTGTCAACAAGGGGTACGACTTCTGTAGCGTTGACACCACTCCAGACCGGCAGAAGTTGATGCGCTTGGGTATTGAGATACCTGAAGATCACTACATTGATCTTCAGGACCTTATCCATTTTGATTAGTTGTACGGGCACAAGACCGGGATGGCTCCGATGGCAACTGCCTTCATCCACGCCGACTACAAAACCATGAAGTCTCGTTTCCCCTCCAAGAATCACATGTATTGGGGGAAGAACCCATTGGACCGGATCAATCTCGATTATGCAGCAATAGATGCATACGTTGCCTTCGAGTTGTTCCGCATCTACTCTTCGGAGCTCGAGTAGATGTTGTTTGTGTACCGCATCTTGCGTTCGATATATGTAATGGATATATTATGTAATAGATATATGTCTTTCTATTAATTTCTATATTAATTCCTAGCTATATTATTTCTATATTATGTCAAACACACATTTCAAAACAAACAAACAAAAGCACATCAAGAAAACAAACAAAAACACATCAAGAAAACAAAACAGAAAAACTACCGTTTATATATCTGTTCACCAAAAATAAATCTAGAGGTCCAAAAATTAATCTAAGCCCGGAAAACATAGATCTAGTCAATACCAAACTCATCCTGTTGGATTTACTTCAAAATTCATTTTTGAACTCATTCTAAAAATCATAGAAGAGTCTACTGGTCTTTTATTAAAAATGATGGTATTTTCATTTGGTTGTTGACCTTGATGTGAGGCTAAGTGCTATGAATTGATCTTTTCAATATCTATCAAGAACATTTTAGTTTGTCCATTTTGGTTATGTATTTTAAAAGTTAGGTTCAAATCATTCTCACAGATAGTCATTGCCAAAACAGTTATTGTGTCCAAAATAATAGTTGAAGCTTGGATCTACAAATTTTATATGGTTTAGATTTCATATGGTTTGGTTCATGAATTTTATCAGATTTTATTTTGCATTTAGAAAAGGAGAAAATGAATTAGTTTTATTTTTCTGAATTTTTCCATATATTATTTGTATTTTTAAGATTTTAAAATGAATTAGTATTATTTTTCTGAATATTTTGATATATTATTTGTATTTTTAAGAATTTAAAATGAATTAGTTTTATTTTTCTTAATATTTTGATATATTATTTGTACTTTTAAGATTTTAAAATGAATTAGTTTTATTTTTCTGAATATTTTTTAGAAATAATACAAATTAAAAAGTTAATGTTTAATTATTTATTCAAAACTATTAATTACATCATTACTTTTGTTTATTAAAAGATTTATTTAAAATTCAGATAATAAAGAAATGTGGCATCGACCAACATGTTAATAGGATTGATATGATACTAGTATCACATACATGCGTGCGAAACACTTGGATACGGGACGGGATGGAACTCGGAAGTTAAGCGTGCTAGTGCTAGAGTAGTGGGAGGATGGGTGACCGAGCGGGAAATTTGACCACGAGTAAGAAATTTGACTAGAGATTATTGTAGTTAGACACTAAGCAAATAATAAAAATTCTGAAAAAAAAGGGAGTGAAAAAAAGGAGTGAAAAATAATAAGAAACCTAAATGAATTATAGAAATAACGAAATAGCATATAGTCCCGGTTCGTGTGGCCAACCGGGACTAAAGGTCCTCCGCCCCCGGCACACGCCACCCGCCCACGTGGACGGACCTTTAGCCGCGGTTTGTAAGATGGGCGACTAAACAGAAATCAGATAGAACGCATTTCACAGTGGAACGATAGGCCAAAAAACTTAACTTCCATACTACGTCGCTCTCTCCTCTGCCAATTTCAACCCTTCCAGGTTAATTTAGAATTTGTGCCTTATCGGAATATGTGAAACTTGCTGTTAACGATCTGGTATACGAACTTTTTAATTTGTATCAAGGATGAGACACGAGACACGTTCTCGATGGACATTGAGATTCTTCTTATATAAGAAGGCCAAGGAGGGAGCAATTAGGGGTATTAAAACTGAGGCAAAATCGAGCTCTCTCACACCATCAATGTTTGGAGCCGTCCATTTTCCTAATCTCGTTCTCTCACCGTCCGATCCGGCCTAGGCTGGATGTCCTAGGGACGCTTCTCTGCAGAACAAATCGGAGGGATGTGGTTAATTTGGGCCCGTAGAAGGCCAACAAACGATACCCTCTCTACCGGTGACTCGGTGAGTCGTTCGCCTCCTCGGTGACACTCCGCCTCGGCGAGCTGCCTCTTCACCGCGACGGTGACGCGGGGAAATAGACGGAAGAGCGCCGCGATGGTGGGAATAAAATTGCACGGATGGCACACGATTGGGCGATGGAGTACTACCTGCAGGATCTATCCTCCACCTACAGCCTCGTCCTCATCGACATAGTCAGCCCCGACTGTTCCCTGAAGTCCGTCCTCTCGAGGCACCACGAGCGCTGGCCGGCAAGCCCCTCGACCTAAAGATAGCATCCATCCATATGCGGCGGCGTCCCCTTTCAATTTGGGCGGGCCAGGCGGGAATAATCGGGTACTTGGCTGCAGGTTTACTACGTAGGTGAGGACTTTTTCTCGTATGCTATGCAGTTTGAACTGTGCAGGTCATCTGCGCGGAAGAGGAGCTCAAGTTCCAGCTCATGGCCCTGCTGGCCCTGGCGCAGGCATCTAAACGAACCACCTCCAAGTTCTCCATGGGCCTCGCTGTCTCTGCTCATTATTTCATGCTGTTGAGTCCCAGTGTTACGTGTGCCTGCTATTCTCTATTTCACTCTTTGTATGTCATGCTTTTCTGCCATGGATCGCAAATCTATGAAACTGATTAATTAATATGGTGCTCTCTACATGTTTGTTCAAATTCCTACTAGCAAAATAGTATGCGCACTACTAGGAATGCAAATCTGAAAATATTTCAGTACTCATATTGCTGCGCGGATACAGGTATATGTATTTTCCTTTGGCATTGTCATGTGACATTGCATGCCCTGCGCAGCTCGCCGACGTTACCGAGTTGTCATGCTAGAGGTGAGTGAGTTCCACACAGTTGCCTTTAAATTTGTTAGAAATTGTGTCACACTGCAATTGTCAGCGTGGTGATTTGATCTCATTAGGTGGTTTGTATGTGTCACGGGAAGCGGTTTGAGGACTTAAGCGACATGGAGAGCTACCGGCAGTTTCGGCAGCCAAAGGGCGTGGAGTGGTAGCAATGGCATGCGACTACACAGAGGTGTACCGTGTATGCGACGTTTATTAGTGCAAGGTTTTGTTACATTTAGTGGGGATTAGCGACTTATTTTGTCATGTGTATTATTTACCTCCGGTTTTTTCCGGAATTGCAGTGTGTTCCTTTAGATAAGTAAATATTGCTTGCTTGTTGTATCATTTAATTAGGAGTTTCTACTTCTGGGACTAGGATGTCAGGTTTAATTCTAATTTTCTAGCTATCATTTAGCAGTCAGCAGTATGCTCACTTACTTTAATGTTTTCGCATAATGTGATACCTGCATGAACATTGCAATGTGGAGTGAGGGACTTTGTTATACATGCATGTTCTTTTTACGAGCTTGGCTATTCGGCGAGGTGGCTGAATCGTTCATCTGACGGTTGTCTTTCTTGCCTTGGTTTGTTGTTCATGCTATTCGTGTCCTTTTATTAGTCAGGATGTGTTTAAATTTTTTGGATTCATATTGGTCCCAGCGCCTACATGCAGGTTTCCTGCTGGGGGCTGAAGACACGTCTGCCGTGGCACAAAGCCATGAGAGTTCAGCGAAGGAGCCACGACTGATGGTACCCGGAGTATGCATCCAAAAAGCATAAAAGCTCAGAGCCTGCAGTGGCGTCTATTATTTGGTCGATTCGCGGTAACGCAAACCTATCTTTCGGACACAACTTGTTCAATCCTGTGTAATCTATACACATTCTGAGAGCAGTGGTGTCTTTCTTCGGCACTAATACCGGATTTGCGGACCAGTCAGTATGGATTACCTCCTTGATGAAATCCGCTGCTAAAAGCCGGATAATTTCCTTGCCAATAGCCTTCCGTCTTCTTCCGTCAAATCGACGGAGACCTTGTTTGACGGGTTTAGATCCGGGAATAACCTTGAGTTGGTGCTCAGCAAGTTCCCTGGGTACGCCTGGCATGTCAGCTGGACACCAGGCGAAAATATCCCAGTTCTCACGGAGGAACTTGATGAGCTCGCCTTCCTATTTGTCGGTCATCCCAGTCCCTATAACGACGAATTTTGTCGGATCTTTGGGATCTAGGATTACTTGCCTTGTATTCTCGGACGCCTTGAAGCTATCTGTTGGCTTCTGAGTTTCTTTTCCTGCCGGCATTTCTTTCGGCGATACCTCCTTGGCTAACTCCTTCAGTTCTTCCTGAGCTATAACTCTTTGAGCGCAAAGGACGTTTTGCTTCTCCAACTCGTTTGCCAGCTTGAAATCACCGGCAATGGTGATTACTCCTCCTTTGGGTCCTGGCATCTTCAGCTTGTTGTAGATATAGCAAGATCTTGCCATAAATTTGGCGAAAGCTGGACGTCCGAGTATTGCGTGATACACGCTTTCGAACGGCACAACTTCGAAGGATACTTTTTCCTGCCGGAAGTGATCTTTATCTCCGAAGGTGACATCTAGGGAAATTTCTCCTAGGGATCGTGCTTGCCTGCCAGGAACAATGCCATGGAAGCGTATATTGCTGTAGTTGAGCTGGGACTCGGATATCTTCAAGTGCTTCAGTGTATCCAGGTACATTATATTGATGCTGGATCCTTCGTCCATCAGCACTCTTCTTAGCCTAGTGTTTTGAACAATAGGGCTTACAACAAGAGCTTGTGTGCCGGGTTCAGGGATATTTCCGGGATGATCCGACTGATCCCAGATTATCGGTGTGCTGGAATACTTCAAGAATTTTGGGGTTGCAGGAACAACCGCGTTTATTTCTCGAAGTGTCCTTTTGGCCACCTTTGCTGACGGGGTTGCTAGGAAAGTTAACATTGCTTCTCCGTCAACTCTCGGAAATTTGGGTTCGCCTTTTCGCTGTTGTTCCTGGATTTTGTCATCAGTGTCCGATTCACTGTCTTCTTTTTCAGATTCTGGCTTTTGTTTGGCAGGTTTCCTCTTGGAACCCTTCCCTTTATTTCCGGATCCTGCATTGCCTTTCATATGCTTGTTTAGCCGGCATTGCGCGTTTGTGTGGGTTGGTTTCCCAAACTGAGAGTGGTGGACGCAGGGTTCCGACTTAATTCTCTCCCATTCTTCGGGAGTATAATTGATTGGATCTGGACTGCGACCTTTCCACTTGTTCCCTTTTTCTCCTCCAAAGGCTATGTTAACCTCCTTGGGCTTTGTTGTTGACTCCGGAGTTCCTTTTTTATCAGAACGAGGTGTTTTCTTGGCCAGTATCAGTGACTCAATATTTCCTCCTCTTGCTCTGATATCATCTTCGGCTGCAGCATGCTCATTAGCGGTTGTAAGCATAGATCCGAGATCTTTGTGCTTTTTAGAACCAACCATGAACGGTACAAGTCCGGGTTTTAGGCCATTGACGAAAGCATGCATTGCTTGTATGTCAGTTACTCCAGAGCAACTATTCTTCATTGCAGTCCATCTGGAGATGAAATCCACGTATGGTTCGTCTTCAAATTGGGTGCAACGGTTCAGCTGGTTGATGCTATTTGGGCGTTTGTATGTTCCTCGAAAATGCTGAGTAAATACTCTCGCCATATCATCCCAACTGTCGACAGTTCTTGATGGTAAACCATTGATCCAATCTCTGGCTCCGTCTAGCAACATTAGGGAAAGAAACTTGAGAGCTTCCAGGTCTGTCCCGTTGTTGATTTGGACGGCTGTGTAATAATCTGAAAGCCAGGTATCCGGGTTTGTACTGCCGGTATATTTTTGGTAGGTTGGACCAACTTTGGCGAAGCCAGAATGCAGGGTTATCCTTCGGATCCTGTCAGTAAAACACTTAGGACCAAAGTATAGATCATCCTTTTCTGCTCTATCAATATGTGCAGAATATCTCCCGGCTGAATGGACAGAAGGGGATCTGCTCCTTTCTTTTCCATTGTTGCGCGGACGCGCTTTTCCGAGGTTATCTCTATCTCTTCCGTTGTCACGCCCCCTGGGATTAGGTGGAGTCCTGCTCCTGTACCTTTCCTTATCTTTAGGCGGTGTCCGAGATCTTTCACGTCTGTGAGGTGTATCGTATCTTCCGGCTTTTTCAGCTGGGTTTCTCGGAGGTGGCATTATTTTGCCGTCATTCCGGTGTTTGTCTTCCCGATCGTGTGGTTTATATCCATCTTTCGGGAGATGAGGTCCGGTTCTAGACGCTGCGTCCCGGTTGTCGGGGTTTTTCTTGTCTTTTCTCGGATCCTCTTTTTTATCCGAATCTCCGGGTTCTTCCGGTCCAGGTGCTCCAGCAGCGCAAGTAACCGTTTTGCAGAGGGCGGAATTATCGTGCAGCCTCCCTGATCGCTCTTGGCCTCGCTGTTGCTGCGGTAATGCTTTTCCTAGGAAAGCATACACCCCTTGGAGTTTTTCCCCGTTGGAGTACAGATCATTATTTAGGATGGCGAACGCTGCTTCCGCGTTTTCCGCTGCGGTTTTGTATATTGGTTCGCCCTTGGCATCTTTGCCGTTTAACCGCTTTTGCCAAGATGGGTTATAAAACCTTTCTTTCGGCGGCAGTTCTTCCGGTTTTGCAATTCCGGGTAACCTAGTAGGTTTTAAGGCAGATCTATGCTTTCTCTCGTACTCCTCTATTTCTTCCTTCATGACTTTGATGTCATTATGGGTTTGTTGGAGATGTTGCCGAGATCTAAGCAGATGTTGCCGTTGCCGTTGGAAAGCTTGTCTCCTGGCTTCCAGCATCTCAGGGGGTTCATTGGGTCCCACTGGTGTTTGTAATAGTTCTTGCTCTTCCAGTTCTGTCATTGGCGGAGCGGTGATTTCCTTAGATTTCTTTTCCGCTGGCTTTGTGCCACTAATATCTCCAACTTCAAGGTTTTCATCAGCGAGATCAGCTGACTTTTTCTTCCGGAGTTTGTACTGGAGTTTTTTAGAAGCACGGTGCTTTTTCTTGGAAGAAGGAGGTTTTTTGACAGGTTCATCCTCTGTCATCTCCTTGACATTAGGGAATATCGGAGAAGTTTCTCCGTCTTCCCTCTCTTCCACTGGCGGAGGGGTTTTAGGGCTTTCCTGGCTGTCGGCACCCGTTGTATCAGCTGGTTTTGCCATTAGCACTTCATGGAATCCCTCTTGAAAGGATTTAACTTTTCTTACGAAGGCATCATCGTCTTCGTCTTCGGAGTCGAAGTTATCCGATCCGGTTTCCGACTCCAATCTCGCCTCAATGGCGGCAAGCACGGACTCTGTTTCCGAGTTCATCGTCTGGTTGACGGATGTCGGATCTTCCGTCTCTGTGACGGGTATTGGTTCTTCCATCTCTGTGACGGGTGTATTGTTGTCTGCCTCTTGCACGGGATTTCCGTCATCCGTGTTTTCAGCGATCTCGGATTGCACCATGCCGATAAAGTGCGTATCACTGTTTTGTCGGCGATCTGAGCAAAATCCGGCATCATAGTCGTCTTCGACTGGGTATAGGGCGGGTGGGAAATACTTGCTTTCACCGCAAAACCCCATTGCTTCCGCGGTTAATCCGATAAAGATGTTAGCAGATCCAATCGGTAAAACGCAGGCACTTACCAGGTGGTTTTGCACCGGTATGTAGGATCCATTGTCGAGGAAGCGCCCGACGTCGTCGTCGAATTCCAAGCTTCCGACAGTGATCGATCTTCCAATTCCGCCTAGTATCCCAGATCGGAATTTCACGCCTGACGTCGTTTGCCCCACGGTGGGCGCCAACTGTCGAGACATCGTAGTAGTTTTCATAGACTGGGGTGCCATGAGACTACGGTAGAGACGTGGGGTAACGGGATAGCGTAGTAACACAGAACACGGGATTTTACCCAGGTTCGGTACGTCGCGACAGTACGGCGTACCTACTCCTGCACTTCTCACTAATTGGGACTAAAGCCCGTATACAGGGTTACAATGTGAGGGAATAGATCTAGCTACTCGACGAGGATGAACTTCCCGGCGAGTTGCGTAGAGCTTTAGCTTGTGTCTAACTTAACTTATGTAATCTATCTCCCGTCCGGCTTTATATAATATCCGGATTAGGGCTTACAGAGTAGGAAACCTAGAAGACTACGTTTAACTTGTAACTTGGAAAGTAAGGAATCCGTCTTCTCCTCCAAGCCAGATCACGTGGGCCGTGATCCGGGTTCTTCTAGAATCCGGCTTCTGCGCGTCGGACTACTGGGCCGCCCAATGGACCTAAGCCCATTACCATGTAGGCCACCCTGGTAGTCCGGCTCTTTTGTCTACCATCTTCTATACCCCTATTCAGTATATATCCGACACCAGCTGACGATCGGGCAGATGGCCTCACTCATCGATCACAAACACAAACAGCCAGTAGTCGACGACTGAAAACATATAACAAGAGGACACCGCCCAGCATACAAATGGAGGGGGTAGGGCGATCACCACCAATACGCCCCAAATTGATCGCCCCACGACAGGAGAACCGCAACCACTGCCTAAGACTGTTTCTAACTTGCACCTGCATAAGGCAGGCCGTCGTCGAACACTAAGAAAGCTGTAATACATCTAAGGACTAGTGCACTGCAGCCGCAGTGCCCTCCAATTCCGCCTAGACCGCGGCGCGCTGCAGCGCGTCTCTGTCGACGTTGGTAAGAATCGCCAGACCGTCGACGTCCATCTCCAGGAGAGGATCTGCGAAACGATTAGCGAGCGCGGCGGCCGCCTTCTTCGCGCAGAGTTCGTCGTGGTCGACCAGCTTCAACTCCTTGGCCAGGCGCACGGTTGCACGCTGGGAGACCGGAACGGCCGCAAGCTTGGCGGAGGACTGAGGCGTGCTGCGTCGCGGCGTCGTGGCGACGCCCCCATCAGAACGAAGAGGAGAAGGGGACGGCGGCGTGGTTTCCAGAATCGATGAAGGCGAAGCTGTGAAGAGCCCCTGCAGCAGGTCGCCGGCTGCCGCGTCGCTATCGCCAGTCGCCCCCTCAGACAGGTGGAGAGTGTCCACCTGCGATGTCACCGCCGTGAGCTGCAGGGACGAGGCCCTCGCCTCGCGACCAAGCGGAGAGCTCCCCTTGCGCTCAGCACATTCCTGCCTGTAAAGCAGCTGCTCCAAGATGAGCGGGCTCGGAGCAGGAGGAAAGCACATCGGCTGCAGCGTCGAAGCCTCGCAGATGGCTTCGATCTCCATTGAGAGCGGGTCTGCGGCGATGAGGCTCCAGTCCTGCGCCAGGTGGTGATCGATGGCCATGAAATCCACCACCGGATCAGAGGAGCAGTCGGAGACCGGACTTGAGCTCCGCTGTGCTGTGCAGACAACACTTTCGCCGAACACCTCCGCCGCGAGGGCGGGGAGTGGTCCATCCTTGGGAAGGGGAGGGGGGGAGGAAGCACGGGCTCGGCCTGGAGGCGATCAGAAGACACCACAGCAGCCTGGTGGCGGCGCTGCCCAGGAGGCGAACGCGAGCGATGGCGGGCCCCGCCGAGGCCCGGCGTAGGTGCGTTCGCCCTGGGATCGCGCCCCAGCTGGCCGGAAGCGCCAGACCAGGCACGCCTACGGCGGTCACTGGAGTCCCCTTCGTCGTCGTTATTGCGGCGGGCCAGGGGCGCAGGCTCGTTGCAGGTTCCAGACGGCGCGCGGCGGGAGCTCTTGCCGTCCGTTGAGCCCATGCGCCACGTGTAGGGCTGGACGCGGGGGTAGGGCTCATCCTCCGAGCTCGTGGAAGAGGGCACCCCGCTCTGTCCAGACGAAGGCGTACGGCGGTAGGGGATGGACCAGTCTTCAACGAGGTCGAGGTGGATGACCGCACGAGGTTGGGTATAATAATTACGCTAAGGCCCCGCTTGGATTGTCTGTCAGAATTTCGCTCCGTGAGAATTTCCGGGCCTGTGTACGTGCTGCTCCGGAATTTTAGCGGGACCTAAGTAGGTTGGTGATTTTTTACGGCCGGAATCGGTTAACATCCAGTGAACCAAGCGCGGCCTAAGTAATAAAAGCTCTCTTTATAAAAAAAAAATTAAAAAAATTGCACCAAAGTGAGGACAGCCAAACCTCTCGCACGAGGAGTTTGGGGACGGTGGTTATTTTTCATCATGGATTCAGTTTGGAGTCGGATGGGGTTGGTCACGCTACATTGACGTGTTTGTGTCCATCAAAAGTGTTTTTTTTTTTTTTTTTGGCCAATCTGCAAAACAGACCGGCGCCTGAAATCCCTAGCGCTCTCCAACCCGAAGCTTCTCCACCACCGGCCACCGACCGCCGGCGCGACCAGGCCAGGCTTGGCGACGCGCCGTAGAGCCACCACCACCTGCTTATCCGTCCGCACCACAATCTTCTGCTCGCCACCAACATCTGTCACGGGCGGCGCGGCGACCGCAACGACTCCAGGCCCGACCGCGACCTGAAGCTCCCCTTCCTGCTCGCAGCCGATTCATCGCTCCCTCGGGTTGATCCCCATCTCTAAGCTACTGAATCTCGCTGTAACTCTGGACTGCTAGCCCTTGCATGTAAACTGTTTGTTTATTTGTGTCTGAGAGTTGCAACTTTTTATGTCCTGTTATTTGTTGATCTCCATAGCTGAAAACCAAATGACCTGAGTGTTTCTGTAACGTTTAAATGGGTTAGAGCAATGGTGATTCCAGCCGGACTCCTTTTAATCCCTAATCATGTGCAGCAGTGAGCGCCGATGGCGGCGGCAATGAGGCTCGGTGGCTTCATGGTCAAGCGAGCAGAGGCGGAGGGACAACGCCGGCTTGGGCACAGGCTCACGCACACTTCGGAGGTTTCTTCACCAAAACAACATATTTTACATCCCTACATGGTTTCCGGCTAGTCGTTTTTCTGTACAAGCAATTATCTCGCGAGATTAAGCTAACATGCACCTGGTACTTGTTTATTTGGTCTCTCTTCACAGCTTACGAGTGTGACTTCTGGTTAACTTATTGGTAGTATCTCCGCTAGTACCTACATATATAAATCTCCCATGTTTTAGACGAAGCGGCCTTATTTCCTAGCCAATGGTCATCTTAAAGTTCTGCATGCTGCAACTCATGTTACCTAATAGTCAACTGATGATTTTCTAAACTCGCTACACAACAGAACACTTACTTCGATCTGCCTGCTGCTATTCAACCGAGGGAAATCCATTCAACGGGCCCCTAATTGGCAAACAAACATTTACACGATGTTGACCTGTTAATTACTTGTTGACGTGCGTCATGCAATCCGTATCGAAACCTTAATCAAGACTACTCTTCTTATCCATCATGTGAAGGAGGAAGTTGTGCGCGAGATCAAGCGTAGGAGCGAGAAACTTTTGCGCGAGGTCGAGCAGAAGATAGAGGAGCTCTATGATATGATAACTAATGCGGAGCAGAATTCTAAGACTGCTTCCTGGCCCAACTTGCGGCTACTCCAGCATCTTTCTGCAGAAATCACCCCAAGGCCACATGACACTGTTTGGTATGGTATCGAACAAATGCACTTGTCTATTTCTTCTTCCTATCCTGTTTCACAGTAGCTAACATAATCTCATTTTCCCTGCCTACAGGGAGCATGTTCATTGCGGAAGAAGGGTTAGCCGTTTTCTCAAGAAAGCTGGCCTCATTTCATTACCATTTATGGTGTCTTCTTATTGGGAGCATTGCAGAGGTTATCTTGATGACAAAAAGGTAGCTCCGGCCATGACCATGGATGAAGAGCATGATGAAGATTCCGCCTGATGGGGTTCTACTAGTCTTGACCCAAGAAGAATGAACAACGCCTTGTTTGATGGAGAATCAGGCTCTTTCTTAGAGGTGCCATTCCAGCAATATATTTGTGATGTTGTGTGACATTGCATCTTAGTACAACATTCTAATCCAATCTATAGGTTGAGTGGGTTTGTTCTTTGCATTGTAGTTTGGCAACGCCCCACCTGGGCTATTGGAGTGTTTCCTCTCCTCGATGCCGTCTTAAATGACGGTGGTGTGATTCATGGGCTAGAAATTAGCACCCTTCTTTATTTCATCAAGATTTTGGAGTAGTTGGGAACATACGAAACTTGGGATCCTAACTAAGACACACCATGATGATCACTCTGCATAGGATGTCTGCAATACTCACGGTTCCACAGAGGGGCTTAAAATTTGTAAATGAGCTTGGCAAAAGGGTTTTGACCTTTTGTAATTTATACTATAACATAATTAGAATCAATCTTGCTTCCTGTTCGGATTAATGGGAAGAACTTAGGAGATTAGTTCACTGCTCATTTCCTGGCCACTGTAGAAGGTCAAACCGAATCAGATTCTCCTTATTTACCTTAATGCTGATGATTCTACCTTGTATGACCTGGTAGAATTTTATCGTACTGTTTTCTTCTCTTGTTTTGAGCCAAGACAATGTCTCCAGATGAAGCAGATTCCCTTCACGTTTGTATATTTCTGGCATGCTCTGATAAACTGGATTGTTTGACCGATTGCTAGCACTCCCCCAGAACTTAGATCCTTTCTAGTCTGATTCGACTAGAACACACCAATGTACCCTGCCGGATCCTCTGTCTAGCTGACATGTCATCGACAATGCACAAACATATAGGTAGCAACGGTTCACGATAATGCATATGTTGCACGGTCCAGTAACCTTCATGTTCCTTGGTAAGTTATTATCCTTGGTGCCAAACTTGGCACACAATTACATTGCTAAAGGAACTTTAATTGCTTAATTCGTTATCTACCCTGTAGTGGAAAATTGGTCCTAGCACAACACCAGATGTTGCTGCTGTATCTATCATATACCAAGGGCCTTATTAAGCAAAATCACTTTCGACAATCCTCTCGACAAGTCGATGGTGGATATATATAACACCAACTCCATCAATTATACATCAAAAATAAATCTACGGTGGGTTCGGAGTCCATATGATGCTGTAGCAGGAGAAGGTACGTGGACACAATGTGAAGTGAAATAATTACTGAAGAAATAGAATTGGGCGATTACACTGAAGAAGAAATTACAATTGAGTACTCAACAACAAGAATATCAGGACAAAATAAGAAGTGGAAAAATTGTTGAAGAGGCGTAATTTAACGCTGGCAATTATGCAGCAACTGAAGAAGAAAGACGAGTTGAGTATGCAATAGTAACTAAAGCATAATGGTTTGTGGGGAGGAAGATGCCCCAGTTCCATCCATTCTCAACTGTACTAAGTAAATGTCGCTACAGTTGCAGGTACACATTTCTAAAGCAAACAAATTACAGCTGCTCACCTAATGCTTCGGTCGACGATTAAATTGCGCATGACTGCAAAACTGCTCAAGTGTGACTGTGTGAACAGAGGAGACCACAGTGTTATTTTGAGATAATGAGAGAAGCTAAAACTTGTATTGCTTGTGGCCTCGAGGGCTAGTATTTATATCAGTACAAACTTGGAGGCCAAGGCTAGTAGAGATAGATTACAACTCAAATAGAGGAAAGTACCGAACCCTAACCGACTATACTCTAATATCCCCCCGCAGTCTCAGCATCAGGAGGAACAATGTTGAGACTGGAACGTATGTCTGTGAATGATGCAGTCGGGAGGCCTTTGGTAAAAATATCAGCAATTTGAGCTGTTGTGGGAACATGAAGAACACGCACTTCCCCCAGAGCCACCTTCTCGCGAACGAAGTGTATGTCAATCTCAATGTGTTTTGTGCGACGATGCTGAACTGGATTGGAGGCCATGTAGACGGCAGAGATATTGTCGCAGTAAACTATAGTAGCACGCTCAATGGGTTGATGAAGCTCGACGAGAAGCTGACGCAGCCACACCGCCTCGGCCACGGCATGAGCAACCGACCTATACTCAGCCTCAGCAGAAGACCTGGAGACTGTTACCTGCCTTTTAGAACACCAAGAAACAAGATTATCACCCAAATAAACACAAAATCCGGATGTGGATCGTCGAGTATCGGGACATCCTGCCCAGTCTGCATCAGAATAAACTGTCAAGCTTGTTGGGGAAGAAGAATTAATGAGAAGACCGTGATGAAGAGTGCCTTTTAAATAGCGAAGGATTCGTTTAACATGAGCAAGATGAGGGGCGCGAGGATCATGCATAAAGAGACAAGCTTGCTGAACAGAATAAGAAATGTCAGGACGAGTAAGAGTGGCATATTGGAGAGCACCGGTAATGCTGCGATAGAAGGTGGGATCAGAAATAGGATCACCAGTGGCTGATAATTTAGCACCAGTGTCAGCAGGAGTACGAGAGGGTTGACAATCAGACATTCCAGCACGAGAAAGCAGATCTAAAAGATATTGTCGTTGAGAGAGAAAAAGAGTAGACATAGTGCGAGAAACATTAATGCCAAGAAAATGATGAAGAGGACCAAGATCAGTCATGGAAAACTCACGGTTAAGAGAAGAAATAATATGTTTGAGAAAAGAACTAGAGCTAGCTGTGAGAATTATATCATCAACATAAAGTAAAAGGTATGCAGTGTGTTCTGAAGAGCGAAAAATAAAGAGAGAAGAATCACATTTGGAAGAAATGAAACCAATTGTTTGAATAAATGTGGCAAAGCGTTGAAACCAGGCACGAGGAGCCTGTTTGAGACCATAAAGAGATTTTTGGAGTAAACAAACGAGATTAGGAGAAGAGGAATTCTCAAAACCAGAGGGTTGCTGACAATAAACAGTTTCATTAAGTGTGCCGTGAACAAAAGCATTTTTGACGTCTAGTTGGTGAATTGGCCAAGAGGTGGAAACGGCAAGGCTAAGAACAACACGAATAGTGCTTGGTTTTACAACTGGAGAGAAAGTTTCATCAAAATCAATGCCATGTTGTTGTGAAAAACCACGACAAAGCCAACGAGCTTTGTAGCGAGCAAGAGTACCATCAGCATGAAATTTATGGCGAAAAACCCATTTGCCGGAAACAACATTAACACCAGATGGTTTGGGAACCAAAGTCCATGTATTATTTTGTTCAAGAGCATAAAATTCATCACGCATGGCAGAAAACCAAAGAGGATCAAGAAGGGCACGTTTATAAGATGTTGGTATAGGGGAAATGGTGGTAGTGGCAGTGAGATTGAGGCGTTGAGTAGGAAGAATAAAACCGCGTTTGCCGCGGGTGCGCATAACGTGATCATTGTTGCGGGGTGGAATGGGTACGGCACGAGGTGGTAGGGGTGGTGTGTCGTGTGATTGTGTAGGTGTTTCGGTGTGTGTTTCAACGTGATTAGTGGGTGATAAAGAGGAGGAGGGGTTTGGTTGCTCGACTGTGGACACGGGGGAGACAGTGGGCGGCTGGTCGGTGGGTGACGGTGGCTGCGAGGTGGATGCGGTAGGAGGGATGGGTAGTGGTTCGGCTAAGGGCTGCCGCGGCAGAGAGTTGAGGGAAAAATCTGCCGCGGTAGGCTGCCGTGGTTGAAAAACGGGGAGAAGGTCTGCCGCGGCAGAGATGACGGCAGCGGGAACCAGTGGACTAGGGGTTTTGGGGCTGGTTGATGGGTTAGGTTGAGCGGAGGTTTGCGTGGCAGCATAGGGAAAAACATTTTCATCGAATACAACGTGACGAGACACAAGAACACGACCAGAAGATGGATCAAAACAGCGATAACCTTTGTGATCGTCGGAAAGACCAAGATGAATACAAGGAAGTGAGCGCGGTGCTAGTTTGTTCTGAGTGGTGGAGGCAGTGTTGGGAAAACAAACGCAGCCAAAAACACGTAAAGAAGAGTAATCGGGGTGAGAAAGAAAAAGAGATTCAAAGGGCGAATAAAGCGGGCATGTTTTGGTTGGTCGAATATTTATGAGTAGCGTAGCAGTGCGAAGAGTTTCAGCCCAAAATTTAGAGGGAAGAGAGGCTTGTAAGAGCAATGTGCGAAGAATGTCGTTAATAGAGCGAAGAGAGCGTTCAGCTTTTCCGTTTTGAGGAGAAGTGTAAGGGCAAGAAAAACGAAGAAGAATACCTTGAGAGAGAAAAAAGTTACGGTTTTGAGTGTTATCAAATTCACGACCATTATCACATTGAATAAATCGGATTGGCAAACCAAAGTGAGTAAGAACATACTGCCGGAAGTTGAGAAAAATTGTGTGCACATCAGATTTAGCTCGAAGGGGAAAAGTCCAAATATAATGAGAATAATCATCCAATAATACAAGATAATATTTATAACCAGAAACACTAGGGACCGGAGAGGTCCATAAATCACAATGAAGTAGCTCAAAAGGAAAAGTGGCATAAGTAGTAGAGGCACCAAAGGGTAATCGAACGTTTTTGCCGCATTGACAGGCAGTACATAGTGAAGGATTATGAGAAGCAGTAGAACTAGGGATACAAAAATCTCGAAGCAAGGAGGACAAGGTGAATTTATTTGGGTGGCCTAGACGACGATGCCACAAATCTACTGAAGCAAGCATGGCACGTGGGGTGGATGTAGGAGCACCATGAAGTGGATAAAAATCACCCGTGCTATTGTACCGAGCGAGAACCTCCCCCATTTTCAGATCCTTCACAGACAAACCAAAGGGGTCAAAAGCCAGAATAACTTGATTGTCAATGCAAAATTGTCGAACAGAAATAAGATTTTTGATTAAAGAGGGAACTACAAGAATGTTGTTGAGAAGAAAATTGGTAGAAGATGAAGGTATATAAGAATTGCCGGTGCAAGAAACAGGAATTGTGGAGCCATCGCCGATAGTAATGGTGGAAAACGGTGAGGGAAAACAAGCTGATAGTAAATTCATATTTGAGGACATATGCGAGGATGCACCAGAGTCGAAGATCCAATCCGTACCTTCGTTATTGAGGGTAAAATTGTTCATGGCGTTGATGAAGGCGGCTTGGTCCCATGTCGGCTGTTGTGGCTGAGCAGAGGGGCCAGAAGCTTGCATGTTGACGTGAGGAGGAGGTGGTAGCTGGTGCGGGTACGAGGCTTGCATGGTGCCGTAGGCCGGCATGGTGTAGTAGTTGGGCAGGGGCCCTGGCGCACCGGGAGGTGGTGTAGGGGTGGCAGTGTAGACGTGCGCAGGTGGCCGGGGTCCGAGAAGACCGGGGGAGCCGGTGGCCGGACGGAGACCAGGGTTCCATGAGCCCGTGTATGCAGGAGGAGCACCGTACGGGGAAGGAGCCGACCAAGGCATCGACCATGCTTGGACAAGACCAGTCCAGGGATCATGCTGGGGTGACCATGTCGGTGGAGCGGGCGACGGAGCTGTGGTCGGGGCAGGAGCGGTGCTAGCAGGACGAGGTTGAGAAGGCCGGTAGATCGGATGCTTGCCTCTGTAGTTAGGGCTTGGGCGCCACCCTGGGGGCGGTTGTGGAGTCGACGTGGAAGACGGTCGGGGCAGCGTAGCGGCGGGAGCGGCGGCATGGAATACCTGCGGCGCCCGTTGAGCTTTGCGTGCCTGGTTCTTCTCCTCCTGCTGAAGGATCGATCGGACCTCCTTGAAGGAGGGGTAGGGCTTGAGCATGGGGATGAAGGACTGCTGCTTCTCGAACTGGTCACCAAGGCCGACGAGGAGAGCGTTGATGAGAGTGCGATCCTCAACGCGATCGCCGAGTTCGCGGAGTTCATCGCCAATGGCCTTGATCCGCTGACAGAAGACGGTGACCGGGGCATCTCCTTGAGTGATGGTGCGAAGCTCGGTGTTGAGGGCGTTGATGCGCGCGTCAGAATTGTCCTGGAACAGCTGTTGAAGAGAGGCCCAGAGGTCGGCGGCGGTGGCGTCGTCGTTGGAGACTAAATTGAAGAGCTCCGTGGAGATGCGCGTGTAGATCCACTGGATGATGGCGAGGTCATCCTTCACCCAACGAGGATCGGTGGGCTGCGGAGGGTAGGATCCATCTATGTGGTGACGAAGACCGCAGCGACCAAGGTGGATGGAGAACAGGTGGCGCCAGTGGTAGTAGTTGTGGGCGCCAAGATCCAATGAGATCGGGATGAAGGAGGAGACATCGGCAATGGTGTCGGCGAGAGAAATTGTGGAGATTTGAGGAGGTATGGCTAGGGTGGTTGTAGACGAGGTAGTAGATGGAGGGGATGTGCCGGCAGCTCGAAACTCGGCCAAGGAGAAGGGGGACCGAGTCGGTAAGGGCGGCGGCGCCGGCGGACCTGCCATGCTAGGTGCGGAAAACCTAGGCGTCTGATACCATGTTATTTTGAGATAATGAGAGAAGCTAAAACTTGTATTGCTTGTGGCCTCGAGGGCTAGTATTTATATCAGTACAAACTTGGAGGGCAAGGCTAGTAGAGATAGATTACAACTCAAATAGAGGAAAGTACCGAACCCTAACCGACTATACTCTAATACACAGCGATGAGGACTTATAAGGGTCGATCAAGACAAATTAAACGTTTTTCTTGCAGCAAGCGTTGTACGATAGGTCACCACGTTGAAAGGGCACGGAAATTTTACGGAGGGGAAATCTGCACGACAATCCAAGCGGGCCCTAAGGGAAGATACTCTATGGACTGTAAGTTAATTTACGTAAGAAATTATGCAACGGAAAAAATAAAAATAAAGGAATAAGCTAGCTGCTCTATCCACCTATCTTCGCTTCCAACATGGGTTGGAGACGGGAATAAGCTAGTTTTTTTTTTTTTTTAGATAACGGGAATAAGCTAGCTATTTTTTTCTTGAGATAACGGGAATAAGCTAGCTGATCATCGACTCCATGCTAGTTTTTTTTTTATTTTATTTTTTTTGTCTTTCTCTGTGTACTCGTGCAGTCTAGTCGACTGACCGCGTAACCTTCCTTCTTGTAAGAACGATCTCTAGACTCTAGTTCAGTACTACATCCCCAAAAATAGTTACGTGGGCTATGGCCTCTTAATTCCAGCCCAATATCGAAGTTTCAAAATCAGCTGGATCTAATTCTTGGCCATTCATCTACAACAAATAAAATTCGCCTGAAAAAAACAAATAATCCACCGTATCACATGCATAAAGGACAGCTCTCTCTACAGACATTTCAAATCAACAGAAAGTACAAAAATATAGACTGCTATCGATCTTAACGTCGCCGGCATCACTTCCCGTCCACCGCCGCACCTTCCTCCCTTAGCCCTGGTCGTTATGAGAGAGACACTTGGCTGGACTTGGACACCAATATTCCGTCTTGTGTGTATTTCGGGTCCCATACAAAATTTCGCTTCTAAAATTGAAATTTGGTGGCGCGTCGTTTGGCGGGCTCTCTCGAAACGGGACGGCTGGGAATTGGATATAAACGGATGGTTTATATCCGGTTTTCCAGGGCCATCAATGAGAGGCAGATTTCTCTCATCTCATTGGAGGAATGCATGAATATTGTTTTTCATTTAATCACTTTGTGCCATTGGATCAGTTTAGGCCCAAAACTCATGCAGGGAAGGAAACGGAATTTTGGCTCCAAAATGATTCGGACGTGTCAAATTTTTTTCCGCACATGTACATCGACTGCTCATTCCGATCAAGGCAGAACCTGATGGATGCATATCCTAATGGGTAGCTCATTGTCGCAGTACATGCAGTTCCACCACAAGTCGGATTTGCCAGGCTCGTCGGGATAGCTGATACTTAAGAGATTGTTTCTGGAAAAACAATGTCAAGAAAATTCTATCGACAACATGGTTACTAGAAACAACTCAAATAAAGTAGATCTGGCCTGGCAACGGCGTAGGGCTTATGTGATTCAAGACGGCGAAACACTGCAGGATTTTGACGGGCGTATGGGTGCGAGCTCTCGGAGGGGTAACACGTGATACTCTCACTCCGATGGATCAAGAAGGTCAATATGGGGAATCGGCAACATTCCCAACACAAGGCTTAGCCATGAGACTCTTCATCATGCATCACTGACATCGTCATCAATACTCGTTCGGCGCTTCGTTTAGGTCATGAATCCGATATATCCATGCCTCTAACTTGATATTAGATCATGTGTGCTACGCAGATCGATTTTTTTTAAATTTCGCTATGTACACCAATAATACTAACATATCAGTCGTGATTTTTTCTGTGTGAATCGAATGAAGTCAGTGATCATGGATCCTATAGAAAGAATTAAAATAAAGAAACCTAGAGTATGGTCGCTTAAACATTAATCCATTGCCAATGGACATGAGGTAGCCAATCCCCTATTTCCTAGATCGATCCATCTTCAGAGATAACCGAAAAATAAATCAATGGCTTGGTAGATTACGATCTATAAAACACCATAACAGAGAGAAATGTAAGGTGTAAAATCAAATAGGGTCTGACAACGACGCAAAGCGGCTTGAGATGCATTAGGGCAGAACGTCGGATTACTGAGAACAACAGCCATGGAAGAAGACGCGAGGGAAAGGGAACGTCTAGAGTTTCTACGCAACGACACAAGGGAGCCCTAATGCATCTCTGGGTTTACTCATTATTTTTGGTGGATTGCTACTTCCTTTCCATGAAATACAAACTTGCATGTCATTGGGGTGGCTGCTCTCTACTGGGCAATTTGGAAACTTCGAAATCGGGCTTGTTTTGAAGCCCAGTTGATATCGTCTCATGTTGAGATGGTGTGTTACATGTGTGTTTTTCTCCATTACTGGGAAGGATAGATCGGAGGCTGAGAAGAAGATGATCATTGAAGGAGCAGTTCAAATTCAGAGTTTGGCGATGAGAGCGTATGAGGCCTCTGGCTCCAGGGTCTTAGGCAATTCGCAAGAAACGCTGGATGCTGATGAGGAAGAGAACATGTCAGTCCGAAGCAAGTTTGCAAAGTGCCAGTCCAAGCACATGTTCTGGAGAAAGGAGTTCGTTTTGTGTCTTTGTTCAGGGGGTGATCTTTAGCCCAATGCCTCAATTTTTTTCTTAATATAAAGTATTGTTGTCGTATGGTGTTCAAACTGGTAGCCTTTCTTTTGATCGTACTTGGAAGGGTTTCTACTTGGCTTGTGGGTAAAAAGGGTTAAGGTTTTTACTTTCGTCATACGCTGGTTTGGTTCTTGTTTTATAATTTGACTCTGTATCTGGATAATGGAACCCGGCTCCCCTTGGGAGGCGTATGGAAAAAAAATGTGTGTGTTGTAGCCTAATAAGGGGGCAATGCATATATATGTACTCCACGCACACGCAGCTTGATATTAGTTGGGGTAGGTAATTACCTGGCTAATTAAATAATTATCCAGCCATTATTTGCCCACAAATCACTTAACAAAATAGTAGGCCACAAATACATATTTTGACGAATATTTATTTATATGTCATGTATATTTCGAAGCAATACATGATGGTGGTCCAAATGTTCGAAGCTCATGGTATATCCTAGCATGTTATCCGAGTATGTGTCTCTATCTGACAATCACTACGGGGAAACTTCAAGACACTGTCGGCCACGACCTGTACGGCGACAGCCAAATGACGGATCCGTCGGCGTAAAGATTCCCATCGGCATAAAGTTCGCCGTCAGCGTGGGGTCCGTGGAACGGCCACCATTTAAACTCTATGCCGACGGACTCCTCCGTCCGCCAACTTTGTTTACTACATAACTCTACGACGACGGAATCCCGATCGACCTACTTTTTTCCTACACAACTCTAGGCCGGCGGCATCCCCTTCGGCCTATACTTTTTCGAAAAATTTAAAAATATAATTCGCTATAAAGAAATTTCCTAGATAATTTTAATGCACTCATTAGTACCAATAGTGCCCTATAAATGGACGCTGATGGAGTGATTCTTATCTCGGAATTTCGGTATCCCTCCACCCGCATAAAACAACGGTGCGAATCTTCTGAAACCCGACCCTACAACAAAAATATGAAATAAAAAGAGAACATACCACTAGTAGGAAAAGGGCTACCAGTGACGAACAAATATCAGCTACCGCTGGCGAACATGTGTTCGCCAGCGCTACCACGCCAGTGGTAGCAGGTTACCGCTGGCGAACACCACTTCGCCAGCGGTAGTGCATGTTACCGCTGGCGAACAAGGCCTTGTTGGCCAGCGCTATGTTCGCCAGCGGTAGCTCCTCTGTTCGCCAGCGGTATTTGTTCGCCAGCGGTAGTAATCCTGTTCGCCAGTGCTACTGTTCGCCAGCGGTAGGTACTTTGTTCGCCAGTGGTAAGTTCCACAGGTTTGTATTTTTTTTTTTTGTATAACAGTTTGTATATTCTGATTCTGTATATTCCCAGGTCCAAATACATTCAAATTCTATAATTTATAAACTTCACACATATAAATCACTGATAGCACATCGATAAATCATAGATACATATGCATCCATCCATAACGAATTTAACACATCGATAACGAAATCAACACATCTATACATATGCATCCATATCCAATTCTCATAAGTACGAATACAACACATTGATCTCAATAACACGTTTATGTCGGAAGATTTCGAACCCAAAATATAGCCATCTAATTAGTTCAACGATTACAAAGGTATGACTACTACATCTATGCAACGTACGCGCGATATAGAGATCAATCACAAAGAAGACTAGATATACGGTCCGCCTCCGCTTTAGCTTCCGCCTCCGCTTGCGATCTTTCGCTAGGGCCAGCGCGCCGTCGACTTCTTTATCTCTCTGTAGACCAAGATAAAAGCATTAGACCGGCAAAGGAAATCACAAGTTCTTATTAGGAGCAATTCGTAACGAATCGAATACATACCGTCGATCATTTCTTCCTCGATGTTGTGATCTTCTGTTTCTTCTCTGGCGGGAACGGAAGAGCACCTTCTAACGAGTTGAATGGTCTCTCGTGAGTCTGCTCTAGCACACATTGTCGCAACTCATTGTTAGATGGTGGGGTACCGTTCCAGTGGAAGGTAGATCCTGAAGTTACTACATCCTTATAGATGATTGTGCAGAGCTTGCGCTGGATGCGACCAAAGTTTTGTCTGTACTCAGCATCAGACCATTCCACGATGCTGCGAGACCATTTGTCCACAGCAGCCATGTATTGCAGACTATGTTGGTCCTTCACGATCTCCGTCATGTGTTGGATGAGGTACCATGCCTCCATTTGGCCGCCTGGCGCCTGCTTGGGGCAGGGAAACTCTGTTCTGTGTCTGAACACATATTTGCCTTGAATTTGTTTCTTCCTGTCGCAGAATCCTTCCCCCCTGATGTAGCCATCCATAGCATCATTGAGAACAGACTTGATGAGGGTGTAGTTCTTCTCCTTCATCGTACTCCCGGAGTCGAGATATACTGCGTGCGCGTCTCTCGAGTAGAGCATGATGAGGGTGCCGTATTTGTTTCTGCGCAAAACAGGGGAGTCCATATGGTTAGTGAGCAACACTTGTTCACTAACTATATATGCGCAAACTTATGTAAATATGGGAAATATAACTTACTCAGGAAAGTAGGGCACGAGGGTGATCCTTTTGTTCATATGGTTAGTGAGCAACACTTGTTCGAGGTACTTTGTCGCTTTTGCCCTTCCCCTGGGGTTGTTCAAGTACATGTCGTGCATGTAGTAGGGGTCTGCTAGCCCGATGTTTCTGACATTCTCTACGGATAGCTGATGCGCCAAGCTGAGCGTAAACAGACGAACGATTGACGAGTGGAGTGATTTCATGTGGAACATCCCGAAAATGTCGTCAAATCTAATGATGATTTTGCTTGCGTTGCCTTCAGTGACAAATCCCGCCGTAGATGGCACCTTTGCGACCAAAACCGGCAGCGTTGGATTTTTCTCTTTGAGAAGCATCTCCTCCATAACTAGTACACCATCATGGACGCTACGCATATCACCTGTCAGCAAGGCGACCAACCTCGGCGGAAGCATCGGTTTCCCCAACTCATGGATCTGATGCCAGTCGGTTATGGGTATCCTGTCCAATACACGTCCTGTCTGCGGCTTAGACTTGGTCCCCTCCACCGGTTGGCTCATCGATGCAACGACAGAACTCTTCTTAGTTCTTTTCCGTGCATACTTGATCTTAGGCTGAGTCTTATGAAATACATCCGCTACCGCCTCTTTGAGGGCATCCTGGCTGATGACTTCTTGCTCGGGGACTGCCGGCTCTTGAGAAGAGAAAAGACGCTTTGTGCATCGATATTTATCCGCTTCCTCCGCTGGCAAGAGAAGTTGATCAAGATCATCCAGGCCGGGCGCCCCCTCGTAAGGATCGTCGACGAGGTAGTCATTCGGGTTCTCATCTTCGTCGCCGTCGTGCTGCACGGACTTTGCAGGTGATAAATCCTTGTGTTGGCTCGGGTGCCCCGACCCCTGGACCGGTGTTGGAGTGTTGGCAGGAGTACTTTCCAAACGAATTAGTGATTTCGGCCAGGTCAATGGCCAAACCAAGCATTGCTCCAGGTTCAACTCGCTGTCGGCTGCGGGTGGTTGGTTCGGAGGATCGAGAGCACCGCAACCAGGGAGCACCCGACTTAATGTCACTCTGAACACGTCCTCGGGCATACGAACGCCGTGGGATACGCGGTTCAGAGGTGTGATGATTTTTCCTTTGGCGACGTCCTTTAACTCGCCGTTCACATTAAGGAGCAATGTGCATCCCGTCTCGTCGGCCTGCGAAACGTCGCGCGATCGTTGTTAGAGACTGATGCCGTCACGAATCAAGTCATAATATATAATTAAGCAGTGCACGTTGAATTACCGTGAGGGCATTGAGCTCGGACAAGGGGGATGGACCGCTAAGTGTCGGCGGCGGCGTTGAAGAGATGTGGCGGGGCGGCGACGGATCTTTGCGACCTTCCGGCTGAGGGTTGGGGGCCGGCTCGTTCCGCGCAGCAGACTCCACGACGGGGGCCGCGTTCTGCGGCGCCACGACGGGGGCCACGTTCTGCGGCGCTGGCTGCACCATTTGGGCTATGTTTATCTGCGGGAGCGGCCCTTGTCCTCCACCTAGCATCCATGGCGCTAAGGACTGAGCGACGGTCGAACAGATGGTAGGGAGGAGCTCATTGAGCCTCTCGTTCACAAGCTCGTCGACCGTCTTCTCCGGGCCCTTGTTCCGCTCCTTACGCTTTTCCTTGGTGTCGGGGTAGTAGTGCGCATGCCGATGACCCTTTCCGAGGCCATGCACATGGCCACGATTCGGCTTCTTGTCAAGGGGCACTCCCTTCATCGCGTTAAGCGCCCTAATGAAAGGGGTGTCATACGGGTCCTTGTTCGTCGTCGCCGAGGACCCCCCGTCAGATTGAGATAGGCGTTCTTTTTCTTCTTCCTCGAGATACTTATTCTCGAGCAGCTTGACCTTCTCGTTCAACACAAGATCGCCGGGCTTTTTGGGATCTTCCCTGTAATGGGCCCTGACAAAATTTCTCACCTGCGGGTCGGTGATCTTGTCAAACGGGTTCGGCCCTTCTCCCTTCGAATCCTCCTTTTCCCATACTTTCTGCTTCCCAAGGTAACCCCGGCTTCCGAGATTGTGAGGGCCAATGTTCTTTTTTCGCTGTTCTTTCCCCCATTTAGTCAGCGCAATCCTTTCCGGTTTGAGTTCGTCGATCTTGAATTGGGCCAAGTCTTCCTCGGAAATGGAGGGCCACATCTTATGGATCTCATCAAAATCCTTACCCTTCGCAAGAATCTGCCGCAAACTGGATCTCCAAGTCGTAAACGCCTTGGCGAACTTGTTCAGTGCTAAGGAGTTGACCAGATTCTTCTTCAGGTCCTGGTTGTCGTAAGGATCCGGGAATTTGTACCTTGTGTGCAGCTTCTCAATCAGCAGGGCAGCATTAGCCTTGTTTTCTTTAGCTTTGAGGTGCTCCATATTAACGTTGCCGAAGTCTCGAGCTATGCAGCCTATCTGGTTTCCATAGCCCTTGGCATAACTCTCCGGCTCGAGGGGAGCACCGCTCTTGGGGTCCACTTCCGTGAACTCTTCCCGCATGGTGGCGAGCATGTTGTGCCGCCTCTCTTTGCGCCTAGCCGCCGCCTCGCTACCGGAGGCGGTATCCCCGGTGCCACTACCGGTTTGATCACCTTCTGCGCCCGATGTATCGTTGTGTGGCTCTAGCTCCTGGCGAACGGTTTCGTCCATCTCGTCGTCTGCATCGTCGCCCTCCATCTCTAGATCCGGGTGCGGATCTACGGGTCCGCCTCCGGCGCTTAGCATTGAAAGCCACGCATCGTCGTTGTCTCCGCCGTGTCCGAGACCAGAACCACCCGCCTCGTCGTTGTGAGCCATATCTAATGAAGGAGAGAAAACCCGAAATAAGTTCAACAAATCCTACAATTTAGACGATGTACCCCATATGAGTCCAAATTTCTCGGACACTCTAAGTTGTGATATTTTTAGCAAAGATCATGCCAAAATTCACGGAAAATTTCGGCATGACCTTTGCTAAAAATATCACAAATGGAGTACCCAAATTTGCCGGAACGGAAATTAATCAACATTCCAGCAAAATAGGGACTCACGTGGGGTACCTGCACATAAAATCCCACCCCTCATATAATAGAACCCCTCATATTATCATCGTCATCCACACGAAGGTGGGCACATATCAATACGACCACACACCATCTCCACCATCCATACACCACCATCCATCACCACCACCATCCATCACCACCATCCATACACACCATCCATCACCACCAACCATCACCAAAGTAATTAAATTTAAATTCTGCAAACCCCAAAGGAGAATAAGTTGTACACCAACCATCCTCTGTTTGTTCCATTTTGATATAATATGTTGTACACCAGTAATTGGATTATGCAGAAGGAAAATCATAGCAACTCGGATGCAAGCGATAAACATGATCAGATTAAGATGTCACCAAACATACTAGTCTGAACTTCACCAAACATTACGAGCTTCAGGTTTATTTTGTGGCATGGAGATCGACCACTTCACCAAACATATGAGGGCTCACTGCTGCAGCACTATCAGGTAGCAGCAGCAGTTAAGCAGACACTATCAGGTAGCAGCAGCAGCAGTTAAGCAACAGCAGCAGTTAAGCAGCAGCAGCAGTTAAACAGCAGCAGCAGCAGTTAAGCAGCAGTTAAGCAGCAGCAGCAGTTAAACATTACTAAAAAGGGGGCAGTTTAACATACAAAACTGTAGCTAGGCATCAAATGTGCTATTATGTGGCAGTTTAATCTGATTGAAATAAGCATTGCATACCATTTGCATCATCCACAGAATAAATATTCCTAACTAGTACGTACACAATGAGAAACACTAGACGTGCAAATTCAGCAAAATAACCAAGGCATTCCCAAGAGGGTATTACACTACAATTTGTCCATATTCAAATTCAGCAAAATAACCAAGGCATTCAGCAAAATAACCAAGGCATTCAGCAAAATTCAGCATCTGTTCTTATCTTACCAAAAGCTAGCTAGGCAGCTAAATTATAAGGATATCCATATTCCAGACAGCTTTCGGATAGAAAAACACGGGCGGCACTATGCTTTCCATTAGCAATCATTGTACTGCCACTGTCAACACCTAACTTAAATATAGCGAAATGAAAATTACAGAAACAGATGGCTAAACCACAGGGCAGAACTAAGCTTTGCACTAGCAATCATTGAACTGCCACCGTCAACACCTAACTTAGATATACCGAAATGAAAATAACAGAAACAGATGGCTAAACCACAAGGAAGCACTATGCTCTACACTAGCAATCATCGTACTGCCACTGTCAAAAACCAACTTGGATATACCAAAATGATTTGATTATCACATAACCTAGGTACGCTATGATTAACTTATTCTGGACCAGATTATATACCAACACAATTACATGCATATTTTTAGAAGCTTATTTCAAGGAAGCTCGTATATCAACTTAGAATTACTGTAAAAAAGTTGTAAGCAAAATTAAGTGTTAAAAAGATTGAACTGAAAGTCTTAATGTAAGCAAGAGATGAGACAACAAACAAACAAGAGAAAATCGAGACAACAAACAAACAATACATTACCTATTTGTGTTCTTGCAGAACCTGTGTCGAACAGGTTGTGTGCGTGGACAGAATTGGGGCAGCAGCAGGGCAGTAGGGGGCGGCGCCGCCGAGGAGGGAGTGCGGCAGCCGGAGGGGAGGAGGAGGGAGGGAGGGGAGTGGCCAGGGGTGGTGTTGCGCCGGTGAGGGAGGGGCGGGTCGGGGCAGTGGTTGTGCTCGCGCGCGGGGGCAGTGGGGAAGGGAGGGCGATCGAGGAGAGGGAGAGAGGGGCGCGGTGGCGAGGAGAGGGAGGGGCGCGCTCGCCGGAGAACTGCAGTGCTCGCCGGAGACCTGCGCAGTGCTCGCCGGAGACCTGCAGTTGCGCGCGCGCGGTGTGTTTCTTCTCTGCTCGAAAACGACTAAGTCCCTCCACTGTGCGCAGTACTAGTAGATAGAGGGGAGGGGCGGGGGGCCCGCGCGTAAGTGATACAGCGCCACATAGCGCTGGCGAACAAGTGCAACTGTTGGCCAGCGGTAAGTTACCGCTGGCGAACAGGAGTCTGTTGCCCAGCGCTAGAGGTACCTTACCGCTGGCGAACAGTTGCACTTGTTCGCCAGCGCTACTTTTTTTTGTTTTCTTTATTTGTTTCCATTATATCCTTTATTTTTTATATTATTTTATTTTGTTTTCCATTATTTCCTTTTTGTTTTCTCTATTTGTTTAAATTATTCAAAGACATTTCATTTATAATAATTCAAACATATTACAAATTAACTTCAAACACATTAGAAATAATAATGTTTTAATTTGTTTTCCATTATATCCTTTATGTTTTATATTATTTTATTTTGTTTTCCATTATTTACTTTTTGTTTTCTCTATTTGTTTAAATTATTCAAAGACATTTCATTTATAATAATTCAAACACATTACAAATTAATTTCAAACACATTACAAATAATAATATTTTAATTTGTTTTCCATTATATCCTTTATGTTTTATATTATTTTATTTTGTTTTCCATTATTTACTTTTTGTTTTCTCTATTTGTTTAAATTACTCAAAGACATTTCATTTATAATAATTCAAACACATTACAAATTAATTTCAAACACATTACAAATAATAATGTTTTAATTTGTTTTCCATTATATCCTTTATGTTTTATATTATTTTATTTTGTTTTCCATTATTTCCTTTTTGTTTTCTCTATTTTTTTAAATTACTCAAAGACATTTCATTTATAATAATTCAAACACATTACAAATTAATTTCAAACACATTACAAATAATAATGTTTTAATTTGTTTTCCATTATATCCTTTATGTTTTATATTATTTTATTTTGTTTTCCATTATTTACTTTTTGTTTTCTCTATTTGTTTAAATTATTCAAAGACATTTCATTTATAATAATTCAAACACATTACAAATTAACTTCAAACACATTACAAATAATAATGTTTTAATTTGTTTTCCATTATATCCTTTATGTTTTATATTATTTTATTTTGTTTTCCATTATTTACTTTTTGTTTTCTCTATTTGTTTAAATTATTCAAAGACATTTCATTTATAATAATTCAAACACATTACAAATTAATTTCAAACACATTACAAATAATAATGTTTTAATTTGTTTTCCATTATATCCTTTATGTTTTATATTATTTTATTTTGTTTTCCATTATTTCCTTTTTGTTTTCTCTATTTTTTTAAATTATTCAAAGACATTTCATTTATAATAATTCAAACACATTACAAATTAATTTGGTTTTAGTTGTTTTCCATTATTTTCCTTCATTTTTCTATTTGGTTTCCTTTATGTTTCAAATAATATAAGTCCACACATTTGAAATAAAGAACAAGGTACATTAAATTTATAATAAGTGCACATCAGACCAGTTGATCCATGCATATACATAGTTTCGTCGCATACAATTGGCAGAAAAATATATATATACATAGTTTGTCATCAGTGTTTGATTTTTTTGCCTTTTTTGGTCGCAGTTGCATAATTTAACCCCACATTATGACTTCTTCTTCTGAATGGAAGACCATGCCTAGGTAGCGTAGTTCTGCTTCTTCTTGTTGTGTATGTTGCATGACTATCATCATCATCTTCTTGATCATCGTCAATATTTGGGTCGCCGAACGTGTCGAACTCGTCCTCGTCAACGACTCCATCCATTCCGATGATATTTCTTTTCCCTCTCCTCACGACAACACGGCTAGGCCTTGCGGGGTCTGTTATGAAGAAGCATTGGGACACATGCTTAGCCAATACCCATGGCTCATTTTGCGCTGTGACATTCGCGCTTGATGAGGTTCCGGCTTCAGGAATAACCATGGTTGTAAAGTATTGGTCTTCTTTTCTGACGGTCGACATCCTAGCCCATCTGACGCGGAACATAGGCACCTTCTCTCCAGAGTAGTTAAGCTCCCATATCTCCTCGATCCTTCCGTAGTATCTTAACTTTTTGTCACCGGTGTAGGATTCCATCGTTACCCCTGAGTTTTGATAATCGGAAGTTTTGTCTTTCTCCTCTGTGTAGAAAGTGAACCCGTTGATATCATATGCTTGAAACGTCGCTAGGTTGGGAGCTGGGCCATGTGCCAAGGCGTACAATAGTTTATTTTTCGCACAATCCCTTGGCGGTGGATTAGCGACGATCACATCTTTAAACCAACGCAAGAAAGTGGAGTTATGATCTCTGATTATTTCTCCTTCGGTCCTCCGCTTGCCTTGTTCACTGTACTTTTTCATAATCGAGCTCTTGTGTTTTTCCACCCAAGTATCGACCATGTCAATGTGTTGGAGAGCTACTAAGTTTGCCCTGTTAAAGTCGGTGCGTCGACAAGCCCGATCCACATGCACTTCTCTACGTCCATTTTTGTGACCTACTCCATCGAGCTTGCCAATGTGCTTGTTTCTAGGCAGACCAACTGGGTCCTCCACGTCCATATGATTCGTGCAGAAAGAGATGCACTCTTCGGTGAGAAAGCCCTGAACGATGCTTCCGTCCGGACGAGCTCTGTTGCGAACATATCCTTTGATGACCCCATTCATCCTTTCAAACGGCATCATGTTGTGCAGGAACAACGGCCCAAGATGGATGATATCGTCCACGATATGGACCAACAGATGAACACATATGTCAAAGAAAGATGGTGGAAAGTACATCTCAAGCTCGCATAGTATCACGACAATCTCTTCCTGCAGCCTTGAGATCTGCTTCCCCGTGATCGACTTTCGAGATATAACGTCAAAGAAGTTATAGAGGCCAAACAGGGTCTCCCGGACGTGTTTGTCCATTATTCCGCGGATCGCAACCGGAAGTATCTGCGTCATCATCACGTAACAGTCATGAGACTTCATCCCACTAAACTTTTGTTTCTGCGCGTCGAGGAATCTGCTTATTAGCCCTGAGTAACTGCTAGGGACTTTGACTCCGAGAAGGCACATCATCAATTTTGTGATCTCGTCCGGACTAAGAGTGAAGCAGGAGGGGGGGCAGTAATAGTCATTCCTCTTAACCCTTTTGGCCTTGCGACCATCCGTCTCGTCATCACACGATTGATCGCCGTCGTCATCATCCGGGCGTCCCCCCTGAAGATCTACCCTAATACCAAAATATTTCAGGTCGTTTCTTGCTTTCACCCCGTCTTTGGTCCTCTCCGGCATGTTGAGCAGCGTGCCAAACAAACTTTCAAACACATTCTTCGTGATATGCATCAGATCAAGGCAGTGAGGCGTATCGAGAATGGGCCAGTATGGCAAGTCCCAAAACACCGACCTCGTCTTCCATACATCCAGAAGCGGTTTTGGCGCCTTTTGCTTCTTTCCCGGCTCTGGGCATTCCTTCCAATCATTCAGCAAATTGTAGATTTCTTCGCCGCACCTCTTACGTGGAGGTCCACGGAGCTCATCCTCACCGTTAAAAAGGTCTCCTCGCCTTCTCCACGGGTCTTTGTTGGGTAGCCACCTTCGATGGCCAACGAAAACTGTTTTCGAAGACCCAGGATCTTTCGGAAGTTGCATAAACGTGGGGTCATCCATGCACCTCACGCAACCGTTATGTCCGTGGCACACCTGGCCCGCCACATATCCGTAGCCTAGTAGGTCGTGAACCGTACAGAGTAAGACAGCTCTCATTGGGAAATATTGTTCACCGAAGGCGTCCCATGTGTTCACCCCTTCCTCGGCCCATAGCGTTTCCAGCTCATCTTTAAGCAGCTTCAGGTATAGATTGATGTCGTTGCCTGGTTGTTTCGGCCCTTGAATTAGCATACTCATGTGAATATACTTCCTCTTCATGCACAACCAGGGAGGGATGTTGTACATCCATACAAACACGGGCCAAGTGCTATGGGTGCTGCTCTGGTTGCCAAACGGATTGAGTCCGTCGGTGCTCACACCCAACCTGATGTTCCTTGCCTCCGCCCCGAACGTTGGATATTCACAGTCAATTGCTTTCCATTGACTTGCATCTGAAGGATGTGTCAGAATTACTTTTTCACTCCGATTTGGATCTTTCAAAACTTTATTCCTCCTTTTCACGTGCCAGCGCATGAGCTCTGCTTCCTTGCGGTCCGCGAAATACCGTTGCAGACGGGGAATGAGCGGAAAGTACCACACAACTTTCCGAGGAGCTTTCTTCTTCCCTTTCTTGTATCGAGCGGCGCTGCAAACTGGACAAATGGTTTTGTTCGCGTCCTCTTTCCGATAAATGTAGCAATCGTTGATGCACACATGGTATTTTTCGTGAGGTAAATCAAAGGGGCACACGACTTTCTTGGCCTCGTCGCAACTTTTAGGACAGGTGTTGCCCTCTGGAAGGACATCGTGCCAGTATTGCAGGCTTGCATCGACGCTTATGTCGCTCCATTTGTATCTCGCCTTCATCTGCAGAACATCGAGGGCCACTCTCAGGCGGGACTCTCCCGGACCGCAGCCTGCATACAACGGTGTCTTCGAGTCTATCTCTAGTTGCGCCAGCTTCGATTGCTCTCTAGCAGCAGATATCGAGTTAGTCGTCTTTCTCAAAAGCAGTTCTTTCAGATGAGGGTCACGCACAACTTCCGTTAGGGGTGTCCCTGTGTCCTCGTGATCTTCTTCCACGTCTTGTTCAACATCTTCTCCATGATCATGTGCGGGGTCATGAGGCTGATCTTGGTCCTGCTGTAGTTGGTCCTGCTGTAGTTCTAGTCGATCGTTGCTATTGTCCTGTTGCACATCATTTCCTACCGCCGCCGCCCCATGGACTTCATCATCTTCATCATCACTTACCCACTGACTGTTATACCCATCCATGAAACCATACCTTAGGAGGTGACTGAGCAAGTCTCCGGTAAAGGGATTGAGCAAGCCCCCTAGTTTGCACTTTCGACATGGACATCGTATCTCCTTGCGGCCATTTTGTAACATGTCTTCTGTCGCGTGTCTCAAGTAACTATTCACGACACGTTCACTCTTAACGACCACCATTATATGTCGCCTGCACGAGAGCGCGCGCCGATATAATTAATATTAGAACCAAACATAATATATATATATATTTCGATATTCACGATAAAAATCGGCATGACCTTCCTACAAATTGGAGGTTAGAGGAGTGCCAAACTTTGCCGAGACGGAAATGAATCAACATTCCGGCAAAGTGGCAACTCATTTTCATATCAAAAATTTCACTTCATGTCGTATTCACGAAAAAATTCGGCATGACCTTCCTACAAATAGGAGGTTATTAGGGAGTGCCAAACTATGCCGAGACGGAAATGAATCAACATACCGGCGATAGTTGGCTACTCAATTTCATTCCACAACAAATTGCGCACACATGCATTTATCGTCTCCATCACACGACCATTGTTGAATCCGGTGAAATTTCACACATATTGCATATCGCGTGTATCCGGACAAAATTTATATACAAACTCATTTAATTATATATTATCATTCATCCGAACTCAAATGAATAGATGGCTACACGACGATATCCGGAGAATTTTGGAGCTTTGGAGAGAAAGGGGGTAATTCTAGATCTAGATGGCTAGGGAGGGAAAATTTGGGGTAGAAATGATGTTAGGAGGGAGATAAACATATATATACCAACTAAAATAAATTTAGTTGGTTCAAAATAAAGTAGGAGGGTGGAGAAATTGGCATAATTTCGAGCTAGAGAGAGAAGAGGGGACAAGGTAAAGAAGAGAGAGTGGAGGGGAAAGTGGGTGGGTGGGGGTGCCACTTATGGCTAGATCTGCTGAATACCGCTGGCGAACAGGTGGTTCTGTTCGCCAGCGCTAAGATGCGTGCTGGGCCCACCTGTATTGGTGCCGCTGCCCAATATTAGCGCTGGCGAACAGCACCACCTGTTCGCCAGCGGTGGTGGGCGTAGCGCTGGCGAACTCTTTGCCCTGTTCGCCAGCGCTAATATTGGGCAGCGGCTGTAGCGCGCGCAGGTGGGGCCCGGCCATAGCGCTGGCGAACAAGGGGGGTGGTTCGCCAGCGGTAGTCTTCATAGCACTGGCGAACTGATATTGCTGTTCGCCAGTGCTGTTAGCGCTGGGCAACAGCAATTGTTGTTGGCCAGCAGTATGCTGGTGGCTATAAGCCATTCCCTACTAGTGTACATATATAATATTCACCTAAAACATAAATATTTAATATATAGCTCAATTTTTATAGACCCGAGGTTCCAAAACTCTTCTTTCTAGAAAGCCGTAAACAAGCATTGAAATGGGTTAGAATAGTGGAACATTTACTTCTTTTGTGCATGCACTAGCGGAGACAGGGCCAATTGTCCCGGACTGTGAGGGGCTTTAGTCCCGGTTGGCCAACCGGGATAGGCCAAGCGGGACTAAAGGCCCAACCTTTAGTCCCGGCCCTATACCAGCCTGGACCAATGGCCCTCATCGTGGCTGCCGCAGAGCGCGCTGGCGGCACCCCCTTTAGTCCCGGTTCGTATAAGGGGCCGCGATGAAATATTCTATGCCACGACAGAAATTTGGGCACTTTCTATGCCGCGGCAGGTAGTTCATTTTGTTTTCTTTTATTTATGTCGTTCTTCATTTCAAAGTAGTTTTCGTATATTTCTACGCTAATATATATATACCATACACGTTCGTGAGTATGTAAGATAACTTGTCTTATGATGGAGCATACAAATATATACAATTGTGAAGACAAGTTCGCACTCCGTGATGTGGCTGTCTTCACCGGCATCAGTTTCTCACTTTTGATTTTATGGATTATAACTCAATACTCCGACTTCGGATGAAATGTAGTGAATTTTTTCAAGAGTTGGGGTACATCTTGTTATTTATTATTCCTAGTGGCTACCCAAGCACAACCAAGTTTCACTTTGGTACCCTATCCCGGAGCACGTGTGGGGTAGAGCCCCAGAAAGATAGGTTTTTCTCCAGCGTGTTTAGGGTTTCACCGGAGAGGGGCTTCGGGTTTCTCCTACGGGTCTAGGGTTTCTGAGTATTATTTGATCAATGGTAAGTAGAGATAACATGCATCCACGTGTACCCCATTCAACAAGTAGGAGAGAAATCAATCTGGAGCTAATAGCTATCATGCAAGAATCCGACATACACATTGTCGTCGGTTACTGGGTGCGAGAGGCTCCCCGATGCTCTTAAGCATTTGAGCAATCTCTATGAAGAAGCCGATGAACACCATAAGTTCTTCGGGCTTGATCTAGAGTATACGGCGAATCAACGGGATGTTGTCGTCATCCAGATTGCCTTCAAGGAGATCGTTTTGGTCTTCCAATGGGCAAGGTAACGCACACATACAATCTCTCTTGTAGGATAGTGTTGCATTTTCGATTTGTTTGTTGCATTGGAAGAATACACGTGTTGCAACATATCTAACACGTGTTCTATTTTTGTTGTTGCAGTAGTTCAAAGCAATCTCTAGAACTTGTTGATTTTCTTGTCAACAAGGGGTACGACTTCTGTATCGTTGACATCACTCAAGACCGGCAGAAGTTGATGCGCTTGGGTATTGAGATACCTGAAGATCACTACATTGATCTTCAGGACCTTATCCATTTTGATGAGATGTACGGGCACAAGACCGGGATGGCTCCGATGGCAACTGCCTTCATCCCCGCCGACTACAAAACCATGAAGACTCGTTTCCCCTCGAGGAATCACATGTATTGGGGGAAGAACCCACTGGACCGGATCAATCTCGAGTATGCAGCAATAGATGCATACGTTGCCTTCGAGTTGTTCTGCATCTACTCTTCGGAGCTCGAGTAGATGTTTTTTGTGTACCGCATCTTGCGTTCGATATATGTAATGGATATATTATGTAATGGATATATGTCTTTCTATTAATTTCTATATTATTTCTATATTAATTCCTAGCTATATTATTTCTATATTATGTCAAACACACATTTCAAAACAAACAAACAAAAACACATCAAGAAAACAAACAAAAACACATCAAGAAAACAAAACAGAATAACTACCGTTTCTATATCTGTTCACCAAAAACTACTGTTTCTATATCTGTTCACAAAAAATAAATCTAGAGGTCCAAAAATTAATCTAAGCCAGGAAAACATAGATCTAGTCAATACCAAACTCATCCAGTTGGATTTACTTCAAAATTCATTTTTGAACTCATTCTAAAAATCATAGAAGAGCCTACTGGTCTTTTATTAAAAAGGATGGTATTTTCATTTGGTTGTTGACCTTGATGTAAGGCTAAGTGCTATGGATAGATCTTTTCAATATCTATCCAGAACATTTTAGTTTGTCCATTTTGGTTATGTATTTAAAAAGCTAGGTTCAAATCATTCTCACAGATACTCATTGCCAAAACAGTTCTTGTGTCCAAAATAATAGTCGAAACTTGGATCTGCAAATTTTATATGGTTTAGATTTCATATGGTTTGGTTCATGAATTTTATCAGATTTTATTTTGCATTTAGGAAAGGGGAAAATGAATTAGTTTTATTTTTTTTAATTTTTTTAATATATTATTTGTATTTTTAAGATTTTAAAATGTATTAGTTTTATTTTTCTGGTATTTTGGTATATTGTTTGTATTTTTAAGATTTTAAAATGAATTAGTTTTATTTTTCCGAATATTTTTTAGAAATAATACAAATTAAAAAGTTAATGTTTATTTATTTATTCAAAATTATTAATTACATCATTACTTTTGTTTATTAAAAAATTTATTTGAAATTCAGACAATAAAGAAATGTGGCATCGACCAACATGTTAATAGGATTGATATGATACTAGTATCACATACATGCGTGCCAAACACTTGGATGCGGGACATGATGGAACTCTGAAGTTAAGCGTGCTAGTGCTAGAGTAGTGGGATGATGGGTGACTGAGCGGGAAGTTTGACCACGAGTAAGTAATTTGACTAGAGATAATTGTAGTTAGACACTAAGCAAATAATTAAAATTCTGAAAAAAAGGGAGTGAAAAATTGGAGTGAAAAAAGGGAGTGAAAAATTGGAGTGAAAAATAATTAGAAACCCAAATGAATTAAAAAAAATAACGAAATAGCATGTGGTCCCGGTTCGTGTGGCCAACCGGGACTAAAGGTCCTCCGCCCACGTGGACGGTCCTTTAGCCGCGGTTCGTAAGAGGGACGACTAAAGGGGGGGCCCTTAGTCGCGCCTATTTAGTCCCGGTTGCGCGGCCGGGATTAATGGCCTTTGCGAACCGGGACTATAGGCCTAGTTTCTACCAGTGCCTCCAGTCTAACCATTTGATACGTGTTGAAAAAGTCATCAATCTGGTGTTTTATCATTTCTTCTCTTACGCAAGTATGAGTACGCACTACAAGATCATGTGATAATTCTAGTTGAATGGTGGAAACCTCATGAATTTAGTAGTTGAATAACAATCACATGAAGAATAGTATGAACTTTAGGGATATCGAATGTATAAATACTTCCACTAGCATTATTAAGACTTGGATTCTCAATGTAAATGCAATGTACCGACCTTGTAGTTTGGGATATTGGAGGAGAACAACGTATGAGCAAGTACTCTAGGTAGAAATATAATGTACATAGGCGGGATAGTGATTTCGTGTGGGAGTAGACTTGTAGTTAACCGATGACCGTCGAGCATCTTTATATTGTTCCTTGGGAGGAGAATATTCTCTGCATCACTGCCACCTCACCATGAGGCGGAGCGACATGGGCGAGTAACGCGATTAAGGAAAATTGGTGGAGCGCATCCGGGTTGATGGCGGATATACACGGTGGCATAAGAATATCTCACTTGGATCCAAGCATGATCGTGTCTCTCCGTAATTGTGTGAGCAACCTACACAGCCCTTGTCCCAAATTGTGTGTTGAAACTAATAATTCTCTCACTCATCTCGCACCATGTGCTGTAAAACGGGGAATTTAAACTCAGGCATATCCATCCCGAAGTGAGTAGCAGCAAGCTGACCAATTTAGCAGCAAGCGACGTAGTGGTTGCACAGATAGTTACTAAACCAGATACCCCTTTCACTCATTGAGATCTTGGCATACTTGATCTGCTCGTCTGTGTGGTCCATACGGAAGGTGATGGCCTCAACGAGTAACACTGGAGACTGCAGATTAGGAACAATGGGATTCTTCCTCGTGTAGATTGTTCTCATCTGAGTATAGTTCACTATTGTCTTGTTGAGAAACTCCTCGTCCTTCGGGTATATCTGAGAATGAGGATCACATTATGTAAATGATATGAGTAATGAACTAGCATGAATAAGTCAAAATTGTATATTCTGGCATAAGTAATATTACCCCGATGTGTATAGTCGATGCCAGTTCATCCATCATGATGGTGGAATTGTCTTCATGCCACACTCCTCCTTTAGTCTCCTTTAGCTAGTTACTCTTAAAACGAGTACAACATGTCGTCATGATGGTGGAATATGGGATGGTCGTGTCGTGCATGTTGTATCGCTACTTCCTTCTACTAGCTTGTTTGATGCTCGACCTTTGCGTCCTAGAATGCCTGCTCACCAGCCGGGGCTCTCTTCCTCACTTATATGGGTTTCAGATTTGGAGATATCTCGTTCCTCGACTTCCTAGGGATGGATGGCTGTCTTTTGAGGCCGCGTCGATCCAAGAATACATCTCATGCAGGACAGGTCTACCGGCGACCTGTTCGACTGAAATCTCACGGAGTAGGCTGATGGGTGGGATGGAGAGGTGGGCTTTGACGGAGGTGTCCATGGTTCCGGGGACTACGACGAGAGGACGCATCGCAAACTATGGGGTTGGCCCATCTAAACCTGGTCAAGCCCACGGTGCTGCAAATGGACAAACGGAAACACGCATACAATTGTCCCACATCGCGAGTACGAGCCTAATGTGACCAAAGTTCAACAAAACAAAAACCCAGCTTCACCATCTTAATTCCATCCATCCGGTAATTTTCAAGACCATGCTCAAATGGCCGTTTCATCAAACCAAGCATACTATGTCGGGGGAATGATTATCATTGAAAATGGGACTGGTCCGTCGTAACGCAGGCCAAGGGAAGCACTTAGAAACGGGTAGGGGGGGTCACGCTCTCCCCTGTTTTCTTCTACCCTCATTGTCATCCATACATCACCGCAGCGTGTGCACATGCACAGATTTTCTTCGCATGACCGCGCGGCCGCTCGCATTGTCAACCTAGGGAAACTCGTGCTAGATGTGGATCTAGCGTTGGTGCAATGGTATATTAGGGATGCTAGCTATGGTATCCGATGATGCTACCGATAGCAACTAGCCATCCTGTCGGCGGAGGATGGTGTTGTTGCCAGGGAATAGCACCGGCAAACTCATGGAGACATGTGGACACAAGAGAAAGCAAAGATGGTCGGCACATATCCGGTGTGGTGGGACATCTTATCCCGGGGGGCGACATCACCCACCTACAGTATGTGGATGACACCATGATTATGATGGAGGGCTCGAGGTTGGATTTGTCAACCTCAAGTTCCTGTTATTTGTTTTGAGCCCATGTCCGGCCTCAAGAATAAGTGCCAGTTCCTATACGATAAAAGTGAAGTCACCGTGCTACGATTTCCCCCGGATTAGCAGCAGCGGATTGCGGACAATCTCAACTACAAGTATCCTGCTTCCCTGTTAACTATCTAGGGGTTCCGCTTAGAGACTCTAGGATCCTATCTAAGGACCTGGACCTCATGATGGGGTGAGTCGGGCATAAGGCAGAGTCTTGGCGTGGATACTTCACCTCCAAGGGGAGCAAGTCTGTGCTTATTGGGTCTTGCCTATCTAGTACCCCTTCCTATATGATGGGGATTTACGCCATGTCAGCAGGGATTCATGCCCCCTTCGACATGGAGCTCTCCCGTTTCTTTTGGAAAGATGCTAAAGGGAGGAAAAAATACCACATGCTTAAATGGTCAGACGTCTGCGCTCCCAAGGATATGGGGGGCATAGGGCTGGTTGCGTCCCGAAAAATGAATGTCACCCTCATGCTTAGATTGGTCTGGCGCATTCTGAGGGATGAGGGGGGGGGGGGGCTATGGCTACATCAACTCAAAGCATAATATTTGCTAGTACGCCCGCTGCTCGCCTGTGCTCGACATGAGGGATCTCTGTTTTCGAGGTATATCCAGTCGATCAAGAAGGAGATAAGGAAAGGTGCCAGGTTCACTATTGGTGGATCGCCATCCTATTCCAGCTTGACGCGTGGCTCTGTAAGAAGTCGTTACAACTCAAGTTCTCGAGGCTGTTTGCAATTTTCTCTGAGGCCTCTCAAGTGGTGGCTTCGGCGGTCCATAATGGGACATGGAACATCTCGTTCCGATGAGCTTTTGGGCTAGCAAAGGCCGTAGCTTGGAAGGAGCTTCGGGCTGCTCTCCCTATTGACCTTGCTGGGGGCCTGACCAGGTGGCCTAGACCTTGGACCCCTCCGGGATCTTCTTGGTTAAATCTGCATATCGGTCCCAGTTTTCTGTCCCGACTAGTACTTGAGGTGCTCCCATTTGGAAGGCCCCTTTACCACTGAAGATTATGGTCTTTGTGTGGCAGTTTCTCCAGGACGGGCTTCCGTCTAGGATCGAGGTGTCCAAGTGTCACGGCCTGGGGACGGCATGTGTAACCACATCCTATTTTTGTGTCCCGCTGCCCATTTTCTGTGGAACTTCATGCATGAGTCTCTCGGGTCTGCATGGCACGCCTATGTTCTCAGCGAGTTCCTAGAAACCCAGGCGCACCAGATCGGTAGAAGTAGACGCCTCTTTTGGCTATGGTTCGCGGCGATGGTTTGGTCCGTGTCGACTATACGCAATAAAATGGTGATTGAGAAGATTTTCCTAGCAGTACTACAAAATTGCTAACCCGTGGGCACCAAATATCGTTATGCGTGGCGCGCGGGGTGCGCCAGGGTTGTCACGCCGTGCCTAACAAAATAGCCGTGACACACCATCTGTTTGGTGCGTCACGGATATTTTCTTTACCCGTGGCGCACCACCTATTTGGTGCGTCACGACAATCTTTTATTACCCGTGGCGCACCACCTGTTTGGTGCGTCACGGCTATCGATTATGAAATTTCAAAAAAAAGAAAAAGGCGTGACAGATCTTGGCGCCCAGAAAATTCAAATTTCAAAAACCGGTGGTGGTGGCCGTCTTGGAGGTGGTTGTGGCCAGCTTGGAAGTGGTGGTGGTGGCCGGCGAGGAGGTGGCCACCGTCTTTGCGGTGGTGGTGGCCGGCGAGGAGGCGGTACTGACCGGTAAGAATAACAAAGGGACCAAGATCTAATCTAAAATATGCATTCAACGGGTAGAGAGATTGCTAGACTAACTAACATATGAATACCGAAAGTGTTACGAGATCGAATCTCGTGGATGAAGTAGACGAACACTTGCCGATCTCAAGATCTCGAAGACGAGAGCTGCAATCTGGCAGAGCTTCCGCACTCAGTCACACATACGGCTCGACAAAGACCCCTTTTTCCTCGATCCAGTGGGGCAACAGAAGTTTTGGAACCATCGGAAAACTCCAACAAGACGACGTCATTGTGTGGTGGAGAAAACTAAACGGTCAGGGCTTCACTAATGAGATGTTATATTATATGTACACATCAACAAGTATAGTATGTATTACCGTAAAATATGTACACACAATTTTTTTTGAAATGAGCAAGAATTAAATGGAAAACATAAATGAAAAACCTAAAACCCTAAACACACAAAACCCAAAAACCCAAAAAACACAGGATAATTAGTCTCGGTTGGTGGGGCCCTCCGGCCGCGCTGTGCCGCGAACATGTGGATTTCTTTAGTACTTTTGGTGTTACAAAACGGGACTAAAGGTCCTCCAGCCCGAGCTCTCGCCACTGGCCTTTAGTCCTAGTTCGTAGCAGGCCGGAACAGAAGGCGGCGGTGGGTTAGTCCCGGCTGAAAATCAGAACTAGAGGCCCTTCCCAACCGAGACTAAAGCCCGTTTCCTACTAGTGGTTGTGTTGTTTTTGTGTGGGGTTTCCTCCTATTTATCGTAATTAAATCAATGGAACTACCAAAACTTTTGCCTCCTGTTTAAAAAAATGTAGAAAGGTCTAGAATGATATTTGTTGAACTTAAGAAAAAATAGGGATAAAATTATGAATTATATGATACTTCCCTCTATTCTGAAATATATGGTGCCATTTGAATGCCCAATACAAGATCTAACCATAATTAATTATTCATAAAAATGTTAAGTGGCTAAAATTGTTTCTTAGATGGATTCGATTTTGTATCCATTGTTCATACCTCGTGAAAATTACTTCAGCAAAGCGTCCGAAGCTAAGCTCCAGTTTTACATTGATCAATGATCAAAATAGTTATACTAACACTAGTTTATTCATATTAACACATGGTCGAGTCATAAAAAATTAAGCTTCAGATAAAAATATTACCAATGCAATTATAGTGTAAGAATTTTATATATAGTTAATATATGTACGATAAAAGTTGTGAATGGAAAAAAAACAATATTAAGATTTAATTACAGACTCTCGTAAAAAAAATAAGAAAGTTTCTTATAATAGGACAACATGTCATAGATTTATTAATAACTGAAAGCATAATTTCTCAATATCTGTTTTGAATATTCCGACTGCGAACTGTATATTAAAAAATGAGGGGGTGGATATTCAAAATTTTAGTGTTAAACGTGACTTTCGTATGCCGTGCGTCCTTGTTTGATGAATGAAAAATGCTATCATCGATGATTACGTGTGCCTTTTTAGGCCGCGAATGCCTACTACATGCCCCCGAATTTTCTTAAAAAATATGGAGCCTTTATCATGTTCAGAATTTTTTTATTTCTCACCATCTCAGGTGTCCTTTTTCTTTTAGCGAGGCGGACGTCGGTGTCGGCATTGGCGCGACCCTAGGGCAGAACAGTCGGGCGGTTTCGTGTCTTGATCACCTAGGGCACGCCGTTCAGGTGGTTTGTTCCAAATGATTGTGGAGTCGGGCGTTAGAAGTTGGGCCAAGGGTCGTCCTTCGTATGCCCAACGTATACAGATACGTTGCATAAGTGATTGGATTTGTATCACGGGGGGGCTGGCCCTGCCAACCGAGATTTTTTTCCCAGTCAGGGGTTAGGGGGGTGGACCGAAGAAAGGGCGTGTATACATAACTATTCCTTATGAAGTTTAATAGAATATTTCTATTGCCGTTTGCCAATTTCATGGATATTTGCACCAATTTTAACTCAAATTTCAATTAATTCTAGAAGGAAGGAAAATCATTTTGTTTTGAAATTTATTTCGGTAACCTTCCCAACCATTAAAATCATAGGAAAAATAAGGTTCCATAATATCGACGGCCATGAAGCCCTGCACCAGAGCGGACCCAAAACTATAGGATTCGATTATATCAAACACGTGAAACTATTTGAAATCGTACTGTTTTTATAAAGACGCAGAAAAGCAGGCCCAACATTAAAATATACTCCTAGCTAACTGTACTGCTTACTAGTATGTGAGCAACTAATAATTATGGAAAAGGGTCCGTGTCACAAGAAGAAGGACAGATTGCCGCTAGCTCTGGGCCGATCAGAATCGCGAGGAGTCGTCTCCGACGCACAGGCTGTAGTGTCTCCACTGCTTCGGCAAATGACTTCTTCCTGTTCTTTTGCCTCTTTTTTATCTTCTTCTCAGTACATGTAGCACCCTTGTCGGCGCGTCTCTTACCAGTTTTGGTTTGGCCTACCATCGACGCTTTGGTGTTCTCGTGTCGTCGGCACTCAACATGTACCCAGTTGAGCGCGTCACCATAGTCATCGATGAGCGCACGACCGTTGTCGAGCTCCTTGCCATGGTAGTAGACGCTCTGGCAGGCCACGGGGACCCCCTCCGCCTCCTCGACCCGCTCCTTAATCCTGGTTGTCCGATCGAGTGTTTGTGTTCTCGTATGACCTCCAACAAATAGGAATACTTTGGTAAGATGGAAAGAGATTAAGTTGTAGGAAGCTTTTGAGATGGCGTCTCCTATTAATAGCCAGACGTCGAGATGGCGCCTCCTATTAATAGCCAGACGTCGAGTCGTCTCCTGTTCCTTTTCTTTTCTCTCACGCTTGCCTCTCCCAGAAAAAAGGTAAATTCCATTTTTTAGCCACAAGTTCTCTGTTTTTAACATCAATTACCCCAATTAACAAAAGTTCATACGAATTACCCCATTCAATGACAGTTGTCCCGGATTTTACCCTTTCCAAAAACTAGTAATCTTATGCATTTTAAGCTAATAATGATGATGTGTACAAACAGTATTTCGGTGATGCGAAATTCTGCAATGATTTCAAAGTTTTAACTTTTTGTCTATGTGGAGTAAAAAAATCCAGTGTTCCAAGAAAAGTCATATGATCCCTTCCTCTCTAGTAGAAGGAAGAAGATTCTTTTTAATTATTCCTGAACCATAGCTTCGTATACCAAAAGTGCTAGCTCTGATTGATGATCCGAAAATATTAGATACTACGGGATCCCTTCCCATATAGTAAAATTTAACATATCCTAGTCAATTATTAATTACTCTCAGATTATATGTTCCTCTCAATTTATTTGCTTTTATTCTAAAGGGCTGCGCTAGTCGTAGGTTGGCCTAGGATTTGCTAATCATAGGTCCCATGCAGAGCCATCCGATCAGCATCTGACGGTCAGAAATCAGCAAAACGTGTTTTTACATTTGAGCCCTTCAGTTTTTTGGATATAGAACCCGCAGTCCATGGTAGCCCCACTTAAGCGAAGTGGGAATATCGCGTTGCACCCGGTCATCTCGATAATTATAGCGAATCTGCCATCGCAACAAATTTACTAGTGTCGCAACAAAAATCATCGCCCCCGTGTACCAAAAAAAGTATTGCAACAATTTTTTCCAAATCTTTTTGGAAAATAAAGTAATGTTACAAATAACACTTAAATAATATGTTATTGCGTTGCAATAATTTTTTTAAAACAATTCAACAAAAATCACAACCTATTGCAACCAAAAAGAAATATTTGCATCAATTAAAAACTTGGTAAGCAACAAAATAATTTGTCACTGTTTCACTTGCAACAAAAATCATCACCTATTTCAACAAAAAGGTAAATCGATAGCAACAAAAAAATTACATGTTTACAACATGTAAAAGAGCCTATAAACAGGTCATTCCAAATGAATTCTAATAAACATATAAGCATTTTCCAGAAAAATCATACATAAAACATTGCAACATTTCATTTGTGGTTTCTCAACAAAATAAGTGCGAAATTGTAACAAATTTTAAAGACGTATGCCACGATGTCTGAAATTACGAAGAAGACTTAGCATATAATGGTTGCACATAGTCTGACGCGAAAATTTTGGCTAAAAGACAAATTGTTGCTTGTTGGATCCGTATAAGGTGTAACGGGTCGGCCCAAAGTGTGGAGAACAGCAGTGAGCGAGCCAAAGAGTAGGGGACCTACGTTTGGCATCGTTAGGTCCCCCTAAAAGAACCGTTTTCCTATTCTAAAACATAGTTTCATAGTAAGAAACCACGTAAATAAAATATGTATTACGTTGCTTTATGATGATTTACAAAATAAGAAAAATAACTAATTCTAAAGTTCCGTCACGAGATATAAAATGAACTCACATCAGAAAAGTGATGTTTCCAACTTGTGGATCTAAGAAAATTGTTGCCGCTATTGATTCTTATACTTGTATACGGAGGGTGGCGTTAGAGCTCTCCCGCCTCCAGTAGTATGCACCAAGCTGGAGCTTGCAAATAAAGAGAGCAAACAAATGAAGTATGTTAGCTGCATTGGCAATCTTCATAACTTCAAGAGTCCAAGTTTACATTGTATGGGTCTATGCCTCTACGGAATACATAGTATTTTGCTCTTGTGGGAATAAAATGGACCCACTGGGTAGGATTCAAGTCCGGATAGTCATTTCCATTATAATAATATGAAGGGAAAAAATGACCTATCTTAATCTGTTTAAAAAAGCTTGAATAATTTAATACTTCCAAACAAAATCAAGTTCCGCACAACACTTAACCGCCAAACATTGTCAGACATGGACACCGATGTAAAAAGTTGCATTCAGAAGAACAATTCAGTCATAGTACACGATTACAAAATCTTGATTTGCCTCAAGCCCTCAACCAACTACATATAAAAAGTGACTGGATATTATACTGAAGACAATCCTTCTCTCTGAATATAAAACTTGTCCTTAGTGTTTTCTTTGGCGCTTACGGACAGTTTGGTCTTTACCGAGTGTGCATCCGAGGCAGCATCTGAAAAACACTAATTGTTTCGAGTGTAGTCATGTTGAGTATTTTTTTACTTGGGTCTCAGTATATGCATGTGTTTGCCAAGTGACCCGTGTTTGGTGACTCGGCAAATAGAAGTTATGTCAGCGGCGGAGCGCTCTCCGGTAGTGACTATATATGTTTTTATAAACGTGTACATAAGTTTTCTTGCCGCAAGGCTTTTAAAATCTGGCAGCAATGCAATTAAGAAAAGCTGACAATAATAGAAAAAAAGTTGGCAACAACCCAAGAAGAATGTGTTTATGAAAGAGAAATATACCACTCCATCTATAGCATGTTCATCCACCGAAAACTATCAACCATGGCTCCAAAAAGTGTAGCAAATCCATATCCCACGAGGCATCCTAGTACTCCTAGTATTCCTGTCCATGATCATAAAATCATTAATAGCATCAATTTTTTCTGCAAATTCAGTAATAGCATCTAACTCCTCCAAAATTCTGAAGATTCCTAATGAATAACTTAACTAATTTAGATAGTGAAGAACACCAAGCTGCCACACCTAGAAGAAATATTTGTGGACCGGAAGGCGGCGTGGCCGTCGGACTCGGAAAGATGTGATAGCCCCTGGAGTCTGAAGCTGAACCCTGCGACTGCATCCTGCCATTGTTTTTCTGCCAGCCTGTATAAATAGGTTGCCGAGTAAGCTAGTAGAAGAATTGACAAATGGGTGTGATCATCGTCTCCTACGTGCAGAAAATCCATAAGGCCATTAGCAAGTCATTCGTACCGTCATCTCCATACATGTATGACCATGATTTGCACATCTCTATGTCATCGGAAAAGTAAGTTTGTGACGATGATTTACTGGATCTACATACATTAAATTAATTAGATTGATGGAAAGCATAATACTTACAGATGGTTAATCTGCTTCATCCGTGTCTAGACGTATGTCCTTAGGACCTTAGGGCACTGCCTTGCACACTAGTAGGAAAAAGCTTATAGCCACCAGCTTAGCGCTGGCGAACACATTTTTGGCTTTGCCAGCGCTATTACCACGGGCGAACACCATTATCTGTTCGCCAGCGCTATATCTACTACCGCTGGCGAACAGGCCAGCTCGTTCGCCAGCGCTACGGGTGAGACCCACCTGCGCGCGCACCAGCCCCTCCCTGAAACTACCGCTAGCGAACAGGCCTGCGTGTTCGCCAACGCTAAGTTGACTAGCGCTGGCGAACAGCCCTGCCTATTCGCCAGCGCTAACATGTGGGCCCAGGGCGCATGTTAGCGCTGGCGAACAGGCAGGGTTGTTCGCCAGCGGTAACCTGGCAGATCTGCCATAAGTGTGCCACCCCACCCACCCACTTTCCCCTCCACTCCCCTTCTCCACCTTTCCCCTTCTCTCTCTCTAGCTCGAATTTATGCCAATTTCCCCACCCTGCTACTCTCTTTTGAACCAACTAAAATTATTTTAGTTGGTATATATATGTTTATCTCTCTCCTAACACCATTTCTACCCAAAGTTTTCCCTTCGTAGCCATCTATATCTAGAATTACCCCTCTCTCTCCGAAACTCCAAAATTCTCCGGATATCATCGTGTAGCCATCTATTTATTTGAGGTGCATGGGATGAATGCTAATATATAATTAAATGAGTTTGTATATAAATTTTGTCTGGATGCTAGAGACGTACGTTGTAGGTCTTACGAGCCTACATGCACATGGGTGGGATCCCTTAATTCCCACGGACACTGGGGTTTATGATGGTCTGCCAGGGGTGCCTAGATATCCATCGTGAGGGTTGGAACCAAGGGTTCAACCTGCTGGCAGAAACGGGTGGGCATGTGTTGTGCGGAGAAGCACAGTTTGGCTTGGACCAATAACCGGGCCCCACACCTGAGTGGGAGTGGACAAGATCGCGCGACTGGTTGTGCAACATGGTCTTGGTCGTCCATGGGTAAAGTAACGCACCTCTGCAGAGTGTAAAAGGATGTGGCATGTTACCCCTTGTTCCGGGAAGGAACTGCGAACGCTACAGGAAAGGCAACTCCATGAAGTTCTAGTCATGTGATGGTCTGGCGGGCATAGTTTTCAGAATTAAAAGCAACCTCTTGAAGAAAGTTTTACAAAACCTTGCAATAGCTTATGACTCTTTCGAGTCTAAAGCTGTAGTTAGTGCATCAAACCACCCACTATATATCATGAACTTGCTGAGGAACGCTCGTTACTCATTCGTTCCCGTTTGACCCCTTCTTAGAACTGAAGCCCTATGGAAGTCGTCATCGAGAAGCCATCGATGCCTAAGGAAGCTAGTGAAGGGGTCGTTGCATAGAAAACAAAATTTTTCCTACGCGAGAGACACCCGAAAGGCCAAGATCTAATCAAGGAGACAAAGTGCAACGGGCAACAAGAGGGTTAAGGAGAACACATACCGTCGAAGACTCAAAGTGGTACGAGCTCAAATCTCGTTGTTGGCGTAGTTGTACTCACACCGATCCCGATAGCGAGAAGATGGGCACCGCAATCCGGCGGTGCATCCGTGATCGGTCACACGTACGGTTGATGACGACCTCCGTTCCCTCGTTCCAGCGGGGCGCGGAAGTAGAGGATCCCTCGGAACTCCAGCAGCACGACGACGTGGTGGTGGTGAAGAATCCCACGGTCAGGGCTTCGCCAAGCCGGAGACCATGAAATGGAGCAGCGGGTGGACGGAAAGGGAAGTGGCCAAGTGTGTGGAGAAGAGGAGCTCTCACCCTCCTTTTATAGGGGAAGGGGAGGCATCCCAAGAGGGGGGTGCGGCCAGCCATGGTGTGCCCCCACCTCTTCCCTCTTCATGTGAGTGGAAGCTCCACTCACACCCACTCATGCTCGCTTAATTTTCCACTTGGAAAATCCTAAGGTTTTCTTTTAATAAATAAATAAAACATTTTTATTTCTTTATTTATATTTGTTAATTCCATTAACAAACATTTGCATATAGCACCTCGAATCATTTGTTAATTCTATTAACAACCATTCAACGTAAAACCCCTTGAACTATTTCAATTTTCCCCGAAACAATTTTGGTGCTGCCCAAAATCTTCTTCGATATTCCGTATCCTCTCAAACGCGTCATCGAACCTTAAGTGTGTCACCCTACGGTTCGCGAATAAGATAGACATGATCGAGACTCCTCTCCGATCAATAATCAACAGCGGGATCTGGAGATCCGTGATGACTCCTATATATTCAACGATGACTCTCGTGATCGTGTGAACCAACAACGCCGTGAACTATTCCCTTTGTCTCGCGATATTTTACTTGTCCGAGATTCGATCATTGGTATCAACCATACCTTGTTCAATCTCGTTACCGACAAGTACTCTTTTCTCGTTCCCGTGATATAACATCCTTGTGATCATATCACGTGCTTGCAAGCGGTTTCGATGTGATATCACCGAGATGGCCCAGAGTATATCTCTCCGTCATTTGGATGGACAAATCCCACTCTTGATCCATGATCCTCAACTAATACTTTCCGAATACTTAACGACACCTTTATAGTCACCCTGTTATGGTGCGACGTTTGATGCCATCAAAGCACTCTTCCGGTATCAGCGATTGACATGATCTCATGGTCTAAGGAATAAGTTACTTCGTATGTTTGATATAACAATGTAAACTAAATGACTTGATCGCATTGCTATATTCTCTTTGGGTATATGTTCATCACATCATTCTTCTAATGACATAACCCCGTTATTAATAACATCCAATGTTCATGATCAGGAAACCTTGATCATCTATTAATCAACAAGCTAGTTAAAAGAGAGGCTTTACTAGGAACCATTGTTTGTTTATTAAGCACACATGTATCAACGTTTCCGGTTAATACAATTCTAGCATGAGAAATAAACATTCATCATAAACAAGGAATAAGATAATAACCATTTTATTATTACCTCTTGGGCATATTCCCTTCAGCTAGGTGGAGTCATCTCTTACTTAGCCAGTAAGGCATCGTCATCAACAACGTTGATGGAGGAGAAGCTAACAAGGTTTAGGTGGAGTTCATTCTTTGACTTAGCTGTTTCAAGCCATAGATTAGGGCTGACATCAGCCTTAGTAGATTTAGTTCTGAGCTAGAGTTCTTCTCCATCTTGGATCTTCGAATTGCTTCTTCCGATCTTCCATTTGCAGGAGATCTTCTTGATTCATCAGAGATTTTCAAGATTTTGTAATGAAGTTTGTATCCTTTAGTTTTGCGTGGACCTGTTATGTTTCTGTTGTACTACTCTGAGGGATGTAATATTCACGGATAAGTCCTTCTATGAGTGTTATGTCATCGAATTGCGGACTACACATGAAGTGGTGTGTTGGGTCACGACAACATCCAGGAAGGATTGTTGCCAACAAGCACGATTTAACAGCGGCCGTCGACGCTGTTGACCGCTATATACCACTCCTGCCCGGGGGTGTCCCGGATCTTGGCCTTGCTACCGTAGACCATGGTGGCATCTGAGGGGGTGCAAGTTCGAGACTGTGTGGAAAATAAGAACCTTGCTATAGGCACTGACCTAAATCGTTGGTTTTTCTCGTCTGAGGAGGCACTAGCATCGACGGGATGAGTTTGAGTGCGTTGGCGGTGGCTGCTATTTGAGGAGTCGGTTGGCCGGCAACGTCAGCATGAAGAGTATGTAGAGAGTTATGTACAACAATGAAATTAGCCCGAGGAGTGGGTGTAGATGGCGGTGTCGTAGATGATGGTGGAGGGGAGAGGGCGTGTGGATGGAATCGAGGAAGTGTTGCGAGGTTGAGGAACTACAACGTGAAGATTGCGCGTGCCATCAATTCAATTTCCTACTCTATCAAACGTGGGCGAAGGAATGGTTGTTAATAGTAGTAGAGATAGGATGGGCATGTGAGGCCTGCGCAGGCGGAATTAGCAGAGATTTTCTTTCTAACTGAATTGTGGGAGAGGTGGCCGGAAATTAAGGGTGCGGAGAATAGATGATTATCAACCGCGTGATGCATGTCGATGCACGATCGATATTCAATTTTCCCTAAAAGTTCTTCCTTTTATAAGTAGTGGAGAAGCTAGAGGCACTCACCTAAATCTTCGGTTTTTGGTCGGCTCAGGAGGCACTTGCATCGGCGGGATGAGTTTGAGTGCATTTGCGGCGGGTGCTATTTGAGGAGTCGATTGGCCGGCAACATCAGCGTGAAGAGTATGGAGGCGTCTATGTACAGACATAGAATTGGCTTGAGGAGTGGGTCGCGATGGCAGTGTCGTAGATGATGGTGTAGGGAAGGCGACGTGTGGATGGATTCGAGGAAGTGTTGCGAGGTTGAGGAACTACATCGTGAAGATTGCGCCTGTCATTAATTTAGTTTCCTACTCTATCAAACGTGAGCGAAGGAGTGGTTGTTATGGAATAGCCCTGTAAGCCTCTGGAGTAGGGTCAAGAATAAACCTATACCACATGGAGACACCAAGATAAAAGTTTCTACGAGGATCTTTCGAAGTGCCACGCTGACGAGGAGGGAGAAGAAAATCAGGAGCAACATGCACGTGTGAATGGACTGACCTTCTGGTTGGCATTTGCAAGGCGAAGGTTACTAGTAAGGGCCGGCCCTGCAGGGTGGCAAGGTGGGCGGCCGCCCTGGGCCCCAAAATTTAGGGGCCCCACCCCAGGTACCCTTTAGTATATTTATTTAATAAAAAAAGAAATAGCCTAGCGAGGCTATAGGAATTAGGGCCCATGGCGAGGCGTGAACCCCACAATTATGGCCCAGGTGGCAGGTCGCATTCGTGGCTACACGAACGATGGTTGTCTTTGTTCTTTCGTCGCATCTGATTCCTCTCGGCACCCAAACCTGATCGATCAGCGGCGGATCATCCCAGTAGTAACTAGAACTGGGCGATCACATCCCATCAGCGCCACCCCCGCCCGACGCCCGTCGCCGCAACGCTCAGGCCCTGCCGCCCTGGGCAATGTAAATCTGGTGTGCTTTTGTTTCTGAGTTTCTGTACTCACTAATCAGTAATCTGCATGTGTTTAACGGTGTGATATCTAATTTCCAGCATTGCGTGGGATCATGTCAACAAGAAAGTATGATTATGTTAGCTCTAAAAGGAAAAGAGAAAAACGCGTGAATGATTTGGTTCAGTCATAGAAAGGAGATATTCTTAAAAAAATTCAGGGACAGTTCTAGTGCTTAAAAAAAACAGATGAGTTGGCAATTTTTATCACCGAGAAATATCTTTTACACGCATATTCACCATAATTATGATAATGTCTATATTAAGGGCCCCATGTTTTAGTTTTGCCCTGGGCCCCGAAAATCTCAGGGCCGGGCCCTGATCTTAGATGTAGTAGTGTATGGCTGAGAGGGATATTTGTATATAATCTGTGTGCATTGTGGGGCGTACACGTACGTCCGATGGCCGGATGTACGTACTTGGAGCATGGATGGTGTGTTGCAAAACATTTTCCTGAGGTATCTTGCTAGTAGGACGTATATATATACGGTCCATCACTCTCCTAATCCTTTTTTTTCTCTCATACCTAGCTTCCTAGTGTACGTGACAGCAGCTAGAGCCCATCGCCACCAAGGAATCCATGTGTATATCAACTTTTTTTTAGTTGATCGTGTATATCAACTAATCAAACTGAGTGAAATATGAAAAGGAAAGGGCATCTACCGGCTTTTTTTTTTTTGAGAATAATCTACCTGCTGGTGATCCCAATTGGGCCTGGGTGGGAATTGGGATCTACCGGCTGGTGATCCCAATTCCCACCCAGGCCCAATTGGAAGAGAAGAGAAAAGGGCCCAAATACAGCGTGTACGCAAGAGCCCCATCAGCCAAGAGGGGATTCCCATGCATTTAATCAAAACTAGGCAGGTGGCCCTCACAAATGCGAGGGCATCACCTTAATTAGGTTTTTTGAATGTGTTCAGGAAATATATTTATGGATCTATAAATTTTGAAAATATTTATGTGTAAACAATATTATTATATATAACCCTACAAAATATTGTGTACATATCCCTATTTTCTAAATATGAATCATTTTTATTTATGGGAAAATCGATATCACAAATTCCCTAAATGATATATCACCATATTCTACAACTTCTTCTATTACTCTACCTTTACTTACTTTCTTACTGTTCTTGCTATCCCCACTCTTCAAACCCGTGAATTTTCCACATGACTATGCTAACTTGACAAAAAATAGCATTACAATAAATAATATTTACCATATCTTCACTGAATAATCTTTTAAAATCTCATGAGCACAATATATATTTATAAAGCATTAGACCAACCTAAACTTTTTATTTTAAATTGGGTGTCATAATTATAGGAAATTCTGAAATTTTCTAATCGTACGAGTCAATCTATCTCAGTAGACATATTTCCAAACAATAAGTATTCTACATAATCCTTTTATAATTCTTGTAACTCCATGTGCACATATACACATTGTTAATACCATAGATAAAACCATATTTGTTACTTCACCTCCGAACAATCTAGCATGCTGATCTTGATATTACTATCTAGCATTAATGTTTTGCACATAATTACGGGTAATCAAACATATCCTCATGAAGAAAATGTGGACGCATGAATAATATTTTTTCATCGACAATAAGATAGTTTCAACCAACTTCTGGTGGTTTCCACTGTGAGGTTTCCATCGAAAGTTGTTCCTTTGGCCTAATCTCTTTTACCGTGAACAATATCTTCTTTTCTTTTGGATACGCATGCACATGAACATCTCTATTGTTATTCCAGTATCGGTCGGTAGTCATCGGTATACAGTCGAAGTCCCGTGTGGGTTTCTTCTATAATTTTGTTTTGCCCTGCCATTGGGTCCATTTTTTAATAGTTGTCTTGCAATCACTAAAGATGATATTGTTCCTAAGATGCCATGCACCTCACCATAGCCCCCTCATTTTTGCCTTCCTATTATGGTTTCAGTGGCTTAAGACCAGCTACACTGTCGCGCCGGTTGAACAAAAAATGTTTCAAAGTGAGGAATCGGCAGGGTACTCCTGCAGTGTGTGAATTCGTTTTTTGCGTGTGTGTCAGCCATGCAATCATATTTTATTGCCATTTTTTTCTTTCAAAGCTATAATTTTTCCATAGCATGCGGTACATCCAAAGTTTGTTGGTCCCACAAGTAGTGTATGCTTCAGCTAAGAACCGAATCAAGAATATGATTCGCTTTTCACGTCAGAAGCAAAAAAAAAAGCGATGCTCTACACTGTATAGAATCGGCTCAAATGCCGCTTTGAACCAATTTTGTGACACAGTGTACATGGTCTAAAGTTGTCAAAGTCTATTCCGATAGCCCATTCTGCGCTTGAATTTATGAGCTTATCATCAAGTGTCAACTCCTTATTTTCCTAAGGAAATCTTGTTGCTTTTTTCCACCACATCGTCACATGATACCCATCTTCAGCTTCCTTTCTATATTTTGCTCACGTTGGGATAGTTGTTCTATTCATAGAGCATATGTTCTTTCGTGACTTTGTAGTCCAGTACTGAAACTGGCAATGTTCTAAAGAAGTGTTCATATGTACGCACTGGGAACACCGAATATGTGAGTCATCAAAGTTCCAATCAGTGTAAATACTTATTGTAGGATGGCAGAAAATCGGGTCTGACAGACGCCGCTGCCGTGAAAACGACCTTGGCTTTTGGCGCTGCGTCTTCCCGAACAGCATGTATGCCTGCATGAAGTGGTGACCCCAAAGGCCCTGCTTAGCTCCACCATTGAGGCGATGGATGTAGGCAGGATGGAGCCAGGAGTCTTTTTTGGTAAAGTGCCATGCATGGTTAGATTTCCGTATCAATGAAGAGCCTTTTTTTTTTTGGACCCGCACCAATGTAGATCCGTTGTCCGGCTTGTCACGTAATGAGTTAAATTCCAGGAGTCCAGGTCCGACACATCTTAATATTAACCATATCAACAGATTACGTACGTGCCAAATACTAAGCGTGTTAAACATGTTACGTGACAGGTACTTTTTGTTAAATCGTGACCACAAATTTTAGATCTAACCACCAAAACAATTTTGATGATGTGGCTTAACGTGGTGTCTCCGTTAGACACCCGTATATTGCTTTTAGTATATAATAGAAGATTCCATGCATCTCACCCTAGCAGATCCAACATGCTCTACTAAGGGCGTGTTCGGTAGTGGCCTAGCTTCTCAAAATCGTCAAATCCTAGCTTCCAACTCCTTCTCCAGGATCCTCTAAATTGCGGCAAGGAGCTAGAAACGTTCGGCACAGCTTCATTTCCATAGCTGGTCTGGAAGGACGAAACTAACTGATTCGGTCCATGAACGGAGAAGAAAGCCCCGCTGGTGGGAGTAAGTTTGACAGCCTAGTGGGCTTGTTAGCAAACTGGGCCTATTTCAAGCTAATAAGGCCACGATGGGCTGGGTAGTTTGGATAGGAGATGACGTGCTCAGGGAAGACTAGGCGGCCGGAGTAGGTCGAGGAAGCACTACGGCCAGACCAGAGCAGCTATGGAGCACGAACAACGAGGAGGGGCCGGACCAGGGAGAGCTCATACGGAGAAGGGCGGTGTGACACAGGCTCACGTCCGCGAGATTCGGCAAGGGACGAGCTTGGCGCGCTCGTTCGCGTGAGGAGACGGCCAGCTCGGAGACGGTAGATGGTGGACGGGAAGATATTCTACGGGAACGGAGACTTGGTCGCCGGAGGCCGGCGTCCGCGGCGGCGCGCACCTGGACTGGGTGCTCGAGGGAGCAGGGGGAAAGAAGATGCGGGCGGGGAGAGAAGGAGCAGCGCCGGGGAAATAGAAAGAAAAACTGTTCGATGGATCACTTGGCGGTGGCATTCGGCAGTAATTTTCATCGAAAGCCAGCTTCTCCAATTTTGCAGCGGACCAATTTGCTAGCTCCTCAATTTGTACGTGCTATCGGGGCAAATCTTGGAATCTAGCTTCTCGGATCTGAGCCGTTCGGGGCAGCTCCTGGCTCAGTTTTTAGGAAGCTAGCTGCTGGAGAGTTACCGAACACGCCCTAATTAAGTTGATATTTACGTCAAGGACCTACTCGCTCGCTGCCTCGGTTGCTTGCGTTACAAAAAAAATCAGCTAGCTCCGACCTTGAGAACAGAGCGGGCTCCCAGCCAACTGGCCGAAGATAAGCCAGCAAAATTATTATGCAGTTGATTAACTCCGCAACAAATCAAGGGAGCTTCCCAATCTCCCCGAGGGCTTATCCAGATCCCACCTTTTCTTCCCATCTTCCAACTTGCGACGACCAATTCGAGAAAGAAAACCCAGAACAAGAGCTCCTCCGAACTTATTAACAAATTCTCCGCCGGATTGACGACTCTTCTGCCACTATCTTGCTCAAGCATCTAACAAACTTGCACCCAAGATTTCCATTCAGATCAGTTTTACTGACCCACCGCTTAAGCGCATGTGGGCGTGGGCAATCAGGACACCTTGTCAGTGGCACTGGACTACAGGTCCATAGCAATAGCTAGATGGTTGTTCTCTTCTCTTTATGACTCATATTTAGATCTCGTCATCTGACCTACATGCTCGAGATCATCTTATTGTAATGCTACATTTTGTGTTTGTTAGGATCCGATGATTATTGAATTCTATGTTTCTTCATTATCAAGCTATCATGTTATCTTCATTTGTATGTTATTTATGATCTTGCATCCTCTGCGTTGTTAGTAGATGCTCCAGCCAAGTAGATATTAGTGACTCCAAGAGGGAGTATTTATGCTCGATAGTGGGTTCATGCCTCCTTTGCATCTGTGCTCGAGTGACAGAAACGTGACAGATAGAGGATGTGATATTGCCATTAGGGAGAAAACAACGATGTTTACATTGTTTATATTACACACTTTGCTTATTATGATCATCTGTTTCTTGCAACTTAAACCCAAGGTTTGTTCGGATCATATTCTCAGGGTGGATTATTAGTCATAGATGCAGTTGGATGACGGTCTACTTGTCTTGTTGTAATGCCGGCATTAATCACATAGTAATCATCTTGTCATTAGGGGGATGTCGGAGGGGAGGGGGGTGGTTTCTATAAACGATAGCACAAAAACGATGAACAAAACAGATCTAGTACGACAGGGGACACGAGATTTTAACGTGGAAAATGCTTCCAATGAGGAAGAGAAAAGACCACGGGTGCCAGCCAACAAATCTTCACTATGATGGTGTGAGGTTAAAACCGCCAGGGATTTACACTGTATGACTTATCCCAACCGGCGGCTTACATGAGGTATATAAAGGGGACGAAACCCTAGACAAGGTGTGTCGGATATATACCGCATAGGGGTATACAAGATGGTAGTCATTGTGCCTGGTTACCAGGGTGGCCCATGTGGTAGTGGGCTATGGTCCATTGGGCGGCCCAGTAACTCGACGCACAGAAGCCGGATTCTAGAAGAACCCGGATCGCGGCCCATGTGATCTGGCTTGGCGGAGAAGACGGATTCCTTACTTTCCAAGTTATAGTTACCATAGTCTTCTAGGTTTCCTATTCTGTAAGCCCTAATCCGGCTATTATATAAAGCCGGACGGGAGATAAGTTTAACAACCAACGAATAACAGAGAAGCTGTAGGCTAACTCGCCGAGAAGTTGATCCCCTGCGAGTAGCTAGATCAAAACCTCACATTGTAATCCTGTTTCCAGGCTTTAGTCCTGATTAGTGAGAAGTGCAGGAGTAGGCACGTCGTACTGTCGCGACGTACCGAACCTGGGTAAATCCTGTGTTCACTGTCCACCACGCGATCCCGTTACCCCACGTCTCTACCGTAGTCTCATGGCACCCCCGTCTATGAAAACTACTACGATGTCTCGACAGTTGGCGCCCACCGTGGGGCAAATGACGTCAGGCGTGAAGTTCCGATCTGGGATACTCGGCGAATCAGAAGATCAATCACTGTCGGAAGCCTGGAGTTCGACGACGACGTCGGACGCTTCCTCGACAACGGATCCTACATACCGGCGCAAAACCACCTGGTAAGTGCCTGCGTGTTGCCGATCGGATCTGCTAACATCTTTATCGGACTAACTGCAGAAGCAATGGGGTTTTGCGGTGGAAGCAAATTTATCCCACCCGCCCTATACCTAGTCGAAGATGACTATGATACCGGATTCTGCTCAGATCGCCGATAAAACAGTGGTACACACTTTATCGGCATGGTGCAATCTGAAGTCGCCGAAAACACGGATGACGGAAATCCCGTGCAAGAGGCAGATAACAACACACCGTCACAGAGACGGAAGATCCCACACCCACGAAGGGGGAAGATCCGACGTCCGTCAACATGACGATGAACTCGGAAGCCCACTCAGTATTAGCCGCCATTGAGGCAAGATTAGAGTCGGAAACCGGATCGGATGACTTCGATTCCGAAGATGAGGATGACTTCGAAAGAAAAGTTAAATCCTTTCAAGAGGGATTCCATGAAGTTCTAATGGCGAAACCGGCTGATACCACAGACGCCGGCAGCCAGGAAAGCCCTAAAACCCCTCCGCCAGAGGAAGAGAGAGAAGACGGAGAAACTTCACCGATATTTCCTAATGTCAAGGAATTGACGGAAGCGAGCCCGTCAAAAAGCCTCCCTCTTCCAAGAAAAAGCATAAAACCGCCAAAAAACTCCAATACAAGCTCCGGAAGAAAAAATTGGCTGATGTAGCCGAAGAAACCCCGCAAGTAGGAGATGCAAGCAGAGTAAAGCCTGCGGAGAAGAAAACAAAGGAAATCCTTGTTCCAATAATGACGGAACAGGAAGAGCAAGAGCTGTTGCAAACACCAGTGGGACCAAATGAACCCCATGAGATGCTGGAAGCCAGGAGGCAAGCTTTCCAAAGGCAACAGCAACATCTACTCAGATCTCGGCAACACCTCCAACAAACCCAGAATGACATCAAGGTCATGAAGGAAGAAATAGAGGAATACAAGAGAAAGAATAGATCTGGTATTAAACCTACAAGGTTACCCGGAATCGTAAGACCGGAAGTACTGCCGCCAAAAGAAAGGTTTCACAACCCATCTTGGCAAAAGCAGGTAAATGGCAAGGATGCTAGAGGCGAACCAATATACAAAACCGCAGCAGAAAATGTGGAAGCAGCGTTCGCCATCTTGAACGATGATCTGTACTCCAATGGTGAAAAACTTCAAGGGGTGTATGCTTTCCTAGGAAAAGCATTGCAACAACAACAGCGGGGCCAAGAGCGATCAGGAAGACTGCAGGATAACTCAGCCCTATGCAAAACAGCTACTTGCGCCGCTGGAGCACCCGGACCGGAAGAACCTGGAGATTCAGACAATTCAAAGGATAAAAAAGAGGATCCGAGAAAAGACAAGAAAAACCCCGACAACAGGGACGAAGCGTCCCGAACCGGATCCCATCCCCCGAAAGGTGGACATAAACCCCACGATCGGGAGGAAAAATATCGGAATGACGGCAAAACAATGCCACCTCCGAGAAACCCAGCTGAGAAAGCCGGAAGATATGATATACCTCACAGACGTGAGAGATCCCGGACACCCCCTAAGGATAAAGAAAGGCACAGGAGTAGAACTCCGCCTAATCCAAAAGGGCGCGATCACGGAAGAGATAGAAACAATCCCGGAAAAGCGCGTCCGCGCAACAATGGAAAAGAAAGGAGTAGATCCCCTTCTGTCCATTCGGCCGGAAGATATTTTGCACACATTGATAGAGCAGAGAAGGATGATTTATACTTTGGACCTAAGTGTTTTACCGACAGGATCCGAAGGATAACCCTGCATTCTGGCTTTGCCAAGGTCGGTCCAACGTACCAGAAATACACCGGCAGCACAAACCCGGACAACTGGCTCTCAGACTACTATACAGCCGTCCAGATCAACAATGGGACAGACCTGGAAGCTGTCAAATTTCTTCCACTAATGTTGTTGGACGGAGCCAGAGATTGGATCAATGGATTACCATCAAGAACTGTTGACAGCTGGGATGATATGGCTAGAGTATTCACTCAGCATTTCCGGGGAACGTACAAACGCCCGAACAACATCAACCAGCTGAACCGCTGCACCCAATTTGAGGATGAACCATACGTGGATTTCATCTCCAGATGGACGGCAATGAAGAATAGTTGTTCTGGAGTAACTGACGTACAAGCAATGCATGCTTTCGTCAATGGCCTAAAACCCGGACTTTTACCGTTCATGGTTGGTTCCAAACAGCACCAAGATCTCGGATCTATGCTTACAACCGCCAACGAACACGCTGCAGCCGAAGACGACATCAGAGCAAGAGGAGGCAATATCGACACACTGATACTTGCCAAGAGAACCCCTCGTTCTGACAAAAAAGGAACTCCAGAAACAACGACAAAACCCAAAGAGGTCAATATAGCCTTTGGAAGTGAGAAAGGGAATAAGTGGAAAGGACGCAGTCCAGATCCAATCAACTACACTCCAGAAGAGTGGGAGAGGATTAAGTCGGAACCCTGTGTCCACCATTCACAATTTGGGAAACCCACCCATACAAACGCACAATGCCGGCTGAATAAGCACATGAAAGGCAGTGCAGGATCCGGAAATAAGGGGAAGGGTTCCAAGAGGAAACTCGCTAAACAAAAGCCAGAAGCTGACAAAGAAGACAGTGAATCGGACACTGATGAAAAAATCCAGGAACAGCAGCGAAAGGGCAAACCCAAATTTCCGGGAGTTGATGGAGAAGCAATGCTAACATTCTTAGCAACTCCGTCAGCAAAGGTGGCCAAAAGAACACTTCGAGAAATAAACGCGGTTGTTCCGGCAAGCCCGAAATTCTTGAAGTACTCTAACACACCAATAACCTGGGATCAGTCTGATCATCCCGGGAATATCCCTGAACCTGGCACACAAGCTCTTGTTGTAAGCCCTATTGTCCAGAACACTAGGCTAAGAAGAGTGCTGATGGACGGAGGATCCAGCATTAACATAATGTACTTGGATACACTGAAGCACCTGAAGATTTCCGAGTCCCAGCTCAATTACAGCAACATACGCTTCCATGGCATTGTTCCTGGCAGACAAGCACGATCCCTAGGAGAAATTTCCCTAGATGTCACCTTCGGAGATAAAGATCTCTTCCGGCAGGAAAAAGTATCCTTCGAAGTAGTGCCGTTTGAAAGCGTATATCACGCAATACTCGGACGTCCAGCTTTCGCCAAATTCATGGCAAGATCCTGTTATATTTATAACAAGCTGAAGATGCCAGGACCTAAAGGAGGAGTAATCACCATAGCTGGTGATTTTAAACTAGCAAATGAGTTGGAGAAAGAAAACGCCCTTTGCGCTCAGAGAGTCATAGCAAAGTAAGAACTGAAGGAATTGGCCAAGGAGGTATCACCGACAGAAATGCCGGCAGGAAAAGAAACCCGGAAGCCAACAGACAGCTTCAAAGCGTCCGAAAATACAAGACAGGTAATCCTAGATCCCAAAGATCTGACAAAATTCGTCGTTGTAGGGACTGGGATGACCGACAAATAGGAAGGCGAGCTCATCAAGTTCCTCCGTGAGAACTGGGATATTTTTGCCTGGTGTCCAGCTGACATGCCAGGCGTACCCAGAGAACTTGCTGAGCACCAACTCAAGGTGATTCCAGGATCAAAACCCGTCAAACAAGGTCTCCGTCGATTTGACGGAAGAAGACGGAAGGCTATTGGCAAGGAAATTATCCGGCTTTTAGCAGAAGATTTTATCCAGGAAGTAATCCACACTGAATGGTGTGCAAATCCGGTATTAGTACCGAAGAAAGATACTACTGCTCTTAGAATGTGTATAGATTACACAGGCTTGAACAAATTGTGTCCGAAAGATAGGTTCGCGTTACCGCGAATCGATCAAATAATAGATGCCACTGCAGGCTCTGAGCTTTTATGCTTTTTGGATGCATACTCCGGGTACCACCAAATACGCATGAAAAAGGAAGATCAAATTAAGACTTCTTTCATAACCCCGTACGGGACGTATTACTATGTAACCATGCCATTTGGCCTGAAGAACGCAGGAGCAACCTACCAGCGTTGCATGCAACGTTGTCTGCATAATCAGATTGGCAAAAACGTCCATGTTTACGTGGACGATATTGCTGTCGTAACCAAGGAAAAAGATACACTCCTTGAGGATCTGCGAGAAACTTTCGAAAACTTGCGCACTTACAAGATGAAGTTAAATGCATCTAAGTGTGTATTCGGATTTCCCTCAGGAAAACTTCTGGGTTTCATCGTTTCTCACAGAGGAATAGAAGTTAACCCGGAAAAGATCAAAGCCATCTTGAACATCTCAAAGCCTACGTGCGTAAAAGATGTCCAAAGATTGACGGGTTCCGCCGCTGCCGTCAGCAGATTTATTAGTCGGCTCGGGGATAAAGCCCTACCACTCTACAAGTTGCTGAAGAAATCCGATAAATTTGAATGGACAGAAGAGGCCGATGCAGCGTTAACCCAATTAAAGGAAACTTTGACGAATGCTCCGATTTTGGCATCCCCGAAAGACGAAGAACCCATGTTACTGTACCTTACGGCTACAAACCGGGTTATTAGTGCCGTAATTGTTGTGGAACGGAAGAAGGATGAACAAAGCATACCAGATGAGCATCCGGTGTATTACATAAGCGAAGTTTTCTCCGAATCCAAACAAAGCTACCCGCATTATCAGAAACTGGCATATGGTGTATTTTTCACATCTAGAAAACTGCGCCATTACTTCCAAGGGCATTCCATAACAGTGGTATGTAAAGCACCACTAGGGGATATAATAAACAATGCGGAGGCAACTGGCCGGGTAGCCAAATGGGGTATCGAGCTAGCAACCTTCGACATTAAGTACCAGCCAAGGACGGCAATAAAATCCCAGGTTTTGGCAGACTTTGTCGCCGACTGGACGGAAGCAATGGAGAAAACACCAATGCCGGAGTCCGAGTACTGGATCATGCACTTTGACGGATCCAAGATGAAGGAGGGCGCTGGATCTGGTGTAGTCTTAAAATCCCCTAAGGGAGACACAATGGAGTACGTATTGCAAATACATTTCAATGCCAGTAACAACATGGCAGAATACGAAGCTTTGCTTCATGGCTTGTATATTGCAAAAGAAATAGGGGTAAAACGCATTTTGTGCTATTGTGACTCGGATTTGGTACAGCATTAGTTTAACCAAACCTGGGATGCCAAAAGCCCTATAATGGCCGAATACCGGAGAACGGTGGACGAATTCGCCATCTGTTTCTTTGGATTCGAGGTACTCCACGTCAAAAGGGAGGAAAACTGGAACGCGGATGCGTTAGCCCGCATGGGATCAGAAAGGGTGAAAACTCTACCACCAGGGGTATTCGTTCAGCATTTGCATGAGCCATCCATAAAAGGTGGAGACGTTGATTATCCTCTGGCTGCCGAATCCATTGAAGTTATGCTCGTTAAACCAGATTGGACGATTCCATATTTAAACTTCTTAGTCAATCAGAAGTACCCGGAAGAAGCAGATGAAGTCTTGCGAAGACAAATACAGCGTCGATGCAAAGGATACACGGTAATTGATAACTGCCTGTATAAACGCAGTATTTCCGGAATCTTTCTGCGGTGTATATCACCAGAAGAAGGAAGAGAAATACTGGAAGAAATCCACGCCGGAGATTGCGGACATCATGCTCAATCAAAAAGCATAGTTAAAAAAGCATTCCGCGCTGGGTTTTTCTGGCTAACAGCCAAGACAGACGTTGAGCACATAGTTAATACATGTGCAGGGTGTCAATATTACGCCAAACAGACTAATTTGCCGGCCCAAGCGCTCAAAACTATCCCCATTACGTGGCCGTTTGCGGTCTGGGGGCTAGATATGATGGGACCGTTCAAAACTGCAAGAGGCGGACTTACTCATCTGCTAGTAGCAGTGGATAAGTATACCAAATGGGTGGAGGCCAAACCCATCAAAAAGCTGGATGCTGCAACTGCCAGAAATTTCATCATCGACTTGGTGATGAGATACGGTGTTCCACACAGCATAATAACCGACAACGGGACAAATTTCTCCATTGGAGAGTTGGCAAGATATTGTCGACAAACGGGAATCCGCCTAGATCTAGCATCTGTGGCACACCCGCAATCCAATGGACAGGTTGAGCGAATGAATAGCTCAATCCTGCAAGGAATACGCCCAAGACTCGAATCTCCTCTTCACAGAGCGGCCGGAGCATGGGTAGAAGAGTTACCTTCCGTGATTTGGAGTATTCGAACGACGCCAAATAGGTCAACTGGGCAAACCCCGTTCTTCCTAGTTTATGGCGCGGAAGCTATTCTTCCAACGGACATGATCCATGATAGTCCAAGAGTGCAAGATTTCGACGAATCAGATGCCGAAGAAGCACGACAGGATGCCGTTGATCTCCTAGAAGAGGAACGAGAGCTTGTGCTTCAAAGATCCGCCATTTACCAGCAAGGTTTGCGACGTTACCATAGTCGGAAAATCAGGCATCGTTCTTTTAAAGAAGGTGACCTAGTGCTGAGGCTGGTGCAGCAAAGGAAGCATAAATTAGCCCCAGTATGGGAAGGACCATTTGTCATAAGTAAAGCCATGAAGAATGGATCGTATTATCTTGTCGACATTCGAGATACGGAAGATGATCCCGAGAAGCCGAATCGCAAAAGAAAGAGAAAGATAGATGATGAGCTAGGAGAGACAAAGAGGCTTTGGAGCATCCAGCAGTTGCGTCCCTTCTATACTTAGTTCAATATCTATGTAAACATCTTTTGAGATCATGAAATAAAGTCGTCGGAATTCTGATATCCATGTTTTTACAAGTTCACTATAGTACAAAGCATGATTCCACCTTATCTATTTCCCAATGATCTTACAAAGTACTCAATGTTAACCCGAATTGTGCCTGCGTGCTCGGCGTTAAAAAACAGAATGATTTCAGCCTGCTAATGGCTAAAGGAAACTCGGATTGTGCCTGCGTGCCCAAGTTTTAAAAAGTTCCTTAAAATTCTCTAAGCATTATCTGATCGAATATGTGTTGGGTCACTGAAGCTAGTTTGTAAAAAATGTCTTTAGTATGATCCATGTTTCTGAGTTTGAACTGTTTGGTTATATCCAGTTACTCAGCATGATGCTTCATAATACTACTGAGCCATTTTTTTTTCAAAACGCTAAGGACAGTTAAAACACATATGCCAGAGAACTTAGAAGATAAAGGAATAATTAAACCCGAAAATCTTGCAAGGAATTTCATAATTCAAAGCTGCAAAAGGCGGAGTTCTTGTTTTGACAAACGAAGTAGAAGCATTACAATATGAATTACATTGTAAATATAGTGCTCCTATTATACAAATCCACCATCCAGGACAAGTGCAGTCCTTCAAACATCCGAGTCTTCCCCGCTGCTTTCATCCTCGGGGGCTGCGGGAACCTCTCCTTCTGGATAGGTGATGGAAATGTTGACCATAGAAGCAATCTTGGTGGCGTGACCTTTGACTTCATCAAAGATGGCGGTTCGCTGATTTTCCGTATATACTTGAGGGACACCAGATGCCACGCGCCAAGATTTCGCATCAGGGTAATGCAGACGCATAAGGCCTAGGGCCATGAGCGCACCACCTCGTGCGGCGGAGCGTAGGATGGATTCCTTTGATCCCGCAACCTCCATGATGGCACCCGGAAGTTTGTAAACTTCCGAGAATTCTATAGTACTTGTGGGAAGGAACTTGTTAATCAACTGCATTCCTGCATTTCTGATTGCATTCCATACCTCCCCAAAAGCTCGGATTTTCTCAATCCGAGAAATTCCTGGAATATTCCCTGTTTTGTCGACAAAAGCAACCAAAAAAGGTTAGGCGACAAAACACGGAAAATAAGACATGGAGAAATTGGTAAAAGGAACTAACTTACCAAGAACCTTGTCAATTTCGGTGCCTTCTTTCATGCGCGGGAATAGCATACTTTCCAAATCATGGATAATAGATTTATCTTCCGCCACCTGTAAAGAAGCCTTGGATTGAGCAATCCCAAGGGCCAGATTACTGGCTTCCAGGTCTTCTTGAACTTTCATGAGCTCCTTGCGAAGGCTCGAGTTTTCTGCACGGAGCCGTGATGCATTGATGGCGTCCTCCGCTAGTTCTTTGGCTTCAGCTAAAGCAGCTAGAGGACACGAAAAAAATTTCGAGTTTATAAAAATTCGGGAAAATTTTTATCTGGATAAAAACTTCAGAGAATAAATACCTATTGTTTCCGATAATTGTAGCTGAGATGACGCCAGCTCGTTGCTTTTTAACTCAATAATAGATTGAAGGGTTTTAACTTCTCTATTCTTGAGGTTAAGCTTCTTAAAAACTTCTAAGTTTATGGCATCTGCGGAATGCTGAAACACGGAAATGAAAGCCAAATGCTTAAGTATGAACAAGCATACAAAGAAACATTAAGAAGAAACTCAGGTTTTCAACTTAATGCTTGGGGGCTAGAGGTATCACCTGGCTCATTTCTCGCAAGTCGGCCAAGGTCTCGTTGAATTCTTTGGCATATTCCGAGAAAAGAATCCCAACGTGATGAAGGCCATCTTGTATGACCTGGCGAGGGGAAAATATGATATCATTGCGAACACCTAATCCGCCTTGTGGCCAAGGGCGAATTAGTGGGGTAGGAGCGAAAATTTCTTAGCGTCTGGACGAATGTATCCAAGGTCGTCGAACGGTTCTTCCTTTATCCGTATATTACTATCCAAATTGGAAATGGGTTCGTTTCCAACAGATGATCGGAGATTTTCACCCGTCCGGGTTTCCGTTCTTCCCCTCACACCCAGGGTCGCAGAAGAAGATTCTTCTTTGATAGTAGTCTTATGTTTCTTCAACTTCTTTGTCTTCAGAGGAGTTGGGGCAAGGCTGAAAGAAGAATATCCGAGAGATAAAAATCTCGAAGAACCAAAGGAGAATGACAATTAGGGAGGCTCCAGTAAAATACCTGGATGTGGCGATGGGAATTCCATCAACAGTCACCGTCTTGCCGAAAGCCACTTGTTTCTTACGTTTCCGACCATTATAAAAGCTAGCATGTAATTCGCTAAGCTCGATGTCGGAAGCAAGATCAGCTCCTCCAAGTTCATTGAACTAGGAAAGAACTCACGTTATGTCGAAAGTCGGAAAAGAAAGCTAATCTGAAGAAAACCTGGAAGCAAGGAAAGTATAAATACCTTAGGGGCCAGATTCTCTACGTGATAAATCGCCAGATTTTCTTCAATCTGACTGCTGGTGGCAACCAGTTGGTGAAGTCGTTTTATAAAATCATTTTTGGTATAGGCCTTATCTGTTCCCCTTGATGGGGGGATAGTAATCCGGTAGGCCAACCTCAAGGTGTAACCCGGCCCAAGATGTGCTGCACAGGATTCGGCTAAGGATAAAGAAACCTTTGGAAGGCCCGAAGTTTGTAGGCCTCGTAACCCGGATTGTGGGTTGCGGTAAGGAAAGTTAGGGTTTGTGAGTAGAGTTCGTGTAGGACTCAAGCTGCGCCTTGGAGGGCAAGCCAAGGCGGGGAACAGGTGTTTTATAAACCGGCCCCTAGGGGTAGCTTCAGAGATTCAAGTCATAGTTGTATCACCAATTATTGAGTATCCAGTATAGTTCATATTCGAGATCCAGCGAGTTGCTTTCCGGTTCTTAGATCGCTTTTTGCCATGTCTTCCTTCGAGCTAAACCCTCTCCCAAACACCTGTGTCAACTTGCCCCAAGATCAGTTACCCCAGGTAACATCTGCCGTGATTATCCCACGACAGTTGGCGCCCACCGTGGGGCCTGTGTCCAAAGGTGTTTACATCACGGGAGAAGCTCGGAAGAGCATGAAGAACTTCATCGTCGGCGAGATCTACACCAATGACGAAGGAGAAAAGATAGTGGACGGTTCCGGCTGGGAGCTAGAGCCGGGTCATCTCGAATCCGGATCTACTGTGGCGATCGGCCAAATCGGTATCTTCATCGGTATGGTACGTACGCTTGGTTTAAGAGGACAATATCACGTGCATGTTACAGGGACTTCTAGCAGGGACAAAGGAGCATTAAATCAGACGGTGAATTCAACTTCTGCGGCCATTCCGAGATACCTAAGATGGGCGGAGCAAGAGGTAACGTGGAGCAGAGGGGATCACCCGGGAGGAATAGAGCGCCCCAGAACCTTGGCATTGGTGGTCGCTCCGCAGGTCAATGGTTATGAATTGAAAAAAGTCTTGATGGATGGAGGGAGCAGCATCAACATCCTGTATTGGGAGACCTTCTTGCGCATGAACCTCAAAGAATCGCAGCTACAGAAAACTTCGACAGTTTTTCATGGAATCGTGCCGGGTCATTCGGCGCGCCCCGAAGGAAAAATCACATTGGAGGTCACTTTCGGAGAGTCGGTGGATAATTATCGCGTGGAGTGGCTCACGTTTGAAGTGGTCAAGTTGCACAGTCCTTATCATGCGCTGTTCGGAAGGCCGGCTTACGCCAAGTTCATGGCTAGGCCGTGCTATGTGTATTTGCAGCTAAAGATTCCGGGCCCCAAACGGACCATCACCATCCATGGGAGCCGGGACATAGCAGCTGAGTGCGATGAAGGGGATTCAGTGATGGCTGAGCAAGCTTGCAGAAAGGAAGAACTCAAATATTACCGGTCTCAAGTAGATCCGGATGATGGCACGGCATTGAGAAGACCGGACTCCGAGGACGAAAGAGTAAAGTTTAAAGCAGCACAGGACACCAAAAAAGTAGATTTCGTGGAGGGAGATCCCACCAAGCAGTTCACTATAGGGTCTAACTTGAAAAGCGAGCAGGAAAAGGCTCTTGTGGAGTTCATTCGTTCAAATGCAGACATATTTGCTTGGACGCCCAGCGACATGCCGGGCATCCCCACTGAGTTAGCGGAGCACAGTTTGCACGTGGATCCCAAGGCTAGGCCTGTGAAGCAGGGTTTGAGAAAAATGAATGAGGAAAGAAGAAGAGCCATAGGCGAGGAAATCGCGCGGCTATTAACTGCAGGTTTTATCATGGAAGTATTTCACCCGGACTGGCTAGCAAATCCGGTTCTTGTGATGAAAAAGACAAACGAGTGGAGGATGTGCATCGATTTCACAAGTCTCAATAAACATTGCCCAAAGGATCCGTTCGCGCTACCAAGGATAGACCAAATCATAGACGCAGTAGCCGGGAGTGACTTGCTGTGTTTCCTGGACGCATATTCGGGATATCACCAGATTAAACTCAAAAGGGAGGATTGGGAGAAAACGTCGTTTATAACCCCTTTTGGGGCCTTCTGCTACAAAACCATGACATTTGGATTGAAGAACGCGGGTGCAACTTACCAGCGGTGTATTCAGAAGTGCTTCGAAGATCAAATTGGGCGCAATGTGCACGCTTATGTGGATGATGTGGTTATTAAGACCCGGAAGGCAGAGACATTTATCGATGATCTAAAGGAGACGTTCAAAAACTTGAGGAGATACCAGATGAAGCTTAACCCGACCAAGTGCGTGTTCGGAGTTCCGGCTGGGAAATTACTCGGCTTTATAGTATCCGAGAGAGGAATCGAGGCAAACCCGGATAAAATCAAGGCCATCCAGAATCTGAAAAAACCGGAAAATTTGAAGCATGTTCAAAAGCTCACGGGCTGCGTAGCAGCCTTGAGCCGATTCATATCCAGACTTGGAGAAAAGGCAATACCTTTGTACCGGCTCTTGCGGAAATCAGATAAATTCGTGTGGGATCAAGAAGCAGATGAGGCGTTTGAAGCACTAAAGAAGCAGCTATCTGAAGCACCAGTACTAGCGGCGCCGGGTCCTAAAGAGCCTATGTTACTATACGTGGCAGCTGGCCCCCGAGCTGTTAGCGCAGTAGTTGTCGTGGAACGCAAAGAGGGTGGGAAAGGTTACCCGGTTCAGAGGCCGGTTTATTACGTCAGCGAGGTATTATCAGAAACAAAGCAGCGCTATCCACATTGGCAAAAGTTGGTATTCGGGGTCTTTATGGCCAGCCGGAAGTTGAAGCCGTATTTCCAAGAACATCCCATAACAGTGGTTAGTTCAATACCAATGTCGGATATTATCAGAAACTCGGATGCGACGGGAAGAATAGCCAAGTGGGCAATAGAGATGGGGGATTATCATATCAGCTACGAGCCCAGGTCAGCAATCAAGTCCCAGGCTTTGGTCGATTTCGTTAACGATTGGACGCACACCGGAATGGCTACCATAGTTCCAAATTCCGAATCATGGATCATGCACTTTGATGGATCAAAGCAATACGAGGGATCAGGAGCTGGAGTGGTGCTGACATCGCCCAAGGGAGACAAATTGAGTTACGTACTGCAAATTCACTTTGACTGTTCAAATAACGTGGCCGAGTATGAGGCCCTATTGCATGGCTTGAAGGTGGCCAAGGAGATGAACATTAGAAGGATACGATGCTTTGGAGATTCGGATCTTGTGGTACAACAGGTATCAGGAACTTGGGATAGAAAGGACGCAACTATGGCAGCGTACCGCAGGGAGGTCGATAGGGTTGCCGGGTGTTTTTCCGGGTATGAGGTGGAGCACATAGACAGAAGAAAAAACGAGGCAGCAGACGCACTCGCCAGACTCGGCTCGCGCAGAGAGCCGGTCCCACCTAATGTTTTCCTGGACGAGTTATGGCGACCATCAGTTAAAACTGAGTCTGAGGAAGAACTGGAAAATCAAGACCCGGATTTGGAACTCGTGGCCACAGTACGTGCCGTTCCCGAGTGGACAGAACCATACCTGGCCTACCTATCACGGGGCGAGTTACCAGAACAGGAGGTGTTAGCAAGACAAGTTCTGAGGCAAGCGAAAGGATACTCCATTATCAGTGGGGAGTTATACAAGAGAAGTGCAGCAGGAGTCTTTTTGCGCTGCGTAGCACCAGAGGAAGGCCGACAGATTCTTAAGGAAATCCATGAAGGCGATTGCGGGCATCACGCGTCCACAAGATCCCTAGTGGCCAAAGCCTATCGACATGGATTCTTCTGGCTCACGGCTCTAGCAGACGCGGAACGATTAGTAGCAAGGTGCGACGGATGTCAAAGGTACGCTCGCCAAACCCATGTACCGGCTATGAATTGCGAACCATCCCGTTAACTTGGCCATTTGCTGTATGGGGTATGGACATGGTTGGCCCCTTCCATATGTCACCTTGCAAGAAGACACATCTTTTAGTGGCTATCGATAAGTTTACCAAGTGGGTCGAGGTTATGCCAGTTACTAATTGCGAAGCAGCTACAGCAGTCAAGTTCCTGAAAAGAATTATCTACCGGTTCGGGTACCCTCACAGCATAATTACCGATAATGGAACCAACATGTCCCTTGGAGAGATGGAAAAATTCTGTGGCAACAACGGAATCCGGCTCGATGTAGCGTCAGTGGCTCATCCACAGGCCAATGGGCAAGTAGAGAGAGCAAACCAAGAGTTGCTTCGTGGATTAAAGCCGCGATTGCGAGTTCCTTGCGTTAGGGCCGCTGGAGCTTGGGTCGAAGAACTTCCTTCAGTGGTCTGGGGTATCAACACTACACCCAACAGATCCACTCAGATGACACCCTTCTTCATGGTCTATGGGGCAGAAGCAGTATTACCAAGCGATATTATTCATGATTCACCAAGAGTGGCAGCTTATGGTGAAGTAGAGAACGAAAAGACCTGGCAAGATGCCGTGGATATGTTAGAAGAGCAAAGGGAACAAGCCTTGGAAAGATCCGCCATATATCAGCAAGATTTACGGAGGTACCATAGCCGGCGTGTGAAAACCCGGGTCTTCCAGGAAGGAGACCTGGTTCTGCGCCTGGTTCAGACAAACGAAGGAAAACACAAGCTATCACCACCATGGGAAGGACCTTTCATCATAAGCCGGAATCTGCATAATGGGTCATATTACTTGATAGACGCAAGGGAAGAATCGGCCATAGCTAATGACACTGCTCATACCACTGCACCTATGCAAGAAAGAGACAGACCATGGAACGTGGCTCAGCTACGCCCGTATTATACTTAGCAAGGACTATGTTGGTGCACGGGAATTAAACGATGTAACAGGCAGCAGGTTTCAGACGTACTCTTTTCCTATCCAGGGTACCCTTGGGGACTGGACGGGTTTTTAATGAGGCGGCCTGCTGACCTAAATTTCTCATATCAAATAAAGAGGTGATTATCAAGAAAAGAGGCAATTATCATTTGTACAGTGTGTATCTCTAGGTCTTGAGGGCTGGTCGCTCATATAAGCACGGCTGCAAACTCAAAAAGACCCGGCCTCGATGCCAATGAGTTATAGGGGCTGGTTACTCGAAAACGAGTACGGCTACAATCTTATAACCGGACAAAGAAGTCCAAATTTCTCGGCTATTCTTACTTAAGCTCGATGTGACTCGCAACAAAGTGGCATGATTTGTTTGCTTACGATTACTGTCAGACATGAAGCCCAATGGGACTTGCCTGACCTCGTTTTCGTATCGATGTAACAACATGATATCCACGCGAAAGCCGGCTTACAGTACAAGATAGTCGAAAGGGTCATCTAAACCACAAGTTATGCAGAGTATAAGGCTGACAGCCGGAAACTCAACGATTATTAAGCATAACTTCAAATCTATAAAAGTCCTGGGATACTTGAGAATCTAGCGACAGGCAATACATTCTCTTTTCAAAAAATCATGTGTTCTGGGCGCGGAAATCCGGACCTGGGGACTTAGGAGTTTTGAAAGAGAAAAAGTGTTGTTCAGTCGTCAAAGTTCCAAGGAACCAAACATCATCCGGGTCTTGGGGGCTTGGGGACTTTGTAATAAGTCCGTTCGCCAAACACCCACGAAACCCGGAAGCCGGGTCTCACAAAAGGAAGAATAAAGAATTGTGGGTATCAGGAATAAGACAAGTAGGATATCAAGAACAAGTGGGTGCAAAAGCATATAAATCGAAAGCCCAAAGAGGCGCAAAGTGCATCGGGAGTCCAGAATGTATTACAAAGCCTCACTAAAGTATCAAAGGAGCACAAGCGCTCCATTAAAAAAATAAGTTGTTTCAATGACGCTTCGCCGACTGATGCATATGAAATAATAGGCGACACTCAATACTCTAAACCGCAGGGTCCATCTTGGCTTTGCCCTTGCTGTCGCTTGTGGTAGCAGCGCCATTCGGGTCAGTGGCAATGCCGACTCGCGCAGGTGGAGGGACGACAGGAGTAGAAGTAGCAGGCACAGAGTCGGCTTTGGCCTTCTTCTTGGCAGCCTCTTCCCTTATCTTGGCCGCTTCCTCCTTCCACCGGGCAAGCATGTCGTATGGCTTGGGGCGGTCCGCCTTGATAATCTTGTCGTTAACATCATATGCAGGAAGAATGGTATCAATCTCCAAACCATCGGCAATAACGCTAGCCGGGTGACGGACTTCTTTTTGAATAGCCTTGAAGTCCTTAGGCGAAAACTTGGATCCATCCGGGTTGAACTCCGGAAACCCGCCCATCAGCTTGGCCGGCTCTAGCTTAGGAACATAAGCTTTAGCCAGCGCGAGTCCTCGGGTCACACCAAATCGGCAAGATGAACGCTTCCAGTGCCAAATCCACTCAGGGATAGTGGAGCAGTATTCTAGCAATTTCTTCATGTTGCTTGGCCTGATACCCGGCAGTCGCAGCTCGTCAAGAATCCAACCAATTCCGGCACTAAGCTGCCACATAGTGTCCTTGATAAGTTTCAACTTGGTAGTGTCATCTTCTTCAGGGGCTACGTCACACGGGCCTATTAAAAAGACAAAGGACAAGTAATAAGTAAAGGGATACGGTTGTCCATCTAGAGCGAATCCGGATCATGAGTGCTAAAATTCAGAGATCATACCAGTTGCAACACGGTGGATATCAGCAATCTGCACTGAAAGAGTCGTCAGCCTATCTTCGGCCAAGTGAGCTCTTTTCCGGTATTTCCTCATGATCTTTTGGCTCCTGCGAGTCTCAGTTTCAGCTGCTTCGCGAAGGGCCGTTTCCTTTTCGATACGCTTGGTGGAATGGCTAGCTTTTTCTCAGATTGCGCAACAAAGTCCTAGGAGGAAAACCGAAGAAGGGTCAGTCGGAAATATCATGCAAAGTTCCAAGCAAAATACTGAATAATTCACTTCGAACTTGGGGACTATATGAGGAAACAGATGATATTACTCGGGTTTACTTTGTGTTTGGTTATCAAGGCATCTAGGATATTTTCTTCATTGGCTCTCAAGGTGTAGAGGGCATCAAGCATCTGGGAAAACGTCATGTCTTCAGGGCGAAGTCTTGAAGGACCGGAAGATTGGCCTTCCTCTTGAAGGACTTTTCCGGGTCTTGGGGTGGGAACCCGGACTGTCTGAGTGTCCGGGTTAGGAGAACCCGGCTTGGTCTCCAGGATGATATCTTCGTCTACTTCTTCAGAGGACTTGGGTGATGCGGTTTCCGGTGGAGCTGGGTCCTTAAAGGGGTCTTGATCCTGTCCGTCCTCAGCCCCGTCATCAGCAGCAACATCCATGTTAATATTTGGCTCCTCATCTCCTTGCTTTTCCGCTTCAGGAATATCCGGGTCACTGTTGGTAACTTGGACACTAAAGGGAAAGAGGGATATAGTGGTTAGTGACACGCATTAAAAAGGTTAATAAGTGCAAAAGAATATCGAATAAAGTCTCTTACCCGGTGTTCACAGTATAGTCCGGTGGGAGCTCGCTGCTGGAGGCAGATGATGTCGTCAAAGATACCGGCTGCGGTACCCGGAGTTGCCCGGCGAGTGGATGATTAGGAGATGGACAACGTTGAGGAGATTTGGGAGGCTGAGGTGGAAGAGTGCTAACTCGGTGAGCAGGTGAAGTGGAGATACCCGGGTTAAGGGGATCATCCCCCGGGGAACTCCGGGTCACCCTACGTTTGGCCGGGGGGGATCCTTCAAGAATGGTGAATGCGATAATTGTTCATTAAGTCTATGCATAGTATCAAAGGAGTAGGGCTCAGAAGACATGGAGGAGAAGGGAACCTTTGCAACTACCCCTCTGGCCTTCCTCTTAGTTCCGACCGTAGTTTCCTGGTCGGATTCGGTGGCTTCCGGGTCATCTTCTTCCTCTTCCTCCTCGTCCTCTAACCCTGAAAGTTGAGTATGTGTCAGACGAGGAAAAGATGGGTGATAGGAAAGATAGCACAGGTAAAAGGTGAATATAAGATTAGGGAAGATACCCTCGTCGTGTTCAACCGGCTCATCCTCCTCTTCCGGGTCTTGGGAAGGAGGAGAGGTTTCGATCCTCCAGAAGGGATCGTCAGCCTGTGATCAAAGAGATGAAAGCAAGAGTTAGAAACTGCAGCAGGTAAAAGTGCCAAAATAAGTTAAAGGAATCAGGTCTCACCACTGGAGCTGGGTGCTCCCGAGTAAATGGGGGCAACCCGGCGACATTTTTTATCACCTCTAGCTTCTCCGTCAGGAAGCTTTTGATGGTCTTGTTGGTGTCACCGACGGCAAAGTTCTTGGTGGAGTATCGGAGCGAGTCTGTGATGTGCCCCGAGTATTCACACATTAACTTGGTGCGAACGGAGTTGGGCTGAACCCGGAAATCTACCCAGGTCTTCACCAAATTAAGTCCAAGAAGGCCTTGGGCCGAGAGAGCAGCTAACTTAGTCAGCAAAGGCTGGATTGCCTCCCTGTCAGAGTCAGGGGCAAAATCGCTAAAGATTCGGAAGGCTCAAGGAGACTCTCCGAGTAACCTGGCAATTTCCTCTCGCCATCCGGGGAAGTGTCATGGCAATAAAAGAAAGATAATTGCCAGTTTTTGACGTGGGAGTTCAGGTTCAGAGTTGGCATGGGTGAGTGCTTGCGGCGTTGGATAGACACTCCACCGCAAGTAAGAAGCGCTCCGTCGCCGCTCTCGCGGCACGGTTTGCAATGGAATAGTTCAAGAAAAAGAGCCAGACTTGGCGGAACGCACAAGTACGACTCGGATAAAACAATGAAGTGGGTAATATTCAACATAGAGTTAGGCCCTATGTCGAATACCCGGAGGCCGTAATGGCTTAAGACTTCTCGGAAGAAAGAGTGACCCGGAGGACGGAATCCCCGGGTCACGTGCTCGGTGAAGCAAATTACCTCATTTCCGGCAGGAGTGGGCCGGGTCTCGTCGCCTGGTGCCCTCCAGTGTATGTCCTTTTGAGAAGGGAGGATTCCTAACTCGGCCATCCCGTCTAGCTTGGCCTTTGTTGCCGTAGACCGGCCCCAATTTGCAGAAATGGTTTGGGTAGCCTTTGCCGGGGCCGGCTGTTTCCCTTGTCTTTTTGGAGCCATAGAGTTGACCTGCAGGGTACAAGTAAGAGGTACGAGGAATAAGACTCGGAATATCGGATTATCCGAGTTTGGAGTATTAAGGCGGTACGAAGACTGAAAAATATCCGGGTAACGCTTTACGGAGCAAAAGGTTGTGAATTGTCCGGGTGATAAATGCGGTTGAGGAAATCACTAGTTACTTACGTATTGAGGTGAGTTGGGTGAGCACGGATGGTTGCCCATGCTTCTATTGCAAGTAAAATAGCTGGAAAGGGAAGATGTTCCGGGTGTTAATGTGGTAAGCGGAAAATCGAGGAGGAACGGATCTAGATGGGAAAATTTGCGAGTGACCCTACAGAAGATTTGATGGTTAATAATGATAAGGGGATGAGTTGTGACTGTATATCAGGTGCTTAAAGGGTTTGGGAAGTATCGAATCGATCCAATTTGGTGATATCGGAAAAATAATTTACGGGAGGACCCAGATCCGATCCTGGTTAAATTAAAGAAATTGCAAGGCTAAATTGGACAGCTGTGAGAGGCTTACTGAAGGGATTGAAGTCTGGAGCGAATGTGTCGTGAGGTGTGGCTTGAATGCCCCTTCACGATCCTTGGCGAAAGAAATGAAGAGGCGACGGCGACGCCCGATGGCGGCGCAGGATGGCTTGAGGTCGAGCGCGGCCGGAGACGCTCTCGCTTTTGATGGTGAGCACGAGTCTCTGGCGGCGGTGCTGCAAGGAAGTAAGGAGCAAGGGGAGAAAGGGAATGCTGAGGTAAAGTAAAGGGCCTAGGGTTACCCACCGGCCACTATTTATAAGAAGAGGGTGAACCTATCATAACGGCCGGAAGCCGGAAATTGTGGGATAGCAATTATCCACGCAAATTTTGTGACGTGTGCGCCAAATGCGGAGTAAAGTACTCTGTTAATAAGAGGAAGTGCAATTTACCCCGAGGTGTCAGGGATCAGTATCGAGTGTAGGATCTTAACGTTTCGGGATTCAGATTTGGAGAAACAAGCTAGATACTCGGAGAAAGGCCGGGTTACTGTATGGTCGCCATGGAGCCGTGCTTAGCTGCTTGTCAAGGCAACCTGAACCAGCCTCCATGAACTCGTGTGTTTTATGTTTTCTTTCAGGGAATAGCAAGCGCTTCAAGGAGGAATCCGTGAAACCCACGCTATTCTGGGGACTACTGATGGGGGGATAGTAACCCGGTAGGCCAACCTCAAGGTGTAACCCGGCCCAAGATGTGCTGCACAGGATTCGGCTAAGGATAAAGAAACCTTTGGAAGGCCCGAAGTTTGTAGGCCTCGTAACCCGGATTGTGGGTTGCGGTAAGGAAAGTTAGGGTTTGTGAGTAGAGTTCGTGTAGGACTCAAGCTGCGCCTTGGAGGGCAAGCCAAGGCGGGGAACAGGTGTTTTATAAACCGGCCCCTAGGGGTAGCTTCAGAGATTCAACTCATAGTTGTATCACCAATTATTGAGTATCCAGTATAGTTCATATTCGAGATCCGGCGAGTTGCTTTCCGGTTCTTAGATCGCTTTTTGCCATGTCTTCCTTCGAGCTAAAGTCTCTCCCAAACACCTGTGTCGACTTGCCCCAAGATCAGTTACCCCAGGTAACATCTGCCGTGATTATCCCACGACACCCCTGATGCTATCTTCTGGTCCTTTGTATTCGCAAAGGAGCCGGGAACGAAAGGAGAGAGGTTGGATATGGCGTCCGAACCAGCATAAAACGGTATCCTTCCCAGTCAAAGAAGGCTGAGAGGAAGTAAGCTTGGCGATGCGTCGCTTTATCTTCATCAGGTTTTCCGGCAATACTTCTATTGCTGCAACTGTCCAACTCTCACGAGGAGTGGCGGCGGAATTCACAAATGGAGGAACCCCAGTTTCCTGGCTAGGGAATGGGATGTCCTGATGATAAAAGAAAGAACCCAGCCAAGATTGGGCAGGTTCTGGCATTTTTATTTTTGGGTACCAATCTTCTCTAAACTTCCGAAGGGAGAAAGATATAGTTCCGCAGATAGGCGAAGTACCATCTGTGATGTTACGTTTTACCTCAAAGCAATATTGCCAGAAATCTAGATTGGGAGTTATCCCGAGATACCCTTCGAAAAGGGCTTGGAAACTAGCTAAATAGAGGATGGAGTTTGGAGAGAGGTTGTGTGGTTGAACGCCATAAAAGTTAAGGACGTCTAAGAAAAAGGCGGAAGGAGGAAAACCCATACCTCTCGTGATATGAGAGGTAAGGAGGACGCGTTCTCCGTCTTTTGGTTTGGGCTCGGGTTCACCTTCCGAGTTCCGCCATTTGCCTTTAACTATTAACCCCTCCTTTGACATCCGCCGAAGAAGGACGAGAGAAGTATTACTCGGACTCCAATTGCCGACAAACTCTGTTTCTTCGTCGGCTTCCGCAGCGGCGAGCTCATCGCCGAGGAGCTGGATCTTCTCCTCCGCCGTTTCGGGAGAAAACGGCGGGGAAGGTGTGGAGCTCGATCCCGCAGCGTTCGCGGCGGCGGAAAAATCCTCTCCGCCCGCCGCAGAGGCCACGGTCTTTTCCGGCTCGTCGTCGGCGTGCTTTGGGGATCCAAGCTGCGGATCCAGGTCGTTGATGATGTCGTCGATGGTGAGCGCGGCGGAGCGAGTGGGGGACGATGGCGATGATGCCATTTGGTGGCGGCGCATTGCGTTGGGGCCCTGTGTGCGTTTCGTGCGCTCAGGACGGTTTTTCGCTCGGGAGCTTGTGCGTGGCAATGGCGTGGACAGTGAGAGTGCGGAAGGTTTTTGGCGAGGACGAAGACGGCTACTTATAGCCAGAAATCCGTCAAAATACGTGCCAACGACTATTTTGACCGTTGGATGATCAACGCGTGTCACTCGCCGGAAATTCCGGGAAATGAAATGACAGGGTAATGATGGTTATCTCCTCGTTTCCCGTGAGAATCTGTCAGAGATATGTTACTGGGTTTTCCGCGTGAAACCCAAACGTCCCTTACGTCAGCATGATTAAGTGCGCTGACGTAAGAAGTTCCTTCTCCGTGAAGGATCGCGAGAGAAAAGCCGGATTTTTAGGATTCCGAGTTTCACGTTACCATCTCTTTCAAAAGAAGAAGAATAAGAAGAATCAAGACTGCTGATTGCAATTTCTCGGACAAAGCGTACTTGGCGGAAGACGGAGAATCAGAGTTTTGCTCCTTCTTGGGGGCTACTGTCGGATATATACCGCATAGGGGTATACAAGATGGTAGTCATTGTGCCTGGTTACCAGGGTGGCCCATGTGGTAGTGGGCTATGGTCCATTGGGCGGCCTAGTAACTCGACGCACAGAAGCCGGATTCTAGAAGAACCCGGATCGCGGCCCATGTGATCTGGCTTGGAGGAGAAGACGGATTCCTTACTTTCCAAGTTATAGTTACCATAGTCTTCTAGGTTTCCTATTCTGTAAGCCCTAATCCGGCTATTATATAAAGCCGGACGGGAGATAAGTTTAACAACCAACGAATAACAGAGAAGCTGTAGGCTAACTCGCCGAGAAGTTGATCCTCTGCGAGTAGCTAGATCAAAACCTCACATTGTAATCCTGTTTCCAGTCTTTAGTCCTGATTAGTGAGAAGTGCAGGAGTAGGCACGTCGTACTGTCGCGACGTACCGAACCTGGGTAAATCCTGTGTTCACTGTCCACCACGCGATTCCGTTACCCCACGTCTCTACCGTAGTCTCATGGCACCCCCGTCTATGAAAACTACTACGATGTCTCGACAAGGTGGTATTCGTGTCCAACTCGGAAACGACTCGTACCATACCTGGGTGGTGCAGAAGTTCGGCCTTTATAAGTATATACGAATACGAATTTGGATCACACCAAAATAACAGTGGTGGTGCAGGAGTGCACTCGTTGGGAAACTCAAAGAGGAAGGTATGAAGAGCACAACCTCAAGTTTTCCCTCATAAAGGAACCAGGGTTGAGTCGACCAGTAGGAGAAAGTAATCAGTTCTGAAGTTTGTTGGCAGCTGATGTTGGCAGGGCACATTACTGGTTCAGCAGCAACGTGGAATCTACACAACACAATCAAATTACTTTGCCCCAACGAAGTAGTGAGGTTGTCAATCTCACCAGTTTTGTTGAAAACAAAGGAATAGACGTATAGTGTGGAAAACATGATTTATTTTCAGTAGATGAAAGAAAACAGCGATGACAATAAATGAGAGGAAAAAAGTAACTACAGTAAGAAAACAGTGGTTGTATGATTAGTGTACAAAATAGACCGGGGTCCACAGTTCACTAGTCGTGTCTCTCCAAAACAGATAGATAACATCCGGGGTAAACAAATTGTAGCTGGGCAATTGACAGATATAAAGCCTTCACCGTAGTGCATATGCATGACATGATGATTACTATGTGATTCATGCGGGCATTACAACAAGATTCATGGAACGTTATCCAACTGCATCTATGACTAATAATCAACCCTTGGAGCGTCATCCAATCAAATCTTTGGTATTAAGTTGCAAGCAACAGATAATTGCATTAAGCAAAGTGTGTAATACAAACAATTTAAACATCGTTGTTTTCTCCCTAATGGTAACAACACATCCCTCGCCCGTTGCGTTTCTGTCACTCGAACGTGAGTGAAAGAGAGGCATGAACCCACTATCTAACATAAATAGCCTCTCTTGGCGTTACAAACATCAACTTGGACAGGACATCTACTAGTAACGGAGAGCATGGAGGATCATAAATAACACAAACATGATAGATTTATAATCAATGAACATATCATTCAATATTCATCGGATCCCAGCAAACACAACATGTAGCATTTCAATAAGATGATCTTGATCATGTTAGTCAGCTCACAATATCTAAACATTAGGCATAAAGAGGAGAGAACAACCATCTAGCTAATGCTATGGACCCGTAGTCCAAGAATAAACTACTCACGCATCGCTCCGGAGGCAGACATGGTGATATAGAGCCCTCCGGTGATGAATTCCCCTCCCGGCAGGGTACTGATGAGAGCTTCGGAACCCTCCCGAACTAGAGTTGACGATGGCGGTAGCTACGGAACTTTTGGTGGAATAAGGCTCGGATCTTTAGGATTAACCCGTGGAGGAGATTAAATAGGCGAGAGGTCAACGTCGGTTGGTGGTCAGGGGAACCACACCACCAGCTGGCGCGGTCAGGGGGAGCGATCCATGTCTATTGAATTTTGCTATGTATGTTATATTTTCGTAGATATAATTTCAAGGCAGCCACTATTATCAACCTGTCTCAAAAATTATAATAGTATAGACGACTAGAAAATACAGCCCGCATGGGACATATTTAGAGCTGGTTATTAATATGCACCGGATCTACTATTGGAGACGGAGATGGCGCACAAAGTGTACGAGTCAAAATAAAAAATGACGGTCGTTTGTGTGATTTCTTCCTGGTCAGGTAACATTTTATGAAACTTTAACCATTATTTTTTCTCCATTTTTCTATAGCATGAAATAAAATATGCATGCACAACAAAGAACACATGATTTTGAATTGCAGTGCGTACATCAATGGTCAAAGAGAAGATAAAACAGCTTTGCAATGACTTGCTCAACACTTATTGCATGATTAGTTAACACAATCTATATATATAGTGTAGTCCCACGTTTACTCACTTCCCTTAGGGATTAGTATACCAGCGGTCCAGGGTTAATGAGTTTAGATATGCTTTCTTCCACATTAGCGTGAACCTTTGGAATACACTGAAATATTGGAGAAAAACAAAAGATCATGGTAATCTCATTTACTTTACCTACATGTATCAAGGTTGTCATAAAACTTAGAAGATTAAAATTCTCCAAGGAACTTAACTTGGCAATTAGAGAACAGTTTATTAGTATTGTAATTGCTACGAGACTAAAGGGCTTTTTTGTTTGTTCCTATTAGATTCTTCGACCATCGAGGAGGCTACACTTGAAACCAGGGGCGGCACGTGGTTGGAGGAAGATGGTTGCTCCGATGTAGGGCTATTTTGTCATCTTCAATTTCATAGGACATATCTGCAAGGAATTGTGGATATGGCTAGCACCGCAGCGTCGTCCTGTTTCATTGTGAACAGTAGAGTTGCAAATCATAGCAGTGTTATCGGGTTTATCTTTTCTTAAGGATGGGTACCTTAATCTAACTTTGCCATGACAAAAGAAAGTCAGTGTTGCCTTCATCTCTCAAGTTCCTCGCACTTGTTCGATGCTCGATCTTTGCGTCCTTAGTATGCATGCCTACCAGCCAGGGCTCTCTTCCTCACTTATATGGGTTTCAGATTTGGAGATATCAAGTTCCTCACTATGTCGGAAGAATGATTTTCATTGAAAATGGGACTGTTCGGTCGTTAGAGCATCTCCAGCCGTTGAGCCCCCCATGGTCAATTTTTTGCGCCGAATGAATCTATGTCGGCGATATTTTGGTTTGGGCGGGCGGTGGGGGGGGGGGGGGGGTGTGAGAAGATTCCCGGTCATTGCGGCCCAGTGAAGCAAATTTTTTCTTGTTTCCTGCCATTTGAGCAAACAGCTGTGGGCGAGGTCCCCAACGCCGGGGATGCGCGCCTGGCGAGGTCACGGACGACGGTGAGGCCATGTCATGCTGCGGTGACGGGCACCGAGCACCACCAAAGGCAGATTCGCATGTCCTCGTTCTTCACTTCTCTGGATCCGCGAGGTCGTGTGAAGCCTGCGCCATCGACACGGGCAGGGTGCCGACGCCATGGGCGCGCTTTGCGCCAGCCGGCGAGGCATACTACTGGGCCGACGGGTACCCTCTCAACATGCTGCTCTACGTTTCCATCCTTCAGTCCACCTTCTACCTCCGAGACCAGATCGTCGTGGCACGACGAGCTGTTGGAGTGCTTTGTCTCTGTACGATACGTGACTGCTTGACTACCTCGAGATGAGACGTACCCCAAGTACGGCATCGCCGAGATGCAGAGTGCTCTATCTCTGGTGCTCGCTGTCGGCAAAATCATCGCCGAGAGCGAGGGAGCTTCTCCTGTCGCCACATGGACTAGTACGTGTGATGCTCCATGAGAAGCGTGTTCACCATGATGGTGTTCGAGAACGGGCTCAGGCAGGAGGACGACATGGTCCGAGGCCGCTACGGTGACGACGAGGCACAATGCTGAGGTAGTTACATCGGCGGTGACCCAGCACAGTGAGGAGGCGGCCGGGCGCCGAGCTCTACGCGCAACGGGGAGATAGCGAGCGTGCTCGATGCGCACAGCTAGGAGACGGCCAGACGCTGGTCATGCTCGCACAGCAAGGAGGAGGCCATGCGCCGAGCAAGCTCCGCGACATCTGACCCGCCGCCGCGGAGAGTTCGTCGGGGTTGTGGCCGCCGGTTTGTCTTAGGCCTTCTTCCAAGCAGAGTGTGTACTATTCCTCCACGCGGTAGGTCGGGTGGCATTTTACTAGGCATTAAATCGGATTCCATTGATGTGTTAGCAAGGTCGGATGGTGATTTTCATATAAAATTGCACCTCCGAAACCGAGCAGACAGCTTCGTGTGGAGTTTGGTTGCTGTGTATGGTGCTGCCCAGGAAGAGTTTAAGGAGGCTTTTCTTCGTGAATTGGTGAACCTGTCTAATGATAATTCACATCCAATTTTAATTGGTGGAGATTTTAATATGCTAAGGTTCCCACACGAGAAGAGTTGGGGACGGATTGATGAGCATTGGCCTTTTTTGTTCAATGCTGTCATTGATAGACTGGATTTGAGAGAGGTTTCCATGACCGGACGATAATTCACTTGGACGAATAGTCTACCGGAGGCTACATACGAAAAACTAGATCACGTACTGGTGAGTACCGATTGGGAAGATAAGTTCCCTTTGGTAACGGTACGTGGTCTAGAACGTATTGAGTCTCTATCAGACCACGCCCACTACTGCTGTCAACTAGCACGCCAAAACCGCATTCACAACCACAGTTTAAGTTTGAACTTGGCTAGTTATTACGTGATGGTTTTAATGAGCTAGTTAAGAAAGTTTGGTGCAAACCGGTCATATGTGCTCGAGTGACAGAAACGTGACAGATGGAGGAAAATAGAGGAGATCAAAGGAACTAGCTAGCTCGGGAATTTCATCAAACACCTCTAGTGCATACAAAATGAAAAAGCAAAGCAGCACACACCTCTCACTTCCAAAATGGAAAAAACAGAGTAGAGAGGGGGAAGGGGCAGAGCCGGTTCTATAGGAACAGAGGACCTCTAGTGCCAGGACTAGAGGTTCTCGCAACTGTCAGAACAACGCCAGTATCCTCTAGGCCCGAGCCGTGTTACAAACCAGGACTAGAGATCCCGTTCGGACCGGAACTAGCTCGTCTGAGGCTTTCCTTGCGATCGAGGGCGATGGAAACGGAGCACTAGTCCCGGTTGGTAATGCAACCGAGACTAATGCTCCGGACCAAATCCCCTGTTTCTACTAGTGGTCGGTACTACCGGGCGGGGCTGGTAGTACCGCGATGCACTACCCGACGTCCCCGGTAGCACCGAACTAGACAGAAGCTGCGGGATAGAGAAAATGCGAGTGTAGTGCTGAAAGTAGAAAATTCCGGTACTACCGAGCTGGTACGGTAGTACCGCGACTCTGTTACTACCGAGCTGGTTCGGTCGTACCGCCCACTGCGCTTTTTTAGTTCCAGCAGCGCAGTCGGCAGTACCGGGCGGAGCCGGTAGTACCGCGCTGTACTACTGGACGAGGCCGGTAGTAGCGAATTAGACAGAAGGGTGCGTGCTGATTCCAATACTAAAACTGGGCAAATCCGGTAGCACCGGCCCGGATAGTAAAATGGTGATAAAAAATTTATTATCAACCCATTGTATATTGGGTCTTAACTATAGTGATAGAGAGACAGATACCCGCCAGCCACTTATGCAAAACAAGTTACATGTCAGTTGTTTAACAAGCCTCATGTACGCGGACATGTAAAATTAGTTCGGGCCGCTTCATCCCACTATGTCACTAATATGCTAAATACACAAAGGAGGCAATAACGTGATCATCAACACCCACATACACATATGTATTCTACTTATATAAAACATATGGATTCGATTTTGTATCCATTGTTTATACCTCGTGAAATTTACTTCAGCAGAGCATCCCAAGCTAAGCTCGAATATTACATGGATCAATGATCAAAATAGTTATACTAACATTATATTATTCGTATTAACACATGGTCGATTCCTAAAACATTAAGCATAGATAGAAATATTAATAAATGCAATTATGGTGTGAGCATTTTAAATATAGTTAATCTTTGTACGATAAAAGTCGTGAATGGAAAAACGATCTTAAGTTTAACTATAGCCTCTCCTAACAAAAATAAAAATGTTTCTTATAAATAGGACATCATGTCAGAGATTTAATAACTGAAAACATAAATTTCTCAAGATCTGTTCTAAATATTCTGACAGCGAACTGCGTGTTCAGAAATGATGGGATGGATATTCAAAATTTTAGTGTTAAACGTGACTTTTGTATGCCGTGTGTCCTTGTTTGATGAATGAAAAATGCTATCGTCGATGATTACGTGTGCCATTTTAGTCCGCGAGTGCCTACTACATGAGCCGAATTTTCTTAAAAAATATGGAGCCTTTATCATGTTCATATTTTTATTTATTTCTCACCATCTCACGTGTCCTTTTTCTTTTAGCGAGGCGGCCGTCGTTGTCGGCAATGGCACGGCGCTAGGGCAGAACGATCGGGCGGTTTGGCGTCTTGATCACCTAGGGCACGATGTTAAGGTGGTTTGTTCCAAATGATTGTGGAGCCGGACATCAAAAGTGGGGCCTAGGGTCGTCCTCCATATACAAATACTTTGCGTAAGTGAATGGATTTGGATCACGGGCGGGCTGGCCCTGCCAACCTAGATTTTTTTCCCAATGGGGGTGTCGAAACATCGTAGTAAATTTCATAAACGGGGGTGCCATGAGACTACGGTAGAGACGTGGGGTAACAGGATCGTGTTGTGAACAGTGAACACAGGATTTACCCAGGTTCGGTACGTCGCGACAGTACGACGTGCCTACTCCTGCACTTCTCACTAATCAGGACTAAAGCCTGGAAACAGGATTACAATGTGAGGTTTTGATCTAGCTACTCGCAGAGGATCAACTTCTCGGCGAGTTAGCCTACAGCTTCTCTGTTATTCGTTGGTTGTTAAACTTATCTCCCGTCCGGTTTTATATAATAGCCGGATTAGGGCTTACAGAATAGGAAACCTAGAAGACTATGGTAACTATAACTTGGAAAGTAAGGAATCCGTCTTCTCCTCCAAGCCAGATCACATGGGCCGCGATCCGGGTTCTTCTAGAATCCGGCTTCTGTGCGTCGAGTTACTGGGCCGCCCAATGGACCATAGCCCACTACCACATGGGCCACCCTGGTAACCAGGCACAATGACTACCATCTTGTATACCCCTATGCGGTATATATCCGACAGTAGCCCCCAAGAAGGAGCAAAACTCTGATTCTCCGTCTTCCGCTAAGTACGATTTGTCCGAGAAATTGCAATCAGCAGTCTTGATTCTTCTTATTCTTCTTCTTTTGAAAGAGATGGTAACGTGAAACTCGGAATCCTAAAAATCCGGCTTTTCTCTCGCGATCCTTCGCGGAGAAGGAACTTCTTACGTCAGCGCACTTAATCATGCTGACGTAAGGGACGTTTGGGTTTCACGCGGAAAACCCAGTAACATATCTCTGACAGATTCTCACGGGAAACGAGGAGATAACCATCATTACCCTGTCGTTTCATTTCCCGGATTTTCCGGCGAGTGACACGCGTTGATCATCCAACGGTCAAAATAGCCGTTGGCACGTATCTTGACGGGTTTCTGGCTATAAGTAGCCGTCTTCGTCCTCGCCAAAAACCTTCCGCACTCTCACTGTCCACGCCATTGCCGCGCACAAGCTCCCGAGCGAAGAACCGTCCCGAGCGCACGAAACGCACCCAGGGCCCCAATGCAACGCGCCGCCACCAAATGGCATCCTCGCCGTCGTCCCCCACTCGCTCCGCCGCGCTCACCGTCGACGACATCATCAACGACCTGGATCCGCAGCTTGGATCCCCAAAGCACGCCGGCGACGAGCTGGAAAAGGCTGCGGCCTCTGCGGCGGGCGGAGAGGATCTTTCCGCCGCCGCGAACGCTGCGGGCTCGAGCTCCGCACCTTCCCCGCCGTTTTCTCCCGAAACGGCGGAGGAGAAGACCCAGCTCCTCGGCGACGAGCTCGCCGCTGCGGAAGCGGCCGCGTCCGCCGCCGCCGGAGCGAATGAAGAGGTGGAAACTGTAGGCAATTGGATTGTCTGCAGCATTCCGCCAGCCCTCCTTCCAAACCTGGAAAAGGAGGGTCTGATTCTTAAAGGGAAATGGCGGCTCCCTGAAGACGAGAACGAGCCGATGCCGAAAGACGGCGAAAGGGTTCTTCTTTCCTCCCATCTCCTAAGAGGTATGGGGCTTCCGCCTTCCGCCTTCTTCCTCCAAATCCTTTCCCACTACAACATCCAACCCCATAACCTGCCACCCAACTCCATTCTCTATATGGCCGGGTTTTAGGCCTTATTCGAGGGTTACTTAGGCTTAGAACCTAGGTTAGATTTTTGGATGTATTGCTTCGGGGTTAAGCGGAACTCCTCGGAGGGCGCACTCCCGACTTGCGGAACCATCTCCTTTACTCTTCGGAGGTTTAGCGAAGATTGGTTCCCCAAGATCAAGACATCAGAATCCGTCAAATTTTGGATGGGTTCTTTCTTCTATCATCCCGATGTGCCATTCCCGAAAAAGGTCATCGGGGTTCCACCTTTTTCCAACACTGCTGCCGTTCCCTAAGACAATTGGGGAACGGAAGCCGTCCAGGTTCTGCTGCCTGATCTTCTAAGGATCAAGCGGCGCATCGCTAAGCTCACTTCCTCCGATCCACCTCTAACCGGCATGGACATGGTCCTTTGCTGGCTAGATAGGCGGATCCAGCCGCTAGCCAACCACGGTGGCCGCCTTCTTTGCGACTACACGGGTACCAACGACCCAATGCGGACAACCATCAAAGATTGGTCCCAGAGGGATCTTCGGCGGCGCGTAAACCAGTTGGTCGCATCTCGCGATCAATACGAAGCGAGTCGGCCGATGTATACGGCCGACAATCCGGTTCCCAAGGTATTTTTCCTGTCATTTGGGTAGATTTTTAACATTCTTTCTCGGATTTTTTCGCTTCTAATTCTGATTTTTCTTTCCAACAGTTCGCTGATCTTCCAGACTCGGAGCTAGCCTCCGAAGCTGAGCTGGATGCGTTGCGTACCGCCAATACAGGTGGGCGCAAGCGCAAGAAGATTTCTTCCTCTGAGGAAGTTATCGATCTTGATGGAATTCCCGTCGCCACTTCCAGGTTAGATCGTCCGGGTTCTTTTTCTTTCATGGAAACTTTTCTTCCATCTTCAGAGTTTGAACTTTTCCTGGTTTTTTGTTTTTAGCCTGCCTCCCTCCAACCTAAAGCCGAAGAAGCTGAAGAAACACAAAGTTGTTTCCAGCCGAGGCGGTCAACCTTCTCCCGTCATCGCCCCGGACACACCGTCCACGATGGCGGAAGAGCACGCTGCAGCCCCCACCACCAAGCCGCTGGAGCCCAGCCAGCCCGTTGTGTCGAACACGGACACGAGGGAAGGGGCGGCTCCAGAGGTGGGAAAATTTACTCGGACTTTCGACGAGGAAATTCCCACCTTTGACAACGACTTCAAGATTATCAATGACGTCCTAAGCGCGGCCGGAACCCTTTTTGCGGAATACGCAAAAGGGTTCAAAGAAAACTTGGCGGGTTTGCAACGAATGAGCCAGGTATGTATCTCTAGCCCCCAAGCATTAAACAAAATGCATGCTTTTTGCTTTGATGCTTTTTGTAACCATTCTTTTCCTTGTTATGTTCCAGCAAACCGCCGAAGCCGTTAACATGGAAGTTTTCAACAAACTCTCCATCAAGAATAAGGAAGTTAGAAATCTTCTTTCTATTCTTGAAGAGAGAGAGGCAGAGCTGGCATCGTCTCAGCTCGCATTGTCGGAAACAACAGGTAAACATTTGTCCTCTGAAATTTTCGATTTAACTTTTTGTCTAAGTACTTTTTCCGGGAGTGTTCTGAACTCGGAATTTTCCTTGCTTTTCAGCTGCTTTGGCTAAGGCCAAGCAAATAGGTGAAGACGCCGGCAATGCCGAAAATCTCTGAAAGGAGAATTTGGATCTTCACAAGGATCTTGTGAAGACTCGAAAAGATTTGGAGGCCAGCAATCTGGCCCTTGGCGTTGCTAATTCCAAGGCTTCCGAACAGGCGGAGAAGGACAAATCCACCATTCAGGATTTGGAAAACGCTCTAAACCTTCGCCTGGAGGAAATCTCCGAGATTGACAAGCTTATCGGTAAGTTACTGATACATTTATCATTCTTCCATGTTTTTCTTTCTTTCTCTGTTCTTCCACCTAACCCTTTTGGTTATTTTGTCGGAAAAAACAGGAGATACCCCAGATAGCACTCGGATTGAAGGGATCCGGGCCTTTGGGAAAACATGGACTTCGATTAGAGCTGCTGGTATGCAGCTGGTCAATAAGTTTCTTCCCGCAAGGACTGGGGAGTTCTCGGAAGTTGGAAAACTTCCGGGTGCTATCATGGAGGTGGAGGAGTCCAGGGAATCCATCCTTCTCTCCGCTGCACGGGGTGGTGCACGCATGGCTCTCGGCCTTATGCGTATGCATTACCCTGGTGCAAAATCTTGGCGCGTGGCGTCCGGTGTCCCTCAAGGATACACGGATACGCAGCGAAATACAATCTTTGATGAAGTCAAAGGCCATGCCACCAAGATTGCCTCCATGGTGAATATCTCCGTCTTTTATCCAGAAGAGGAGGTCCCTGCAACCCCCGAGGAGGACAGCAGCGAGGAGTAGTCTGATGATTGAAGGGCTCCCTTAAACCTGGATGGGGAAAGTAGACAATACGAGCATTACTGTTCTTTCAATGTAATTCAAATTGTAATGCTTCTACTTGTATGAATGAAAATTCCGCCTTTTGCAGTTTTAATTATGAAATTCTTTGCAAGGTTTTCAGATTTCACTATTCCTTTATCTTCTAAGTTCTCTGGCATATATGTTTTAACTGTCCTTAGTGTTTGAAATGGCTCAAATAGCAATATGAATCGTCATGCCGAGTAACTGGGTGTAACCAATCAGTTTAAACTCGGAAACATGGATCATGCTAAAGGCATTTTTACTAACTAGCTCCAGCAACCCAACACATACGCAATCAGATAATGCTTTAGAGAAACAAGGAATTTTTTAAACGAAACTTGGGCACGCAGGCAATTCAAGTTTCCTTTAGCCATTAACAGGCTGAAAAATCATTCAGTTTTTTAACTCCGAGTACGCAGGCACAATTCGGGTTAACATTGAGTGTTTTTCAAGATCATTGGGAAATAGAGAAGGTGGAACCATGCTTTGTACTGTAATAAACTTGTAAAAACATGGATACCAGAATTCCGACAACTTTATTTCATGATCACAAAAGATGTTTACATAGATATTTGAACTAAGTATAAAAGGGACATAACTGCTAGATACTCCAAGGCCTTCGCTATCCACTTGAACTGATCGGATTTCTTCAGCAACTTGTAGAGTAGTAGGGCTTTATTCCCCAGCCGACTAATAAATCTGCTGACGGCAGCGGCGGAACCCGTCAATCTTTGGACATCTTTTACGCACGTAGGCTTTGAGATGTTCAAGATGGATTTGATCTTTTCCGGGTTAACTTCTATTCCTCTGTGAGAAACGATGAAACCCAGAAGTTTTCCTGAGGGAACCCCGAATACACACTTAGATGGATTTAACTTCATCTTGTAAGTGCGCAAGTTTTCGAAAGTTTCTCGCAGATCCTCAAGGAGTGTATCTTTTTCCTTGGTTACGACAGCAATATCGTCCACGTAAACATGGACGTTTTTGCCAATCTGATTATGCAGACAACGTTGCATGCAACGCTGGTAGGTTGCACCTGCGTTCTTTAGGCCAAATGGCATGGTTACGTAGTAATACGTCCCGTACGGGGTTATGAAAGAAGTCTTAATTTGATCTTCCTTTTTCATGGGTATTTGGTGGTACCCGGATTATGCATCCAAAAAGCATAAAAGTTCAGAGCCTGTAGTGGCATCTATTATTTGATCGATTCGCGGTAACGCGAACCTATCTTTCAGACACAATTTGTTCAAGCGTGTGTAATCTATACACATTCTAAGAGCAGTAGTATCTTTCTTCGGTACTAATACCGGATTTGCAGACCATTCAGTGTGGATTACTTCCTCGATAAAATCTGCTGCTAAAAGCCAGATAATTTCGTTGCCAATAGTCTTCCGTCTTCTTCCATCAAATCGACGGAGACCTTGTTTGACGGGTTTTGATCCTGTAATCACCTTGAGTTGGTGCTCAGCAAGTTCCCTGGGTACGCCTGGCATGTCAGCTGCACACCAGGCAAAAATATCCCAGTTCTCACGGAGGAACTTGATGAGCTCGCCTTCCTATTTGTCGGTCATCCCAGTCCCTACAACGACGGATTTTGTCAGATCTTTGGGATCTAGGATTACCTGTCTTGTATTTTCGGGCGCTTTGAAGCTGTCTGTTGGCTTCCGGGTTTCTTTTCCTGCCGGCATTTCTGTCGGTGATACCTCCTTGGCAAATTCCTTCAGTTCTTCCTTTGCTATGACTCTCTGAGCGCAAAGGGCGTTTTCTTTCTCCAACTCATTTGCTAGTTTAAAATCACCAGCTATGGTGATTACTCCTCCTTTAGGTCCTGGCATCTTCAGCTTGTTATAAATATAACAGGATCTTGCCATGAATTTGGCGAAAGCTGGACGTCCGAGTATTGCGTGATATACGCTTTCGAACGACACTACTTCGAAGGATACTTTTTCCTGCCGGAAGTGATCTTTATCTCCGAAGGTGACATCTAGGGAAATTTCTCCTAGGGATCGTGCTTGTCTGCCAGGAACAATGCCATGGAAGCGTATGTTGCTGTAATTGAGCTGGGATTCGGAAATCTTCAGGTGCTTCAGTGTATCCAAGTACATTATGTTAATGCTGGATCCTCCGTCCATCAGCACTCTTCTTAGCCTAGTGTTCTGGACAATAGGGCTTATAACAAGAGCTTGTGTGCCGGGTTCAGGGATATTCCCGGGATGATCAGACTGATCCCAGGTTATTGGTGTGTTGGAGTACTTCAAGAATTTCGGGGTTGCCGGAACAACCGCGTTTATTTCTCGAAGTGTTCTTTTGGCCACCTTTGCTGACGGAGTTGCTAAGAATGTAAGCATTGCTTCTCCATCAACTCTCGGAAATTTGGGTTCGCCCTTTCGCTGCTGTTCCTGGATTTTTTCACCAGTGTCCGATTCACTGTCTTCTTTGTCAGCTTCTGGCTTTTGTTTAGCGGGTTTCCTTTTGGAACCCTTCCCCTTATTTCCAGATCCTGCACTGCCTTTCATGTGCTTATTCAGCCGGCATTGTGCGTTTGTATGGGTGGGTTTCCCAAATTGTGAATGGTGAACACAGGGTTCCGACTTAATCCTCTCCCACTCTTCTGGAGTGTAGTTGATTGGATCTGGACTGCGTCCTTTCCACTTATTCCCTTTCTCACTTCCAAAGGCTATATTGACCTCTTTGGGTTTTGTCGTTGTTTCTGGAGTTCCTTTTTTGTCAGAACGAGGGGTTTTCTTGGCAAGTATCAGTGTGTCGATATTGCCTCCTCTTGCTCTGATGTCGTCTTCGGCTGCAGCGTGTTCGTTGGCGGTTGTAAGCATAGATCCGAGATCTTTGTGCTGTTTGGAACCAACCATGAACGGTAAAAGTCCGGGTTTTAGGCCATTGACGAAAGCATGCATTGCTTGTACGTCAGTTACTCCAGAACAACTATTCTTCATTGCCTTCCATCTGGAGATGAAATCCACGTATGGTTCATCCTCAAATTGGGTGCAGCGGTTCAGCTGGTTGATGTTGTTCGGGCGTTTGTACGTTCCCCGGAAATGTTGAGTGAATACTCTAGCCATATCATCCCAGCTGTCAACAGTTCTTGATGGTAATCCATTGATCCAATCTCTGGCTCCGTCCAACAACATTAGTGGAAGAAATTTGACAGCTTCCAGGTCTGTCCCATTGTTGATCTGGACGGCTGTATAGTAGTCTGAGAGCCAGTTGTCCGGGTTTGTGCTGCCGGTGTATTTCTGGTACGTTGGACCGACCTTGGCAAAGCCAGAATGCAGGGTTATCCTTCGGATCCTGTCGGTAAAACACTTAGGTCCAAAGTATAAATCATCCTTCTCTGCTCTATCAATGTGTGCAAAATATCTTCCGGCCGAATGGACAGAAGGGGATCTACTCCTTTCTTTTCCATTGTTGCGCGGACGCGCTTTTCCGGGATTGTTTCTATCTCTTCCGTGATCGCGCCCTTTTGGATTAGGCGGAGTTCTACTCCTGTGCCTTTCTTTATCCTTAGGGGGTGTCCGGGATCTCTCACGTCTGTGAGGTATATCATATCTTCCGGCTTTCTCAGCTGGGTTTCTCGGAGGTGGCATTGTTTTGCCGTCATTCCGATATTTTTCCTCCCGATCGTGGGGTTTATGTCCACCTTTCGGGGGATGGGATCCGGTTCGGGACGCTTCGTCCCTGTTGTCGGGGTTTTTCTTGTCTTTTCTCGGATCCTCTTTTTTATCCTTTGAATTGTCTGAATCTCCAGGTTCTTCCGGTCCGGGTGCTCCAGCGGCGCAAGTAGCTGTTTTGCATAGGGCTGAGTTATCATGCAGTCTTCCTGATCGCTCTTGGCCCCGCTGTTGTTGTTGTAATGCTTTTCCTAGGAAAGCATACACCCCTTGAAGTTTTTCACCATTGGAGTACAGATCATTGTTCAAGATGGCGAACGCTGCTTCCGCATTTTCTGCTGCGGTTTTGTATATATTGGTTCGCCTCTGGCATCCTTGCCATTTACCTGCTTTTGCCAAGATGGGTTGTGAAACCTTTCTTTTGGCGGCAGTACTTCCGGTCTTACGATTCCGGGTAGGTTTAATACCAGATCTATTCTTTCTCTCGTATTCCTCTATTTCTTCCTTCATGACCTTGATGTCATTCTGGGTTTGTTGGAGGTGTTGCCGAGATCTGAGTAGATGTTGCTGTTGCCTTTGGAAAGCTTGCCTCCTGGCTTCCAAGGTGGCGGAGTCCAGGGAATCCATCCTTCTCTCCGCTGCACGGGGTGGTGCACGCATGGCTCTCGGCCTTATGCGTATGCATTACCCTGGTGCAAAATCTTGGCGCGTGGCGTCCGGTGTCCCTCAAGGATACACGGATACGCAGCGAAATACAATCTTTGATGAAGTCAAAGGCCATGCCACCAAGATTGCCTCCATGGTGAATATCTCCGTCTTTTATCCAGAAGAGGAGGTCCCTGCAACCCCCGAGGAGGACAGCAGCGAGGAGGAGTCTGATGATTGAAGGGCTCCCTTAAACCTGGATGGGGAAAGTAGACAATACGAGCATTACTGTTCTTTCAATGTAATTCAAATTGTAATGCTTCTACTTGTATGAATGAAAATTCCGCCTTTTGCAGTTTTAATTATGAAATTCTTTGCAAGGTTTTCAGATTTCACTATTCCTTTATCTTCTAAGTTCTCTGGCATATATGTTTTAACTGTCCTTAGTGTTTGAAATGGCTCAAATAGCAATATGAATCGTCATGCCGAGTAACTGGGTGTAACCAATCAGTTTAAACTCGGAAACATGGATCATGCTAAAGGCATTTTTACTAACTAGCTCCAGCAACCCAACACATACGCAATCAGATAATGCTTTAGAGAAACAAGGAATTTTTTAAACGAAACTTGGGCACGCAGGCAATTCAAGTTTCCTTTAGCCATTAACAGGCTGAAAAATCATTCAGTTTTTTAACTCCGAGTACGCAGGCACAATTCGGGTTAACATTGAGTGTTTTTCAAGAACATTGGGAAATAGAGAAGGTGGAACCATGCTTTGTACTGTAATAAACTTGTAAAAACATGGATACCAGAATTCCGACAACTTTATTTCATGATCACAAAAGATGTTTACATAGATATTTGAACTAAGTATAAAAGGGACATAACTGCTAGATACTCCAAGGCCTTCGCTATCCACTTGAACTGATCGGATTTCTTCAGCAACTTGTAGAGTAGTAGGGCTTTATTCCCCAGCCGACTAATAAATCTGCTGACGGCAGCGGCGGAACCCGTCAATCTTTGGACATCTTTTACGCACGTAGGCTTTCAGATGTTCAAGATGGATTCGATCTTTTCCGGGTTAACTTCTATTCCTCTGTGAGAAACGATGAAACCCAGAAGTTTTCCTGAGGGAACCCCGAATACACACTTAGATGGATTTAACTTCATCTTGTAAGTGCGCAAGTATTCGAAAGTTTCTCGCAGATCCTCAAGGAGTGTATCTTTTTCCTTGGTTACGACAGCAATATCGTCCACGTAAACATGGACGTTTTTGCCAATCTGATTATGCAGACAACGTTGCATGCAACGCTGGTAGGTTGCACCTGCGTTCTTCAGGCCAAATGGCATGGTTACGTAGTAATACGTCCCGTACGGGGTTATGAAAGAAGTCTTAATTTGATCTTCCTTTTTCATGGGTATTTGGTGGTACCCGGATTATGCATCCAAAAAGCATAAAAGTTCAGAGCCTGTAGTGGCATCTATTATTTGATCGATTCGCGGTAACGCGAACCTATCTTTCGGACACAATTTGTTCAAGCGTGTGTAATCTATACACATTCTAAGAGCAGTAGTATCTTTCTTCGGTACTAATACCGGATTTGCAGACCATTCAGTGTGGATTACTTCCTGGATAATATCTGCTGCTAAAAGCCGGATAATTTCCTTGCCAATAGTCTTCCGTCTTCTTCCGTCAAATCGACGGAGACCTTGTTTGACGGGTTTTGATCCTGTAATCACCTTGAGTTGGTGCTCAGCAAGTTCCCTGGGTACGCCTGGCATGTCAGCTGCATACCAGGCAAAAGTATCCCAGTTCTCACGGAGGAACTTGATGAGCTCGCCTTCCTATTTGTCGGTCATCCCAGTCCCTACAACGACGGATTATGTCAGATCTTTGGGATCTAGGATTACCTGTCTTGTATTTTCGGACGCTTTGAAGCTGTCTGTTGGCTTCCGGGTTTCTTTTCCTGCCGGTATTTCTGTCGGTGATACCTCCTTGGCAAATTCCTTCAGTTCTTCCTTTGCTATGACTCTCTGAGCGCAAAGGGCGTTTTCTTTCTCCAACTCATTTGCTAGTTTAAAATCACCAGCTATGGTGATTACTCCTCCTTTAGGTCCTGGCATCTTCAGCTTGTTATAAATATAACAGGATCTTGCCATGAATTTGGCGAAAGCTGGACGTCCGAGTATTGCGTGATATACGCTTTCGAACGACACTACTTCGAAGGATACTTTTTCCTGCCGGAAGTGATCTTTATCTCCGAAGGTGACATCTAGGGAAATTTCTCCTAGGGATCGTGCTTGTCTGCCAGGAACAATGCCATGGAAGCGTATGTTGCTGTAATTGAGCTGGGACTCGGAAATCTTCAGGTGCTTCAGTGTATCCAAGTACATTATGTTAATGCTGGATCCTCCGTCCATCAGCACTCTTCTTAGCCTAGTGTTCTGGACAATAGGGCTTATAACAAGAGCTTTTGTGCCGGGTTCAGGGATATTCCCGGGATGATCAGACTGATCCCAGGTTATTGGTGTGTTGGAGTACTTCAAGAATTTCGGGGTTGCCGGAACAACCGCGTTTATTTCTCGAAGTGTTCTTTTGGCCACCTTTGCTGACGGAGTTGCTAAGAATGTTAGCATTGCTTCTCCATCAACTCTCGGAAATTTGGGTTCGCCCTTTTGCTGCTGTTCCTGGATTTTTTCATCAGTGTCCGATTCACTATCTTCTTTGTCAGCTTCTGGCTTTTGTTTAGCGGGTTTCCTCTTGGAACCCTTCCCCTTATTTCCGGATCCTGCACTGCCTTTCATGTGCTTATTCAGCCGGCATTGTGCGTTTGTATGGGTGGGTTTCCCAAATTGTGAATGGTGAACACAGGGTTCCGACTTAATCCTCTCCCACTCTTCTGGAGTGTAGTTGATTGGATCTGGACTGCGTCCTTTCCACTTATTCCCTTTCTCACTTCCAAAGGCTATATTGACCTCTTTGGGTTTTGTCGTTGTTTCTGGAGTTCCTTTTTTGTCAGAACGAGGGGTTTTCTTGGCAAGTATCAGTGTGTCGATATTGCCTCCTCTTGCTCTGATGTCGTCTTTGGCTGCAGCGTGTTCGTTGGCGGTTGTAAGCATAGATCCGAGATCTTTGTGCTGTTTGGAACCAACCATGAACGGTAAAAGTCCGGGTTTTAGGCCATTGACGAAAGCATGCATTGCTTGTACGTCAGTTACTCCAGAACAACTATTCTTCATTGCCTTCCATCTGGAGATGAAATCCACGTATGGTTCATCCTCAAATTGGGTGCAGCGGTTCAGCTGGTTGATGTTGTTCGGGCGTTTGTACGTTCCCCGGAAATGTTGAGTGAATACTCTAGCCATATCATCCCAGCTGTCAACAGTTCTTGATCGTAATCCATTGATCCAATCTCTGGCTCCGTCCAACAACATTAGTGGAAGAAATTTGACAGCTTCCAGGTCTGTCCCATTGTTGATCTGGACGGCTGTATAGTAGTCTGAGAGCCAGTTGTCCGGGTTTGTGCTGCCGGTGTATTTCTGGTACGTTGGACCGACCTTGGCAAAGCCAGAATGCAGGGTTATCCTTCGGATCCTGTCGGTAAAACACTTAGGTCCAAAGTATAAATCATCCTTCTCTGCTCTATCAATGTGTGCAGAATATCTTCCGGCCGAATGGACAGAAGGGGATCTACTCCTTTCTTTTCCATTGTTGCGCGGACGCGCTTTTCCGGGATTGTTTCTATCTCTTCCGTGATCGCGCCCTTTTGGATTAGGCGGAGTTCTACTCATGTGCCTTTCTTTATCCTTAGGGGGTGTCCGGGATCTCTCACGTCTGTGAGGTATATCATATCTTCCGGCTTTCTCAGCTGGGTTTCTCGGAGGTGGCATTGTTTTGACGTCATTCCGGTATTTTTCCTCCCGATCGTGGGGTTTATGTCCACCTTTCGGGGGATGGGATCCGGTTCGGGACGCTTCGTCCCTGTTGTCGGGGTTTTTCTTGTCTTTTCTCGGATCCTCTTTTTTATCCTTTGAATTGTCTGAATCTCCAGGTTCTTCCGGTCCGGGTGCTCCAGCGGCGCAAGTAGCTGTTTTGCATAGGGCTGAGTTATCATGCAGTCTTCCTGATCGCTCTTGGCCCCGCTGTTGTTGTTGCAATGCTTTTCCAAGGAAAGCATACACCCCTTGAAGTTTTTCACCATTGGAGTACAGATCATTGTTCAAGATGGCGAACGCTGCTTCCGCATTTTCTGCTGCGGTTTTGTATATATTGGTTCGCCTCTGGCATCCTTGCCATTTACCTGCTTTTGCCAAGATGGGTTGTGAAACCTTTCTTTTGGCGGCAGTACTTCCGGTCTTACGATTCCGGGTAACCTTGTAGGTTTAATACCAGATCTATTCTTTCTCTCGTATTCCTCTATTTCTTCCTTCATGACCTTGATGTCATTCTGGGTTTGTTGGATGTGTTGCCGAGATCTGAGTAGATGTTGCTGTTGCCTTTGGAAAGCTTGCCTCCTGGCTTCCAGCATCTCATGGGGTTCATTTGGTCCCACTGGTGTTTGCAACAGATCTTGCTCTTCCTGTTCCGTCATTATTGGAACAAGGATTTCCTTTGTTTTCTTCTCCGCATGCTTTACTGCGCTTGCATCTCCTACTTCCGGGTTTTCTTCGGCTGCATCAGCCAATTTTTTCTTCCGGAGCTTGTATTGGAGTTTTTTGGCGGTTTTATGCTTTTTCTTGGAAGAGGGAGGCTTTTTGACAGGCTCGTCTTCCGTCAATTCCTTGACATTAGGAAATATCGGAGAAGTTTCTCCGTCTTCTCTCTCTTCCTCTGTGGTATCAGCCGATTTCGCCATTAGAACTTCATGAAATCCCTCTTGAAAGGATTTAACTTTTCTTTCGAAGTCATCCTCATCTTCGGAATCGAAGTCATCCGATCCGGTTTCCGACTCTAATCTTGCCTCAATGGCGGCTAATACTGAGTCGGCTTCCGAGTTCATCGTCATGTTGACGGACGTCGGATCTTCCCCCTCCGTGGGTGTGGGATCTTCCGTCTCTGTGACGGGTGTGTTGTTATCTGCCTCTTGCATGGGATTTCCGTCATCCGTGTTTTCGGCGACTTCAGATTGCACCATGCCGATAAAGTGTGTACCACTGTTTTGTCGGCGATCTGAGCAGAATCCAGTATCATAGTCATCTTCGACTGGGTATAGGGCGGGTGGGATAAATTTGCTTCCACCGCAAAACCCCATTGCTTCTGCAGTTAGTCCGATAAAGATGTTACCAGATCCGATCGGCAACACGCAGGCACTTACCAGGTGGTTTTGCGCCGGTATGTAGGATCCGTTATCGAGGAAGCGTCCGACGTCGTCGTCGAACTCCAGGCTTCCGACAGTGATTGATCTTCCGATTCCGCCTTGTATCCCAGATCGGAACTTCACGCCTGACGTCGTTTGCCCCACGGTGGGCGCCAACTGTCGAGACATCGTAGTAGTTTTCATAGACGGGGGTGCCATGAGACTACGGTAGAGACGTGGGGTAACGGGATCGCGTGGTGAACAGTGAACACAGGATTTACCCAGGTTCGGTACGTCGCGACAGTACGACGTGCCTACTCCTGCACTTCTCACTAATCAGGACTAAAGTCTGGAAACATGATTACAATGTGAGGTTTTGATCTAGCTACTCGCAGAGGATCAAGTTCTCGGCGAGTTAGCCTACAGCTTCTCTGTTATTCGTTGGTTGTTAAACTTATCTCCCGTCCGGCTTTATATAATAGCCGGATTAGGGCTTACAGAATAGGAAACCTAGAAGACTATGTTAACTATAACTTGGAAAGTAAGGAATCCGTCTTCTCCTCCAAGCCAGACCACATGGGCCGCGATCCGGGTTCTTCTAGAATCCGGCTTCTGTGCGTCGAGTTACTGGGCCGCCCAATGGACCATAGCCCACTACCACATGGGCCACCCTGGTAACCAGGCACAATGACTACCATCTTGTATACCGCTATGTGGTATATATCTGACGGGGGGTTGGGGGTGGACCAAAGAAAGGGCGTGTAAACATAACTATTCCTTATGAAGTTTAATAGAATATTTCTATTCCCATTTGCACCAATTTCTACTCAAATTTCAATTAATTTTAGAAGGAAGAAAAATCATTTTGTTTTGAATTTTATTTCTGTAACCTTCCTGTAAAATCCTAGGAAAAATATAGTTCAATAATATTGACGGCCATGAAGCCCTGCACCAGAGCGGACCATAAACTATATATAGGATTCAACTGTATCAAACACCTGAAATTATTGAAATCATACTGTTTTTATAAAGACGTAGAAAATATACTAGTTAACTACTGCTTAGTAGTTAGTAGTACGAGAGCAACTAATCATTATGGAAAAGGGTCCGTGTCACAACTCACAAGAAGAAGGACAGATTGCGAGGAGTCGTCTCCGAAATGACTTCCGCAAATGACTTCTTCTCGTTCTTTTTCCTCCTTTTTATCTTTTTATCTTGTACCTACTATCGACGCTTTGGTGGCGCCGCCTTTCTCGTGTCGTCCGCCAAGTCATCGATGAGCGCACGACCGTTGTCGAGCTCCTTGCCAAGGTAGTAGACGCTCTGGCAGGCCACGGGGACCCCCTCCGCCTCCTCGACCCGCGCCTTAATCCTGGTTGTCCGATCGAGTGTTTGTGTTCTCGTATCAATCCCAACAAATAGGAATACTTTGGTTAGATGGAAAGAGATTCACTTATATATGGAAAGAGATTAAGTTGTAGGAAGCTTTTGAGATGGCATCTCCTATTAATAACCAGACGTCGAGTCTTCTCCTGCTCCTTTTCTTTTCTCTCACCCTTGCCTCTCCCAAAAAATAAGTAAATTCCACTTTTTAGCCCCAAGTTCTCTGTTTTTGACATCAATTACCCCAATTAATAAAAGTTCATCCGAACTACCCCATTTAATGAAAGTTGTCCCAGATTTTACCCTTTTTAAAAATTAGTGCATTCTAAAAGGTGTAACGAGCCGTTGCTAGGTTGAGGTACGTGTGTACGGAGTCGCTCAAATATCGTGACAAAGTCAAATGAAGTAGACCTTGATCTCACCGTACGTGATTTTATTTTCTGCGGGTACACCGTAAGTGACTTCATGACATGATAAAGGAGGTTGCTAGTTGCAGCTAGCAACTGCTTCGATGCAGCGACGACCAAAGCCCCATGGCCGTGATACTGGCCTCTGAGTTCAACAGATGCAACATGAAGAAACACAAGAACACCACTACAAAGAACTTAGTGCGTTCATCCAAGAGGCGCAGCAAGAACACCTGGTGCTTAAAATGTGTTCGCCGGCGTTGCCCCGCAACGGTGGTGAACAGGGGTGTGAATACCGGTACGAAACTGGTATAAGGTATATATACTACCGCCACTGCTTGTAGTGCGAACACGGCCAAGAACATGCACTCACCATTCCGAAGCGTATAGAAGCCGATGTTTCCGCAACGATGGATGCCAAGTAATTAGGCCTCCTAAGTTGTACGTTGGGTTTCTAGGCCATGGCGACCAAATTGTGTAGGTTCAACATGTTAGAATTGGATAAATGTTTAAAAGGGGTAAAATTAACGGTGGCTAACAGGGGTGTGAAAGCAGACGTAGCTTACCGGTACGAAACTGGTATAAGGTATATATACTACCGCCACTGCTTGTAGTGCAAACACGGCCAAGAACATGCACTCACCATTCCGAAGCGTATAGAAGCCGATGTTTCCGCAACGATGGATGCCAAGTAATTAGGCCTCCTAAGTTGTACGTTGGGTTTCTAGGCCATGACGACCAAATTGTGTAGGTTCAACATGTTAGAATTGGATAAATGTTTAAAAGGTGTAAAATTAACGGTGGCGAACAGGGGTGTGAAAGCAGACGTAGCTTACCGGTACGAAACTGGTATAAGGTATATATACTACCGCCACTCCTTGTAGTGCAAACACGGCCAAGAACATGCACTCACCATTCCGAAGCGTATAGAAGCCGATGTTTCCGCAACGATGGATGCCAAGTAATTAGGCCTCCTAAGTTGTACGTTGGGTTTCTAGTCCATGACGACCAAATTGTGTAGGTTCAACATGTTAGAATTGGATAAATGTTTAAAAGGGGTAAAATTCGAGAAAAAATCTACTAAATGGGGGTAATCCTAATAAATTTGCACTAAATAGGGTAATTGATGTCACAAATGTGTAATTAGGGACTAAAATTTGGAATTTACTCAAAAAAAGAATAAGATGGGCGCCTATATGGTGGATCGATTCTAGCCAACAAATCAGATCTCTGCCTCCGTGGCTCACACGCCTGATGGCGTGGACCGTTCCGGCTAGATCAACGACGACGACCACAGAATTCTGAGCGTTCGGTACCAACATCACGGACTAAACAAAACATATGGACGAAACCAAGGAAACAAAATATTAGGTATATACTACTCCCTCCGTATCAAGATGTAAGATGTTTTACCTTTTTCTAAACAGATACATTTTGTTTAGAAAAAGATAAAACATCTTACATTTTGATACGGAAGGAGTACTAGATATTTACATGGACTTCTTCCCAAGGTCACCATGCTTCCCAAGTATAGTACATATAACCTTTTTTCTTTTTCTATACAAGCACGACCATCATGAAGGACAGGGGCGTTCGCGTTAGTGTGGTGGAGTCGGCGACGAGCGAACTATTTTGGTCAGCTACATATTATTCGGCTACTTCTCGGCGCTCTGCATCATACTCTATGTGCACTCCCGCAGACATATATACCCTAGTAAATAACCTTTCATTTTGACCCTATATGTCTGCGTTGCCATTTGCCAAGTACATTAGGAAATTGAAAACAACAGTCGCATCTCCCAAATGGAGAAGAGACACAAGTATGCGTACGACATTGATAATGCAATGTATAGATGATATGGCCGATACTGATTCGACTAGCACCTCAAAAAATTGCATCATCCGCTTCGAACTACACCTAGGGTATGTTAGTCTATGTAAAATAAAAGCCCTTTTGCTTTGAAAAATAGAAAAATTGATATGGAAGATGTGGAGTAGGCCTTTTCCTAGAGCCACGACTAGTACATATATTGTTCTCCTCCAGTATCTCATACTACATGGTCGGTGTATTGATTTTAATTTCGTGAATCATAGGTCTTAATCGGAATAGAAGTATTTATATAATGTACGTACATCACGTAAGTTCGCACTATTCTTCACACGATTGGCATTAAAGCAATCATTTCATGAAGCTGCTTTCACCATTCAACTACAATTATCACATGAGTCTATAGTTCATACTTGCGTGACACAGAAAACGGTCCCTGAATGACTTGCTCAACACTTACGGCATGCTGGATGACAAGACCTATATATATAGTCTTACATGTACTCACCTACCTTTGGAATTAGGATGTCCAATGTCCATTGTTATATGATTCTTTTTCTTCCACATAAGTTAGAATCTTTGGAATACTTTGAAATACTGGAGCAAAACAAAACATCATGGTAACCATCTACCATATGTTGCTGCATAGAGATACTCACAAGAATCAGCAGTCATTTTTTCTAAGAACTTAATTTTCAAATCAGACAATCATTTATTGTAACTATTTTTTTGTGAGCATAACATCTGTTTTTCATTTTGATCAGTTGCCTGAGCTAGAGACTCCACGCTCTTTGAGAAATTAGGCAGCCACTAGATACATTGCGAGGAAGATGATTGCGAGGAAGCAAGGCTATGCTTTTTTCTTTCGTTTCAGAAGATTGAGCAGTGTTATGTTAGTTGTCATCTAACAGATTCTTGTCAGGGACAATACATTTCATTAAAAGCTTACATTTGACTACGCGAGCTGGTTAACCATTAGATCATGGAAATATGAAATAGTACCATGCAAGCTGAGGCGGTCAACTGGTCATCACATATCTATAATTACCATCCAATCGGGCATTAGAATCCCCACATATATGTGTACCCAGTACAAGCCACTACACGAAACCTTCAAGACGCCGACGGCAAGACCCCCTCGGGGTAGGTCGTTACCCCCTCGGCGAAGGTCTACGACGACGGCCCCGTCGGCGTACACGTTCGTCGGCAAAACCGTTTTGGCCGTCGGAGTATCCTACCCCCTCGGCGTAGAGTTTGGTGGGTGCCACCACGGGTCAGAACGGATCCCGTTAGGTGACGAAAATACGCCAAAGGAACCCCCTCGGCGTACTAGCCGGCTATGCCGACGCCCCCCCCTCAGCGTATACAATTTTTTTAAATCTTTTTTTTCATTTCTGTATTTTAATTTTTTTAACTAGTTAATCGCACTATAGACATATTTATCTCTAAGTGTTCTTAATTAAAATCTAAATTACTCTATTCTAATAAAACTTCTCGACAGGTCACCCATCCTGAGACTACTCCACCCCCATCATGCTTAATTTCTTCGTTCCTTACCGATGAGCTACCTAGAAACAACACATGCTTTACTGGCAATACTATCCTATCAATCCTATTAACCTATGGACTATGATGTCACGCAACTTTATTTTATGAATCCAAATAATTATTTATATAAATAGAAATGAATCATTAATAATAATATTGAATACAAATATTCTTGAATTCAAATAATAATTAATTATTTTCCTTATTCTATTTAATATTAAATAATTCATATCTATAAATCTGTAAATCGAAATTTGACAAATAATATGTCTAAATCGATTATAAAAGTGAGAGAAATCCAAATATGACATTCATATTATGCATAACACAACTCTTGACAAAGGTATAACACAACCCTTGACAAGATTCCCTCTGGTTTGTCTGATCTGGGACTTTCAAGCTATAAGTCATTAAGCTCCCTAGAGAGAAGTGGATGCCGGCGAAGCAGGTCACACACCGGAGTGCAATATTTGACATCCAAAACCCATAACACACTTGTACACACATGGTATGCAACCACCTAGCTTGTGGTTGGATCCCTACGCTCCGGAGCACCTCTCTGGTGAAAAGCTAGTCCCGCTGGAGAAAATCTAGGCTTACACGACTAAAGTCGGTACCAACGTCAGAAGGGGTAGAAAAGTGTAACTAGTTGCTTGGTTTTGTTAGGCTAGGCCCTAGGAAGTCACAATACAAAGGTATAACCCAACTCTTAATAGGATTCCCTCCGGTTTTTCCGATCTGGTACTTTCAGGCTATAAGACATGAATCTCCCTAGAGAGAGGTAGATGTCGGTGAAGAAGGTCACACCTCAGAGCGCAATATTTGGCATCCAAAACACATAACACATTTTTACACACATTTTATGGAACCCCCTAGCTTGTGGTTGTAACTAGTTGCTTGGTTTTCTTAGGCTAGGCCCTAGGAAGTCATAATACAAAGGTATAACCCAACTCTTAATAGGATTCCCTCCGGTTTTCCGATCTGGTACTTTCAGGCTATAAGACATGAATCTCCCTAGAGAGAGGTAGATGTTGGTGAAGAAGGTCACACCCCAGAGTGCAATATTTGGCATCCAAAACACATAACACATTTTTACACACATTTTATGGAACCCCCTAGCTTGTGGTTGGATCCCAACGCTCCCGAGGCCCTCTCCGGTGAAAAGCTAGTCCCGGTGGAGAAAAACTAGCCTTATACGACTAAAGTCGGTACCAACGTAAAAAACGGGTGGAAAAGTGTAACTAGTTGCTTGGTTGTGTTAGTATAATCCCTAGGAAGTCACAATACAAAGGTATAACCCAACTCTTAACAGTATTCCCTCCGGTTTGTCCGATCTGGGACTTTCAGGCTATAAGTCATTAAACTCCCTAGAGAGAAGGGGATGACGGTGAAGCAGGTCACATCCCGGAGTGAAATATTTTACATCAAACCCATAACACACTTGTACACACATGATATGGAACCCCCTAGATTGTGGTTGGATCCCGACACTCCGGAGCCCCTCTCCGGTGAAAAGCTAGTCCCGCTGGAGAAAATCTAGGCTTATACGACTTAAGTCGGTACCAACCTCAAAAGGGGTAGAAAAGTGTAAATAGTTGCTTGGTTGTGTTAGGCTAGGCCCTAGGAATTCACAATACAAAGGTATAACCCTCTAGCTTGTGGTTGGATCCCGACGCTTCAGAGCCCCTCTCCGGTGAAAACCTAGTCCTGCTGGAGAAAAACTTGGCTTATACGACTAAAGTCGGTACCAATGTCAAAACGGGGTAGAAAAGTGTAAATAGTTTCTTGGTTGTGTTAGTATAGGCCCTAGGAAGTCACAATACAAAGGTATAACCCAACGCTTAAGAGGATTCCCTCTAGTTTGTCCGATCTGGGACTTTCAGACTATAAGTCATGAAACTCTCTAGAGAGAGGTAGATGTCTGTGAAGCAGGTCCCACCCCAGAGTGCAATATTTTCCATTCAAAACTCATAACACACTTGTACACACATGGTATGGAACCCCCTAGCTTGTGGTTGGATCTCGACGCTCCAGAGCCCCTTTCCGGTGAAAAACCTAACTCCGTTGGAGAAAAGGCCTTCATGGTTTATTGTTGGTTCCGTCTTTGCTCATGATTTTTTTAAATAGCTTTTATAATATGTATTATGATGTAGATTTTCTTTCCCTCTTCGAAACGAGGTAAAAAATATCGAAATCCGAGTTCGAATCCAAAAGTAATGGTCAAAATGGTGATTAAGTTAAAAAAAATAGCTAGGCCGAGGGTGGACGTCGGCATAGCTCGAGCTAGGCCGAGGGGGGGGGGGGGGGGGGGGTCGGCATAGCTAAAATCGAGCAACCCCGAGGGTGGCCGTTGGCGTAGCTATATTTTTTTTTTCATTTGGTGGCCTGGTCGGGGTCTACGGCGACGGCCCCGACGTTTGGCCGTCGGCGTTTGTACCGATTCCCGTAGTGAGCTAAGTTTCGACTACATGTTACTTCTAACAGCTCCAATAAATCAATGCATACTTAGTAGCCAAAGCAAACCCTGAAACATATCCTGCATATTCCAGCATGCTGCACCATGAGAAGACGTTGCTCGCTTCTCGCATGATCTTCGCCCTTATATATTCGATCTCCGCGTCCGAGCACGCCTGCCGAACCGGGCCTCTGCTCCTCACCTCGATGGGTTTTAGAGATGTCTTGTAGCCTGTCTTCTGGAAAGGATGCCCGTCTTTCGCACCAGTATAATCCTCACACAGATGCTCCTGTTATGTTATTTTCATGAAGCATAGTCAGATTGACGGTCGCGCGAGAAGAGATAGATTCACAACCCTGTTTTGGTTGGAATTGCCACCGGACTATAGAGAATTTCCGTGGTTGCTCGATTAATTCCCATCACAACAGGAAAGCGGCCAGACTGGTTGGTCGATTAATTCCCATCACTACAGGAAAATGGCCAAACGCCGACGGCAAAAGTTATGCCGACGGCTTTTAGTCGGGGCCGTCGGCATAAAAGGTGGTATGCTGACGGCCAAACTAAAACCGTTTGCGTACCTTTGACCGTCGGCATATAACATATATGCCTACGGCCCTTTGGTTCGGCCGTCGGCATAGGTTTGGAAGTCGGTTATATGACTACAGCCTTTCTACGCGGCCGTCGGCATACCCTTGGCCGTCGGCTTACCTAACTGCCAGCGTGGCCAGGATGGACCCACAAAAAGCGATTCCTATGGCCTTTTGGTTCGACCATCGGCATATAACATATATGTCTACGGCCTTTCTGCGCGGTCGTCGGCTTACCTACCTGCCAACGTGGCAAGGATGGGCCCAACCAAAGGATGGGCCTAACCAAAGGCTTACCCAGCTGCCAGCGTGGCCAACTTGGTCCTTCCAATAGCTATGCCGATGGCCCCAATAAAATGCCGTCGGCATATGCATTTTTCTCCAATTTCTCTACGTGTGCTTTGTTTCGTCCATCGTGCAACATTTTCGTAAGACTATATCACATTATATGACAGTAAAAATGGGATCTATGGTAAAATAACACGAGAAAGCAAATATTTTCACTTATATACCGCCCTTCAACGCTGCTCAAGGTGATAGAACGATAAGTTTAACTTTTCTTCGGTGGGTTTAACGTTTCGTCGTATTTACAGGTGTGATTTGGGTTGTAGATTCCCAAAATTCCCTCACTCTTTGTGTTAGGGCTTCACCGGCATCACGTTCTCTCTGTCGGGTTTCAGGACTACTTAGAGTGTGAAAACCACGGATCTGACGAACCGGAGAAACTTGTAAAGAGTGTGGGTAGATCATTATATTGGGTGTTCCTAGGGCCTAACCCAACACAACCAAGCAATTAGTTCCACTTTGCTACCCATTCCTTCTCACAGAAGCCGGATTCTAGAAGAACCCGGATCGCGGCCCATGTGATCTGGGTTGGCGGAGAAGACGATTCCTTACTTTCCAAGTTATAGTTACCATAGTCTTCTAGGTTTCCTATTCTGTAAGCCCTAATCCGGCTATTATATAAAGCCGGACGGGAGATAAGTTTAACAACCAACGAATAACAGAGAAGCTGTAGGCTAACTCGCCGAGAAGTTGATCCTCTGCGAGTAGCTAGATCAAAACCTCACATTGTAATCCTGTTTCCAGGCTTTAGTCCTGATTAGTGAGAAGTGCAGGAGTAGGCACGTCGTACTGTCGCGACGTACCGAACCTGGGTAAATCCTGTGTTCACTGTCCACCACGCGATCCCGTTACCCCACGTCTCTACCGTAGTCTCATGGCACCCCCGTCTATGAAAACTACTACGATGTCTCGACAGTTGGCGCCCACCGTGGGGCAAATTACGTCAGGCGTGAAGTTCCGATCTGGGATACTCGGCGGAATCAGAAGATCAATCACTGTCGGAAGCCTGGAGTTCGACGACGACGTCGGACGCTTCCTCGACAACGGATCCTACATACCGGCGCAAAACCACCTGGTAAGTGCCTGCGTGTTGCCGATCGGATCTGCTAACATCTTTATCGGACTAACTGCAGAAGCAATGGGGTTTTGCGGTGGAAGCAAATTTATCCCACCCGCCCTATACCTAGTCGAAGATGACTATGATACCGGATTCTGCTCAGATCGCCGACAAAACAGTGGTACACACTTTATCGGCATGGTGCAATCTGAAGTCGCCGAAAACACGGATGACGGAAATCCCGTGCAAGAGGCAGATAACAACACACCGTCACAGAGACGGAAGATCCCACACCCACGGAGGGGGAAGATCCGACGTCCGTCAACATGACGATGAACTCGGAAGCCCACTCAGTATTAGTCGCCATTGAGGCAAGATTAGAGTCGAAAACCGGATCGGATGACTTCGATTCCGAAGATGAGGATGACTTCGAAAGAAAAGTTAAATCCTTTCAAGAGGGATTCCATGAAGTTCTAATGGCGAAACCGGCTGATACCACAGACGCCGGCAGCCAGGAAAGCCCTAAAACCCCTCCGCCAGAGGAAGAGAGAGAAGACGGAGAAACTTCACCGATATTTCCTAATGTCAAGGAATTGACGGAAGACGAGCCCGTCAAAAAGCCTCCCTCTTCCAAGAAAAAGCATAAAACCGCCAAAAAACTCCAATACAAGCTCCGGAAGAAAAAATTGGCTGATGTAGCCGAAGAAAACCCGCAAGTAGGAGATGCAAGCGGAGTAAAGCCTGCGGAGAAGAAAACAAAGGAAATCCTTGTTCCAATAATGACGGAACAGGAAGAGCAAGAGCTGTTGCAAACACCAGTGGGACCAAATGAACCCCCTGAGATGCTGGAAGCCAGGAGGCAAGCTTTCCAAAGGCAACAGCAACATCTACTCAGATCTCGGCAACACCTCCAACAAACCCAGAATGACATCAAGGTCATGAAGGAAGAAATAGAGGAATACGAGAGAAAGAATAGATCTGGTATTAAACCTACAAGGTTACCCGGAATCGTAAGACCGGAAGTACTACCGCCAAAAGAAAGGTTTCACAACCCATCTTGGCAAAAGCAGGTAAATGGCAAGGATGCTAGAGGCGAACCAATATACAAAACCGCAGCAGAAAATGTGGAAGCAGCGTTCGCCATCTTGAACGATGATCTGTACTCCAATGGTGAAAAACTTCAAGGGGTGTATGCTTTCCTAGGAAAAGCATTGCAACAACAACAGCGGGGCCAAGAGCGATCAGGAAGACTGCATGATAACTCAGCCCTATGCAAAACAGCTACTTGCGCCGCTGGAGCACCCGGACCGGAAGAACCTGGAGATTCAGACAATTCAAAGGATAAAAAAGAGGATCCGAGAAAAGACAAGAAAAACCCCGACAACAGGGACGAAGCGTCCCGAACCGGATCCCATCCCCCGAAAGGTGGACATAAACCCCACGATCGGGAGGAAAAATACCGGAATGACGGCAAAACAATGCCACCTCCGAGAAACCCAGCTGAGAAAGCTGGAAGATATGATATACCTCACAGACGTGAGAGATCCCGGACACCCCCTAAGGATAAAGAAAGGCACAGGAGTAGAACTCCGCCTAATCCAAAAGGGCGCGATCACGGAAGAGATAGAAACAATCCCGGAAAAGCGCGTCCGCGCAACAATGGAAAAGAAAGGAGTAGATCCCCTTCTGTCCATTCAGCCGGAAAATATTCTGCACACATTGATAGAGCAGAGACGGATGATTTATACTTTGGACCTAAGTGTTTTACCGACAGGATCCGAAGGATAACCCTGCATTCTGGCTTTGCCAAGGTCGGTCCAACGTACCAGAAATACACCGGCAGCACAAACCCGGACACATGGCTCTCAGACTACGATACAGCCGTCCAGATCAACAATGGGACAGACCTGGAAGCTGTCAAATTTCTTCCACTAATGTTGTTGGACGGAGCCAGAGATTGGATCAATGGATTACCATCAAGAACTGTTGACAGCTGGGATGATATGGCTAGAGTATTCACTCAGCATTTCCGGGGAACGTACAAACGCCCGAAAAGCATCAACCAGCTGAACCGCTGCACCCAATTTGAGGATGAACCATACGTGGATTTCATCTCCAGATGGACGGCAATGAAGAATAGTTGTTCTGGAGTAACTGACGTACAAGCAATGCATGCTTTCGTCAATGGCCTAAAACATGGACTTTTACCGTTCATGGTTGGTTCCAAACAGCACAAAGATCTCGGATCTATGCTTACAACCGCCAACGAACACGCTGCAGCCGAAGACGACATCAGAGCAAGAGGAGGCAATATCGACACACTGATACTTGCCAAGAAAACCCCTCGTTCTGACAAAAAAAGGAACTCCAGAAACAACGACAAAACCCAAAGAGGTCAATATAGCCTTTGGAAGTGAGAAAGGGAATAAGTGGAAAGGACGCAGTCCAGATCCAATCAACTACACTCCAGAAGAGTGGGAGAGGATTAAGTCGGAACCCTGTGTCCACCATTCACAATTTGGGAAACCCACCCATACAAACGCACAATGCCGGCTGAATAAGCACATGAAAGACAGTGCAGGATCCGGAAATAAGGGGAAGGGTTCCAAGAGGAAACCCGCTAAACAAAAGCCAGAAGCTGACAAAGAAGACAGTGAATCGGACACTGATGAAAAAATCCAGGAACAGCAGCGAAAGGGCGAACCCAAATTTCCGGGAGTTGATGGAGAAGCAATGCTAACATTCTTAGCAACTCCGTCACCAAAGGTGGCCAAAAGAACACTTCGAGAAATAAACGCGGTTGTTCCGGCAACCCCGAAATTCTTGAAGTACTCCAACACACCAATAACCTGGGATCAGTCTGATCATCCCGGGAATATCCCTGAACCTGGCACACAAGCTCTTGTTGTAAGCCCTATTGTCCAGAACACTAGGCTAAGAAGAGTGCTGATGGACGGAGGATCCAGCATTAACATAATGTTCTTGGATACACTGAAGCACCTGAAGATTTCCGAGTCCCAGCTCAATTACAGCAACATACGCTTCCATGGCATTGTTCCTGGCAGACAAGCACGATCCCTAGGAGAAATTTCCCTAGATGTCACCTTCGGAGATAAAGATCACTTCCGGCAGGAAAAAGTATCCTTCGAAGTAGTGCCGTTCGAAAGCGTATATCACGCAATACTCGGACGTTCAGCTTTCGCCAAATTCATGGCAAGATCCTGTTATATTTATAACAAGCTGAAGATGCCAGGACCTAAAGGAGGAGTAATCACCATAGCTGGTGATATTAAACTAGCAAATGAGTTGGAGAAAGAAAACGCCCTTTGCGCTCAGAGAGTCATAGCAAAGGAAGAACTGAAGGAATTGGCCAAGGAGGTATCACCGACAGAAATGCCGGCAGGAAAAGAAACCCGGAAGCCAACAGACAGCTTCAAAGCGTCCGAAAATACAAGACAGGTAATCCTAGATCCCAAAGATCCGATAAAATTCGTCATTGTAGGGACTGGGATGACCGACAAATAGGAAGGCGAGCTCATCAAGTTCCTCCGTGAGAACTGGGATATTTTTGCCTGGTGTCCAGCTGACATGCCAGGCGTACCCAGAGAACTTGCTGAGCACCAACTCAAGGTGATTCCAGGATCAAAACCCGTCAAACAAGGTCTCCGTCGATTTGACGGAAGAAGACGGAAGGCTATTGGCAAGGAAATTATCCGGCTTTTAGCAGCAGATTTTATCCAGGAAGTAATCCACACTGAATGGTGTGCAAATCCGGTATTAGTACCGAAGAAAGATACTACTGCTCTTAGAATGTGTATAGATTACACAGGCTTGAACAAATTGTGTCCGAAAGATAGGTCCGCGTTACCGCGAATCGATCAAATAATAGATGCCACTGCAGGCTCTGACTTTTATGCTTTTTGGATGCATACTCTGGGTACCACCAAATACGCATGAAAAAGGAAGATCAAATTAAGACTTCTTTCATAACCCCGTACGGGACGTATTACTACGTAACCATGCCATTTGGCCTGAAGAACGCAGGAGCAACCTACCAGCGTTGCATGCAACGTTGTCTGCATAATCAGATTGGCAAAAACGTCCATGTTTACGTGGACGATATTGCTGTCGTAACCAAGGAAAAAGATACACTCCTTGAGGATCTGCGAGAAACTTTCGAAAACTTGCGCACTTACAAGATGAAGTTAAATGCATCTAAGTGTGTATTCGGGGTTCCCTCGGGAAAACTTCTGGGTTTCATCGTTTCTCACAGAGGAATAGAAGTTAACCCGGAAAAGATCAAAGCCATCTTGAACATCTCAAAGCCTACGTGCGTAAAAGATGTCCAAAGATTGACGGGTTCCGCCGCTGCCGTCAGCAGATTTATTAGTCGGCTGGGGGATAAAGCCCTACCACTCTACAAGTTGCTGAAGAAATCCGATAAATTTGAATGGACAGAAGAGGCCGATGCAGCGTTAACCCAATTAAAGGAAACTTTGACGAATGCTCCGATTTTGGCATCCCCGAAAGACGAAGAACCCATGTTACTGTACCTTACGGCTACAAACCGGGTTATTAGTGCCGTAATTGTTGTGGAACGGAAGAAGGATGAACAAAGCATACCAGATCAGCATCCGGTGTATTACATAAGCGAAGTTTTCTCCGAATCCAAACAAAGCTACACGCATTATCAGAAACTGGCATATGGTGTATTTTTCGCATCTAGAAATCTGCGCCATTACTTCCAAGGGCATTCCATAACAGTGGTATGTAAAGCACCACTAGGGGATATAATAAACAATGCGGAGGCAACTGGCCGGGTAGCCAAATGGGGTATCGAGCTAGCAACCTTCGACATTAAGTACCAGCCAAGGACGGCAATAAAATCCCAGGTTTTGGCAGACTTTGTCGCCGACTGGACGGAAGCAATGGAGAAAACACCAATGCCGGAGTCCGAGTACTGGATCATGCACTTTGACGGATCCAAGATGAAGGAGGGCGCTGGATCTGGTGTAGTCTTAAAATCCCCTAAGGGAGACACAATGGAGTACGTATTGCAAATACATTTCAATGCCAGTAACAACGTGGCAGAATACGAAGCTTTGCTTCATGGCTTGCATATTGCAAAAGAAATAGGGGTAAAACGCATTTTGTCCTATGGTGACTCGGATTTGGTACAGCATTAGCTTAACCAAACCTGGGATGCCAAAAGCCCTATAATGGCCGAATACCGGAGAACGGTGGACGAATTCTCCATCTGTTTCTTTGGATTCGAGGTACTCCACATCAAAAGGGAGGAAAACTGGAACGTGGATGCGTTAGCCCGCATGGGATCAGAAAGGGTGAAAACTCTACCACCAGGGGTATTCGTTCAGCATTTGCATGTGCCATCCATAAAAGGTGGAGACGTTGATTATCCTCTGGCTGCCGAATCCATTGATGTTATGCTCGTTAAACCAGATTGGACGATTCCATATTTAAACTTCTTAGTCAATCAGAAGTACCCGGAAGAAGCAGATGAAGTCTTGCAAAGACAAATACAGCGTCGATGCAAAGGATACACGGTAATTGATAACTGCCTGTATAAACGCAGTATTTCCGGAATCTTTCTGCGGTGTATATCACCAGAAGAAGGAAGAGAAATACTGGAAGAAATCCACGCCGGAGATTGCGGACATCATGCTCAATCAAAAAGCATAGTTAAAAAAGCATTCCGCGCTGGGTTTTTCTGGCTAACAGCCAAGACAGACGCTGAGCACATAGTTAATACATGTGCAGGGTGTCAATATTACGCCAAACAGACTAATTTGCCGGCCCAAGCACTCAAAACTATCCCCATTACGTGGCCGTTTGCGGTCTGGGGGCTAGATATGATGGGACCGTTCAAAACTGCAAGAGGCGGACTTACTCATCTGCTAGTAGCAGTGGATAAGTATACCAAATGGGTGGAGGCCAAACCCATCAAAAAGCTGGATGGTGCAACTGCCAGAAATTTCATCATCGACTTGGTGATGAGATACGGTGTTCCACACAGCATAATAACCGACAACGGGACAAATTTCTCCATTGGAGAGTTGTCAAGATATTGTCGACAAACGGGAATCCGCCTAGATCTAGCATCTGTGGCACACCCGCAATCCAATGGACAGGTTGAGCGAATGAATAGCTCAATCCTGCAAGGAATACGCCCAAGACTCGAATCTCCTCTTCACAGAGCGGCCGGAGCATGGGTAGAAGAGTTACCTTCCGTGATTTGGAGTATTCGAACGACGCCAAATAGGTCAACTGGGCAAATCCCGTTCTTCCTAGTTTATGGCGCGGAAGCTATTCTTCACACGGACATGATCCATGATAGTCCAAGAGTGCAAGATTTCGACGAATCAGATGCCGAAGAAGCACGACAGGATGCCGTTGATCTCCTAGAAGAGGAACGAGAGCTTGTGCTTCAAAGATCCGCCATTTACCAGCAAGGTTTGCGACGTTACCATAGTCGGAAAATCAGGCATCGTTCTTTTAAAGAAGGTGACCTAGTGCTGAGGCTGGTGCAGCAAAGGAAGCATAAATTAGTCCCAGTATGGGAAGGACCATTTGTCATAAGTAAAGCCATGAAGAATGGATCGTATTATCTTGTCGACATTCGAGATACGGAAGATGATCCCGAGAAGCCGAATCGCAAAAGAAAGAGAAAGATAGATGATGATCTAGGAGAGACAAAGAGGCCTTGGAGCATCCAGCAGTTGCGTCCCTTCTATACTTAGTTCAATATCTATGTAAACATCTTTTGAGATCATGAAATAAAGTCATCGGAATTCTGATATCCATGTTTTTACAAGTTCACTATAGTACAAAGCATGATTCCACCTTATCTATTTCCCAATGATCTTACAAAGTACTCAATGTTAACCCGAATTGTGCCTGCGTGCTCGGCGTTAAAAAACTGAATGATTTCAGCCTGCTAATGGCTAAAGGAAACTCGGATTGTGCCTGCGTGCCCAAGTTTTAAAAAGTTCCTTAAAATTCTCTAAGCATTATCTGATCGAATATGTGTTGGGTCATTGAAGCTAGTTTGTAAAAAATGTCTTTAGTATGATCCATGTTTCTGAGTTTGAACTGTTTGGTTATATCCAGTTACTCAGCATGATGCTTCATAATACTACTGAGCCATTTTTTTTCAAAACGCTAAGGACAGTTAAAACACATATTCCAGAGAACTTAGAAGATAAAGGAATAATTAAACCCGAAAATCTTGCAAGGAATTTCATAATTCAAAGCTGCAAAAGGCGGAGTTCTTGTTTTGACAAACGAAGTAGAAGCATTACAATATGAATTACATTGTAAATATAGTGCTCCTATTATACAAATCCACCATCCAGGACAAGTGCAGTCCTTCAAACATCCGAGTCTTCCCCGCTGCTTTCATCCTCGGGGGCTGCGGGAACCTCTCCTTCTGGATAGGTGATGGAAATGTTGACCATAGAAGCAATCTTGGTGGCGTGACCTTTGACTTCATCAAAGATGGCGGTTCGCTGATTTTCCGTATATCCTTGAGGGACACCAGATGCCACGCGCCAAGATTTCGCATCAGGGTAATGCAGACGCATAAGGCCTAGGGCCATGCGCGCACCACCTCGTGCGGCGGAGCGTAGGATGGGTTCCTTCGATCCCGCAACCTCCATGATGGCACCCGGAAGTTTGTAAACTTCCGAGAATTCTATAGTACTTGTGGGAAGGAACTTGTTAATCAACTGCATTCCTGCATTTCTGATTGCATTCCATACCTCCCCAAAAGCTCGGATTTTCTCAATCCGAGAAATTCCTGGAATATTCCCTGTTTTGTCGACAAAAGCAACCAAAAAAGGTTAGGCGACAAAACACGGAAAATAAGACATGGAGAAATTGGTAAAAGGAACTAACTTACCAAGAACCTTGTCAATTTCGGTGCCTTCTTTCATGCGCGGGAATATCATACTTTCCAAATCATGGATAATAGATTTATCTTCCGCCACCTGTAAAGAAGCCTTGGATTGAGCAATCCCAAGGGCCAGATTACTGGCTTCCAGGTCTTCTTGAACTTTCATGAGCTCCTTGCGAAGGCTCGAGTTTTCTGCACGGAGCCGTGATGCATTGATGGCGTCCTCCGCTAGTTCTTTGGCTTTAGCTAAAGCAGCTAGAGGACACGAAATTTTTTTCGAGTTTATAAAAATTCGGGAAATTTTTTATCTGGATAAAAACTTCAGAGAATAAATACCTGTTGTTTCCGATAATTGTAGCTGAAATGACGCCAGCTCGTTGCTTTTTAACTCAATAATAGATTGAAGGGTTTTAACTTCTCTATTCTTGAGGTTAAGCTTCTTAAAAACTTCTAAGTTTATAGCATCTGCGGAATGCTGAAACACGGAAATGAAAGCCAAATGCTTAAGTATGAACAAGCATACAAAGAAACATTAAGAAGAAACTCAGGTTTTCAACTTAATGCTTGGGGGCTAGAGGTATCACCTGGCTCATTTCTCGCAAGTCGGCCAAGGTCTCGTTGAATTCTTTGGCATATTCCGAGAAAAGAATCCCAACGTGATGAAGGCCATCTTGTATGACCTGGCGAGGGGAAAATATGATATCATTGCGAACAACTAATCCACCTTGTGGCCAAGGGCGAATTAGTGGGGTAGGAGCAAAAATTTCTTAGCGTCTGGACGAATGTATCCAAGGTTGTCGAACGGTTCTTCCTTTATCCGTATATTACTATCCAAATTGGAAATGGGTTCGTTTCCAACAGATGATCGGAGATTTTCACCCGTCCGGGTTTCCGTTCTTCCCCTCACACCCAGGGTCGCAGAAGAAGATTCTTCTTTGATAGTAGTCTTATGTTTCTTCAACTTCTTTGTCTTCAGAGGAGTTGGGGCAAGACTGAAAGAAGAATATCCGAGAGATAAAAATCTCGAAGAACCAAAGGAGAATGACAATTAGGGAGGCTCCAGTAAAATACCTAGATGTGGCGATGGGAATTCCATCAACAGTCACCGTCTTGCCGAAAGCCACTTGTTTCTTACGTTTTCGACCATTATAAAAGCTAGCATGTAATTCGCTAAGCTCGATGTCGGAAGCAAGATCAGCTCCTCCAAGTTCATTGAACTAGGAAAGAACTCACGTTATGTCGAAAGTCGGAAAAGAAAGCTAATCTGAAGAAAACCTGGAAGCAAGGAAAGTATAAATACCTTAGGGGCCAGATTCTCTACGTGATAAATCGCCAGATTTTCTTCAATCTGACAGCTGGTGGCGACCAGTTGGTGAAGTCGTTTTATAAAATCATTTTTGGTATAGGCCTTATCTGTTCCCCTCGTGCTATCTTCTGGTCCTTTGTATTCGCAAAGGAGCCGGGAACGAAAGGAGAGAGGTTGGATACGGCGTCCGAACTAGCATAAAACGGTATCCTTCCCAGTCAAAGAAGGCTGAGAGGAAGTAAGCTTGGTGATGTGTCGCTTTATCTTCATCAGGTTTTCCGGCAATACTTCTATTGCTGCAACTGTCCAACTCTCACGAGGAGTGGCGGCGGAATTCACAAATGGAGGAACCCCAGTTTCCTGGCTAGGGAATGGGATGTCCTGATGATAAAAGAAAGAACCCAGCCAAGATTGGGCAGGTTCTGGTACCAATCTTCTCTAAACTTCCGAAGGGAGAAAGATATAGTTCCGCAGATAGGCGAAGTACCATCTGTGATGTTATGTTTTACCTCAAAGCAATATTGCCAGAAATCTAGATTGGGAGTTATCCCGAGATACCCTTCGAAAAGGGCTTGGAAACTAGCTAAATAGAGGATGGAGTTTGGAGAGAGGTTGTGTGGTTGAACGCCATAAAAGTTAAGGACGTCTAAGAAAAAGGCGGAAGGAGGAAAACCCATACCTCTCGTGATATGAGAGGTAAGGAGGACGCGTTCTCCGTCTTTTGGTTTGGGCTCGGGTTCACCTTCCGAGTTCCGCCATTTGCCTTTAACTATTAACCCCTCCTTTGACATCCGCCGAAGGAGGACGAGAGAAGTATTACTCGGACTCCAGTTGCCGACAAACTCTGTTTCTTCGTCGGCTTCCGCAGCGGCGAGCTCGTCGCCGAGGAGCTGGATCTTCTCCTCCGCCGTTTCGGGAGCAAACGGCGGGGAAGGTGCGGAGCTCGATCCCGCAGCGTTCGCGGCGGCGGAAAAATCCTCTCCGCCCGCCACAGAGGCCACGGTCTTTTCCGGCTCGTCGCCGGCATGCTTTGGGGATCCAAGCTGCGGATCCAGGTCGTTGATGATGTCGTCGACGGTGAGCGCGGCGGAGCGAGTGGGGGACGACGGCGAGGATGCCATTTGGTGGCGGCGCGTTGCGTTGGGGCCCTGGGTGCGTTTCGTGCGCTCAGGACGGTTTTTCGCTCGGGAGCTTGTGCGCGGCAATGGCGTGGACAGTGAGAGTGCGGAAGGTTTTTGGCGAGGACGAAGACGGCTACTTATAGCCAGAAATCCGTCAAAATACGTGCCAACGACTATTTTGACCGTTGGATGATCAACGCGTGTCACTCGCCGGAAAATCCGGGAAATGAAACGACAGGGTAATGATGGTTATCTCCTCGTTTCCCGTGAGAATCTGTCAGAGATATGTTACTGGGTTTCCGCGTGAAACCCAAACGTCCCTTACGTCAGCATGATTAAGTACGCTGACGTAAGAAGTTCCTTCTCCGCGAAGGATCGCGAGAGAAAAGCCGGATTTTTAGGATTCCGAGTTTCACGTTACCATCTCTTTCAAAAGAAGAAGAATAAGAAGAATCAAGACTGCTGATTGCAATTTCTCGGACAAAGCGTACTTGGCGGAAGACGGAGAATCAGAGTTTTGCTCCTTCTTGGGGGCTACTGCCCGATATATACCGCATAGGGGTATACAAGATGGTAGTAATTGTGCCTGGTTACCAGGGTGGCCCATGTGGTAGTGGGCTATGGTCCATTGGGCGGCCTAGTAACTCGACGCACAGAAGCCGGATTCTAGAAGAACCCGGATCGCGGCCCATGTGATCTGGCTTGGAGGAGAAGACGGATTCCTTACTTTCCAAGTTATAGTTACCATAGTCTTCTAGGTTTCCTATTCTGTAAGCCCCAATCCGGCTATTATATAAAGCCGGACGGGAGATAAGTTTAACAACCAACGAATAACAGAGAAGCTGTAGGCTAACTCGCCGAGAAGTTGATCCTCTGCGAGTAGCTAGATCAAAACCTCACATTGTAATCCTGTTTCCAGTCTTTAGTCCTGATTAGTGAGAAGTGCAGGAGTAGGCACGTCGTACTGTCGCGACGTACCGAACCTGGGTAAATCCTGTGTTCACTGTCCACCACGCGATCCCGTTACCCCACGTCTCTACCGTAGTCACATGGCACCCCCGTCTATGAAAACTACTACGATGTCTCGACAAGGTGGTATTCGTGTCCAACTCGGAAACGACTCGTACCATACCTGGGTGGTGCAGAAGTTCGGCCTTTATAAGTATATACGAATACGAATTTGGATCACACCAAAATAACAGTGGTGGTGCAGGAGTGCACTCGTTGGGAAACCCAAAGAGGAAGGTATGAAGAGCACAACCTCAAGTTTTCCCTCATAATGGAACCAGGGTTGAGTCGACCAGTAGGAGAAAGTAATCAGTTCTGAAGTTTGTTGGCAGCTGATGTTGGCAGGGCACATTACTGGTTCAGCAGCAACGTGGAATCTACACAACACAATCAAATTACTTTGCCCCAACGAAGTAGTGAGGTTGTCAATCTCACCAGTTTTGCTGAAAACAAAGGAATAGACGTATAGTGTGGAAAACATGATTTATTTTCAGTAGATGAAAGAAAACAGTGATGACAATAAATGAGAGGAAAAAAGTAACTACAGTAAGAAAACAGTGGTTGTATTATTAGTGTAAAAAATAGACCGGGGTCCACAGTTCACTAGTCGTGTCTCTCCAAAACAGATAGATAACATCCGGGGTAAACAAATTGTAGCTGGGCAATTGACATATATAAAGCCTTCACCGTAGTGCATATGCATGACATGATGATTACTATGTGATTCATGCGGGCATTACAACAAGATTCATGGAACGTTATCCAACTGCATCTATGACTAATAATCAATCCTTGGAGCGTCATCCAATCAAATCTCTGGTATTAAGTTGCAAGCAACAGATAATTGCATTAAGCAAAGTGTGTAATACAAACAATTTAAACATCGTTGTTTTCTCCCTAATGGTAACAACACATCCCTCGCCCGTTGCGTTTCTGTCACTCGAACGTGAGTGAAAGAGAGGCATGAACCCACTATCTAACATAAATAGCCTCTCTTGGCGTTACAAACATCAACTTGGACAGGACATCTACTAGTAACGGAGAGCATGCAGGATCATAAATAACACAAACATGATAGATTTATAATCAATGAACATATCATTCAATATTCATCGGATCCCAGCAAACACAACATGTAGCATTTCAATAAGATGATCTTGATCATGTTAGTCAGCTCACAATATCTAAACATTAGGCATAAAGAGGAGAGAACAACCATCTAGCTAATTCTATTGACCCGTAGTCCAAGAATAAACTACTCACGCATCGCTCCGGAGGCAGACATGGTGATATAGAGCCCTCCGGTGATGAATTCCCCTCCCGGCAGGGTACTGATGAGAGCTTCAGAACCCTCCCGAACTAGAGTTGACGATGGCGGTAGCTACGGAACTTTTGGTGGAATAAGGCTCGGATCTTTAGGATTAACCCGTGGAGGAGATTAAATAGGCGAGAGGTCAACGTCGGTTGGTGGTCATGGGAACCACACCACCAGCTGGCGCGGTCAGGGGGAGCGATCCATGTCTATTGAATTTTGCTATGTATGTTATATTTTCGTAGATATAATTTCAAGGCAGCCACTATTATCAACCTGTCTCAAAAATTATAATAGTATAGACGACTAGAAAATACAGCCCGCATGGGACATATTTAGAGCTGGTTATTAATATGCACCGGATCTACTATTGGAGACGGAGATGGCGCACAAAGTGTACGAGTCAAAATAAAAAATGACGGTCGTTTGCGTGATTTCTTCCTGGTCAGGTAACATTTTATGAAACTTTAACCATTATTTTTTCTCCATTTTTCTATAGCATGAAATAAAATATGCATGCACAACAAAGAACACATGATTTTGAATTGCAGTGCGTACATCAATGGTCAAAGAGAAGATAAAACAGCTTTGCAATGACTTGCTCAACACTTATTGCATGATTAGTTAACACAATCTATATATATAGTGTAGTCCCACGTTTACTCACTTCCCTTAGGGATTAGTATACCAGCGGTCCAGGGTTAATGAGTTTAGATATGCTTTCTTCCACATTAGCGTGAACCTTTGGAATACACTGAAATATTGGAGAAAAACAAAAGATCATGGTAATCTCATTTACTTTACCTACATGTATCAAGGATGTCATAAAACTTAGAAGATTAAAATTCTCCAAGGAACTTAACTTGGCAATTAGAGAACAGTTTATTAGTATTGTAATTGCTACGAGACTAAAGGGCTTTTTTGTTTGTTCCTATTAGATTCTTCGACCATCGAGGAGGCTACACTTGAAACCAGGGGCGGCACGTGGTTGGAGGAAGATGGTTGCTCCGATGTAGGGCTATTTTGTCATCTTCAATTTCATAGGACATATCTGCAAGGAATTGTGGATATGGCTAGCACCGCAGCGTCGTCCTGTTTCATTGTGAACAGTAGAGTTGCAAATCATAGCAGTGTTATCGGGTTTATCTTTTCTTAAGGATGGGTACCTTAATCTAACTTTGCCATGAAAAAAGAAAGTCAGTGTTGCCTTCATCTCTCAAGTTCCTCGCACTTGTTCGATGCTCGATCTTTGCGTCCTTAGTATGCATGCCTACCAGCCAGGGCTCTCTTCCTCACTTATATGGGTTTCAGATTTGGAGATATCAAGTTCCTCACTATGTCGGAAGAATGATTTTCATTGAAAATGGGACTGTTCGGTCGTTAGAGCATCTCCAGCCGTTGAGCCCCCCATGGTCATTTTTTTGCGCCGAATGAATCTATGTCGGCGATATTTTGGTTTGGGCGGGCGGTGGGGGGGGGGGGGTGTGAGAAGATTCCCGGTCATTGCGGCCCAGTGAAGCAATTTTTTTCTTGTTTCCTGCCATTTGAGCAAACAGCTGTGGGCGAGGTCCCCAACGCCGGGGATGCGCGCCTGGCGAGGTCACGGACGACGGTGAGGCCATGTCATGCTGCGGTGACGGGCACCGAGCACCACCAAAGGCAGATTCGCATGTCCTCGTTCTTCACTGCTCTGGATCCGCGAGGTCGTGTGAAGCCCGCGCCATCGACACGGGCAGGGTGCCGACGCGATGGGCGCGCTTTGCGCCAGCCGGCGAGGCATACTACTGGGCCGACGGGTACCCTCTCAACATGCTGCTCTACGTTTCCATCCTTCAGTCCATCTTCTACCTCCGAGACCAGATCGTCGTGGCACGACGAGCTGTTGGAGTGCTTTGTCTCTGCACGATACGTGACTGCTTGACTACCTCGAGATGAGACGTACCCCAAGTACGGCATCGCCGAGATGCAGAGTGCTCTATCTCTGGTGCTCGCTGTCGGCAAAATCATCGCCGAGAGCGAGGGAGCTTCTCCCGTCGCCACATGGACTAGTACGTGCGATGCTCCATGAGAAGCGTGTTCACCATGATGGTGTTCGAGAACGGGCTCAGGCAGGAGGACGACATGGTCCGAGGCCGCTACGGTGACGACGAGGCACAATGCTGAGGTAGTTACATCGGCGGTGACCCAGCACAGTGAGGAGGCGGCCGGGCGCCGAGCTCTACGCGCAACGGGGAGACAGCGAGCGTGCTCGATGCGCACAGCTAGGAGACGGCCAGACGCTGGTCATGCTCGCGCAGCAAGGAGGAGGCCAGGCGCCGAGCAAGCTCCGCGACATCTGACCCGCCGCCGCGGAGAGTTCGTCGGGGTTGTGGCCGCCGGTTTGTCTTAGGCCTTCTTCCAAGCAGAGTGTGTACTATTCCTCCACGCGGTAGGTCGGGTGGCATTTTACTAGGCATTAAATCGGATTCCATTGATGTGTTAGCAAGGTCGGATGGTGATTTTCATATAAAATTGCACCTCCGAAACCGAGCAGAGAACTTCGTGTGGAGTTTGGTTGCTGTGTATGGTGCTGCCCAGGAAGAGTTTAAGGAGGCTTTTCTTCGTGAATTGGTGAACCTGTCTAATGATAATTCACATCCAATTTTAATTGGTGGAGATTTTAATATGCTAAGGTTCCCACACGAGAAGAGTTGGGGACGGATTGATGATCATTGGCCTTTTTTGTTCAATGCTGTCATTGATAGACTGGATTTGAGAGAGGTTTCCATGACCGGACGACAATTCACTTGGACGAATAGTCTACCGGAGGCTACATACGAAAAACTAGATCATGTACTGGTGAGTACCGATTGGGAAGATAAGTTCCCTTTGGTAACGGTACGTGGTCTAGAACGTATTGAGTCTCTATCAGACCACGCCCACTACTGCTGTCAACTAGCACGCCAAAACCGCATTCGCAACCACAGTTTAAGTTTGAACTTGGCTAGTTATTACGTGATGGTTTTAATGAGCTAGTTAAGAAAGTTTGGTGCAAACCGGTCATATGTGCTCGAGTGACAGAAACGTGACAGATGGAGAAAATAGAGGAGATCAAAGGAACTAGCTAGCTCGGGAATTTCATCAAACACCTCTAGTGCATACAAAATGAAAAAGCAAAGCAGCACACACCTCTCACTTCCAAAATGGAAAAAACAGAGTAGAGAGGGGGAAGGGGCAGAGCCGGTTCTATAGGAACAGAGGACCTCTAGTGCCAGGACTAGAGGTTCTCGCAACTGTCAGAACAACGCCAGTATCCTCTAGGCCCGAGCCGTGTTACAAACCAGGACTAGAGATCCCGTTCGGACCGGAACTAGCTCGTCTGAGGCTTTCCTTGCGATCGAGGGCGATGGAAACGGAGCACTAGTCCCGGTTGGTAATGCAACCGAGACTAATGCTCCGGACCAAATCCCCTGTTTCTACTAGTGGTCGGTACTACCGGGCGGGGCTGGTAGTACCGCGATGCACTACCCGACGTCCCCGGTAGCACCGAACTAGACAGAAGCTGCGGGATAGAGAAAATGCGAGTGTAGTGCTGAAAGTAGAAAATTCCGGTACTACCGAGCTGGTACGGTAGTACCGCGACTCTGTTACTATCGAGCTGGTTCGGTCGTACCGCCCACTGCGCTTTTTTAGTTCCAGCAGCGCAGTCGGCAGTACCGGGCGGAGCCGGTAGTACCGCGCTGTACTACTGGACGAGGCCGGTAGTAGCGAATTAGACAGAAGGGTGCGTGCTGATTCCATTACTAAAACTGGGCAAATCCGGTAGCACCGGCCCGGATAGTAAAATGGTGATAAAAAAATTATTATCAACCCATTGTATATTGGGTCTTAACTATAGTGATAGAGAGACAGATACCCGCCAGCCACTTATGCAAAACAAGTTACATGTCAGTTGTTTAACAAGCCTCATGTACGCGGACATGTAAAATTAGTCCGGGCCGCTTCATCCCACTATGTCACTAATATGCTAAATACACAAAGGAGGCAATAACGTGATCATCAACACCCACATACACATATGTATTCTACTTATATAAAACATATGGATTCGATTTTGTATCCATTGTTTATACCTCGTGAAATTTACTTCAGCAGAGCATCCCAAGCTAAGCTCGAATATTACATGGATCAATGATCAAAATAGTTATACTAACATTATATTATTCGTATTAACACATGGTCGATTCCTAAAACATTAAGCATAGATAGAAATATTAATAAATGCAATTATGGTGTGAGCATTTTAAATATAGTTAATCTTTGTACGATAAAAGTCGTGAATGGAAAAACGATCTTAAGTTTAACTATAGACTCTCCTAACAAAAATAAAAATGTTTCTTATAAATAGGACATCATGTCAGAGATTTAATAACTGAAAACATAAATTTCTCAAGATCTGTTCTAAATATTCCGACAGCGAACTGCGTGTTCAGAAATGATGGGATGGATATTCAAAATTTTAGTGTTAAACGTGACTTTCGTATGCCGTGTGTCCTTGTTTGATGAATGAAAAATGCTATCGTCGATGATTACGTGTGCCATTTTAGTCCGCGAGTGCCTACTACATGAGCCGAATTTTCTTAAAAAATATGGAGCCTTTATCATGTTCATATTTTTATTTATTTCTCACCATCTCACGTGTCCTTTTTCTTTTAGCGAGGCGGACGTCGTTGTCGGCAATGGCACGGCTCTAGGGCAGAACGATCGGGCGGTTTGGCGTCTTGATCACCTAGGGCACGATGTTAAGGTGGTTTGTTCCAAATGATAGTGGAGCCGGACGTCAAAAGTGGGGCCTAGGGTCGTCCTCCATATACAAATACTTTGCGTAAGTGAATGGATTTGGATCACGGGCGGGCTGGCCCTGCCAACCTAGATTTTTTTCCCAATGGGGGTGTCGAGACATCGTAGTAAATTTCATAAACGGGGGTGCCATGAGACTACGGTAGAGACGTGGGGTAACGGGATCGCGTGGTGAACAGTGAACATAGGATTTACCCAGGTTCGGTACGTCGCGACAGTATGACGTGCCTACTCCTGCACTTCTCCCTAATCAGGACTAAAGCCTGGAAACAGGATTACAATGTGAGGTTTTGATCTAGCTACTCGCAGAGGATCAACTTCTCGGCGAGTTAGCCTACAGCTTCTCTGTTATTCGTTGGTTGTTAAACTTATCTCCCGTCTGGTTTTCTATAATAGCCGGATTAGGGCTTACAGAATAGGAAACCTAGAAGACTATGGTAACTATAACTTGGAAAGTAAGGAATCCGTCTTCTCCTCCAAGCCAGATCACATGGGCCGCAATCCGGGTTCTTCTAGAATCCGGCTTCTGTGCGTCGAGTTACTGGGCCGCCCAATGGACCATAGCCCACTACCACATGGGCCACCCTGGTAACCAGGCACAATGACTACCATCTTGTATACCCCTATGCGGTATATATCCGACAGTAGCCCCCAAGAAGGAGCAAAACTCTGATTCTCCGTCTTCCGCTAAGTACGCTTTGTCCGAGAAATTGCAATCAGCAGTCTTGATTCTTCTTATTCTTCTTCTTTTGAAAGAGATGGTAACGTGAAACTCGGAATCCTAAAAATCCGGCTTTTCTCTCGCGATCCTTCGCGGAAAAAGAACTTCTTACGTCAGCGCACTTAATCATGCTGACGTAAGGGACGTTTGGGTTTCACGCGGAAAACCCAGTAACATATCTCTGACAGATTCTCACGGGAAACGAGGAGATAACCATCATTACCCTGTCGTTTCATTTCCCGGATTTTCCGGCGAGTGACACGCGTTGATCATCCAACGGTCAAAATAGCCGTTGGCACGTATCTTGACGGATTTCTGGCTATAAGTAGCCGTCTTCGTCCTCGCCAAAAACCTTCCGCACTCTCACTGTCCACGCCATTGCCGCGCACAAGCTCCCGAGCGAAGAACCGTCCCGAGCGCACGAAACGCACCCAGGGCCCCAACGCAACGCGCCGCCACCAAATGGCATCCTCGCCGTCGTCCCCCACTCGCTCCGCCGCGCTCACCGTCGACGACATCATCAACGACCTGGATCCACAGCTTGGATCCCCAAAGCACGCCGGCGACGAGCTGGAAAAGGCTGCGGCCTCTGCGGCGGGCGGAGAGGATCTTTCCGCCGCCGCGAACGCTGCGGGCTCGAGCTCCGCACCTTCCCCGCCGTTTGCCCCCGAAACGGCGGAGGAGAAGATCCAGCTCCTCGGCGACGAGCTCGCCGCTGCGGAAGCGGCCGCGTCCGCCGCCGCCTGAGCGAATGAAGAGGTGGAAACTGCAGGCAATTGGATTGTCTGCAGCATTCCGCCAGCCCTCCTTCCAAACCTGGAAAAGGAGGGTCTGATTCTTAAAGGGAATTGGCGGCTCCCTGAAGACGAGAACGAGCCGATGCCGAAAGACGGCGAAAGGGTTCTTCTTTCCTCCCATCTCCTAAGAGGTATGGGGCTTCCGCCTTCCGCCTTCTTCCTCCAAATCCTTTCCCACTACAACATCCAACCCCATAACCTGCCACCCAACTCCATTCTCTATATGGCCGGGTTTCAGGCCTTATTCGAGGGTTACTTAGGCTTAGAACCTAGGTTAGATTTTTGGATGTATTGTTTCGGGGTTAAGCGGAACTCCTCGGAGGGCGCACTCCCGACTTGCGGAACCATCTCCTTTACTCTTCGGAGGTTTAGCGAAGATTGGTTCCCCAAGATCAAGACATCAGAATCCGTCAAATTTTGGATGGGTTCTTTCTTCTATCATCCCGATGTGCCTTTCCCGAAAAAGGTCATCGGGGTTCCACCTTTTTCCAACACTGCTGCCGTTCCCTAAGACAATTGGGGAACGGAAGCCGTCCAGGTTCTGCTGCCTGATCTTCTAAGGATCAAGCGGCGCATCGCTAAGCTCACTTCCTCCGATCCACCTCTAACCGGCATGGACACGGTCCTTTGCTGGCTAGATAGGCGGATCCAGCCGCTATCCAACCACGGTGGCCGCCTTCTTTGCGACTACACGGGTACCAACGACCCAATGCGGACAACCATCAAAGATTGGTCCCAGAGGGATCTTCGGCGGCGCGTAAACCAGTTGGTCGCATCTCGCGATCAATACGAAGCGAGTCGGCCGATGTATACGGCCGACAATCCGGTTCCCAAGGTATTTTTCCTGTCATTTGGGTAGATTTTTAACATTCTTTCTCGGATTTTTTCGCTTCTAATTCTGATTTTTCTTTCCAACAGTTCGCTGATCTCCCAGACTCGGAGCTAGCCTCCGAAGCTGAGCTGGATGCGTTGCGTACCGCCAATACAGGTGGGCGCAAGCGCAAGAAGATTTCTTCCTCTGAGGAAGTTATCGATCTTGATGGAATTCCCGTCGCCACTTCCAGGTTAGATCGTCCGGGTTCTTTTTCTTTCATGGAAACTTTTCTTCCATCTTCGGAGTTTTAACTTTTCCTGGTTTTTTGTTTTTAGCCTGCCTCCCTCCAACCTAAAGCCGAAGAAGCTGAAGAAACACAAAGTTGTTTCCAGCCGAGGCGGTCAACCTTCTCCCGTCATCGCCCCGGACACACCGTCCACGATGGCGGAAGAGCACGCTGCAGCCCCCACCACCAAGCCGCTGGAGCCCAGCCAGCCCGTTGTGTCGAACATGGACACGAGGGAAGGGGCGGATCCAGAGGTGGGAAAATTTACTCGGACTTTCGACGAGGAAATTCCCACCTTTGACAAGTACTTCAAGATTATCAATGACGTCCTAAGCGCGGCCGGAACCCTTTTTGCGGAATACGCAAAAGGGTTCAAAGAAAACTTGGCGGGTTTGCAACGAATGAGCCAGGTATGTATCTCTAGCCCCCAAGCATTAAACAAAATGCATGCTTTTTGCTTTGATGCTTTTTGTAACCATTCTTTTCCTTGCTATGTTCCATCAAACCGCCGAAGCCATTAACATGGAAGTTTTCAACAAACTCTCCATCAAGAATAAGGAAGTTAGAAATCTTCTTTCTATTCTTGAAGAGAGAGAGGCAGAGCTGGCATCGTCTCAGCTCGCATTGTCGGAAACAACAGGTAAACATTTGTCCTCTGAAATTTTCGATTTAACTTTTTGTCTAAGTACTTTTTCCGGGAGTGTTCTGAACTCGGAATTTTCCTTGCTTTTCAGCTGCTTTGGCTAAGGCCAAGCAAATAGCTGAAGAGGCCGGCAATGCAGAAAATCTCCGAAAGGAGAATTTGGATCTTCACAAGGATCTTGTGAAGACTCGAAAAGATTTGGAGGCCAGCAATCTGGCCCTTGGCGTTGCTAATTCCAAGGCTTCCGAACAGGCGGAGAAGGACAAATCCACCATTCAGGATTTGGAAAACGCTCTAAACCTTCGCCTGGAGGAAATCTCCGAGATTGACAAGCTTATCGGTAAGTTACTGATACATTTATCATTCTTCCATGTTTTGCTTTCTTTCTCTGTTCTTCCACCTAACCCTTTTGGTTATTTTGTCGGAAAAAACAGGAGATACCCCAGATAGCACTCGGATTGAAGGGATCCGGGCCTTTGGGAAAACATGGACTTCGATTAGAGCTGCTGGTATGCAGCTGGTCAATAAGTTTCTTCCCGCAAGGACTGGGGAGTTCTCGGAAGTTGGAAAACTTCCGGGTGCTATCATGGAGGTGGCGGAGTCCAGGGAATCCATCCTTCTCTCCGCTGCACGGGGTGGTGCACGCATGGCTCTCGGCCTTATGCGTATGCATTACCCTGGTGCAAAATCTTGGCGCGTGGCGTCCCGTGTCCCTCAAGGATACACGGATACGCATCGAAATACAATCTTTGATGAAGTCAAAGGCCATGCCACCAAGATTGCCTCCATGGTGAATATCTCCGTCTTTTATCCAGAAGAGGAGGTCCCTGCAACCCCCGAGGAGGACAGCAGCGAGGAGGAGTCTGATGATTGAAGGGCTCCCTTAAACCTGGATGGGGAAAGTAGACAATAGGAGCATTACTGTTCTTTCAATGTAATTCAAATTGTAATGCTTCTACTTGTATGAATGAAAATTCCGCCTTTTGCAGTTTTAATTATGAAATTCTTTGCAAGGTTTTCAGATTTCACTATTCCTTTATCTTCTAAGTTCTCTGGCTTATATGGTTTAACTGTCCTTAGTGTTTGAAATGGCTCAAATAGCAATATGAATCGTCATGCCGAGTAACTGGGTGTAACCAATCAGTTTAAACTCGGAAACATGGATCATGCTAAAGGCATTTTTACTAACTAGCTCCAGCAACCCAACACATACGCAATCAGATAATGCTTAGAGAAACATGGAATTTTTTAAACGAAACTTGGGCACGCAGGCAATTCAAGTTTCCTTTAGCCATTAACAGGCTGAAAAATCATTCAGTTTTTTAACTCCGAGTACGCAGGCACAATTCGGGTTAACATTGAGTGTTTTTCAAGATCATTGGGAAATAGAGAAGGTGGAACCATGCTTTGTACTGTAATAAACTTGTAAAAACATGGATACCAGAATTCCGACAACTTTATTTCATGATCTCAAAAGATGTTTACATAGATATTTGAACTAAGTATAAAAGGGACATAACTGCTAGATACTCCAAGGCCTTCGCTATCCACTTGAACTGATCGGATTTCTTCAGCAACTTGTAGAGTAGTAGGGCTTTATTCCCCAGCCAACTAATAAATCTGCTGACGGCAGCGGCGGAACCCGTCAATCTTTGGACATCTTTTACGCACGTAGGCTTTGAGATGTTCAAGATGGCTTTGATCTTTTCCGGGTTAACTTCTATTCCTCTGTGAGAAACGATGAAACCCAGAAGTTTTCCTGAGGGAACCCTGAATACACACTTAGATGGATTTAACTTCATCTTGTAAGTGCGCAAGTTTTCGAAAGTTTCTCGCAGATCCTCAAGGAGTGTATCTTTTTCCTTGGTTACGACAGCAATATCGTCCACGTAAACATGGACGTTTTTGCCAATCTGATTATGCAGACATCGTTGCATGCAACGCTGGTAGGTTGCACCTGCGTTCTTCAGGCCAAATGGCATGGTTACGTAGTAATACGTTCCGTACGGGGTTATGAAAGAAGTCTTAATTTGATCTTCCTTTTTCATGGGTATTTGGTGGTACCCGGATTATGCATCCAAAAAGCATAAAAGTTCAGAGCCTGTAGTGGCATCTATTATTTGATCGATTCGCGGTAACGCGAACCTATCTTTCGGACACAATTTGTTCAAGCGTGTGTAATCTATACACATTCTAAGAGCAGTAGTATCTTTCTTCGGTACTAATACCGGATTTGCAGACCATTCAGTGTGGATTACTTCCTGGATAAAATCTGCTGCTAAAAGCCGGATAATTTCCTTGCCAATAGTCTTCCGTCTTCTTCCGTCAAATCGACGGAGACCTTGTTTGACGGGTTTTGATCCTGTAATCACCTTGAGTTGGTGCTTAGCAAGTTCCCTGAGTACGCCTGGCATGTCAGCTGCACACCAGGCAAAAATATCCCAGTTCTCACGGAGGAACTTGATGAGCTCGCCTTCCTATTTGTCGGTCATCCCACTCCCTACAACGACGGATTTTGTCAGATCTTTGGGATCTAGGATTACCTGTCTTGTATTTTCGGACGCCTTGAAGCTGTCTGTTGGCTTCCGGGTTTCTTTTCCTGCCGGCATTTCTGTCGGTGATACCTCCTTGGCCAATTCCTTCAGTTCTTCCTTTGCTATGACTCTCTGAGCGCAAAGGGCGTTTTCTTTCTCCAACTCATTTGCTAGTTTAAAATCACCAGCTATGGTGATTACTCCTCCTTTAGGTCCTGGCATCTTCAGCTTGTTATAAATATAACAGGATCTTGCCATGAATTTGGCGAAAGCTGGACGTCCGAGTATTGCGTGATATACGCTTTCGAACGACACTACTTCGAAGGATACTTTTTCCTGCCGGAAGTGATCTTTATCTCCGAAGGTGACATCTAGGGAAATTTCTCCTAGGGATCGTGCTTGTCTGCCAGGAACAATGCCATGGAAGCGTATGTTGCTGTAATTGAGCTGGGACTCGGAAATCTTCAGGTGCTTCAGTGTATCCAAGTACATTATGTTAATGCTGGATCCTCCGTCCATCATCACTCTTCTTAGCCTAGTGTTCTGGACAATAGGGCTTATAACAAGAGCTTGTGTGCCGGGTTCAGGGATATTCCCAGGATGATCAGACTGATCCCAGGTTATTGGTGTGTTGGAGTTCTTCAAGAATTTCGGGGTTGCTGGAACAACCGCGTTTATTTCTCGAAGTGTTCTTTTGGCCACCTTTGCTGACGGAGTTGCTAAGAATGTTAGCATTGCTTCTCCAAAAACTCTCGAAATTTGGGTTCGCCCTTTCGCTGCTGTTCCTGGATTTTTTCATCAGTGTCCGATTCACTGTCTTCTTTGTCAGCTTCTGGCTTTTGTTTAGCGGGTTTCCTCTTGGAACCCTTCCCCTTATTTCCGGATCCTGCACAGCCTTTCATGTGCTTATTCAGCCGGCATTGTGCGTTTGTATGGGTGGGTTTCCCAAATTGTGAATGGTGAACACAGGGTTCCGACTTAATCCTCTCCCACTCTTCTGGAGTGTAGTTGATTAGATCTGGACTGCGTCCTTTCCACTTATTCCCTTTCTCACTTCCAAAGGCTATATTGACCTCTTTGGGTTTTGTCGTTGTTTCTGGAGTTCCTTTTTTGTCAGAACGAGGGGTTTTCTTGGCAAGTATCAGTGTGTCGATATTGCCTCCTCTTGCTCTGATGTCGTCTTCGGCTGCAGCGTGTTCGTTGGCGGTTGTAAGCATAGATCCGAGATCTTTGTGCTGTTTGGAACCAACCATGAACGGTACAAGTCCGGGTTTTAGGCCATTGACGAAAGCATGCATTGCTTGTACGTCAGTTACTCCAGAACAACTATTCTTCATTGCCTTCCATCTGGAGATGAAATCCACGTATGGTTCATCCTCAAATTGGGTGCAGCGGTTCAGCTGGTTGATGTTGTTCGGGCGTTTGTACGTTCCCCGGAAATGTTGAGTGAATACTCTAGCAATATCATCCCAGCTGTCAACAGTTCTTGATGGTAATCCATTGATCCAATCTCTGGCTCCGTCCAACAACATTAGTGGAAGAAATTTGACAGCTTCCAGGTCTGTCCCATTGTTGATCTGGACGGCTGTATAGTAGTCTGAGAGCCAGTTGTTAAGGTTTGTGCTGCCGGTGTATTTCTGGTACGTTGGACCGACCTTGGCAAAGCCAGAATGCAGGGTTATCCTTCGGATCCTGTCGGTAAAACACTTAGGTCCAAAGTATAAATCATCCTTCTCTGCTCTATCAATGTGTGCAGAATATCTTCCGGCTGAATGGACAGAAGGGGATCTACTCCTTTCTTTTCCATTGTTGCGCGGACGCGCTTTTCCGGGATTGTTTCTATCTCTTCCGTGATCGCGCCCTTTTGGCTTAGGCGGAGTTCTACTCCTGTGCCTTTCTTTATCCTTAGGGGGTGTCCGGGATCTCTCACGTCTGTGAGGTATATCATATCTTCCGGCTTTCTCAGCTGGGTTTCTCGGAGGTGGCATTGTTTTGCCGTCATTCCGGTATTTTTTCTCCCGATCGTGGGGTTTATGTCCACCTTTCGGGGGATGGGATCCGGTTCGGGACGCTTCGTCCCTGTTGTCGGGGTTTTTCTTGTCTTTTCTCGGATCCTCTTTTTTATCCTTTGAATTGTCTGAATCTCCAGGTTCTTCCGGTCCGGGTGCTCCAGCGGCGCAAGTAGCTGTTTTGCATAGGGCTGAGTTATCATGCAGTCTTCCTGATCGCTCTTGGCCCCGCTGTTGTTGTTGCAATGCTTTTCCTAGGAAAGCATACACCCCTTGAAGTTTTTCACCATTGGAGTACAGATCATTGTTCAAGATGGCGAACGCTGCTTCCGCATTTTCTGCTGCGGTTTTGTATATATTGGTTCGCCTCTGGCATCCTTGCCATTTACCTGCTTTTGCCAAGATGGGTTGTGAAACCTTTCTTTTGGCGGCAGTACTTCCGGTCTTACGATTCCGGGTAACCTTGTAGGTTTAATACCAGATCTATTCTTTCTCTCGTATTCCTCTATTTCTTCCTTCATGACCTTGATGTCATTCTGGGTTTGTTGGAGGTGTTGCCGAGATTTGAGTAGATGTTGCTGTTGCCTTTGGAAAGCTTGCCTCCTGGCTTCCAGCATCTCATGGGGTTCATTTGGTCCCACTGGTGTTTGCAACAGATCTTGCTCTTCCTGTTCCGTCATTATTGGAACAAGGATTTCCTTTGTTTTCTTCTCCGCAGGCTTTACTCCGCTTGCATCTCCTACTTCCGGGTTTTCTTCGGCTGCATCAGCCAATTTTTTCTTCCGGAGCTTGTATTGGAGTTTTTTGGCGGTTTTATGCTTTTTCTTGGAAGAGGGAGGCTTTTTGACGGGCTCGTCTTCCGTCAATTCCTTGACATTAGGAAATATCGGAGAAGTTTTATCCGTCTTCTCTCTCTTCCTCTGTGGTATCAGCCGGTTTCGCCATTAGAACTTCATGGAATCCCTCTTGAAAGGATTTAACTTTTCTTTCGAAGTCATCCTCATCTTCGGAATCGAAGTCATCCGATCCGGTTTCCGACTCTAATCTTGCCTCAATGGCGGCTAATACTGAGTCGGCTTCCGAGTTCATCGTCATGTTGACAGACGTCGGATATTCCCCCTCCGTGGGTGTGGGATCTTCCGTCTCTGTGACGGGTGTGTTGTTATCTGCCTCTTGCATGGGATTTCCGTCATCCGTGTTTTCGGCGACTTCAGATTGCACCATGCCGATAAAGTGTGTACCACTGTTTTGTCGGCGATCTGAGCAGAATCCAGTATCATAGTCATCTTCGACTGGGTATAGGGCGGGTGGGATAAATTTGCTTCCACCGCAAAACCCCATTGCTTCTGCAGTTAGTCCGATAAAGATGTTAGCAGATCCGATCGGCAACACGCAGGCACTTACCAGGTGGTTTTGCGCCGGTATGTAGGATCCGTTATCGAGGAAGCGTCCGACGTCGTCGTCGAACTCCAGGCTTCCGACAGTGATTGATCTTCCGATTCCGCCTTGTATCCCAGATCGGAACTTCACGCCTGACGTCGTTTGCCCCACGGTGGGCGCCAACTGTCGAGACATCGTAGTAGTTTTCATAGACGGGGGTGCCATGAGACTACGGTAGAGACGTGGGGTAACGGGATCGCGTGGTGAACAGTGAACACAGGATTTACCCAGGTTCGGTACGTCGCGACAGTACGACGTGCCTACTCCTGCACTTCTCACTAATCAGGACTAAAGTCTGGAAACATGATTACAATGTGAGGTTTTGATCTAGCTACTCGCAGAGGATCAAGTTCTCGGCGAGTTAGCCTACAGATTCTCTGTTATTCGTTGGTTGTTAAACTTATCTCCCGTCCGGCTTTATATAATAGCCGGATTAGGGCTTACAGAATAGGAAACCTAGAAGACTATGGTAACTATAACTTGGAAAGTAAGGAATCCGTCTTCTCCTCCAAGCCAGACCACATGGGCCGCGATCCGGGTTCTTCTAGAATCCGGCTTCTGTGCGTCGAGTTACTGGGCCGCCCAATGGACCATAGCCCACTACCACATGGGCCACCCTGGTAACCAGGCACAATGACTACCATCTTGTATACCGCTATGCGGTATATATCTGACGGGGGGGTTGGGGGTGGACCAAAGAAAGGGCGTGTAAACATAACTATTCCTTATGAAGTTTAATAGAATATTTCTATTGCCATTTGCACCAATTTCTACTCAAATTTCAATTAATTTTAGAAGGAAGAAAAATCATTTTGTTTTGAATTTTATTTCTGTAACCTTCCTGTAAAATCCTAGGAAAAATATGGTTCAATAATATTGACGGCCATGAAGCCCTGCACCAGAGCGGACCATAAACTATATATAGGATTCAACTGTATCAAACACCTGAAATTATTGAAATCATACTGTTTTTATAAAGACGTAGAAAATATACTAGTTAACTACTGCTTAGTAGTTAGTAGTACGAGAGCAACTAATTATTATGGAAAAGGGTCCGTGTCACAACTCACAAGAAGAAGGACAGATTGCGAGGAGTCGTCTCCGAAATGACTTCCGCAAATGACTTCTTCTCGTTCTTTTTCCTCTTTTTTATCTTTTTATCTTGTACCTACTATCGACGCTTTGGTGGCGCCGCCTTTCTCGTGTCGTCCGCCAAGTAATCGATGAGCGCACGACCGTTGTCGAGCTCCTTGCCATGGTAGTAGACGCTCTGGCACTCCACCGGGACCCCCTCCGCCTCCTCGACCAGCTCCTTAATCCTGGTTGTCCGATCGAGTGTTTGTGTTCTCGTATCAATCCCAACAAATAGGAATACTTTGGTTAGATGGAAAGAGATTCACTTATATATGGAAAGAAATTAAGTTGTAGGAAGCTTTTGAGATGGCATCTCCTATTAATAACCAGACGTCGAGTCTTCTCCTGCTCCTTTTCTTTTCTCTCACCCTTGCCTCTCCCAAAAAATAAGTAAATTCCACTTTTTAGCCCCAAGTTCTCTGTTTTTGACATCAATTACCCCAATTAATAAAAGTTCATCCGAACTACCCCATTTAATGAAAGTTGTCCCAGATTTTACCCTTTTTAAAAACTAGTGCATTCTAAAAGGTGTAACGAGCCGTTGCTAGGTTGAGGTGCGTGTGTACGGAGTCGCTCAAATATCGTGACAAAGTCAAATGAAGTAGACCTTGATCTCACCGTACGTGATTTTATTTTCTGCGGGTACACCGTAAGTGACTTCATGACAGGATAAAGGAGGTTGCTAGTTGTAGCTAGCAACTGCTTCGATGCAGCGACGACCAAAGCCCCATGGCCGTGATACTGGCCTCTGAGTTCAACAGATGCAACATGAAGAAACACAAGAACACCACTACAAAGAACTTAGTGCGTTCATCCAAGAGGCGCAGCAAGAACACCTGGTGCTTAAAATGTGTTCGCCGGCGTTGCCCCGCAACGTTGGTGAACAGGGGTGTGAATACCGGTACGAAACTGGTATAAGGTATATATACTACCGCCACTGCTTGTAGTGCAAACAAGGCCAAGAACATGCACTCACCATTCCGAAGCGTATAGAAGCCGATGTTTCCGCAACGATGGATGCCAAGTAATTAGGCCTCCTAAGTTGTACGTTGGGTTTCTAGGCCATGACGACCAAATTGTGTAGGTTCAACATGTTAGAATTGGATAAATGTTTAAAAGGGGTAAAATTAACGGTGGCTAACAGGGGTGTGAAAGCAGACGTAGCTTACCGGTACGAAACTGGTATAAGGTATATATACTACCGCCACTGCTTGTAGTGCAAACACGGCCAAGAACATGCACTCACCATTCCGAAGCGTATAGAAGCCGATGTTTCCGCAACGATGGATGCCAAGTATTTAGGCCTCCTAAGTTGTACGTTGGGTTTCTAGGCCATGACGACCAAATTGTGTAGGTTCAACATGTTAGAATTGGATAAATGTTTAAAAGGGGTAAAATTAACGGTGGCGAACAGGGGTGTGAAAGCAGACGTAGCTTACCGGTACGAAACTGGTATAAGGTATATCTACTACCGCCACTCCTTGTAGTGCAAACACGGCCAAGAACATGCACTCACCATTCCGAAGCGTATAGAAGCCGATGTTTCCGCAACGATGGATGCCAAGTAATTAGGCCTCCTAAGTTGTACGTTGGGTTTCTAGGCCATGACGACCAAATTGTGTAGGTTCAACATGTTAGAATTGGATAAATGTTTAAAAGGGGTAAAATTCGAGAAAAAATCTACTAAATGGGGGTAATCCTAATAAATTTGCACTAAATAGGGTAATTGATGTCACAAATGTGTAATTAGGGACTAAAAATTGGAATTTACTCAAAAAAAGAATAAGATGGGCGCCTATATGGTGGATCGATTCTAGCCAACAAATCAGATCTCTGCCTCCGTGGCTCACACGCCTGATGGCGTGGACCGTTCCGGCTAGATCAACGACGACGACCACAGAATTGTGAGCGTTCGGTACCAACATCACGTACTAAACAAAACATATGGACGAAACCAAGGAAACAAAATATTAGGTATATACTACTCCCTCCGTATCAAGATGTAAGATGTTTTACCTTTTTCTAAACAGATACATTTTGTTTAGAAAAAGATAAAACATCTTACATTTTGATACGGAAGGAGTACTAGATATTTACATGGACTTCTTCCCAAGGTCACCATGCTTCCCAAGTATAGTACATATAACCTTTTTTCTTTTTCTATACAAGCACGACCATCATGAAGGACAGGGGCGTTCGCGTTAGTGTGGTGGAGTCGGCGACGAGCGAACTATTTTGGTCAGCTACATATTATTCGGCTACTTCTCGGCGCTCTGCATCATACTCTATGTGCACTCCCGCAGACATATATACCCTAGTAAATAACCTTTCATTTTGACCCTATATGTCTGCGTTGCCATTTGCCAAGTACATTAGGAAATTGAAAACAACAGTCGCATCTCCCAAATGGAGAAGAGACACAAGTATGCGTACGACATTGATAATGCAATGTATAGATGATATGGCCGATACTGATTCGACTAGCACCTCAAAAAATTGCATCATCCGCTTCGAACTACACCTAGGGTATGTTAGTCTATGTAAAATAAAAGCCCTTTTGCTTTGAAAAATAGAAAAATTGATATGGAAGATGTGGAGTAGGCCTTTTCCTAGAGCCACGACTAGTACATATATTGTTCTCCTCCAGTATCTCATACTACATGGTCGGTGTATTGATTTTAATTTCGTGAATCATAGGTCTTAATCGGAATAGAAGTATTTATATAATGTACGTACATCACGTAAGTTCGCACTATTCTTCACACGATTGGCATTAAAGCAATCATTTCATGAAGCTGCTTTCACCATTCAACTACAATTATCACATGAGTCTATAGTTCATACTTGCGTGACACAGAAAACGGTCCCTGAATGACTTGCTCAACACTTACGGCATGCTGGATGACAAGACCTATATATATAGTCTTACATGTACTCACCTACCTTTGGAATTAGGATGTCCAATGTCCATTGTTATATGATTCTTTTTCTTCCACATAAGTTACAATCTTTGGAATACTTTGAAATACTGGAGCAAAACAAAACATCATGGTAACCATCTACCATATGTTGCTGCATAGAGATACTCACAAGAATCAGCAGTCATTTTTTCGAAGAACTTAATTTTCAAATCAGACAATCATTTATTGTAACTATTTTTTTGTGAGCATAACATCTGTTTTTCATTTTGATCAGTTGCCTGAGCTAGAGACTCCACGCTCTTTGAGAAATTAGGCAGCCAGTAGATACATTGCGAGGAAGATGATTGCGAGGAAGCAAGGCTATGCTTTTTTCTTTCGTTTCAGAAGATTGAGCAGTGTTATGTTAGTTGTCATCTAACAGATTCTTGTCAGGGACAATACATTTCATTAAAAGCTTACATTTGACTACGCGAGCTGGTTAACCATTAGATCATGGAAATATGAAATAGTACCATGCAAGCTGAGGCGGTCAACTGGTCATCACATATCTATAATTACCATCCAATCGGGCATTAGAATCCTCACATATATGTGTACCCAGTACAAGCTGTAAAACCCTAAGGGGATAATTGATATGGTGGAATAGCTCAACGCAATATGCGTGGCCTTCTGGTATTTATAATAGACAACACCTGTGTTACAATCTACAGGGGTATACTTAGAATATACAACTATACAAAGTGTCTAATACCCTCCCTCAATCTTAGCAGTGTTAACTAGACTAAGATTGCGCCTACATGACTCAAACAATGGTAGAGACAGTGGTTTAGTAAAGATGTCAGCTCGCTGATCCTTTGAAGAGATGAACCGAATATGGAGAAGCTTCTGTGCCACTCGTTCTCGCACAAAATGATAGTCAACCTCTATGTGCTTTGTACGAGCATGAAAAACCGGATTAGAAGAAAGGTACGTTGCACCAATATTATCACACCATAGAACAGGTGGACTACTCTGTGACACTCCCAATTCTCGTAGCAATGACTGAACCCAGATCAACTCAGCAGTGGCATTGGCGAGAGCCTTATACTCAGACTCGGTGCTAGACCTGGATACTGTGGCCTGCTTCCGAGCACTCCAGGCGATCAGATTGGGACCATAGAATATGGCATAGCCCCCCGTGGATCGCCAATCATCAGAACTACCAGCCCAATCAGCATCAGAAAATGCTGACAGAAGGCTTGAGGGTGAACGCTGAATAAGAATGCCATGAGAAATCTTACCACTGACATACCGAAGAATCCGTTTAACCGCAGACCAATGAGAATGCCGAGGAGCCTGCATGAACTGGCAAACCTTATTGACAGCAAAAGAGAGATCAGGCCGTGTGATGAGGAGATACTGCAATCCTCCAACTATACTCCTATAGCGAGTAGCATCATCAGGAGATAGTGGATCACCATGAGAACTGCTGAGTGTCTCGGTAGCTGACATAGGAGTAGAAGAGAACGAGCACTTAAGCATCCCAGCTCGACGAAGAAGATCAAGAGCATATTTCTTCTGAGTAAGAGAAAGACCCATAGGGAATGTCAAGACCTCAAGACCAAGAAAATAGTGAAGCGGCCCCAAGTCTTTGACAGCAAAGGCTGATCGGAGAGCAAGTACCAGACGATCAGTAGCAAGAGCAGTAGAGCTGAGGACAATGATGTCATCCACATAAACAAGTAGATACATCGTGACATCAGGACGCTGAAGCATGAAGAGCGAGGTATCAGCTGTCGACGGAACAAAACCATGCACACGAAGAACACTCCCAAGGCGAGCATGCCAGGCACGAGGCGCCTGTTTAAGGCCATACAGAGCCTTAACTAGTCGACAGAGGATGATGGGGCTTCTCAGAATCAGCAAAGCCAGGTGGCTGACGCATGTAAACCTCCTCTTCAAGCAGACCATGCAGAAACGCATTTTGAACATCGAGTTGACGAAGATGCCACCCATTAGTAACAGCCAAGGAGAGTAGCAGGCGGATGGTAGTAGGCTTGACCACAGGACTAAAGGTGTCCTCATAATCAAGACCGTAGCGCTGCTTAAACCCTTTTGCGACCAGACGTGCTTTATAACGCTCAACAGAACCATTTGCATGCCTCTTGATCTTAAAAACCCATTTACAGTCAATTATATTGATACCTGGGCGGGATGGAACCAAACTCCACGTCTCATTAGCATGGAGTGCTTGAATCTCAGCCTCCATTGCTTCCCTCCAATGAGGAACACGGAGAGCATCTTGATAATTAGTAGGCTCAATAGCAGAATCATGAACACCATTAGCAGTACATGCAGCTAGCCAAGCAACACATCCATCAGTCCAAACTTTCGGCCGAGAATTACCAGTAATACTCCGAGTAACAGCGCGAGAAGGAGCAGTCTGCACGGGCGGTGACGAGGTAGATGACGCCACAGCACTCGGCCCAGGAGGTGAGGGCGCTGGCGACACACAGGGAGACTCAGATGGGCCGGATGGCCCGTCTAGGTTACCAGCCGCACAGCGCGGTCCAGGAGTTGAAGAAGAGGCCGACGGCACGCGACGCGGCCCAGGAGTCGATGGAGGAGCCACATCATGCGCAGAAGAATCGGCCCGTGCATGGCCATGCATGGGCAGCTGATCGTCGTGATCGACGTGATCATCGTCAGCTGGGCGCAGCACATCATCAAGGAGTTCGAGTCGCGCCCCGCGCCCTGTTCCTGCACCATGGTTAGGCAACAAAGCAGGAGTATACGCAGTATCTGCAAATTGGTCAATAGAAACGGAAGTAGAAGTTTTAGATTGTGGAGATTCTGATGATGACAAGGTAGAGAAAGGAAACACTCGCTCATCAAAGACAACATCTCTGGAAATATAGACTCTATTAGATGGAACATGGAGGCACTTGTAGCCTTTATGGAGTGGACTATAGCCTAAGAACACACACTTCTTAGAGCGAAACTCAAGTTTATGTGAATTATAAGGTCTAAGATGAGGCCAACAAGCACAACCAAACACCTTAAAGAAGGAATAATCAGGTGTCTCATGAAGGAGTTTTTCCAGAGGAGTGTTCATAGACAGAACACGTGTGGGTAACCTATTGATGAGAAAACAAGCAGTGGTAAAAGCATCACTCCAAAAGTGAAAAGGTAAAGAAGCATGCGCAAGTAAAGTCAATCCAGTCTCAACAATGTGGCGGTGTTTGCGCTCGGCAGTCCCATTTTGTTGATGGGTATGTGGACACGCAACACGATGAGTGATACCTAGCTTGCCAAAGAATGTGTTGAGGTTGCGATACTCACCCCCCCAATCAGATTGAACATGAAGAATTTTGGCATTAAGAAGACGTTCAACATGGGTTTGAAATTGCAAGAAGACATTAAAAACATCAGACTTGCGCTTAAGCAAATAGAGCCATGTAAAACGACTGTAGGCATCAATAAAACTCACATAATAGTTGTGACCACTAACAGAGGTTTGGGCAGGGCCCATACATCAGAATGAATAATCTCCAAGGGAGTTTTTATTACATGAGTGGAAGATGTAAAGGGGAGTTGATGACTTTTTCCCTGCTGACAAGCATCACAAACTAGAGTATCTTTATTGCTAGACTCAATAGGCAATGCATGCTTATGAAGAACATGCTGAACAACTGGAGATGCTGGATGACCTAAACGAGAGTGCCATTGGGAAGATGACACACGAACACCACTGAAAACTTGTTTATTGGATGATGACCCTACGGGATAGAGGCCACCATGACACCACCCTCTAAGAATGGTTTCCCTCGTAGCGCGATCCTTCACAAGACATTTAAAAGGGTGAATTTCTACAAAGACATCATTATCTTGTGCAAGTTTACTAGCAGATAAGAGATTGCGAGTTACTTGAGGAACATGGAGGACATTATTAAGGTGGAGTGGTTTAGTAGTGGAGGTGTTAAGGGATGATTGACCAATATGAGATATGCGCATACCTGACCCATTTGCGGCATGCACATGGTCGTTTCCCTTGTACGGTTCCTTGGTAGTGAGCTTGCTCATGTCACCCGTGAGATGATCCGTCGCGCCTGAGTCCATATACCACGCGGGATCAACCTGATACTCTGCAGGTGGTGCAACAGCTGCAGTGGACGCCGAGCGTTGAGAGACCATGGCAACTTGGCGCTCCAAATTGGCACCATCATTGCCGACGCCAAGGAAGTTGGTGTCGAAACGCTTCCAACACCGCGCAGCTACATGCCCAATAGTGTTGCACATCTGACGGAGAGGTCGATTCCCATCAGCCGTGTTCCAGCGACGACCATTGCTGCTTCCTCCTGCCGAATTGTTAGACGGTGGCAGTGTAGAGTTTGGCGCCGAGGAATTCTTGACAGTGGGCTGCTGCGACTGTTTGGTGTAGTTCCCTTGACCCGGTGATGCCCGAGGAGGTCCACGCGCGGCGCCAGAACGATAGGCCGCGTTGGCATCGAAGGAGGTCGCAGTTGCAGAGCGGGCGCGACGTGCTTCCACCCGCTGTTCAGTGGATAAAATCCAAGCGTACAGGTCACGTGTGGATATCGGAGTGTCCCTGCCGTTTATATTCTCAATAAGATTATCATAATCCTCATCAAGGCCCTTAAGGACATAAGCAATGAACTCTTCCTGGCGAAGTGGCTGGCCAAGCGATGTCAGAGTGTCTGACAGGGACTTGATTTTGTGGAAGTACGTCGAGGCGGAGGTGTTGAGCTTGTAGATGTCTCCTAGCTGGGTACGGATCTGAACCGTCTGCGCCATGGACTGGCCCCCAAAACTCTCCTCGAGTGTACTCCATGCCTCACGTGCGGTAGCGGCGAAGATCACCAGGCCACCAATACTCGGCATCAGTGAGGAATTTATCCCCGAGAGGATGGCAGCATCTTACATCACCCATGTACGGTGATCAGGGTTGAGAACAGCGACAGGGGTGCCGCCGTCGGTCTGATGCAGAACGTGCTCCGGTGGACACGGAAGAGAACCATCCACATATCCAATCAGATAATGAGATCGAAGAAGGGGAAGGATGGCAGCACGCCACAGGAGATAGTTCTCTCCTCCTGACAGCTTGATGCTCATCAGGTTACTGAAGTTGTAGGGCTCCGCGCCGATCGATGCCGACGCGTGATGGCGAGAGAAGAGGCTGCCCACCGATGACGTGTTGAGGGCGCCGATTGTGGAGGCCGAGAGTTGGCCCTCCGTGCTCGGCGACAGCGCCATGGTCGTACTTGGCGCGGTGGAGTTCGCGAGAGCGGCGACGGTGGAGTTGATGACGCTGGACGACGTCATCGTTGCGAGGCGTTGGGAGGCGGCAGCGGAAGACGAAACCATAGATGGGATCGGCGTGCGGCAGCACTAGAGGGGCGGCGCACGTGTAAGCTTTGATACCATGTAAAACCCTAAGGGGATAATTGATATGGTGGAATAGCTCAACGCAATATGCGTGGCCTTCTGGTATTTATAATAGACAACACCTGTGTTACAATCTACAGGGGTATACTTAGAATATACAACTATACAAAGTGTCTAATACAAGCCACTATAGGAAACCTTCAAGACGCCGACGGCAAGACCCCCTCGGGGTAGGTCGTTACCCCCTCGGCGAACGTCTACGACGACGGCCCCGTCGGCGTACACGTTCGTCGGCAAAACCGTTTTGGCCGTCGGAGTATCCTACCCCCTCGGCGTAGAGTTTGGTGGGTGCCACCACGGGTCAGAACGGATCCCGTTAGGTGACGAAAATACGCCAAAGGAACCCCCTCGGCGTACTAGCCGGCTATGCCGACGCCCCCCCCCCCCCCTCAGCGTATACAATTTTTTTAAATCTTATTTTTCATTTCTGTATTTTAATTTTTTTAACTAGTTAATCGCACTATAGACATATTTATCTCTAAGTGTTCTTAATTAAAATCTAAATTACTCTATTCTAATAAAACTTCTCGACAGGTCACCCATCCTGAGACTACTCCACCCCCATCATGCTTAATTTCTTCGTTCCTTACCGGTGAGCTACCTAGAAACAACACATGCTTTACTGGCAATACTATCCTATCAATCCTATTAACCTATGGACTATGATGTCACGCAACTTTATTTTATGAATCCAAATAATTATTTATATAAATAGAAATGAATCATTAATAATAATATTGAATACAAATATTCTTGAATTCAAATAATAATTAATTATTTTCCTTATTCCATTTAATATTAAATAATTCATATCTATAAATCTGTAAATCGAAATTTGACAAATAATATGTCTAAATCGATTAGAAAAGTGAGAGAAATCCAAATATGACATTCATATTATGCATAACACAACTCTTGACAAAGGTATAACCCAACCCTTGACAAGATTCCCTCTGGTTTGTCTGATCTGGGACTTTCAAGCTATAAGTCATTAAGCTCCCTAGAGAGAAGTGGATGCCGGTGAAGCAGGTCACACACCGGAGTGCAATATTTGACATCCAAAACCCATAACACACTTGTACACACATGGTATGCAACCACCTAGCTTGTGGTTGGATCCCTACGCTCCGGAGCACCTCTCTGGTGAAAAGCTAGTCCCGCGGGAGAAAATCTAGGCTTACACGACTAAAGTCGGTACCAACGTCAGAAGGGGTAGAAAAGTGTAACTAGTTGCTTGGTTTTGTTAGGCTAGGCCCTAGGAAGTCACAATACAAAGGTATAACCCAACTCTTAATAGGATTCCCTCCGGTTTTTCCGATCTGGTACTTTCAGGCTATAAGACATGAATCTCCCTAGAGAGAGGTAGATGTCGGTGAAGAAGGTCACACCTCAGAGTGCAATATTTGGCATCCAAAACACATAACACATTTTTACACACATTTTATGGAACCCCCTAGCTTGTGGTTGTAACTAGTTGCTTGGTTTTCTTAGGCTAGGCCCTAGGAAGTCATAATACAAAGGTATAACCCAACTCTTAATAGGATTCCCTCCGGTTTTCCGATCTGGTACTTTCAGGCTATAAGACATGAATCTCCCTAGAGAGAGGTAGATGTTGGTGAAGAAGGTCACACCCCAGAGTGCAATATTTGGCATCCAAAACACATAACACATTTTTACACACATTTTATGGAACCCCCTAGCTTGTGGTTGGATCCCAACGCTCCCGAGGCCCTCTCCGGTGAAAAGCTAGTCCCGGTGGAGAAAAACTAGCCTTATACGACTAAAGTCGGTACCAACGTAAAAAACGGGTGGAAAAGTGTAACTAGTTGCTTGGTTGTGTTAGTATAATCCCTAGGAAGTCACAATACAAAGGTATAACCCAACTCTTAACAGTATTCCCTCCGGTTTGTCCGATCTGGGACTTTCAGGCTATAAGTCATTAAACTCCCTAGAGAGAAGTGGATGACGGTGAATCAGGTCACATCCCGGAGTGAAATATTTTACATCAAACCCATAACACACTTGTACACACATGATATGGAACCCCCTAGATTGTGGTTGGATCCCGACACTCCGGAGCCCCTCTCCGGTGAAAAGCTAGTCCCGCTGGAGAAAATCTAGGCTTATACGACTTAAGTCGGTACCAACCTCAAAAGGGGTAGAAAAGTGTAAATAGTTGCTTGGTTGTGTTACGCTAGGCCCTAGGAATTCACAATACAAAGGTATAACCCTCTAGCTTGTGGTTGGATCCCGACGCTTCAGAGCCCCTCTCCGGTGAAAACCTAGTCCTGCTGGAGAAAAACTTGGCTTATACGACTAAAGTCGGTACCAATGCCAAAACGGGGTAGAAAAGTGTAAATAGTTTCTTGGTTGTGTTAGTATAGGCCCTAGGAAGTCACAATACAACGGTATAACCCAACGCTTAAGAGGATTCCCTCTAGTTTGTCCGATCTGGGACTTTCAGACTATAAGTCATGAAACTCTCTAGAGAGAGGTAGATGTCTGTGAAGCAGGTCCCACCCCAGAGTGCAATATTTTCCATTCAAAACTCATAACACACTTGTACACACATGGTATGGAACCCCCTAGCTTGTGGTTGGATCTCGACGCTCCGGAGCCCCTTTCCGGTGAAAAACCTAACCCCGTTGGAGAAAAGGCCTTCATGGTTTATTGTTGGTTCCGTATTTGCTCATGATTTTTTTTAAATAGCTTTTATAATATGTATTATGATGTAGATTTTCTTTCCCTCTTCGAAACGAGGCAAAAAATATCGAAATCCGAGTTCGAATCCAAAAGTTATGATCAAAATGGTGATTAAGTTAAAAAAAAATAGCTAGGCCGAGGGTGGACGTCGGCATAGCTCGAGCTAGGCCGAGGGGTGGGCGTCGGCATAGCTAAAATCGAGCAACCCCGAGGGTGGCCGTTGGCGTAGCTATTTTTTTTTCATTTGGTGGCCTGGTCGGGGTCTACGGCGACGGCCCCGACGTTTGGCCGTCGGTGTTTGTATCGATTCCCGTAGTGAGCTAAGTTTCGACTACATGTTACTTCTAACAGCTCCAATAAATCAATGCATACTTAGTAGCCAAAGCAAACCCTGAAACATATCCTGCATATTCCAGCATGCTGCACCATGAGAAGACGTTGCTCGCTTCTCGCATGATCTTCGCCCTTATATATCCGATCTCCGCGTCCGAGCACGCCTGCCGAACCGGGCCTCTGCTCCTCACCTCGATGGGTTTTAGAGATGTCTTGTAGCCTGTCTTCTGGAAAGGATGCCCGTCTTTCGCACCAGTATCATCCTCACACAGATGCTCCTGTTATGTTCTTTTCATGAAGCATAGTCAGATTGACGGTCGCGCGAGAAGAGATAGATTCACAACCCTGTTTTGGTTGGAATTGCCACCGGACTATAGATAATTTCCGTGGTTGGTCGATTAATTCCCATCACAACAGGAAAGCGGCCACACTGGTTGGTCGATTAATTCCCATCACTACAGGAAAATGGCCAAACGCCGACGGCAAAAGTTATGCCGACGGCTTTTAGTCGGGGCCGTCGGCATAAAAGGTGGTATGCTGGCGGCCAAACTAAAACCGTTTGCGTACCTTTGACCGTCGGCATATAACATATATGCCTACGGCCCTTTGGTTCGGCCGTCGGCATAGGTTTGGAAGTCGGTTATATGACTACAGCCTTTCTACGCGGCCGTCGGCATACCCTTGGCCGTCGGCTTACCTAACTGCCAGCGTGGCCAGGATGGACCCACAAAAAGCGATTCCTATGGCCTTTTGGTTTGACCATCGGCATATAACATATATGTCTACGTCCTTTCTGCGCGGTCGTCGGCTTACCTACCTGCCAACGTGGCAAGGATGGGCCCAACCAAAGGATGGGCCTAACCAAAGGCTTACCCAGCTGCCAGCGTGGCCAACTTGGTCCTTCCAATAGCTATGCCGATGGCCCCAATAAAAGGCCGTCGGCATATGCATTTTTCTCCAATTTCTCTACGTGTGCTTTGTTTCGTCCATCGTGCAACATTTTCGTAAGACTATATCACATTATATGACAGTAAAAATGGGATCTATGGTAAAATAACACGAGAAAGCAAATATTTTCACTTATATACCGCCCTTCGACGCTGCTCAAGGTGATAGAACGATAAGTTTAACTTTTCTTCGGTGGGTTTAACGTTTCGTCGTATTTACAGGTATGATTTGGGTTGTAGATTCCCAAAATTCCCTCACTCTTTGTGTTAGGGCTTCACCGGCATCACGTTCTCTCTGTCGGGTTTCAGGACTACTTAGAGTGTGAAAACCACGGATCTGACGAACCGGAGAAACTTGTAAAGAGTGTGGGTAGATCATTATATTGGGTGTTCCTAGGGCCTAACCCAACACAACCAAGCAATTAGTTCCACTTTGCTACCCATTCCTTCTCACATATAAGGGGTGATGTCTACGCACGCTTCTCTTCTTGTAGATAGGGTTGGGCCTCCAAGTGGAGAGGTTTGTAGAACAGCAACACGTTTCCCTTAAGTGGATTATCCAAGGTTTATCGAACTCAGGGAGGTAGAGATCAAAAATATCCCTCTCAAGTAAGCCTGCAATGAAGATACAAGAAGTCTCTTGTGTCCCCAACACACCCAATATACTTTTCAGGTATATAAATGCACTAGTTTGGCAAAGAGATAGTGAAATGCGAATAATATGGATGGTTATAATTAATAATAGCAATCTGAAATGAATATGGCAGCAAGCAAACATGTAGCAGAACAGACGGAAACGGTGTTTCAATGCTTGGAAACAAGGCCTAGGGATTCTACTTTCACTAGTGGACACTCTCAACAATGATCACATAATTGAATTAATAAATACCTCTCTTCACTATGCTACTCCAAACCACTCTCCGGACGAATAACAACACCAATCCATGTGTAGGGCCTTAACAGCACTCCTCAGAGTAAGCATTTTCCCAACAAAGTAACCCCCGCGCTATCACCATGGGACCTAGATGATTCCACGCAAACATCACAATTTCATAGGGTTATCCAACACAAAATATAAATATAATGTTAGACCACACGGTGCACACACTGTCACCTTTACACCGTGATCAAAGTGTTTACGGAGATCTCATAACAAAAACCACTTGAGTAGCATAATAGATGAAGAATAATATCTACAAATTCAACTAGATTACAAAACTCACGATCATATATAGATCACACCATGGGAGAGAGATGAAACACATAGTTACCCATAGAGCCCTCAGCCCCGGGGGATGAAAATGGCCTATTACATTTTGTTCCACTCGTCAACTCGTGTGATACATACCCTTTGATTTATTGGGGCCCGTGCATTGTTACTATTTGCACTACCCTTTTTCGTGGGACATAACCATCCTCGGGATGCTTCTTCAGAGACCCTCTCTTTTGCTTGTGTATAGAGACCGCACCTCATTTGGCGCCTGTCTCCACGGGCGCGAGTTGTCAATTCGTGCACAGAGATGGCTAGTCAGCGTGATTCTGCTCTTCCAGTTGTTGAGGCGGTAGAATCACATGCGATAAGACGCAAGAGCTCATGTTGTGCCCTCCAGCTGAATACATCATGCGTGGAGCCGGTTTGCTTTGTGTACGTGGGTTTGTTCAAGCTAGGTTAGTTAGCTGGTACTAAATCGGTTCATTGATCCATATGTTACTCCAAGGTTTAATATACACTTCTTCGGGGGAAAATACTAAACTAGTAGTTTTTTTCTTCTCAAGTGCATACTTACTTTCTCGGAGTGCATCAAGTCCCTATATAGCTAGGGATGGCGCGAGCAACCGGGAAAGCCAGGAATGGGATTATACGTGTGGGCCTAGGAGGAGTTGTGTTAGTCGTGGGCAAACACAGAGAAGACTCGAGGGTTGTTGCTGCGTCCAGAATTGCAGCGTTTTCTGTTTTCCCTTGTTTATTTGTACTGTCGTTACAACTGACTAGATCCTACAAACAAGGCATGATCGAGCCATTGCATTGAGCCATCCCACGATGACTCGCTCATCCCCAATCTACGCTTGATGTATGCGACTCGCTGTGCCATCCCACAGCACACGCAACTCGTGCTTATCAGATCAGTACCACGAACAGGCTCGGATACTGACCGTTATTCACCTAAGAAACGTAAAACTGAACCTAAACTAAAAAAAACTGTTCGTCGGGTTTAACAGGTTCAACAAATCTCCCCCTAAACCTGACGTATAGATGATACCTCCGTGACGCCGAGCTTGGATATCATATCCACGAACTTGGTTCTGCCCAACGCCTTGGTGAGAATATCAGCAAGCTGCTCATCGGCGCTGACATGCCGAATGTCGATCTTGGCGTTCTCGATGCTCTCTCGAAGGAAATGAAACTTCACGTCGATGTTCTTGCTCCGCTCGTGATGCACTGGATTTTTGTTGTTTTATGGTGATCCAAATTCATATGAAGATAAAGGAAAGTTCGGCCTCCGCTACGCGAGGCCCGTCGTCGGAGGCTTAGAGCCGACTGATGTGTTATGTTTAATGAATCTTTTATGTGTGAGGACAGTTTTTCTACTGATGTTGTGCCAGATTCTTCTAATGAGGACGAACCACGAGTTCGTTTGCAGGTGGAGCTACAACACCTGGATGAGGAGGAAACTGAAATTGATGGGGAGGATATTGTGCCACCCTCACCTCCTATCGTGCAGCAAAATTTTTTGTCTATTGCAGAGCGCGGAGAGAAGAGGAATAAAGGAACTCGTACTCGTTTAATTGAGGAATGTGATGTTGTTTATTTTGCTCTAAGTTGTGCAGAACAGGTGGAGAATGATGCTGAACCGGCTACATACAATGAAGCTATTGTTTCGGTTGATCGTGACAAGTGGATTGGTACAATGCACGAGGAAATGCAATCACTTGAGAAGAATGCCACATGAGATGTTGTGCGCTTGCCTAAACAAAAGAAGGATGTCCGTTGTAAGTGGATATTCAAGAGAAACAAGGGTTTATATCCTAGTGAGCCTCCAAATTTTAAGGCAAGGTTAGTAGCAAAAGATTTCAGCCAGATTCCAAGAGTCGATTATAATGATGTGTTCTCCCGAGTTGTCAAGCATATTTCTATTCGTACATTCTTTAGTATTGTTGCTATGCATGATCTTGAACTTGAGCAGTTAGATGTGAAGACTGCGTTTTTGCATGGAGAAGTTGAGGAGGAGATATACATGGACCAACCTGAAGGGTTCATAGTGCCTGGTAAGAAGGATTTCGTGTGCAAGCTAAACAAATCCCTTTACGATTTGAAATAGTCTCCTCGACAGTGGTATAAAAGGTTTGATTCTTTTATGATGTCACATGGCTTTAAGAGGTCTGAATATGATAGCTATGTGTACATTAAATTTGTTGATGAATCACCTATATACCTGTTGCTATATGTTGATGATATGTTTATTGCTGCCAAGAGCATGAAAGAAATCACTACATTGAAGAAACAGTTGATTAGTGAGTTTGAGATGAAGGATCTGGGTCCTGCTAAGAAAATTCTAGGTATGGAAATTTCAAGAGACAGAAAATCTAGATTGCTATTTCTTAATCAGGAGAATTACATTAAGAAATTCTGTTATCGTTTTAATATGCATGATGCAAAGTATGTTAGTACTCCTATTGTTTCACACTTCAAGTTGTCAGTATTGCAATGTCCTACTACTGACAAAGATATTGAGTACATGTCACGAGTTCCCTATGCTAGTGTTGTTGGTTCCTTAATGTATGCCATGGTGTGTTCTCGGCCTGATTTATCTTATGCTATGAGTTTGGTCAGTCGATACATGGCTAATCCTGTTAAAGCACATTGGAAAGTTGTTCAATGGATTTTGAGGTACCTTCGCGGCACATCCAAAGCTTGCTTGAAGTTTGGCAAGACTGGTGAGAGACTCGCAGGCTATGTGGATTCAGATTTTGCTGCCGACTTGGATAAGAGGAGATCCCTCATAGATTATGTGTTTACAACTAGTGGATGTACGGTTAGATGGAATGCTATCTTGCAGGGTGTTGTTGCGCAATCTACTACTGAGGCTGAGTATATGGATAGTGCTGAAGCATGCAAACAGTCAATTTGTTTGAAATGTTTGTTTGCTGAGCTTTATGGAGATGATACTCGCATTAATCTATTTTATGACAGTCAGAGTGCTATTTACCTTACTAAGGATCAGATGTTCCACGAGAGAACAAAGCAAATTGATGTCAAGTACCATTATATGCGTGATGTTGTTGCACAAGTTAAGCTGAAGGTATGCAAGATTAGTACTCATGATAATGAGAGAATTGCTTATTTGACCCTTCCTTAAAATCTTGTTCCCTATTTGGCCCTAAAAAAAATCTTCCCTATCTGACACCTTAAATTCATTTTCTTCCTAACATGGTCATATAGTGCATTCTTAACACAAATGGGGATGTAAGAAGACTCTATTACCCCTGATGAATTTTTGTACCAAAATTCATCATAGAAATTGAAAATAAGCAACAAATTGACACTGGTTCCGACAGGTAGGGACCACCGCTTAACCTAATAAAAAAATATGCGTGTTGCCGTGTGCGCGCGCTGTGCCGTGCGTGCCGTGTGCCGCCGCCGTGCGGGCCACTGTGCCGCCGTGCGTGCGTGCTTGTTGTGCCGCCGTGCCGCTGTGCGGGCTGTGCCGTGCGTGCGTGCCGCGGCCGCGTGCGAGCATGCGTGCTGTGCCGCCGTGCGGGATGTCTCGTGCATGCTTGCCGCCATGCGTGCGTGCCGTGGCCGCATGCGTGCTGTGTCGCCGCCGCCGTGCGGGCTGTGCCGTGCGTTCCGCCGTGCATGCGTGCCGCGGCCGTGTGCGTGCGTGATGTGCCGCCGTGCGTGTTGGCTGCCTGATGTGTCAAATAAAATATTCACCGCTGCCCGGTAGCTTTTACGAGGGCGGCTAGCTGGTTTAGGCACAGTACAGCCAACAAGAGTACTACCGTGTTGAAAAATCAAACGTATACTTGTCTCCAGACCTCTAAATACAACTGTCAGTGACAAATCTAAGTTCAAGTATATCTGTATATGAGTTAAATATTGATAAATATATTAGTACATGAAAAAAAGGAAAAACATTTGACTGCGGTCTAAATAACAACCTTATTTCATTTGGCGTCCCTATTCGGTTACCTATTTTCGTTTATTTTCAACTTCAATTATGAATTTTGGTACAAAAATTCATTAGGGGCAAAAGAGTCTTTTTACGTCATGATTTGTGTTTAGAATGCACTATAGGGCCATGTTACGAAAAAAATGAAGTTAAGGTGTCAAATAGGGAAGAATTATTTTTTTAGGGCCAAATAGGGAACAAAAATTTAAGGAAGGGCCAAATAAGGAATTCTCTCCTTGATAATACTGCTGATATGATGACAAAGCCAGTCCCTGTTGCTAAGTTTGAGCTTTGCTCAACCTTAGTTGGTATCACTGTTTAGCCTAAGAGGCTATTTGGCGCCGAAGGTGTTTTCTTTGTTTGTTTTAGGGTGAAGGTATTTCGTTTATGCTACATGAAGGAATTTGTCTCAAGGTGAAATATTGATTTATGGTGATCCAAATTCATGTGAAGATAAAGGTAAGTTCGGCCTCCGCTACGCGAGGCCCATCACCAGAGGCTTAGGGCCGACTGATGTGTTGTGCTTAATGAATCTGTTATGTATGAGGACAGTTTGTCTACTGATCTGGTACGGTACGAGTTGTTACCGAGTTGGAGTTGGATTCACCATTACCGACCTAGTTAGGTCAGGACCGTCTTTATATACCTCTTGTAAGCCGCCGCACGGGACAAGCCACACATTGTAAATCCCGACGCGTTTTGTAACCTCACCCGAAATAGTGCAGTATTGCTGGCTGACGCCCGTGGTTTTTTCTCTTCCTTGTTGGAAGGATTTTCCACGTTAAAATCGCGTGTCCCCGTTGGTTCGATCTTGCTTAATTTCATCTCTGTTTTGCTATTGCGTGTAACAATTTTTGCTCGGTGCAATTGCAGACATGTTGTCGACACGCAGCTTTACCTTCGGTGGCGCCTTGCTGATCAGTTCTCCAAGCAGGCCTTGAGATGACAATTCCAACAGCATAGGTTATGTCTGGGCGCGTGTTGCTGAGGTACCGCAGGCTCTCGATGACACTCTGGTACAGCAACACGTCCACAACTGCGCCGTTTGCCTCCTTGCTCAATTTAAGCCTGCTCTCCATTGGCGTGTGCATCGTGTTGTACTCTGCCATTCCTGCACCTGCAGGATCTTGTCGACGTACGCGGGTAATGGCCCCATCTGTATGCACCACATCAATGCCGAGAAGTTGTCAATGTCGTTGTCGCTCGACCCGGTGATCACCAGGTCGTCCATGTACACGCCCACTACTAGAGTGGACGTCCCGGTGCACCTCTTGTACACCATGTGCTCGAGTGGATTTCGTTCGAACCTTAGTGTGGCGAGCGAGGTGCCAAGCTTGCGTGCACATGCCGTAGAGAGCTTTCCGTAGTCGAAGGACCGCGTGCTGCTCTCCGTCGTTGCTGTATCACGGTGTCTGATGGACATACACTTCCTCCCGCAGGTCTCCATTCAAAAAAGCACTCTTGACGTCCATGTGATGGACGGTCCACCCATGGTGCGCAGCCACGGCGAACAACAACCGCACCGTCTCCATGCGTGCCACCGGCGCGAAAACCTCGTCGTAATCCACTCCTTGCCGCTGTGCATAACCCTTCGCCACCAAGCACTCCTTGTGTTTCACGATATTGCCAGAGGAGGCCATAGCTATCCCAGACCCCCTTCTAGGTAGTCCAAGAAGTTGGCCGAGGCCACCGGTATCCTTGCATACCCTAGGCATGGCAGCCTGCTCAGGCCGTTCATGTGCCAACAACTTGCGAGGCAGGCTAATCCATCCAAATAGGTGTTAATGTCCCGTTCTCTCAAGACCATTATGGTGAGAAGCATCGTTATGGGCCTCCAAGAACGGCGGTGTTTGTGCAAGGTGGATGGCGCGCTGATCCTCGCCTTTAAATTCCAGGGATCTGATGCCCGACGATGCAAGTCCAATAAGTTTGGTCATCCTCGATTTGGCTAAAGATGAGTTCTGGACTCCTCCATCAACGGTGTTCACAAATTGGTGGAATGGCGCTCATGAACCACTACATCGGATGGAATTCTGTCGTGTGCATCCGCAAAAATCAGCCCACACGGCTTAAAGAAGACACACCGCGAAGCTCCGCTTTCCATCGACACCATGGCGCATGTAGTCATTGACATTTATTCCGCGATGTCCTTGGATTTGATAGAAGTGGGGAATGTGAACGGCTATAATCGGAAGACTATAAGGAATCGATGTCTCAAGTCGAGTTTGATATTGCTGGAGACATGGTCTTGGATGCGATGAAGACAAGGCTTCACATGTTGTTATGATGATATTCCAGTCTAAACTGCATGCGTGATGTATGTGTACAAGCTGATTGGTGATTTGGAGCAGCAGTTTCGGCAAGTTGAGCGACAACATCGGGTGACTTCATATTTGGTGGTGCTACTCGAGTTCCATGTCTGAATTTGCAGGGTGAAAATCCTAGGTATGGCATTCAATGGTTGTACCTGGCAATTGCGATCGCTTCATTGTTGAAGACGTTGTCGGTTGAGATCGAACTTTTTCTCCAAGGTGAAAATTTTAGATCTTCTGATCAGGCGACGACGGCGTATGTGCACTATTTTCTTAGTGGATGTGTCGCTTTTGGAGGACGGGTGTCATTGATATTTCTATATTCATGTAGTCCCTTTGTCAAAAAATCTGTCGGCGTGTTTAGCAAATATATGAGCATGAAACATCTAAGCATACTGTAATGGAAACCTTTGTGGAAAGCAAAGAAACAAATTTTCTGGCAGTCGGGTAAATGATATCATACTTGGACTTAGAGAAGGCAGTCCTGTTGTAACCATCAAACTGCAAAAGGACGGATGCTTTGAAAATGAAATAGATCTGGTAATGGTCTCCCTTTCATTTCTGGATTATCCATGGGTAAAGGGATCCATCATACAATAAACTAATACAGGTTAGTTTGTGTAATCATCAGCAGAAAACTGTGCAGTTACACAGGAAAGAAAAACTCCCGAATCGTCCACAATAAACTGGATACGATGTAGTAAATTACAGATTAATTCAAGACATCAACAAACACGGATGTAGAATAGAAGTCACAATAAATCTTCTTTTTTTTGCATAGAAGAGACAACATGGATGTAGAATTATGATCCGTCAAAGATGAGGCAAAATCTGTTTCCAGCGGCACATGCTCCATGTCGATTCCAATCCGTCCCTGAAACTTAGTTTAGGTGATTTTCTTTCGGCTTTTTCCCCGAGCACCGTTGCGGAGATAGATGAACTTTTTCTTACGTGGGCGATAAGTGGGACACTCATTATCTTACATGATCTATTTGGTTAACCATCTGCAGCGATTGATATACCTCATTCTCCAGAAAAGATGGAGAAGGTGGAGTTTAGTTCCTTTGTTATTCTTGACAATGCCCATAAACATGTGATCTTGTTGCCAAGAGATTGCACAACTATAAATATGGGCTAATCAATAAATCTTATATAGTCCTTATAACAATGAAACACATGATTGTATCACTATATAAGCACCATCACGAGCCCATCATATCTATAGAGGCCGAACATCATAGAACAAATAGAACTGGCAAAATCTTACTCACCACTCAATGAGGGCGCTATGTGGATCACACTTGATGAACTGGATGGTGGGTTGGGGATCATTATGTTTTTTCTAAATTTCGGGAGGGGACTCTCATCCGCGGCCGCAGCTCAAGAGTATTTAAAGGGAACCATGCATGCAAGTTTCAAATCATAGAGTTGATGATTGATTCTACTCACTGCTTAGAGGAATGCTTCGTCTATCCTAAGAATTTCAATGCAGCCTATGTAACACACCCAATGTAAAGAAAGGTTTCTGCTCGAAGAAATAACACCGTCTATCTAGCGCATGTAGAATACGCCTTCTATGAGAACCACTACTTGGTAAGCTATTGTTTTCCCCCAATATTCAACTATTCAAGAATGCTAGGTCAGTAGATGGATTTTACATTTTTCTACTCAAAAGTCTTGGGTAAGCCCTGAGTAGCGAGTAGGAGTATTTATACTATAATAAAAACTCATGAATGCATCACTATTGTTCATGCAGTTATCATTCGCCTATAATTTCTATGAAGTTTTCACCATTTTTTATTTTGCTAGTTTTTGCAACGGAAAATGGAACATGGACAGAAGATCTAAGCACATGATTCTGTAGTGCGAGTTGGCATGATAAAACCAAGATAAACCCATTTCTGAATGACTTGCCCCATAATAATTGCATGCATAGCTAACAAAAGCTGAGGGGAGAACATTTTCTGCATTACTCCATCCGCTGAATCTGCCCATTTTGACAGGTCGGTCAGAGTACGGTCTCTAGGACTGGAGGGCGGAGAATATCTCAGTGGAGGGGCTATGACGGTGTTTTCACATTTCTCACAGTGCAGCTTGTGTGCTTGGTCCCACCTTCCTATTTGCCGCCCACGTATACCAGGCTAGCATGGCGAAAGAACAAGAAGTGGATATATGAGGGGCCTGGTACCATGTGTTTGCCCGTTTGCTAAACATCGAAACCTATTTTTCATTTTTAAACATTACAAAGATTAAAATGAGAAACTAGATATTCTCAGTCCCGCCTTGCTGAGTGAGACACGGCCTGCCCCGCTCATAGAGTCCTACACACCGGTCGGAGCACCAGTCGGAACTGGCTCGGCTTATGATTTTTACACGGCGGAGGTGGTGGCGGAGAAGACCGAGGCCGCGAAAAGAAGGAAAGGAAAAATTGTTGTAATTGCAGAGCGAAGCGGTGGCGGGGTGGCTGGGCTTGTCGTCGTCGGGGAGGATGCAATGCTTTGTAACGAGGCGGATAAATGACATGATGGCAACATCATGGCGCAGCAGTTTGCGGGCAGTGACGAAATGGAGTGTCCTAGGAGATCCGTCTAAAGCGACCTAACAATGGGAGTATCGGCGCCGCCGCATGTGTCTTGTCCACGTACCACTCACTATGCTTAAAGAAAGGAAAGGAAAGGGAAAGTCGAGTTGATATTTAGATGTGTACAATCAGATACTCCCTCGGTTCTAAATTATAAGATGTTTTAGATATTTAGATGTGTACTCCCTTTGTATCATCATAGAGCTCTTTTATGGTGATTGGGACGGAACCACGGGTACCGTCCGGTTCCGTCGAGGATGTTTTTTTCGGACCGTTGATTATAAACTGATTTTTTCTAACCGTCGATTAAAACTAGATGAAGTCTATTTTTCTTTTATTTTATGTTTTACAGAGAGGTACCGATCTGGGGTTACGTTGTTTGCTGTTTTTCTTGTGGGGAACAAATCCTATCAATCAGGTTGTATGCGGGGCGGGATGCGGCTGTCCGCCACACTCCGATGGAAATAACACGGGACAAAACGGTAGCCCGCATGTGCCCGCCACAACTTACAACGGGATAAGTGAAGAGTACGCCATAGTTTTTTGAGCTGCTGAAACACTAGATCGGGCTGCTTAATCTAGGCCAACATTCATGCGAGCAGAGCAGCCACTGGCCTCCAGCCCGTTGACGACATCCCAGCTGGAGGAGGCGTTAGGCGAGAAGGGATTTCAAGGTCTGGCATCCACAGGCGCTCCCATGGCGGAGCTGAGCTTGCGCAGCGGCGGCTCGCTGCAGCTCCGGCTCAATGGTGGTCTGGCACCTCGTACCCGGCCTAAGGTGCACTGGAAAAACGTGTTATCCAAAGGGCACAAGGGAGGTGCTCCACACTGTGGCCGGCGCAGACACCGTCCGGGGCGGCGTAGGCCTCGTGCTCAATGGCGCGTAATCGTTCTCGACGTCGCTCCTCGCAGGGTCCTAGTGGTCGGTGAAGAAACATCACTATCAAGGATCCCGGCAGCGGCAGGATAGTCCCAACGTGGAGATGCTAGTGCAGGGCGTGGCAATCGGCAGTCAGGGCAGCTTGGCAACGCGGCTGGCAGCGCCTTCAGCTACTGCCTTGCTTCCCGTGGCGCTCACGCTGGCGTTGGGCCGCTCGTGCTCAGCCGGTCTGATGCTGTGCCGGTGGGCGCCGTGTGGGTGCCCCTGCTGCGCAACGCGCAGGCGCGGACCTTCTACTACGTCGGCCTCACAGGGGCTTGGCGTGGGCGGTGAGTGGCTCCCGCTCCAAGCCAACCTCTTCGACCTCGGCGAGGACGGTGGTGGTGGCATGGTGATGGACACGGCATGGTCGTGGCGCGGCTCCCTCCTGACGCCTACCTACGCCGCGCTGCGCAACGCGTTAACGGACTGCGGGCTCCCACGCGCGCCAGGCGTGTCGCTGTTCGACGCGTGCTACGACCTAAGCGGGTACGCAAGCGTGCGCGTGCCAACGGTGGTGCCCTAGTCTGGCGGTGACGACGCCACTGAGCTGAAGTTGCCGGCGAGGAACCTGCTGGTGGCAATGGATGATGACAGCGTGTACTGTCTACCGTTCGTGGTGTCGGCGTCAGGACTTTCCGTCGTTGACATAGATCGAAGCATGATCATCGCAGATGGCAGTGGAAGATGCCAGTTGAGCGGGGCAGTGGGCAGTAAAAGATATTACTTGATCGGCCCGTTGATGCAGCCTGCAGGTGGACTGCGTCGTCGAGAAGAAAGCATTCGAGATATCAGACGAGGATTATGCGGGTCATGCAGTTAGGCGGAATGGTTGGTGGGCAGCACGGCGCGTACGTGCCGGATTAACTTAACTTTTGTACCTTGCAAAGTGTAACGCAAATTTGGATCGTGCAACAATTTTGGTACCGTCCCCACGCTTTTGGTACCGTCCCCACGATAATTTTAGTACCGTCCCCACGTTTTTGTTACCGTCCCCATAAAATCTTAGTTCCGTCCCCACGCTTTTGGTACCGTCCGGTTCCGTCAGTGGGGTTCCGTCTATTTTACGACCGTCAGATCGAGGTGGATGAACGGTTTATAAAAATGCCAACCACTCTAAAACTTGTATCATAATATAAGATGTTTTAGATTTTCCAACAAAAACAATAAACAGATGTATATAGACATATTTAAGTGTCAAGGTTTACTCATTTTGCTTTGTATTCAGTACATGCTGACATTTTTGAAACATATTATATTATGATACGGAGAGAGTGGTTTATTTGTCCTTGACATCATTTCATTGTTCAGTAGCTGGCTAGTTCCACTAGTAGAAACCCCCTTTCATTCTGAGTTAGAAACGGCATTAGACCCGGTTGCACCAAAAACCGGGACCAATGCTATGCTTGGACAAAACAGTGACAACCCCACTAGCATAAAATAATTTTATGGTTTCACGTTAGTTTTTTTTAGATGTTTCACTTTAGTTATTATTTATCATTTAAGTGTCATTTTGTCATCGCCGATACTAGAGGAGCTTGGTCTGAGGAGATGGCTTCTCAAGGTGTGCACCTGTGGTTGGGGATTCAGGGAGTTCCTCGGGAGGAGTCGAGGGAGGATGAGTTCTCTTGGCCAATGACTGCTTCTAGGAAGTATTCTGCTTCCTCAACATATAAGGCACTATCATTGGGTCAGATCAAATTTCCACTTGCCAGTGGTGTTTGGAAGTGTTGGGCACCAGTGAAATGCAAACTGTTCATGTGGCTAGCAATCCAGCATAGACTTTGGACCACAGATAGGAGAGCGAGGCATGGTTTGCAGGATCACCCAGATGTTTGCAAGATGTGCTCCCAGGAGTTAGAGTCGTCGGATCACATCTTGGCATCATGTGTGTACACGAGACAGGTATGGGTAAAATGCACTCAGAAGCTGAGACTACAGGTAACCACGCCCACGGCGTCGGATACCCTCGAAAACTGGTGGTTGGCGGTCCGAGAAAGATTCAGGGGCAAGCAGAGGAAAGCAATGGACACATTCATCACCCTCACAACATGGATGATCTGGAAGCAACGCAATGCAAGAGTCTTCGGCAATACCATGCAGATTTGTGATGAAGACACCCTCGTCTTTAGAATCTTGGAGGAGTTGAGGTGCTGGGATGAGCTGGAGTCACCCTTCGCGAGGAGTAGGCTAGGTGTTGCGTAGAGTGAGCTCGACAACTTGGTTGGGTGCAGCTAGTGTTGTCGTTATGTGTTGTCTGTAAAATCTCCCTTCTATAAAACTCAGGTATGCAATTGCATACCCTCGAAATTTTTTTTTGTCATCGCCGATCATTAGGATCTTTAGTAAATGATAGGAGATAGCTACATCCGAATTTCGTGTGTTTTTATCAAATTGATTTGTATCCTAAGCTAGTTAGCACCTCCCATGCGATCGTGGGGCAAACAGCCCCTATGCGACGTCTTTGAGGCGAATTGGACGGACACCGACTTCGTTGGCTGAAATCTATCTTTTGCGACATTTTTTGATGCACAAATAGGCCAGCCCCTATGCGACGTCTTTGAGCCGGGCGGGAGCGTGGGGCCCAGACAGCTTCGACGACGGTTAAACCATTTTCCCCTTTCACATGCATCCTCCCTCTTCTTCTCCGGCTACGAAGCACGCAATGCTGGCCCCGGTTCACACAATAACAAATAACACGGGCATATAACCGAACTCAAACAGAGAGACAAGCAAACATAGTACATAATTAGAGTACTATTACAGACGGGTTGTTTTAACAGCGGCTCATCGGGGATAGAGCTGCACGGGCACTATATCTTAGCTAATTACAAAGGGGGCATAGGAACCTCCATGGCTCATCCTCGTCCATCAACCGCAGCTCCGCCCTACCCCTACATCGATCCATTCAAAATTGGGCTCACCTGAGCTCAGTCGGAGTCGGTTGCGCCCCAGGGGATGTCAGCCTTGGATTCCTCGAAGGCTTGGCGGTACTGGTACTCGTACATCTTCGCCTTCATCTCCCGGTCGGCCTCGAGCTGCTTCTGCTCGTCCTTGGTACGCTCTATCAACTCGGTTGTGACCCAATCAAGGTCGACGTCGTCGACGAAGTCCCCTGGCAGAATCCCGCGCCCGGCGCGTGGTGCCGAGCCCTGTTGCTGCTCCTCCTCGGGGCCCTCCTCCTCCCTCTTCAGCGGTGGCAATGTTGCATGTGCAATGGCGGAGCTCCCTGCGCCAGAGGACCTCCCCGTGACTCGCCGCCGCCGGCATCTGGCGGTCGTATTCCACAACTTCGCGACGGCCGTACGCAGGCGGCGCCTCCCTCCCCCACATCATGTACGCGAATGCATCGCGCTTCCGAGCGGCGTCGGAAGCAACCAGCTTAGCACGTAAGGGATCAGCTGGCGCCGACCGCTTCTGCCTTCTTCGCTCGTCGTCGGAGCCGTTTCCGCGGCCGGAATAGCTGTCGCGCGAGCACGAAGGTCCAGGCCTCATCCTCGTCGCACGTACGGGCTGGATGTCTATAGAAGGGGCTGGACTGCTGGGATTTGGTCGCTGGAGGCGAGATCTGGTGGACTGATAATAGCTAGGGTATGACATTTCTCCCGTGGATATATATGGGAGGGGAACGGGAGGCCGTCGTCTGGTCTCAAAGTTGAAAGGCGTACCGTTGTTTTTTTTCTAGGAGTGGTGCGGAACTGGGAGTGGCCAATGAGAGCGCAGAACTGGAAGTGGCGCGAATCGGTGGGTTTCCTTCCGATCCAACTGTTCACTAACCAGCGATAAACGTCTCTGAAGCAGGGGGTTCAGACGTGGTTTCCGGGGTTTAGGGTTAGCCTGGAATTTACGGTTTCAAATAGCTAGGGTTGAGCATAAGTAATTTAATAAAATCAAATAAATATGAAACTTTCGATCACTGTCTACATATGCAATCCGTTGCTAAGAAAAAAACTTAAAACTTGTTATATCCACGTTAAATGAAAAACATTCCCGCAATTCAAGCAATCGATGGAATGAGCTAGGGTTGCGACAACTAATTCACAAAAAATCAAAACAACATACAACCTGCGCACATGGTCTACTTATGCAACTAAGTTGTAATAAAATATATAAAACTTTTTATATCCACATTTCAATTGCAACATTCACACGTTCATCATATCGATGAAATGAGCTATGGTTAAATATAAGTAATTCAAACGAACATTGTCGTTTTACAGGACATAGTTATAAAAAAACATTGATTTTGAGTCGGTCAACGTTTTTGTGCAAAGTTTGAACAACATTCAAACGAGCACAAATAATTCAAAAACAAAATAACATAAAACCGACGCACGTAGTCATTTTACGTGACATCTTTATGAAAGAAAAATATAAACTTGGTATATGAGTATTTTCATGAGAAATCCTTCACACAAATGAGTTACCACGAACAAAGTTGCAGAGAGTTCAAGAAAGTGAGAGAGGGTTTGATATTTTGAAAATTGTATTTTTTAAAAAAATCACCAAACCTTGATTTTGGTTTGACTTAGAATGCCCCAGGCATAGTTTTTCATTTTGTTATTTAAAATTTGTTTAAATGTTGGTCAAACTTGGGTTTAACCGATTTTGAAATAATCATAAAATATTAAAAAAAAGTCTTCAAAAAAATGTAAATCCAGTACACATGGTCTTAGTTTGTCATGTACTAACTTCTCCAACTGATAAATAAGGTCTACATATATATTAAACAAGAAATGTTTCAATATGGTGTGAAATCTCACATTAAAAACTGTGAACTCTCATGTGTTAAGAGAGGCGATTTATGTTTTGAGAAATGTCTCCATATTGATGCAAGTACACTATATTAGTGCAATATATTTTAACCCTAGAGTTTGACATCATTTGGAGCATGTCGAAAAAATGATACGATTAGAAATGAGGTTGTGGCTACCTTTTGGGCTCTTTTGTGGCTCATTTTGGTGCATATTGATGTATTTTGATGCAATGCTTGAAATCTCACACCTTTGGCTATACCATATTGATGCATTTTAATGCATGCTTAATATGATGTAAATTTGAATTTTTTGTTCAAACTTGAATTCAAAAAATCAAAAGAAAACAAATAATTTGCATGCAATACTAATAGGCAAAGGGACCATCCAACTTTTGCTAGTAGGCTATGCCTCTGTTTGCAGAAAATCTACCACCATTACGAGGTAATAGTTACAAATGTACCACCACTAGAACAGTAGCAACACTAGCAATATTTACATTTTGGTAAGTGTAATTAATGAATTAAATCATTTTGTCTATATATGATTTATTTTTACAAGGCACTACATGGTTGACAATGTTTCAAATTATTTGCAATCGGACGGCGTGTGAATCCCACAATTGGGCCTGTCCAGAGCGCGCCCCAAGATGTTCGACAATATGAATGCCACCATCTGACAGCGTGCAAATGCCCCAAGCAGCACACTAATAATGCATAGGAACACAAGAGTTTACATATCCACGGCGTGCGAATGCCACTGAAGTGCGCCAACGGCACGTCCAGAGCACGCCCCCAAGGTATTCGACATAGTGATCGCATGGCCATTCCGCACAAGTATTCACACACGGGCACACCTCCAACACACGCTCCCAGTGTTGGGCAAACACTGTCTGAAAGAGTTTCAAACACCTAATAAAAAATTCACGAGACTTTGCTATCTACAAAATGCAGTTCGATCTTCCAGCGTCCATCTTCCCCTCTGACGGGCATGACTGTGTATCTGATTCTTCTACCTCGATTTCATCTCGCGGATAATTTCTGAGCACACAATCTGTCCTCCGTCAGCCGGCAACTGGATTGAAATTCTGTATGCTCAATGCTACATAGAAGTCCAGGCTTGGGGTTGAGGGTTCTCATATCGTGCATGATGAGCTCCGTTCCAGAGAAACAAAGACGAGAGGGGCGCCAGGACAGGGGGAACTGGAGTGAAAAACCCTTGGGCATCGAGGCAAACCTCTGTCTCGTCATCGGCGGCGAACGACGGCCGAATGAAAAACCCTTGCGGCCATAACGCAGCCATGCCTGCTTCAACACTTTCTTGACAGAAATCCGGTATCGCTTTCTCGCCGATGCGCGAGTTAAGAATCCGGCCGTCGGTCGCCTCTGCGATCGTGTACCCGCGCCACCCCATCCTCCATGGGGCCCCATCCTCCAGCCTACCTCGACGCCCGTACCTGCGATTGCGACCGCATGCCCTGCGTCGCCGCCCGCATACTCAACTCCGATTGCCTTCTATCGACTCGCCCGCTCCATTGCCACCGCTCGAATCGCCCGTCGCCAGTATAATTTCTTCCAGCCCGGAGAAACAGAGGGGATCTGGAGCGAGGGGGCAGTGAGGTGTCAGCACGAAGCCACGAACTGTCACCGACACGTGGCAGAGCTGAGGCAAGTGTCGATGACACAATGGTCCCACTGGTGATAAATTACTACATGTAATGGACAAATCGTGTGTTCCGCGTGGGGAACATGATCTGATGGCCATGTCGCCGCAGAGTAATTATTTCTCGAAAAGATGCCGCACGTGAGCTATTATAACCAACGACGTCGACGTATGTCCAATTCCCGAGAAAAACATCGCACCTCTATTTTCCCACGATCGTGCTGCTCAAAGACAAAATATAACTAGAGCAGCACACGCATGGCTGGACAAGGAGAGACAATATCGATCAAGTCATTTACACCGCCTTGGCAAGATATAAAGAAAATGAATAAACCGAAATCACATCTCGGCCGTTGCAACGAACAACCACCATTAGTGCGCCATGCAGGACCCAAGCTAGTCATGTGATGGACTGGCTAGTTAGAGCATCTCTTATAGCATCCATAACAGATGCCTTGTCCTATATAATCTTTTTTGGGTTATAGGGCATTTGTTTTTGGGTTTTAGAACACCAACATTTTTCTCCTTTACCGGATGCCCTATAATAGGGCACGTATCCTTCAACAGATGCCCTATTTTAGACACATTTGAACCCATTCAAACATTATTTTTAAAACATTTGAACTACAATCGATTATTCGAACTCGTTTTCATAAACTAAACAACTCGATTTCATAAACCAAATTCGATTTCTAAAACTATACTTGATTTCAACCACACCCCAATGCTAATCCTAACCATCCTAACCCAATCATAGGATGAATCGAACTCGCCGTCCTCTCACTAGTCGAAGGAGGAAAAGCTCAAGTCGATCACCACCGATGGTTCAACTTCGTCCTCTGTATTCACCGTAGATGGTCCAGCCTCATCGAGCTTCTTCTTCTTTTCCATCTCGTGATTCCAGAAGAACTCCCTCTCTCGAGCAAACCTCGCCATCGTCTCCTTGCTGGTCTCAATCACCTTCGTAGGATCCTCCTTTTTCTTCACCAAGTTGGTTTTCACCCTCTTATTCATCTGCCGACCGATGAAGATTGCATCCCGCAGACAAGTGATTCACGGGAAATTGAGCTCCTCCCCTCGACACCGATCTTCCAACCGGCGATGTGGTACGACGGGAATGTATTGCACGATGTCGCGCTATAGCTCAACGCTCCACGAGACAACCTCGGAACCCACATCCTATTGTAGCCGGAAGCCTCCTCCGGCTTCTTGGGGGACCCATGGCCCGACCGGAGATCTGGTTTGCCGGCGGCGGCTAGTTTGGAGGAGCGGCGGAAAATACAGAAACAGGAGCGCGGGAGATGTGGGTCGGAGGAGACTTGGGGGCGGCGACACATGTAGAGACGATTTGGGGTCGGCAGCGGGTACGATTTGGAACGGCGGATGAGTTTTGGGGGCAGCGGCGGCTGTGGAGGGCGGAGCAGATGCTATTCGGGCTAAGGCGGGACAGAAGGTCTGAATTGGCCGCGATTTGGGACCGGCAGGGTGGTGAAGCGGGAGGAAGAATAGCGTTTTTTTTGATAAAGCGAAGTATATTAATATCGCGGAGATACAAATTACACCCGGTCTCTACAACAACGCAATGGATGCACACAGACGAAAGACAATAAAAAAAAGAAATAAAAAGAAAAGTCGCACTACAGAGTTACAGTCCTCGCGATATCCGCACAACCGTCACCTAAACAACAGCTGATGTCCATCTCTTCGAAAATAACGTCTCCAAGAAGAAGGGTGCCAGGCACAACCAATTAAGGCCAGACCTTTGGTTTTCACCCTGAAGATAATCCTCGCTCTCAAAACAACGGCTCCAAGAAGACCAGTGCCAGGCTCAACCAATTAAGGCCAGACCTTGGGATTTCACCCTGAAAGGTAGGACTTTGGACTTCACGTATGTTGTCGCCCGCTCTTACATACGGCTGCCACGAATCTTGTAATTCCAAGCCAGTTCCCCATCGATGCAAAGACTCCGAACACCGTTGCTAGTCCTCAAATCTCACCTTCGCATTGTGACCGAATTCCACCGATCCAGCAATCTCCAGGCGTCTTCCATGGGAGTTCGCCGGCGGAGCCTTTCAGGTCGACATCCCGGCTTGGTCAAAGAGAACCTACATCACGATCTTCATCTTCACGCGATGGGAAACCCAAGGACCACCTCTTTTATTCTGATGTCTCACAGCCCCGACGCCGCGAAACGACTCCCAGCAGGGAATTTGCGGGAGGGTTCCGCATCCGCCGCCACCGGGAGCCCCGCCGCCGACGGTCCCTAGCACCACCGCCTCCCGCCGCCAAAGACAGAGGAGGCTGCGCCGCCCGGGAGCCAAGCCAATGGCGCGGCCGCCGACACGTGGCCGCTGCACCATGGCCGAGCCATCCCAGATCCCATCGGCGGCGCCACCACCCGGCCAGCGCCGGCTGCCCTCGCAAACCCAGTCACTAGCCGCTGCCAGAAGAAGCAGGGACGCCGCCCCGATGTCCGTGCTCTGTCCGCGCAAGCCGTTCAGGGCTGACCAGCGCATCTGGCCAGAGGCCTCCCGTCGCGTTTGTGCTGAGGAGGCGAGGACCCGCCGGCCGCCATCCACGACGCGGAGGGTTGTGCCCCAGGTGGCTTCCTCCGGCGGTGGCGGGTGGATGGGGAGGAGGGGGTGTGGGGGTGGCGGCGGCTAGGGTTTCGTCCGTGCCGCCCCCCTGGGAGCGACGCGAGCCAGGCTCTCGTGGAAACTGAAACTTCGCTGGCTGCTGTTGGTGTTAATGGTTCGGAAAAATAGCGGTTGGCCCACGCCCGTGAAAGAAAAGAGATACGGAAGCTCCGCACGCTGTTCTCTCTGCCTTAAGGCGAAAATGACAGGGCTGCACTATTTTAGGGCAGATAGGGCACATGTTGTAGTGCCTTAACTCTCAGAATTTCCTTTTAATGGCAATAGTGACTAATTTATAAGTTATGTAAATATGAAGGTACGTGTAGTCCTAGGACTTTTTTCATTTTGGTTATCATTGAAACTTTAAGCTCAAAAGCTTCCATCTCTTCTTGTAAAATTCTGCAACATGCTTTAGCGCTGGTATAAGTTTTAACTTTTCTTGTATAGAAAGGATGTGTATTGGTACTGTTAAAACTTTAACAAGATTTGCGAATGGTTAAATAAGCCTTGAACGAAACTGAGATGACTAATAAAGGATATCATGTCACTTTCCAATTAGTTTTAAAGATTAAACGGTATTTGAAGAAAAATATTCTGGCTGTGTGTGAGGTTGGGAGGGATGGATCGTCTATGTTGACCAAAACTTAAAACTGCTAGAAGCTTTCTAGAATAAAATTGTCCCTCATATTCCACCCTAGTTCCACCTTTTTAAATGAAAATTGTAGATGGATGTGAGGGCATCACTGACCACGGGGTTCGAAAGCTGTTTTGGTATTATTTAGAGATACATAATTGACCAACAGCCCATATTCAGGAGTCACAACATTAGAGTGAAAGCGGTCATAAGAGACTTTGTTGTTGAGATGTGCAACCCACCGAGGGCTTGGTACAATTTCAAGGATCCATGGAGGGCCAGCAAATGAAACACAGTCCAGCTAGTTACCCTCGAGGATAGGTCATGCTCGAGGAACCGGCTTCAAGCATGGTACGAGAGACAAGTTGTACCTTTCTTGCAAGGATGGGCACGGAATCAAAAGAAAGTCATTATCTATCTGGGTAAGGTTGCACATCTAACCTAAGTTTCTGCTTGAAGGAATAGCATCGTCTATCTAGCGGACATAGAACCAACCTTCTACTATGCATGATGCTACGCCAACTATTGTTTTCCTCCAATATTCTACGTGTAAATTGATTTCCATTTGCGACTCACATGTGTTGATTATTTGATTATGGCTGAAATGTTGAGGGGCTATTTATATACCGGTCATCGATGGATTTCACAATATTCATCATGTGATTGTCATTTTTCCTACTTATATCATCAAGGTTTCGCTATTCTTTTCTCACTCTCTGTTCACACGATTTTGATGTGCCTACTTGCTTGATAAAAGAGACATGAAATAGTTTCTGAATGAGTTTCTCCATACATCTAGCATGCCGGGGTTTCGTAGGAGTTTGTAACATCAACTCATCCTGACTCACCCCACTCATGTGTTTGGTTTACAAATGTAATTTATAAGAAGTTTCTTTTACACTGTTGGAGACGAGATAAGTGTTCAAGCAATGCAAATCTTCTCGGATGCAGCTTCCTCCTGGATGCTCACGTACGTGTAGGTGCCGCTTCCTCCTAGATCTCCATGATATTGATTTTGAGCCAACAGAATATCATACGGATCTTAGGACAACTCCAAAGACGGTTAAACGTAACCAGAAGAAAGTAGTTGGCTGTAATTCTAAACCTAGACGAAGCGATAGGATTTAAAAGTTTAAGAAGTAAAATGAGAGGTTTAATTTGGAATAGCAATGGTTTCGGGGATCATGCTAAGCACCAGGCGGTGAATGAGTTTGTTAAGGAGCATAATCTAGATTTTATTGCTTTGCTAGAAACAGGTAGATCGTCCTTTGCTACTCATTTTTTGCAATTTCTTGCGGGGGTAGAGATTTTCCTTGGTTTTGTTTACCTCCACATGGGCGTTCTGGAGGGATGTTGATCTGTTTTAATAACGCAAATCTTACAGCACAAACGGTGTGTCGGGAGATTTTTGTGCCAAGTTTCATGTTAAAACTAAAGAGGATGGTTTCCTATGGGCTTGTGTGGTGGTTTACGAGGCAGCACAAGACTCAATGAAACTGGATTTCTTGGCGGAGTTGGTTAGTATTTGCAAAAACGAATCGCTCCCAATTTTGGTTGGAGGTGATTTTAATATTATTAGACGGCAGGAAGAGAAGAGTAATGATAATTTCAATGCAGGGTGGCCTTTTATTTTTAATGCTATCATCGAGAGTTTAGATGTAAAAGAGCTTAGGTTATCGGGAAGACAATATACTTGGGCTAGCTGGGGGATAATCCGACTTATGAGAAGTTAGATCTTTTTCTGCTAGCATTGAATGGGAGTAGAAGTACCCTTTGGTGTCGGTACATGCACTGACTCGAACGAGTTCAGATCATATAGCTTTAATTTTAGACTCCGGTGCCCAGGCACATGTTGGTAAAAAGAGTCATTTCTCATCCGAACTCTCGTGGATGCGTCTAGAGGGTTTCTTTGAGTTAGACCGTCGAGAATATATGTCGATTCATCTCGGGAATACTCCAGTAGAGAGATGGCTGAATAAGATTAGACACTTACGGCAGTTTCTGCGTGGGTGGGCTAAAAATTTAAGTGGCGAGTACAAAAAGCAAAAAGAAAAATTAGCGCTACTGATTGATCAACTTTATATTAAAGCTGAGTCTACTCCTTTAAGTGTGGCTGAGCGGGCTGCGAAAAAGGAAGCAGACGAATGCTTAGCTAAGTTAAAACGAGATGAGGAATCCAAATGATCCCAAAGGGAAAAGGTAAAATTTTCCATCTGACTGCAAACAGAAAACATAGAAAAAAGAAAATTTTCCAGTTGGAACAGGATGAGGGTACAATTGTAGGAGAGGAAAACTTGGGGGTTTTCATCTCTGAGTATTATAAGAAACTATTTGGGGCATTCGCTCCGAGTTACGTTTCTTTGATGAAGAATATGAGTAATGACATGCCTTAGATTTCACCTGAAGAAAATAGTATTCTTACATCCCCGTTTTCGGAAAAGGAGGTGTTTGAAGCTATATCTCAAATGGAACATAATAAGGCTCCGAGACCAGACGGGTTTCCCGCTGAGTTTTATCAAAAAAATTGGAATGTCATTAAAGTGGATTTAATGGCGATGTTTGTTCAGCTTCATGAGGGTGATCTACCACTTGATAAGCTTAATTTTGGTGTAATTACGCCGCTGCCAAAGAAAGAAGATGCGAGCCCCATTGAGCAATAAAGGAGGTAGCTAGTTGCAGCTAGCAACTGCTTCGATGCAGCGACGACCAAAGCCCCATGGCCGTGATACTGGCCTCTGAGTTCAACAGATGCAACATGAAGAAACACAAGAACACCACTACAAAGAACTTAGTGCGTTCATCCAAGAGGTGCAGCAAGAACACCTGGTGCTTAAAATGTGTTCGCCGGCGTTGCCCCGCAACGGTGGTGAACAGGGGTGTGAATACCGGTACGAAACTGGTATAAGGTATATATACTACCGCCACTGCTTGTAGTGCAAACACGGCCAAGAACATGCACTCACCATTCCGAAGCGTATAGAAGCCGATGTTTCCGCAACGATGGATGCCAAGTAATTAGGCCTCCTAAGTTGTACGTTGGGTTTCTAGGCCATGACGACCAAATTGTGTAGGTTCAACATGTTAGAATTGGATAAATGTTTAAAAGGGGTAAAATTAACGGTGGCTAACAGGGGTGTGAAAGCAGACGTAGCTTACCGGTACGAAACTGGTATAAGGTATATATACTACCGCCACTGCTTGTAGTGCAAACACGGCCAAGAACATGCACTCACCATTCCGAAGCGTATAGAAGCCGATGTTTCCGCAACGATGGATGCCAAGTAATTAGGCCTCCTAAGTTGTACGTTGGGTTTCTAGGCCATGACGACCAAATTGTGTAGGTTCAACATGTTAGAATTGGATAAATGTTTAAAAGGGGTAAAATTAACGGTGGCTAACAGGGGTGTGAAAGCAGACGTAGCTTACCGGTACGAAACTGGTATAAGGTATATATACTACCGCCACTGCTTGTAGTGCAAACACGGCCAAGAACATGCACTCACCATTCCGAAGCATATAGAAGCCGATGTTTCCGCAACGATGGATGCCAAGTAATTAGGCCTCCTAAGTTGTACGTTGGGTTTCTAGGCCATGACGACCAAATTGTGTAGGTTCAACATGTTAGAATTGGATAAATGTTTAAAAGGGGTAAAATTCGAGAAAAAATCTACTAAATGGGGGTAATCCTAATAAATTTGCACTAAATAGGGTAATTGATGTCACAAATGTGTAATTAGGGACTAAAAATTGGAATTTACTCAAAAAAAGAATAAGATGGGCGCCTATATGGTGGATCGATTCTAGCCAACAAATCAGATCTCTGCCTCCGTGGCTCACACGCCTGATGGCGTGGACCGTTCCGGCTAGATCAACGACGACGACCACAGAATTGTGAGCGTTCGGTACCAACATCACGTACTAAACAAAACATATGGACGAAACCAAGGAAACAAAATATTAGGTATATACTACTCCCTCCGTATCAAGATGTAAGATGTTTTACCTTTTTCTAAACAGATTCATTTTGTTTAGAAAAAGATAAAACATCTTACATTTTGATACGGAAGGAGTACTAGATATTTACATGGACTTCTTCCCAAGGTCACCATGCTTCCCAAGTATAGTACATATAACCTTTTTTCTTTTTCTATACAAGCACGACCATCATGAAGGACAGGGGCGTTCGCGTTAGTGTGGTGGAGTCGGCGACGAGCGAACTATTTTGGTCAGCTACATATTATTCGGCTACTTCTCGGCGCTCTGCATCATACTCTATGTGCACTCCCGCAGACATATATACCCTAGTAAATAACCTTTCATTTTGACCCTATATGTCTGCGTTGCCATTTGCCAAGTACATTAGGAAATTGAAAACAACAGTCGCATCTCCCAAATGGAGAAGAGACACAAGTATGCGTACGACATTGATAATGCAATGTATAGATGATATGGCCGATACTGATTCGACTAGCACCTCAAAAAATTGCATCATCCGCTTCGAACTACACCTAGGGTATGTTAGTCTATGTAAAATAAAAGCCCTTTTGCTTTGAAAAATAGAAAAATTGATATGGAAGATGTGGAGTAGGCCTTTTCCTAGAGCCACGACTAGTACATATATTGTTCTCCTCCAGTATCTCATACTACATGGTCGGTGTATTGATTTTAATTTCGTGAATCATAGGTCTTAATCGGAATAGAAGTATTTATATAATGTACGTACATCACGTAAGTTCGCACTATTCTTCACACGATTGGCATTAAAGCAATCATTTCATGAAGCTGCTTTCACCATTCAACTACAATTATCACATGAGTCTATAGTTCATACTTGCGTGACACAGAAAACGGTCCCTGAATGACTTGCTCAACACTTACGGCATGCTGGATGACAAGACCTATATATATAGTCTTACATGTACTCACCTACCTTTGGAATTAGGATGTCCAATGTCCATTGTTATATGATTCTTTTTCTTCCACATAAGTTACAATCTTTGGAATACTTTGAAATACTGGAGCAAAACAAAACATCATGGTAACCATCTACCATATGTTGCTGCATAGAGATACTCACAAGAATCAGCAGTCATTTTTTCGAAGAACTTAATTTTCAAATCAGACAATCATTTATTGTAACTATTTTTTTGTGAGCATAACATCTGTTTTTCATTTTGATCAGTTGCCTGAGCTAGAGACTCCACGCTCTTTGAGAAATTAGGCAGCCAGTAGATACATTGCGAGGAAGATGATTGCGAGGAAGCAAGGCTATGCTTTTTTCTTTCGTTTCAGAAGATTGAGCAGTGTTATGTTAGTTGTCATCTAACAGATTCTTGTCACGGACAATCCATTTCATTAAAAGCTTACATTTGACTACGCGAGCTGGTTAACCATTAGATCATGGAAATATGAAATAGTACCATGCAAGCTGAGGCGGTCAACTGGTCATCACATATCTATAATTACCATCCAATCGGGCATTAGAATCCCCACATATATGTGTACCCAGTACAAGCCACTACAGGAAACCTTCAAGACGCCGACGGCAAGACCCCCTCGGGGTAGGTCGTTACCCCCTCGGCGAAGGTCTACGACGACGGCCCCGTCGGCGTACACGTTCGTCGGCAAAACCGTTTTGGCCGTCGGAGTATCCTACCCCCTCGGCGTAGAGTTTGGTGGGTGCCACCACGGGTCAGAACGGATCCCGTTAGGTGACGAAAATACGCCAAAGGAACCCCCTCGGCGTACTAGCCGGCTATGCCGACGCCCCCCCCCCCCCTCAGCGTATACAATTTTTTTAAATCTTTTTTTTCATTTCTGTATTTTAATTTTTTTTAACTAGTTAATCACACTATAGACATATTTATCTCTAAGTGTTCTTAATTAAAATCTAAATTACTCTATTCTAATAAAACTTCTCGACAGGTCACCCATCCTGAGACTACTCCACCCCCATCATGCTTAATTTCTTCGTTCCTTACCGATGAGCTACCTAGAAACAACACATGCTTTACTGACAATACTATCCTATCAATCCTATTAACCTATGGACTATGATGTCACGCAACTTTATTTTATGAATCCAAATAATTATTTATATAAATAGAAATGAATCATTAATAATAATATTGAATACAAATATTCTTGAATTCAAATAATAATTAATTATTTTCCTTATTCCATTTAATATCAAATAATTCATATCTATAAATCTGTAAATCGAAATTTGACAAATAATATGTCTAAATCGATTAGAAAAGTGAGAGAAATCCAAATATGACATTCATATTATGCATAACACAACTCTTGACAAAGTTATAACCCAACCCTTGACAAGATTCCCTCTGGTTTGTCTGATCTGGGACTTTCAAGCTATAAGTCATTAAACTCCCTAGAGAGAAGTGGATGCCGGTGAAGCAGGTCACACACCGGAGTGCAATATTTGACATACAAAACCCATAACACACTTGTACACACATGGTATGCAACCACCTAGCTTGTGGTTGGATCCCTATGCTCCGGAGCACCTCTCTGGTGAAAAGCTAGTCCCGCTGGAGAAAATCTAGGCTTACACGACTAAAGTCGGTACCAACGTCAGAAGGGGTAGAAAAGTGTAACTAGTTGCTTGGTTTTGTTAGGCTAGGCCCTAGGAAGTCACAATACAAAGGTATAACCCAACTCTTAATAGGATTCCCTCCGGTTTTTCCGATCTGGTACTTTCAGGCTATAAGACATGAATCTCCCTAGAGAGAGGTAGATGTCGGTGAAGAAGGTCACACCTCAGAGTGCAATATTTGGCATCCAAAACACATAACACATTTTTACACACATTTTATGGAACCCCCTAGCTTGTGGTTGTAACTAGTTGCTTGGTTTTCTTAGGCTAGGCCCTAGGAAGTCATAATACAAAGGTATAACCAAACTCTTAATAGGATTCCCTCCGGTTTTTCGATCTGGTACTTTCAGGCTATAAGACATGAATCTCCCTAGAGAGAGGTAGATGTTGGTGAAGAAGGTCACACCCCAGAGTGCAATATTTGGCATCCAAAACACATAACACATTTTTACACACATTTTATGGAACCCCCTAGCTTGTGGTTGGATCCCAACGCTCCCGAGGCCCTCTCCGGTGAAAAGCTAGTCCCGGTGGAGAAAAACTAGCCTTATACGACTAAAGTCGGTACCAACGTAAAAAACGGGTGGAAAAGTGTAACTAGTTGCTTGGTTGTGTTAGTATAATCCCTAGGAAGTCACAATACAAAGGTATAACCCAACTCTTAACAGTATTCCCTCCGGTTTGTCCGATCTGGGACTTCCAGGCTATAAGTCATTAAACTCCCTAGAGAGAAGTGGATGACGGTGAAGCAGGTCACATCCCGGAGTGAAATATTTTACATCAAACCCATAACACACTTGTACACACATGATATGGAACCCCCTAGATTGTGGTTGGATCCCGACACTCCGAAGCCCCTCTCTGGTGAAAAGCTAGTCCCGCTGGAGAAAATCTAGGCTTATACGACTTAAGTCGGTACCAACCTCAAAAGGGCTAGAAAAGTGTAAATAGTTGCTTGGTTGTGTTAGGCTAGGCCCTAGGAATTCACAATACAAAGGTATAACCCTCTAGCTTGTGGTTGGATCCCGACGCTTCAGAGCCCCTCTCCGGTGAAAACCTAGTCCTGCTGGAGAAAAACTTGGCTTATACGACTAAAGTCGGTACCAATGTCAAAACGGGGTAGAAAAGTGTAACTAGTTTCTTGGTTGTGTTATTATAGGCCCTAGGAAGTCACAATACAAAGGTATAACCCAACGCTTAAGAGGATTCCCTCTAGTTTGTCCGATCTGGGACTTTCAGACTATAAGTCATGAAACTCTCTAGAGAGAGGTAGATGTCTGTGAAGCAGGTCCCACCCCAGAGTGCAATATTTTCCATTCAAAACTCATAACACACTTGTACACACATGGTATGGAACCCCCTAGCTTGTGGTTGGATCTTGACGCTCCGGAGCCCCTTTCCGGTGAAAAACCTAACCCCGTTGGATAAAAGGCCTTCATGGTTTATTGTTGGTTCCGTCTTTGCTCATGATTTTTTAAATAGCTTTTATAATATGTATTATGATGTAGATTTTCTTTCCCTCTTCGAAACGAGGTAAAAAATATCGAAATCCGAGTTCGAATCCAAAAGTTATGATCAAAATGGTGATTAAGTTAAAAACAAAATAGCTAGGCCGAGGGTGGACGTCGGCATAGCTCGAGCTAGGCCGAGGGGGGGGGGGGGGCGTCGGCATAGCTAAAATCGAGCAACCCCGAGGGTGGCCGTTGGCGTAGCTATATTTTTTTTTCATTTGGTGGCCTGGTCGGGGTCTACGGCGACGGCCCCGACGTTTGGCCGTCGGCGTTTGTACCGATTCCCGTAGTGAGCTAAGTTTCGACTACATGTTACTTCTAACAATGCATACTTAGTAGCCAAAGCAAACCCTGAAACATATCCTGCATATTCCAGCGTGCTGCACCATGAGAAGACGTTGCTCGCTTCTCGCATGATCTTCGCCCTTATATATTCGATCTCCGCGTCCGAGCACGCCTGCCGAACCGGGCCTCTGTTCCTCACCTCGATGGGTTTTAGAGATGTCTTGTAGCCTGTCTTCTGGAAAGGATGCCCGTCTTTCGCACCAGTATCATCCTCACACAGATGCTCCTGTTATGTTCTTTTCATGAAGCATAGTCAGATTGACGGTCGCGCGAGAAGAGATAGATTCACAACCCTGTTTTGGTTGGAATTGCCACCGGACTATAGAGAATTTCCGTGGTTGGTCGATTAATTCCCATCACAACAGGAAAGCGGCCAGACTGGTTGGTCGATTAATTCCCATCACTACAGGAAAATGGCCAAACGCCGACGGCAAAAGTTATGCCGACGGCTTTTAGTCGGGGCCGTCGGCATAAAAGGTGGTATGCTGACGGCCAAACTAAAACCGCTTGCGTACCTTTGACCGTCGGCATATAACATATATGCCTACGGCCCTTTGGTTCGGCCGTCGGCATTGGTTTGGAAGTCGGTTATATGACTACAGCCTTTCTACGCGGCCGTCGGCATACCCTTGGCCGTCGGCTTACCTAACTGCCAGCGTGGCTAGGATGGACCCACAAAAAGCTATTCCTATGGCCTTTTGGTTCGACCGTCGGCATATAACATATATGTCTACGGCCTTTCTGCGCGGTCGTCGGCTTACCTACCTGCTAACGTGGCAAGGATGGGCCCAACCAAAGGATGGGCCCAACCAAAGGCTTACCCAGCTGCCAGCGTGGCCAACTTGGTCCTTCCAATAGCTATGCCGATGGCCCCAATAAAAGGCCGTCGGCATATGCATTTTTCTCCAATTTCTCTACGTGTGCTTTGTTTCGTCCATCGTGCAACATTTTCGTAAGACTATATCACATTATATGACAGTAAAAATGGGATCTATGGTAAAATAACACGAGAAAGCAAATATTTTCAATTATATACCGCCCTTCGACGCTGCTCAAGGTGATAGAATGATAAGTTTAACTTTTCTTCGGTGGGTTTAACGTTTCGTCGTATTTACAGGTGTGATTTGGGTTGTAGATTCCCAAAATTCCCTCACTCTTTGTGTTAGGGCTTCACCGGCATCACGTTCTCTCTGTCGGGTTTCAGGACTACTTAGAGTGTGAAAACCACGGATCTGACGAACCGGAGAAACTTGTAAAGAGTGTGGGTAGATCATTATATTGGGTGTTCCTAGGGCCTAACCCAACACAACCAAGAAATTAGTTCCACTTTGCTACCCATTCCTTCTCACATATAAGGGGTGATGTCTACGCACGCTTCTATTCTTGTAGATAGGGTTGGGCCTCCAAGTGGAGAGGTTTGTAGAACAGCAACACGTTTCCCTTAAGTGGATTATCCAAGGTTTATCGAACTCAGGGAGGTAGAGATCAAAAATATCCCTCTCAAGTAATCCTGCAATGAAGATACAAGAAGTATCTTGTGTCCCCAACACACCCAATATACTTTTCAGGTATATAAATGCACTAGTTCGGCAAAGAGATAGTGAAATGCGAATAGTATGGATGGTTATAATTAATAATAGCAATCTGAAATGAATATGGCAACAAGCAAACATGTAGCAGAACAGACGAAAACGGTGTTTCAATGCTTGGAAACAAGGCCTAGGGATTCTACTTTCACTAGTGGACACTCTCAACAATGATCACATAATTGAATTAATAAATACCTCTCTTCACTATGCTACTCCAAACCACTCTCCGGACGAATAACAACACCAATCCATGTGTAGGGCCTTAGCAGCACTCCTCAGAGTAAGCATTTTCCCAACAAAGTAACCCCCGCGCTATCACCATGGGACCTAGATGATTCCACGCAAACACCACACTTTCATAGGGTTATCCAACACAAAATATAAATATAATGTTAGACCACACGGTGCACACACTGTCACCTTTACACCGTGATCAAAGTGTTTACGGAGATCTCATAACAAAAACCACTTGAGTAGCATAATAGATGAAGAATAATATCTACAAATTCAACTAGATTACAAAACTCACGATCATATATAGATCACACCATGGGAGAGAGATGAAACACATAGTTACCCATAGAGCCCTCAGCCCCGGGGGATGAAAATGGCCTATTACATTTTGTTCCACTCGTCAACTCGTGTGATACATACCCTTTGATTTATTGGGGCCCGTGCATTGTTACTATTTGCACTACCCTTTTTCGTGGGACATAACCATCCTCGGGATGCTTCTTCAGAGACCCTCTCTTTTGCTTGTGTATAGAGACCGCACCTCATTTGGCGCCTGTCTCCACGGGCGCGAGTTGTCAATTCGTGCACAGAGATGGCTAGTCAGCGTGATTCTGCTCTTCCAGTTGTTGAGGCGGTAGAATCACATGCGATAAGACGCAAGAGCTCATGTTGTGCCCTCCAGCTGAATACATCATGCGTGGAGCCGGTTTGCTTTGTGTACGTGGGTTTGTTCAAGCTAGGTTAGTTAGCTGGTACTAAATCGGTTCATTGATCCATATGTTACTCCAAGGTTTAATATACACTTCTTCGGGGAAAAATACTAAACTAGTAGTTTTTTTCTTCTCAAGTGCATACTTACTTTCTCGGAGTGCATCAAGTCCCTATATAGCTAGGGATGGCGCGAGCAACCGGGAAAGCCAGGAATGGGATTATACGTGTGGGCCTAGGAGGAGTTGTGTTAGTCGTGGGCAAACACAGAGAAGACTCGAGGGTTGTTGCTGCGTCCAGAATTGCAGCGTTTTCTATTTTCCCTTGTTTATTTGTACTGTCGTTACAACTGACTAGATCCTACAAACAAGGCATGATCGAGCCATTGCATTGAGCCATCCCACGATGACTCGCTCATCCCCAATCTACGGTTGATGTATGCGACTCGCTGTGCCATCCCACAGCACACGCAACTCGTGCTTATCAGATCAGTACCACGAACAGGCTCGGATACTGACCGTTATTCACCTAAGAAACGTAAAACTGAACCTAAACTAAAAAAAACTGTTCGTCGGGTTTAAGAGGTTCAACAAATCTCCCCCTAAACCTGACGTATAGATGATACCTCCATGACGCCGAGCTTGGATATCATATCCACGAACTTGGTTCTGCCCAACGCCTTGGTGAGAATATCAGCAAGCTGCTCATCGGCGCTGACATGCCCAATGTCGATCTTGGCGTTCTCGATGCTCTCTCGAAGGAAATGAAACTTCACGTCGATGTGCTTGCTCCGCTCGTGATGCACTGGATTTTTGTTGTTTTATGGTGATCCAAATTCATATGAAGATAAAGGAAAGTTCGGCCTCCGCTACGCGAGGCCCGTCGTCGGAGGCTTAGAGCCGACTAATGTGTTATGTTTAATGAATCTTTTATGTGTGAGGACAGTTTTTCTACTGATGTTGTGCCAGATTTTTCTAATGAGGACGAACCACGAGTTCGTTTGCAGGTGGAGCTACAACACCTGGATGAGGAGGAAACTGAAATTAATGGGGGAGGATATTGTGCCACCCTCACCTCCTATCGTGCAGCAAAATTTTTTGTCAATTGCAGAGCGCGGAGAGAAGAGGAATAAAGGAACTCGTACTCGTTTAATTGAGGAATGTGATGTTGTTTATTTTGCTCTAAGTTGTGCAGAACAGGTGGAGAATGATGCTGAACCGGCTACATACAATGAAGCTATTGTTTCGGTTGATCGTGACAAGTGGATTGGTGCAATGCACGAGGAAATGCAATCAGTTGAGAAGAATGCCACATGAGATGTTGTGCACTTGCCTAAACAAAAGAAGGATGTCCGTTGTAAGTGGATATTCAAGAGAAACAAGGGTTTATATCCTAGTGAGCCTCCAAATTTTAAGGCAAGGTTAGTAGCAAAAGATTTCAGCCAGATTCCAAGAGTCGATTATAATGATGTGTTCTCCCGAGTTGTCAAGCATATTTCTATTCGTACATTCTTTAGTATTGTTGCTATGCATGATCTTGAACTTGAGCAGTTAGATGTGAAGACTGCGTTTTTGCATGGCGAAGTTGAGGAGGAGATATACATGGACCAACCTGAAGGGTTCATAGTGCCTGGTAAGAAGGATTTCGTGTGCAAGCTAAACAAATCCCTTTACGATTTGAAATAGTCTCCTCGACAGTGGTATAAAAGGTTTGATTCTTTTATGATGTCACATGGCTTTAAGAGGTCTGAATATGATAGCTATGTGTACATTAAATTTGTTGATGAATCACCTATATACCTGTTGCTATATGTTGATGATATGTTAATTGCTGCCAAGAGCATGAAAGAAATCACTACATTGAAGAAACAGTTGAGTAGTGAGTTTGAGATGAAGGATCTGGGTCCTGCTAAGAAAATTCTAGGTATGGAAATTTCAAGAGACAGAAAATCTAGATTGCTATTTCTTAATCAGGAGAATTACATTAAGAAATTCTGTTATCGTTTTAATATGCATGATGCAAAGTCTGTTAGTACTCCTATTGTTTCACACTTCAAGTTGTCAGTATTGCAATGTCCTACTACTGACAAAGATATTGAGTACATGTCACGAGTTCCCTATGCTAGTGTTGTTGGTTCCTTAATGTATGCCATGGTGTTCTCGGCCTGATTTATCTTATGCTATGAGTTTGGTCAGTCGATACATGGCTAATCCTGTTAAAGCACATTGGAAAGTTGTTCAATGGATTTTGAGGTACCTTCGCGGCACATCCAAAGCTTGCTTGAAGTTTGGCAAGACTGGTGAGAGACTCGCAGGCTATGTGGATTCAGATTTTGCTGCCGACTTGGATAAGAGGAGATCCCTCATAGATTATGTGTTTACAATTAGTGGATGTACGGTTAGATGGAATGCTATCTTGCAGGGTGTTGTTGTGCAATCTACTACTGAGGCTGAGTATATGGATATTGCTGAAGCATGCAAACAGTCAATTTTTTGAAATGTTTGTTTGCTGAGCTTTATGGAGATGATACTCGCATTAATCTATTTTATGACAGTCAGAGTGCTATTTACCTTACTAAGGATCAGATGTTCCATGAGAGAACAAAGCAAATTGATGTCAAGTACCATTATATGCATGATGTTGTTGCACAAGGTAAGCTGAAGGTATGCAAGATTAGTACTCATGATAATGAGAGAATTGCTTATTTGGCCCTTCCTTAAAATCTTGTTCCCTATTTGGCCCTAAAAAAAATCTTCCCTATCTGACACCTTAAATTCATTTTCTTCCTAACATGGTCATATAGTGCATTCTTAACACAAATGGGAATATAAGAAGACTCTTTTACCCCTGATGAATTTTTGTACCAAAATTCATCATAGAAGTTGAAAATAAGCAACAAATTGACACTGGTTCCGACAGGTAGGGACCACCGCTTAGCCTAATAAAAAAATATGCGTGTTGCCGTGTGCGCGCGCTGTGCCGTGCGTGCCGTGTGCCGCCGCCGTGCGGGCTGTGTCGTGCGCGCGCCGCCGTGCGGGCCGCTGTGCCGCCGCCGTGCGTGCGTGCGTGTTGTGCCGCCGTGCCGCTGTGCGGGCTGTGCCGTGCGTGCGTGCCGCGGCCGCGTGCGAGCATGCGTGCTGTGCCGCCGTGCGGGATGTGTCGTGCATGCTTGCCGCCATGCGTGCGTGCCGCGGCCGCATGCGTGCTGTGTCCCCGCCGCCGTGCGGGCTGTGCCGTGCGTTCCGCCGTGCATGCGTGCCGCGGCCGCGTGCGTGCGTGATGTGCCGCCGTGCGTGTTGGCTGCCTGATGTGTCAAATAAAATATTCACCGCTGCCCGGTAGCTTTTACGAGGGCGGCTACCTGGTTTAGGCACAGTACAGCCAACAAGAGTACTACCGTGTTGAAAAATCAAACGTATACTTGTCTCCAGACCTCTAAATACAACTGTCAGTGACAAATCTAAGTTCAAGTATATCTGTATATGAGTTAAATATTGATAAATATATTAGTACATGAAAAAAGGAAAAACATTTGACTGCGGTCTAAATAACAACCTTATTTCATTTGGCGTCCCTATTCGGTTACCTATTTTCGTTTATTTTCAACTTCAATTATGAATTTTGGTACAAAAATTTATCAGGGGCAAAAGAGTCTTTTTACGTCATGATTTGTGTTTAGAATGCACTATAGGGCCATGTTACGAAAAAAATTAAGTTAAGGTGTCAAATAGGGAAGAATTATTTTTTTTAGGGCCAAATAGAGAACAAAAATTTAAGGAAGGGCCAAATAAGGAATTCTCTCCATGATAATACTGCTGATATGATGACAAAGCCAGTCCCTGTTGCTAAGTTTGAGCTTTGCTCAACCTTAGTTGGTATCGCTGTTTAGCCCAAGAAGCTATTTGGCGCCGAAGGTGTTTTCTTTGTTTTTTTTAGGGTGAAGCTATTTCGTTTATGCTACATGAAGGAATTTGTCTCAAGGTGAAATATTGATTTATGGTGATCCAAATTCATGTGAAGATAAAGGAAAGTTCGGCCTCCGCTACGCGAGGCCCATCACCAGAGGCTTAGGGCCGACTGATGTGTTGTGCTTAATGAATCTGTTATGTATGAGGACAGTTTGTCGACTGATCTGGTACGGTACGAGTTGTTACCGAGTTGGAGTTGGATTCACCATTACCGACCTAGTTAGGTCAGGACCGTCTTTATATACCTCTTGTAAGCCGCCGCACGGGCCAAGCCACACATTGTAAATCCCGACGCGTTTTGTAACCTCACCCGAAATAGTGCAGTATTGCTGGCTGACGCCCGTGGTTTTTTCTCTTCCTTGTTGGAAGGATTTTCCACGTTAAAATCGCGTGTCCCCGTTGGTTCGATCTTGCTTAATTTCATCTCTGTTTTGCTATTGCGTGTAACAATTTTTGCTCGGTGCAATTGCAGACATGTTGTCGACGCGCAGCTTTACCTTCGGTGGCGCCTTGCTGATCAGTTCTCCAAGAAGGCCTTGAGATGACAATTCCAACAGCATAGGTTATGTCTGGGCGCGTGTTGCTGAGGTACCGCAGGCTCTCGATGACACTCCGGTACAGCAACACGTCCACAACTGCGCCGTTTGCCTCCTTGCTCAATTTGAGCCTGCTCTCCATTGGCGTGTGCATCGTGTTGTACTCTGCCATTCCTGCACCTGCAGGATCTTGTCGACGTACGCGGGTAATGGCCCCATCTGTATGCACCACATCAATGCCGAGAAGTTGTCAATGTCGTTGTCGCTCGACCCGGTGATCACCAGGTCGTCCATGTACACGCCCACTACTAGAGTGGACGTCCTGGTGCACCTCTTGTACACCACGTGCTCGAGTGGATTTCGTTCGAACCTTACTGTGGCGAGCGAGGTGTCAAGCTTGCGTGCACATGCCGTAGAGAGCTTTCCGTAGTCGAAGGACCGCGTGCTGCTCTCTGTCGTTGCTGTATCACGGTGTCTGATGGACATACACTTCCTCCCGCAGGTCTCCATTCAAAAAAGCACTCTTGACGTCCATGTGATGGACGGTCCACCCATGGTGCGCAGCCACGGCGAACAACAACCGCACCGTCTCCATGCGTGCCACCGGCGCGAAAACCTCGTCGTAATCCACTCCTTGCCGCTGTGCATAACCCTTCGCCACCAAGCACTCCTTGTGTTTCACGATATTGCCAGAGGAGGCCATAGCTATCCCAGACCCCCTTCTAGGTAGTCCAAGAAGTTGGCCGAGGCCACCGGTATCCTTGCATACCCTAGGCATGGCAGCCTGCTCAGGCCGTTCATGTGCCAACAACTTGCGAGGCAGGCTAATCCATCCAAATAGGTGTTAATGTCCCGTGCTCTCACGACCATTATGGTGAGAAGCATCGTTATGGGCCTCCAAGAATGGCGGTGTTTGTGCAAGGTGGATGGCGCGCTGATCCTCGCCTTTAAATTCCAGGGATCTGATGCCCGACGATGCAAGTCCAATAAGTTCGGTCATCCTCGATTTGGCTAAAGATGAGTTCTGGACTCCTCCATCAACGGTGTTCACAAATTGGTGGAATGGCGCTCATGAACCACTACATCGGATGGAATTCTGTCGTGTGCATCTGCAAAAATCAGCCCGCACGGCTTAAAGAAGACAAACCGCGAAGCTCCGCTTTCCATCGACACCATGGCGCATGTAGTCATTGACATTTATTCCGCGATGTCCTTGGATTTGATAGAAGTGGGGAATGTGAACGGCTATAATCGGAAGACTATAAGGACTCGATGTCTCAAGTCGAGTTTGATATTGGTGGAGACATGGTCTTGGATGCGATGAAGACAAGGCTTCACATGTTGTTATGATGATATTCCAGTCTAAACTGCATGCGTGATGCATGTGTACAAGCTGATTGGTGATTTGGAGCAGCAGTTTCGGCAAGTTGAGCGACAACATTGGGTGACTTCATATTTGGTGGTGCTACTCGAGTTCCATGTCTGAATTTGCAGGGTGAAAATCCTAGGTATGGCATTCAATGGTTGTACCTGGCAATTGCGATCGCTTCATTGTTGAAGACGTTGTCGGTTGAGATCGAACTTTTTCTCCAAGGTGAAAATTTTAGATCTTCTGATCAGGCGACGACGGCGTATGTGCACTGTTTTCTTAGTGGATGTGTCGCTTTTGGAGGACGGGTGTCATTGATATTTCTATATTCATGTAGTCCCTTTGTCAAAAAATCTGTCGGCGTGTTTAGCAAATATATGAGCATGAAACATCTAAGCATACTGTAATGGAAACCTTTGTGGAAAGCAAAGAAACAAATTTTCTGGCAGTCGGGTAAATGATATCATACTTGGACTTAGAGAAGGCAGTCCTGTTGTAACCATCAAACTGCAAAAGGACGGATGCTTTGAAAATGAAATAGATCTGGTAATGGTCTCCCTTTCATTTCTGGATTATCCATGGGTAAAGGGATCCATCATACAATAAACTAATACAGGTTAGTTTGTGTAATCATCAGCAGAAAACTGTGCAGTTACACAGGAAAGAAAAACTCCCGAATCGTCCACAATAAACTGGATACGATGTAGTAAATTACAGATTAATTCAAGACATCAACAAACACGGATGTAGAATAGAAGTCACAATAAATCTTCTTTTTTTTGCATAGAAGAGACAACATGGATGTAGAATTATGATCCGTCAAAGATGAGGCAAAATCTGTTTCCAGCGGCACATGCTCCATGTCGATTCCAATCCGTCCCTGAAACTTAGTTTAGGTGATTTTCTTTCGGCTTTTTCCCCGAGCACCGTTGCGGAGATAGATGAACTTTTTCTTACGTGGGCGATAAGTGGGACACTCATTATCTTACATGATCTATTTGGTTAACCATCTGCAGCGATTGATATACCTCATTCTCCAGAAAAGATGGAGAAGGTGGAGTTTACTTCCTTTGTTATTCTTGACAATGCCCATAAACATGTGATCTTGTTGCCAAGAGATTGCACAACTATAAATATGGGCTAATCAATAAATCTTATATAGTCCTTATAACAATGAAACACATGATTGTATCACTATATAAGCACCATCACGAGCCCATCATATCTATAGAGGCCGAACATCATAGAACAAATAGAACTGGCAAAATCTTACTCACCACTCAATGAGGGCGCTATGTGGATCACACTTGATGAACTGGATGGTGGGTTGGGGATCATTATGTTTTTTCTACATTTCGGGAGGGGACTCTCATCCGCGGCCGCAGCTCAAGAGTATTTAAAGGGAACCATGCATGCAAGTTTCAAATCATAGAGTTGATGATTGATTCTACTCACTGCTTAGAGGAATGCTTCGTCTATCCTAAGAATTTCAATGCAGCCTATGTAACACACCCAATGTAAAGAAAGGTTTCTGCTCGAAGAAATAACACCGTCTATCTAGCGCATGTAGAATACGCCTTCTATGAGAACCACTACTTGGTAAGCTATTGTTTTCCCCCAATATTCAACTATTCAAGAATGCTAGGTCAGTAGATGGATTTTACATTTTTCTACTCAAAAGTCTTGGGTAAGCCCTGAGTAGCGAGTAGGAGTATTTATACTATAATAAAAACTCATGAATGCATCACTATTGTTCATGCAGTTATCATTCGCCTATAATTTCTATGAAGTTTTCACCATTTTTTATTTTGCTAGTTTTTGCAACGGAAAATGGAACATGGACAGAAGATCTAAGCACATGATTCTGTAGTGCGAGTTGGCATGATAAAACCAAGATAAACCCATTTCTGAATGACTTGCCCCATAATAATTGCATGCATAGCTAACAAAAGCTGAGGGGAGAACATTTTCTGCATTACTCCATCCGCTGAATCTGCCCATTTTGACAGGTCGGTCAGAGTACGGTCTCTAGGACTGGAGGGCGGAGAATATCTCAGTGGAGGGGCTATGACGGTGTTTTCACATTTCTCACAGTGCAGCTTGTGTGCTTGGTCCCACCTTCCTATTTGCCGCCCACGTATACCAGGCTAGCATGGCGAAAGAACAAGAAGTGGATATATGAGGGGCCTGGTACCATGTGTTTGCCCGTTTGCTAAACATCGAAACCTATTTTTCATTTTTAAACATTACAAAGATTAAAATGAGAAACTAGATATTCTCAGTCCCGCCTTGCTGAGTGAGACACGGCCTGCCCCGCTCATAGAGTCCTACACACCGGTCGGAGCACCAGTCGGAACTGGCTCGGCTTATGATTTTTACACGGCGGAGGTGGTGGCGGAGAAGACCGAGGCCGCGAAAAGAAGGAAAGGAAAATTTGTTGTAATTGCAGAGCGAAGCGGTGGCGGGGTGGCTGGGCTTGTCGTCGTCGGGGAGGATGCAATGCTTTGTAACGCGGCGGATAAATGACATGATGGCAACATCATGGCGCAGCAGTTTGCGGGCAGTGACGAAATGGAGTGTCCTAGGAGATCCGTCTAAAGCGACCTAACAATGGGAGTATCGGCGCCGCCGCATGTGTCTTGTCCACGTACCACTCACTATGCTTAAAGAAACGAAAGGAAAGGGAAAGTCGAGTTGATATTTAGATGTGTACAATCAAATACTCCCTCGGTTCTAAATTATAAGATGTTTTAGATATTTAGATGTGTACTCCCTTTGTATCATCATAGAGCTCTTTTATGGTGATTGGGACGGAACCACAGGTACCGTCCGGTTCCGTCGAGGATGTTTTTTTCGGACCGTTGATTATAAACTGATTTTTTCTAACCGTCGATTAAAACTAGATGAAGTCTATTTTTCTTTTATTTTATGTTTTACAGATTGGTACCGATCTGGGGTTACGTTGTTTGCTGTTTTTCTTGTGGGGAACAAATCCTATCAATCAGGTTGTATGCGGGGCGGGATGCGGCTGTCCGCCACACTCCGCTGGAAATAACACGGGACAAAACGGTAGCCCGCATGTGCCCGCCACAGCTTACAACGGGATAAGTGAAGAGTACGCCATAGTTTTTTGAGCTGCTGAAACACTAGATCGGGCTGCTTAATCTAGGCCAACATTCATGCGAGCAGAGCAGCCACTGGCCTCCAGCCCGTTCACGACAACCCAGCTGGAGGAGGCGTTAGGCGAGAAGGGATTTCAAGGTCTGGCGTTCACGACGGCCCCTCGGGTGGTCCCTCAGGCGGGCCACGTGGGCCCCCGCGCGGCTCTCGCGCCTTCGGCGCGGCGCGCTGCATGCCGGGCATGCTGCTACCGCTGACAGCAGGAGGGGCTCCCGGAGCAGGGCCGGGCGGCGACCTGGCGGGCCATCCGCACTCCAGGAGCGACGTCTGCTCCCTCCGCGTCCCAGCTGCCTCGAAGGAACAGGGGGCTCCGTTCTCTGCCGTCACGCCTGGCGGGATCGTGGGCGACCCCGACGTTCTTGTTGAGGCATGCGACGCCTACTTCCACCTCTTCGTGCGCGGTGACGACGGCGCCGGCTACTTCCGCGTCCCACGACGTTTGGCGTGCTCCGAGGTCCGTGGTCCGCGCGGTCTGGCCCATGTGAACCTCGCTTCCGGCGCGGTCGGCGTCATCTACAAAATCACAAAGGTTCGCGGCGCCGGGGCCGTCGTCTCCGTCGACGTCCTCGCGGACGCCGTCGTCTCCGACACGCCGCTGATGTGCAAGCCCCCCGTGACGGAGCCGCCTCATGTTTTCCTCGCCCCTGGGGGTGTCGAGGAGGAACGCCGAGTCACCCCGACGGACGCCTCCCGCGCGGCGATCGCGCGCGGCAAGCGGCCTGCTGCCGACCACGCTGTGCCCGTCCGCGCCAGTGCGCGCATCAGGGCGCAGATGCCGTCCTCCTACCACTCCACGCTTGATCGCGCCGTCGAGCTGAAGAAGGCGAAGATGGGTGCAGGTGGCGCTCCGTCTTCTGTTCCGCCGCCGCTGACTGCCCTGGAGATCAGGGGCATGGTCGCTGCGTGTCAGCTGCCGCGCGACGCTGCTCGTGATGTGGAGGAAGCTCTCACGGTGCCGGATGGTGCCGATGAGTGACGGACCGGCGCCCCTGCCCGCGGCTGGCCCTGCCCCTTTTTGCTTTGATCGTCGCCGAGCTGAGCAGTTCGTTTTCTGGCTCATTCCTCTGTGTCTCGATCGGGCCAGCTGTGTGTTCCCCCCGCGTAGCGTGTGTGTTGGTGCTTGCTCAATCCTTTTGCAGTACTTTATAGAGAGAGGAGCCGTGGTGCTGTCTGCTTGTAGATACAGACTAGGTGTGTGTCCGTGTGTGGCAGTCTGTTGCCCTGCTAGTTATCCATGAGTATAAGGGCCTACAAGAAACTACTTCTCTGCTCCTGGAACGCGCGCGGGCTGAACGACCACGACAAGTGCCTTGACGTAAAAAGAAACCTCTCCGCACAACCGCTCACCGTAATCTGCCTGCAAGAGACGAAGCTGCGCGGTCTCGATGCCTCCAAAGCCTCGTCTTTCCTCCCTCCGGGGTTCACAAGCTTTGTTGCAAAACCCTCGGAGGGCTCGTCCGGTGGCATTGTCACGGCGTGGAGGGATGCGGACATCCGTCACATCCGAGATGTGGTGGGCGAGTTCTCACTAACCTCGTTCTTTGAGTTTGCTGCAGATGGATTGGCGTTTGCCGTTACGAATGTATATGCTCCGTGCACCCCCCCCCCAGCGGGACTGCTTCCTTGCCGAGCTCCGCTCTCTCGCCCCGACCTGCGACCTGCCGTGGATGATCGTGGGCGACTTTAACCTTGTCCGTGGCCCCGCGGACAAGAACACTGCCTCCCTCGACACGGCGGCCGCGGACGCCTTCAACTCCTTCATCTACGACCTCGACCTCCAGGAGTTGCCCCTCCTTGATCGGATGTACACGTGGACGAATAACCGGGCGGTTCCCACACTTGTGCGTCTTGATCGCGCTCTCATCAACCCGCAGTGGGGCGGGGCTCTGTTCAACTCCACACTTCGCTCGTTGGTTCGGACCACCTCGGATCACGTGCCCCTGCTGGTCGAGGCCACTTCGCGCGCGCCAGCGTCCCATGTCTTCAGGTTTGAAAAATATTGGGCCCGGTCGTCGGAATACTGTGCCTTGATCAGTGATGTGTGGACCAGGCCGTGCAACCAGGTGGAAGGCGCGGCGAGGCGTCTGTCTCGCAAGCTCAAGTGGGCCCGCGCGGAGTCGAAAAAATGGGCTGGTGCCAGACTGAGGCCGAGCGACGTAGTTGCCAATTGCCGGGCCGTTATCTCCCTCCTCGATTTGGTGGAGGAACTCCGCGCCTTGACGACGGCGGAAGCTCTCCTCCGGGGGCATGTTCGGGAGCACCTCTCGTCGGAATGCAAGAAACTCGACGCGTACTGGAAGCAGCGGTATACTTTTCGCCTCTGTAAGCTTGGTGATGAGAACACGTCGTTCTTTCATGCGAATGCATCCGCTCGGCTCCGACGGAACCAGATTGTGACGCTGCACGAAGGGGGTCGTGCCCACTCCACCCATGGGGAGAAGGCGCGCATCCTGAGAGACTTCTATACCGGGCTACTAGGCACCGTCCACGATGTTGCTTGGGACCCGGGGCTGGCCTCCTTGCTCCCGCATGTACCTGGCCTAGCGGCAGTTGAGGTGCCCTTCACCGAGGACGAGCTGAAGAAGGCGGTCTTCTCTATGAGATCTAACAGTAGCCCGGGACCGGACGGTTTTGGCCCGGCTTTCTTTAAGATCTTCTGGGGGTTGATCAAAACGGATCTCATGGCTTTCTTGGATGAATTCTACAATGGCCGTGCTCACTTGGCTGGGGTGAACCAGGCCTATGTCGCGCTGATCCCGAAATCTGAGTTAGTCACGACGGCGGCGGGATTCCGGCCCATTTCCCTTCAGAACTGCGTCATGAAGGTGCTCACCCGGATACTCACCACGCGCCTCCAAAAATTTATTGAGCAGCTCGTTGGCTTCGAGCAGTCTGGGTTCATTGCAGGTCGGTGTATCTCCGATAACTACTTGTACGCAGCGGAGTTGCTCCAGTGTTGTCAGCTTCGCAAGACCCCCACAATCGCGTTGAAGCTGGACTTCAAGAAAGCCTTCGATTCTGTTGACTGGAGGTCCTTGGACGCGATTCTAGACGCGCGAGGATTTGGGGCCCTCTTCCGCTCATGGATCCGGGACATCTTGAGTACCGGCAAAGCTGCAGTGCTTCTGAATGGCGTCCCGGGGCGGTGGATTGAGTGCAAGAACGGACTGCGGCAGGGCGACCCTTTGTCGCCGTACCTGTTCCTGATTGTCGCCGGCCTCCTGCGCCAACGGGTCGCTGTGAGCTCAGCCGACGGCTCGCTGCTCCACCCCCTTGTGGATGACCTGCCGTGCCCTGTACTCCAGTACGCAGACGACACTCTGATCCTTGTCCGTGCCGACCCCCGCCAGCTCACCCTCCTCAGGGCCGCTCTTGATGCTTTCTCTGCAGCAACAGGGCTTACCATCAACTATCACAAGAGCACCTTCGTTCCGATCTGCGTTCCTCCCGACGAGGCGGTGTCGCTTGCTGCGATCCTTGGATGCCCTGTCTCTGTGTTCCCCCAAACTTATTTGGGTTTACCGCTGTCTGACCGCAAGCTTCCTGCGAGTGCGCTTGACTTCCTGGCGGATAAGATCACTGAGCGAATCCCCAGTTGGAAAGTGCGTACTTTGGATCCCGGCAGCCGGCTGACCTTGACGTCTGCCGTTCTGTCGGCCCTCCCGTCATTTGCTATGTCTGTGCTGCCGTTGCCCAAGAGCGCGGTAGTAAAGATGGACCGTCCGCGTCGCGCTATGTTCTGGAAAGCGTCCGCGTCCTGCTCTGGGGGTGACTGTCTGATATCCTGGGACACGGCGTGCCGTCTGAAATCTGAAGGAGGTCTCGGCATGATCGACCTTGGTGTTCAGAACACGTGCCTCCTCCTCAAGATTGTCCATAAGCTGCTGTCAGGTGCCAGCAACCCATGGACGGTGTGGGTGCGCCGGTGGTACCTCGGCAATGACGTCCCCCCTCCCTCGACTCCAACCTGGCGGTGCTTCAGCTCCCTCGTGCCTCTCCTTCGCCAGTTAACCTTAATGCGCGTAGGGGATGGCATGTCGACCTCCTTCTGGCATGATAACTGGACCTCTCTTGGCTCGCTGGCTGCAGCTCTCCCCGCCGCATACTCGCACTGCCTTGCCCGCGATGTTGCGGTGGATGCCGTGTTGAGTCGGGGAGCGAGCGCGCTGCGTATGCAGGCGCGCCTCTCCCCCGCCGCCGTGGCCGAGCTTGGAGTGGTCATGGACGCCCTCGCACGTTTTGTTCCCGGTGCCGCGTCGGACAGTAGGACGCTGATTGGTTCCGCCGCCGAGAGTTTCAAGACCCGAGACGTCTACCGCCTCCTTCGCTCGACCGGGTGCGGGCCACCGCTGAGCGACCTCAACTGGGAGAACTTCTGCCCAGTTAAGGTCAAGGTCTTCGTCTGGATTCTTCGTCATCGGCGAACAAGGACGCGCGCCCGGCTGCACCGGCTGGGTATCCTGGGGTCTCCTGACTGCCCGTTCTGCCCCGGGATCGCGGAGGACACGCGCCACCTGTTTGTTTTGTGCCCCAGGATGCAGGATGTTTGGGGTGTGTGCGCCCCCGCCGCCGCCACCGTCCCCCCCCCCTCCATCTACAACATGGTCGCCGCCTTCTCTGCTGAGCACCCCACCTGGCCCCTCCCCCTCCGCATGACTGCGGCTTCCTTGCTGCTCTGGATCGGCTGGAAGACCAGGAATCGTCGTGTGTTCGATGGCCTCGATACGACTGTTCCGGAGTTCTTTGATGCTGTCCGCAGCCACCTTCGCCTCTGGCTTGTCAGGGCGCCCCGCCGCCTTGATTGCGGGCCGCTCTTAGCGTGGTGTGCGTCGCTTCCCTCCTAAAATCTGTGTGTATCAAAAACCTGGCTGTCCCCCCCCCCCTCCCCGTTTCGGGACTTGCTTGTAAAAATCGCCTTTTTGGGTATTGAAATCTATAAAAATTTCAGGTGGGCTTTTCGCCCTCCGTTGCATGCTCAAAAAAAAAAAAAAAAAAGGTCTGGCATCCACAGGCGCTCCCATGGCGGAGCTGAGCTTGCGCAGCGGCGGCTCGCTGCAGCTCCGGCTCAATGGTGGTCTGGCACCTCGTACCCGGCCTAAGGTGCACTGGAAAAACGTGTTATCCAAAGGGCACAAGGGAGGTGCTCCACACTGTGGCCGGCGCAGACACCGTCCGGGGCGGCGTAGGCCTCGTGCTCAATGGCGCGTAATCGTTCTCGACGTCGCTCCTCGCAGGGTCCTAGTGGTCGGAGAAGAAACATCACTATCAAGGATCCCGGCAGCGGCAGGATAGTCCCAACGTGGAGATGCTAGTGCAGGGCGTGGCAATCGGCAGTCAGGGCACCTTGGCAACGCGGCTGGCAGCGCCTTCAGCTACTGCCTTGCTTCCCGTGGCGCTCACTCTGGCGTTGGGCCGCTCGTGCTCGGCCGGTCTGATGCTGTGCCGGTGGGCGCCGTGTGGCTGCCCCTGCTGCGCAACTCGCAGGCGCGGAGCTTCTACTACGTCGGCCTCACAGGGGCTTGGCGTGGGCGGTGAGCGGCTCCTGCTCCAAGCCAACCTCTTCGACCTCGGCGAGGACGGTGGTGGTGGCATGGTGATGGACACGGCATGGTCGTGGCGCGGCTCCCTCCTGACGCCTACCTACGCCGCGCTGCGCAACGCGTTCACGGACTGCGGGCTCCCACGCGCGCCAGGCTTGTCGCTGTTCGACGCGTGCTACGACCTAAGCGGGTACGCAAGCGTGCGCATGCCAACGGTGGTGCCCTAGTCAGGCGGTGACGACGTGTTCGGAATTATTGTCACAATTACCTCTTCGCTAGGCGATTAGGGTTTTCAACTTCGGCCGGCGATTGCGACGGCGGAAGGTCCTCTCCCCGGAATCGATCGCCCCCAACCTCTTCTCCTCTGCTTCCGCTCCGTTCGGGCTGACTACGGGGACGTCTAGCACGTCTACCCGGCCTTGACGGGGCAAGCGAGGGAGGCAGTTTCGGTGGGATCGCCTGGGTTGTTCTTTTGGAAACCCTAACAATGGCGACGAAAATCCCCAAGGAGGGAGGATCGTCCGAGACCAAAACTCCGGTGGATCTGCAAGAACTGCTGAAGAACCTAGTACTGAAGGATGAGGAGCTTGATAACGTGGTCTTGCCAAAGGAGGAATTCACGAACCTCCGAGAGGGAGCACGGTGGATGGCGGTGGTTAGGGTGCACACCACAAAACACTTTGGTAACCAGCCGTTTTTTCAGAAGATGGACGTGGCGTGGAGCTTTGCGAGGCAGTGGTCCATCCGCCCAGTGGAGGACAACCTCTTTGTTCTGCAAGTTTCATGCCTGGGGGATTGGAACCGAGTTATGCTGGAAGGGCCTTGGATCTTCAGGCAGATGGGAGTGTTGATAGAACCTTATGATGGTATTGCGGACCCTAAATCAGTACCTCTGAATCAGATTCATGCTTGGGTGCAGATAAGGGGAGTGCCACCCCTGTTCCGGAAGGAGGATCTAGTACGCGACATGGCTCACCGCATAGGGGTAGTCAACAGCGTGGATCTGTACGCTCTAGGTGCGAGCGGTACCAGCTTCGTGAGAGCGAGGATTAAACTCGATGTGCATAAACCCCTCACCAGGGTGGTTGGTTTACACCCAGAGGGATCAGAGAAGCTAGCCTTCCAGGTCCTCTATGAGAAGCTGCCGAAATTCTGTGATATGTGCGGACTTTTGGGACATGATGAGTTTGAGTGTGGCGACGGAGTGCATGACGGCACGCTCAAGCAGTACGGGCGATGGATGCTAGCACCCGTGGAAGATTGGCATCCGGCATCCACGGGAGCGAGAGCGAGGACTCAGCCTGGAGAAGGGGCACGAGGAGGAAGGAAAGGTCCCCGAGCTCGCGAGAACGGTGGCTCTCGGAAGCGTGCTCAAGAGGATTCACCGCTAAAAGCGGGAACTGGCAGTGGAGTGCTACAGCTCACCCATGCAGAGAAGGCGGAGAGCCACCCACCCGCAAGGAGAAGCCTAGACCGGAAGCTGGGAGAGGAGGGCAAGCTCACCGGTGCGTTGCCTCCTTCACCTGCAAAACCAGAGACGAAGAGGGCCAAGACTGGCGAGGAAGAAAAATCTGAGGCGGGCTCCGGTGTGGAGTACCGCCAGGTGCAATGAGTTGTATATGTTGGAACTGTCGCGGATTGGGAAACGACGCGACAGTTCGTGAGCTTCGCAATTTGATGAAGCGTTTCCACCCTACCGTGCTGTTTGTCGTGGAGACACAGATTCACAAGTCACGGGTTGAAGGACTAGCGAGAACGCTAGGGTTTGACAATTGTTTTGCTATTAGTGGTCAAGGACGTAGTGGAGGGATTGCTATGTACTGGAACAATGATATCGAAGTGGAGATTTTGCCGTATTCGCAGTATCACCTTGATGCTAGGATTACGGAGAGGAACAACGAGCCGTGGAGAATTACGTGTGTTTACGGGGAGGCCCAGGTATCCCAACGTTTTAAAACATGGGACATGTTAAAGCACATAAAATCATCCAACCCGCTACCATGGCTGTGCATCGGAGATTTTAACGAGGTACTTCATCAACACGAGCACGAAGGAGTTGCGGAGAGAAGCCTGGCACAGATAGAGGGCTTCAGAGAGACAGTAGATATATGTGAATTGGCATACCTCGGTTTTGAGGGAAGAAGATGGACTTTTGAGAAGCGTGTGACAGGGGGATCGTTCTGCCGCGTTCGCTTGGACAGGGCCTTAGCCACAGCGAGCTGGTCGCAGCGGTTTCCGCTCGCCACGGTGACGAACCTGACAGGGGCAGCGTCTGACCACGGACCAATTCTTCTCAGGTCGCAGGAGGCAGCGCGAGCGAGGAGGGCAACTGGAGATAAGATCTTCAGGTATGAGGTGATGTGGGAATCGCATAACGAGTTTAAACCCTTTCTCGATGATAAATGGAGGGAAGAGGGCAAAGCAACTACGATGAACGAGTTGAAACAGAAGTTACAAAGGACATCCAGCTCGCTAGCTTCATGGGGACGGGACACCTTTGGTAATGTACAGAGGGAAATTAGAAACCTAAATAACCGGTTGTCAGATATACGAGATGATCCGTTCAGACAGGGGCCGACGGAGGAAGAAGACTCGATCACGAATCGGCTGATCGATCTTTATCAGCGGGAGGAGGTGATGTGGAGGCAACGGGCTCGGGTCCAATGGTTGGCAGAAGGAGATAGAAATACTCGGTTTTTCCATCTCCGGGCAAGTCAAAGGAAGAAGAGGAATAAGATCACACGCTTAACCAAAGCGGATGGCACGATCACTGAGGAAGACAGTGAGATGGAGAGCATGACTAGGAGCTTCTATGAGAACCTGTACAGATCGGATGGGGTACAAAACATGGAAGAAGTGATCAACGTAATCCCCACTAAGGTTACGGCACAGATGAACGAGCAACTGCTGAAAACGTTAACGAGTAAAGAGGTGAAAGAAGCCCTGTTCCAGATGTTTCCGACTAAAGCACCGGGGCCCGATGGATTTCCCGCCCACTTCTTCCAAACTCATTGGGAGATTTGCGGCGAGGAAGTCACTTCGGCGGTCCTACGGGTGCTGAAAGGAGAAGATGACATGAGTGAGATCAATCAGACCTTTATTGTACTCATTCCGAAAGTGGCAAGTCCAGAGGAGTTAGGGAAATTCAGACCCATTAGCCTATGCAATGTGATATACAAGGTTGCCTCGAAGGTTCTAGCAAACAGGCTCAAGGTGTGTCTGCCGGAGATCATTGCTGAGGAACAGTCGGCCTTTGTACCGGGCCGTTTGATTACGGATAATATTATTACCGCCTACGAGTGCCTACACTTTATGAAGCGGAATAAAGCGAAGAGGCATCGCTTCTGCGCGCTAAAACTGGATATGCAGAAAGCGTACGACAGATTGGAGTGGACATACATCGAGGCAGTGATGGTGAAACTTGGTTTCCACCGGCTCTGGGTTCAGATGATCATGAGGTTAGTGAGCACGGTTTCATTCCGAGTGCTTTTTAATGGGAGAAAACTGCAGCAGTTCATCCCGTCGAGGGGAATCCGCCAGGGAGACCCAATATCTCCGTATCTCTTCTTGATTGCAGCAGAGGGCCTGTCGTGCCTTTTAAAACACCATTTATTATCATCCGAGCTCCAAGGAATAAAGGTGGCGTCGTCAGCTCCGGCGGTGAGCCATCTACTCTTTGCAGATGATAGCCTGTTGCTTTTCAAAGCGGATACGGAGAGTGCACACAGAGTCCAGAGTCTTCTGGAAATTTTTTGCATGGCCTCGGGCCAGAGAATTAACCGAGACAAGTCCTCTATATTTTTCAGTAAAGGATGTCCGGGATCGTTGAGAGAAAGTGTGAAGGTAGCTCTTGATGTCCACAGCGAGACGTTGAACGAAAAATACCTTGGCATGCCTTCAGATGTCGGGAGATCGAGCAATGAATCATTCAAGTACTTAAAAGATAGAATCTGGAGCAGGATACAAGGATGGCTGGAGAAACTCTTGTCGGCAGGAGGGAAGGATGTGATGATCAAATCGGTGGTCCAAGCAGTGCCTACTTACTCTATGGCCTGTTTTAAACTACCGAGAGGTTTATGTCAGAAGATCAACTCTATGGTGAGTAAGTTATGGTGGGGCAGTCGCGACGGTGAAAGGAAACCGTGCTGGGTTTCATGGAAGGAGATGTGCAAACCCAAAAATATGGGGGGTTTGGGATTCAGAGATGTAGAGCTGTTTAATTTGGCCTTGCTGGCACGGCAAGCGTGGCGCATGATACAACAGCCAGAAACTTTGAGTGCGCGGGTGCTCAAAGCTCGCTACTTTCCAGACAGGGACCTGCTGAGTTCGGAAGTAGGCCCTTCCCCGTCGCTAGTATGGAGATCAATCCATGAGGGGATCCAGGTTCTGAAGCAAGGTCTAATTCGGAGGATTGGAAGTGGTGATAACACGGATCCATGGAATGACAACTGGATACCACGAGATGGTCTATTGAGGCCCATAGCTTGCCTTGGCGAAAACCCCCCAAGGAGAGTCTCGGAGTTCATCGAACCAACTGGTTCGTCGTGGAGAGTCGAGAAGCTGCGGCAACATTTGTTGCCGATGGATGTGGAGATTATTGCTCAAATACCAATTGGCACGAAGAGGTGCGACGACTTCTGGGCTTGGCACTATGATCGGAGAGGGATGTTCTCGGTCAGATCGGCATACCATATGTTAGTGGCAACGAGGGAGAGAAGAGAGGCATGGCTGGACAACAGGTCATCGGTCTCTAATGTGGGCTCGGTCAGAGATGAATGGGCGCGCCTGTGGAAGACAAAGGTCCCATCCAAGATTCGAATCTTCCTCTGGCGACTAGCGAAACAATCTATACCGACTAATGACGTACGCCACCATCGAGGCATGGCGTCGGATGACAAATGCCAACTGTGCGGGGCTGCTGATTCTTGGCGGCACGCGCTAATGGAGTGCACGTACGCGAGGTGTGTCTGGGCACTCGCGGAGGAGGGCACCACTGAGCATCTGATGGCTACGAGAGAGGAAGATGCGCGGGCTTGGCTAGCGACCATGACAGCTTCGCTGCGAGCGGAGGACCAGACAAGGGTTTTTGTGACCCTATGGGCTATCTGGCATGCGAGGAGGAAGGCGCTCCACGAGCAGATTTTCCAAAGCCCCCTCTCGGTTCACGCATTCGTAGAACGCTTCGTGGCCGATCTGGGTCACGAGCAGTCGAGGGAGGAGGAACACCGAAGAACCGGGACACGACACAGCCCCCACGGGTGGATTCCGCCACCGAGAGGCACAATCAAGATCAATGTTGATGCTGGGGTGAGCAAGAATACGGGCTGCGGCACGGTAGCAGCAGTGGCAAGAGACGACAGGGGAAATTACGTGGGAGCTTCGTCCGAGGTTCTCGTCGGCAAGACGGAGGCGGAGACGCTTGAAGCACTTGCAGTGCGCGAGGGTTTGGCTCTAGCGAGGGACATTAACGCAAGGCGGGTTCTGCTGGCTAGCGATTGCCAGAACGTCATCAAGAGCATCGAACAGGGGACGATGGGATCTTACGCTCACATTGTCCGGGAGATCAAAGATGCGAAGGAGGATTTTGATGAGTTAGCCTTTGTTCACGAACGTAGATCTTCCAACCTGGAAGCTCACGGTTTAGCAAAGAGTAGTGTAAGCTTAGTTCACGGTCGCCACACGTGGCTGATCGAGCCCCCGGAGGGCATTTGTATCTTATTATCGCATGAGGAATAAAGGGGTCCGTAAGTCTCAAAAAAAAAAAAAAAAGTCAGGCGGTGACGACGCCACTGAGCTGAAGTTGCCGGCGAGGAACCTCCTGGTGGCAATGGATGATGACAGCGTGTACTGTCTACCGTTCGTGGTGTCGGCGTCAGGACTTTCCGTCGTTGACATAGATCGAAGCTTGATCATCGCAGATGGCAGTGGAAGATGCCAGTTGAGCGGGGCAGTGGGCAGTAAAAGATATTACTTGATCGGCCCGTTGATGCAGCCTGCAGGTGGACTGCGTCGTCGAGAAGAAAGCATTCGAGATATCAGACGAGGATTATGCGGGTCATGCAGTTAGGCGGAATGGTTGGTGGGCAGCACGGCGCGTACGTGCCGGATTAACTTAACTTTTGTACCTTGCAAAGTGTAACGCAAATTTGGATCGTGCAACAATTTTGGTACCGTCCCCACGCTTTTGGTACCGTCCCCACGATAATTTTAGTACCGTCCCCACGTTTTTGTTACCGTCCCCATAAAATCTTAGTTCCGTCCCCACGCTTTTGGTACCGTCCGGTTCCGTCAGTGGGGTTCCGTCTATTTTACGACCGTCAGATCGAGGTGGATGAACGGTTTATAAAAATGCCAACCACTCTAAAACTTGTATCATAATATAAGATGTTTTAGATTTTCCAACAAAAACAATAAACAGATGTATATAGACATATTTAAGTGTCAAGGTTTACTCATTTTGCTTTGTATTCAGTACATGCTGACATTTTTAAAACATATTATATTATGATACGGAGAGAGTGGTTTATTTGTCCTTGACATCATTTCATTGTTCAGTAGCTGGCTAGTTCCACTAGTAGAAACCCCCTTTCATTCTGAGTTAGAAACGGCATTAGACCCGGTTGCACCAAAAACCGGGACCAATGCTATGCTTGGACAAAACAGTGACAACCCCACTAGCATAAAATAATTTTATGGTTTCACGTTAGTTTTTTTTAGATGTTTCACTTTAGTTATTATTTATCATTTAAGTGTCATTTTGTCATCGCCGATATTAGAGGAGCTTGGTTTGAGGAGATGGCTTCTCAAGGTGTGCACCTGTGGTTGGCGATTCAGGGAGTGCCTCGGGAGGAGTCGAGGGAGGATGAGTTCTCTTGGCCAATGGCTGCTTCTAGGAAGTATTCTGCTTCCTCGACATATAAGGCACTATCATTGGGTCAGATCAAATTTCCACTTGCCAGTGGTGTTTGGAAGTGTTGGGCACCCGTGAAATGCAAACTGTTCATGTGGCTAGCAATCCAGCATAGACTTTGGACCACAGATAGGAGAGCGAGGCATGGTTTACAGGATCACCCAGATGTTTGCAAGATGTGCTCCCAGGAGTTAGAGTCGTCGGATCACATCTTGGCATCATGTGTGTACACGAGACAGGTATGGTTAAAATGCACTCAGAAGCTGAGACTACAGGTAACCACGCCCACGTCGTCGGATACCCTCGAAAACTGGTGGTTGGCGGTCCGAGAAAGATTCAGGGGCAAGCAGAGGAAAGCAATGGACACATTCATCACCCTCACAACATGGATGATCTGGAAGCAACGCAATGCAAGGGTCTTCGGCAATACCATGCAGATTTGTGATGAAGACACCCTCGTCTTTAGAATCTTGGAGGAGTTGAGGTGCTGGGATGAGCTGGAGTCACCCTTCGCGAGGAGTAGGCTAGGTGTTGCGTAGAGTGAGCTCGACAACTTGGTTGGGTGCAGCTAGTGTTGTCGTTATGTGTTGTCTGTAAAATCTCCCTTCTATAAAACTCAGGTATGCAATTGAATACCCTCGAATTTTTTTTTTGTCATCGCCGATCATTAGGATCTTTAGTAAATGATAGGAGATAGCTACATCCGAATTTCGTGTGTTTTTATCAAATTGATTTGTATCCTAAGCTAGTTAGCACCTCCCATGCGATCGTGGGGCAAACAGCCCCTATGCGACGTCTTTGAGGCGAATTGGGCGGACACCGACTTCGTTGGCTGAAATCTATCTTTTGCGACAATTTTTGATGCACAAATAGGCCAGCCCCTATGCGACGTCTTTGAGCCGGGCGGGAGCGTGGGGCCCAGACAACTTCGACGACGGTTAAACCGTTTTCCCCTTTCACATGCATCCTCCCTCTTCTTCTCCGGCTACGAAGCACGCAATGCTGGCCCCGGTTCACACAATAACAAATAACACGGGCATATAACCGAACTCAAACAGAGAGACAAGCAAACATAGTACATAATTAGAGTACTATTACAGACGGGTTGTTTTAACAGCGGCTCATCGGGGATAGACCTGCACGGGCACTATATCTTAGCTAATTACAAAGGGGGCATAGGAACCTCCATGGCTCATCCTCGTCCATCAACCGCAGCTCCGCCCTACCCCTACATCGATCCATCCAAAATTGGGCTCACCTGAGCTCAGTCGGAGTCGGTTGCGCCCCAGGGGATGTCAGCCTTGGATTCCTCGAAGGCTTGGCGGTACTGGTACTCGTACATCTTCGCCTTCATCTCCCGGTCGGCCTCGAGCTGCTTCTGCTCGTCCTTGGTACGCTCTATCAACTCGGTTGTGACCCAATCAAGGTCGACGTCGTCGACGAAGTCCCCTGGCAGAATCCCGCGCCCGGCGCGTGGTGCCGCGCCCTGTTGCTGCTCCTCCTCGGGGCCCTCCTCCTCCCTCTTCAACGGTGGCAATGTTGCATGTGCAATGGCGGAGCTCCCTTCTCCAGAGGACCTCCCCGTGACTCGCCGCCGCCGCCATCTGGCGGTCGTATTCCACAACTTCGCGACGGCCGTACGCAGGCGGCGCCTCCCTCCCCCACATCATGTACGCGCATGCATCGCGCTTCCGAGCGGCGTCGGAAGCAACCAGCTTAGCACGTAAGGGATCAGCTGGCGCCGACCGCTTCTGCCTTCTTCGCTCGTCGTCGGAGCCGTTTCCGCGGCCGGAATAGCTGTCGCGCGAGCACGAAGCTCCAGGCCTCATCCTCGTCGCACGTACGGGCTGGATGTCTATAGAAGGGGTTGGACTGCTGGGATTTGGTCGCTGGAGGCGAGATCTGGTGGACTGATAATAGCTAGGGTATGACATTTCTCCCGTGGATATATATGGGAGGGGAACGGGAGGCCGCCGTCTGGTCTCAAAGTTGAAAGGCGTACCGTTGTTTTTTTTCTAGGAGTGGTGCGGAACTGGGAGTGGCCAATGAGAGCGCAGAACTGGAAGTGGCGCGAATCGGTGGGTTTCCTTCCGATCCAACTGTTCACTAACCAGCGATAAACGTCTCTGAAGCAGGGGGTTCAGACGTGGTTTCCGGGGTTTAGGGTTAGAATGGGGTTTACGGTTTCAAATAGCTAGGGTTGAGCATAAGTAATTTAATAAAATCAAATAAATATGAAACTTTCGATCACTGTCTACGTATGCAATCCGTTGCTAAGAAAAAAAAATTAAAACTTGTTATATCCACGTTAAATGAAAAACATTCCCGCAATTCAAGCAATCGATGGAATGAGCTAGGGTTGCGACAACTAATTCACAAAAAATCAAAACAACATACAACCTGCGCACATGGTCTACTTATGCAACTAAGTTGTAATAAAATATATAAAACTTTTTATATCCACATTTCAATTGCAACATTCACACGTTCATCATATCGATGAAATGAGCTATGGTTAAATATAAGTAATTCAAACGAACATTCTCGTTTTACAGGACATAGTTATAAAAAAAACATTGATTTTGAGTCGATCAACGTTTTTGTGCAAAGTTTGAACAACATTCAAACGAGCACAAATAATTCAAAAACAAAATAACATAAAACCGACGCACGTAGTCATTTTACGTGACATCTTTATGAAAGAAAAATATAAACTTGGTATATGAGTATTTTCATGAGAAATCCTTCACACAAATGAGTTACCACGAACAAAGTTGCAGAGAGTTCAAGAAAGTGAGAGAGGGTTTGATATTTTGAAAATTGTATTTTTTAAAAAAATCACCAAACCTTGATTTTGGTTTGACTTAGAATGCCCCAGGCATAGTTTTTCATTTTGTTATTTAAATTTTTTTTAAATGTTGGTCAAACTTGGGTTTAACCGATTTGAAATAATCATAAAATATTAAAAAAAAGTCTTCAAAAAAATGTAAATCCAGTACACATGGTCTTAGTTTGTCATGTACTAACTTCTCCAACTGATAAATAAGGTCTACATATATATTAAACAAGAAATGTTTCAATATGGTGTGAAATCTCACACTAAAAACTGTGAACTCTCATGTGTTAAGAGAGGCAATTTATGTTTTGAGAAATGTCTCCATATTGATGCAAGTACACTATATTAGTGCAATATATTTTAACCCTAGAGTTTGACATCATTTGGAGCATGTCGAAAAAATGATACGATTAGAAATGAGGTTGTTGTGGCTACCTTTTGGGCTCTTTTGTGGCTCATTTTGGTGCATATTGATGTATTTTGATGCAATGCTTGAAATCTCACACCTTTGGCTATACCATATTGATGTATTTTAATGCATGCTTAATATGATGTAAATTTGAATTTTTTGTTCAAACTTGAATTCAAAAAATCAAAAGAAAACAAATAATTTGCATGCAATACTAATAGGCAAAGGGACCATCCAACTTTTGCTACTAGGCTATGCCTCTGTTTGCAGAAAATCTACCACCATTACGAGGTAATAGTTACAAATGTACCACCACTAGAACAGTAGCAACACTAGCAATATTTACATTTTGGTAAGTGTAATTAAAGAATTAAATCATTTTGTCTATATATGATATATTTTTACAAGGCACTACATGGTTGACAATGTTTCAAATTATTTGCAATCGGACGGCGTGTGAATCCCACAATTGGCCTGTCCAGAGCGCGCCCCAAGATGTTCGACAATATGAATGCCACCATCTGACAGCGTGCAAATGCCCCAAGCAGCACACTAATAATGCATAGGAACACAAGAGTTTACATATCCACGGCGTGCGAATGCCACTGAAGTGCGCCAACGGCACGTCCAGAGCACGCCCCCAAGGTATTCGACATAGTGATCGCATGGCCATTCCGCACAAGTATTCACACACGGGCACACCTCCAACACACGCTCCCAGTGTTGGGAAAACACTGTCTGAAAGAGTTTCAAACACCTAAAAAAAAATTCACGAGACTTTGCTATCTACAAAATGCAGTTCGATCTTCCAGCGTCCATCTTCCCCTATGACGGGCATGACTGTGTATCTGATTCTTCTACCTCGATTTCATCTCGCGGATAATTTCTGAGCACACAATCTGTCCTCCCACTGGTAGAAAATAGGGCTATAGTCCCGGTTCGCCAGGGCCTGTAGTCCCGACCCAGCAACCGGGACTAGCAATGCGCGACTAAAGACCCCGCCTATAGTCCCGCCATTTACGGACCGGGACTAAAGGCCCGTCCACGTGGGCGCCAGGGATCCGTCGCGGTGGAGACCCTTTAGTCCCGGTTCTTGTGGCCAACCGGGACTGAAAACCTGCGCAGGTTTAGGGTTTTAGGCCCCCTAAACCTGGTTCCTTTTTAATTTGTTTTGTTTTATTTCTTTTATATTTTATTTTGTGTTTTATTTTAATTTTGATGAAGTTTCAGTACACATATATATATATATATTTTACGATACTATATACATGCATATATATATATGAAATTTCAAACAAGGAGAATTCAATAGGAATATATAATATATATTCAATATCGGGTGACCATATATACAACCTCGAACAAGTTTCTATATTACACAATTAAGATGGATGACCATACACAAATTCGAACAATTAAGATAGCTTATGCGTATAATAGTCATCGTCGGTGGACGCATGGTACTCTCCTTCCTTATCGATGACATGCCTAAGGAAAAATCCTGCTATTTCCTCTTGAATTGGTCGGAAGCGAGCTTCTGGAGTAAGCGCCCTCCGCAAGTTATTGAGACCCCTCCGCGTGGCCTCGTCCTTCTTCCTCTCAGAGATTTCTTTCCGTATGTTCTCATAGACATAGTATCCACATAGACCGGTCCCCGGTGGCTGCTTATCCACTCCTTTGACCACATTTTTAAATTTTAGCTTATTTTTGAATCCACCGACATGTCCAAGTGAGAACTGTCTCCAAACTCTACATTGCAAATAAAATTAAATGAACAAGGGAGTTATTAGCTTAGGAAATGAACAAAAGAGACCGATCGATATAGAGCGCAAATGATTGAAAAATAATTAACTTTGCATCATTTTTCTCATGTTGATCCAAAGATCTGTATTTGAATTCATAGAGTCAAAGATCAAAACTATGAAGTCCTGAAGATCAATTTTTAGCAGAATCCAGTGGAACCTGCGGACACGTTAGATGCACAGTCATGCATAACTTATCCATTAGACATACCATGCATGGAGTAAACAAAAGAGAATGGGAACATGAGAGAAACACTCACCCAAAAAGGTAAGGAAATAGAATATATCTTTTGGATTCATGCTTTTTAAAAAATTTGGACAAGTCTTTCTCCACTTCTTTGGCGTGACGCTCTAACATAGTTCCATTAATGATTTGTGGGTCAATGAACCCAACATCATGGATGAGTCTTATTTTGCATTCCCAAATCTTCAATCTGCATAATAGCGTACGCAACAATATAGTTAGGACAATATATATATATATATGTATATATATATATATATATATATATATATATATATATATATATATATATATATATACTGTAGGCAATGAAGAACGAGATGACGTAGAAATAAATCACTTACAGAACGTAGCAACTCATGATAGATTTGTCGAGCTCACGCAGATTGAACAGCTGGAACAATTCACTCATCTCAACTGTTACAGAGTACTTTTTAGTGTGATGCTCCTCTGTATAATCCACATACACAAATTCTTTGTCGGTCCATGTTATGAAATGTTTGTACCAACGTAGCAGAGCTTGCATTAGTGGTGGTAGATCCTTTTCCTTCGCAGGCTCGACGAGAGGCCCTTTCTTCTCATATTGTAATCCTACCTCAGCCACTGGCGCATCGTCTAGGCCTAAAAAGAGACGAAGAGATATACCGGCCTCGGACGCATTTTGCATGGCAGTAGGTACAGTCAATCCCATTTCTGCCACAGCATTTATGACCTCGGGGTCCTGTGCCGGAGCGGCTTTCACTATGAGCGGGGGGATCGATTTTTTACTCTGCATCCCGAGCTGGGCAACTTGTTTCCCGCTTTTTTTCATTTTTCCTTTTTCCTTTCTCCTCCTCCACTATTTTTGCTTTCTCTTTCTCCTCCTCCAATATTCCTGCTTGCTTACGAAGTTCATTATCATAGTCTTTAGGCAAATTCTTCTCGGCTTGGGACGGTGTCGACAAAAAACCCGTAGCCCAATAGTCTACAATCGGAGGGAATACTTCCTTGGGCTCAGGCTCCTTTAGCGTCTTCAGTCGGCCAATCCATTTGTCAACGTCAGCCTTCACGGCCAATTTGGTTTCAGCATCACTAAGTTCCCAAGGCCTTGGGGGGAGAGGCTTCAGTGATGGCTCCGGTACCCGTGTGGTCTTAGCTACATAAGGCTCCGGGTTAATAGACCAAGAGCAGGTTCCCTTGCTGTCCGCCTGCCTCTGTTTCTTCGCTGGAGGAGGAATGGAGGGCGACGTCTGCTTATCCTCCGGAGGAGGAATGGGGGGCGACGTCTGCTTTTCCTCCGGAGGAGGAATGGGGGGAGACGGCTGCTTTTCCTCCGGAGGAGGAATGGGGGGAGACGACTGCTTTTCCTCCGGAGGAGGAATCGTGGGCGACGGCTGCTTAACCGCCGGAGGAGGAATCGTGGGCGACGGCATCTTACCCGCCGGAGACGGCGTCGAATGGCGTGAAGGAGGCGTAGGTGAACCAGCACCACCACCACCACCACCACCAGCACCTGCACCATCGGAGGGGAGTGGACTTGTTAGCCTTGGCGTCTCGCCTGGAAACACTATGTACTTCTTTTTCCATAGAATGAACTGGCGCTTCACATCTCCAAGTCTTCTCTCCCCTTCGGGTGTAGCTATGTCAATCTCCAGGTCCTCAAACGCTTGGACTATGTCTTCCACCGTGACTCGAGCATAGCCATATGGAATGGGGTTGTTGTGATGGAGTGCTCCAGGTGTATATGGTAAAGCACTGCCGGTAGCTACCTTCATGGAAATGTTCCCCACGGGATAATGCAGATCACATTCTTTCATCTCCTTTACATCATCCACGGGCTAGTGAGGCTCCGGTGCACGACTCTCGATCATCGGTGCATTAGCACCTGCAGTAGGGGCCTCCGTGGAAGCCACGCTGCTTCTCCGCTGATGCTGGCTTCCGAGATCCGCTGCATGTTCTTCATGCGGCCCTGCAGCCGCCGCTTTTTCTTTCTCAAGTATTCCCGCCACGATCTTCTTCAACTCATTAAATTCCGCTGCAAGATTCGACAGTTGATCTGCAGCCCGGTCCGTACCTCTCTTACGGCTTCTGTAACAGTACGGGTCACCCTCCTGGGAAAACCCTACTTTCCACGGCAATCTGCCTTTGCCTCGTACATGTCCTCCGTGTTCAGGATTCCCGAGGGCATGGGTCAGTTGGTCTCTCTCTCTGTTGAACGTGATCACGCCCTGTTGAGCTGAGGTCATTGCGTCAACAAGGTCTTTTGTGGGAGCAAACTTTTTCTGCCGGTGAACACACTCCCCTGTCTCCGGGTCTAGCGATCCTCCATGCCCGTACCACCACATTTTGGCTCTTTCGTCCCATCCCTCTGTACCTAGACGGATTCCTCTTGCCCTCAGGCCGTCCTCCATTGCCTGCCACTTAGGCGCCGAAACGCGGTATCCTCCTGGCCCCATAACATGATGGTATTGTTTCTTTTCCGCATTAGCCTTATTTTTTGCCGACATTTCCTTGAAATGCTCCGATTTATGTTGCGTCACAAATTCTGTCCAATCATCTCTCAGTTTCTCATGTTGTCCAGTGAAAATCGGAGTCTTGCCCTTGCTGACATATTCACGGAACAATTTTTTCTTGAAGTTCCGGAATGCTTCGGCCATCTTCTGAAAAGCGAACTCTTTGACTATCCTCCTCCTCTCACGTCCACCCGGAACGTCCTGACCGAATTCATCTTTTTTGTTGTATTCCGGAGGTAGAATGAAATGTGCAATAAGCTTTCTAAACATAATCTTTTTCGTTCTCTTGTCAACATAAGTGAAACCAACACGTGCTTTCTTTGGCTCCTTCCATTCCTGGACGGTGATCGGGACGGTGTCTCTAACAATGACTCCGCATTGGTTGATAAACTTTGTGGTGTGCTGTAGGGGCTTGCCGATTTCACTAACTGATTCGATGGTATATGTTTGTCCATCTTTCATCGACTTGGATTTGCCACGCTTTGTCATACTAGATCCGGCCGAGGGCTAAAATAAGAAAGAGAGTCGCGCGCGTTAGTGCATATGTATTCACATTTCAGTAAGTTTGTATCACGAGAGTCCCAATGTATATATATATATATATACCTCGCCGGAGGTGGTTGTTCTTTGCAATTGGAGATCGTCGTTTGTCGACGGTTGACCTCCGTCATCAATGTCCATTCCTTCAGCTCCTTGATCATCGACAATGTCCGTTCCTTCACCTGTTTCATCATCGACAATGTCCGTTCCTCCACGTTCTTGATCATCAAGGTTCAGATAAGAAGAGACTACATCGTCTTGTTGCTCATCTTCTGGGCCCGGCACATAATGGGTCTGGTTGGCTATCATGCCGTATATAATACCTTCAGCCTCCTGTTCTGTATACGGCAAGGCTCCATTGTCTGCCATATGTCACTCCTGCAGACATGGATATAGTAAAAATTAATTAAGTATATAGGAGACTTAGCAAATATTACACCCTCTATCTCAAATTGTCCGCCATATGTCACTCCGATGGAAGAACGATGACCACCGGAGGGGGAAAACCATACTTTAGAGGTGTGTCCAAGATTAGTTTCTCAAATGACTTGGAGAACCCCATAGCTACGTTGTATTTGCTTTTCTGGTCATTTTGGTATATTACACTTAATATTCTGAATTTATTGAATTAAAACTTATTTTCATTATTTTTTTGACTTAGGAATATTTAGGGTTAGTAGAATTAGCAAATATTAGTACAAATATATTTTTAGGGTTAGTAGACTTAGGGTTAGCACTTTGCACAAAAAGAGTGCAGCCCAACTTTTGACTTAGGAATTTTTTTGACTTAGGATTTATTTTAACTTAGTAGGAAATTTTTTGACTTAGGAATTTTTTTGATTTAGGATTTATTTTAACTTTGCAAAAAAATAGTGCAGCCCAATTTTTTTTTTTTTTTTTTTGAGAATCCGAGTGCAGCCCAAGAGCGTTTTTTTTTCTCTCCCGCAGGCCGTGACGTCAGCGTCTCTGTTTCCTCCTCCTCCGGCGAGGGCCACGGCGCCACTCTCCTCTCTCCCCCGCGAGCACGGCCACTGCCACGGCCACGCACCACGGCACGGGCACGGCCACGGGCACGGCCACGACCACGGCCACGGGCACGGCCACGGCCACGGCCACGCACGACGGCACGGCCACGTACGGCCACGGGCACGGCCACGGCCACGACCACGGCCACGACCACGGCACAGCCACGGCACGGGCATGGCCAAGCACGCACGCACGGGCACGGCCAAGCACGCACGCACGGGCACGGCCAAACCCTAAACAGATCCTCCGGCGGGGGCCACGGCCGTCGTCGTCGTTTAATTCCGATCGTCGTGCACGGTCCTCCAGAGATCCTCAAGAACGCACGGGCGGGCACCTACCGGAGACAGAATCGGCGAGGGCGGCGGGCAGCAACCGGAGACGGAATCGGTGGGGGCGTCGGGCAGCAACCGGAGACGGAATCGGCGAGGGCGGCGCGGAGAAGACGAGATGTGTTTGGGAATTTTTGGGGGCAGAGAATATATAGGGGCAGCCTTTAGTCCCGGTTGGGGACACCAACCGCGACTAAAGGCCCCCTCGCGGACCTTTAGTCCCGATTGGTGTCCCCAACCGGGACTAAAGGGGTATTTTTTCGCGGCGTTTTCGTTCCCGCGCGGAAAAAGCCTTTAGTCCCGGTTCGTGACAGTCACCGCGACTAAAGGTGGTTTTTCAAATACTTTTCCTTTTTCCAATCTTAAAGTACAAATAATATATCAGAAAATTTTGAAAAATAAAACTAATTCTTTTTAAAATCTTAAAAATACAAATAATATATCAGAAAATTCAGAAAAATAAAACTAATCATAAAGATTCACACACATCTTGAATATATATATAGATAAAAAAGGCAGTACATAATGGCTAGAGTGGATCTAAACCTAAACGGAGAGCATAGATGCATGATCTGATATCTGCTAGTCATACTCCTGCCTAGGCCTATAGTACATGTACTCGTAGTCGTCGTAGTCGCCGCCGCCGTCGTCGTCACTATCGTCTGACGGTGCTCTGCACTCCCTCGGAGGATCACGACTCCAGGACTGGGCCTGAGGGTAGCGCAGGCGGGGGATATCGCCGGCCCTGATGTAGTCCATGACGCTCTGTAGAGTCCGGCCGGACCACCATAGCCGACGACCGGCCTCGTGAAAGTTCCCAGGAGGCAGGCCGTCCTCCTCATACCTGGCGAGCGCCCTCTCACGCCGATTGATGAAGAAGGCATCCCAAGTATGCTGGTTATCGTGATGCCAACTGGGATTCCTCCGCTGCTCCGGCGTGAGCTCGTGATAGTAGTGGTTCGTGATGGCCGCCCGACGCGCCACACCTTCAGGAAGAGGAGGGACCGGCACTCCTCCGGCGCTCAGCATCCAACCGGCGGGAACGTTGTAGCCGCACGGGCAGGGGTAGTTCGAGGCGGAAAGTGCCTCCGCCTGGATGAATGTTAGAGTGGGTACGGTAGAAGCCATGAGAGAGAGTGGTGAGTTTGTATGTGTTTATGCCAATGGTGTGGCAATGCATATATACATATATATAGCGAGAAGAAAACATCCCTTTAGTCCCGGTTGGGGACACCAACCGGGACTAAATGGGTTAGGGTTTCGTTTGGACCAATCAGATAGTATCACACAGATCGTGTGTTTCTTTAAAGCGCTTGTGAGTCGTTGGATCCGGGGTGTGTTTCTTTCGAGCTGTTGTGAGCCGTTCGATCAGGGCTACGGTGTGTTTCTTTCGAGCTGTTGTGAGCCGTTGGATGAGGTGGTTTCTTAACCGTTGGATCAAAACCCTAGCACAACACTTTGTGAGCCAGAGGACCCTATATATAGCCCACCTTCATACACCGGTCAGTTCATCGAGCAAATACAAAACATCCGGATTCACCATCATACGTCCTGCCGTGCATTTGGTATGCATATTGCACCCAGTAGCCACGGTGGGGCTGTATGATGGCGATACCGATTGTTTTGTTCTACATCCCCCTTTAAGGTTTGATACATCATATATTCAGTTTATCGAGCAAGTACAAAACATCCGGATTCGCCATCATACGTCCTACCGTGCATTTGGTATGCATATTGCACCGAGTAGCCACGGTAGGGCTGTATGATGGTGATACCGATTGTTTTGTTCTACACCCCCCCCTTTAACACATCCATCCATGCTATGGGTCAGTGTATAGTAATGTGCAACTATTTGCTTGGTTCTGTTAGGGTGGCGCGTGGCGCGGGAGTTGCGACGCGTGGCGCGGGAGTTGTGACGTGTGGCCAGGAGGGCGCGGTATAAACTGTCGCGCCTCGAGCGCGTCTTCTCCTGTCCACGCACCGTCTCGCTTCCACCATGCCTCCGAGGAGGAACAGCACCACCGGCTTTCGCGGCGTCCGAGCACGGCAGAACGGAATGTTCAGCGCAGATATCCGCTGGGGGGACGATCGCATCCCCCTCGGCTCCTTTGCGACGGCGGCGGAGGCCGCCCGCGCCTGGGACGCGGCGTCCTGGCGCCTCAACCGCCCGCGTTCGCTGATGAACTTCAACGACTGCCACACCGTCTGGGAAGCGGAGGCAAGGGCGCCGAAGCCGCAGATCGTCACTGCCGCCGACCACCTCCACCTCCGTCACCGCGCGTTTCAGGGCCTAGTCGACGCCAGGGAAGAACGCGTCGTCCGCGAGTATTACCGGAACAACCCGGGGGAGGAGAGCGCCGACGAGGAGCTCTGGCAGACCCGCGCGGCTGAGCGGGCGGAGCGCCGCCTCGAACGCCACCTCGCGTTAGATGCCGCTCGGGAGGCGAGGACGAGGGCGCTGCAAGAGCTTCGTCGGGCCGACCGCGCCGGCGAAGTCTGGGCCTCCGACGATCCGAGGTGGGGGCCTATCTCGGACATACCATCATGCACCTCCGACGACGACGAGGAGGTCACCGACGAGTTCGCCGACGTCGATGACCCGGAGGAGGTCACCGACGAGTTCCCCGACGACGACGACGAGGAGTAGTGTTCGTATGTTCTCTCTTTTCAATAAAAGAATTTGTATTCCGCAAGGTTCGTATGTTCGTATGTTTTCTGTTTTTAATAAAAGTTATGAAATCAGATATTTTATCTCACAAAGTTTTGAGGCATTTAAGTAACTTTCTGTTTTCCATGCTTTCCACTCGTTTTCTCAAATATTTTGCAAAGGAGTTAGTCTTAAACACATCAGAGATAATATAATTCACATGATCCATTCAAAAAAGTTTGGTACACAATAAATTATTACACATCAGTTCTTCCCTTGTGTCCCTGCTTTCTTACGATCTGGCCGTATCCATGGAGCATCCTCATCATTTAACTTAATGCTTGGGTCAGTGTTGACTTTGAAGGGCGGAATTTCACCAAACATATTATAATCTTCTGACATGTCTGTCTTGTCCTCCACTCCCACGATGTTTCTTTTCCCTGAAAGAACGATGTGGCGCTTTGGATCATCACATGATGTACTGATCGTTTTATTATCTTTCCGTTTCCTCGGTTTGATACTCATGTCCTTCAAATAGAAAACCTGAGCGACATCTTTGGCTAGGACGAATGGTTCGTCAAGGTAACCAAGATTGTCGAAATCCACCATTGTCATTCCGTATTGCTCGTCCACCTTTACCCCACCTCCTGTTAGCTTGAACCATTTGCACCGGAACAAAGGGACCTTAAAGGAGGGTCCATAGTCAAGTTCCCATATCTCCTCTATGTAACCATAATATGTGACCTTTTGCCCAATCTCGGTTGCTGCATCAAAGCGGACACCACTGTTTTGGTTGGTGCTCTTTTTATCTTGGGAGATCGTGTAAAATGTATTCCCATTAATCTCGTACCCTTGGAAAGTCGTTATAGTCGAAGATGGTGTCTTGGCCAACATGTACAGCTGATCTCCAACATCATTGTCATTCATTAAATGTTTTCGCAACCAACTGCCGAAAGTCTCCATGTGGGCCTTTCTAATCCATGATTCAGGCTTTCCCGGGTTGTTCGAGCGTAAAATATTCTTGTGTTGCTCGAAGTACGGAGCCACCAAGCTCGAATTTTGCAGAACTATGTAGTGTGCTTCAGTCATAGAATGACCGTCCATACATATCGTTGATTTCCTTCCGATCGTGCCTCTTCCACTTAGTCTCCCCTCGTGCCGCGATTGAGGAATACCAATCGGCTTAAGGTCAGGAACATAGTCAATGCAGAACTCAATTACCTCCTCATTTCCATAGCCCTTTACGATGCTTCCTTCTGGCCTAGCACGGTTACGAACATATTTCTTTAATACTCCCATAAACCTCTCGAAGGGGAACATATTGTGTAGAAATACAGGACCGAGAATGGAAATCTCTTCGACTAGGTGGACCAGGAGGTGCGTCATAATATTGAAGAAGGATGGTGGAAACAACAACTCGAAACTGACAAGACATTGGACCACATCGTTCTGTAACCGTGGTAGATCTTCTGGACTGATTACCTTCTGAGAGACTGCATTGAGGAATGCACACAGCTTCACAATGGCTACTCGAACATTTTCCTGTAGGAGGCCCCTCAAAGCAATCGGAAGCAATTGCGTCATAATCACGTGGCAGTCGTGAGACTTCAGGTTTTGGAACTTTTTGTCCGCCATGTTTATTATTCCCTTTATATTCGACGAGAAGCCAGACGGGACCTTCATACTGCTCAGGCATTCAAAAAAAATGACCTTCTCTTCTTTCGTAAGAGCATAGCTGGCACGACCTTGAAACCATTCCGGATGCCGGTCATCTGGGTCTTTCAAAAGTTGCTGATCCCGCCGTGCTTCCTTTGTATCCTTTGTCTTCCCATACACGCCCAAGAAGCTTAGCAGGTTCACGCAAACATTCTTCGTAACATGCATCACGTCGATTGCAGAGCGGACATCTAGGACTTTCCAATACTGTAGCTCCCAAAATATCGATTTCTTTTTCCACATGGGTACGTGCCCGTCAACTCCCTGCGGAACTGATTGTCCGCCAGGTCGACCCTTTCCAAAGATGACACTCAAATCCTTGACCATATCAAATATCTCAGCTCCAGTACGTTCCGCAGGCTTCGGCCGGTGATCTGCCTTGCCATTGAAATGCTTGCCTTTCTTTCTTACGTTATGATTTCGGGGAAGAAATCGACGATGACCCAGGTACACGTTCTTCCTACAATTATCCAAAAATACACTTTCAGTCTCATGTAAGCAGTGCGTGCATGCTTTGTATCCCTTATTTGACTGTCCCTAAAGGTTACTGAGAGCAGGCCAATCGTTGATGGTTACAAAAAGCAACGCTCGTAGGTTAAATTCCTCTTCTTTGTGCTCATCCCACACAGGTACACCAGGTCTGCCCCACAATTGTAAAAGTTCATCAACTAATGGCCTTAGGTACACATCGATGTCGTTGCCGGGTTGCTTCGGACCTTGGATGAGCACTGGCATCATAATGAACTTCCGCTTCATGCACAACCAAGGAGAAAGGTTGTGGATGCATAGAGTCACGGGCCAGGTGCTATGGCTGGAGCTCTGCTCGCCAAAAGGATTCATGCCATCAGTACTTAGACCAAATCTTATGTTCCTTGCGTCAGCTGCAAAATCTTTGAACTCTCTGTCGATCTTTCTCCATTGCGTTCCATCAGCGGGGTGTCTCAACTCCCCGTCGGACTTACGGTCCTCTTTGTGCCATCGCAACAACTTGGCATGCTCTTTGTTCATGAACGGGCGTTTCAGCCGAGGTATTATAGGAGCATACCACATCACCTTGGCGGGAACCCTCTTCCTGGGTTTCTCGCCCTCAACATCGTCACCAGGGTCATCGCCTCTGATCTTATAACGCAATGCAGTGCATACAGGGCATTCATTCAAATCCTCGGATGCACCGCGGTAGAGGACGCAGTCGTTAATGCATGCATGTATCTTCAGAATCTCTAAACCTAGAGGGCACACAACCTTCTTTGCTTCATACGTACTGGCGGGCAACTCGTTATTCTTCGGAAACATATTCTTCAACATTTTCATCAAATTTTCAAATGATGAGTCAGCTACACCTTCCCGTGCCTTCCATTTCAGCAAATCCAGTGTGCAGCCCAGCTTTTTCAGACTATTGTCGCATCCTGGGTACAGCGACTTCGTGTGATCCTCTAACATGCGATCCAAATTCTCCCTCTCCTTGTCAGTTTCGCAGCGTCTCCGTGCATCAGCAATGGTCCGACCAAGATCATCAGCGGGCTCATCATGTGCCTCTTCTTCACCTTCACCAAACCCTTCCCCACCTTCAGCATCATCCTCCATGAAGGTATCACCGAAAGCGTCATGATAGTTGAAATCGATATCATCCTCTTCTTCATCTTCTTCCATTCTAACCCCTCTTTCTCCATGCTTGGTCCAACAATTATAGCTTGGCATGAAACCGTGCCGAAGCAGGTGCATGTGAACGACTCTTGAGGAGGAGTGACCCTTCTCATTCTTACATTCAGCACATGGACAGATAATAAAACCTCGCTGCTTCTTCGCATTTGCCACTACGAGGAAATCTTTCAAACCCGTAGTAAACTCGCCGGAGAGTCGGTTACTGTACATCCATTGCCGATTCATCTGCATTATTATTATATAAAGTATATAATTAACCATCATGCATTTGTTAAACTAACTAGCTGGAAATAATACAAATCATGAAAGGGTTCAAGTTGCTAACCGCGACCGCGGAGGTAAAATAAATGAAAACGCTCAAGTGCGGCTCGGACACTTAATATCACGTGTGTTTCATGCTATCGGGCATTTCATCGAACACCTAGTGTGCATAGTAGGAACCAAAAGCATACCCACCACCCCTTGTGAATGTTGTGAGAGCAGAAGTGACACCAAATGTGGCTAAGTGCAGCGAGCTGAGTTCTATATATAGGGATGGGCCTTTAGTCCCGGTTCACCTAGACAACCGCGGTAAAGGCCGTGGGGCCAGACAGATGACATATTAGCCCCGGTTGGTATGGACAACCGGGACTAAAGCCCCTCCCCTCCGACAGCTGTGGACCGAGCGCGCTGGGCCCAGACTATTGGTCGCGGGTCTCGTCCTGAACCGCGACTAAAGACCCCTATGGTCGCGGGCCGATTATTTTGGGGACTAATGGGGGCGTACCGAAGGCCTATTTTCTACCAGTGTCCGTCAGCCCGGCAACTGGATTGAAATTCTGTATGCTCAATGCTACATAGAAGTCCAGGCTTGGGGTTGAGGGTTCTCATATCGTGCATGATGAGCTCCGTTCCAGAGAAACAAAGACGAGAGGGGCGCCAGGACAGGGGGAACTGGAGTGAAAAACCCTTGGGCATCGAGGCAAACCTCTGTCTCGTCATCGGCGGCGAACGAAGGCCGACTGAAAAACCCTTGCGGCCATAACGCAGCCATGCCTGCTTCAACACCTTCTTGACAGAAATCCGGTATCGCTTTATCGCCGATGCGCGAGTCAAGAATCCGTCTGTCGGTCGCCTCTGCGATCGTGTACCCGCACCACCCCATCCTCCAGCCTACCTCGACGCCCGTACCTGCGATTGCGACCGCATGCCCTGCGTCGCCGCCCGCATACTCAACTCCGATTGCCTTCTATCGACTCGCCCGCTCCATTGCCACCGCTCGAATCGCCCGTCGCCAGTATAATTTATTCCAGCCCGGAGAAACAGAGGGAATCTGGAGTGAGGGGGCAGTGAGGTGTCAGCACGAATCCACAAACTGTGACCGACACGTGGCAGAGCTGGTTCCCCCACGAACAGAGGCAAGTGTCGATGACATAATGGTCCCACTGGTGATAAATTACTACATGTAATGGACAAATCGTGTGTTCCGCGTGGGGAACATGATCTGATGGCCATGTCGCCGCAGAGTAATTATTTCTCGAAAAGATGCCGCACGTGAGCTATTATAACCAACGACGTCGACGTATGTCCAATTCCCGAGAAAAACATCGCACCTCTATTTTCCCACGATCGTGCTGCTCAAAGACAAAATATAACTAGAGCAGCACACGGATGGCTGGACAAGGAGAGACAATATCGATCATGTCATTTACACCGCCTTGGCAAGATATAAAGAAAATGAATAAACCGAAATCACATCTCGGCCGTTGCAACGAACAACCACCATTAGTGCGCCATGCAGGACCCAAGATAGTCATGTGATGGACTGGCTAGTTAGAGCATCTCTTATAGCATCCATAACAGATGCCTTGTCCTATATAATCTTTTTTGGGTTATAGGGCATTTGTTTTTGGGTTTTAGAACACCAACATTTTTCTCCTTTACCGGATGCCCTATAATAGGGCACGTATCCTTCAACAGATGCCCTATTTTAGACACATTTGAACCCATTCAAACATTATTTTTAAAACATTTGAACTACAATCGATTATTCGAACTCGTTTTCATAAACTAAACAACTCGATTTCATAAACCAAATTCGATTTCTAAAACTATACTTGATTTCAACCACACCCCAATGCTAATCCTAACCATCCTAACCCAATCATACGATGAATCGAACTCGCCGTCCTCTCACTAGTCGAAGGAGGAAAAGCTCAAGTCGATCACCACCGATGGTTCAACTTCGTCCTCTGTATTCACCGTAGATGGTCCAGCCTCATGGAGCTTCTTCTTCTTTTCCATCTCGTGATTCCAGAAGAACTCCCTCTCTCGAGCAAACCTCGCCATCGTCTCCTTGCTGGTCTCAATCACCTTCGTAGGATCCTCCTTTTTCTTCACCAAGTTGGTTTTCACCCTCTTATTCATCTGCCGACCGATGAAGATTGCATCCCGCAGACAAGTGATTCACGGGAAATTGAGCTCCTCCCCTCGACACTGATCTTCCAACCGGCGATGTGGTACGACGGGAATGTATTGCACGATGTCGCGCTATAGCTCGACGCTCCACCAGACAACCTCGGAACCCACATCCTATTGTAGCCGGAAGCCTCCTCCGGCTTCTTGGGGGACCCATGGCCCGACCGGAGATCTGGTTTGCCGGCGGCGGCTAGTTTGGAGGAGCGGCGGAAAATACAGAAACGGGAGCGCGGGAGATGTGGGTCGGAGGAGACTTGGGGGCGGCGACACATGTAGAGACGATTTGGGGTCGGCAGCGGGTACGATTTGGAACGGCGGATGAGTTTTGGGGGCAGCGGCGGCTGTGGAGGGCGGAGCAGATGCTATTCGGGCTAAGGCGGGACAGACGGTCTGAATTGGCCGCGATTTGGGACCGGCAGGGTGGTGAAGCGGGAGGAAGAATAGCGTTTTTTTTTTATAAAGCGAAGTATATTAATATCGCGGAGATACAAATTACACCCGGTCTCTGCAACAACGCAATGGATGCACACAGACGAAAGACAATAAAAAAAAGAAATAAAAAGAAAAGTCTCACTACAGAGTTACAGTCCTCGCGATATCCGCACAACCGTCACCTAAACAACAGCTGTTGTCCATCTCTTCGAAAATAATGTCTCCAAGAAGAAGGGTGCCAGGCACAACCAATTAAGGCCAGACCTTGGATTTTCACCCTGAAGATAATCCTCGCTCTCAAAACAACGGCTCCAAGAAGACCAGTGCCAGGCTCAACCAATTAAGGCCAGACCTTGGGATTTCACCCTGAAAGGTAGGACTTTGGACTTCACGTATGTTGTCGCCCGCTCTTACATACGGCTGCCACGAATCTTGTAATTCCAAGCCAGTTCCCCATCGATGCAAAGACTCCGAACACCGTTGCTAGTCCTCAAATCTCACCTTCGCATTGTGACCGAATTCCACCGATCCAGCAATCTCCAGGCGTCTTCCATGGGAGTTCGCCGGCGAAGCCTTTCAGGTCGACATCCCGGCTTGGTCAAAGAGAACCTACATCACGATCTTCATCTTCGTGCGATGGGAAACCCAAGGAACACCTCCTTTATTCTGATGTCTCGCAGCCCCGACGCCGCGAAACGACTCCCAGCAGGGAATTTGCGGAAGGGTTCCGCATCCGCCGCCACCGGGAGCCCCGCCGCCGACGGTCCCTAGCACCACCGCCTCCCGCCGCCAAAGACAGAGGAGGCTGCACCGCCCGGGAGCCAAGCCAATGGCGCGGCCGCCGACACGTGGCCGCTGAACCATGGCCGAGCCATCCCAGATCCCATCGGCGGCGCCACCACCCGGCAAGCGCCGGCTGCCCACGCAAACCCAGTCACTAGCCGCTGCCAGAAGAAGCAGGGACGCCGCCCCGACGTCCGTGCTCTGTCCGCGCAAGCCGTTCAGGGCTGACCAGCACATCTGGCCAGAGGCCTCCCGTCGCGTTTGTGCTGAGGAGGCGAGGACCCGCCGGCCGCCATCCACGACGCGGAGGGTTGTGCCCCAGGTGGCTTCCTCCGGCGGTGGCGGGTGGATGGGGAGGAGGGGGTGTGGGGGCGGCGGCGGCTAGGGTTTCGTCCGTGCCGCCCCCCTGGGAGCCACGCGAGCCAGGCTCTCGTGGAAACTGAAACTTCGCTGGCTGCTGTTGGTGTTAATGGTTCGGAAAAATAGCGGTTGGCCCACGCCCGTGAAAGAAAAGAGATACGGAAGCTCCGCACGCTGTTCTCTCTGCCTTAAGGCGAAAATGACAGGGCTGCACTATTTTAGGGCAGATAGGGCACATGTTGTAGTGCCTTAACTCTCAGAATTTCCTTTTAATGGCAATAGTGACTAATTTATAAGTTATGTAAATATGAAGGCACGTGTAGTCCTAGGACTTTTTTCATTTTGGTTATCATTGAAACTTTAAGCTCAAAAGCTTCAATCTCTTCTTGTAAAATTCTGCAACATGCTTTAGCGCTGGTATAAGTTTTAACTTTTCTTGTATAGAAAGGATGTGTATTGGTACTGTTAAAACTTCAACAAGATTTGCGAATGGTTAAATAAGCCTTGAACGAAACTGAGATGACTAATAAAGGATATCATGTCACTTTCCAATTAGTTTTAAAGATTAAACGGTATTTGAAGAAAAATATTCTGGCTGTGTGTGAGGTTGGGAGGGATGGATCGTCTATGTTGACCAAAACTTATAACTGCTAGAAGCTTTCTAGAATAAAATTGTCCCTCATATTCCACCCTAGTTCCACCTTTTTAAATGAAAATTGTAGATGGATGTGAGGGCATCACTGACCACGGGGTTCGAAAGCTGTTTTGGTATTATTTAGAGATACATAATTGACCAACAGCCCATATTCAGGAGTCACAACTTTAGAGTGAAAGCGGTCATAAGAGACTATGTTGTTGAGATGTGCAACCCACCGAGGGCTTGGTACAATTTCAAGGATCCATGGAGGGCCAGCAAATGAAACACAGTCCAGCTAGTTACCCTCGAGGATAGGTCATGCTCGAGGAACCGGCTTCAAGCATGGTACGAGAGACAAGTTGTACCTTTCTTGCAAGGATGGGCACGGAATCAAAAGAAAGTCATTATCTATCTGGGTAAGGTTGCACATCTAACCTAAGTTTCTGCTTGAAGGAATAGCATCGTCTATCTAGCGGACATAGAACCAACCTTCTACTATGCATGATGCTACGCCAACTATTGTTTTCCTCCAATATTCTACGTGTAAATTGATTTCCATTTGCGACTCACATGTGTTGATTATTTGATTATGGCTGAAATGTTGAGGGGCTATTTATATACCGGTCATCGATGGATTTCACAATATTCATCATGTGATTGTCATTTTTCCTACTTATATCATCAAGGTTTCGCTATTCTTTTCTCACTCTCTGTTCACACGATTTTGATGTGCCTACTTGCTTGATAAAAGAGACATGAAATAGTTTCTGAATGAGTTTCTCCATACATCTAGCTTGCCGGGGTTTCGTAGGAGTTTGTAACATCAACTTATCCTGACTCACCCCACTCATGTGTTTGGTTTACAAATGTAATTTATAGGAAGTTTCTTTTACACTGTTGGAGACGAGATAAGTGTTCAAGCAATGCAAATCTTCTGGGATGCAGCTTCCTCCTGGATGCTCACGTACGTGTAGGTGCCGCTTCCTCCTAGATCTCCATGATATTGATTTTGAGCCAACAGAATATCATACGGATCTTAGGACAACTTCAAAGACGGTTAAACGTAACCGGAAGAAAGTAGTTGGCTGTAATTCTAAACCTAGACGAAGCGATAGGATTTAAAAGTTTAAGAAGTAAAATGAGAGGTTTAATTTGGAATAGCAATGGTTTCGGGGATCATGCTAAGCACCAGGCGGTGAATGAGTTTGTTAAGGAGCATAATCTAGATTTTATTGCTTTGCTAGAAACAGGTAGATCGTCCTTTGCTACTCATTTTTTGCAATTTCTTGCGGGGGTAGAGATTTTACTTGGTTTTGTTTACCTCCACATGGGCGTTCTGGAGGGATGTTGATCTGTTTTAATAACGCAAATCTTACAGCACAAACGGTGTGTCGGGAGATTTTTGTGCCAAGTTTCATGTTAAAACTAAAGAGGATGGTTTCCTATGGGCTTGTGTGGTGGTTTACGAGGCAGCACAAGACTCAATGAAACTGGATTTCTTGGCGGAGTTGGTTAGAATTTGCAAAAACGAATCGCTCCCAATTTTGGTTGGAGGTGATTTTAATATTATTAGACGCAGGAAGAGAAGAGTAATGATAATTTCAATGCAGGGTGGCCTTTTATTTTTAATGCTATCATCGAGAGTTTAGATATAAAAGAGCTTAGGTTATCGGGAAGACAATATACTTGGGCTAGCTGGGGGATAATCCGACTTATGAGAAGTTAGATCTTTTTTTGCTAGCATTGAATGGGAGTAGAAGTACCCTTTGGTGTCGGTACATGCACTGACTCGAACGAGTTCAGATCATATAGCTTTAATTTTAGACTCCGGTGCCCAGGCACATGTTGGTAACAAGAGTCATTTCTCATCCGAACTCTCGTGGATGCGTCTAGAGGGTTTCTTTGAGTTAGACCGTCGAGAATATATGTCGATTCATCTCGGGGATACTCCAGTAGAGAGATGGCTGAATAAGATTAGACACTTACGGCAGTTTCTGCGTGGGTGGGCTAAAAATTTAAGTGGCGAGTACAAAAAGCAAAAAGAAAAATTAGCGCTACTGATTGATCAACTTTATATTAAAGCTGAGTCTACTCCTTTAAGTGTGGCTGAGCGGGCTGCGAAAAAGGAAGCAGACGAATGCTTAGGTAAGTTAAAACGAGATGAGGAATCCAAATGATCCCAAAGGGAAAAGGTAAAATTTATACAAGAGGGTGGGAGTAACACGAGATATTTCCATCTGACTGCAAACAGAAAACATAGAAAAAAGAAAATTTTCCAGTTGGAACAAGATGAGGGTACAATTGTAGGAGAGGAAAACTTGGGGGTTTTCATCTCTAAGTATTATAAGAAACTCTTTGGGGCATTCGCTCCGAGTTACGTTTCTTTGATGAAGAATATGAGTAATGACATGCCTTAGATTTCACCTGAAGAAAATAGTATTCTTACATCCCCGTTTTCGGAAAAGGAGGTGTTTGAAGCTATATCTCAAATGGAACATAATAAGGCTCCGAGACCAGACGTGTTTCCCGCTGAGTTTTATCAAAAAAATTGGAATGTCATTAAAGTGGATTTAATGGCGATGTTTGTTCAGCTTCATGAGGGTGATCTACCACTTGATAAGCTTAATTTTGGTGTAATTACGCCGCTGCCAAAGAAAGAAGATTCGAGCCGCATTGAGCAATATAGGGCTATTTGTCTACTTAATGTTAGTTTTAAGATGTTTACTAAAGTGGGAACTAATCGGGTAACACCTATTGCGAGTAGGGTTATTCGACCAACTCAATCATCGTTTCTACCAGGTAGAAATATTCTGGAAGGGGTTGTAGTTCTTCATGAAACGATTCACGAATTAAATAGAAAGCAGATGGACGGTGTTTTATTTAAAATCGATTTTGAGAAGGCTTATAACAAAGTGAACTGGTCTTTCCTTCAACAAGTGTTACCGATGAAAGGATTTTCGCCAATCTGGTGTGAATGGGTAGCTCGTTTTGTTCAAGGCGGTAGTATTGGTATTAAAGTAAATGATGACATCGGTCATTACTTTCAAACTTTAAAAGGTTTAAGACAGGGGGATCCGCTGCCAAGTAGGAGGGTTGATACCACACCTTGTCGAGGGAGGGGTGTCAATTCTTCAATATGCTGACGATACGATCCTTTTCCTAGAACATGATTTGCAAAATGCCTTGAATATGAAGCTTATTCTTGCGATATTTGAGCAATTATCAGGCCTTAAAATTAACTTTCATAAGAGTGAGATTTATTGCTTTGGGGAGGCAAATAATGCACAAGATGACTGTCGTCACATTTTCGGTTGTGAGGTAGGCAACTTAACATTTAAAATTCTCGGCATTCCCATTCATTATAGAGAAATTTTAAATAAGGAATGCAAACCTGTGGAAGATCGGTTTGAGAGGAAATTGAGCTCTTGGGCGGGTAAGTTGTTATCCTATGGGGATCGTCTCATTTTAGTTAACTCTGTACTCACAAGTCTACCAATGTTTCTTTTTTTTTTTTTTGAAATTCCAATCGGGGTTAGGAAGAGATTAGATTTTTTTGCTCTAGATTCTTTTGGCAAAGTGATACCAAGAAAAGAAAATACCGTCTTACGGAATGGAATATTGTTTGCCGGCCTAAGGACCAGGGTGGCTTGGGTATTGAGGTGTTAGAGATAAAAAAAATGTGTTTGTTAAGTAAATGGTTGTTTAAAATTATGCATGAGGAGGGAGTGTGGCAGGAGTTGCTCTCTAATAAATATTTGGGGGATAAAACGTTATCTTCAATACAAGCAAAACCGTTGGATTCTCCATTTTGGAAAGGGATTATGAAAGTTAAGCACGAGTTTTTCTCACGTGGAAAGTTTGCTTTTTGTAATGGACATCAGGTCCGTTTTTGGGAGGACACATGGTTAGGTGATGAACCGTTATCACAATCATACCCATCACTTTTTAATATAGTATTGCATAAGACTGTCACGGTGGCTGATGTGTTAGCACATAATCCTTTGAATATTCGGTTTCGGAGGAGTATTTTGGGTGACAGAAGGGATTTATGGCTGCAGTTGCTTGAGAGGTTTTTGAGTGTCTCTCTCACAAATGACACGGATTCGTTCCGTTGGAAATTAACAATTGATGGGTCCTTCTCAGTGAAATCATTTTATGCATACTTGCTCCACGGTTCCACAAGATTTTTGCGAAAATACCTGTGGAAATTGAAGATTCCATTAAAGTTTAAAATATTTTTGTGGTTCCATAATAGAAAAGTCAGTTTAGCTAAAGATAATTTGATAAAAAGAAATTGGAATGGCTATAAAAAATGTGTATTTTGTGATACAAAAGAGTCTGCAGAGCATTTGTTCATTTCCTGTCCATTTGCTCGTGATATCTGGCGTCTTGTTCACTTCACATTTAGCATTTATCCACCGACTAGCATTGCGAATATCTTTGGTAGTTGGCTAAATGGTATTGATAGAAAAACAAAGGCACGCATTCGTATTGGTGTCGCTGCTTTCCTTTGGGCAATTTGGAACAACCGAAATGATGTGGTTTTTAACAAACAAAACAATGATCATTTTTGGCAGGATGTAAACAAGGCGGTTTATTGTATCCAGACATGGTCCTTCCTCTTTTCTGTCGATCAGCGATGACTTATGGATACAGACTGTGCCCGGCTGCTAACGATCGTTCGGGCTATCTACAGCCAGGTTGGGTGACTTAATGCAAGAAGGATAGATGCATAAACTTGTTTTGCTTTTTTTGAGTGGTTTATCTTTGTGGCCACCTTGAGTGATCCGTGAACTGTAACTCGATACAACTCTGGATGTTTTTCCTTATTTTAATAAATTCCGGCTGTGTGCATCAATTTGATGCACAGGCCGGGGCAGAGGCTCCCATTTCAAAAAAAAAAAAATAGCGTAGGTGCCTCCTGTTGCCGACGTGCAGGTGTTTGCCACCAATCTTCCACATTCGTTCTTGACGCCATGGTTGCTCCGTGCCGCTCGTGTGGGCTCAACGAGCTGGAGGGCCGGCTGACATCTCCTCCACCATGTGAGTTACACCAGTGATATTTAACTATTTCTGTTTATGTTTTTCACTAGGGGTACTTACGTCGCGGTTGACTGAATATCTCTTAAGTCACAGTCGATACTGACATCATGTTTTGGTCAACTGTATTTTTCCCGCGCAAGGCCTCCTCAGCCGTGGATGTCTCGGTGACTGTATTGGCTTTTTCGCATGTCTCTGTGTGTGCACCTGTATCACGAAGGACTGAAGTGTTACGTTGCTAGCACACGTCTTTTGAAATAAATAATGCAGGCCAACTATGTATGCAAACAGAAGGTACTGAGAAACAAAAAAAAAAATCTGAAATTTTAACATTAGTTGTTCAGCTTACAGTTGCCGGGTTCAGGGTCCATGCTCACCTTTCAAGACCAGCAAGATTTGGAAAGCAAACACGGAACCAATATGACGCTTCTTCGCGTCGATGGTGCTACATGGAAAGATCTTAACATCGGATAACTTGGCGCTTTGGGGGTGGCAGCACGTCCCCATTTGCAAGCTTTGGAGATTTCATCCGGAGTGCAGTTTCTCTATGTAGGTTAGAGAGAAGATCTTTGAATGGAATGGCTCGATTGGCGTTGTCGACCCTCCTATGTGCCGCTCTCTCAACACTTGGTGGGATGACATGATCGGTTGGATTCAAAAAGAAAAGAGAAGAGAAGCCAGCGGAGCATTCATTTATTATTTGTGGGCATGCTTGAAAGAGAGAAACAGAATAGTTTTTAGGAATTCGGCTTTGCAGCCATTAGCGGTGGCGCATCTCGTTAGGGAAGAGATGTCTGAGAGGGCTTTTGCCCACTCTAGAGACCCCGGAGACATAGCGTAGAGGGCTGTTGCGGACTGCCTGTTCTCTGGTTTTCATCCAAGTTTTTTTCTCTTCAGTTTGATGCTATGTACATAAACTTCTTTTCTATCTAATCGGATGGCAGGAACGAACTGCCTTAAAACTAAAAAAAAAATGGCATGGAAAAAAAGGACTGAAAATTATTCACATTGTTCCTTAGGCATGCAAGCCGACTTACTTTAAAACAGACCGATGTTTGACCGTCATCTATCGATTGAATAAACACGAGAATTTATTTTGTATTTATATGATCACGTAAAAAGGAACAAAAGGGGTATTTAGAAATTGAAAGTTTTAAAATCTGTAATTGTCTAGCTAGTTACCAAGTTCTCAACCTGAAGTACAAATAAATACACGATAAACAAATATGCTGCCGGAGAATGCAAAAAATATTTTCGTGGTATCAATAATGGACAAGTGCCATGCGCTGATGGGAGAACATGGGGAAGAAGTGGGGGATTTTGGTGATGGGATTGTGCACAATTTACCTAGTATCAAATCTCACAACGGCGGCAAGATTCTACGGGCTGATATAAATCACTATAAGACAAATATGCAAAGGTACAATGAAGTTGAGAGGTTAGCCTAAGACTTCCCGTAGGTCAGGTTATATAGTAAGTCGGACAAGGGCTTATAGGTAAAACCTAATCGATTAGGGATATAGTCACCTTGTGCTCCAAGACAACAGCACTTTAGGCTTTGGTAGTGGACTTCCCTAGTCGGCATATTCTCTGCTTGCGCTTCAGCCTGCTGGGCCGCTTGGTAAGGTTGCTGGCTTTACCGATCACAGACCACTCTAGCAGGCTGGCTCTGTTGCACTCTGTAGGGAACACATGTTTGGTATATCCCAACAAATATGGTGCAACAGACCTAGTTGCACATATCCCAATGGAAATGTGCAACTTGGATCTAATTGCATATTTCCAAATGGGTTTGTGAAATAGAACATAGTTGCACCATTCCTAGTGGATAGATGCAACTAGAACATAGTTGCATATTTCCAAGTGCAACTAGCACCAAGTTCCATATATTTCAGTTGAAATCTATATATAGTACCTAGTTGCTCATTTCTACGTGAAAAGATCCTAAGTGTACCAAGTTATACATATGTCGATGCAAAAGTCAACTAGGACCTAGTGGCGCATATCCTTTTGGAAATATGTAACTAGGACATGTTTTATAATTCCGAGTGGAAAGGTGCAACTAAGACCTACTTACACACATCCGAGTGAAAATGTGTAATTTGGATCTAGTGGCTTATTTCCGAGTGAAAAGTACATCAAGACCCAGGTTGCATATTTTCGAGTGCAAAAGTGCAACTAATATGCAACTATGACATAGTTGGACATTTATGAGTGAAAATGTGCAATTAAGACCTAGTTGTATTGTTCGAGTGAAAGGGTGCAACCTGGATGTAGTGACTTATTTCCGAGTAAAAAAATGCAACTAGCCCCAAGTTGCACATTTCCGAGTGAAAAGATGCAACTAAGACCTAGTTACATATATCTGAGTGAAAAGATGCAACTTGAATCTTGTGGATTATTTCCGGCTTGGAAAGTTGCAACTAAAAGCTAGTTGCACATATCCGATTGGAAAGTTGCAACTAAAAGCTAGTTGCACGTATCCAAGTGAAAATGTGCAACTAAGACCAAAATTCTCATTTCCATGTGGAAATGTGCAAATAGGACCAAGTTGCATAGGTCCGAGTGAAAATGTGCATCTAGGACCAAGTTGCTTATTTCCTAGTGGGAATATACAACTAGAACCAAGTTGCTTATTTCCGAGTGGAAAGGTGCAACTTGAATCTAGTTGCACATATTCGAGCAGAAATGTGCAACTAGGACCGGTTTACATATTTTCCGCCTAAAAAATGTAACATGAAAAGAAGAAATCCATTTTGGCACCCGGTTTTTAGAAACCAAATTTCAAAAACATCGAAAAATTCCAAAAAAAAATTGTAGATACATCTTCGCATTCTGTATTCGCAAAGTCGTGTGACCAAGAATAGGCATTTTTTATGGCCTGTGTAAAAAGACAAAGAAAATTGTCTTGTGAATATCTTACCACCAAATTTTGTCATTTTTACATAGGTCGCAGAAAATATCAGTTTCCCGTGAAATGACTTCGTGAGCATATATAATGTTAATATCTATGCGTGAGAATTTTTTTCTAGTTACTTTCACAGTTCAAATTTTCTTCAAATGCATTTTTTAACTAAAAAAAGCAAATAGTTAGTTATAAAATGAAGTGGTTCCTTCTTGCACGTAGTATAAAACTACAACTATTCATAGGTAGAAACATTTAGTATGTAGTTTACAAGTAGTTTTTGGTCGCACAAGCATAGAAAAAACTTCATTGAGAATAACGTGCATGTAGTGTTGGGCGATTTGACCAGCAGGCGCCGGAGAAGGGCTTCCGATAGCAACACTGCGAGTGCTTGCCCGGTGTTCCCCTTTCCCTCCTCGGAAATGGGATACTAGTAAGAGAAATCAAAAGGTAACTCGAAAGATCAGAAACGACAACCTCTCTGTGAAAGAATAGGAGAAAAGTAACACAAAAAATAACAAAAAGAAAAAGGGAAAGCCCATGATGCATACACGCCCGTGCATTGACATCAGGTACCCAAATGAAAACGGCCCATCCTCAAGATATACAGCGTCAACACAAACGACACCGCGGACTGAGGCTCCGGACCGTTTTCCTAGGGTTCGAGTAGGGAAGGCGGCGTGAGGGAGATCTTCTTCCTCGACGCAAAGTTTAGGGTTTCTTGCTGGGGATTGCACAAATCTACTCCTACTCGTCGGCCTTTCGACGGTGTTCTCGGGGTGATCAAGGGTGGACCCTAGCGTACTTTCCCACCCTTGGTTCACGTAGGGAGGCAGGGTTTGGAGGCAAGACGGCGGATCCATGGTAGGATCAAGCTCGAACCAGCGTGGGAGCAGGAGTAAGGAGTCGGTGGAGCAACTAATGAGTAAATTCGTTCTGACGGAAAAAAGAAAAGGAAGCCTTGGTGGTGGATGATGAGAACGTGGAAGAGGAGAAGGAGTTGTGTGCTCTGATTGTTAAGGTTCTGTACCGGAAGTCTTTCCATGTCAATACCATATCAGAGGCGCTGAGGCCGGCGTGGGGGAACCCTAGGGGTTTATCTTTTCGACCGTTGGGAGGAGACAACATTTTCGTTGCAAGTTTTGAGAAGAAGCGTAAACGTGTTCGGATCTGGGAGGGTGGTCCATGGGCAGTAGGCAAGCATTGTGTGGTCCTTGAGATTTTCAACATACGGGCAAGGATTCTGAACTTCGTCAAGGGTTCTGAACTTGCCCTTTCATCTGTTGTGCCTACCATACCCGAAGAGAATTGCAACAAAGGTAGGAGAAGTCATTCAAGTTGACGCTAATTCAAAGGGCTATGCTTGGGGCGAATGTTTGAGAGCACGGGTGTGGTTAAATATCCATGAACCTTTGCCAAGGTGAGTTCATCTGGAATACTTGAAATAAAAAACTAATGAGTTTTTTCATGTACAGTATGAGAATCTTCCATACTTCTGCTTCTCATGTGGGAAGCCGGGGCATGCTGAATTGTTGTGTGAGCAGCCAGCGGGACGTGATGATTTGGGTCGGCCACCATATCCTGAAAACCTCTGAACCTTTCAGGCTAGAGGAAGGAGTTGGGGGGGGGAGGAGCAACAACAAATATGAGGAGAGCAAATACAGATGATGTTGAGGATGTGGAGCCGGGGGCGAAAGTTAACTCGCCGGCAAAAAGACAAACCACAAATGGTCAGCATGACACATATGAGTTTAGTGCTCGTGGCAGGGGGCTGGTGGGCGGGGTTATCAACCCGCTAACAGAGGACGAGGGAGAAATACCTTTAGGCATCTGGATGTGGATGGAGGAGGGGCATCTTATGTCCCAATGAAGAAGGAAGTGCTGATGATCTATGATAAGGAGACTCTGAATAAAAAGGGTACAAGTGAAGAGATGGAGTCGGCAGGATCCTACATGGGCAGGAGAGACTCCAAAAAGTCCAAGGCGGCGGAGGAGGAAAATATCGAACATGCGGCGGATGCGGGATACCCCCGCCCGGAGCAATGAGATGCCAGATTTGGAACTGTCGGGGGCTTGGGAACCCTGCGAAAGTTCAGGAACTTCACAATATGGTGAGGTTGGAAGGGCCCACTTTGGTCTTCTTGTGTGAGACGAAGATTGAAGGTGAACGT